>OW052183.1:130946597-132294608 GCA_932526625.1 Rhingia campestris
CCAATATTGGCATAAAGGCTCAGTAGATGTGGAAGCGTTAACGGACAGACAAGGGTCAGCGAATGCAGACACTGTGGATACTGCTTTATTTAAAGTGTCAAATGGATCTTTGATGCCTTTCGCTCTATAATTGTCTAGTTCGCCCTCACTTGGATTATGCCTCACAAGTTTGGATATCCTTCTATGTAGTTCATTCGAATAGAATTGAACCAGTCCAACGTAAATTCATGAGATTTGCTTTGAGAGGACTTCCATGGGATGATCTACATAATTTGCCTCCGTATAGGTGTCAAATTAAACTGCTGCAACTGTTGCCTTTGTCTTAAGAATTAATAATGACATATGGTTTTCTTATAATAATGAGCCTGTAGATGCATATTATCACTGCTCGTAGATGCTGCTTGTATTAAGCTCGCTACGACACAGATCTGATAGTGAAAAAAGAAGTAAAAGACTAATACCCTAAGCCAATCCAGATGAAGTCAGTGTCATCCTCTATTTAAGGCTGTTTCCATGCATTATAAACAAGTATCTATTATTTCCACAATAGGATTGTTCATTACGACACAGGACCTATCTTTCTTTTCTCATAACTAATAAAATTTAATGTGATGTACTTCTTGGCACTAGAGGAGAGTCCTGCAATTTCATACCGAATCCGAAAATATGATTTGAAGTAAGCTTGTACTGATTTTACTTTTTCTAATTGACTCTGGTGTCTCTTTATCCCTACATGAGGGCACGTGAAAAAATATTATTCAGTGTTGTTACGATTGATAATCTAACCTAGACCATATGAGCGTCATAGTTCATCACACTAATCACCTAGACGCATCATTGTCCACCAATTACTAAGTCATCGAATGTATCCAATTTCATACCGATCGAACGTCGTATTTACTGATCAAGGATCGAAGAGGATGATATATCACAAAATCTGAGCCAGAGAGATCTACCAATCAATTCATTAATCCCCAACCTCAAAACAATTAAAACTGAATAATGTCATTTCCACTTTGTAGGAAAATTCCAATCATAAAGCAATGAATATCGCATAAAACTACACTAATCACAATCAATTAAGCTTCCAGACAACTCTATATAACTATGATATAGAGCTGCCACCTATGGATATCTCGTATCTCGTCTCTTTTAATGAATTTCGAAAGAAATAAATTAATCCCCGTCTCCCTTTCGTTTATAAATTAGATTTCGTAATAAAAATATACTTCAGTGCCGCATTTCCGTATAGTTTATCTCCGATTAAGAACTTGACCCTTAGCCCTAATCCTAAGCTTACAACTTAGTACAACTAGTAAAACTTTGAAACAACTAGTTGCACTGACTGGCGCCCTACATGTGACTCGCAAATATGAATCACGTGCTTGCGTAAACTATGCAAGGACGTCACTGCCTGCCCTATCCCCTTGAAATGTTTCCTTTTTGGTAAATTGCACATCAAGGCAGTGTAACGTGTTTGTCAATAAATCAATCGAATACATCGTCGGACCAATACATCGTCGGTAATACAGTTCAATCGTCACAAAAATTGCAGTGCCCACACACAGTAGCGCACATATTAAGCACCCTCTTGCGAGGGGTTGATCCCCTGCCATGTGACGTGGGCTGACACAAAAAGAGGGTGTGTTTTGTTATTCTGTTCTAATTTCAGAATGAAAAATTTTCGATTTACATCAACGATACTACGAGTTGAGTACGTTTTGGATTATGCATTGGTGCACTACCTACAACTAGTTGTTGGTGGTGCTAACGGTTCACAGCTATTTCTAGCGGGCGACAGAATTCTGTTTTGAGCGCCGCCACCAAAATTACTCGTTGCGCTAAATTTATTCATGAAATTCAAATGGAGGTTTACTTCTTAATTATGCGGAGAGATGGATGCACTGAAGGGCATGCAATGAAGACACTATTGCGGACTTGCAAATGAGATGGACTTGAAACGTTTCAAGTCAAATAAATATTCAAGAGGTGTTTCCGTAATAATTTAAAACTTCATATTTTCATCTTCATTATCAGCGAGGTTTTAATCTCTTTAAGAGGCGTCATAACCCTCACATTTTACTGCATCCATACTGATTCGTGGAGTTGGCTGGTGGAAATTGGACATCTACCAAGAATATATTCAATGTCGAACCATCACTTCTCAGCCTAATTTAGTTTCCGGGGCCGTATGGGATTAAACAGCGATTGGCAAGAGTAATTCTTCCTTTTATTTCTGACGAGATGTTGCTGTCAGAGTTAATATCGGAGCCGAGGTAGACGAATTCCCGTACTACCTCAAAGTTACTCCAGCCAATGGTGACGGTTTGTCCAATTCGTCGATGTTGTGTCCTTTCAAGTCTTACTCCTAAGTCTTACCCTCATCAAAGAATACAGAAGTACATAGAGTACGCATCTCGTACGACGAAAATTTACTATATGGAGTACTGATATTGATACTCCACTCTTCAAATTGGTACCCCAGCATCAAACACGAGCATAGCCGACGCATAACCAAGGACGAAAATTTCCCTTCGTAATTACCGCCAGCGTCTGAAACAGCTACACAATTTTTAGCTGTGATGCGTACTCTATGAAGTTCTATATTCTTTGCCCTCATTTACTTACTGAAGTGGCTCTACAGTCCGGGATGAAGGTGGGCCAAAACCAACATGCCTCTTCAATTAGCCCGGTCCTTAGCTAACTGCCTCCAGTTGCGCACTCCAAGTTGGTTGAGGTCGGTTTCTACTTGGCGCGCCACTTAAGGCGAGGTCTTCCTCTACCGCGTCCGACGTCTGGCTGGGAATCGAAGACTCTGCGAGCCGAAGTATTGCTGTCCATTCTTTCTACATGTCCTAGCCATCTTAAACGTACAATGCGGAGTTTTTTGACCAGGGGTAAGTCGCTGTGCAACTCGTATAGTTCGTGGTTGAATCTTCGTCTCCATAGCCCGTCAACGCAAACGGGACCGAAGATTTTCCGAAGAATTTTCCTCTCGAATCTACCAAGGATTTCTTCATCCGCTTTTGATACGGTCCATGCTTCAGCGCCGTAGAGCAGGACTGGGATAGTCAGGTTCTTATATAGGATCTCCTTGTAGTTCGAGTGAGGGCTTTACAACTAAATTGCCTTCTTTGCCCGAAGAAACAGCGATTGGCAAGAGTAATTCTTCGTTTGATTTCTGACGAGATTCTGCCAGAGTTAATAGCGGAGCTGACAAAGTCCCGTACTACCTCAAAGTTATATCTGTCAATGGTGACGTTCTGTCCAACTCGTCGATGTTGTGTGTCCTTTCGTGTTGACAGCATATAATTAGTTTTCCCCTCATTTACTGCTAAACGGATTTTTGCTGCTCTTTCTCTATACTAGCAAACGTGGCTATGACATCACGTTGAGTCCTACCAATGATGTCAATATCGTCGGCGTATGCTAGTGTTGGCTCAGGAGTTTTGCACAATCCTCTCAAGAATCAGATTAAGGAAGTCACATGACAGCGCATCGCCTTGCCTAAATCATTTTATGGTATCGAATGTGTCGGTGAGGTCGTTTCCGACCCTGATGGAGCAGCGAGAGTACTCTATCGTCATCAAACGGACGAGTTTGGGCGGTATACCAAAACTAGACATGGCTCTGTATAGGTCGTCTCTATATAGAAATCGATAAATAGGTGCTGGGTATCGATTTGGACTTCTTGGGTTTTTCCAGGAACTGCCGAAGTGTGAAAATTTGATCGGTTGTGGACTTTCCTGGCCTCAAATCACACTGATAAGGGCAGATCAGGTTGTTTGTAAACGGTTTCAGGCGTTATCATTATACAGCAGATAGGATCTTGTAGGCTATGTTCAGGAGACCTATGTCTCTGTAGTTGTCGCAGGTCAGAGGGTCTCCGTTTTTGTGGATCTGGCAAACGATGCTGAGGTTCCATTCTTCAGGCATGCTTTCAACCGACCAGATTTGGCTTATGAGTTGGTGGATGTTACTAACCAAGTCATCTCCGCCGGCCCTTTAAAGCTCAGCGGGAAGGCCGTCATTTCCGGCCGCCTTATTAAGCTTGAGTTTAGATATTGCTATCCTCACTTCACTCAGGTTAGGTGGTTGGTAGTTTTCGCTGTCGTTGTCAACAGTGAATGGTTCGTTCTGCCTGACAGCGGAATGTTGTTCGTCATCGCCGTTTAACAGTCAGCAGAAGTGGTTCTTCCATATCCCCAGCATCGACTGTAACTCAACCACGATATTTCCTTGTTCATCTCGACAGGATTCTGTTCGAGCCTTGTAGCCTTGGCTTTGACGTTTTACACTTTGGTAAAACTTGCGAACATCATTCCTGGAGTGGCACCTCTCTATATCCTCGATCGCGCGCTTTTCTTGCTCTCTTTTCTTCTTTCTGAAAAGCCGATGTTCTTCCCTTCTTCTTTGCCTATAGAGCTCAGTGACAGCTCTCCTCTACATCTGCAGCTTAGCCTTGTAGGCCTCGTTTTTGGCTGCGAGCATCTGTCGACATTCCTCATCAAACCAGGGGTTTCTTGCTGGTGGGCGCGAGAAACCAAGCACATCAGTTGCGGCTGATCTAATGGCCTGTTGGCATCGTTGCCATTGCTCTTCGACATTCGATGCTGGTGGTATGGTGTTAATCGAGAGGTTAAGGGATACGCGTTGTGCGAAGGTCTTGGCGGTCTCTTGCGATTGCAGTCTTCCGACATTTTTTCACAGTATTTCTGGATTGTTGTGGCGTGGTGGATATCCGCATTCTTACCTTGGCTGCTACAAGGTAGTGATCCGAGTTGATGTTAGCTCCTCGGAATGTTCGGACATCCAAAATACTGGATGCGTGCCTCTTATCTATCGCAATGTGATCAATTTGGTTGACCGTTCGTTGATCTGGACCGCCATGTCCCCTTATGGATATCGAGGTGAGGAAACCGTGTGCTGGCTATAGTGGCATTTCGTTCCGTAGCGAAGTCAATTAGCCTAAGTCCGTTACCAGACGTGTTGTCGTGTAGGCTTTGTTTTCCGACAATACTTCTAAAGATGTCTTCTCTCCCTAACTTTGCGTTAAAATCTCCCAGCACGATTTCAACATCGTACTTCGGTAGTCGCTCATAGGTTTTGTCGAGGAGCTCGTAGAAGCAATCCTTAGCTATATCATCTTTTTATTCCGTCGGAGCGTGAGCGCATATAAGGCTTATGTTGGCGAATTTGGCCTTGATGCGGATCGTTACTATGCGTTCGCTTATGTCTTGGAAACATAAGACTTCATGCCTAAGTCTGGCACTTATAACAAATCCGCATCCGAATAGTCGCTGTTTCTGCTCACTATAACACGGTCCGTAGTATATGTCACAGTTTTTCATCCTCTTTTTGCCCGGCCCATCCCATCGTATTTCCTGGATGGCAGTAATGTCAGCTTTGTAGCAGTTTAGGGCTTCCGCTAGTTGTTCGCCTGCACCTCTCCTGTTTAATGTTCTCACATTCCAAGTGCAGATACGAACGTCGTTGTCCTTTTAGTTAGTTTAAGTAAACATTTTATTGATAAGTTAGATTTAAGCATTTTTGTCTAGTATTAAGTTTATATTATTAGATAATACAAAATTAATTTTAAAGTAAAAAGTAAAAGGGTCGGTAATATTCGAAAAATAAAATAATTTTACAAATAAAACACTGCAAACCAAACCTCAGACCGGCAGTGAAACTCTTACAATTTTCGAATATAAAACAGGACTTGCAAATGTAGCTACACTTCCTGAATGTGTCAAAGTACACCACAATTTTGAACTTAATTGTTTGCACCTCTGCTATGTTGTGCGCACGTGATACGTACGAGTATTTTGGCATTCGATCAATTTGCGTCCAATAAATGAAAATCGTTCATTTGTTGCTCTTCGATTAAACATTTTTTTTTCTCTTTTCTCTATTTTGTGTGCATGTGCATTTGATTTGACGACGGCACGATAGAGAGAGGATCCTCTTTAATTGGTTTGCATCTTGGGAATGCAGTTCTCCACTTACGTACTAGTTTTTTGCCCACACATAGAACAAGAGAACAACAGATTTCTAATTGATGTCAAAAGAGTACTAAAATACGAGAATTGTTGTCTTTTTTTTTATAGTTTCTTCATTGCTTTCATATAAGAAACTGAAAAAAAAAAAAAAAAACTACGCAGAATCAAAACAAAAATATAATCAAAGAGAAGGACCGCCAACATCAGACAGCCAGCCATGGCGGGTGCGACATCATTCGACGTTGAGATTTTCGAAATGATGCAGTCGTTGTAAATATTTCGAGGAAAACGGTCGCTTTTCGAAAAAAAAGAGTTGAAATCCGAATTCGTTATCAGCATTATTTCGTGAAGGGGATTTTCCAACAAAAAAAAGTGATTTCATTCCCCCAAAACGGGACAATTTAAAGCAAATCGGTAACCGAGTGCTGAATAGTGCTGAATATATTGTGGATGAATTTATTCCTTTTTGAAAAACGTTTCTGTGTGACCTCTAAGTAATTGAATTTTTGGTTTTTTTGTTCTTTTTTGGATTATTCGTTATATAATAACCTAAAAAAAGAAAACAAATATGGATGCCGATAAAGTTGTTAGAGCAATGGCACGTTGGTGGCAGGTAAATATTAAAAAAAAAGAAAAAAAAAACTGCACAACTTTATTGGAAATTTACTGTGAACTCGTTATGTAAACACCGTGTTCTATCATTAGAATGCTCATTTCGTTTCCGATTGAAATCAAGTTCATGAGCGATTTTTTTTGTGTAATTCTAAGATTAGGTATAGATTGGTATTTTAGTTGGAACGCATTGTCGTGCGTTTCAGAAACTATGAAAGTCTGAGTGGGATTGGTGCCATGTGGTAAGTTTCAGTTTTGGCGTGGGAGGAAGCATTGAAAAACAAATTTTATATCTGAGGGAATATGATTTTTTGAATAATTATTGTGCAGCGTCGCAATACAATATTTTGAAAAAAAAAATGTGTGAAACGGTGAAATACCGTGATCTACGGATCACTGAGGCGTATGTGTACTCATTAAATTGTTTGAAATAGTTTGACATTCTAGTCAAAAATGAGATCATGGTCTGTTAAAAACTGTGAACCTTCCGATTAATGACTAAATATTCTTTTTATATAAATAACTGCCTAGGATACTTTTACAAAAAGTAAATCGTTTGTTTCGAACCCTATTTCATGTATCTCTTGACCAACATGGTTCTCAATGTGGTCAGTCAATCTGGACTGTCAGTCTGCAGATTGTTTGCATATTTAATGACACCAAGCATATCAAATATTGGCGTCAAATCGCAGCTTGGTACTGCTGAATAGGCATTCATTTACTTACTTACTTACTTAAGTGGCGCTATAGTCCGGAATGAACCTGGGCCTCAACCAACTTGCCTCTCCAATTAGCCCGGTCCTTAGCTAACTGCCTCCAGTTGCGCACTCCAAGTTGGTTGAGGTCGGTTTCCACTTGTGCGCGCCACTTAAGGCGAGGTCTTCCTCTACTGCGTCCGACGTCTGGCTGGGAATCGAGGACTCTGCGAGCCGGAGTATTGGTGTCCATTCGTTCTGCATGTCCTAGCCATCTCAAACGTCCAATGCGGAGTTTTTTGACCAGGGGCATGTCTCTGTACAGGTCGTATAGTTCTTGGTTGAATCTTCGTCTCCATAGCCCGTCAACGCAAACGGGACCGAAGATTTTTCGAAGAATTTTCCTTTCGAATCTACCAAGGATTTCCTCATCCGCTTTTGATACGGTCCATGCTTTAGCGCCGTAGAGCAGGACTGGAATGATCAGGGTCTTATATAGGATCTCCTTAGTAGTTCGAGTGAGGGCTTTACTACTAAATTGCCTTCTTAGTCCGAAGAAACAGCGGTTGGCAAGAGTAATTCTTCGTTTGATTTCTGACGAGATGTTGTTGTCAGAGTTAATAGCGGAGCCGAGGTAGACAAAGTCCCGTACTACCTCAAAGTTATATCTGTCAATGGTGACGTTCTGTCCAATTCGTCGATGTTGTCAGTCCTTTCGTGATGACAGCATATACTTAGTCTTACCCTCATTTACCGCTAAACCCATTTTCGCCGCTTCCTTCTCTGTACTAGCAAACGTGGCTACGATATCACGTTGAGTCCTACCAATGATGTCAATATCGTCAGCGTATGCTAGTAGTTGCACCGACTTTTGGAAAATTGTGCCTCTGGTGTTGGCTTTGGAGTTTTGCACAATCCTCTCAAGAATCAGATTAAAGAAGTCACATGACAGCGCATCGCCTTGCCTAAATCCTTTTTTGGTATCGAATGTGTCGGTGAGGTCGTTTCCGACCCTGATGGAGCAGCGAGAGGCGGTATAACAAAACTAGACATGGCTCTGTATAGTTCGTCTCTATAAATGCTGTCATATGCGGCTTGGAAATCGATAAATAGGTGGTGGGTATCGAGTTGGACTTCTTGAGTTTTTTCCAGGATCTGCCGAAGTGTGAAAATTTGATCGGTTGTGGACTTTCCTGGCCTAAAACCACACTGATAAGGGCCGATTAGGTTGTTGGTAAACGGTATCAGGCATTCATATATTACGACAGATAGGATCTTGTAGGCGATGTTGAGGAGACTTATGAATTTGTAGTTTGGAGCAGTTCAGAGGGTCTCTATTTTTGTGGATTGGGCAACGATGCTGAGGTTCGATTCATCAGACATACTTTCATCCGACCAGATTTGGCTTATGAGTTGGTGGATGTTACTTACCAAGTCATCTCTGCCAGCTTTGTAAAGCTTAGCTCGAAGGTTTTCATTTCCGGCGGCCTTATTAAGCTTGAGTGTAGGTATTGCTATCCTCAATTCACTTAGGTCGGGTGGTTGGCAGTGTTCGCTGTCGTTGCCAATATTAAATGGTTCGTTCTGCCTGACAGCTGAATGTTGTTCATCATCGCCGTTTAACAGTCTGCAGAAGTGGTTCTTCTATATCATCAGCATCTACTTTGTCTCAACTACGACATTTCCTTGTTCATCTCCTCGACTTTGACGTTTTACACTTTGGTAAAACTTGCGAACATCGTTTCTGGAGTGGCACCTCTCTTTATCCTTCGATCGCGAGCTTTTCTTGCTCTTTTTTCTTCTTTCTGAAAAGCCGGTGTTCTTCCCTTCTTCTCTGCCTATAAAGCTCAATGGCAGCTCTCGTCTTCACCTGCAGCTTAGCCTTTTATGCTTCGTTCTTGGCTGCGAGCATCTGTCGGCATTCCTCATCAAACCAGGGGTTTCTTGCTGGTGGCCGCGGGAAACATCAGTTGTGGCTGATCTAATGGCTTGTTGGCATCGTTGCCATTGTTCTTCGACATTAGATGCTGGTGATATGGTGTGATTCGAAAGGTTAAGGGATTTAAAGAAGTGTTATAGAAGTAAATTCCGTCCTTAAAGTGCGCCAAATGGTTTATCGAGTGCTAAATATCCATTATATTTAGCACTGCCGTTGGCATTCCTATTCTAGATGGAGAATCCATATCTGTTCAAGTGGCCTAACTTAAACTTGATGGCCTGTTTTCTTTGCAAAAAAAATACAAATACAAATTTTTGGCATAATAAGCTCGTTAGTACCCAGGGCCTAGCTTTTTCTCACAACCATTCAGATGTGTGTGTGTGTACTTCCTGCACAATGGCGGGACCTCCTGCTTTATGGCGAGTTGAGATAATTTTTTTCTTGACTTGGATGATTTGTCCGATCATCACGAGAGGAGGGTCAGTGAAACAATGTCGTTGGCATTTTCGTTTTTTGTATCCTTTCACAGGGAATATTCTATAACTGTACCAATATTGTCAGATTGGTAAGGTAACTTTCTAACGATGAATATTTTCTATTCTTTTACCCCTTAAAGGTTATTAATATGATAATAAAGACCTGTTTTATCACTTGGCGCTCTCGATATTTGCAGCGCTCACGCGCTTTAATCTTTTCAGATAGCCAAGGAAAATTGTTGAAATTTCAGATCCATTTCGTTTTTTGGTTCACTGTAGATGGGTATAACTGCTACCTTAACTTTAAAAAAAATGCACAATTCTCATCCTCCTACTTTTAAGGGAAAACGGCTTTTAAAAGATTTTTAAAATATCACATGACTCCTTTTATTTTTATTTTAACTTAATAATAATTTTTGAAATAAATTTTACATTATTTTTCTGATCTAAGATCAGAAAGGTTTTTGAAATAAACCGCTGCCTTACTTTAAATAAAATGTTGTCTTACTTGAAAAAAAAATTTTAAGTCCCTCGTTGCTTGGTGCAATGAGTCATATTCTCTTGAAATTTTCCGGTAATTTTGATTTTATAATTTTTGGCAAAATTCCATTTAATTACAGACAGTGCGAAGAATATTTTTCTTCTTAGTCTCTCTAGCAGAATTTTTGTATTTATAGATCTAGAGAATGTTTATTTTTGATTGACACTTGTAGTGACACTTTTTTATCTTTAAAATTTCCAATTTACTGGGTAGTCCAGAATATGTCTAAATGACAGATGTTCAATATTGATTTTAACAGCAGACAGTCTGTCTAGCTCATGAGACTTTGTTTGTGTATTTTTAACGCAAACAAATGGATGGTATTGGTGCAGTGACCTAGTGGTTATTGGGTTGGAGTACAAAGCGCGATGTTTCTGTTTTAAAATCCAAGTTTTTTCACTTTCCCCACTTCATGCGAGTGTTTGACAAACATGCTAAGTTATTAAACTGTCACGAGAAACTTTTCAAATGTGACAGTTCCATTTTTTTTGAGGCAAGAGATTAACTTCGCAATCACAAATTAATGGTGAAGGTAGTTAAGAGGACATGTATGAGCCATTAATAGCAGATATTTCATTTCAAATGGAATGTGGTTTATTTCACTCTCACTTGTTCCTACTTATGGGGGGCAAAACACATTCCTAAATTATTGCACATATGCCAACTGTCTGCACATTTTCATTTTGACAGTTGGCGATAGCTTGATGAGATCACCCGATACATGTTTCATTCATTACAAATTGATTAATATAAAAAAAGTGTCCAATAATTCATGAACATTTTTAATTTTGTACCATTTAATAGTACTGTGTTGCCAACGCAAAAAAAGATAATAATGTGACAGCTGACAGTTCGGGGTTAGTAAAAATGAAGCGCTTTACAAATAAACTTCACATTTTCATTTTTGAGCAATATTTTAAAAATAATAAAGATTTGACAGCTACAGTCCGCAATTTTCGTACAAAATATGGCCGTCATAGTGATTTACAACCATCAACTGTGAAGAAAATAATTGAAAAATTCAGGAAGACTGGATTAATGAGTGATCTTATGACGTGTTCCAGTGGTAAAAAAAATTAATCTTTTTTTGATCTATGTAGATCTGTCAAAACACCGATTTTGACAGTTGTAGTGTTCCATTGGGCAAAAAAATTGATTTTTTTTATCGCAGAACAATTTGGCAAATCTGGATTTTTCAGCAGATTTACCCCACCTTGCACTAACGTTTATACAAATGATAGCTGTCAGTTTGACTAGAGTGATTTTCTTTTTGATTTATCATTATTTCGGTTGTGAAAAACTATTATTAATCATTGCAACTATAGCAGTTCAATATGAAATAAAAATGAAATCAAAAATAAACAACCTGTGTGATTTGAAACTTGACAGCTACACCGACACTAACTTCATAGTCAAGAAATTTTAAGAATACAGAAACAAAAAAAAAAAACAAAAAACAATCTGAAATCGTGTTCCATTGGCACCAAAAAAGATCAAATTTTGGATCAGAATCCAGATTTACCAATGGAAAACGCCATTAGACACTCTGGGTGCCCTGTCACAAATTATTTAACAGAAACAGCGAAGCAGTTTGCAAGAGTATTGCTGACAGTCCAGGAAGAGATTTCGTTGAATGGATTTTGGAACAACAACAAGTTTCGAAGAAAATCATCTTCAGTAATAAAGCTCATTTTCTCATCTTGATGGCTTCGTTAATCGTCAAATTTGTCACATTTGGGGTTCAGAAAATCCACGAGTAATTGTTAAGAAACAAATGCATCCACAAGTGTTTGGTGCGGATTTGGGCCTGGAGGCATTATCAGGAGCCACACATTCCCATTTATTATGGAACACAACGTTGTTCAAGCGGTTGCTTCGACTGGCAGTAGCGTAGTCTGCCACTCCAATTTTCCAAGATTAATGGTAGTTGTTGGTTTCTGGCTGTAGTTCACGGATTGCTTTGATGAAATTGGCCTTAAATTCTTGAGTCGTTTTCGGATTGTTGGCATAACATCGGTCCTTCACGGTTCCCCACAAAAAGAAGTCCAAAGAGGTTAAATCGCAGCACCGAGGCGGCCAATTGACATCGCAATGACGGCTGATAACACGATTTGGGAATTTTGAGCGCAAAAGATCGATTGTCGCATGTGCTGTGTGTCATGACGGGCCATCCTGCATAAACCAGAGATCGTCCAAATTCATGTCTTCAATTTTAGTAAAAAAAAATCGGTTAACATAGCTCTGTAACGCTCACCGTTGACCGAAACGTTGTTCCAAAGCCTCATTTTAGAAGTAAAATGTTCCAATGATGCCATCCATCGGCTTGTGGACAATATCGTGCGGGTTTTCTGGGCCCCTGATGCGGAAATTTCTTTTGTTAACGTAGCCGCCGAAATAAAAATGCGATTTCGTCAGAAAAGATGATTTTTCGCCAAAAATCTTTGTCCAATTCAAGCGTTTCTAAGGCCTAAACTGTGAAGCTATAACAAAGCAGCTGGTCGTGCGCCTTCAAGTATTTACGACCATTGAGGAAGAGGCGAAACGCGTTGGTCTTGTAGTCAACGAGGACAAGACACAGTACATGTTATCAAAGATTATGAATTCTATACAGATGACGCATTGAGAACAAAAAAACGGAAACTTTTGCTCAGTAGCTTCATGGTACGGTACGGGCGGGCGGTGTGCATGAAAACACATGAAAAACAAGAACAAAAACATGTGGCGGGCTGTGCCAGCACGACCCTGAACCCCAAAGTCCAAATGTTTACTCTACCGGACCCTAATTGTTCAGTGCTGTGTCGTAAAGTAAGACTGGCACTAGAGTTAAGGGTGCTGATACCATTTGTTTCGCTGTTCCACTACAATGTTGAATATAGGATCGACATCAGAGTCAATTTGACCTTGTAAATGAATAATCCGAGTTTATGCAGAATGCTCCTCTGGCTAGTGCGTTGAGATTTCGATAGCGAGTTGATTTTCGCGAATTGATTCTCACACTCTTGGCTACAGCAGCCACATTTTCGTCTATGCGCATCACCGTACGACGACGGGGATCATAAGTGTTGTACACTAGCATAACGGTTTCACGAACTTTTTGCACAAACTTGCGTACAGCAGGAGCGGAGTATGCTTCATTTCGGCCAAACTTCTTTTCAAAAAACGCACTCTTTGGGCTACATAGCACTCACTTTGGAAATACATTTTTAATCAGCCCTATCAAGGTATCCGTCGGAGCCGAAAATTCTCCGATTTTGCACGATTCGGAGGATTTTTGCTTCGAGGTATTCATCCGAAAAGCTGTTCGAAATATTTCTGCGATATTTTGTAGCGCATCCCGGCGAATTGCATTGAAGTGCGTTCAGAAACATTTTTCGTTCAATTTTTGACAGCTAAGTGATTTTTCGATTTCCTCCGACACAAATTCTTCGCGGAATTTGTACTAGAGAACGTAGAACATTCTATGGGACCAATCCACTTTCGTACTCGTACAGTCGTACAGAGTATTAATCGTCCTGACATACACAAATCGTCTGGTCCAGATGATATCTCCACCATAATTCTGAAAAGTTGTTCTTCAACGCTGGCAAAACCATTGCGTAAGCTTTTCCATCTGTCATATTCATCAGGACTCTTTCCGAGTCGAATGAAAACTGCATTTGTCCAGCCCGTCCCCAAAAAAGGCGAATCTTCTTCTCTCTCCAACTACCGACCAATTGCACTTACCTCCCTTCTTTCTAAGGTCATGGAAACGCTAATAAACCGTCAGCTTATGAAATATCTTGAATCACGAAAACTCCTCAATGACCGACAATATGGTTTTCGTAGCAACAGGTCCACTGGTGATTTGATGTCATATCTCACCGAAAAGTGGAACCAATCAATCCACCTTGGTGGCGAAAACAAGATCGTTGCACTTGATATTTCAAAGGCATTTGACAGGGTTTGGCATCAAGCCTTTTTGTCTAAAATGGGTGCTTTTGGAATCGATTAAACTCTTCTTCTATGGATTAGAAACTATCTCTTGAAAAGTTCAATTCAAGTAGTTTTGGACGGTTTCAAGTCTGCTACTCACCAAATAAATGCTGGTGTTCCCCAAGGCTCAGTTTTGTCTCCGACACTCTTTCTCATTTTTATTAATGACCTTCTTTCTGCAACTTCTAATCCAATCCATTCCTTCGCTGATGACAGTACCCTCAGCTTTTCATATTTGTTCTCGAATTCACGCCTTCACCTTCGGATGTGAAAGAAGAACGACAAAATATGTTAATTTCATTAAATTCCGACCTCGACAGCATAATTAAGTGAGGTAAATCTAATAGAGTGGAATTTAATGCTTCCAAAACGCAATGCTGTCTTCTGTCATCCAAGCGAAACCAAATTTTACAGCCACTATCCATGAATGGCACTTGTGTTAGTAACGACCTTCGTTGGAACGACCACATATTCGAAATCGCCAAAATTGCGGCAAAATGTCTAGGTTTCCTCAATCGATGTAAGAAATACTTCACCCCTTCTGATCTGGCCTCAATATATAAAGCGTACATACGCCCAAACTTGAGTTCAACGCCCACATATGGTCAGGTGCAGCCAAAACAGCATTAAACCTACTAGATAGGATACAAAAGCGTGCGATAAAATTGATAGGAAATCCAACCATAGCGAACTCCATTGTTTCGCTCGAACATCGTAGGAATGTCTCCTGCCTAACACTCTTTTACCGCTATTACAACAATAAATGCTCTAACGAAATAGCCAGCTGCATTCCGCCCCTTCAACAATTCAACCGTAATACTCGCCGTACCATGAATGCTAATCAGTTCACCCTAAAGCCCATCTTCGGACGTACTATGAAATATAGAGATTCATTCCTTAACCGAACAACACGAATGTGGAATGCTTTACCAAACTCAGTTTTTCCTCCCCATTACAATTTGCGGAAATTCAAAACCAACGCGCATCGGTATCTCCTCTTTTCTACTCCTCTATTTCCTTAATGCCCACGCTGTGCTTCAACAGCATAAGAGTATTAAAAGTCCTTTAGCGCGCGCCAATTATAAAAAAAAATGAAAAAATATTCATAATCCAATGTTTCACTCCGACTCACAAAAACGTTTTTTGCTTAATGCTGCTTACTATCAGAAATTCTTATGCTGTTTGCTTCACAAATGTCAAAACTGATGTTGTCACATTTTTTTGACTGACAAATTTGTTATATTTCAGCGAAACACTTCCTCACCACATGGCCATTCACGACCGACGATCTTATTATCGATATATGTAAATAATTTCAAATGCTGAGTTAATTGGTGACTTAATATCAAAGCGATTCGATGGATGTTAAGAAAAAGAAAAATAACAAAATTTGACAACTGTCATACATTTTTAAATAGCTGATGATTGTTTTGCACAACATATCTTTTAATTACTTTCATTAAAGAATACACAAACAAGCTGTACGCTGAGTTCATTGCATGGAATGTAATTAAAACGAAATAAATTATTTTATAATCTAAAAAAAGAAGCCGCTGAATAGGCAAAGGTCCCTATGGAACCTAAAAAAATATTTTTTGAATGGTCAATTTTAATTTAACCATCACTTGAACCCGAGAAAGGGGTCACCGCATATTTTTATCGAACTCGTGACTTCCTTTCATAGAAAGTCACTAATACAGCACCCTTCACGAGCATAAGTACTTTGAAATTATTATTTTTTTTTAATGTTTTTGTTTTTTAATTAAAACAACAACAACCATACATGTTAGTTCTTGGGTTTAGTTCCTGTTAAGGTAGTAATCAGATCAAACATCCCTTTTGGTTGATCCATTGGTGCCATATGTCTGGCATTACGAACCAATATCTCTATCAAGTTGCCAGCTACTTTCTTGTAGCCAGCTATCTCACCATCCACCATCCAGATCTTACGCTCAGCCACCTTATACTGACCGGCATCCTTGAACTTAAGATTTTGCAAATAGTTCAAGGTTAGCGGATAAGCGACAATAATGTCCAGTTGTCCATTATAGATGCAGACGGTGTATTCGTTCAACAAATTCGCCACCCAAAGGGCTACGCTGTCCATGACGTCTTCTTTTAGATGCTCCTCTACCTTGTTCTCACCCTCCAGGTCGTGGAATGTCTTATTGCCAACATGAATGGCCCGTCTGGTCAGCGAAGACTTTAGGAAATCTCCCATTATCTGGTCACCCTCATCGGGCTTTGTTTTAAGATAGTTGAAGTAGGTCTCGTAACCAGTAAGATTGCGAAACAACGATCCATCGGGCGAGTCATCCATGTTGATTAACCTATCGAACACTTCAAAGGCACACGTCATGTTACGCTTATGAATGCAGTCTATGCCCATCTTCTCGGCCTCCTGGAAATCCATGTGACCGTTCAAATCGATAAGCCCCAGTTGATACAAGTAGTCGCCGTAGTTCATCTGATGTAACGGGTCTGAAAGTCCATTTCCAATGGCAACACCCTTCAATGGAATAGCCACATCATTGTGCACCGAATTTTGTGCATTGTGCATGTAAAATGCCAATGCTGGAACGTACTTGCCGGCATATGATTCGCCGGTGATCCAAAAACTGTTAGAACCCGAAAAGTCAAACAGTTTGTACAGTTGCTTAACGGCTTCATAGAGATTGTGAGCAACATGTTTCTCATTGCGAGCATATCCTTCGTCTTTGTCTGTAAAACTGAAACCCGTTCCAACGGGATTGTCGATATAAATTGTAACGGAAGAAATACAGGACCCTGCTCAGAAAACAGGGTCAAATTGTGCGTGAGTCTCCAACTGTATTGCCTCTTCAGGAGTTTTGCACCGTCGAACTCAAATTGTCCATTCTCTGTTAACAGGCCAAACAATGAAGACGCGCCTGGGCCACCCTGAAGCCACAACACAACCGGAGCATAGTTAGAATCATTTACAGCGGGGAAGTACCAGAAAAACATGTTCAAATTAGTATGCTCATCTACGGTCAAATAGCCGGCATAGCTCTCCACTTTATGAAATTGAGTTCCAATAACTTTAGCTTTCTGACGGCCAGCAGCCGAGTTATTTGCTTCTTTATAAGGGGTCAGGAAAAGCGGCTCACCGGGGTCACCGCCATCGCGATAAGCCTTGTAACGTGGATAAGGATTCACAAAAGATTTGCGATACGTCTTTGACTGAGAGACCGCAAATGAAAGCTGAAGCAATAGAATGGCGGCCGCCAACAAATGGAGCCGAATGAGACGATCCATTGCTGTAGCTGGGGTTCACTTGTGATTGGAATTGCATGTTTGCAGTTCAGTTTCCTTCACGTACTTTTATCAGCTTTTTTCTTAAGTGGCTACAGTCAGGTATGAACCAGGGCTTCACTCAACATGCATCTTCAAATAGCTAACTGCCTTCAATTGCACTCTTCAAGGTCGTTGAGGTCGATTTCTACAAATTTGCGAGCGGGAGTATTGGTGTCCATTTGAACTACATGTCCCAGTTATCTTAAATCCAACTGTCTTATCTTAAATGTCCACTGCGGAGTTTTTTTTACCAGGTATACATCTCCGCTCTGTCATCGAAATGTTAGAATCAATCAAAATCTCGATGTCAAAATATTTCATGAGAACAATACCTTTCTCTCCTTCGAATATTCTCTTACAAGAGAAAAATGGCAGAACACAAAAGTCAATACAAATTTATAAGAATTATGGGTGATTTTTCAGCGTTAAAAAAACCTAAATGAGCTGCTTTGACATTTTCAGACAACAGGAGGAATTTAGGAATCTCAAGGCCACTATCTCAGTTAAATGACCTTTAACTGAGATAGTGGCAGAAGAGCCACCAAATGTCTGCCAAAGCAGACATTACTGCCATACGATGGGGTGGGCCGGAAAAAAGAAGATGAAAAACAGGGACATCTACTACGGTCCGTATTATATTTACCAGAAACTGCGATTTTTTGGATGTGGATTTGTTAAAAGTGACAGACTTACGCAAGAAGTCTTATGCCCTCAAGAGATGAATGAACGCATTGTAACAATCTACACGAAGATAACATTCTTGAACTCATTCGCAGAACTCGTTTCCCTACAACTCTCGATTAACACCACCAGCAGCTAATGCCAAAGAACAGGGGCAATGACGTCAACAAGGCATTATATCAGCCGCAACTAGGTTTTTCGTGCCACCTGCAGGAAACCCCTGATTTGATGCTAAGATGCCGATTTGAGACTGGGACATGTAGAACGAATGGACACCAATACTCCGGCTGGCAGAGTCTTCGATTCCCAGCCAGACGTAGGACGCAGTAGAGGATGACCTCGCCTTAAGTGGCGCACAAAAGTCGAAACCGACCTCAACCAACTTAGAGTGCGCAACTGGAGGCAGTTCGCTAAGGACCGGGCTAATTGGAGAGGCATGTTGGTTGAGGCTCAGGTTCATCCCGGACAGTAGCGCCACTTGAGTTCGTAAGTAAGGACCTTCACGATATGTGCTTCCAACACGATCATGCCACTTGCCACACAGCCAAAGAAACAATGGTGACGTTCTGTCCAATTCGTCGATGTTGTGTGTCCTTTCGTGTTGACAGCGTATACTTAGTCTTACCCTCATTTACTGCTAAACACATTTATGACGCTTCCTTCTCTATACTAGCAAACGTGGCTATGGCATCACGTTGAGTCCTACCAATGATGTCAATATCGTCGGCGTATGCTAGTAGTTGCACCGATTTTTGGAAGATTGTGCATCTGGTGTTGCATCGGGAGTTTCGAACAACCCTCTCAAGAATGAGATTGAGAAAGTACCAAGACAGTGCATCGCCTTGCCTAAATCCTTTTTTGGTATCGAATGTGTCGGTTAGGTCGTTTCCGACCCTGATGGAGCTGCGAGAATTCTGCACCGTCATCACATACAAACGGACGAGTTTGGGCGATATACCAAAACTCTGTATAATTCGTCTCTATAAATGCTGTCGTATGCGGATTTGAAATCGATAAATAGGTGGTGGGCATCGATTTGGACTTCTTGGGCTCTTTCAAGATCTGCCGAAATGTGAAAATTTTATCGGTTGTGGACTTTTCTGGCCTAAAACCACACAGATAAGGGCCGATCAAGTTGTTGGTTGTTGGGTTCCCGCGTACACATATTACGGCAGATAGGATCTTGTAGGCGATGTTGAGGATACTTATGCCTCTGTAGTTGTCGCAGTTCAGAGGGTCTCCTTTTTTATGGATCGGGCAAACGATGCTAAGGTTCCATTCTTCAGGCATACTTTCATCCGACCAGATTTGGCTTATAAGTTGGTGGATTTACTTACCAAGTCATCTCCGCCAGCTTTATAAAGTTCAGCGGGAAGGCCGTCATTTCCGGCGGCCTTATAAGCTTGAGTTTAGATATTGCTATCCTCATTTCACTTAGGTCGGATAGTTGGCAGTTTTCGCTGTCGTTGCCAATATTAAATGGTTCATTCTGCCTGACAGCGGAATGCTGTTCGTAATCGCTGTTAAACAGTCTGCAGAAGTGGTTCTTCCATATCCTCAGCATCGACTTTGTCTCAACTACGATATTTCCTTGTTCATCTCGACAGGATTCTGTTCGAGTCTTGTATCCTTGGTTTTGACGTTTTACACTTTGGCAAAACTTGCGAACATCGTTCCTGGAGTGGCTATGTTTCCGACAATACTGCTAAAGATGTCTTCTCTTCCTACCTTTGCGTTAAAATCTCCCAGCACGGTTTTAACATCGTACTTCGGCAGTCGCTCATAGGTTGTGTCAAGGAGCTCGTAGAAGCAATCCTTAGTTGTATCATCTGTTTCCTCCGTCGGAGCTTGAGCACATATAAGGCTTATGTTGGCGATTTTGGCCTTGAAGCGGATCGTTACAATGCGTTCGCTAATGTCTTGGAAACATAAGACTTCTTGCCTAAGTCTGGCACTTATAACAAATCCGCATCCGAATAGTCGCTGCTTCTGCTCCTCTTTTCGTCCTCTTTTTGCCCGGCGCATCCCATCGTATTTCCTGGATGGCAGTAATGTCTGTTTTGTAGCAGTTTAAGGCTTTCGCTAGTTGTTCACCTTCACGTCTCCTGTGTAATGTTCTCACATTCCAGGTCGTTGTCTTTTTTTTTTCGTTTAGGGTCGTCAACAATAATATCAGTCCTTTTCGAGGCTATTGGTTGCTTGGTAACAATAGTTTTTTCCATGGGTGGGTAGTGAACACAAGCACAACCACAAACCTGGAGGGCCAGTTCCAAATTATTAAATACCCCTAGGACACGGGGCCAATAGTATCCACTACAGGATTGACCGCTGCCGTTGGCCTTTCGGTTCATCCGCCACCATCTCTGTTCAAGGGGCCTGACTTACCCTTGAAATTCCTAGATAACCTGTTATCTGAATATGTCGAAGCAGCTTATCTTGGTTGGCCTGTTACGGCAGATCGGGTATTCATTCCGCGGCATTCTGAGGAGTGATTAATGTGTTGCTGTTTTACGTCTTGCTATCAACACTCGCACTTATCGTTTAGCAAGTCAAATCCGGTTGAATGAGACCAGTACCCGATGGTTACCACCTGGAGGTAAAAAATAAGCAAATTTGATGTGTAGTCAGAGTTGAAACCACTAGGCATTGCTAAGTTAATGCCAATCAGAGTCTACCTTCGTTCTACAACACCCAACAAAAATAATTAAATTAAATAAATGTTTTCACTTTCGAAATCATTTTGTCTCATTCACTCTCAAAATGTCATTTGTTAACGAATACGTTGTGTATTCCGGTCACCGGTCAGCCTTAGTCACTAAATCCATTTAGTACTGTAGTACATCTTCCAAAGCTGACGATAATGTAGTTCACTGGAAGTGCTGAAGGACCATATTAAGGGCGATACCACATTGCAATCAGATGTGATTTTCTCTCGCAAAGTATCATTACTTCGTTACATTAATCCGGATTTCTTTTCTACTTGCCAAATATGTCTTGAAATGAGTGATCCTCTGATTGATTGCCATAAGCCGAGATGTTCACACTGTCACTCAAAATTAATTCAACTCAAACGGAAGACATAAACATTGAAAGGCATGGCATAAGTTAAGCGCCGGGTACGTCACATTATTAGCAATTTTAAAGAAACCGACGACCATATATTTAAAATACAAAACAAATACCCACGAGACAAGACACTGGGGTCAAATTTGACATTAGCATATTAATTGACACCTACATACCAATTCTGTATGCGAAGACCGGGGTCCACCGATGATCGTACTGTATTTTTATGACGCCATTTTGATTTTATTTTGGCAACATTGTTCATCAGCACGTGTCGTTTCAATCGGACTTCTATTTTTATTTTGTTTTCAAAAGTGTCACACGTTTAAGAAGAGAAATACCAAGTCGAAGGCGCGGCACTTTTGCGTAGGTATAGGTATTTCAAAGCAGGAAGAGAGCAATGAATGACAAACAAATGTGAACGTTTGTATAGATTTAGTTTGTATATTTTATATTCATTCGCTCTGAGATAGGAAATTCAATGTGAATATCTTGGCAGCAGTTCATTTTGGTTTTCTGAAAACTTTCCTGAATTAAAAACAACTTACTTGCGTCAATTGATTTTAAAACATTTTTTAAATTGTTACTTAATTGTGTGGTAAAATATTTTAATTTCTATTTATTTCAGACGGTTAGTCAAGAGGATGCTGATCAAAATGCGAGGAATCCAATGTTGTATGATCCCCTTACCGAGGGAACAGCCAAAACATCGAAAACTATGCAATATTTTGCTGCCTTAGTTGGTATGTATTACATTTATATCTGATTTTTATTTTAATATTACATATGCAAGCTCAAAGTAAAGCCATCACTAATAAGAAAAAAAAAACTTAATCAATGAACAAAGATGTAAGATGTGACGTATATCGATTTGGTTAATTTTTTGTTATCAATAGAAAACTCCGATTTCGAATGTCAAACTGTTTAAACATTGTTGGTTAGTAGTGTACACAATGTCAATACTTGGCAGAAGTCTGATTTATAAGATGGATGCAAGGATTTCTTCCACGCTTCAACGCCGTAGAGCAGGACTGGGATGATCAGGGTCTTATATAGGATCTCCTTAGTAGTTCGAGTGAAGGTTTTACTACTAAATTGCCTTCTTAGCCCGAAGAAACAGCGGTTGGCAAGAGTAATTCTTCGTTTGATTTCTGACGAGATGTTGTTGTCAGAGTTAATAGCGGAGGCGAGGTAGACAAAGTCCCGTACACCCTCAAAGTTATATCTGTCAATGGTGACGTTCTGTCCAATTCGCGATGTTGTGTGTCCTTTCGTGTTAACAGCATATACTTTGTCTTACCCTCATTTACTGCTGAACCCATTTTTGACGCTTCCTTCTCTATACTAGCAAACGTGGCTATGACATCACCTTGAGTCCTACCAATGATGTCAATATCGTCGGCGTATGCTAGTAGTTGCACCGATTTTTGGAGAATTGTGCCTCTGGTGTTGGCTCGGGAGTTTTGCACAATCCTCTCAAGAATCAAATTGAAAAAGCCACATGACAGCGCATCGCCTTGCCTAAATCCTTTTTTGGTATCGAATCTGTCGGTGAGGTTGTTTCCGACCCTGATGGTGCAGGGAGAATTCTCCATCGTCATCCTACACAAACGGACGAGTTTGGACGGTATACCAAAACTAGACATGGCTCTGTATAGTTCGTCTCTATAAATGCTGTCGTATGCGGTTTTGAAATCGATAAATAGGTGGTGGGTATCGTTTTGGACTTCTTGAGTTTTTTCCAGGATCTGCCGAAGTGTGAATATTTGATCGATTGTGGACTTTCCTGGCCTAAAACCACACTGATAAGGGCCGATCAGGTTGTTGGTAAACGGTCTCAAGCGTTCACATATGACGGCAGATAGGATCTTGTAAGCGATGTTGAGTAGACTTATGCCTCTGTAGTTGGCGCCGGTCAGAGGGTCTCCTTTCTTGTGGATCGGGCAAACGATGCTGAGGTTCCATTCTTCAGGCATACTTTCATTCGACCAGATTTGGCTTATGAGTTGGTGGATGTTGCTTACCAAGTCATCTCCGCCAGCTTTATAAAGCTCAGAGGGAAGGCCGTCATTTCCGGCGGCCTTATTAAGCTTGAGTTTAGATATAGCTATCCTCACATCACTTAGGTCGGGTGTTTGGCAGTTTTCGCCGCCGTTGCCAACATTAAATGGTTCATTCTGCCTGACAGCGGAATGTTATTCATCATCGCCGTTTGCAGAAGTTGTTCTTCCATATTCTCAGCATCGACTGTGTCTCAACTACGATATTTCCTTGTTCATCTCGACAGGATTCTGTACGAGCCTTGTACTCTTGGCTTTGACGTTTTACACTTTGGTAAAACTTGCGAACATCATCCCTGGAGTGGCACCTCTCTATATCCTCGATCGCGCGCTTTTCTTGCTCTTTTTTCTTCTTTCTGAAAAGCCGATGTTCTTCCCCTCCTCTTTGCCTATAGAGCTACAAGGCTAAGCTGCAGGTGAAGACGAGAGCTGCCATTGAGCTCTCGTCTTCACCTGCAGCTTAACCTTGTAGGCCTCGTTCTTGGCTGCGAGCATCTGTCGGCATTCCTCATCAAACCAGGGGTTTTTTGCTGGTGGCCGCGAGAAACCTAGCACATCAGTTGCGGCTGATCTAATGGCCTGTTGGCATCGTTGCCATTGTTCTTCGACATTAGATGCTGGTGTGAATCGAGAGGTTAAGAAATACGCGTTGCTCGAAGGTCTTGGCGGTCTTTAGCGATTGCAGTCTTTCGACATTAAATTTTTTCATAGTATTTCTGTTTTTTTTGTGGCGTGGTGGATATCCGCATCCTTACCTTGGCTACAACAAGGTAGTGGCCCGAGTCGATGTTAGCCCCTCGGAATGTTCGGACATCAAAAATACTGGATGCGTGCCTCTTGTCTATCGCCATGGGATCAATTTGGTTGACTGTTAGTTGATCTGGAGACCGCCATGTCCCCTTATGGATATCGAGGTGAGGAAACCGTGTGCTGGCTATAGTGGCATTTCGTTCCGTAGCGAAGTCAATTAGCCTAAGTCCGTTACCAGACGTGTTGACGTGTAGGCTATTTTTTCCGACAGTACTGCTAAAGATGTCTTCCCTGCCTACCTTTGCGTTAAAATCTCCCTGCACGATTTTAACATCGTACTTTGGTAGTCGCTCATAGGTTTTGTCGAGGAGCTCGTAGAAGCAATCCTTAGTTATATCATCTTTTTCCTCCGTCGGAGCAGGAGCGCATATAAGGCTTGTGTTGGCGAATTTTGCCTTGATGCGGATTGTTACAATACGTTCGCTAATGTCTTGAAAACATAAGACTTCTTGCCTAAGTCTGGCACCTATAACAAATCCGCATCCAAATAGTCGCTGTTTCTGCTCACTATAACACGGTCCATAGTAGATGTCACAGTTTTACATCCTCTTTTCGCCCGGCCCATCCCATCGTATTTCCTGGATGGAGGTAATGTCTGCTTTGTAGCAGTTAAGGGCTTCCGCTAGTTGTTCGCCTGCACCTCTCCTGTTTAATGTTCTCACATTCCAGGTGCAGATACGAACGTCGTTGTCCTTTTTTCATTTAGCATGATCGTCAACAATAATATCAGTCCTTTCCGAGGCTATTGGTTGTTTCGTAACAACATTTTTTTTCCGGGGGAGGACATTCCTCCCCCCTCTCTCGTTTGCTGCCACCAACGACATTCCACAGGGGTTCAATACCCCATCTCCAGTCGAGGTACTAGGCACCCACCAGTCACCAGCGTGGAGGTGAGAGTAGGAGTTGATAGTGAGAGGCTAAAGTGAGAACGCTTGTGTCCTCATATAATCGCATCACTATCCTTAAGCACCGGTAATGCAGCAGTAAAAAACGGGCATTTAGTTAAAATATTAGGGCTCCATACTATTTTACTGTCATTTGCTTCCATATTGCATTTTTAAACGTACTGTACTATCCCGAAGGAAACAATATTTTTGTACGGTAGTGGAAGATATTTTTAGGTGTTTTGTCGGAAAAATAGCCTACACGACACCACATCTGTCTACGGAGTTAGGCTGACTCTGCTGCGGAACGAAATGCCGCGACAGCTTAAAACGGTATCCTTACCTCGTTATCCATAATCAATCAAATTCAATCACATTGCGATAGACAAGAGGAACGTATTCAGTATTTTGGATGTCCAAATATTCCGATGGGCTAACATCGACTTTGGGCGCCACTACCTTGTTGAAGGCAAGGTAAGAACAACACACCACAACCAATTAGAAATACTGTGAAAAAACTTAATGTCGAAAGACTGCAATCGCAAGAGACCTCCAAGTCCTTTCCAGATCGCGTAACCCTTATCTTCTCAAGTAACACCAACTACCATACCACCAACATCTTATGTCGAAGACCACGAAGACCAAATCAGCCACGATGAACAAGGTAAAATCGTAGTTGAGGCACAGTCAATGCGGAGTTGAAGTAAGAGCCACTTCTGCAAAGCGTTATACGGCGATGAAGCTGATAGGCAGAATAAACCACTCAATATTGGCGCGGACAGCGAAAAATACCAACCACCCGACTTTAACTTAACACGACTGTCGGAAATGAAAGCCTTCCCGTCGAGCTCTATAAAGCCATCAGAGATGATTGGTAAGCAACATTCAACAACTTCTAAACAACATCTGGTCGGATGAATTTAGGTATGCCTGAAGAATGGAACCTCAGCATCTTTTGCCTGATTCACAAAAAAGGAGACCCTCTGAAGTGTGCCAACTACAGAGGCATATATCTCGCCCCACGTTGGGCGCCATTGTTGTGAGTCTAAATTGTCTTGAAAGATCAGCCTTGAGCTCATCATAATTTAGGGCTGGGTCACCTTGATTCTCCTCAAGGTGTTGCCAAAACCACTTTTCGGCATGTCCCGCAAAAGATGATGGAATTGGTCGAAGAGTTGATCATCGGAGATCCCACTTTTCCTCTGAAGTATTTCCAATCGAAAAAGAAAATTCTGCACGGACATCGTTTTCGAAGTGTCATCTGTGTTCGGGTTTTATGTACCTCTCTCTCTCTCCCTAACTCTGTGTCTTTACTTGTGTCTCGTCTTGTTCTGTCTATAGGTGGTGAATTTGGCGTATCGTTAAGGTCCCTAGTTAACGTTGCTTGTCGGTTCGTAAAATTTGGTGTGTCTCTTTGAGCTGTAAAGGAGGTCTCTAACTGGCTAATTTTCTAACTATCCCTCAAAGTTACCATTATGCCCTGTAAAGAAAGTTCAAGTGCAGACACCAATTTGGCCTGATTCTCCTGTACAGCTCCTGAGACATCGTGTATGCGTAATGTAATTTGTTCGTCCTCTATTTGAGTCTGTTTACGTACTGCATAGTCTTCTGTATCGTAAGTCAGTTGTGGTCTGTTTCGTATCTGTTTTCTCGTTTTGTGTTTGTTAATATTATGTACAATCTGTTCTCTGTTCGTAGCGTCTTGACGTTCCATGGTCCATAGTCCTCGTCGTCAGTAAGCTGAGCTTGTTGCTCACTCCTGAATTCTTCAACAATTATCCCTATAGAAGGAGCTGCTTTTGCTTTCGTCGATTCGGTGATTCGTTGTCTCGTCAAGGTTAAGCCTCATGAAATCGTACGAGTACATTGTAAGGTCGGTCATGTCCAAAGGGGTTTTTGGCTGTCGTCTTCTTGTCGGGTCAGTTTTTCGGGTGTACTCCTCTGGAATTCCCCAGAGCGAATACGCCTCTTCTCTAACTTCCCTACTTGTCCTTTCTGAGCCCCTTCTACCAGTTTCAAAGAACCCTGCTCCTGGAAGTGATTTCGGTGATGTGGATATTCCGCGTTTTGGCGTGGCACCGTGGTTCTTTTTGGAATCATCCATATTAAGATCGCAAAAGATTTAAACACGTCGAAAGTGAACGAAAAGTTAGTTTACTACTTCTCAATGGACTGCGACTACTACATTCGGAATCGTAACGAGTGTTGGAGCATTTCCTTTATCTCCTCGCCTCCTATTTTTACCTTCACGTAGGGTCTGTTGTCGTCAGTTATGGAAATTTTAATGATCTTATCTGCCGAAATATATCAACGCCTGAGCAACTAATTGATCGGCCCTTATCAGTGTGGTTTTAGTTCAGGAAGGTCCATTACTGATCAAATCTTTACACTTTGCCAGATCCTGAAAAAAAACCCAAGAAGTCAAAATAAATACCCACCACCTATTCATCAATTTCAAAGCCACATACAAGCGCATTCATAAAGACGAACTACAAAGAGGAGTGTCTAGTTTTGGTATACCGCCCAAAATCGTCCGTCTGTAAAGTATGACAATGGAGAATTCTCGCTGTTCCATCAGGCTCGCAAACTACCACACGGAACCAAGAGGACAGTGGCACAACCTGCAATCAAAAGGACGCACAACATAGGCGAATTTGACAAAACGTCACCATTGACAGTAGTACGTGGTAGTATGGGACTTTGTCTGTCTATTAACTCTGACAACATCGCTTAAAAAATACAACGAATCTTTGCAAATCGTGAAGATCATCCCATGGAAGTCCTCTCAAAGCAAATCTTATGAATTTACGTTGGACTGATTCAATTCTATTTGAATGAACTGCATAGAAGGGTGTCCAAACTTGTGAGGCATACTCCAAGTAAGGGCGATCTAGACAATTATAGAGTGAAAGAGTGACATATGGGTCATTAAACTCTTCTGAAAACCTTTTTATAAATCCCAACATAGAGTTGGATTTATTGACGATAACGTTGATGTGTTTATTAAACTCCGTTTTAGGATCAAAATAAACACCAAGATTTTTAAAACTGTCTACACGACAGAGAGCCTGCCCGGACAGAGTATAATTAAAATTGGATGGAGCACGTTTTCGTGAAAATGACATATGCTAGCACTTTGTAGGGTTCATATTCAAACCGTTTTTAAGACACCATATGGTAAAACTATTTAAATCAGTTTCTAGTGAAAGCGAGTCGTTTAGATCTCCTTCACATTTGAAAATTTTCATCTCATCAGCATATATCAATGTTTTGCTATCTCGAATACATCGTTAATTGCAAGTATAAATAAAATTGGTCCTAAATGACATCCTTGAGGTACTCTAGATTGAGCAACAAAAGGGTTGGACTTGGAACCTTTAAATTTTATGTCGTATGTTCTCAATGAGAGATATGATTTAAGCAAATTTATGAATCCTGAAGGGTATCCATACGCCTTAAGTTCAAAAATTATGGTGTTATGTGACAACTGATCAAAGGACCTCTTTTTTATTTTCTAAACTATTGGAACAATGATGCATAAAAGTTAACAGATTTGTGACAGTGGATCGATTTTTAACAAAGCCATGCTGCTCTTTACAGATAATGTTTCGACAAAGAAAGACCAATTTATCACAAATAATATGTTAGAATAACTTAGGAATGCAAGAGAGTTTTGAAATAGAGATATCTCCTCGCTCACCTTTTTTTAAAAACGGGTGTTATAAATGACTATTCAATTAGGTTGGGAATACTCCTGTGGCAACAGAGCTTTCAAACAAATATAAGGTATGGCAAAAGAGCATCTTTGCATTGCTTTACGACTATTGGTGGGATTTCATTGGGCCCTGCAGAATAATCATTATTTAATGAAGAGATATATTTAAGTAGTGTCTCATCGTCAAATGTAACATTGCTGAAACTAACTTGAGGACAGTCATTGAGATAACTGAAATAATGCTCGTCTAAGACAAGAGGGGTATCACACTATCAATAAATGATTTACTGAAGTTCTCTGCAAATAAGTTTGACACAATTAGAGAGCTCGATGTTTTTGAATTATTGGAAGAGAAGTTGGCTGGATATCCGTCTGTTTTTCTCTTCGAATTGACAAATCCCAAAAGCGTTTAGGGTGACTTTTAAGAGCGTTCTCCATATTGATCATATAGCCATAAGCTACTAGACATCGCTGAGAATTCATTAAAGTAATTCAGGTACTTATCATATTCGTAATTATTCTGGCTTTTAACAAAATTATTCCAGGCCCGGTTTCGTCTGTTTCGAAGAGATTTAAGCTCTTTCGTGTATCACGGGTGCTGGATTCGGGCCTTTTTAGAATGCTTGACTGGGAAAGTCTTATCCATGCAATCTTTTATTACAAAATATAGATTTTTAACAGCTTCTTCTAAATTGGAGAAGCCGTCAATCTTCATATTCGAAATAATAATTTCTTCGGATAGCCTTTGAAAGTTTGCTTTCCAAAAGTCAAAAGAGTACGAACGCGCGTACGAATCAGCGTTTTCGTACAGATGTCAGCCTATGTTAATGAAAGGATGGTTTTTGTCTATGTTAGTAATGCTGGTACTAGATTCTAATACTGCAGAGCTGACATAGTCAGAAGAAAAAACTAAATCGAGAATTTGATTATCATGATTTTTTAAACAGCTTGTTTGCTGTAAGTCAAATGATGAAATGTTTTCAAGTAATAATAGCTCTTGTTGTGCATGATATAAAATGAGGTTCTCCCTCCGAAGGCACCCATTCTATGTGCGGTAAGTTGAAATCACCCAGCAACAAAATAGTACTGTCACAACAAGATAAGTCAAAGATGTATTCTAAAGCCTTCGATAGCTCAGAATACAATGTGCATAGACGATATGAAGGAATGTACGCATTTGCAACATGAGGTCCCGCCATCGTGCAAGAAGTACACATGCACACATGAACGGTTGGGTACCCACAAGCATGTTGCGCCCAAAATTTGTATTTGTATTTGTAATTTTCCACTAAGGACGGTGTAAAAAAAAGTGGCAATTCGCAGGCAAGATTGACATAAGCGGAAGAGTTAAACTTTAGCAATCACCCAGAATTAAATGAACTACTATCCGAACTTCCAGAACTTGACATGATCTGTGCGGTTACAGACCGCTTACCAAAGACACTATGGTTCAAAAAAAGATTCTCAACGGAGATCACAACCAGAGAAGCATGAGTTAGCACTAACCCACCAAACTGCCAAAACGGCCTAAAGTGCTATACGGATGGTTTTAAAATGGACTCAGGGGTAGGAGCTTGTATCCATGGACCAAATCGAAACGTCTCAATACCTATGGCAAAAAACCCCAGTGTATTTCAAGCAGAGCTTCATGCCATCAAAGAATGCGCAAACCTAATACACAATTCAGGTATTGAAGGCACCAACATCCATATATTCACGGACAGTCAAGCAGCTATAAAACCCTTAGCTCAATCAGTATTGACTCCAAATCAGTACTACGCTGCTTTAATTCCTACCAAGCACTTAGTTCCAGGAACAAAACCAGGTTATTGTGGGATTGAAGGTAACGAAAAAGCTGATGAACAAGCCAGAAAAGGCTTGGAAACCCCTTTCATTGGACCCAAACCCTTCTGTGTAATCCCCAAATTAGCCATAAATCTGGCTATAAAAATCTGGGAACAAAACAAATGTAAGTCATACTGGGAGAACATCCCAGGCCTAAGACAGGCAAAAAGAGATATTCAGCCCTTCAAAACAGATGCCAACAAGATATTAAATCTTCACAGGCTACCTTGAGGGTCACCACGGTTTGCGATATCACCTAAATCATCACAAATTCACATCATATGTGAATGCCCGGCCCTTTACAGTATAAGAAGGGATTCCTTATTCAGGGAAATATTTCGTACCGAAGAACTAAGGAAATCCTCTGCTGAATGTATTATCAGCTACATTAGGAAAGTAGAGGCGCTACTCTTAGACAGACATCTGATGGCAATCACAATAGATCTTTTAGGTCGACGTGCATCTTATATTGCTTCGGCAACGGTGTGCACCAAATTAAATCGGATCAGTGGCTTAATATTATTTACGATTAAATAAATGGCTCATAGCTTAAGAAACTTATATACAAATTTATTTAATAATAAAATTTCATCTTTTCAAATGCATTCAATTTTTTTATTTCAGTGTGTCTTGGTGCCGTTTCCGCTGGAACTGCGTTAGCGTGGACATCACCCGTTCTGCCTCAAATTAGTATAGATCCAACAGTTAACGTTACCGCCAATTCAACTAGCAATGAAGGGCTTCAATTAACTTTGGAACAACGTAAGTATTACAAATCATAGCATGTGTATTATTTCATGGTAATAGGTAAGGCTTTGTTTAAAACCAAATTCAAGGTTGGGAAAGTGTTAAGAGCTTCAAACTTCAAGGTCACAGAAAAATGTAACAATTAATTAAAGCAGCAATAAAGTGAATTTCCCATACCGGTGTCTTGAGGTTATAAAATCATTACCCGATTTGTTTATTTTGTATATCAAGTTACCATCCGATACGAGTATGTACCGTCATGTGGAAATTGCTGAACAAATTCATTCCTATGACAGTTGCGGTTGACGTTTTACACTTGATATCATATATCATCGGTTTTATTGTTTGTTTACATAAGTCTGTCGTAGGTAACTTTTCCAGTAACCCATAAGAATCGAGTGTGCACAGTAGTTTACTTTGTAAACAGCTTTTTATGTCGGACTGTTGACGCTGTTTGTACGTCATTGGTAAAAATATATAAATTGGAAGCGTTTTTGTCTTCTGAAATGTATCCAGAAATTCCATTCTGAGAGTTGTCAGAATTTGCGTTTTAACAGTTCTCACGTGCTTTGGATGAAATATAATTAATTACTAACTTAAGTGGCACTACAGTTAAGAATGAACCTGGGCCTCAACCAACATCCCACTCCACTAAGGCTGGTCCTTAGCTAACTGCCTACAGTTCTTCCATTGTGTCCGACAAATGACTGGAAACCGAAGCCGGTGTATTGCTGTCCATTTGCTCTACATATCTTAGTCATCTTAAACGTCCAAAGCGGCGTTTATTTGACTATTGGGATGTCGCTGTACAGCTCGTATAATTCGTGGATGAATCTTCGTCTCCTAAGCCCGCACCACAAACGGAACTGAAGAATTTTTCGCTCAAAATGACCAAGGACTTCCTTATCTACTTTTGATGTGGTCCATGCTTCATTTCCGTAGAATAAGACTGGGATGATCAGGGTCTTGTATAGAATCTCCTTAGTAGTTCAAGTGAGGGCTTGATTACTAACTGCCTTCTTAGCCCGAGAAACACCGGTTGGCAGGACACGCTGTTGACAGAGTTAATAGCGGAGCAGAAGTAGATAAAGTCTAGTATTACCTCACAGTAATATCTGTCAATGGTGACGTTCTGTACAATTCGTCGTTGTGTGTGTTGTTTAGAGTTGACAGCATATACTTGGTCATAGTTAGACCTATATTAACATATGGGGGGCTTGTCTGGTGCCAACCCACAAATAAAGTCAACCATCTGAAAAATATGACAAAGGTACAAAGGATGGCATGTGTGGGCGCTACTAGCGCAATGAGAACCACACTAGCAGCGGGATTGGAAACCATCCTTAACCTGCTACTGCTAGACATGCAAGAATCTGCAGCTAAAAGTGCTCTAAGAATCAGCCAGCTCAACTGCTGGAAATCGAACTCAGGAGGACATGCCCAAATTCTACACATATATCTGGGCTCAGCTGTATCCTCTGACTACATGCTGCCTCACCATGACTTTCAAATACCATTCTCCTGTATCTTTCCAAGCAGTAGCAGAGGCAGCCAAAGCGACCTCAATGCTGGCGATACCACCATCTTTATTGACAGTCAGGCTGCAATAAAAGCTATCTCTGCTGTCGCAGCGTTGTCGTGAAGAGCTAAAGGTTCTTGGTATCTAACATAATGTTAAGCTCTGTTGGGTCCCCGGACACAGAGGCATACAGGGCAATGAAACTGTTGACGAACTGGGAGAAAAGGATCTTCCTCCAGCATTGACCAAGCAGACCAATTCTCGAGTGGAACAGAAAATACTGATTACTGCCATAAACAGGTGGAACTCCCTTCTCAACTATGAAGGATGTGGCCTGAGTATGACAAAGCCAGAACCCATAAACTACTTCGAAAAACAGGAAATCTGTCTTGACTTTAGTTTTTTAAAATTTAAATTTATAGTTGGAGTTCTTACTGGACACAACTTACTAAAAAGCCACAAACTGAATATGCATCTCATAGACGATGACCTCTGTAGAGGCTGCGGTGATGAAGAAATACACGAGGACACCTTCCACTTTCTGTGCCACTGCCCAGGCCTCAGCTAAGAATGAGAACCTTAGGAAAATACTTTTTCCATGACCTCACGGATCTATCCGAAATCCGTCTCCCTAATCTTTTCAGGTTTACAACATCATCTGGACGGCTGGAAAGGGGCTAACAACAATGGACAGTAACGGGGCAATGACCAACCACACAAGTGAATCCCCAACGGGCATCTTAATGGGTCTATATTGACCTGATTGCAATGAGGGAAGACGCACACCGTCTGCCTCATCAACCCACCAACCTATTCTAACCATATACTTGGTCTTTCCCTCATTTACCATTAAACGGCTTGCCGACGATCTTCCATTGTCCAGTGCTGAAGAAAATTGGACACCAAACGAGGAATAGTTTTGTCAGTCGGTGCTTGTTGGGTGCCAACAAGCCATTAGATCAGCCGCAACTGATGTGCTAGGTTTCTCCCGCCCACCAGCAAGAAACCCCTGGTTTGATGAGGAATGCCGACAGATGCTCGCAGCCAAGAACGAGGCCTAAAAGGCTAAGCTGCAGGTGAAGACGAGAGCTGCCATTGAGCTCTATAGGCAAAGAAGAAGGGAAGAACATTGGCTTTTCAGAAAGAAGAAAAAAGAGCAACAAAGCGCGCGATCGAGGATATAGAGAGGTGCCACTCCAGGAACGATGTTCGCAAGTTTTACCAAAGTGTAAAACGTCAAAGCCAAGGATACAAGGCTCGAACAGAAGCCTGTCGAGATGAACAAGGAAATGTTGTAGTTGAGACACAGTCGATGCTGAGGATATGGAAGAACCACTTCTGCAGACTGTTAAACGGCGATGACGAACAACATTCCGCTATCAGGCAGAACGAACCATTTAATATTGGCAGCGGCAGCGAAAACTGCCAACCACCCGACCTAAGTAAAGTGAGGATAGCAATATCTAAACTCAATCTTAATAAGGCTGCCGGAAATGACGGCCTTCCCGCTGAGCTTTATAAGGCCGGCGGAGATGACTTGGTAAGTAACATCCACCAACTCATAAGCCAAATCTGGTCGGATGAAAATATGCCTGAAGAATGGAACCTCAGCATCGTTTGTCCGATCCACATAAAAGGAGACCCTCTGAACTGCGCCAACTACAGACGCATAAGTCTCCTCAACATCACCTACAAGATCCTATCTGCCATAATATGTGAACGCCTGAAACCGTTTACCAACAACCTGATCGGCCCTTCTCAGGGTAGTTTTAGGCCACGAAAGTCCACAACCGATCAAATTTTCACACTTCGGCAGATCCTGGAAAAAACCAAGAAGTCTAAATCGATAACCACCACCTCTTCATCGATTTCAAAGCCGCATATGACAGCCTTTATAGAGACGAACTGTACAGAGCCATGTCTAGTTTTGGTATACCGCCCAAACTCGTCCGTTTGTGTAGGATGACGATAGAGAATTCTCGCTGCTCCATCAGGGTTGGAAACGACCTCACCGACACATTCGATACCAAAAAAGGATTTAGGCAAGGCGATGCGCTGTCATGTGACTTCTTCAATTTGATTCTTGAGAGGATTGTGCAAAACTCCCGAGCTAACACCAGAGGCACAATTTTCCAAAAATCGGTGCAACTATTAGCATATTCCGACGATATTGACATCAGTGGTAGGACTCAATGTGATGTCATAGCCACGTTTGCTAGTATAGAGAAGGAAGCGGCAAACATGGGTTTAGCAGTAAATGAGGGTAAGACTAAGGAAATGCTGTCAACACGAAAGGACACACAACATCGACGAATTAAACAGAACGTCACCATTGACAGATATAACTTTGAGGTAGTACGGGACTTTGTCTACCTCGGCTCCGCTATTAACTCTGACAACAACATCTCGTCAGAAATTAAACGAAGAATTACTCTTGCCAACCGCTGTTTCTTCGGGCTAAGGAGGCATGTCAGAAGTAAGTCCTCAATTGAAATACTAAGGAGATCCTATACAAGACCCTGATCATCCCAGTCCTGCTCTGGCGCTGAAGCATGGACCGTAGCAAAAGCGGATGAAGAAATCCTTGGTCGATTCGAGAGAAAAATTCTTCGAAAAATCTTCGGTCCCGTTTGCGTTGACGGGCTATGGAGACGAAGATTCAACCACGACCTATACGAGCTGTACAGCTACATACCCCTAGTCAAAAAACTTCGCATTGGACATTTAAGATGGCAAGGACATGTAGAACGAATGGACACCAATACTCCGGCTCGCAGAGTCTTCGATTCCAAACCAGACGTCGGACGCAGTAGAGGAAGACCTCGCCTTAAGTGGCACGCACAAGTAGAAACCGACCTCAACCAACTTGGAGTGCGCAACTCGAGGCAGTTAGCTAAGGACCGGGCTAATTAGAGAGGCATGTTGGCTGAGGCCCGGGTTCATCCTGGACTATAGCGCCACATAAGTAAGTAAGTAAGGAAGTACTCTGTGTAAATAGTATTGGGAGACCTTTGTACTACTACATATGTGTTTTAAATCGTTTCTGCGTCTATGAATAAACATGATTTTTAGGAATGTTTACGGGTATTGTAACAAACTAGTTCAGTATGTATTTAGTTTAGTTAATGCTTAATTAAGCGTTTTTTCTCTTCTTGGTATTGTGTTCCGCAGAAGCCTACGTAACGTAACAACTTACCATGCCTACCTCAAATCTGATTAACATTTTTTTTACGACACACTTGACAGCTACTTAGGCAACAATAAACCTGCCAACCGTCAATGTTCTCTTGACAGCTTATTTTATTGCCTTGTAAAATCATTTTCAAAAGTGCTTTTATTTTGATTCGTTTCCGTCAAGTGTCCCGGTGTTATAAACGGCAGAAGAAGTGCATCGAATATTTGTCAAACACTTGGGGGAATTTGTTTAATTTAACATTGAAAAATGCATTGCTAACACTGTTCATTAAATTACGGCTTTAACAAACAAATAATAAAGATAACTGAACATAATAAAAAAAACGCCGATTTGATTTTATTGTTTACAAAGTGAGATTCAGTTTAGCTTTAGTTTTTAGTTGTTGTTTCGCAAAACTTGATGACTGATGAGACTTGATGGGATGGGCATCTATTGATTGATCGGATGCAGCAGCCGGTTGATTGATGAATAGTAGTGCACTTGTCTCGTTTTAATTGAGTAAACGTCATCTAGTGTGTGGAAGTCAGAGATGACTATTCTATAAGAGGACTTTATTTAATTTCCGTCTATCTTGGGTATGCTTACAATTTTATTGACAATTGAATCAGTTGGCCATGAAATAAAGAAATGATTTTCTAAATAAGACTTGATAAAGAAAATGAAATGAAGACACCCTGTAATGAAAATATATATTGGAATATATATTGTGTATATATTAGTACTTACTTAAGTGTCAATATCGTCAGCGTATGCTAGTAGTTGCACCGACTTTTGGAAAATTGTGCCTCTGGTGTTGGCTTTGGAGTTTTGCACAATCCTCTCAAGAATCAGATTAAAGAAGTCACATGACAGCGCATCGCCTTGCCTAAATCCTTTTTTTGGTATCGAATGTGTCGGTGAGGTCGTTTCCGACCCTGATGGAGCAGCGAGAATTCTCTATCGTCATCATACACAAACGGACGAGTTTGGGCGGTATACCAAAACTAGACATGGCTCTGTACAGCTCGTCTCTATATATGCTGTCCTATGCGGCTTTGAAATCGATGAAGTGGTGGTGGGTATCGATTTGGACTTCTTGGGTTTTTTTCCAGGATCTGCCGAAGTGTGAAAATTTGATCGATTGTGGACTTTCCTGGCCTAAAACCACACTGATAAGGGCCGATCAGGTTGTTGGTAAACGGTTTCAGGCGTTCACATATTACGGCAGATAGGATCTTGTAAGCGATGTTGAGTAGACTTATGCCTCTGTAGTTGGCGCAATTCAGAAGGTCTCCTTTTTTGTGGATCGGGCAAACCATGCTGAGGTTCCATTCTCCAGGCATACTTTCAACCGACCAGATTTGGCTTTAAGTTGGTGGATTTTACTTACCAAGTCATCTCCGCCAGCTTTATGAAGCTCAGCGGGAAGGCCGTCATTTCCGGCGGCCTTATAAGCTTGAGTTTAGATATAGCTATCCTAACTTCACTTAGGTCGGGTTGTTGGCAGTTTTCGCTGCCGTTGCCAATATTAAATGGTTCGTTCTGCCCGACAGCGGAATCTTGTTCGTCATCGCCGTTTAACAGTCTGCAGAAGTGGTTCTTCCATATCCTCAGCATCGACTGTGTCTCAACTACGATATTTCCTTGTTCATCTGGACAGGATTCTGTTCGAGCCTTGTATCCTTGGCTTTGACGTTTTACACTGTGGTAAAACTTGCGTACATCGTTCCTGGAGTGGCACCTCTCTATATCCACGATCGCGCGCTTTTCTTGCTCTTTTTTCTTCTTGCTGAAAAGCCGATGTTCTTCCCTTCTTCTTTGCCTATAGAGCTCAATGGCAGCTCTCGTCTTCACCTGCAGCTTAGCCTTGTAGGCCTCGTTCTTGGCTGCGAGCATCTGTCGGCATTCCTTATCAAACCAGGGGTTTCTTGCTGGTGGCCGCGAGAAACCTAGCACATCAGTTGCGGCTGATCTAATGGCTTGTTGGCATCTTTGTCATTGGTCTTCGAGATTAGATGCTGGTGGTATGGTGTGAATTGAGAGGTTAGGGGATACGCGTTACGCGAAAGCCATGGCGGTCTCTTGCGATTGCAGTCTTTCGACATTAAGTTTCTTCAAAGTACTTCTGGTTTGTTGCGGCGTGGTGGATATCCGCATGATTGCCTTGGAAACGTGTGCTCGCTATAGCTGCATTTCGTTCCATAGCGAAGTCAATTAGCCTAAGTCCGTTACCAGACGTGTTGTCGTGTAGTCTTATTTTCCGAAAGTACTGCTAAAGATGTCTTCTCTTCCTAACTTTGCGTTCAAATCTCCCAGCACGATTTTAACATCGTACTTCGGTAGTCGCTCATAGGTTTTGTCAAGGAGCTCCTAGAAGCAATCCTTCGCTATATCATCTTTTTCCTTCGTCGGATCATGAGCGCATATAAGGCTTATGTTGGCGAATTTGGCTTTGATGCGGATTGTTACAATGCGTTCGCTAATGTCTTGGAAACATAAGACTTCTTGCCTAAGCCTGGCACTTATAACAAATCCGCATCCGAATAGTCGCTGCTTCTGCTCACTATAACACGGTCCATAGTAGATGTCACAGTTTTTCATCCGCATCATCGTATTTCCTGGATGGCAGTAATGTCTGCTTTGTAGCAGTTTAGGGCTTTCGTTAGTTGTTCGCCTGCACCTCTCATGTTTAATGTTCTCACATTCCAGGTGCTGATACGAACGTCGCGTCGTTGTCCTTTTTTCGTTTAGCAAGGTCGTCAACAGTAATATCAGTCTTTTCTGAGGCTATTGGTTGCTTCGTAACAATGGTTTTTGCATGGTTGGGTAGTTAACCCAGAGCACTACCCCCAACCTGGGGGACCAGTTCCAATTTATTAGATACCCCTAGGACACGGGGACATCAGTATCCACTAAGTGATTGAGCACTGTTTGACAGTTCGTGAAAAGTATTCGCATATTCGTGTGCAATTTAGAATTAGAAACATTAAATTAATGAAGTCCGCAACATATATGTCAAAAAAAAAAATTGTTTCCTCCTTAAAAAATTGCAAAAAAAATTATTCACAGTATTTACGGTTTCTTGTCATTGAGCTGAGAATGGATTTATATAGTTCAAGATTCATTGGAAAAGTATAATTAAATAACCAATTATTGATAGTCTTGTTAGCCCTTTAAAACTGCCCTCTTTCTTTTAAACGCTTCACACAATTTTAAAGACCTCTTATACCCCCACAAACTATTCTGAACCAGTACACTTCATCTATGAATACAAACAGAGCGCTTCACGTGTACACAATACTTTCCATAAAGTAATAATCCTTACGACCGGAACACAAATGATTTCTACTTAAGCAAATGCAGTCCTGATGGCATTCTTGTATACAAAGGCAGGACTGTTTGCCTTGCAAATTACGGTAGATAATAATTTATTATTCGAGCTATTCGCACTATGATAAGATTTTTATTGTACACCTACAGTCTATTACGTAAATTAGAGGCAAGCTTCTACAGCTGCACCTTTGTTTACCTTCAACCAGGTTAAAGTAATGAAAATGGCTGATGGTAAACGGTGAAACGTCAACCCTTAAAGAGGAATGTTGTGGAGTACTTTAAGGATAACCCGTTGATGAAATTTATAGTTTACGTACTTAAATGAAGTTTGCTTTAGGTGTTAGTTAAATTTGATGATGAATTAAACAAAATTGGTATCCTTATGGTGCAAAGTTTGAGAGCCACTGGAGAGCAATTTTTCATCCAAAATTAGGTGGCTGAAGATGAGTAATCTACCAACACATGCATGTGTTTTCTGACAGTTGTGATATTTAAAAAAAAAATGGCCGTTAAATTTGTGTCAATCGAATTAAACAAAAAAAAATCAAACAAACAAACAAGAATTTCAACAATACAATAATTTATACACACAAAATAATTCGGTAGCACTCAATTTTAATTATTTGTGTTGCATATTATCGCGAAAATTAAAAAAAAATATGGGACGGCCGAAAGAAGCGAAGCTCTTACGTATTGGCCCGTGTGGCGTTAACGGTACGGTGTTGGTCACGATTTCACTTTTTCTCGGTTCACTCCCCATCTTCCAAGTGCCTCATATAGGGGGAAGTTAATGGTACGGTGACGGTCATGATTTCACTTTTTCTCGGTTCACTCAGCAGTCTTTTTGAATAAGTTTTATTCGTTACCCACCGACCGTCCGTAAAAAAGCTACCTTCGCTTCAAAAGAAAAAAAAACTGAAAACAAACCAGGACAGTACCCACACACAAATAGAGCTTGATATACTTATTTAATTATCGGGCTCCCGACCCGTGAAGAGTCTCTGCCTGAGACACTGCAGCCTTCCATCCTTTACGATGCCTGGCTCGCTGCTTCAAGTTATCTAGACCAAGCGCTCTGGCATCCGCGATGGCTTGGTCTTTGAAAAGGTCTACCTTGCCTTCTCGAACCTGGAGTCTGAGATTCAAAGATCCTCTTAGCTGGAGCATTATTGTCCATTCGCTCGATGTGGCCGAGCCAATCTAGTCGACGTGTTTTGGCCTTTTTGATTACATCCACATCTTGGTACAGCTCACAGAAATCGTGGTTGTATCTTCTTCTCCATTCGCCTTCCTCGTGCACAGGACCAAAAATCCGCCGAAGTATTTTTCTTTCGAAGGAGCCAAGTATCAGCTCTCCCTTCCTGCTCGTCCAGCACTCGGCACCATAAAGCAGAACTGGCAGGATAAGCGGTACGTAGAGCACACATTTCGTCCTTCGAGTTAGGAGTTTTGAACCCAGTTGTTTCGCTAAGACGAAGTAGCAACGGTTTCCTAGGGTAATTCTTCGACGGGTCTCCACTAGGGTGTTAAATCGGGAAGATTATGTTTACTCCGAGGTATGTGAACTCCTTAACTACCTCGAAATTGCTGCTATCAATAGTGACGTTTTGTCCTAGGCGGTGAACAGATGCTTGTTTGTTTGTTGATGGCATGCACTTAGTCTTGTCTTCATTTACTTCAAGGCCAATGGATTTCGCCTGCTCTTCAATCGCCGCATCTATCACGGCACGTTGGGGCCGACCAATGATGTCAATATCGTCCGCATAGCCCAGCAGTTGGTCGGACATGTTGAAAATAGTGCCTTCCGTGTTAACACCTGCCTTGCGCACTATCTGCTCCAGTACGAGATTGAAGAAGTCAGCGCTTCTTCTTGCCGAAATCCGGTGCATGTTTGGAATAGTTCGGAGGAGCTACTTCCAAAGTGCACGTTGCAGCGCGTGTTTTCCAGCGTCACGCGACACAGCTGAATCAGTTTTGCCTGGATTTCGATTTCGGCCATCGCCATATAGAGCTCCTGACGATGTATTCTATCATACGCGACTTTAAAGTCGATGAATAGGTGGTAGGTTTCGACTTGAAATTCGTTGGCCTTTTCCAGGATTTGCCTCAGTGTGACAATTTGGTCTAAAGTTGATCTGCCGGGCTGGAAGCCACGCTGGTACATGCCGATTAGTGTGTTGCAACATGGTTTTAGACGATCACACAGCACGTTGAATAGGATCGGATAGCCACGTTTGTTAGTATAGAGAAGGAAGCGACAGAAATGTGCTTAGCTGTAAATGAGGGTGATTAAGTATATGATGTCACACAACATCGACGAATTGGACAAAACGTCACCATTGAGAGATATAATTCTGAGGTAGAACTAGACTTTGTCTATCTCGGCTCCGCAATTAATTCTGACAACAACATCTCGTCAGAAATTTAACGAAGAATTACTCTTGCCAACCGCTGTTTCTGCGGGCTAAGAAGACACTTCAGTAGTAAAGCCCTTACTCGGAGAGAGATCCTATATAAGACCCAGATCATCCCAGTCCTGCTCCACACCGCTGAGGCATGGACCGTGTCAAAGGTGTATGAAGAAGTCTTTGGTCCATTTGAGAGAAATATTCTTCGAAAAATCTTCGGTCCGGTTTGCTTTGCCCGGCTTAAGTAAGCCTTTTACTTGCACGAAAATAGGCAACAATCGAAAAGCCTATTAAGTCTAAAGAAGCAACTAAACCGGCAATTAGAAAAGCAATTGTACCTTATGCATCATAAACCAGATGTGCAAACACATGAGTAAGCTCCAAGATCCGATAACTTCCAATATAATATCACACCAGACCCTGTTTCTAATCTTTTCAATTATTCTCTCGAACAATACGAACGAACTTATTTTCGATAGACTAGAATGGACTAATTAGGCTTGAAAGCAAGGTTTCAAACAGACACAAAAACATATAATTCTGTCAAGCGCTGTCATTTGAAATATACTGCTGACATTCAGTCAATATTATAACATATCCCGTACAATATGCTGATTATCACTAATTAGTAAAGATAGTTAAACGAATAAGTAATTAGAGAGCACATATTTCTGTAAAAACCGACTTCACAAATACCTTCTAACAAGAATTAGTAAACTGTCAACTGCTATCTGAAAGTTGAGTTTGTTTTGACATATGTTTATGTCATTTGTTCTTTAAGTGCCAATTAAGAACATTTCATAAGGCTGCAATTCGCTGTGCGAATCGCTTAAAACCGTTAAAACCCTATCACATTAAAATCAATGTCCCCAAAAAGTGGGCGTGGCTAAAAATTGTTGTTGAAACTTACTCTTCTTTGTCGAACAGAGAGTCTTTATAACAAATTTTATCGTTCAGGCTCAAAATGTTTGGCCCAAAAATCGGTGACATACAGACAAAGGGACTGACAGAACTGATATCTAGCCACGATATATCAATCACTATGTTCCAAACATAATATTCAAATTTATTTATGGACGTACACGGCCATTGTAAGACATATATTACCATATGGAAACTTGCCTGGTGGCAATCCACAAATAAAGCCCCCTATCTGAAATATATGACAAAGGTACAAAGGATAGCATGTATGGGCGTTACTAATTCAATGAGAACCATACCAAGAAAGGGACTGGAAAACATCTCAAACCTGCTACCGCTACACCTTTGCATGCAAGAATCTGCAGCCAAAAATGCTCCAATTTTGGCCAGCTGAACTTCTGGAAAATTAACTAAGGAGGACACACTTAAATTCTAAACAGATACCTGGTCTCAGCTGTATCCTCTGACTACATGCTGTCTCATCATGACTTTCCAAGACCATTCTCCTGCATCTTTCCAAGTAGATTGGGATTGGGAGAGGAAGTATCAGATGCTTGTTTGCTTGTTGATAGCATGTACTTAGTCTTGTCCTCATTTACTTCAAGCCCAACGGGTTTCGCCTGTTCTTCAATCACCGAGAACGATTTTAACACGACACACTGGGACCGACCGATGATGTCAATATCGTTCGCATAGCCCAGAAGCTGATCGGACATGTTGTAAATAGTGCCTTCCGTGTTAACACCTGCCTTGCGAACTACCTCCTCCAGAGAGATTGAAGAAGTCACATGATAGCGCGTCTCTTTGCCGAAATCCGGTGCATGTTTGGAATATTTCAAAGGAGCTACTTCCAAACTGCACGTTGCAGCGCGTGTTTTCCAGCGTCACACGACACAGCTAAATCAGTTTTGCCTGGATTTCGAATTCGGCCATGGCCATATTGAGCTCCTGACGATGTATACTATCATACGCGGCTTTGAAGTCGATGAATAGGTGGTGTGTTTCGACTTGAAATTCGTTGGTCTTTTCCAGGATTTGCCTTATTGTGAAAATTTGGTCTATAGTCGATCTGCCGGGCTGAAAGCCACACTGGTACATGTCGATTAGTGTGTTGCAAGACGGTTTTAGACGTTCGCACAGTACGTTGGATAGGATCTTGTATGCGACATTAATCAGGGATATACGTCGATAGTTCTTGCAAGACATAGGATCGCCTTTTTTGTAGATGGGGCATATGGAGCTGATAGTCCAGTCATCGGGTATGTTTTCTTCCACACATACTTGGTTGATGATTCCGTGCATGCTCCCTAGCAAAACATCACCACCGTATTTAAAAAGCTCCGCTGGTAAGCCATCAGAACATGCGGCCTTTTTGTTCTTAAGCTTTTTTATAGCTAGGCCAACTTCTTCTATACTAGGTGGTGGAACTTGTGTTTCATTGACTGTACGTGGGTTCTCTTCTTGCCCTATCACTCTCTCTACATGATGTCCATTTAGCAGCTGTTGGAAATTCTGCTTACACCTGCGCTTCGGTGACTAGGTTTCCTTCGCTGTCTCGAAGAGCCTGCGTTCCGGTATTGTAGCCGGCAGCCAGTTGCTTGCACCCATGTTGGGGGTTGTGTTTTAGGTTAACTACTCACCCATGAAAAAAAAAAACATTATTATGAAGTAACTAATAGCCTCGGAAGGGACTGATATTACTGTTGACGACCCTGCTAAACGAAAAAAGGACAACGAAGTTCGTATCTGCAACTGGAATGTGAGAACATTAAACAGAACAACTAGCGGAAGCCCTAAACCGCTACAAAGCAGACATTACTGCCATCCAGGAAATACGATGGGATGGGCCGGGCAAAAAGAGGATGAAAAACTGTGACATCTAATATGGACCGTGTTATAGTGAGCAGAAACAGCGACTATTCGGATGCGGATTTGTTATAAGTGCCAGACTTCGCCAAGAAGTGTTTTGTAATTGTAAAAATCCGCATCAAGATCGAATTCGCCAACATAAGCGTTATATGCGCTCATGCTCCGACGGAGGAAAAATATGATATAAGTAAGGATGGCTTCTACGAGTTCCTCGACAAAACCGACTACCAAAGTACGATTTTCAAATCGTGCTGGGAGATTTTAATGCAAAGGTAGGAAGAGAAGACATCTTACCCAGTATTGTAGCCAACGCGACACATGTCTGGTAACGGACTAATTAGGCTAATTGACTTCGCTACGGAACGAAATGGCACCATAGCCAGCACACTGTTCCTTACCACGATATCCATAAGGGGACATGGGGGTCTCCAGATCAACGAACAGTCAACCAAATAGACCACATTGCGATAGACAAGAGGCACGCATCCAGTATTTTGGATGTCCGGACATCAACTCGGATCACTACCTTGTTGCAGCCAAGGTATTGATGTGGATATCCACCACGCCACAACAAATCAGAAATACTGTGGAAAAATTTAATGTCGAAAGACTGCAATTGCTAGAGACCGCCAAGGCGTATCCCTTAACCTCTCGATTCACACTATACCACCAGCATCTAATGTCGAAGAATAATGGCAACGATGCCAACAAGCCATTAGATCAGCCGCAACTGATGTTCTAGGTATTCTTCGGCCTCCAGCAAGAAACCCCTAGTTTGATGAGGAACGCCGACAGATGCTCGCAGCCAAGAACGAGGCCTACAAGGCTAAGCTGCAGGTGAAGACGAGGGCTGCCATTGAGCTCTATAGGCAAAAAAGAAGGGAAGAACACCGGCTTTTCAGAAAGAAGAAAAAAGGAGCAAGAAAAGCGTGCGATCGAGGATATAGAGAGGTGCCACTCCAGGAACGATGTTCGCAAGTTTTACCAAAGTGAATAAACGTCAAAGCCAAGGATACAAGGCTCGAACAGAATGCTGTCGAGATGAACAAGGAAATATCGCAGTTGAGACACAGTCGATGCTGAGGATATGGAAGAACCACTTCTGCAGACTGTTAAACGGCGATGACGAACAACATTCCGCTGTCAGGCAGAACGAACCATTCAATATTGGCAACGACAGCGAAAGCTGCCAACCACCCGACCTAAGTGAAGTGAGGATAGCAATACCTAAACTCAAGCCTAATTACGTCGCCGGAAATGACGGCCTTCCCGCTGAGCTATATAAAGCCGGCGGGGATGACTTGGTAAGTGATATTCAACAACTCATAAGCCAAATCTGTTCGGATGAAAGTATGCCTGAAGAATGGAACCTCAGCATCGTTTGCCCGATCCACAAGAAAGGAGACCCTCTGACCGGCGCCAACTACAGAGGCATAAGTCTTCTCAACATGGCTTACAAGATCCTATCTGCCGAAATATGTGAACGCCCGAAACCGTTTACCAATAACCTGATCGTCCCGTTTTAGGCCAGACAAGTCCATAACCGATCAAATTTTCACACTGCGGCAGATCCTGGAAAAAAAAACCCAAGAAGTCCAAATCGATACCCACCACCTATTTATCGATTTCAAAGCCGCATACGACAGGATTTATAGAGACGAACTATACAGAGTAATGCCTTCTATTGGTATACCGCCGAAACTAGTCCGTTTGTGTAGGATGAAATTGTCTTTTCATGTCATGTGACTTCTTCAGTTTGATTCTTCAGAGGATTGTGCAAAACTCCCGAGCCAACACCAGAGGCACAATTTTCCAAAAAGCGGTGCAACTACTAGCATACGCCGACGATATTGGTAGGACTCAACGTGATGTCATAGCCACGTTTGCTAGTATAGAGAAGGAAGCGTCAAAAATTGGTTCAGCAGTAAATGAGGGTAAGACTAAGTATATGCTGTCAACACGAAAGGACACACAACATCGACGAATTGGACAGAACGTCACCATTGACAGATATAACTTTGAGGTAGTACGGGACTTTGTCTACCTCGGCTCCGCTATTAACTCTGACAACAGCATCTCGTCAGAAATTAAACGAAGATTTCTGGCCGCCAACCGCTGTTTCTTCGAGATAAGAAGGCAATTTACTAGCAAAGCCCTAAACTCGAACTACTAAGGAGATCCTTTATAAGACCCTGATCATCCCAGTCTTGCTCTTCGGCGCTGAAGCATGGACCGTATCAAAAGCGGATGAAGAAATCCTTGGTCGATTCGAGAGAAAAATTCTTCGAAAAATCTTCGGTCCCGTTTGCGTTGACGGGCTATGGAGACGAAGCTGTACAGCGACTTACCCCTGGTCAAAAAACTCCGAATTGGACGTTTAAGATGGCTAGGACATGTAGAATGAATGGACACCAATACTCCGGCTCGCAGAGTCTTCGATTCCCAGCCAGACGTCGGACGTAGTAGAGGAAGACCTCACCTGAATTGGCCCACACAAGTAGAAACCTACCTCAACCAACTTGGGGTGCGCAACTGGAGGCAGTTAACTAAGGCCCGGGCTAATTGGAGAGGCATGTTGGTTGAGGCCCAGGTTCATCCCGGACTGTGGCGCTACTTAAGTAAGTAAGTAAGTATAAGGCTACGGTGGCTTTCTTAATGCGTTCTTGGATGTTGGCTTTCCACTTCAGTTTTTTATCCATAACCAGTCCTAGCTATTTGGCTGATTCTGCGAACTTGAGACTGACACCATTGAGTTTGGGAGGGTTAATGTGCGGAATTTTATATTTCCTTCTGAAAAGGACTAATTCGGTTGGTTCGCCGAGTCCACATTTGGCGACCCAATTAGAGAGTACAGAGAGACCATATTGTTATATATACTCCTAATACTAATAATCCGTAATAGACGGTTTTGTAACGTTTTGTAACGGATACTCCGTTAGCGACTGAGCATTTGGTAGGGCCCTCACTCCTTAGCCTGGTCGATTATCGGCACGGGTCGTATGACACCTTAATCCAGCCCTTTAGTTGTTTTTGGTCCGCGAGTGGTATTGAGTATTTCCACCAGTCCTGCGAGTATGTCGGCCATAAAACTTACACACACATGGGCCCCCTATCCGCCACCCGGGGACGCGCGCTGATAGGAGAACAACTAAACTCCCACGTAGATTCATCTAAGATATCATAGATTCATCTAAGATATCTTAGATGAATCTACGTTCTCATTGGCCAATTGACCAATCTAATCAATTATATCTCACTAAATCTGATTTCCATACCATCACTATATTTTACTTAATCGCGTTCCCGTAGTCTTACATAAATTTGTCTCCCTCTAAAAAAAATGTACCGCCACTACAAGAAATTTAAAAGTTTACTAATTTGTACTGCAAAAGTACAGAAACAGACCAATACAAGCGATTACTGCGTTTACAAATTAATAAATCAGTTTGACAGGGGTGTGTTCAACCATACAACTGCGAAACATATTCAACTAACCATTCCAAACTTTTCTAATAAAATGTCCATCTATACAATTCTAGAAACCTGGGTGAGCTCACTACTAGCTATTGGCGCCTTTGTTGGAGCCCTGCCAACTGGTTACATAGCTGATGCCATCGGTCGTCGGTATACCGCCCTACTAATGGATGTCCCATTCATAGTTGCATGGTTGTGCATCATTTTTGCTAAATCCGCTGGCATGCTATACTTTGGGCGATTTATGATTGGTAAGTCCTGGGAAATTGACCATTTTGCCTGGAATCTAACCTGCAATTTGTTTGTAGGAATTTCAACTGGAAGCTTTTGCGTTGTGGCCCCCATGTACATCTCTGAAATCGCTGAGACCGATATACGTGGTACTCTGGGCACCCTGTTTCAATTGTCACTGACGGTTGGCATTCTGTTGGTGTACCTCATCGGAGCTGTGGTTTCTTGGATAACTCTCAGCGTGCTATGCTTTGTAGTTCCTGTTGCATTGTTCATCGGTATGATCTTTCTACCAGAAACACCAACTTATCTCTTGAAGAAGGTAAGTGCCAAGCCAATTATGAAAACCTTCAGCGTTTAATGAAAAACCTCGTTCTCTTTATAGGGTCGTCGTGGAGATGCAGCTCTCTCGCTGAAATGGCTATGGGGTCGCTACTGTGATTCTCGTTCTGCTATACAGATCATCCAAACCGATCTGGACTCGGTTGGTGGCGATGCATCGTTCATGGATCTCTTCAGGAACAAGGCCGCCTTCAATGGTTTGGTTATCTCTATGCTTTTGATGTTCTTCCAGCAGTTCTCCGGTATCAACGCGGTCATCTTCTACACCGTGCCCATCTTCAAGTCAGCCGGTAGCACCTTGGATCCATCTGCTTGCAGTATCATAGTCGGCTTTGTTCAAGTCATCATGACGCTCACCTCATCACTGCTGATTGAACGTGCCGGCCGTAAAATTCTTCTTATCTTCAGCAGTATATGCCAAACTGTTTGCTTGGCAATATTAGGCGTCTACTTTGACATGAAGGAGAGCGGTAAAGACGTCAGCGGAATTGGATGGCTGCCATTGCTATGTGTTGTTCTATTCATGATCACATTCTCACTGGGTTACGGTCCTATTCCGTGGCTCATGATGGGCGAGCTCTTCCTGCCCGATGTCAAGGCTACTGCAGTTGCGCTGACAGTCATGTCGAATTGGTTTTCGGTTTTCGTTGTGACAAAATGTTTCGGCCAAATGATCGAGGCATGGGGATCGGACTTTACGTTTTGGTTCTTTGCGTCTTGCATGTTCGGCGCCACATTGTATGTCTGGTTTATGGTGTTTGAGACGAAGGGTAAGAGCTCTGCTCAGATTCAAATGTTACTAGGTGGCGATAAGTAAGAAGAGAGATTTAGAGATTTTTAGTTTCGAGATTTTATTTTACCGTTAGACTAGAGAATTGTATAAAAATGTAGAATATTTGAAAAAGGAGTTTTGGTGGTGATGAAAAAAAAAAAAATAAACGATTGCCTTATCTTACATCGAAACTCTGCACAGATTCAGATTTTTTTTTGTTTAGCTTTTCGTGTATTAATTTTATTTATGATTTTTATTATTATTTTTGTTTAAGAGAAGAAACAAATTATTCAATAAAGTTTATATACATGCGTGTATACATTCGTGGAATGCATATATTTCGTAGACTGATAAACTAAATTGTTGTCATAAAAAATGTGCTTAAAATGTATAAAAAAATGAATTAAAATAAAATAAACTTCGTGATACATATTAATCATCGTGGTTGGTCTAGTTTGATTAGATTGACACAAGCCATAGTCTCATATAAATTTATAGTGTATGTTAACTATTTTAATGGAGATAAATATATATAATAATAAATATAATATAAATAAAAGGAAAAACATATTTTAATAAAATTAAGGAATATTTTATTTTATTTTTTTAATATTATATAACATTTCTGTATCATATTGTACAATATAAAGGTATATATAAAAAATATAATTTTATTTTATGTTTTAAATAAATAGTTGTTGTATTTTTGTTTTGTATTTTAATCTGAACATTAAAACGTTAAAACAATTCACTATAAAAAATGTAAAATAAATACTAATACTCAAAACAATTGCACTTACATCCATTCTTCCCAAGGTCATGCAAACGTTGATAAATCGTTAGGTTTTCGCTTTTCGATCACTGGATGTATGGATTTCGCAGCAACAGATGCAGATTTGATGATCTATCTTGCCGAAAATTGGAACTAATCACTCCTTAATTTCTAAGGATTTGTTATCAAGCCCTCTTGTCGAAAATACACGTATTGAGATCGGTATTGTATTTGCCACCAAAACTGCCACTTCTATCCCAATTATTATTTTCCTATCTGCCTGATCAGTTTGAAGCACAGCCTTTTCTTAGGGGCAAGTTCGATTTGTAAATGCGGTATTTGTTGACCTCTCTTTCAAATTTGGACGTTCTGGGTCTTTTCTCTGTTTTTTGGCGAATTCCACCACCAACAGATTAGAGCGGAAGCAAGATTTTTCCTCACATTAAGGCACACAGTCCCAACATGGAATCAACTGAATGAGCTGCTTTGACATATTCCGACGACAGATAATGTCGAAGTCTCAAGGGTAAGTTAGGTCCCTTGAACAGAAATAGTAGCGGAAACGCCGAAAGGCCAATGGCAGCAATCAATCCTGTAGTGGATACTTATGGCCCCGTGTCCTGAGAGTATCTAATAAATTGCATCTGGTTTTTCAGGCTGGAGTTGTTCTTTGAGTACCCACTCTTACTTACTTCCTTAAGTGGCGCTACAGCCCGGGATGAACCTGGGCCTCAACCAACATGCCTCTCCAATTAGCTCGGTCCTTAGCTAACTTCCTGTAGTTGCGCACTCCAAGTTGGTTGAGGTCGGTTTCTACTTGTGCGCGCCACTTAAGGCGAGGTCTTCCGGAGTATTGGTGTCCATTCTTTCTACATGTCCTAGCCATCTTAAACGTCCAAAGAGGAGGTTTTTGACCAGCTATATGTCGCTGTACAGCTCGTATAGTTCGTGGTTGAATCTTCGTCTCCATAGCCCGTCAACGCAAATGTGACCGAAGATTTTTCGAAGAATTTTTCTCTCGAATCGACCAAGGATTTCATCATCCGCTTTTGATACGGCCCATGCTTCAGCGCATTAGAGCAGGACTGAGATGATCAGGGTCTTCTATAGGATCTCCTTAGTAGTTCGAGTGAAGGTTTTACTACTAAATTGCCTTCTTAGCCCGAAGAAACAGCGGTTGGCAAGAGTAATTCTTCGTTTGATTTCTGACGAGAAGTTGTTGTCAGAGTTAATAGCAGAGCCGAGGTAGACAAAGCCCCGTACCACCTCAAAGTTATATCTGTCAATGTTGACGTTCTGTCCGATTCGTCGATGTTGTGTGTCCTTTCGTGTTGACAGCATATATTTAGTCTTACCCTCATTTACTGCTGAACCAATTTTTGACGCTTCCTTCTCTATACTAGCAAACGTGGCTATGACATCACGTTGAGTCCTACCAATGATGTCAATACCGTCGGCGTATGCTAGATTTTTGGAAGATTGTGCCTCTGGTGTTGGCTCGGGAGTTTTGCACAATCCTCTCAAGAATCAAATTGAAAAAGTCACATGACAGCGCATCGCCTTGCCTCAATCCTTTTTTGGTATCGAATCTGTCGCTGAGGTTTTCTCCGACGCTGATGGTGCAGCTAGAATTCTCCATCGTCATCCTACACAAACGGTCGAGTTTGGGTGGTATACCAAAACTAGACATGGCTCTGTATAGTTCGTCTCTATAAATGCAATCGTATGCGGCTTTGAAATCAATGAATAGCTAGCTGGTGGGTGGGCATCGATTTGTGTTTCTTACACTATCTGCCGAAGTTTGAAAATTTGATCGGTTGTGAACTTTCCTGGCCTAAAACCACACTGAAAAGGGCCGATCAGGTTGTTGGTAAACCGTTTCAGGCGTTCAAATATTACGGCAGATAGGATCTTGTAGGCTATGTTGGGGAGACTTATGCCTCTGTAGTTGGCGCAGTTCAGAGGGTCTCCTTTTTTGTGGATCGGGCAAACGATGCTGAAGTTCCATTCTTCAGGCATGCTTTCAACCGAACAGATTTGGCTTATGAGTTGGTGGATGTTACTTACCAAGTCATCTCCGCCGGCCTTATAAAGCTCAGCGGGAAGGCCGTCATTTCCGGCAGCCTTTTTAAGCTTGAGTTTAGATATTTCTATCCTCACTTCACTCAGGTCAGGTGGTTGGCAGTTTTCGCTGTCGTTGACAATATTGAATGGGTCGTTCTGCCTGACAGCGGAATGTTGTTTGTCATCAACGTTCAATAACAGCTCTCGTCATCACCTGCAGCTTAGCCTTGTAGGCTCCGTTCTTGGCTGCGACATCTGTCGGTATTCCTCATTAAACCAGGGGTTTCTTGCTGGTGGGCGCGAGAAACCTAGCACATCAGTTGCGGCTGATCTAATGGCCTGTTGGCATCGTTGCCATTGCTCTTCGACATTCGATGCTGGTGGTATGGTGTTAATCGAGAGGTTAAGGGATACGCGTTTTGCGAAGGTCTTGGCGGTCTCTTGCGATTGCAGTCTTCCGACATTTAATTTTTTCACAGTAATTCTGGATTGTTCTGGCGTGGTGGATATCCGCAACCTTACCTTGGTTGCAACAAGGTAGTAGTTCGAGTCGTTGTCAGCCCCTCGGAATGTTCGGACATCCAAAATACTGGATGCGTCTATCGCAATGTGATCAATTTGGTTGACTGTTCGTTGATCTGGAGACCGCCACGTCCCCTTATGGATATCGAGGTAAGGAAACCGTGTGCTGGCTATAGTGGCATTTCGTTCCGTAGCGAAGTCAATTAGCCTAAGTCCGTTACCAGACGTGTTGTCGTCTAGGCTATATGTTCTGACAATACTGCTAAATATGTCTTCTCGTTCTCATCCTACCTTTGCGTTAAAATCTCCCAGCACGATTTTAAGATCGTACTTTGGGAGTCGCTCATATGTTTTGCCAAGGAGCTCCTAGAAGCAATCTTTCGCTGTATCATCTTTTTCCTCCGGTTCATAGTAGATGTCACAGTTTTTCATCCTCTTTTTGCCCGGCCCATCCCATCGTATTTCCTGGATGGCAGTAATGTCTGCTTTGTAGCAGTTTAGGTCTTCCGCTAGTTGATCGCCTGCACCTCTCCTGTTTAATGTTCTCACATTCCAGGTGCAGATACGAACGTCGTTGTCCTTTTTTCGTTTAGCAGGGTCGTCAACAATAAAATCAGTCTTTTCCGAGGCTATTGGTTGCTTCGTAACAATAGTTTTTTCTGTGGGTGGGTAGTTAAACCAAAGCACAACCCCCAACCTGGAGGGCCAGTTCCAATTTATTATATACCCCTAGGACACGGGGCCATCATATCCACTACGGGATTGAGCGCTGCCGTTGGCCTTTCGGTTCATCCGCCACTATCTCTGTTCAAGGGCCTGACTAACCCTTGAAATTCCTAGAAATACTCATACTCAAAACAATTTTCACTTACGTCCATTCTTCTCAAGGTCATACAAACGCTGATAAATCGTCAGCTTTTCGCTTTTCGATCACTGGCCGTATGGATTTAGCAGCAACAGGTGCAGATTTGATGATCTACCTTGCGAAAACTGGAACCAATTACTCCATAATTTCATAGGAATTGTCAAGCCCTCTTGTCGAAAATACACGTATTGAGATCGGTATTGTATTTTCCACCAAAACTGCCACTTCTATCCCAATTATTATTTTCCTAGCTGCCTGATCCGTTTTAAGTGAAGCCTTTTCTTAGGGGCATTGTTAAGTTCGATTTTTAAATGCGGTATTTGTTGGATTCCCTTTAAAATGTGGACGTTTTGGTTTTTTTCTCTGTTTTCGGGATTGGCGAATTAGAGCGGAAGCAACATGGAATCAACTGAATGAGCTGCTTTGAAATATTCCGACGACAGATAATGTAGAAGTCTCAAGGGTAAGTTAGGTCCCTCGAACAGAAATAGTAGCGGAAACGCCGAAAGGCCAATGGCAGCATACAATCCCGTTGTGCATACTGATGGCCCCGTGTCCTAGGAGTATCTTATAAAATGGATCTGGTCTTTCAGGCTGGAGTTGTTCTTTGAATACCTTCTCAAGTAAAAAATATTATTACTAAGCAACCAATATTGTCGGAAAGAATTGATTTTATTGTTGATAACCATGGGAAACGAAAAAAAGGACAACGAAATTCGTATCAGTACCTAGACTGTAAGAACATAAAACAGGAGATGTCCATTCAAACAACTTACGGTAGCCCTTAGCTGCTAAAAAGCAGACATTACTGATATCCAGGATATACGATGGGATGGGCCGTGTAAACAGAGCATGAACAACTGTGACATCTACTACGATTCGTGTTATATTGAGCAGAAACACCGACTATTCGGATGAGGATTTGTTATAAGTGCCAGACTTAAGCAAGAAGTCTTATTACAACACACCACCAGCATCTAATGTCGAAGAAGAATGGCAACGATGCCAACAAGCCATTAGATCAGCCGCAACTGATGTGCTAGGTTGCTCGCGGCCACCAGCAAGAAACCCCTGGGTTGATGAGGAATGCCGACAGATGCTCGCAGCCAAGAACGAGGTCTACAAGGATATGCTGCAGGTGAAAATGAGAGCTGCCATTGAGCTCTATAGGCAAAGAAGAAGGGAAGAACACCGACTTTTCAGAAAGAAGAAAAATACCAAGAAAAGTGCTCGATCAGGGATAAAGAGAGGTGCCAATTCAGGAACGATGTTCGCAAGTTTTACCAAAGTGTAAAACGTCAATGATACAAGGCTCGATCAGAATCCTGTCAAGATGAACAAGGAAATATCGTAGTTGAGACACAGTCGAAGCTGAGGATATGGAAGAACCACTTCTGCAGACTGTTAAACGGCGATGACGAACAACATTCCGCTGTCCGGTGGAACGAACCATTTAACATTGGCAACGACAGCGAAAACTGCCAACCAACCGACCTAAGTGAAGTGAGGATAGCAATATCTAAACTTAAGCTTGACAAAGCTGCCGGAAATGACTTGCAAAGTACCCTTGAAGAATGGAACCTCAGAATTGATTTCCCGATCTACTAAAAAAAAGAAGACTTTTTGAACCGCGGCAACTTTAAAGGCATAAGTCTCCTCAACGGTGCAGTGACAATGACCTAAGCGGATTCCAATGGGGCTAAATTCCGAAAAAAGGCAGTAGACCCGCTGGGCTTAATTCCTTTTCGAAAAGCAAATAAGTCTTGCGGCTGTCAATGCCTTTTGCTTGTGGAGCTTAATTCCTTTGCATGCATTCAAACGCTCACGCAACCCAAATTCAACAGTGAGCCCAGTCATGGAGGTTCATACAAGTTGGGCCAAAAGAGATCACCCTATTGGAAGATGCTCTTATTTTTGCAAATGGCCGCAAATGTCAAATACAAGTGAACAAGCCATGGCGCGATACACTCCCCAAGAACGCGGAATAATCGTGTGTTGGCGCAGCCCGAATTCCGTCGCCGATTCCCCGGCCGTCCGACACCGACTGCGCAAACACTGCGCCTTTGAACCATCAACTTTGAAGAGTACGGGACCATACAAGACGTTGCCAAGATTAGCCGGGCCCGGAGCGTCCGTTGTGCCGAGAATATCGCCGCTGTTGCCGAGGATGTCTAGCTGTCGCCGGAAACATCGACCAGACGCCGTGCCTCGCAAAAAACCATCAGCCGGTTGTCCCTAAGTCGAATTTTGGTCAAAGATTTGGGCATGTTCCCATACAAGTCCAGTCCGTGCATCAGCTGCTGCCTGCCGACCGCCAAACGTGTGTAACCTACGCCTAAGCCATCCTCAATCTCGAGGACGAAGTGGACGATTTTTCGACCAAAATCATAATGAGCGATGAGGCTCATTTCCACCTCAGCGGGTACGTGAACAAGCAGAACTATCGCTTCTGGGGCACCGAAAATCCACGAGTAATGCACGAGGAGCCATTACACCGCTCAAAGTGCGCTGTTCACGCTGGAGGAGTCATAGGGCGATTTTTTTTTCGAGAACGCCGCTGGTCAAACGACAACAGTGGACGGTTATGGCTATAGGGCCATGCTAACCGAGTTTTTTCTGCCTCAATTGGACGAATTAGGACTGGAGGACATGTGGTTCCAACAGGACGGAGCAACGGCATACACTGCTCGAACCACAACCGGTATGAAGGGCCAAACAACATCGGATGACTTCTTTCTCTTGAATTTATATGCTGTCAACACGAAAGGACATATAAAACCGACGAATTGGACAGAACATCACTATTGACAGATATAACTTTGAGGTAGTACGGGACTTTGTCTACCTTGGTAACGCTATTTCTCACAACAACATCTCGTCAGAAATTAAACGAAAAATTGCTCTTGCCAACCGCTGATTCTTCGGGCTAAGAAGGCAATTCAGTTGTTAAACCCTCACTAGAACTACTAAGGAATCCTATACAAGACCATAATCAACACAAACCTGTTCTACGGCATTGAGGCATTGACCGTGTCAAAGGTGGGTGAAGAAATTTGACAGAAAAATTCTTTAAAAAACCCTCGGTCCTGTTTGCGCTGACGGACTATGAGACAAAGATTGAACCAAGAACTATTGGACGTTTAAGATGGCTAGGACATGTAGAATGAATGGACACCAATACTCTGGCTCGCAGAGTTTTCGACACCTAGCTAGACGTTGGACGCAGTAGAGGAATACCTCGCTTTAAATGGCGCGCACAAGTAGAAACCGACCTCAACCAACTTGCAATGCTCAACGAGAGGCAGTTAGCTAAGGACCGGGCTAATTGGAGAGGCGTGTTGGTTGAGGCCCAGGGTTACATTGGATTTGATTCTCAGTTCGTAACATAAACCGTCGTCAGATATTTAGATCGAATCTTAATCAAAAGCTGAGTAAATATAGCATCTGTATGCCATCAGTTGAACGGAAGTCACAAAATTTACAATCATTGCAAGCCACTGATCTGAAAATCATCAAAACGAACCCAACTTAGGTATTTAACATATATTTCGACCTTGCTGGAACTATAGGCGCACCCTTTGATTTCTTCTAATCATTCACCTGTCGGGATCGTGCCTTAGATTATGGTAAGTTACAGTGGCTTCCAGTAAGCACAATTAATCTGGATTTAGTTTATTGTCCAACCATCTGTAGACCATCTATCGAATAAACCGGCGGTGGATTTCCACCACCATATTGGATGAGTGGCTGAGATTTTGAAAACAGGTGAAGATTCCATTTTTTAGGATGTATCGGAACATACTTTCTTTGATGATAACTACATGCTATTTCGACTTGTCGACCACGTGGCACCTTCCTTCAAAAGAAATACTTATGATCGCATATGCCACAAACCCCCGTCCATTGGGTGGTAAATCTCCCTTAAGATCTAAAATTTTTTTTTTGTCCAAAATATTCATATTCTCGAAATATTTCGTCGAATTTCTAGCATTTATCATCAGCCCTTCAGCTCGAACATTCATCAACTGTCGCGCACAAGTACCTACTCAAGAGAAGCGCCTTTGAGTACATCATTCATGCTGTCATTGCCAATGAATGTAGCAGATGGACGGTATATTATGTCATTGAATTGAATTATCTAACTCTTACCGCTATCCCACTCCTTGTCTATCAATGCAAACACTTATTCGACGCAATTATGAAACTCGATTGGTAAAATGTTCCAAAGCACCCCGTTCAAAGGTACTTTGGAAAATTTTCCACACAAGCCGATTGCACGTGTTATTGTCAAGAGCACCTGCGTTTTCGCGGGACTAATATTATTCCCTGGTTTTATTTAATCGAATCAAATCTAGAAAAGGTCATCGACGACCACCATTTAATCTAATTGAATTGCATTTTAAGTGGAGGCGCCGAAATACAAAATCACAGACATAAGCAGTCTGAGCACGTCCCTTTTGTTGCCCACACTTAGCGCCACAGTTTCCATAAGTGCGCGTATGTAACGCCGCACCAAGTTCAGTTCCTATCTTGAGTCATGATGCCTAAATGTCATCGAATCTATATTTAAATCAACCTAAAGGTTTACATCACAAATGGAATTCCTTGAAATGCCAAGCTCTGCCCATTTCGTAAGATAGATCTATAGGTTGATATTCATAACGCCGAATTTTTTTTTAAATTTTTTTTTTTCGTAAACAGATAAGGCGTCTTGCAGAGTCTCAATTTGTTGAGGGAAAATAAATTGCAAACTTCGCAGTAAATCGCGTGTAACTAATTAATGTTTCGCAACTTTTGCGATAAGCCCGGGATAGTCTGTAGAATTGACGCCCATCGATTGGAGGGACAGTGTTCTTATCATGTGTTTACATTTCATTTGTTGTGCACTTGGGAGGTTGTTGTTTTTGGGGGACGATTTCCAATCATGTCAATTCAGCACCACATATGGTACGAGTTTAGGCAGAGATAAGCGACGCCAATTGGTCAATAGGTCCTTTGTTGTAGTGATACGGTGACGAAAGACCTGAACAATTGACCTATGTAGGTATAGGGACGTGCTTATGCAACTTGTAATGAGGGTGTGTCAGATATGTCCCCCCGATGTTGCTAAAGATATTTTTGTAGATGTTTGTTCTTCACGCTTGACTTTTCAGTCCGGTGTGAACCTGAGCCAAGCCATCTTACCTCTACATAATTACCAGTTCTTGAGTAACTACCTACTTCATGGGTCGGATTATTGGTGTCCATTCGCTCTACATGTCATTTCCAACTTCAACTTCTAACGGAGAGATATTTGTTTTAACTAGGTGGATGTGGGTGTTGTAGAACGAGGGAAGACTCTGATTGGCTTTACCTTGGCAATGCTCAGTGCTCGCAACTCTGACTACACATCAAATATGCTTATTTTTTACCTCCAAGTGGTAACCATCGGGTACTGGTCTCATCCAACCGGATTTGACTTGCTAAACGATAAGTGCGAGTGTTGATAACACGACGTAAAACAGCAAAACTATAATCACACAGGTCAGAATGGCACGGATTGAACATAGATGAGCTGCTTTGACATATTCGGACAACAGGTTATCTAGGAATTTCAAGGGTAAGTCATGCCCCTTGAACAGAGATGGTGGCGGATGAACCGAAAGGTCAACGGCAGCGCTCAATCCCGTAGTGGATACTGATGGCCCTATGTCCTAGGGGTATCTAATTAATTGGAACTGGCCCTCCAGGTTGGGGTTTGTGCTTTGGGTTAACTACCCATCCATGGAAAAACTATTGTTACGAAGCAACTAATAGCCTCGGAAAGGGCTGATATTACTGTTGACGATATTAATAAACGAAAAAAGGACAACGACGTTCGTATCTGCACCTGGAATGTGAGAACATTAAACAGGAGAGATGCAGGCGAATAACAAGCGGAAGCCCTAAACTGCTGCAAAGCAGACATTACTGCCATCCAGGAAATACGATGGGATGGGCCGGGCAAAAAGAGGATGAAAAACTGTGACATCTACTATGAACCGTGTTATAGTGAGCAGAAACAGCGACTATATGGATGCGGATTTGTTATAAGTGCCAGACTTAGGCAAGAAGTCTTGTGTTTTCAAGACACTAGCAAACGTATTGTAAAAAACTGCATCAAGGCCAAAGTCGCCAATAGAAGCCTTATATGCGCTCATGCTCCGACGGAGGAAAAAGATGATATAGCGAAGGATTGCTTCTAGGAGCTCCTTGACAAAACCTATGAACGCCTACCAAAGTACGATCTTAAAATCGTGCTGGGAGATTTTAACGCAAAGGTAGGATGAGAACGAGAAGACATATTTAGCAGTATTGTCAGCACATATAGCCTAGACGACAACACGTCTGGTAACGGACTTAGGCTAATTGACTTCGCTACGGAACGAAATGCTACTATAGCCAGCACACGGTTTCCTCACCTCGATATCTATAAGGGGACATGGCGGTCTCTAGATCAACGAACAGTCAACCAAATTGATCACATTGCGATAGACGCATACAGTAATTTGGACTCGGACTACTACCTTGTTGCAGCCAAGGTAAGGATGCGAATATCTGCGGATATATGACGAAAGACTGCAATCGCAAGAGACCGCCAAGGATTTCACGAAACGCGTACCCCTTAACCTCTCGATTCACACCATACCACCAGCATCTTTTGTAAAACATCAATGGCAACGATGCCAAAATGCCATTAGAACAGCCGCAACTGATGTGCTAGATTTCTCGCGGCCACCAGCAAGAAACCTCTGGTTTGATGAGGAATGCCGACAGATGCTCTCAGCCAAGAACGAGGCCTACAAGGCTAAGCTGCAGGTGAAGACGAGAGCTGCCATTGAGCTCCATAGGCAGGGAAGAAGGGAATTGCACCGGCTTTTCAAAGACTGAAACCCGATCCACAAAAAAGGAGACCCTCTGAACTGAGCCAATTATAAAGGCATAAGTCTCCTCAACATCGCCTACAAGATCTGCCGTAATATGTGAACGCCTGAAACGGTTTGCCAACAACCTGATCGGCCCTTATCAGTATGGTTTTAGGCCAGGAAAGTTCACAACCGATCAAATTTTCAAACTTCGGCAGATAGTGTAAAAAACACAAGAAGTCCAAATCGATGCCCACCCACCATCGATTTCAAGGCCGCATACGATTGCATTTATAGAGACGAACTATACAGAGCCATTTCTAGTTTTGGTATACCGCCCAAACTCGTCCGTTTGTGTAGGATGACGATGGAGAATTCTCGCTGCTCGATCAGTGTCGGAAAACACCTCACCGACACATTCGATACCAACAAAGGAGCCAACACCAGAGGCACAATTTTCCAAAAATCGGTGCAACTACTAGCATACGCCGACGATAGTGACATCATTGGTAGGACTCAACGTGATGTCATAGCCACCTTTGCTAGTATAGAGAAGGAAGCGGCGAAAATGGGTTTAGCAGTTAATGAGGGTAAGACTAAGTATATGCTGTCATCACGAAAGTACTCACAACATCGACGAATTGGACAGAACGTCACCATTGACAGATATAACTTTGAGGTAGTACGGGACTTTGTCTACCTCGTCTACAACATCATCATCAACAACATACCCCTGGTCAAAAAACTCCGCATTGACGTTTGAGATGGCTAGGACATGTAGAACGAATGGACACCAATACTCCGGTTCGCAGAGTCTTCGATTCCTAGCCAGACGTCGGACGCAGTAGAGGAAGACCTCGCCTTAAGGGACGCGCACAAGTAGAAACCGACCTCAACCAACTTGGAGTGCGCAACTGGAGGCAGTTAGATAAGGACCGGGCTAATTAGAGAGGCATGTTGGTTGAGGCCCGGGTTTATCCCGGACTGTAGCGCCACTTAAGGAAGTAAGTAAGTATTCGCTCTACATGTTCTTTCCAACTTCAACTTCCAACGGGGAGATATTTGTTTTAACTAGGTAGATGTGGCTTAACAGTTAGTAAGCTTTGTGGCTCTCTATATCTAAACATGATTCTGAAATTTTGTTTTACCTTCTTTTGAAAATCAATTTAGGTTCGTAAAGCCCCCCAATGCCAATACACTAAAAAGCGCCTTTCTAGCGTATAACATGATCATGACCAGCATTAGATATGTTAGCAACAACGGTCCAATGATCTATAAGACCAGAAAGCCAAAATGAAGGCAGAAATCATTTTGGCTTTCAGGTTTTATAGATTATTGAACCGTTGAAATGAAGTCTGATTTTGAAGTGAATCCCAAAATAATATAAATCGCAAGGGAAGAGTAGGTTGGCATATATCTTATCCAGATGCGGCGCTTCGGGAAAGCTTCAAAAAAGCCATTGATGCCCTTGATGTGTGAACCGTTGCTTCGTCATGTTTGGTGACGCATTCATTCAATTCAAAATCAGTTGCGTTCTCTAGAATGCAATCTTCCGACGACTGATGTCACTTTCGGAGAGAAAGGTAGGATGCTTTATGATATAGGTAGAAAGTACAATACCGAATTTCATTATACGGGAAAACCAACTTACTGGCCAACTGATGCTAGAAAAATACCGGATTTGATCGATTTTTTCATTGTAAAAGGTCTGCCGTCCAATCGAATCAAAGTTGAAGAATGCTTTGATCTTTCCTCTGATCATTCTCCAGTCATTTTAACAATGAGCGAGTCACTGATTATAAATGAAAAACCACCCAGATTAACAAACGCGAAAACCAACTGGGAAGGTTTCAAAAACGATATTGAAAATAATATCCGACTGGGTGTATCGTTTAGAACTCCATTGGAACTCGAAGACGCTGTTGACTCATTTATCAATACCAACCAAAAAGCAGCATGGAATAATACTCCTCAACAGAACAAAATAGTGAGCTATAGTAAAATTAAGTACCCCCGTGAAATACAAGATTTAGTAAGACAAAAAAGAAAAGCTCGTAAAAGATGGCACCAAACTCGTGCCCCGCAAGATAAAACACATCTCAATCGGTTGAGTAATTTGCTATCAAATTCGATTAAATACTTTAAAAACCATTCAGTAGAAACTTATCTGCAAAGCCTAACCGCTGGAAAGGAATCGAATTATTCGCTCTGGAAAGCAATTAGAGTCATAAAACGGCCAAAAATCGCTGTGCCGCCCATTAGGGTAACTCAAGACGTTTGGGCAAAGAGCGATAAGGAAAAAGCTGACGTTTTTGCCTCACATCTTGAGGAAACATTTAAGCCATTTGATGGTCCGGCGCAAAATGAAAACATTAATATATTCGAGAGTACAACCGATAATAACATAGTAAGATATGCAAGTATTGCCGAGCTTAAACGGGAAATACAGAAACTAAAGCCTAAAAAAAGCTCCGGGTTATGACCTGATTACAGGAGAACTTCTTAAAATGTTGCCTCGGAAAGCATTAACTAAGCTTCTTTTTATTATAAATGCAGCAATCAGATTAGAATACATACCAAGACAGTGGAAAGTCGCGGAAGTGATTATGGTTCTAAAACCAGGAAAATCACCGAATGAAATAAAATCTTACAGGCCAATAATTTCAAAAGTTTTTGAACGGCTATTACTCGGTCGCTTACACCCTATAATTGAACAGAAACGTCTTTTACCTGACCATCAATTTGGGTTTAGAAGTAAACATTCAACGGTGGACCAAGTACATCGAATTACAGATGTAATTGAGAAAGCTTTCGAAGAAAAGAAAATTTGTTCAGCCGTATTTCTTGACGAGTCGCAAGCTTTTGACAAGGTGTGGCACAAAGGCCTTACTTATAAACTTAGTCAAGTTCTGCCAGAACAATTATATAAAATCCTGGTGTCGTATCTTGAGCATAGATTCTTCCGTGTGAAACTTGGAAGCGAATATTCCGAGTTCAAAGAAATAATGGCAGGTGTACCGCAAGGAAGCGTCCTCGGACCAATCCTGTACCCCCTATTCACTCGTGATATCCCACAAACAAACGATACAATAGTTGCAACGTTTGCTGACGATACTGCTATACTAGCAGTTGCCACAACAATAGAGGAAACAAATATTAAATTACAAAACGCTCTTAACGAGGTTAATGAATGGACTAAATCCTGGCGGATTGCACTTAATGAGAGCAAATCGATCCATGTAGATTTTTCGTATAAACGGACAAACAATTTGCCTGTATTTCTAAATACGGTTCGAGTCCCGTTTGCAAATGAAGCGAAATATCTCGGTATGACACTCGATGCAAAATTAAAATGGAAGTCGCATGTAAAAAAGAAATGCGAAGAACTTAAGAATAAATACAGAGAACTGTACTGGTTGCTCGGAAAATATTCGAAGCTTAACCTTGATAACAAGCTGCTATTATACAAGCAAGTGCTAAAACCGGTTTGGACATATGGTATACAACTATGGGGTTGTACCAGTGAAACGAATCTAAACATTTTACAAACTTTTGAAAACAAAATGTTAAGATCATTCGTCAATGCGCCGTGGTACATAAGGAACGAAGATCTACGCAGAGATCTGGGTATTCCCGCGGTTAAAGATGAAACAAAAAAATTTGCACGAAAACATAAAAAACGTTTATTAGGACACGTTAACACAACAGTCCTCCAAATTCTGGACGAAACAAATACATTGCGGCGTCTTCAAAGAACTAAACCCTTAGATTTGGCCCGATAATAACAAACCGCGCTATAATTGCGGAAAAGCAGGAACTCTCAAAGGAAAGTTACCTGCCAAACATATTATATAATCGTGATAAAAAAATTGCTGGATAAGTCGAATACTTAGTTGCAATAGAAATACCAAATGGGTGGTGGTTTTAGTGAGTAAAAATCACACTACTTTGGGCACGTGCTCATCGTGTCTATGAAGATTTCCACCAGCCCACGGAAAAAAAAAAAAAAAAAAAAAAAAACTTTCGGAGAGTTACTTCACGCTCATGAACTTGTTCATTATCAACCATACAACAAGGTTGATAATGAAGGTCATTGTGAAGAAATTGTCTCACTGAAGTCCAATTGCAAGATTAAAGTTCTTGATAGCTAAATGTTCTCAGGTCATCTATTAGGCATCCAGCTCTTTAGGGGGTTACATTGAAGCTATTTAGGAAGGAGAGCTGAGTTGCGATCACAGAACATATCAATTCGAAAAATAGACCTTGACGGCAGACGCACGCTTATTACTGTTCCAACGTATGACATCGCAACTTGTAGGTACCTACTTTCTTAAGTGGAGCTAATATATGAAATAAGCCTAGGCCTCAACCAACATGCCTTTTTAAATTATCTTCGTTCCTAGCTAAAGTCCTATCCTTAAATTGTTTGAAATCGGTTTCATGTCTAGATCATATATATGGCCGATTCGCTTCTTTTATCAGTTCTTGTGAAAAATGTGTTTTTGACGTCTATATCACTGATCATTCCATGACTGGGATTCTTATTGATATAGGACAAGAAACTAATTGCTTAGATTCTAGTTCCAGTAACTTGATTACAAAACTCGATTTTAATAGGCTTAAACATAATCTGTCTTTTGAGTTTTGGGAAGAAGTTCTTGCCGAAAATGATCCTTCCAAATCGTATGATATATTTATCGATATCCTCTGTAAATATATTTCTGATGCCTCTTTTACAGTCGTTCCGAAAATGTCTACCAAGCGTCTAAAGCCATGGATTACGTATAGTCTGCTTAAAAAGGTGAAGTATAAAAACAAACTAAGAAAGAAGTGTTTAAAACATACTAGCTGTCAGTATATAAAAAATAAATATAAGAAAATATGTATTGATTTTAAAAAGGAAATTTCTATTTGCCGTGATAGTTATTATAAAAACAAATTCAATAAAGCTGAAGGGAATATAAAAAATGAATGGCAAATTGTGAACAAATCTCTACTAAACAAATCTCAGTACAAAAAACAACCATCTGCTGTAAATGTTAATGACTGCATGGTTTCAGATAAAGTTGGAATTGCTAATGCATTCAATGACTATTTTTCAACGATATCACTTAATTCACAAGCGACTTCTAGTCATTCAAACTGTGCACTTTATAGTCCCTCTAGTAGTGAACCTTCTCGCCAAAGTTTTGTATTTGAGCCTATAACAGGCTTAGAGATTCTTAAAATAATTGGCACTGTTTAGTGCTGGATAATTTCGTTGTATCGTGATTAAAAAACTTTTTGTTTTCTGTGTTTTTGTTTTATTTTAGGTTTTTTTCTTTTTTTACAATTTGATGTGTTTGCTGTTGCTCTGCTCGTTGTCCGCTTCTGTGACTGCTGATAATTTGTATGATGTTGTATGTTGATGTTTTTGTGAGTCCGGTTCGTGTTTTCCAAATTAAACACTTTGTTTTCTGTGTTTTTGTATTTTTATATATTTCATTTTACTGTGTTCGTCGTTTTATGTTAGTGTTTTACAATGTTGGTTTTTCTTGTTGTTTGTTGTGCTTGGCTCGTGGTGTGGTTGGCGCGGTGGTCAAAAAGCGAATCTATGAAAATGGTGGTGGCGTGCACAGACACGAAATGCCCCATTTCCATATGTTCCGCACTGCGTGAACATTGGGAGGTGCTCTATCTGTGCACCGCCAGTGCTGCCACTTTTCGCTTGAACAGGCACTTTAAAAAGCTCAAAGTCTTCTAGTTATGATGGTATTTGTAATGTTTATTTTAAAAATATAGCTTGTTTTATAATTGACGTCTTGGCACATATCGTTAACAAAAGTATTTTTTCTGGAGTATTCCCTGATGCACTTAAATGTGCCAACATTCTACCACTTTTTAAGAAAGGCGCAACTAGTGAACTAAGTAACTATAGGCCTATATCACTCTTACCCTCAATAAGTAAGATTTTTGAAAAAGCAGTAAAAAGTAGAATGGTGAGTTTTTTTTTAACTAGAACATGTTTTCTTAGTGAGGTTCAGTTTGGATTTCAATGTAATAAATCAACCGAAGATGCCTTGTTACATTTCTGTTCTCAACTATTTGTTAGCCTGGAAAGAAAAAAAAATACAGCCGCATTATTTGTTGACATATCAAAAGCCTTTGACATGGTTAACCACGAAATATTGACTGGCAAACTTGAAAGCGCTGGGTTTCGAGGTTTCATATGTGATTGGTTTAGACCTTACTTAAAAGATAGAACCCAAAGAGTGAAATTTGGTGATATCAGAAGTGATATAAAGTCAATAGATTTGTGAGTTCCACAAGGTTCGGTTTTGGGACCAATCCTTTACTTGGTTTACATCAATTCGTTGTTCAGCTTGTCCTTTAAAGGTTTATTGACAGCTTTTGCAGATGATGTGGGCTTTACTTATGGTACAGATAGCTGTCTTAATCTTATATCTGATATAAATTGGGATCTCAGCTTGTTAAGAGTCTGGTTTGCAGAGCACAAATTGATGATAAGTTCTAAGACTAAGGCAATGTTTTTTTAATTTGTCTGGGCAAAAGATTATTGATGGTGATCTCTTTTTCCATGCTACTGAGTGTCAAAAATTTAAACTTTTTAAGTGCATCTGTAATTCTGTGGTTACATCTTCAACTTTCACTGATTCAACGAACTGCAATGATACATGTTTTATGATAGAAATTGTTAAAGAATTCAAATATTTGGGATTAATCATTGATTATAGAATGAGTTTTTATAACCATACAGAAAGTGTTAGACAGTATTTCCGATGTATTCTTAGAAATGTATACTATTTGCGTAAAGTTTGCTCTTCTCAGCTACTACTTAAGATATATTATGGCATTTTTCACTCGAAATTACAATATGGAATTTCTTGTTGGGGAGGTATATATAATAACAAAATAGAGCCTCTATTAGTATTGCAAAAATGTGTTCTGAAGAAAATATGTGGCAAACCACGCCTATATCCTAGTTTTCCACTATTTAGGGATTTGAAAATTCTCTCAGTACGGCATATGTATTGCTATAAAGTTCTAAACATTTTCTTGAAGATCTGGTAATCTTAACTTTAGAATAATTGATTACTATAGTCTACGTGGTAACTTTTTGAACCGAGTGTCTATACCGGTTTTTCGAACAACTGCATTTCGTAATTTTTATAGTGTTTCTTCGTGTCGTATATTTAATAAACTTCCTTAATCCATCAGAATGCATACATCTTATTCGTTATTTATTAAACATGTAAAACACTGGCTCCTTAGTCTTGATATTGAGAGTATCGAATTCTTTGTTAATGGCTGATGTTTTTCATGAAATGTTAACTTTAAACTTCCAATTTAACTCATTTTTATATAGATTATGTTAATTAATAATATTTTAACTTTTTTAATATTTGTTTTTTATGTTTATCTCATTTTTTTTGCTGAGAGTGGCAATAACTCTATTTTTTATAAAAATATTTTTGTCACTTAAATAAAATAAATAAAAATAATAATAAATAAATAAAAAAACAATAAGAAAAGTTGTGCGCTCCACTTTAGGCAACCGCGTCCGATATCGGGCCGGAGTAAGCATTTCTTCATCCGCTGTTGCGCCGATTTTTGGAGTGCTGGCTCGTGAGTTAATGCAGTCACATGACAGTGCATCGCCTTGCCTAAATTATTTTTTGGTATCGAAAGTGTCGGTGAGATCCGACCTGATGGAGCAGCGAAAATTCTCCATCGTCATTTTGCACAGATGGACGAGTTTGGGCAGTATACCAAAACTTTGCGCCCACAACTAAGCGGCTTTAAAATCGACGATTAGGTGATGAGTATCGATTGGACTCCTTGTGTTTTTTCCAGGATCTGCCAAAGTGTGATTATTTTGTAAGTTGTGGAAGTTTTTGGCCTAAAAGCACACTCAGAAGGACTGATAGGGTCAGAGCTCACATATTACGCCAGAGAGGATATTGCATGCTGTGTTGAGAAGACTTACTTACTTACTTAAGTGGCGCTACAGTCCGGGATAAACCTGGACCTCAACCAACATGCCTCTCCAATTAGCCCGGTCCTTAGCTAACTGCCTCCAGTTGCGCACTCCAAGTTTGTTGAGGTCGGTTTCTACTTGTGGGCGCCACTTAAGGCGAGGTCTTCCTCTGCGAGCCGGAGTATTAGTGTCCATTTGTTATACATGTCCTAGCCATCTTAAACGTCCCATGCGGAGTTTTTTTGACCAGGGGTATGTCGCTGTACAGCTCGTATAGTTCGTGGTTGAATCTTCGTCTTCATATTCCGCCAACATAAACTGGACCGAAGATTTTTTTTCTCGAATCGACCAAGGATTTCTTCATCCGCTTTTGATACGGTCCATGCTTCAGCGCCGTAGAGCAGGTCTGGGATGATCAGGGTCTTATACAGGATCTCCTTAGTAGTTCGAGTGAGGGCTTTACTACTAAATTCTTCTTAGCGATTGGCAAGAGTAATTCTTCGTCTAATTTCTGACGAGATGTTGTTGTCAGAGCTAATAGCGGAGCCGAGGTAGACAAAGTCCCGTACTACCTCAAAGTTATATCTGTCAATGATGACGTTCTGTCCAATTCGTCGGTGTTGTGTGTCCTTTCGTGTTGACAGCATATACTTAGTCTTACCCTCATTTACTGCTGAACCAATTTTTGACGCTTCCTTCTCTATACAAGCAAACGTGGCTATGAAATCACCTTGAGTCCTACCGATGATTTTAATATCGTCGGCGTATGCTAGTAGTTGCTCCGAGTTTTGGAGAATTGTGCCTCTGGTGTTGGCTCGGGAGATTTGCACAATCCTCTCAAGAATCACATTGAAGAAGTCACATGACACCGCATCGCCTTGCCTAAATCCTTTTTTGGTATCGAATGTGTCGGTGAGGTCGTTTTCGACCCTGATGGTGCAGCGAGAATTCTCCATCGTCATCCTACACAGACGGACTAGTTTGGGCGGTATACCAAAACTAGACATAGCTCTGTATAGTTCGTCTCTATAAATGCTGTCATATGCGGCTTTGAAATCGATAAAAAGGTGGTGGGTATCGATTTGGTCTTCTTGGGTTTTTCCAGGATCTGCCGAAGTGTGAAAATTTGATCGGTTTTAGACTTTCCTGGCCTAAAACCACCCTGATAAGGGCCGATCAGGTTGTTGGTAAACGGTTTCAGGCGTTCACATATTACGCAGATAGGATCTTGTAGGCGATGTTGAGCAGACTTATGCCTCTGTAGTTGGCGCAGTTCAGAGGGTCTCCTTTTTTGTGGATCGGGCAAACGATGCTGAGGTTCCATTCTTCAGGCATACTTTCATCCGACCAGATTTGGCTTATGAGTTGGTGGATGTTATTTACAAATTCATCTCCGCCAGCTTTATAGAGCGCAGCGGGAAGGCCGTCATTTCCGGCGGCTTTATTATATCAACAGTGACGTTCTGTCCAATTCGTCGATGTTGTGTGTCCTCACTTCACTTAGGTCGGGTGGTTGGCAGTTTTCGCTGCAGTTGCCAATATTGAATGTTTCGTCTGCCTGACAGTGAATATTGTTCGTCATCGCCGTTTAAAAGTCAGCAGAAGTGGTTCTTCCATATCCTCAGCATCGACTGTATCTCAACTACGACATTTCCTTGTTCATCTCGACAGGATTCTGTTCGAGCCTTGTATCCTTGGCTTTGACGTATTACACTTTTGTAAAATTTGCGAACATCGTTCCTGCAGTAGCAATTATCTATATCCGCGATCGCGCGCTTTTCTTGCTCTTTTTTCTTCTTTCTGAAAAGCCGGTGTTCTTCTTCGCCTATAGAGCTCAATGACAGCTCTCGTCTTCACCAGCAGCTTAGCCTTGTAGGCCTCGTTCTTGGTTGCGACCATCTGTCGGCATCCTCATCAAACCAGGGGTTTCTTGCTGGTGGCCGCGAGGAACCTTTGGCTTGTTGGCATCGTTTGTTCTTCGACATTAGATGCTGGAGGTATGGTGTGAATCGAGTGGTGAAGGGATACGCGTTGCGCGATGGCCTTGGCGGTCTCTTGCGATTGCAGTCTTTCGACCTTAACCAGTGTTATCGACTGCATTTTTACTTAATAAAATCGAGTTTGAGTTCACAGGTGGTAGAAGTGCAACTGCATTCTGGTTAATTTGTAAGAAATTGTGATGAATTCACGATGGAGGCAGTACAAAGAAAGATAGAGAGCGTTTCATAAAATTCACACCGTCTCAAAACAAGTTTCACTTCAAAAATGTCCTTTCTACAAAAATCTATTAACTCTTCCTGGCAACACTGCGAATGTATACAAAGTTTTTTAAATTCAATTCAAACAACTTAATCGAAATATTTCGCCTATTGGATGTAGATGTCATAAGGTTACTTCAATCCACCTAAAGCGCAGTATTTTTCGGCTATGAGATTAAGCCTTATCAAAGCTTTACATTTTATTTATAATTAATCTTACATTGTCCTAAGTGTTTTTCCCCCAGGTAATTAATCTTCGGGTGACACACAACCACACTCAATTAATTAGCACTTGGCAAAAAAAAAAAAAAATATCTAGCACTATGCTTAATGGACGTTTTGGACAAAATGAGTGTCGCGCAGTAATGACTTTGACTGCAAGCGGAACCTACCAAATGGCAATCGTTGCTTTTAGCAACAATAACTCCAGAAATGACAACATTTGCAATCGATTAAATGTCCTTCCGTGTACTATCTACACCTGCAAATCCAATGGTTTGCATTTTGTTTTTAAGCAATCTCTCCAGTTTAAGTCGCAAGTTCATCGTCGATTGTGCCGGATGAAATGACGCGACGTGTTACAGTATCAGTTTCTCGGTGCAGTGTTGCGCGCCTTGTAAGCTTTCATCTCAGCTCTCATTATACATATTGCGGGTATCTTTGAAATATTCTGTTTTGATATTTTGTTGTTGTTAGCACATCAACAGTATTATCAAGTCAGTAAGTGTGCTTCCAACCAGCATTCGAATTGAATAACTTAGTAGCTATTAGACTCTTGGTGTATGGTGTCGTTGAAGATAGATACTTTCATTTGAATTTTTTTTCGAAATTTGTAATTCTTAAGTGAAGTGCGGATGCTTAGTTAGTATTTCCTTTTTTTTCGAATAATAATTGCAAATAAACTGTGCCCCTCAGAGTTCAGTTGAAGAAGAGAAAAAGTGAAAAGTAAAGTGATTGCATTTTTAAGTGGTAAATTAAAAGACTTACCTGAGGAATAGGAATACACAGTGACAACTGACAAGGCTTTCACAAGTGACAAAAACCACACTATTGGATATGGGTAATGGACTGTTGAAAACGGTTATTGTTTTTGAATTAAGATTTAGAAGAAAGGTGGGATGAAATGGGGGCTTAATTTTGTTAAAAGGGGGCGATATTCGATAGTTCTTTGCAAAGGATGAAATTTTTTTTTAAAACCTTTCATGTAAGGCTGGGATGATTGGATTACAATTGTAAACCGATAAGTAAACTGATAAGTGGCAATTGGAAAATGAATAAAATGAAATATCTGACATTAAAAGCCCATTAAGGGCATTAAACCTGGCTTCTCCCTATATTTGGATGTGCGAAGTTATTAGTTTTACCGCAGAGACAAATAGGCACTTTTTTTTTAAAACCAAATGTTATGGAGGGTAGGATTATGTGCTACCATTTTAGGATAAATGAGTTATAATACAATTTGATAATTTTAATCAAAAAATGGACAAAGTCCGCGTTGTATAACATCTGATGGAGAAACAGTCTTGAAAGCAAACGTGCAAATACTCCCTCTGTATTTAAGTACTTAATTAAGCTAAGGCTGTAAATTTTCGGATGCGTATATTTTACAAAGTCATTGGAGAATTTATTTAAATACTGCAATGCTTGCTTCGTAAGCATGATTTTTCTCAATTTTAAATTTTGATATAAAGGGTGATCCATTTCGAGGTTCCCTACTTTTTTAAAGAAAAAAACACAGAAAATTCAAATTTAATGGAGAATGTTTATTATCATTTGAAAGAACATTCTTTGGCATTTATTTTTGGAAGATTATGTCTATCAAATGTTGGCCGTTGCTACGTCGCAGATGGTCCATCCGTTGAGTCCAATTTTCGATCACTCGTTCGAGCATTTCGACTGGTAACTGGCGAATGACACGCGTGATGTTTTCCTCCAAGGCCTGAATGGAAGCGGGTTTGTCGGCATAAGCTTTTGACTTTACATATCCCCACAGGAAAAAGTCTAACGGTGTGATATCACACGATATTGGTGGCCAATCGACCGGCCCAAAACGTGAAATTATGTGCTCACCGAAATGTTCTCTCAATAAGTCCATTGATTGATGCGTTGTGTAGGAAGTGGCGCCGTCTTGCTGAAACCAAATGTCGCCGAGATCACGAGCTTCAATTTCAGGCATCAAATAGTCGGTTATCATGGCACGATAACGGTCGCCATTGACGGTTACTTTCGCACCGGCATAATTTTTAAAGAAATATGGACCGATGATTCCACCGCCCCACAAACCACACCAAACCGTTGTTTTTTCTGGATGAAGTGGCAGTTCTTCAATCTCTTCAGGTTGCTCTTCGTCCCAAATGCGGAAATTTTGTTTGTTTACATACCCATTGAGCCAGAAATGGGCCTCATCGCTAAACAAAATTTGCCTCGAAAACGTCGGATCTTCTTGGAACTTTTCAAGAGCCCATAGAGCGAAGCGATGTCGCTTGGGAAGGTCGAGCGGCTTCAGTTGTTGCACAAGCTGTATTTTGTACGCTTTCAATTTATGATCTTGACGTAAAATGCGCCAAGTCGTTCCATACGTCAGTCCGAGTTGCTGCGAACGGCGCCGAATCGACTCTCTACGGTCTTTTGGTACACTCTCAGCTACGGCCGCTATATTTTCTTCACAGCGTGCTGGACGTGGTCTATTCGGTCGAAGATTATCCAATAATGAATGCTGGGTCTCAAAATGGGTGATGGTGTTGCGAATAGTACGCTCAGTAGGCCGATTATGTTGACCATAAGTTGAGCGAAGTGCACGAAACACATTCCTCACAGAGCGTGAATTTTCATAATAAAGTTGAACAATTTGTAAACGTTGTTCACGCGTAAGTCTTTCCATTATGAAATGCCAAACAATACTAAACAAAAATAACATGACAGCATGACACGACTCACACGTGATCTGTCAAAAAATGCTATTGAAAAAAGTATCTCTACTTGGATCACCCGTTATTATTCAAACCGCCTGGGCATAGTGACATTCCAAGGAACTGTTGGAAGGCTTATGAGCTCGCCGGACATTAGACCCAATAACCTGCCGGACCTGACATGGGCATTTGGTATCGGCATACAAGGTATTCCTATCGCTACATGAAAAAAGTTTACTAGCTTAGCTAATCTCAGATGGAGTTTTAGCACGACGCGTCAAACAACCAAACAAATTCGGCCAAAGCTGGATTAAACAGGATCCAAGGGAATGATTTCGCTCGCTAGACCATAAATTAATGCCAACATAGGTGTCATCACGGGACACTGTCTAATAGGTAGGCACGCAGAAAGGCTAGGCTTTCACTCAAAAGACTTCTGCAGGAGCTACAAAGTGGAAGAAGAAACAATACTTCATCTTCCTTGTAATTGCCCGGCTCTATCAAACAAAAGAAAGCTTCGTCTTGGAGTTTACTACTTTCAAAATCTCAGGAAGTGAGAAATCTCCTCCGTTTCATTAAAACCTCAGAATAGTTTTCTAACAGGTAACAATGAGAATGGACACAATCAAAGTGGTGTCACAATGGACCAAAAACTGGTCTAAGTGTGCTGGCAAATTCGCTGGCAGCCACTCTATCCTAACCTAACCTTTTTAAATCGCAAACAAAAACGATTCATAAAATTTCAACAAGTAACCGTTAAAATTCTAAGAAGATAATGACAGAACTATTTACGCATCCATTGGATGCAAAATTATTTACACAAATAGATATTTTTTTCACTTCTAAAGGGTGTTCCATACTTCCACAAAACCTGAATTTTGCGTCATTTTATAGTAGATAGGTACTGTGTTGCAAAAGTATCTAACGGGTTTCCTATAATTCATGCAAAATTTGAGTTTTGCGCCATTTTACCAGCACGGTTTGCAAAAGTATCTAACGGGTATCCTATACGAAAGCATAACGGATTTTCATTGTTGAGCAGTATTTTTAAAATAATGGACCATTCATCTTCGAAAATGCGACTGGTCATGCAGTAACCATTAATGGTGTTCGTTATAGTGCCATGAGAATCCAGTTTTTAGTGCCTAAATTACAAGAAATTGATATAACCAACTTATGGTTTCAACAAGACGGTGCCACATGCCATACAGACAGAGAAACAATTCAATTACTCCATGAGTCCTTTACATTATGCATGAATTATGATGGGACACCCTATATAAGCAAAAATAAAAGGTCCGACAGGGCTCGGACAAACTTACCCAGGAATGTAGAAGAGAATTGTGTTACTTTTACTTTACTTTTAAATTCATTTTGTTATTAACTTAAAATATTAACTTACCACTAGACAAAAATGCTTAAATCTAACTTATAAATAACATGTTTTCTTGACCTAACTTATCCGCCCTTAGCGGGCGCTCTAAGCTTATATCTAACAGTTTTTATGTGCTTTTCGGCTTAAGTTTAAAAAAAAACTTTGAGAAGTGACATTATTTTGTTTTTATATAAAAAGCTTAATCTAGATTAAAACTAACTTAAGATTACTTAAAACTACTTAACTACTTACACCTAACTTAATTCTAATCGGGGTGGCGAGCACTTGTTGCATATGCCCCGAGGGGTCGCCATCCTGATCGAGTCTATCGGTCCCCAGGCAGCATGCTTTCAGCCATATTGTACGCTAATATGGTGTACATGCCCCGCCCCAGAGCTTTTACCTAATTTTACAGACTAATTAAGGACTGGACTAAAAGTCCGCAAAGTCCTGAGAAAGTGCAGAATCACCCTCCTCATGTAGCCACCAGAATTCCGTTCGCTGATTTTCAGCATCGGTCCTATCGCGATCCGATAACGAAGTGCTAAAGCGGAGGAGCCCCGGAGCATTGTCGACATACCCGTCACGGATTAGCCGCTTTTCACGCGCGTCACGGTAGCGGTGGTATAAAACCGGGATACCGTTCCTCTCCTGTACTAACCCTAACGAGTCTATATAAATAAATGCCTCTCGTGGAATAAAGCCAGACACGAGCGTACTCTCCATGTATATTTCATTGGGGTAATAAGCTCCGAAGATCAGGCTGTTGTCTCTACTCATCGCCCTTGCAGCGTGCCTTCGAATCACCTTAATTAGGAAATTGTCAATTCTATTCAACTGAGCCCCATTGTATAGAACCTCGTTGCGATAATATTTTATGTACTCGGAGTCCGGCGTTCGGTACAATCCTAAGCAGGATCGGAGACAACGCCTCTCAAACAGCCGTGTATCCTTTCCATGTAGGATGGTGATACATTGAACCACACGGGACAACCGTAAGCGATGATCGGTCTTATGAGGGCCATGTAGCAAATTACTTTCACCTTTGAATCAAGTCAGCTTTGAAACAATCTTCTCGTCGGAGCATAGGCCCCCCTAGACCTGGCGAGACAGCATCCACATTTTTATTAAAATACAGAAACTTGTCAATCCAGATGCCAAGGTATTTGACTTCACTTCTCACCGCCAACGGTCGTCCATGCTGTCCAATGATACACAATTTTTTCCAGTTTTTTCTGGTATCGTAAGAAGCCCTCTGCACTGGGGTCCTGAACAGAATTGTTTCCTCGCAATATCCCTTAATGTGATCGAAGTCACGCTGCAATAGTGTGTTGATTACCTCGATTTTCGGACCTGATCTGTACGCCACTAGATCATCTGCGTACGCTATAGCGTGTCTGAGAGAACCTACAAGATCACTTGTATAAATGTTAAACAATAACGGGGAGTTCACCGCCCCCTGTTGTAAACCGTTTTTAATTTCAAAGACTTTACTCGAAGTTACGTTGCCAAATTTCACAACGAACTTTTTTCCCATAAGCATTTCATAAATCATATTCAGCATGGGTTTACGCATGCCCAGTCTGGACAGCTTGTAGAAAAGCCCCTCTAACCAAACGGTGTCGAATGCCTTCTCAAAGTCAACCAGACAGGCCCCTGTGCACCGTTTTTTGGACATATTCCATTGAATGTCGGACACTATTTTCGACGCGGCATGAATGGTGTCATGCCTCGCTCTAAAACCAAACTGATTTTCCGGAATAATCTTGTTTTCCTCGACCCACTTAAACAGATCTCTATTGACTATCTTTTCGAAAACCTTGCTTACATTCGGCAGAAGGCTTATTGACCGAAGATTAGCTGGGTTCTTTGTCCTTTTTAAGGATAGGATGTACCACCGCCGTTTTCCATTGCACCGGATAATGTGCATTATTCAGTGCATTGTTAAACAGGGTGGTGAAAATATCGACTGCTTCTACTGGCAGGAGTCTCAATACGACGTTTGGGACACCGTCCTCTCCCGCCGACTTTTTTATTTTTCAGTGATACGAAGAAGTTCAGGAGTTCATCTCTTTGCACGAACAGCATCAGGCTATTGGCGACTATGCCATTTGAAGGGTTTTCGTCATTGAATACGGTAAAATCGTGATTCTCAGATCGCCAAGCTTGGAGTTCAGTACGTAGATAAAAGTGATTCAGAAAGGCTCTTTCCTCAATATTACGATTTGGGTGAACAGGGCTGTTCACCGTATACACGGTCTCAAAAATAGCGCCTAGCGAATTCGCCTTCTCCTGCGGAACTTCGATCGTGAAAAAACCGTCGTTCGAGTCAACACTTTCCGGACTTATACCAACAGCCGTGAGTGTCTAAATTTGTCTACGAAGCCGTTTAAGCCTCGAGACCAGTCTGCTTTTGTGTTTGTGGAGTGCATCGATTGTTGGCGTTCGATACTTCTCCGTCTGGTCGTCAGAACTAGCTACCTTAGGGATAGCGATCCATTGAGCTTGTGATGACCTCATTAATTTTTAATAAATTTTGGTCGATTTCCGGTTTTAAGATTTTTATAATTTTAAGTTAAAAACCAGAAGTGTAATATTATAAAAGTTCCGACGCTTAAATTGTTTTGCGAAAATTTAGTTATTTTTTCATCAAATATATTATAACAATGGGCACCTACCATTCTATAGGGATTATATTTAGGAACGAATCTAAGTAAATACATTTATAAAATTTATTGACGCTAGCTTAGCTATATAATTTAATTAAGACCGTTTTCGAAAAACAACGACCAAAAAAATCCGTTATTTTAGTGTTATTATTTTGTAAAGATTGATAGGTCAGAAAGGTCAAAGTAATCTTTTTTCTGCACAAATCGCTCAGTCCCTTCTTGAGATATACCTTATGTTAAATTCTTACTTACTTACTTAAGTGGCGCTACAGTACGGGATGAACCTGGGCCTCAACCAACATGAATCTCGAATTAGCCCGGTCCTTAGCTAACTGCCTCCAGTTGCGCACTCCAAGTTGGTTGAGGTCGGTTTCTACTTGTGCGCGCCACTTAAGGCGAGGTCTTCCTCTACTGCGTCCGACGTCTGGCTGGGAATCGAATACTCTGCGAGCCGGAGTATTGGTGTCCATTCATTCTACATGTCCTAGACATCTTAAACGTCAAATGCGCAGTTTTTTGACCAGGGGTATGTCGCTGTACAGCTCGTATAGTTCGTGGTTGAGTCTCCGTCTCCAAGGTCCGTCAACGCAAACGGGACCGAAGATTTTTTCTCTCCAATCAACCAAGGATGATCAGGGTCTTATATAGAATCTCCTTAGTTGTTCGAGTGAGGGCTTTACTACTAAATGGCCTTCTTAGCCCGAAAAAACAGCGGTTGGCAAGAGTAATTATTCGTTTGATTTCTGACGAGATATTGTTGTCAGAGTTAATAGCGGGGCCTAGGTAGGAAAAGTCCCGTACTACCTCAAAGTTGTACTAGCAAACGTGGTTATGAAATCACCTTGAGTCCTACCGATGATATCAATATCGTCGGCGTAAGCTAGTAGGTGCACCGATTTTTGGAAAATTGTGCCTCTAGTGTTGGCTCGAGAGTTTTGCACAATCCTCTGAAGAATCACATTGCAGAAGTCACATGACAGCGCGTTGCCTTGCCTAAATCGTTTTTTTCGATTCGAATGTGTCGGTGAGCTCGTTTCCGACCCTGAAGGAGCAAAAACGGACTAGTTTGGGGGGTATACCAAAACTAGACATGGCTCTGTTTAGGTCGTCTCTATAAATGCTGTCATATGCGGCTTTGTAATCGATGAATAGCTGGTGGGTGGGCATCGATTTGGACTTCTTGGGTTTTTTCCAGGATCCGCCAAAGTGTGAAAATTTGATCGGTTGTGGACTTTCCTGGCCTAAAACCACCCTGATAAGGGCCGATCAGGTTGTTGGTAAACGGTTTCAAGCGTTCACATATTACAGCAGATAGGATCTTGTAGGCGATGTTGAGTAGACTTATGCCTCTGTAGTTGGCGAGTTCAGAGGGTCTCTGAGGTGTCGGGCAACGATGTGCGGTACACCTGCCATTATTTCTTTGAAATCGGAATATTCGCTTCCAAGTTTCACACGGAAGAGTCTATGCTCAAGATACGAAACGAGGATTTTATATAATTGTTCTGGCAGAACTTGACTTAGTTTATACGTAAGGCCTTTGTGCCACACATTGTCAAAAGCTTGCGACACGTCAAGAAATACGGCTGAACAAATTTTCTTTTCTTCGAAAGCTTTCTCAATTACATCTGTAATTCGATGTACTTGTTCCACCGTTGAATGTTTACTTCTAAACCCAAATTGATGGTCGGGTAAAAGACGTTTCTGTTCAATTATGGGGTGTAAGCGACCGAGTAATATCCGTTCAAAAACTTTTGAAATTATTGGAAGAAGTGAAATAGGCCTGTAAGATTTAATTTCATTCGGTGATTTTTCTGGTTTTAGAACCATTATCACTTCAGCGACTTTCCACTGTCTTGGTATGTATTCTAATCTGATTGCTGCATTTATAATAAAAAGAAGCTTAGTTTATGCTTTCCGAGGCAATATTTTAAGAAGTTCTCCTGTAATCAGGTCATAACCCGGAGCTTTTTTAGGCTCAACTTGTCAATACCCCGCCGGGCTTTATTTCCAACCCCGCACTCAAACCAAATCCAACAGTGAGCCCAAGCAGGGGGGCAGCATGCCATATTCAAGTTGTGCATGCACAGAAGCTCACACTCTGATCGGATCGGTATCGGTATGCAAAGTATGAACCCCCCTGCATGGAATAACTGTTGTATTTGGGTTGCGTGTGAGTTTGAATGCATGCAAGGGAAATAAGGCCCACACGCCAAAGGCATTGGCAGCAGCAGGACTAATTTGCATTTCGAAAAGGAATTCAGCCCTGCGGGTCTATTGCCTTTTTTTCGAATTTAGCCCCATGGGACTTAATTCCGCGTGGGTTATTGCACTCCACCTTTGAGGAGACTTATGCCTCTATAGTTTGCACGGTTCAGAAGGTCTTCTTTTTTGTGGATCGGGAAAACAATGCTGATGTTGAATGGTTCGTTCTGCCTGGCAGCGGAATATTGTTCGACATCGCAGTTTCTGTTCAGCATCGACTGTGTCGTAACTACGGCACCTCTCTATATCCTCGATCGCGAGTTTTTCCTTGTTTTTTTTTCTTCTTTCTTAAAAGCCGGTGTTCTTTTCTTCTTCTCTTGGCTATAGGCCTCAATGGCAGCTCTCGTCTTCACCTGTAGCTAAGCCTGGTAGGCCTATTTCTTGGCTGTGAGCATCTGTCTACATTCTAATGGCTTGTTCTCATCGTTGCCATTGTGATTTAAAATTAGATGCTGGTGGTATTATGTTAATCGAGAGGTTAAAGGATACGCGTTTTGCGTAGGCCTTGGCGGTCTAATGCTATTGCAGTCTTTCGACATTAATTTTTTTTTCTGATTACTGAAAAAAATATGATTAAAAAAAAAACAATGGCTAAAAATATCCGAAAACAATATCAAAAGATTCAAAGGCTGGTGAACTTCTACAACATTCCATTGTGTTGTACATTCATCATTACATTTGTGCTATCAAGCATGTATTAAAAAATCTTTTTTTTTTAATGTTTATCTGAAATTGAGTACCAGCATGGATTTAGTAGTTCGAAAAACTGCTGACAGTCAAGGCTGAAAGTTATCATTTATTTATATATCTACATGCTCTCTCTTCTTCATTTAACAATCAGAGTTCTTGTATCACAACGAATTGTACTGTTTCCTCAGTTTTAAATAATTCAAAGTCAAAATGGAGGAACGTGATTTTCCGTTATTTAAAATCGATTGCAATAATTGGGTTTAAAAAATCGACCATACTTCAGCTAGGAAATATTCAAAATTATTTATCAAATCATCTCCAAAAATGTTTTATTTTCGAACAGTTAGAACTCAATAAGGGATTGTCAGATCTTTGAGCTCTCTACCTTCGTTTTGTGGAAGCTAGTCAAAAGAGTGCGTTTTCACGTCCTATACCCTATCCTATCCCATATAGGGGCACTTTAGTTTGTATATTAGGAAAATATTTATTTGAGGTGTTAATTCGGTGGATGACATTTACAAAAAATACAAATACAAATTTTTGGCGCAACAGGCTCGTTAGTACCAAGGGCCTAGCTTTCTCACAACCATTCATGTGTGCGTGTGTACTTCTTGCACGATGGCGGGACCTCCTGTTTTATGCCGACTCCGAACGGCTAAGTTGAGATAAGCTATTCTTGACAATTGATACTGCTCGGACGATTTGTCAGATCATCACGAGAGGAGGGCCAGTGAAAAATCATTTAGGTGTTGCTACGGCTGGGAATCGAACCCAGACCTTCTGCGCGGCAGTTCATCGCACTAACCATCGCGCCACTGAGCCCTCCATTTACATGATGTTTTAATTTCTTTCAAATGTTGACCACGACTAACTCTTAAATGGCCCATTCTGTGGGTCCAAACTTCAATCACTCCTTGATTTGTCTTAATAAATGTGAGGATTACCGAAATAAAAGCAGATCAAATCTTTAATAATACAGCTTGTCTTTATTCAGCGAGGTTAAAAGTAAAAGTGAACAAAAAGATGATGAGTACGGAAAAGAAGAAAATATAAAGGAAATGATAAAATAAAAGTTCTTACAACCAAGCTTTATATGTGATCGGAAGTTAAAAGTTTTGTTTGTTTTAATATTGGTATTTCAACAATTTGTTACCTGTATGGCATGTATCGCAATCCTGTTGAAACCACAGTCAGCTACACCAATATCTTGAATTTTCCGTAAAAAAAATTCTCTCAATACACACAAGATATCGTTGAGGAAGGAAAAGAGAGCATCCTGGCGTACCTTCTATGGAAACATAGAAGAAACCTCAGAGGCCTCTAGACTCTGTAAAATCCTCTCCACCAATATCTAGCTACCTACTTAAACCAGACGGTCAATGGAGATCCAGTATGAAAACCATTGACCTACCTCTGGACACACACTTTCCAGGTAGCTTCTCCAACCCTGTCGTTGCTGTACCCAATACGTTCAGTATACCTATTCCATAAAGCAATGTTATCATTACCAAATAAAAGCTTCTCTGGGCTATTAAAAGCTTCAAACCTTAGTTAACTACCTCCCCAAGTTGGTTGAGGTCGATTTCTACTTGTGCGCGCAACTTAAGGCGAGGTCGTCCTCTACTGCGTCCGACGTCTGGCAGGGAATCAAAGACACTGCGAGCGGGAGTATTGGTGTTCATTCGTTCTACATGTCCAAGCCATCTTAAACGTCCAATGCGGAGTTTTTTTTGACCAGGGGTATGTCGCTGTACAGCTCATCTCCATAGCCCGCCAACACAAACGGGACAAAAGATTTTTCGAAGAATTTTTCTCTCGAATCGACCAAGGATTTCTTCATTCGCTTTTGATACGGTCCATGCTTTAGCGCCATAGAGCAGGACTGGGATGATCAGGGTCTTATATAGGATCTCCTTAGTAATTCGAGTGAGGGCTTTACTACTAAATTGCCTTCTTTGCCCGAAGAAACAGCGATTGACAAGAGTAATTCTTCGTTTGATTTCTGACGAGATTCTGTCAGAGTTAATAACGGAACTGAGGTAGACAAAGTCCCGTACTACCTCAAAGTTATATCTGTCAATGGTGACGTTCTGTCCAATTCGTCGATGTTGTGTGTCCTTTCGTGATGACAGCATATACTTAGTCTTCCCCCATTTACTGCTAAACCCATTTTTGCAGCTTCCTTCTCTATACTAGCAAACGTGCCTATGACATCACGTTGAGTCCTACCAATGATGTCAATATCGTCAGCGTATGCTAGTAGTTGCACCGACTTTTGGAAAATTGTGGTATGTGTATGTGTCGGTGAGGTTGTTTCCGACCCTGATGGAGCAGCGAGAATTCTCTATCGTCATCCTACACAAACGGACGAGTTTGGGCGGTATACCAAAACTAGACATGGCTCTGTACAGTTCGTCTCTATAAATGCTGTCATATGCGGCTTTGAAATCGATGAATAGGTGGTGGGTATCGATTTGGACTTCTTGAGTTTTTTCCAGGATCTGCCGAAGTGTGAAAATTTGATCGATTGTGGACTTTCCTGGCCTAAAACCACACTGATAAGGGCCAATCAGGTTGTTGGTAAACGGTTTCAGGCGTTCACATATTACGGCAGATAGGATCTTGTAGGCGATGTTGAGGAGACTTATGCCTCTGTAGTTGGCGCAGTCCGGGGGTCTCCTTTTTTTCTGGATCGGGCAAACAATGCTGAGGTTCCATTCTTCAGGCATACTTTCATCCGACCAGATTTGGCTTATGAGTTGGTGGATGTTACTTATCAAGTCATCTCCGCCAGCTTTATACAGCTCAGCGGGAAGACCGTCATTTCCGGCGCCCTAATTAAGCTTGAGTTTAGATATTGCTACCCTCACTTCACTTAGGTCGGGTGGTTGGCAGTTTTCGTTGTCGTTGCCAATATTAAATGGTTCGATCTGCCTTACAGCGGAATGTTGTTCATCATCGCCGTTGAACAGTCTGCAGAAGTTGTTCTTCCATATCCTCAGCATCGACTGTGTCTCAACGACGATATTTCCTTGTTCATCTCGACAGGATTCTGTTCGAGCCTTGTATCCTTGGCTTTGACGTTTTACACTTTGGTAATATTTGCGAACATCGTTCCTAGAGTGGCATCTCTCTATATCCTGGATCCCGTGCTTTTCTTGCTCTTTTTTCTTTTTTCTAAAAAGCCGATGTTCATCCCTTCTTCTTTGCCTATAGAGCTCAATGGCAGCTCTCGTCTTCATCTGCAGCTTAGCCTTGTAGGCCTCGTTCTTGGCTGCGAGCATCTGTCGGCATTCCTCATCAAACCAGGGGTTTCTTGCTGGTGGGCGCGAGAAACCTAGCACATCAGTTGCGGCTGATCTAATGGCCTGTTGGCATCGTTGCCATTGCTCTTCGACACTCGATGCTGGTGGTATGGTGTTAATCGAGAGGATAAGGGATACGCGTTGTGCGAAGGTCTTGGCGGTCTCTTGCGATTGCAGTCTTCCGACATTAATTTTTTTCACAGTATTTCTGGATTGTTGTGGCGTGGTGGATATCCGCATTCTTACCTTGGCTGCTACAAGGTAGTGATCCGAGTCGATGTTAGCCCCTCGGAATGTTCGGACATCCAAAATACTGGATGCGTGCCTCTTGTCTATCGCAATGTTATCAATTTGGTTGACTGTTCGTTGATCTGGAGACCGCCATGTCGCCGTATGGATATCGAGGTGAAGAAACCGTGTGCTGGCTATAGTGGCATTTCGTTCCGTAGCAAAGTCAATTAGCCTAAGTCCGTTACCAGTTACCAGTTTGTTACCAGTTACCAGTGTTGTCGTGTAGGCTATATTTTCCGACAGTTAAAATCTCCCGGCACTATTTTAACATCGTACTTCAGTAGTCGCTCATAGGTTTTGTCTTAGAGCTCGTAGAACCAATCCTTATTTGTAACATCTTATTCCTCCGTCGGAGCATGAGCGCATATAAGGCTTATGTTGGCGAATTTGGCCTTGATGCGGATTGTTACAATGCGTTCGCTAATGTCTTGGAAACATAAGACTGCTTGCCTAAGTCTGGCACTTATAACAAATCCGCATCCGAATAGTCGCTGTTTCTGCTCACTATAACACGGTCCATAGTAGATGTCACAGTTTTTCATCCTCTTTTTGCCCGGCCCATCCCATCGTATTTCCTGGATGGCAGTAAAGTCTGCTTTGTAGCAGTTTAGGGCTTCCGCTAGTTGTTCGCCTGCACCTATCCTGTTTAATGTTCTCACATTCCAGGTACAGATACGAACGTCGTTGTCCTTTTTTCGTTTAGCAGGGTCGTCAACAATAAAATCAGTCCTTTCCGAGGCTATTGGTTGCTTCGTAACCATGATTTTTTTCTGTGGGTGGGTAGTTAACCCAAAGCACAACCCCCAACCTGGAGGGCCAGTTCCAATTTATTAGATACCCCTAGGACACGGGGCCATCAGTATCCACTACGGGATTGAGCGCTGCCGTTGGCCTTTCGGTTCATCCGCCACCATCTCTGTTCAAGGGGCCTGACTAACCCTTGAAATTCCTAGACAACCTGTTGTCCGAATATGTCAGAGCAGCTCATCTAGGTTCGCCGGGTATTCATCCGTGCCATTCTCACCAGGGTGTTTATAGTGTTGCTGTTGTTATCAACACTTGCACTTATCGTTTAGCAAGTCAAATCCGGTTGGATGAGACCAGTACCCGATGGTTATGGACAATTCAATATCTAAACCAGGTGAAAGAATGTCCCACGTTTGTAAGACTGTGTTAAGTATGTGTTAAGCTTAAATTTAATTACTTTGCATGAGTTAATGAGTCAGTTACGTATATTGATGCGATAAATCAGATTCGAATTAATAATAATGAGAGTAGTTGGTGTGAAGCTATAAGACACCAAAACAATGAAATTGAGTTAAAGCTTGACAGTGACGCTGACGCAAATAATATAAAACAACAATAACGAGGTGTTAAATAAGAGGCTTATGGGGATTCTGCTGGGTACGTTCGCCTATAATTTACTAACGTACTACTGGCTGAGAAACTACTGCTACTTGGCCTCAACCAAAATTCCTCCCCAATTAGTCCGATCCCTAACTAGCTCTAGTAGCGCAATTCAAGTTATTTGGGGTCGGTTTCTGCTTGTTCCTGCCACTTAAGAAAAGATTTTTCTCAACTGCACCCGACGTCTAGCTGCGAATCGAAATATTGGTCTTTTTATGTCCTAGCCATCTTTAACGTTCAATAAGGACGAGGTCTATGTCTCGTAAAGGTTTTAGTTGAATTTCGTCTTCATAGCTTTTCAATGCAAACGGGACCGAATATTTTCCGAAGAATTTTTCGCTCAAACCGACTAAGGATTTCTTCATTCGCTTCTGATCCATGCTTTGGGAAGACTGGGATGATCAGAGTTTTATCTAGAACCTCTCTAGTAGTTCCAGTTAGCGCTTTTACTACTGAATTACAAGAGTAATTCTTCGTTTGATTTCTGACGAAATGTTGTTGTCAGAGTTAATAGTAGATAAAGTCCCGTACTACCTCAAAGTTATATATATCAATGGTGACGTTCTATCCAATTCGCCCATGTTGTGTATCCTTTTGTGTTGACAGCATATAATTGGTCTTAAAAAAAGTTTTTGAAGATTCCTTCTCTGTACTAGCAAACATGGCTGTGACATCACGAAATATTAAGCCAATACCAGTCGGAGTATGCTACCAATTCATAAAAGATTGCGTCTCTAGTGTTGGCTAAAGAGTTTTGCATAATCCTCTCAAGAATGATGTTAAAGAAGTCACCTGACAGTGTGTCGCCTTTCCTAAACCCTTTTTTGGTATCGAATGCTTCAATGAGGTCGTTGCTGACCCTGATATAGCAGCGAGATGGAGCTTCGATTAGATCGTAGCTGACCCTGATGGAACAGAGAGAATTCTCCATCGTTATCCTGCATAGATGGACAAGTTTGAGTCTGTATAGTTTGTCTCTATAAATGCTGTCGAATGTGGCTTTGAAATCGATAAATAGGTGGTGGGTATCGATTTGGACTTCTTCGGTTTTTTCCACGATCTGCCAAACTGAGAAGATTTAATCAGTTGTGGACTTTTCTGACCTAACACCACACTTATAACGGTCGACAGATAGGACTTTGTAGGAGAGCTTCAGGAGACTCCTTTCTCCTATTTTGTGAATCGGACAAAATATTTTAATTTACCATTCTTCAGGCAGACTTTCATCCAACCAAATTTTGCAAATGAGTTGGTTAATGTTGCTTGTTAATTCATCTCCACCGACTATATATAGCTCGTTAGGAAGGCCGTCATTTTCGAAATTCTTGTTAAGCTTTAGTTTAGATATTGCTTTACTCACTTTACTTAGGTCGGGTGGCTGTCGTTCCCTAATATTTAGTGATTCATTCTGCCTGACTGCCCTACATTATTCGTCATCGTCGTTTGACAGTCTGCAGAAATTGTTCTTTCATATTCTAAGCATGGACTGAGGGTTCTGTAGGGTCCTTATATTCCTGGCTTTGATTTTTTACACTTTGGTAAAACTTACGAACATCATTTCAGGAGTGGCACCTCTCTTATCCTTGATCTCGCGATTTTCTTGTTTTTTTTTCTTCTTTCTGAAAAGCCAGTGTTCTTCACTCCTTTTTTTCCTTTTTCTTGTATACATCTGCAATTTTGCCTAGTAGGCGTTTATTTTTGGCTGTGATCATCTCTCGGCATTTTTAGTCAGACAAGGGGTTTCTTGTTGAAGGGTGCGATGTTATGCCATGTTGAGATCTGAGATCCTTAAACTCTCGCTTCACACCATACCACCAGCATCTAATATCGAAGAACAATCTCAACGATGCCAACAAGCCATTAGCAGCCGCAACTGATGTGCTAGGTTTCTTGCGGCCACCAGCAAAAAACCCCAACAGATGCTCGCAGCCAAGAACGAGGCCTATAAGGCTAAGCTGCAGGTTAAGACGAGAGCTGCCATTGAGCTCTATAGGCAAAGAAGAAGGGAAGAACATCGGCTTTTCAGAAAGAAGAAAAAAGAGCAAAAAAAGCGCGCGATTGAGGATATAGAAAGGTGCCACTCCACGAACGATGTTCGCAAGTTTTGCGAAAGTGTAAAACGTCAAAGCCAAGGATATAAGACTCGAACAGAATCTTGTCGAGATGAACAAGGAAATATCTTAGTTGAGACACAGTCGATGCTGAGGATATGGAAGAACCACTTCTGTAGACTCTTAAACGGAGATGACGAATAACATTACGCTGTCGGCAGAACGAACCATTTAATATTGGCAACAACAGCGAAAACTGCCAACCACCCGACCTGAGTGAAGTGAGGATAGCAATATCTAAACTCAAGCTTAACAAGGCCGCCGCATTTTAAAGTTGGCGGAGATAACATGGTAAGTGACATCCACCAACTCAAAAGCCAAATCTGGTCGGATAAAAGTATGCCTGAAGAATGGAACATCAGCATCGTTTGTCCGATCCACAAAAAAGGAGACCCTCTGAACTGCGCCAACTACAGACGCATAAGTCTCCTCAACATCACCTACAAGATCCTATCTGCCGTAATATGTGAAAGCTTGAGACCGTTTACCAACAACCTGATCGCCCCTTATCAGTTTGGTTTTAGGCCAGGAAAGTCCACAACCGATCAAGTATTCACACTTCGGCAGATCCAGGAAAAAACCCAAGAAGTCCAAATCGATACCCACCATCTATTTATCGATTTCAAAGCCGCATACGACAGCATTTATAGAGACGAACTATACAAAGCCATGTCTAGTTTTGATTTACCGCCCAAACTCGTCAGTTTGTGTAGGTTGACGATGTAGAATTCTCGCTGCTCCATCAGGGTCGGAAACGACCTCACCGACACATTCGATACCAAAAAAGGATTTAGGCGATCCGCTGTCATGTGACTTTTAAAATTTGATTCTTGAGAGGATTGTGCAAAACTCCCGAGCCAACACCAGAGGCACAATCTTCCAAATATCGGTGCACCCACTAGCGATGGAGAATTCGCGCTGCACCATCAGGGTCGGAAACGACCTCACCGACACATTCGATACCAAAAAAGGATTTAGGCGATCCGCTGTCATGTGACTTTTAAAATTTGATTCTTGAGAGGATTGTGAAAAACTCCCGAGCCAACACCAGAGGCACAATCTTCCAAATATCGGTGCACCTACTAGCATGAGCCGACGATATTGACATCATCGGTAGGACTCAAGGTGATTTCATAGCCATGTTTGCTTGTATAGAGAAGGAAGCGGCAGTAAATGAGGGTAAGACTAAGTATATGCTGTCAATACGAAAGGACACACAACATCGACGAATTGGACAGAACGTCACCATTGACGATATAACTTGCTGGTAGTACGAGACTCTGTCTACCTCGGCTCCGCTATTAACTCTGACAACAACATCTCGTCAGAAATCAAACAAAGAATTACTCTTGCCAAACGCTGATTCTTCAGGCTAAGAAGGCAATTTAGTAGTAAAGCCCTCATTCGAACTACTAATGAGATCCTATAGAAGACCCTGATCATCCCAGACCTGCCCTACGGCGCTGAAGCATGGACCATATCAAAAGCGGATGAAGAAATCCTTGGTCGATTCGAGAGAAAAATTCTTCGGTCCCGTTTGCGTTGACGGGCTATGGAGACGAAGATTCAACCACGAACTATACGAGCTTTACAGCGACGTACCCCAAAAAACTCCGCATTGGACGTTTAAGATGGCTAGGACATGTAGAACGAATGGACACCAATACTCCGGCTCGCAGAGTCTTCAATTCCCGGCCAGACGTCGGAAGCAGTAGGGGAAGACCTCGCTTTAAGTGGCGCGCACAAGTAGAAATCGACCCCAACCAACATGGGGTTGCAGTTAGCTAAGGACCGGGCTTATTAGAGAGTAATGTTGGTTAAGGCCCAGGTTCATCACGGGCTGTAGCGCCACTTAAGTAAGTAAGAAAGTAATACCTTGGCTGCCAGCCATTATGACATTATGAATAGCTGGTATATATCCCTAAGACGTGGACGGAATTGAAGTTGTTTTTGTCCTCAAAGCAGCAAAAGGTCTAATACTAGTATGAAGGATTTCTAATTGAACTACATCTTCGCCCTATACTCCTGCATCCGAATCTCTGCATCTCATCTATACAAATATTTGTCAGCTTTGGAACCATTTAAGAAGGGGTCGTATCTTTCCTACTGAGGAGTCTGATTGTAAATGACCTACTGTATGGTTACCTTAGAAGGAGGAGGCTGAAAAGACTGGAAAGTACCTAAATACATCTAAACAGCTACTGCAAAATACTCTTTCAGTGGCAGGTGTGATCTTGGCACAATTAGGGCTGGATAATTGGCACGTTAAGCAATTTGCCAACCTACAGTTTGATTTCCTGAGCGCAGCCAGTTCGCTTCAAGAAAGAAACCCTATCCCGGCAAACTAATAAATAAAAAAATAATTCCTACATAACCGTGAGCTGTGATATTGTATCTTCCAAACGGAAAAAGCTCATTCATCCACTCATGAGGGTGATTCACTCTCGAATTATGACTCTTGTATGAAATTACAAAATCAGCTTCATTTAACGGCTCCCACCGGTGAGTTAATCCAAAGTCAATAAAAGGCTATTAAGCAAGCTAAGCATGATCATACGTGAATTACAATTAGAAACACAGAAATGCTTTTAAACCCGATTCAAGAGGTTCTTTGAAAAAATTTCTAAACGTCTCACGTAACCTTGATCCGGTATTTACACTTGGGGATGCAGACTTGGACGTGTGTACAACCGTCTGTATATTCAAAGCTGTTGTTAATAAATCTGGCATTTGGCTTATTACGCCTGAGATGAAATTGTGAACCTGAATATTTTTTTATGTTTTTAAGAAGGTCTGTCGTGTGAGACCTGTCGTTACCGTTTGTTACAGCTAGAGATTTACTTTGGACTGTCATAGTAAGTGAACATCTTTATAAAGCACGGAAAGGAGCCTTAAAAAGAAAAACTGCGACTTTCTTAAATTGGACCTCCGTGTAAGATACAATTATTTTGTGTTGTTTGTCAATTTGCGTCGTAGTAATAAAGACTTTAAAGTTTTTTTTTGCCTCTGTTATTATTGGATGTTGTTGAACGAAGTTAATCACTGAGCGGCATTTATTTGGATAGCGCCAGTCATTGTAACTTTGACTACACGTCAATCGAGCTTTTTTTGTACTCCCTGGGGTATCCATCGAATACTAATCTCATACAACCGGATTTGAAGTCCTAAACGAATAACTGCAGTGTTGACCTCGGATGAAAAAACAAACAACGCTTTACAAAAACCTTGGTCAGAATGATTGGCGCGGAATAACCAACACGCTGTCCTAAGGTTAGGGTTTGGACTTAGGGTTGACAACACAGTCAGGAACAAATCTATTGTTACTGTTGACGACTATGCTAAATAAAGAATACCAACGTTCTTATCTGAATGTTAGAATGCTTAACAGAAAAAGTTCATCTGAAAAACTAGAGGAACCTTCTGCAAAGCGGACATCCAGCAATTACGATGAAAAGCTGTGACATCACATCATGTCCTAAAAAAATGTGAAATACTGTGAAAAAATTTAACATCGAAAGGCTGCAATAATAAAAGACCCCTAAGTCCTTTGGAGAGCGCGTATCTCTTTTTTTATAATTTGCGCACACTCAAGGGGTTACGTACCCCTTCTCTATTTTAGAACACTGCGGGCGTTAAGGAAATTCAGGATAAGCAGAAAGGAGGTTCCGATGCACATTGGTTTTAAATACTTACGTAAGTGGCGCTACAGTCCGGGATGAACCTGGGCCTCAACCAACATGCCTCTCCAATTAGCCCGGTCCTTAGCTAACTGCCTCCAGTTGCGTACTCCAAGTTGGTTGAGGTCGGTTTCTACTTGTGCGCACCACTTAAGGCGAGGTCTTCCTCTACTGCGTCCGACGTCTGGTTGGGAATCGAAGACTCTGTGAGCCGAAGTATTGGTGTCCATTCTTTCTACATGTCCTAGCCATCTTAAACGTCCAATGCGGAGTTTTTTGACCAGGGGTATGTCGCTGTAGAGCTCGTATAGTTCTTGGTTGAATCTTCGTCTCCATAGCCCGTCAACGCAAACGGGACCGAAGATTTTCCGATGAATTTTTCGCTCGAATCGACCAAGGATTTCTTCATCCGTTTTTGATACAGTCCATTCTTCAGCGCCGTAGAGCAGGGTTGGGATAATCAGGGTCTTATATAGGATCTCCTTAGTAGTTCGACTGAGGCCCTACTACTGAATTGCCTTCTTAGCCCGAAGAAACAGCGGTTGGCAAGAGTAATTCTTCATTTGATTTCTGACGAGATGTTGTTGTCAGAGTGAATAGCGGAGCCGAGGTAGACAAAGTCGCGTACTACCTCAAAGTTATATCTGTCAATGGTGAAGTTCTGTCCAATTCGTCGATGTTGTGTTGTTTTTGCCGCTTCCTTCTCTATACTAGCAAAGGTGGCTATGACATCACGTTGAGTCCTACCAATGATGTCAATATCGTCGGCGTATGCTAGTAGTTGCACCGATTTTTGAAAGATTGTGCCTCTGGTGTTGGCCTGGGAATTTTGCACAATCCTCTCAAGAATCAGATTAAAGAAGTCACATGACAGCGCATCGCCTTGCCTAAATCCTTTTTGGTATCGAATGTGTCGGTGAGGTCGTTTCCGACCCTGATGGTGCAGCGAGAATTCTCCATCGTCATCCTACACAAACGGACGAGTTTGGGCGGTATACCAAAACTAGACATGGCTCTGTATAGTTGGTCTCTATAAATGCTGTCGTATGCGGCTTTGAAATCGATAAATAGGTGGTGGGTATCGATTTGGACTTCTTGGGTTTTTTCCAGGATCTGCCGAAGTGTGAAAATTTGATCGATTGTGGACTTTCCTGGCCCAAAACCACATTGATAAGGGCCGATCAGGTTGTTGGTAAACGGTTTCAAGCGTTCACATATTACGGCAGATAGGATCTTATAAGCGATGTTGAGTAGACTTATGCCTCTGTAGTTGGCGCAGTTCAGAGGGTCTCCTTTTGATGGCTCGGTCAAACGATGCTGAGGTTCCATTCTTCAGGCTTACTTTCAACCGACCAGATTTGGCTTATGAGTTGGTGGATGTTACTAACCGAGTCATCTCCGCCGGCTTTATAAAGCTCAGCGGGAAGGCGTTCATTTCCGGCGGCCTTATTAAGCTTGAGTTTAGATATTGCTATTCTCACATCACTCAAGTCGGGTGGTTGGCAGTTTTCGCTGTCGTCGCCAATATTGAATGCTTACTAATGCCTGACAGCGGAATGTTATTCGTCATCGCCGTTTAACAGTCTGCAGAAGTGGTTCTTCCATATTCTCAGCACCGACTGTGTCTCAACTACGACATTTCCTTGTTAATCTCGACAGGATTCTGTTCGAGCCTTGTATCCTTGGCTTTGACGTTTTACACTTTGGAAAAATTTGCGAACATCGTTCCTGGATGTTCTCTATATCCTCGATCGCGCGCTTTTCTTGCTCTATTTTCTATTGAAAAACCGATATTCTTCTCTTCTTCTTTGCCTATAGAGCTCTGTGGCAGCTGGCGTCTTCACATGCAGCTTAGCTTTGTAGGCCTCGTTCTCATCAAACCAGGGGTTTCTTGCTAGTGGCCGCGAGAAACCTAGCACATCAGTTGCGGCTGATCTAATGGCTTGTTGGCATCGTTGCCATTGTTCTTCGACGTAAGATGTTGGTGGTATGGTGTGAATCGAGAGTTTAAGGGATACGTGTTGCGCGAAGGTCTAGGCGGTCTCTAGCGATTGCAGTCTTTCGACATTAAATTTTTTCTCAGTATTTCTGGTTTGTTGTGGCTTGGTGGATATCCGCATTCTTACCTTGGCTGCAACAAGGTAGTGGTCCGAGTCGATGTTAGCCCCTCGGAATGTTCGGACATCGTATTTCCTGGATGGCAGTAATGTCTGCTTTGTAGCAGTTTAGGGCTTCCGCTAGTTGTTCGCATGCACCTCTCCTGTTTAATGTTCTCACATACCAGTTTCAGATACGAACGTCGTTGTCCCATTTTATACCCTATCCCATAGGGGTATATTAGTTTTGATACATAGTTTGTAACATAGAGAAATAATTTAGCTACATATATGTACCTCAAAGTATATGGATCGACTCAGAAACGATAGCTGAGTCGATTAAGCCATGTCTGTCCGTCCGTCCGTCCGTACGTCACCAGTTTTTGGGCCTTATATTTTGAGCTAGAAGGATGAAATTTGGTACACGTGCTCTTTGTTGGTCCCAGCAGAACAAGTAAACATTTTTGAAATCCGCCCACTGTCACGCCCTCATTTAAGAAAAACGTGTTTTTTGGCCAAACCATAAGGAATTTTGAAAAACTTTCGTTCATACAAAGTTTTTTGCCACGCCCACTTTTTGGGGGCGTTTTTAATAAAAAACGTTTTTCGGTTAAATTTTCAAAATTTCTAAAAAAAACTTTTGATGCAAAATCATTAGTAATGTAAATATGAATATTTCGTCTATAGACCATTTTAACCCACGCCGACTTTTTGGGGGCGTTTTTATATAAAAACCATTTTTATACGCTACCCCATAACATATGCAGGAGAAAACCTTGTCTTTTGTAGAACCGTAAAAGTTTTTTATAAGCAACACATCGTGTTTTTAGCCATGTCCACTTTTTGGGGATTTTAGTTTTATGGATAGGATGGGATAGGTTATTCAACGATCCGCACAGCGGATTGTAGCCTTCTCAATTGTTTTCGTTAAGCATGGTCGTCAACAATAATATCAGTCCTTTCCGAGGCTATTGGTTGCTTCGTAACATATGGTTTTTTCTCATGGCCATCATCTCTGTTCAAGGGACCTGACTTACCCTTGAGATTCCTAGATAACCTGTTGTCCGAATATGTCGAAGCAGCTTATCTAGGTTCACCTGGGACGGCAGATCAGGTATTCATTCCGCGCGATTCTGACCATGCTGATTATAGTGTTGCTGTTTTACGTCTTGCTATCAACACTCGCACTTATCCTTTAGCAAGTCCAATCCGGTTGGAACACACCAGTACCCGATGGTTACCACTTGGAGGTAAAAAATAAGCACATTTGATGTGTAGTCAGAGTTGCGAGCACTGGGCATTGCCAAGTTAAAGCCAATCAGAATCTACCCTCGTTCTACAACACCCAACCATTTTTGTTGAAATACTGAGGCAATATTTACGATTCAAGGTTCACAGCGATGGAATGTACAACTTATGACTCAATTCTAGTCGCGATACAAGTAATGTCAAAAAAATGTCCACTTTGATCAAAATTCCTCGAATCAGCCTCTACCAACGGATGTCTCTGACTACCTTCAAAGAATCCGAGCTCGATAAACATTTTGTTTTATCCCCGAACACGGTTTTTGTATGCAGAGGTAATACAAATACCGTTGTCGTCATGTTCTTCTAGAAGTTGTTTGTTCTAGAGCAATATTTGCGCTGCTCTTGAAAACCCCAGCTCTTGAGAAAACTAGCTCAATTATTGGAAAGGTTGCAGAAGTTATGCCAACATCACACGAATGTGACTACCGTTAAACATCAATACGTAATCACCGCTATCTATCTGGTATCAGGTATTCTATCAGTACACTTGAACACCGATAAGGATTCTTGAGAGAATGCGCTCTTGAAGGGTTTTCGTCAGGGGGCTAAACATCTTTAAATTCGTCCGCCTTGCAGCCAATGTCAGTATTGGTGGTTGAGCTCTCGAATTGAAAGAATCGCGGAATCGTTTGTCGACACAAATCATCGCGGACAAGAATTGAATGAGTTATTGTGTAAGTTAAGGACAGGCCTATTGAAAGGATAATTAGAACTATTTGTTGATGGAAATAAATAAATTCGCTTTGTGTGTAGTGAACATGATTTATAATGATAATGGCGATGATGGTTTTACACATTTAAGTCTCTCACAATGGGTCAATTATTATGCTCAAGTGATTTTCAAAAGCCAGACCTACAATTTATTCGAGTGAATGATGCAGAAATTAAGTGCCAACGGAAAATTTTACATTAAGCATCTCAAGTGACACATGTATCTTTTGCTGGCGTGTGAGAATGTGTGTGTGTTTGGTGTGAAATGCAATGCAACTTTGTGTGAATAATTATGGACACGGTGTCACTATGAATAATGAATAAACAGAGGACATATGAACAAATTGGGATAAGAACAATTAAATGTTGAAAATGCATCACAAACGAGTGGCGCTAATTATGGTTAAACTCAGTTAAAGTGTTGAAATGTGAAGGGGGGGCTTTAAATTCACCCACTTGTTAATTGCAAACATTTTAATGATGTTAATGGTTTTCATGAAATGGCGTAAGTTTAACGACAAACGTTTCATAAAAGCCCCTAAAATTGTTTCCGTAAATGATGTAATAATCCAATCAGCTCCGAACGTCAATCAATTCAACAAGTTTCTGAGACAAAATATTTGAATTTATAAATATTTTTCCTAATTTCATCATCACTAAGACATTTTGTTATCCTTTTCCATAGGGATACATTGTTTGTAACATACTTACTTACTTACTTAAGTGTCGCTACAGTCCGGGATGAACCTGGGCCTCAACCAACATGCCTCTCCAATTAGCCCGGTCCTTAGCTAACTGCCTCCAGTTGCGCAATCCAAGTTGGTTGAGTCGGTTTCTACTTGTGCGCGCCACTTAAGGCGAGGTCTTCCTCTACTGCGTCCGACGTCTGGCTGGGAATCGAAGACTCTGCGAGCCGGAGTATTGGTGTCCATTCGTTCTACATGTCCTAGCCATCTTAAACGTCCAATGCGGAGTTTTTTGTCCAGGGGTATGTCGCTGTACAGCTCGTATAGCTCTTGGTTAAATCTTCGTCTCCATAGCCCGTCAACGCAAACGGGACCGAAGATTTTCCGAAGAATTTTTCTCTCGAATCGACCAAGGTTTTCTTCATCCGCTTTTGATACAGTCCATTCTTCAGCGCCGTAGAGCAGGGTTGGGATAATCAGGGTCTGATATAGGATCTCCTTAGTAGTTCGATTGAGAACCTTACTACTAAATTGTCTTCTAAGCCCGAAGAAACAGCGGTTGACAAGAGTAAGTCTTCGTTTTATTTCTGACGAGATGTTGTTGTCAGAGTTAATAGCGGAGCCAAGGTAGACAAAGTCCTGTACTACCTCAAAGTTATATCTGTCAATGGTGACGTTCTGTCCAATTCGTCGATGTTGTGTGTCCTTTCGTGTCGACAGCATATACTTAGTCTTACCCTGATTTACTGCTAAACCCATTTTTGCCGCTTCCTTCTCTATACAAGCAAACGCGGCTATGACATCACGTTGAGTCCTACCAATGATGTCAATATCGTCGGCGTATACAAGTAGTTCCACCGATTTTTGGAAAATTGTGTCTCTGGTGTTGGCTCGGGAGTTTTGCACAATCCTCTCAAGAATCAGATTGAAAAAGTCACATGACAGCGGATCGCCTAAATCCTTTTTTGGTATCGAATGTGTCGGTGAGGTCGTTTTCGACCCTGATGGTGCAGCGAGAATTCTCCATCGTCATCCTACACAAACGGACGAGTTTGGGCGGTATACCTAAACTAGACATGGCTCTGTGTAGTTCGTCTCTATGAATGCTGTCGTATGCGGCTTTGAAGTCTATAAATAGGTGGTGGATATCGATTTGGACTTCTTGGGTTTTTTTCCAGGATCTGCCGAAGTGTGAACATTTGATCGATTGTGGACTTTCCTCTACTAAACCCACACTAATAAGGGCCGATCAGGTTGTTGGTAAACGGTTTCAGGCGTTCACATATTACGGCAGATAGGATCTTGTAGGCGATGTTGATGAGACTTATGCCTCTGTAGTTGGCGCAGTTCAGAGGGTCTCCTTTTTTGTGGATCGGAAAAACGATGCTGAGGTTCCATTCTTCAGGCATGCTTTGAACCGACCAGTTTTGGCTTATGAGTTGGTGGATGTTGCTTACCAAGTCATCTCCGCCAGCTTTATACAGCTCAGCGGGGATGCCGTAATTTCCGGCGGCCTTATTAAGCTTGAGTTTAGATATTGCTATACTCACTTCACTTAGGTCGGGTGGTTGGCAGTTTTCGTTGTCGTTGCCAATATTAAATGGTTCGTTCTGCCTGACAGCGTAATGTTATTCGTCATCTCCGTTTAACAGTCTACAGAAGTGGTTCTTCCATATCCTCAGCATCGACTGAGTAAGATATTTCCTTGTTCATCTCGACAAGATTCTGTTCGAGCCTTGTATCCTTGGCTTTGGCATTTTACGCTTTGTTTAAACTTGCGAACATCGTTCCTGGAGTGGCACCTCTCTATATCCTCGATCGCGCGCTTTTCTTGCTCTTTTTTCTTCTTTCTGAAAAGCCGATGTTCTTCCCTTCTTCTATGCCTATAGAGTTCAATGGCAGCTCTTGTCTTCACCTGCAGCTTAGTCTTGTAGGCCTCTTTCATGGCTGCGAGCATCTGTCGGCATTCCTCATCAAACCAGGGGTTTCTTTCTGGTGGCCGCGAGAAACCTAGCACATCAGTTGCGGCTGATCTAATGGCTTGTTGTCATCTTTGCCATTGTTCTTCGACATTAGCTGGTGGTGGTGTGTTGTGAGTCGAGAGGTTAAGGGATACGCGTTGCGCGAAGGTCTTGACGGTCTCTGGCGATTGCAGTCTTTCAACATTAAATATTTTCACAGTATTTCTGGTATGTTGTGGCGTGGTAGATATCCGCATCCTTTCCTTGGCTGCAACAAGGTAGTGGTCTGACTCGATGTTAGCCCTCGGAATGTTCGGACATCCAAAATACTGGATGCGTACCTATTGTCTATCGCAATGTGATCAATTTGGTTGACTGTTCGTTGATCTGGAGACCGCCATGTCCCTTGTGGATATCGAGGTGAGGAAACCGTGTGCTGGCTATAGTGGCATTTCGTTCCGTAGCGAAGTCAATTAGCCTAAGTCCGTTACCAGACGTGTTGTCGTGTATTTTCCGACAGTACTGCTAAATATGTCTTCTCGTTCTCATCCTACCTTTGCGTTAAAATCTCCCAGTACGATTTTAACGTCGTACTTTGGTAGTCGCTCATAGGTTTTATCAAGGAGTTCGTAGAAGCAGTCCTTAGTTGTATCATCTTTTTCCTCCGTCGAAGCATGAGCGTATATAAGCCGTATGTTGGCAAATTTGGCCTTGATGCGGATTGTTGCAATGCGTTCGCTAATGTCTTGGAAACATAAGACTTCTTGCCTAAGTCTGGCACTTATAACAAATCCGCATCCGAATAGTCGCTGTTTCTGCTCACTATAACGTGGTCCATAGTAGATGTCACAGTTTTTCATCCTCTTTTTGCCCGGCCCATCCCATAGTATTTCCTGGATGGCAGTTATGTCTGCTTTGTAGGAGTTTAGGGCTTCCGCTAGTTGTTCGCCTGCACCTCTCCTGTTTAATGCTCTCACGTTCCAGGTGGAGATACGAACGTTGTTGTCCTTTTTTCGTTTAGCAGGGTCGTCAACAGTAATATCAGTCCTTTCCGAGCCTATTGGTTGCTTCGTAACAATATTTTTTTCTGTGGGTGGGTAGTTAACCCAAAGCACAACCCCCAACCTGGAGGGCCAGTTCCAATTTATTAGATACCCATAGAACACGGGGCCATCAGTATCCACTACGGGATTGAGCGCTGCCGTTTACCTTTTGGTTCATCCGCCACCATCTCTGTTCAAGGGGCCTGACTTACCCTTGAGATTCCTAGAAAACCTGTTGTCCGAATATGTCGAAGCAGCTTATCTAGATTCGCCTGGGATGGCAGATCGGGTATTCATTCCGCACCATTCTGACCTGGGAGATTATAGAGTTGCTGTTTTACGTCTTGTTATCAACACTCGCACTAATCATTAAGCAAGTCAAATCCGCATTTGATCTGTAGTCAGAGTTGCGAGCACTGGGCATTGCCAAGATAAAGCCAATCAGAGTCTACCCTCGTTCTACAGAACCCAACAATTTTTGTTGAAATACTGAGGCAATATTTACGATTCAAGGTTCACAACGATGGAATGTACAACTTATGACTCATAGTTGCGACAACGAGTAATGTCAAAAAAAAGGTCCACTTTGATCAAAATTCCTCGAATCAGCCTCTACCAACGGATGTCTCTGACTACCTTCAAAGAATCCGAGCTCGATAAACATTTTGTTTTATCCCCGAACACGGTTTTTGTATGCAGAGGTAATACAAATACCGTTGTCGTCATGTTCTTCTAGAACTTGTTTGTTCTAGAGCAATATTTGCGCTGCTCTTGAAAACCCCAGCTCTTGAGAAAACTAGCTCAATTATTGGAAAGGTTGCAGAAGTTATGCCAACATCACACGAATGTGACTACCGTTAAACATCAATACGTAATCACCGCTATCTATCTGGTATCAGGTATTCTATCAGTACACTTGAACACCGATAAGGATTCTTGAGAGAATGCGCTCTTGAAGGGTTTTCGTCAGGGGGCTAAACATCTTTAAATTCGTCCGCCTTGCAGCCAATGTCAGTATTGGTGGTTGAGCTCTCGAATTGAAAGAATCGCGGAATCGTTTGTCGACACAAATCATCGCGGACAAGAATTGAATGAGTTATTGTGTAAGTTAAGGACAGGCCTATTGAAAGGATAATTAGAACTATTTGTTGATGGAAATAAATAAATTCGCTTTGTGTGTAGTGAACATGATTTATAATGATAATGGCGATGATGGTTTTACACATTTAAGTCTCTCACAATGGGTCAATTATTATGCTCAAGTGATTTTCAAAAGCCAGACCTACAATTTATTCGAGTGAATGATGCAGAAATTAAGTGCCAACGGAAAATTTTACATTAAGCATCTCAAGTGACACATGTATCTTTTGCTGGCGTGTGAGAATGTGTGTGTGTTTGGTGTGAAATGCAATGCAACTTTGTGTGAATAATTATGGACACGGTGTCACTATGAATAATGAATAAACAGAGGACATATGAACAAATTGGGATAAGAACAATTAAATGTTGAAAATGCATCACAAACGAGTGGCGCTAATTATGGTTAAACTCAGTTAAAGTGTTGAAATGTGAAGGGGGGGCTTTAAATTCACCCACTTGTTAATTGCAAACATTTTAATGATGTTAATGGTTTTCATGAAATGGCGTAAGTTTAACGACAAACGTTTCATAAAAGCCCCTAAAATTGTTTCCGTAAATGATGTAATAATCCAATCAGCTCTGAACGTCAATCAATTCAACAAGTTTCTGCGACAAAATTAAAATTGAAAATTAAATTTTTTTCTAATTTCATCATAACTCAGACATCTTAATATCCTATCCCATAGGGATACATAGTTTGAAACATACTTACTTACTTACGTAAGTGGCGCTACAGTCCGGGATGAACCTGGGCGTCAACCAACATGCCTCTCCAATTAGCCCGGTCCTTAGCGAACTGCCTCCAGTTGCGCACTCCAAGTTGGTTGAGGTCGGTTTCTACTTGTGCGTGCCACTTAAGGCGAGGTCTTCCTCTACTGCGTCCGACGTCTGGCTGGGAATCAAAGACTCTGCGAACCGGAGTATTGGTGTCCATTCGTTCTACATGTCCTAGCCATCTTAAACGTCCAATGCGGAGTTTTTTGACCAGGGGTATGTCGCTGTACAGCTCGTATAGTTCGTGGTTGAATCTTCGTCTCCATAGCCCGTCAACGCAAACGGGACCGAAGATTTTCCGAAGAATTTTTCGCTCGAATCGACCAAGGATTTCTTCATCCGCTTTTGATACGGTCCATGCTTCAGCGCCGTAGAGCAGGACTGGGATGATCAGGGTCCTTAGTAGTTCGAGTGAGGGCTTTACTGCTAAATTGCCTTCTTAGCCCGAAGAAACAGCGGTTGGCAAGAGTAATTCTTCGTTTAATTTCTGACGAGATGTTGTTGTCAGAGTTAATAGCGGAGCCGAGGTAGACAAAGTCCCGTACTACCTCAAAGTTAAATGTCAATGGTGAAGTTCTGTCCAATTCGTCGATGTTGTGAGTCCTTTCGTGATGACAGCATATACTTAGTCTTCCCCCATTTACTGCTAAACCCATTTTCGCCGCTTCCTTCTCTATACTAAACGTGGCACGTTGAGTCCTACCAATGATGTCAATATCGTCAGCGTATGCTGGTAGTTGCACCGACTTTTGGAAAATTGTGCCTCTGGTGTTGGCTTTGGAGTTTTGCACAATCCTCTAAAGAATCAAATTGAAGAAGTCACATGACAGCGCATCACCTTGCCTAAATCCTTTTTTGGTATCGAATTTGTCAGTGAGATCGTTTCCGACCCTGATGGATCAGCGTGAATTCTCCATCGTCATCCTACACAATCGGAAGAGTTTGGACGTTATACCAAAACAAGACATGACTCTGTACAGTTCGTCTCTATAAATGCTGTCGAATGTGGCTTTGAAATCGATAAATTGGTGTTGGGTATCGATTTGGACTTCTTGAGTTTTTTCCAGGATCTGCCGAAGTGTGAAAATTTGATCGGTTGTGGACTTTCCTGGCCTAAAACCACAATGATAAGGGCCGATCAGGTTGGGTGGAAGCTTGTTTGGTTACGAAGATAGGATCTTGTAGGCGATGTTGAGGAGACTTATGCGTCTGTAGTTGGCGCAGCCCAGGGGTCTCCTTTTTTGTGGATCGGGCAAACGATGCTGAGGTTCCATTCTTCAGGCATACTTTCATCCCACCAGATTTGGCTTATGAGTTGGTGGATGTTACTTACCAAGTCATCTCCGCCAGCTTTATACAGCTCAGCGGGGATGCCGTCATTTCCGGCGGCCTTATTAAACTTGAGTTTAGATATTGCTATACTCACTTTACTTAGGTCGGGTGGTTGGCAGTTTTCGCTGCCGTTGCCAATATTAACTGGTTCGTTCTGCCTGACAGCGGAATGTTGTTCGTCATCGCCGTTTAACAGTCTGCAGAAGTGGTTCTTCCATATCCTCAGCATCGACTGTGTCTTCATCTCGACAGGATTCTGTTTGAGCCTTATATCCTTGTCTTTGACGTTTTACACTTTGGTAAAACTTGCGAACATCGTTCCTGGAGTGGCACCTCTCTATATCCTCGATCGAGCGATTTTCTTGCTCTTTTTTCTTCTTTCCGAAAAGCCGGTGTTTTTCCCTTCTCCTTTGCCTATAGAGCTCAATGGCAGATCTCGTCTTCACCTACAGCTTAGCCTTATAGGCCTCGTTCTTGGCTGCGAGCATCTGTCGGCATTCCTCATCAAACCAGGGGTTTCTTGCTGGTGGGCTCGAGGAACCTAGCACATCAGTTGCGGCTGATCTAATGGCTTGTTGGCATCGTTGCCATTGTTCTTCGACATTAGATGCTGGAGGTTTGTTGCGAGTCGAGAGGTTAAGGGATACGCGTTGCGCGAAGGTCTTGGCGGTCTCTGGCAATTCGATATTAAATTTTTTTACAGTATTTCTGTTTTTTTGTGGCGTGGTGGATATCCGCATCCTTACTTTGGCTACAACAAGGTAGTGGTCCGAGTCGATGTTAGCCCCTCGGAATGTTCGCACATCCAAAATACTGGATGCGTGCCTCTTGTCTATCGCAATGTGATCAATTTGGTTGACTGTTCGTTGATCTGGAGACCGCCATGTCCCCTTGTGGATATCGTGGTGAGGAAACCGTATGCTGGCTATAGTGGCATTTCGTTCCGTAGCGAAGTCAATTAGCCTAAGTCCGTTACCAGACGTGTTGTCGTGTAGGCTATATTTCACGATCATACTGCTAAAGAGGTCTTCTCTTCCTACCTTTGCGTTAAAATCTCCCAGCACGATTTCAACATCGTACTTTGGTAGTCGCTCATAGGTTTTGTCGATGAGCTCGTAGAAGCAATCCTTAGTTATATCATCTACTTCCTCCGTCGGAGCATGCGCGCATATAAGGCTTATGTTGGCGAATTTGGCCTTGATACGGATTGTTACAATGCGTTCGCTAATATCTTGAAAACATAAGACTTCTTGCCTAATCTGGCACTTATAACAAATCCGCATCCGAATAGTCGCTGTTTCTGCTCACTATAACACGGTCCATAGTAGATGTCACAGTTTTTCATCCTCTTTTTACCCGGCCCATCCCATCGTATTTCCTGGATGGCAGTTATGTCTGCTTTGTAGCAGTTTAGGGCTTCCGCTAGTTGTTCGCCTGCACCTCTACTGTTTAATGTTCTCACATTCCAGGTGCAGATACGAACGTCGTTGTCCTTTTTTCGTTCAGCATGGTCGTCAACAATAATATCAGTCCTTTCCGAGGCTATTGGTTGCTTCGTAACAATAGTTTTTTTCCGTGGATGGGTAGCTAACCCAAAGCATAACCCCCAACCTGGAGGGCCAGGCGCTTGTTTTGACCCTAGGACAGCGGGCCGGAAAAAATACCGATGTCAGTAGCCCATTTTGGGCTATGACCGCTGCCGTTGACCCATTTAGGGCTCCTCCGCTACCAACTCTTTTCCAATACCCTGGCTCAGTATTGGAAATCCCTATAGACCTGGTGTTCAAATATGTCGAAGCAGCTCATATAGGGATTTCACTACCAATTCGAACAAACTGGAGCTGTAGGCGCCACCGTTGACTCCATCTAGGGAATTCCTCCGCTGCAGCCTGAGAGTGAGTGCCTTAGTGAGAGGACACTCCTCCCCCCTCTCTCTAATTTGGTCGATTATGCTGACCAAAAAAAATAACGAAGTGCATTTTGATTTGAACGCACATTTTCGTAAAAGGCTTCAACGATCTTAACGCGCTGCTCAATTGTTTACCTCTCCATGGTTGAATTTGTCAAACACTGAAACAAAGAAATGCCAAATTAAGTTGGGCAAAAATCTTGACGTTAAGGTGTGACTCACAATTAACATCGCATCGTGCATTATGGTTGGACGACCCTTTATGTCATAATGGCATTATGATCAATCATCTTGAAATCAACTTACATAAGTCCTTTATAACAAACTCAGAATTCATAATAATAACCGTTGGCTCCCATCCCCCTCAGTAGTAAAAAAAACCTGAATCCATCTCAAGAATTGTATCCCTACACCCTAGCACTGAAATCGTCATTACGGGCGATGTACACAATTCTTTGTGTTCGACATTCTGGACAGTCAACACCCGAAGGAAAGGAAGGTATGTCGAGATCTTTGCTGACATAAACAACTTAACTAAGCTTGTAAATGAGCCAACGCGCATTTCGGATATTAATAGTCAAGCCGCCAACACCCTGGACTTGTTTTTTACATCTCACCCCGAAAAATACACTTTAAATGTATTATCGCCTCTAGGCACGTACCGTATCAGCTAATTCCTCGTACTCCAACCACATAGTTGAAGACCAAATTCCTAAAAGAACTGTATGGCAATACGAGAAAGCCAACTGGGAAGCTCCAAACGGTTTTTTTTAAGAATATTAACTGGACATTATGCTTCCTCGATAATGACATGGATGCTACGGCTGATGCCATAACTAACATCATTCTCCTGGGTATGAAATCCTTTATCCCTCACCGGGGAAAGAGTATCAAACGGAAGTAAACGGGTGGTATGACTCGAGCTGTAAAGAGGCTGTTAGGGTGAAAGAGTTACGTTTTCGGTCATATAAGGACAACCCGACTGAGGAAAATCGTTTAAAATTCAATCGAGCCAGAAATGACTGCAATGCCCGCATTAAACGTGTAAAATTCTTCCACGACCAAAAGTTGAGGCAAAAATTCTACTATGTCCCAAAGGTAGTAAAAACTTTTGGTCGTTTGTAAAAAACATTAAGAATTCGACCTCATCTCAACGCTCATTTACAATGACATTCCAGCTGTCACCACTCTAGACAAAGCCAATCTGCTTTCTTCCATTTTGCAGCCAATTCCACGCTGCCAGATTGTGCCCTGTCTCCCCCTGTACTAGAGAACCTAGAACATTCTATGGGACCAATCCACTTCCGTACTCGTACAGTCGCCAGAGTATTAATCGATCTTGACATACACAAATCGTCTGGTCCAGATGATATCTCCCCCATAATTCTGAAGAGGTGTTCTTCAACGCTGGAAAAACCACTGCGTAAGCCTTTCCATCTGTCCTATTCATCAGGAGTCTTTCCGAGTCGATGGAAAACTGCATTTGTCCAGCCCGTCCCCAAAAAAGGCGAATCTTCCTCTCTCTCCAACTACCAACCAATTGCTCTTACCTCCCTTCTTTCTAAGGTCATGGAAACGCTGATAAACTGTCAGCTTATGAAATATCTTGAATCGCGAAAACTCCTCAATGACCGACTATATGGTTTTCCTAGCAACAGGTCCACTATTGATTTGATGTCATATCTCACCGAAAAGTGGAACCAATCAACAGCGTTACCAGATAAATTTTTTTAAACCTGCTAAAGCTATGACGAAAAACTGCAAAACCTGCTAGACGAAAATGTAAAAAAATGCTAAAAAACTGCGATCGATTTTTCCTTGAGAAATACGTTATTTTTAGTTAAAAAAATACATATACAGTTATATTTGTTATTTTATAAGATGATAATTTATAAGAGATCATAATTTTTAAATTTAAATATGTACAAAGTTATTAAATTAAATCGTTGGGAATCTTTATAGAGAATCTTTAAATTTATTAAAATTACCATTTTATTTGTTGGAACAAAGTTATAACAGCCTTCACCTTAAGAAACTTCCTGCTTTACTTGCAAAGCAACATTTTCGTTACTGAAGCGATTACGGTTTTTAGTTTTTAACGAATTTACCTGCGAAAATATTGTTTCACAAGCAGTATTAGATGTCCGTAAGCATGAATATTGCAAATTTAGTTATTGTTGGATACTTATTGTTGTTCTATAATTTGATTAGAGAGTACACATTAGAGAGTGCTTAAATGAAAGCACTCCTCTGCACCCATGTCAATTCGCCTACCAAAAAGGTAAATCCACGGAAGGAGCACTTCTAAGTTTAACATCACAAATAAAAAGTGCATACGAAAACAAAGAAGTAGCTTTATGTGCCTTCCTAGACATAGAGGGCGCTTTTGACAACACTGGATATGACTCCATACCAAATGCTTTGACTCATAGAAGAATAGATCATCCCACCATCAAATGGATCAAAGCGATGCTTGAAAGTCGGAAAATAACTGCTTCATCAGCACAGACCTCAGTATCAGTAACAGCCGTTAAAGGCTGCCCTCAGGGAGGAGTACTCTCACCCCTACTATGGTCTCTGGTTATTGATAACCTACTTCAAGACCTAAGTAATGCAGGTTTCAATATAATTGGATACGCCGATGACCTAGTCATCATAATAAAGGGCAAAGAACCAAACGAAGTTACAACACGTTTGCAAAACGCCCTTAAGATAGTCATAGACTGGTGTAATAAAGAAAGTCTCTCTATAAACCCCAGCAAGGCTATCATCGTCCCTTTTACAAAAAGGAGGAAATTAAATCTTACCCAAATTTCAATTAATGGTACATACATTGAGTATTCCAACGAAGTAAAATATCTTGGAGTGATCCTCGATAAAAAACTAAGCTGGAACTCCCACATCAACAACAAAATTCAAAAAGCAACCAAAGCTTTCTGGGCTTGCCGAAGCATGTATGGTAAAACCTGGGGAATCTCTCCAAAGACCACACACTGGATCTACACGATCATGGTCAGGCCCATTATAACATACGCTTCAATAGTATGGTGGAACAAAGTCACCCAAAAAACAACTATAAATAAATTAAACAAGGTACAACGGCTTGCCTGTCTGGGCATTACCGGAGCTATGCGTACCTGTCCCACGGCGGCTATGGAAGCCATAATAGGACTAACACCTCTCCACATTTACATAAAAAAAGTGGCAATTCGCAGCTCAGCAAGTTTGACACAAGCGAAAGAATTAAACATTAGTGAACATCTAAAACTAATTGAACTTCTATCCGAACTTCCAGAACTTGACATGATCTGTGCGGTTACAGACCGCTTACCAAAGACACTATGCTTCGACAAAAGATTCTCAACGGAGATCACAACCAGAGAAGCATGGTGTAGCAACAACCCTCCAAACTGCCTAAACGGCCTAAAGTGGTATACGGATGGTTCTAAAATGGACTCAGGGGTAGGAGCTGGCATACATGGACCAAATAAAAACATCTCAATACCTATGGGAAAAAACCCTAGTGTATTCCAAGCTGAGCTCCATGCCATAAAAGAATGCGCAAACCTAATACACAACTCAGGTATTAAAGGCGCAAACATCCATATATTCACGGACAGTCAAGCAGCTATAAAAGCCCTTAGCTCACACATCATTGACTCCAAATCAGTACTACACTGCTTCAACTCCCTCCAAACACTCAGTTCCAGGAACAAGACCAAACTATGGTGGGTCCCCGGACATAAGGGAGTTGAAGGTAACGAAAAAGCTGATGAACTAGCCAGAAAAGGTTCCGAAACCCCCTTCATTGGACCTGAACCCTTCTGTGCAATCCCCAAATCAGCCATAAATCTAGTCATAAAAAACTGGGAACAAAACAGATGTGTTTCATACTGGGGAAACATCCCAGGCCTAAGACAGGCCAAAAGAGCTATTCAGCCCTTCAAATCAGATGCCGACAAGATACTAAATCTTCGCAGGCACGATATCAAAAACTTAGTAGGCTACCTAACTGGTCATCACGGTCTGCGATATCACCTAAATAAAATGCGTCTAGTCGACTCACCGGAGTGCAGACTATGTCTAGAAGAAGACGAAACAGCCGAGCATATCATATGTGAATGCCCGGCTCTTTACGGTATGAGAAGAGAATCTTTCTTCAGGGAATTCTTAAGTCCCGAAGAATTGAGGAAATCTTCGGCTGAAAGTATTATCAGCTACATTAGGAAAGTAGAAGCGCTACTAACCTAAAAAGCATCTGACGGCAAGCACAATAGATCTGTTAGGTCGATGTGTATATTACTGCTTAGGCAGGTCAGAATTTAAAAAAAAAAAAAAAAAAAAAAAAAATTTGATTGACGGAAGCATGTAGCGATAGCCATCTAATGTCTAAGTGTTTAGTGACGCAATATCCTATGCTTTTCTGTTTCAAAAAACTCTTGGAATTCTAAAAATTCTCGTTGTCTTTTACTACTTTGAGAAAAGTATGATTAGACATCTATGACCAATTGCTCAATGGATTTTGGCATTTTCTTAATGGCATGACTAATGCCTGAAACACATGTGCAGAATTCTTCTTGCAGAAAAGATAGAACACACAGTTTTCAATGGGAGCGAACACATGTAAAATCTGCAAGCGTTGCAGTACTGCAAGTTGTCTCTATTTCTAAATCCACTGCAAAAATTCAATGGCACCACAACACAAAAGAAAAAATAACGTAAAATTAAGATATTTGGCATCATTGAATTATGACGTTTAATCCGCATAAAAAAAAAACAAATAAATGCCATAACAAAACAAATGTATATACATGAAAATGTTTTCCAATTTGAATGGATTGATGTAGGAAGCAATTACTAAACGAATACCTATTCAAAACTTATTATGACCTAAGAGCATAAAGTAAATCCAGTAAAGTATCAAAGATGAATGCTTCAACCAACTGAAACCCAAGTTCCTACCATATGCATATTTTTTTAATTATTTCATATAATGAAGCACTATGAGGCAATTATATATCACCAAACACCACAACACTAAGCTGAATGTAATGACAGGAGCCACTGCACGGCAGGGTTGCAAAAGTCGATACAATTGTACTGTTTTTGATACAATCGGCATTGCCACAGTACACATATACACTTTTATAAAATTCGATACAATTAATGCTGCTACTATTTTAATAGGTTTTTTTCATCAAAATATGTTTTAGAAACTCAAAACATCACATAATTTGCTTTGTTACGAAAAATCCGTTCGAGTTTATATCAATTTCACTAATCGTACCCATTTTTTGTCAGTTCAAATCACTTTTTATATTAGTGCCATTGTTTTGCCTGTATATAGTTGATCAGCTATTTGATGCTTTATAAGAAAAACTATATCTTATAAAAAATTAAAAATACATGGAACTTCCCAATTGCCTTCCTATTTAAGTATGTGCAATGTATAGACCCATTGTGATGCCGTTGTTGTTAGAACCTTTTCAGTCATCCAGATATTGTTGCAAACCTCAAAAGGTAAGGTTCTCATTCTTAATTGGCTGAGGACATGGCAGTGGCACAGAAAGTGGATGGTATCCTAGTATATTTCTTTATCACCGAACCCTCTACAAAGGTCATCATCTAGAAGTCGTGGCAGTTTGTAGCATAGTGACACAAAAACGTGTGTCAATATTTAAAAATTATCGATTTTGCGATTTTTCATTTTTATGAGTTTCATGAATACTTTTGTAAAGTGCTAACTTCTATTCTACTTCACTTAGATGTACAATTTTTCGTCACAATATAGAAATTCTATATTTTAAGTAAGGCTGCATACCCAGCCCAAAATCGAAAAAAAATGTAGTTACGTTCTTTTGTCACTTTGTCACGAATTTCTACTAGTGTCGAAACAGATTTCCTGTTTCTTTGAAGTAGCTTTGTCATACTCAGGGCACATCCTTTGGATGTTTTCTGTGTTTTCTGTCCCACCCGTGATTTGAGGTCACATAGTGGTACTTTGATAGACTCATCTGGCTGATCAATGCTGGAGGCAGAGCTTAACATTATGTGTGACACCAATAAACTTTATCTCTTCACGACAACGCTTCACAATCTTAGATTTTATTTCGACAGCAGAGATTGCTTTTAATGTAGCATGGCTGTCAATGAATATGGGGATATCATCTGGTGGTGGCATTGAGATCGCTTTGGCTGGCTCTGCTAGTACCAATATCTCATCCTGGAAGACACTGCTGTGCTCAGGGAGACGAAAAGTACTATCAGAAGATACAGCCCAGGTATCTGTTTAGAATTTAAGTGTGTCCTTCTAAGTTTATTTTCCAGCAGTTGAACTGGCTTATTCTTAGAGCAATTTTGGCTGTAGATTCTTGCGGTAGTAGGTTCAGAATGGTTTCCAGTCCCGCTGTTAGAGTGTTTCTCATTGCGTTAGTAGCGCCCACACATGCTATCCTTTGTACTAAGACAAGTCCTCCACATGTTAGTATAGGTCTGACAATAGCCGTGTAAATAATCTTGAGGTTATGAATCCAGTTTTTTTTTTTTCGAATATTCGGTTACACGTAGAGAGAGCTACTGTGGCCTTTTTTATGCGTTCGCACACATTTAGGTTCCAGTTGAGTTCTCTGTCATGATATTTTACCAGATATTTTGCGCTATCGGATTAAGTTTTAGGGTAGTCCCGTCGACAATCGGTAGGTCAAATATTGGTATTTTTCCCTTATTAGTAAAGAGAACGAGTTCTGTTTCCTTGGGGTTGATGCCAAGCCTACATTGATTTGTCTCTTCGTTGAGAGCTTTCAATGCATGCTCGAGCAGGTCACTTATAGTGACAAATGGATATGTAAGTTTGTTTTTTATGCTGTATGAACGTTTCTTCATACAATGGATTTATTATAATTGTATAAAATAGGTGGCTTATATACACCAAAAAATTATACACTTTCAATACATTTTGTTTTCAAATTTCAATACATTGCTGAAAAGCCATTTTTCATCACTGCTGCACGCCTGTATGTCAAACAAAAAATAATGCACGTGTGTTTTGCTTGCTGCACTGCGTGCCGCACTGCATGCAGAACCACTGCACGTGTGTTTCAGGCATAACAGCTAGAGCAACCGAGTGACATACGCGTTTAATAAATACACAATTTGGATTGACTGTCGTTGTCCAAACAATGCCTATGTAAATAATATAATAACTATCTGCACCCTTTCCTTTTGAAATGCTACGCAGTTACATCAATAAAGTGGTATACGGATGGTTCTAAAATGGACTCAGGAGTAGGAACTGGCATACATGGACCAAATAAAAACATCTCAATACCTATGGGAAATAACCCTAGTGTATTCCAAGCTGAGCTCCATGCCATAAAAGAATGCGCAAACCTAATACACAACTCATGTATTAAAGGCGCAAACATCCATATATTCACGGACAGTCAAGCAGCTATAAAAGCCCTTAGCTCACACATCATTGACTCCAAATCAGTACTACACTGCTTCAACTCCCTCCAAACACTCAGTTCCAGGAACAAAACCAGACTATGGTGGGTCCCCGGACATAAGGGGATTGAAGGTAACGAAAAAACTGATGAACTAGCCAGAAAAGATTCGGAAAACCACTTCATTGGACCTGAACCCTTCTGTGCAATCCCCAAATCAGCCATAAATCTGGTCATAAAAAACTGGGAACAAAACAAATGTGTTTCATACTGGGGCAACATCCCAGGCCTACGACAGGCCAAAAGAGCTATTCAGCCCTTCAAATCAGATGCCAATAAGATACTAAATCTTCGCAGGTAAGATATCAAAAACTTCTTAGGCTACCTAACTGGTCATCACGGTCTGCGATATCACCTAAACAAAATGCGTCTAGTCGACTCACCGGAGTGCAGACTATGTCTAGAAGAAGAGGAAACAGCCGAGCATATCATATGTGAATGCCCGGCCCTTTACGGTATGAGAAGGGAATCTTTCTTCAGGGAATTTTTAAGTCCCGAAGAACTGAGGAAATCTTCGGCTGAAAGTATTATCAGCTACATTAGGAAAGTAGAGACGCTACTAACCTAAAAACCATCTGACGGCAAGCACAATAGATCTTTTAGGTCGATGTGTATATTACTGCTTAGGCAGGTCAGAATTAAAAAAAAAAAAACATCAATAGGTATCCACCACACCGACACCACTATTAAACAGCTGTGTTTACTTTGTTTGCTTTTTGACCCTTACTCTGCGTATTTGCATTTCTTCTTTGGGATCATTTTTCTTGAAGACGAACGTGTATTCGTGTTTACTGTCGCCCAAACAATTAAAAACATTTATAAATTTATTTTTGTTTGAAAACTTCTGAAAACTGCTAAAATTTAAGAAAATGCTAAAAAAAAACTGCTGCAGGTCATTTTCATGATCAAAAACTGCTAAAATCGCAGGAAACTGCTAAATCTGGTAACGCTGCCAGTCAATCCACCTTGGTGGCGAAAACTAGATCGTTGCACTTGATATTTCAAAAGCATTTGACAGGGTTTGACATCAAGCCTTTTCTTGTCAAAAATGCGTGCTTTTAACATTGATGATACTCTTCTTCAATAAATTAGAAACTACTTCTCGAAACGTTCAATTCAAGTAGTTTTGGACGGTTTCAAGTCTGCTACTCACCAAATAAATGCTGGTGTTCCCGAGGGCTCCGTTCTATCTCCGACACTCTTTCTCATTTGTATTAATGACCTATTGTCTGCAACTTCTAATCCAATCCATTCCTTCGCTGATGACAGGGCCCTCAGCTTTTCATATTCGTTCTTGAATTCACGCCCTTCACCTTCGGATGGGGAACAAAAACGACAAAATATGTTAAGTTCATTAAATTCCGACCTTGACAGCATAATTAAATGGGGTAAATCGAATAGAGTGGAATTTAATGCTTCCAAAACGCAATGCTGTCTTCTGTCATCCAAGCGAAACCAAATTTTACAGCTATTGTCCATGAATGGCACTTGCATCCTCGAAACCGAAAAACTTTCCATGCTCGGTATGTGTGTTAGTAACGACCTTCGTTGGCAAGACCACATATTTGAAATCGCCAAAAATGCAGCAAAATGTCTAGGTTTCCTCAATCGATGTAAGAAATACTTCACACCTTCTGGTCTGGCATCAATATGTAAAGCGTACATACGCCCCAAACTTGAGTTCAACGCCCACATCTGGTCAGGTGCAGACAAAACATCATTGCACCTACTAGATAGGATACAAAAGCGTGCGATAAAATTGATAGGAGATCCAACCATAGCGAACTCCATAGTTTCGCTCGAACATCGTAGGAATGTCTCCTGCTTACACTCGTTTACCGCTATTACAACAACAAATGCTCTAACGAAATAGCCAGCTGCGTTCCGCCCCTTCAACAATTCAACCGTAATACTCGCCGTACCATGAATGCTAATCAGTTCACCCTAAAGCCCATCTTCGGACGTACTATGAAATATAGAGATTCATTCCTAACCCGAACAATACGAATGTGAAATGCTATACCAAACTCAGTTTTTCCTCTCCATTACAATTTACATAAATTCAATACCAACGCGTATTGGTACCTCCTGGAGTATCAATATCGCAGTCCCCACATAGAAATTTTTCGTTCCATGAGATGCGCCCTCTATGTAGTTCTATACTCTTTGGTTCAAGTTAAGCTCTGTCGTTTAATGGTTTCTTTGAACCAATAACAAATATTCTGAAAAAAATTCTTGAATCCAGTTTTCAGATATGCCAAATATTTAGGTTATGTAGGTATACAGTCCATTTGATATATGTAAGCAATTGTTAATTAAATCAGCTAAGCTAACTTCAGTGCAAACAAGTAAATTTTTAAGCTTCTGAAGTGTCTGTCAATAACAAGAAATTTATTGTTAAACCTGTCTCATCGTTGAATCTTTTCATTTACTTTTAGCCATTCCAAGTATTCCAAGTATCTATATATGAGTAAAAACTAAATGAGTTCATCGGAACAAAATACAAAGTATTCAGAAGTTAGTCCTTTCGAAATCGAACACGGACACAGAAGGGGAAGAATGGAGCCCGTTCAAAAATCGCGCATTTTTTTGGCCGCTGTATGTGGTAAGTGGTTATTTTTAGAAAACAAAAATATTTCAAGTACCAACTAAACAAAATTTTGTTTTTTTAATATACATAGCCAACTTATCCAGTTTTGCTGTGGGAACATGTTTAGGATGGACTTCACCGATTATGCCCAAGTTGAAAGAGCAATCTGAAGATAGTCCCTTGAGTGTTAAGGTTGACAAGGAGGAAGAAGCATGGATCGCTTCACTTATTGCTATCGGAGCATTAATAGGTGAGTAAATAAATAAGGGAAATTGTTATCGATAAAATTTGGAAATCTAAGGGAGAAATATCAAAAAAAAATTAAATTTCTAATTTGAAAATGAAGGCACCAAAGGAGTAGAAGAATGAACACATTTTGATACTTTTTTTGTGGCAATGTCAAACTTAAGTTGGTGGTGGACATATGAAATATTTCACAAAAAGCTGAAATGACTTCTAATATCAACTGACATATCAGAAATGACGAACTTTTTATTAGGCATTTGTACATACCCTATCCCAGTGGCTCCCTACATTTTTGTCACGACGCCCTACCCTATAGCAATTTGAAAGAGAAACAGTCGAATGAAATAATAGATAGAAAGGAACAAAATTAAAACATCCAAATTATGAAACTTACTCAGTAAAATTAATGTGACGGGTGAGTCTGGTGATCTTCACATGGTTTTTCAAAGCGAGGAATAAGGCTTGACACTGCTACTCTCATTTCTTGCTGCACATTGATCCTCGAGAGATATTTGCTTTTGAGTACAGCTAAAGCTGAAAATCCATCTCACATAAATAAATGTTGCAAACGGAATGAAAATTCTTAAGGCGTTTGAATTTAAATTTGGGAATTCATTTTGAATCAAAAACCAAAACTCCATTAAACCGGAACCGGTGAATATAGTTTTAAGACCGCTGTCGCAAGAGAGTTCAGTGAGACTCTCTTCTCTTCTCATTCTGGTGAAGCCTGTTCATGAAATGGATCTTGGCAAACTTTTCGACATCATCATTTGTAAAGTATTTTGAAAGCCATTCGATAAGTTTCAAAAGGTGTTCCGTAAAAAGAGTCATCAGGTCTTGTGAGACAACCAGTTCATTAGAAGCCGCATATTGATACAATTGCGGGAAGCAATCTAATGCGTCACCTTCATTCATCTTTTTTTATCCACAATTGCAATTTATTTCTAAACGCCGCCATCTTCTCCGATAGTATCAGAATGACGTGCGTATTGTTGCCTTGCAAAGATAGATTCGCTTTATTAAGTTTGTCAGATATGCACAAATATGCTAGTTTTAGCAAAGAATCTGGTTCAGCAAAGTATATGGCGTTCTCATGACGTTCTTGTTGTAAAGAAGTGCGAATTTCTTTACGTGAAAGCCATCGGGAATTGCAGTAATACAGCAGGGACGTATTTTCAGCTCCCATATCCATGCATCGTTTTTTGAAAAGTCTGGCCTTTAGGGGCCTAGGTTTTATGTATTTTACTGCACCAATGACGCATTGTAGTACTTGCTTCAAATCAGAGCTCATTGACTTTGATGCAAGAGCTTCCCTATGGATGACGCTATGGGTCCACATAGTATTCGGGGCATTTTTACGAATGCCCCGAATCCAGACATTGATCTAGTACCATCAATACATACATCAAAACACTTTTCCCAATCGAAACCATTTTCTGCAATAAACTTGTCAAGAATGACAAGTCCTTCGCAATGTTCTTCGGTAATGCTTTTGCAGATTAAAAGTTCTTCAAAAAAATATTATGAGCCGGAAAGCGTACGTAACAAATAAGATGTGCATCATTATTACTGTCAGTATAGCCTCATCAAGTTGCAAACGACAATATTTGCCTTTTACGGCGCGGTGTCCCTCTTTACTTTTTACGGCACACCAGGGCGCCGCGGCGCACACTTTGGGAGCCCCTGCCATATCCCATAGGGATATATTAGTTTCGATACATGGTTTGTAACATAGAGAAATAATTTCGATAGTTATACCTCAAAGTACAGGGTGGGCCATCTAGTGGTTTCTTTTTAGATCATAATTTTTTTTTTGACACTGACAGCTGTTTCCCGCTCGAAATCTTGACAGAAAGTCAAATTTGGAACGAAATGAGTCGCTTTACGCTTATTTCCAAACTGAGTGCTGTGTAGCCCAGACAGTGCGTTATTTGAAAAGAAGTTTTGGCCGAAATGAAGTACCCACCGCGCCCACTGTACGCAAGTTCGTGAGACTAGTATGCTAGTGCCCAACACTCATAATCCTCGTCGTCATACGGTGTGCAGAGAGTGTGAGACTCAATTCGCGAACTTCAATCCGCTATCGATTTCAACAGCTCAACATTGCACGCAGTAGCCTGAGCAGAATTCTGCACAAAGATTTCGGATTATTCACTTAAAAGATCCAATTGACTCAGAAATTAAAGGCTCACAACTATCCGCTTTGCTTCGCAGTTTGGGCCTTAGAATTGGACAAATATTTTGGCTGAAAAATCATCTTTTCTGATGAGACGCATTTTTATCTCGGCAGCTCGTCAGTTGCCGCATCTGGGGCTCGAAAAACCCACACGTTTTTGTCGAGAAGCCAATGCATCCACAGAGATCGAGAGTTTGAGGCGCATTATTGGACCATTTTTCTTCGAAAATGAGGCTGGGAACAACATTTTGGTATCCGGTGGGCGTTACAGAGCCATGTTAACCGACTTTTTTTTGAAGCGAAGGTAGCTATTTTACGGACGGTCGGTGGGTCACGTATAAAACTTATTCAAAAAGATGGGAAGTGAACCGAGAAAAAGTGAAATCGTGACCGTCACCGTACCGTTAACGTCACACGGGACGATACGTAAAAGCTTTGCTTCTTTCGGCCGTCTCACGACGCTACGGCTCCATGTTTTTTACTGAAATTGAAACATGGATTTTAACGACCTCTGGATGGGGCGCCATGCCACACAGCCCATGTCACAATCGATCTTTTGCGCACCGAATTGACAAATAGTGTTATCAGCAGTCTTGGCGATGTCAATTGGCCGCCTTGGAGCTTGCGATTTGACCCCTTTCGATTTTTTTTGTGGGGAACTGTGAAGGACCGATGGTATGCCAACAATCCTGAAAGGATTTCTTGATAAGGTCTGTAGAGGACTAAACTTAAGTCATACTTAAGTAGTCGTCGACATTTCTAACACAAGTTTCTAAATTAGATATATTATTCGTCATGTTTTTTTGTCAGACTGTGAATATTGAACTGTCTATCATCTCTTAATGCGACATACGTCTGTGTAGTGTTACTAGTGTCCTTAGCAGTGACCCGTGACTAGTGACCCTTAGCAGAAAGTGTCAGAAATTAAACTGACACTAGTTTGACAATTATAGCAAACAGTTAGTTGAGCATAATTTGCAGTTCAGTGACCTATTTTGTAGGGAGGACACCATATAATGAAAGAATCGGTCCAATGAGTCGCTTGAACCAGGGTGCTTCATAACTAAGCTGTCGTTCTACTAAATTTTTATTTCTTGTGGTCTTTATCAAAAAGGTACTCATTGACAAAAGGAGGACCACTGTGGTGATACGATTTGTTTCCATTCAATTCTAAGATTGGCTTGTATGAGTTTTGAGAAAGCAGGACACATGCAGAGGAAGTTGGTCCCCATGAGCAGGCCTCCCATTTAGCAATATCTTGTAGTTGTGTCGGTTAGTTTGGACTTTTGGAAGCAGTGACTCGTTTTAGCTAGCGACATACGACCTGTTGGAGTCAATTGCTGGACCTGAGCCAGAGCTTATTGCAGGACCTGCTGAGGAACTGAAACTTCGAAAAGTTTTATTGCAGTTTAGGAGTTGACCAAAGTACATACGCCCTTTGGTATAGTCATTATATCTGCTATTCAACTAAGTGAGTGCTCAGTTTCAAGTTCCTGAAATACTCAACAGCTGATGAATTTTAATTAGATTTACGTCAATCATTCAGTACCATCGCTTTTGGAGCTTATGGGTCTGATCGCAGCTACTTCATCTGGTGTTGATCTTGAAAAAAATGATACTTCAGCGTTTTGAAAAAGGCTATAGTGTCTAGGCAGACTGAAGAAGCGACAAACTTCTTAGTTAGACGTGTTAAAATTGCTAATTTTTAACTCTGTTTTGTATAATTGTCCTTTTCCTCAATATAGACGATGTATCCTTCTGCTAGACAAAGTAAAGCGTTAAGGGGTTGCAGAAACAAAGAAATATTTCAGGTTAAGGTAAGGCGGATAAAGTTAGCAAATTAGACGCCACCATTTTAACTCTAACATTAGTGAATAATGTGCAAAACGATTACTAAAACCGGATCCGATCAAGAGGCAGTTTGTCTACCTCAGCTCCGCTATTAACTCTGACAACGACATTTCGTCAAAAATCAAACGTAGTATTAGTCCTGCCAACCTCTGTTTTTGTAACAAAGCCTAACTCAAACTACTAAGAAAATCCTATATAAGGCCTCTCTACGACGCTGAAGCATGGACCATACCAAAAGCGGATGATGAAATCCTTATCCGTCTTAAGCCAAAAATTCTTCTACCCCGTTTGCTTTGACAGGCTATCGAGGCAAAAATGTAACCAAGGACTGGACGAACAGTACGAGGAAATAAACTCAATCAAAAACTAAACTATTAACCGCTTAATATGGCTTGACATGTATAGCGATGGACACCATCCCGCTCGCATAGCCTTAGATTCCTAACCAGAACAAGACCTAGCCTTTAATGATGCTCAAAAGTAGAAAAAGACTTCAACCAAATCGAAGTGCGCAACAGGATGCAGTTAGCTAGTCACCTGGCTTTTTTGAAGAGGTATGGAATGGTTTACAAATCCCTTATCCTTCTCTCCAAATCTCTGGGATATGATGTATATGGCATTGCCCGATACACGCTACAACTAGGCTTGCTGATTTCCATCACAAGACAATCTGGTTTTGAAGACCTAATTGGCTTAAATTTTCCAAGAGCAATCTAGGAAATTGGTCTATACTCGCTAATCTATGGAATCCTCTTTGGAAATCAAAGCTTTCAATTGTTATCCAGATTTTGAACACTCCTGCATGAAGATGAGATCAATAATTATCATAATCGACCTTTGAGAAAGGAAACAGTCAGTCAGAAAAAAAATCCCAGCGAGAGCTTTAAAACGACACCTCTCACCTTCGTTTGGCTCTCATAGTTCAGGAGAAACCCAACCTGAGAGCATGCCACACCCAGAAATTTTGTTTCATTTCTCTCGCGCAGTAAATTTGTAATCATACCTGTTTTTGTCACCTGCTTAGCTATCGATGACATCGATTTTATTTTGTCGATAACTTTTATTTTTTTTAGCTCCATTTGTGGCTGGACCACTTGCCGATTGGATTGGAAGGAAATGGACAATGCTCTCAAGTTCGATATTCTTCGTCCTGGCGTATATTCTGCTCATGATCGGTGGCAAAGTCGGCGTAATTTATGCAGCTCGCTTAATTCAGGTACCTTTCTGTTGATGCAATCCCAACTAGACAATTTCTAACGAACATTTGCTTAGGGCTTCGGAGTTGGCTTTGTGATGACCGCCCAACCGATGTATGTCGGTGAGATTGCTACCGACGATTGTCGTGGTGCGACGGGTTCCCTTATGCAGCTCTTCATTGTTTGTAAGTTATCTTATGTCCTAAAGTATCCTCAGATATAATCAAATTTCATTTTCAATCTATAGCTGGAATTCTGTACGTGTACGCTATTGGCCCGTACGTCACTTACATGGCCCTGCAATGGTGCTGTCTGGTGATTCCAATTGCATTTTGCGCAATCTTCTTTTTCCTGCCAGAGAGTCCCTATTACTTCGCGGGCAAGGGTCGTAAGACTGATGCGATTAAAGCTTTGCAGTTCCTACGTGGACAAAGTACCGAAGGTGTTCAAGACGAAATGAATCAAATCCAAGGTACGATCGATGAAGCCATGGCAAACAAAGGGTCATTCATCGACATCATTAAAAATACTGGCAACCGAAAGGCTCTCTTCATATCGGCCGGTTTGATTGCCTTCCAACAATTGTCTGGTATCAACGTTGTGCTCTTCAACAGTCAGACGATCTTTATCAATGCCAAGACCGGCTTAGATCCTGCTATTGCAACAATCATTGTCGGATGCGTTCAGGTGGGATCCAGTGGACTAACACCACTAATTGCTGATCGTCTGGGACGCAAGATAATTCTACTGATCTCAGCTAGTGTCATGGCATTGGCATTGTTCGCATTGGGTGCGTTCTTCTACGTCCAGACCACCGGTGATCCGTCCGGAATTCTATGGCTTCCAGTGCCCGCTTTGATCATCTTCAATATCGTGTACTGTGTTGGTTTTGGTCCACTACCCTGGGCTGTGCTTGGTGAGATGTTCCCTTCCAATGTGAAGTCGATTGCGTCCTCAATTGTTGCTTCAACTTGCTGGGTGTTGGGTTTCCTTGTCACGCGTTTTTATCCCGCTCTAGACGAACTGGGTCCATACTATGCGTTCTGGCTGTTCGGCATTTTCTGCGGAATTGCGTTCTTCTTTGTGCTTTTCATTGTGATGGAGACGAAGGGCATGAGCTTGCAACAAATTCAGGACAAACTGAATGGCAAGTGAGACAGATTAGCCAATAGCATGAGTTAGTGGATAAGGCGATACAAGGACAAAATTTTTTAATAGAATAAGTGGTCAAAGTATTGTTAGAGTTAAGTTTTGAGAAATCATACAGAAATATATACAGCGTTATAAATGTGTCAAATAAATGTGATCAATTAAAAAACGGAATTTTCATTTTAAAAATAGATTCAACGGTAGTTTAAGGATGCCAATCAGGGCTAGGGAAAACAAAAACTACTCAGCTGCAGATCAGCAAATTTATAACAAAATTGTTTCCAAAAAAAGCTTGAAACGGATATCTACAGCGAATTGACACTAACAATCCGACCCGCAGAGTTCTTTAATCCTAAACACATGGTTAAGGGCCAATTCATTAAAGGGCAAGTAGTTTGCTCTCTTGGTTCACTCTGAACTATGGCACCACTTTAACAGATTAAATGACTGTGATTGGCAGGTTAAGTTACTGTGATCGCCAACACACTTATACCAGATCTGGTTCTTGGAACATCCCATATCCAGCTAAATAAGCATTTCTCCATAAAACCATGCTTTCACTTTCAAGATAAAAGTTACAAAAAATATCAGGGATACCATTTGCATTTCAGCATTCCTGAGAAAGTTTTCTGGATGATTACAAAGTTTTCTGACAGTCTCCCGAATCGAGTCAGTCAATCAAGCGATATTCATTTTAGAAACATTTCATGCAGAAATGTGAAAATCAAGTAAAGGGTCCGCCAAATAACTTTTTTTTTTTTGAAAATGCTATAAAAAAAACTACTGAATATTTTCTCAAATTTCTTTTTTTATTTGAAAGTACAACCCTTCCGGTTAATAATGGAAAATAATATCATTAAAATGGCTGCCTCGGCTGGCCATGCAGTAGCCTACATGATCGGTCCAGTTTTTAAGCACATTATCGATTGTGTGCAGCTGTATTTCACCAATGGCTTCACGAATATTATCCTTTAAAGCGTCAATTGTCTCTGGCTTGTCGGCGTAACACTTATCTTTTACGGCACCCCACAAATAAAAGTCCAACGGTGTCAAATCGCAGCTCCGAGGTGGCCAAACGACATCAGCTCTGCGGCTGATAATGCGATCTTCAAAACAGGGCGCAAAACATCGAGTGTAGCTTCGGCTGTGTGGCACGTAGCGCCGTCCTGTTGAAACCAAATGTTGCCAATATCCTCCTCTTCAATGAACGAAAATTCGTTCAACATGGCCCGATAACGATCGCCATTGACTGTAACGGCCACTCCTTGCTCCTCTGGACCAAAATCCGCACCAATCAGTGACTCATTTTGGGTGTATCGGCTTTTCAATGTATGCGTGCGGGTTTTCTGTACCCCAAATGCGACAATTTTGCTTGTTTACATACCCGCCAAGATCAAAATGAGCTTCATCTGAAAAGATATTTTTTTTTGGCAAAATCGGCATCTTCTCTAAGTCGATCGCAGGCCCACTTAGCGAAGCGAAAACGCATTGGATGGTCAGTTGGCTTCAACTCCTGAACCAATTGGACTTTGTATGGCGTCATACCAAGGTCTCAATGATGTCTCCAAAATGTTCAATTGTTGAGAACGACGGTGAATTGATGTTGATGGCTCTTCACGCACACTTTCTGCCACAGCAGCAATATTCTCGGGTGTACGCACTATTTTTGGCTTTTCACGCTTTGGTTTATCGATGAGGATGCCAGTTTCTTTCACTTTTTTCACAAGGTAACGAACATACGGAGCTGACGGTGCTTCTCTTCTTCAAAAATCCGTACGCAATTTTCGCACACATTCTGCAACATTACCCTGATTTTCAAAGTAATGTCGCAATATTTCCCAGCGTTTTTCAAGCGTATACACAACCATATTCGTTCAGCGGAAGGATATAACTAATTATCTGTCAAATCAGACATGAGCTAAGTGTTACCATTCACGAAATAAGCAAAAGTTGAAAAAAAAACGTTAGATGGCGGACCCGTTATATCCCTTTGGACTGGCCTATTCCAATGGTCTGACGAATGGAATAAAGTGTAATAAGGGTTTAGATAATCTGATATTGTTACATTCCCCACACAAGTAGCCCTCCTAGATATAGAAGGAGCCTCCAACAAAGTAAAAACAAAAGCTATCGAGATAGCACTTGAAAGAAACAGGAATAGATACGGTCAGTAGTAACTGGATCATAACCATGCTTAAAAAGGTATCATTTCATCCATACCGGGCGATTGCACCAAAAGGAAAACAATGATGAGAGACATTCCACACTTTGGCTACTGCAACAAAAACAGTGGCTTATGCAGACCATGTGGTTCTCATACTTACAAACTTATCGGGCTCCCGACGTGTGAGACACCGCAGCCTTCCATCCTCTGCGATCTCGGGTTCGTTGATTTCAATTGTCTAGACCAAGCGCTCTGGCATCCGAGATGGCTTGGTCTTTGAAACGGAGGTTCGGTCTTCCTTGCCTTCTCGAACCTGGGGGCTTGGATTCGAAGATCCTCTTAGCTGGAGCATTATTGTCCATGCGCTCGATATGGGCTTTTGGACTACATCCACATCTTGGTTCATTCCATTCGCCCCCGTCGCGCACAGGGCCAAAAATCCGCCGAAAAAATCCGTCCAGCACTCGGCGCCATAAAGCAGAACTGGTAGGATAAAGGTTTTGTAGAGCACACATTTCGTCCTTCGAGTTAGGAGTTTTGAACCCAGTTGTTTCGCCAAGCCGAAGTAGCCACTGTTTCCTAGGGTAATTCTTTAACGGATCTCCACAAGGGTGTAATTCGGGAAGTTTATGTTTACTCCGAGGTAGGTGAACTCCTTAACTTCCTCGAAACGTCAATAGTGACGTTTTGTCCTCGGCGGTGGACAGATGCGTGTTTGTTTGTTGATAGCATGTACTTAGTCTGTCCTCATTTCCTTCAAGGCTAACGGATTTCGCCTGTTCTTCAATCGCCGAGAACGCTTTTATCACGACACGCTGGGTGCGACCGATGATGTCAATACCGTTCGCATAGCCAAGCAGCTGGATGGACCTGTTGAAAATAGTGCCTTCCGTGTACGATATTGAAGAAGTCACATGACAGCGCGTCTCTTTGCCGAAATCCGGTGCATGTTATGCTATCATACGCAGCTTTGAAGTCGATGAATAGGTGGTGAGTTTCGACTTGAAATTCGTTGGTCTTTTCCAGGATTTGCCTAAGTGTGAAAATTTGGTCTATAGTCGATCTGCCGGGCAGTAAGCAACACTGGTACGTGCCGATTAGTGTATTGCAGAACGGTTTTAGACGTTATGCCTCGATAGTTCTTGCAAGACATAGGATCACCTTTTTTGTAGATGAGGTATATGGGGCTGATAGTCCAGTCATTGGGCATGTTTTCTTCTACTTACTTACTTAAGTGGCGCTACAGTCCGGAATGAACCTGGGCCTCAACCAACATGCCTCTCCAATTAGCCCGGTCCTTAGCTAACTGCCTCCAGTTGCGTACTCCAAGTTGGTTGAGGTCGGTTTCTACTTGTGCGCACCACTTAAGGCGAGGTCTTCCTCTACTGCGTCCGACGTCTGGCTGGGAATCGAAGACTCTGTGAGCCGGAGTATTGGTGTCCATTCGTTCTACATGTCCTAGCCATCTTAGACGTCCAATGCGGAGTTTTTTGACCAGGGGTATGTCGCTGTACAGCTCGTATAGTTCGTGGTTGAATCTTCGTTTCCATAGCCCGTCAACGCAAACGGGGCCGAAGATTTTTGAAGAATTTTTCTCTCGAATCAACTAAGGATTTCTTCATCCGCTTTTGATACGGTCCATGCTTCAGCGCCGTAGAGCAGGACTGGAATGATCAGGGTCTTATATAGGATCTCCTTAGTAGTTCGAGTGAGGGCTTTACTACTAAATTGCCTTCTTAGTCCGAAGAAACAGCGATTTCCAAGAGTAATTCTTCGTTTAATTTCTGACGAGATGTTGTTGTCAGAGTTAATAGCGTCCCGTACTACCTCAAAGTCCTGTACTACCTCAAAGTTATATCTGTCAATAGTGACGTTCTGTCCAATTCGTCGATGTTGTGTGTCCTTTCGTTTTGACAGCATATATACTAAGACTTACCCTCATTTACTGCTAAACCCATTTTTGCAGCTTCCTTCTCTATGCTAGCAAACGTCGCTATGACATCACGTTGAGTCCTACCAATGATGTCAATATCGTCGGCGTATGCTAGTAGGTGCACCGATTTTTGGAAGATTGTGCCTCTGGTGTTGGCTCGGGAGTTTTGCACAATCCTCTCAAGAATCAAATTGAAAAAGTCACATGACAGCGCATCGCTTTGCCTAAATTCTTTTTTTGGTATCGAATGTGTCGGTGAGGTCGTTCCCGACCCTGTTAGAGCAGCGGGAATTCTCCATCGTCATCCCACACAAACGGACTAGTTTGGGTGGTATACCAAAACTAGACATAGCTCTGTATAGTTGGTCTCTATAAATGCTGTCGTATGCGGCTTTGAAATCGATAAATAGGTGGTGGGTATCGATTTGGACTTCTTGGGTTTTTTCCAGGATCTGCTGAAGTGTGAAAATTTGATCGATTGTGGACTTTCCTGGCCTAAAACCACACTGATAAGGGCCGATCAGGTTGGGTGGAAGCTTGTTTGGTTACGAAGGTAGGATCTTCTAGGCGATGTTGAGGAGAATTATGCCTCTGTAGCTGGCGCAGTTCAGAGGGTCTCCTTTTTGTGGATCGGGCAAACGATGCTGAGGTTCCATTCTTCAGGCATACTTTCAACCGACCAGATTTGGCTTATGAGTTGGTGGATGTTACTTATCAAGTCATCTCCGCCGGCTTTATAAAGCTCCGGCGGGAAGGCCGTCATTTCCGGCGGCCGTATTAAGCTTGAGTTAGATATTGCTATCCTCACTTCACTTAGGTCGGGTCGTTGCTGCCGTTGCCAATATTAAATGGTTCGTTCTGCCTGACAGTGGAATGTTGTTCGTCATCGCCGTTTGACAGTCTGCTGAAGTTGTTCTTCCATATCCTCGACTATGATATTTCCTTCCTCTTCTTGATAGGATTCTGTTCGAGACTTATATCCTTTCACGTTTTTCAATTTAGTAGAAATTGCGAATATCATTCCTGGTGTGGCACCTCTCTATATCCTCGATCGCGCGCTTTCTTTGCTCTTTTTTCTTCTTTCTGAAAAGCCGCTGTTGTTCCCTTCTTCTTTGCCTATAGAGCTCAATGGCAGCTCTCGTTTTCACCTGCAGCTAAGCCTTGTAGGCCCCGTTCTTGGCTGCGAGCATCTGTCGGCATTCCTCATCAAAACAGGGGTTTCTTGCTGGTGGCCGCGAGAAACCTAGCACATCAATCGCGGCTGATCTAATAGCTTGTTGGCATCTTTGCCATTGTTCTTCGACATAAGATCCTAGTGGTTTGGTGTTAATCTATATGTAAAGGCATACGCATTCCGCGAAGGCCTTGGCGGTCTCTTGCAATTGCAGTCTTTCGAGTATTTCTGGTTTGTTTTAGCGTGTTGGATATCCGCCTTCTTACCTTGGCTCCAACAAGGTAGTGGTCCAATTCGATGTTACCCCCTCTGAATTTTCGGACATCCATAATACTGGATGCGTGCTTCTTGTCCAACATAATGTGATCAATTTAATTGACCGTTCGTTGATCTGAAGACAGCCATGTCCCCTTATAGATATCAAGGTGAGGATATTGTTTGCTGGCTAAAGTGGTATTTTTTTGCCGCAGGAAAATCAGTCAGACTATGTCCGTTGCCAGACTTGTTGTCGTGTAGGCTGTGCTTTGCTACAATACTGCTAAAGATGTCTTCTCTTACTATCAAAACAAACAAAAACAAATTTTTGGCGCAACAGGCTCGTTAGTACCCAGGGCCTTTCTCACAACCATTCATGTATGCGTGTGTACTTCTTGCACGATGGCGGGACCTCCTGTTTTATGCCGACTCCGAACGGCTAAGTTGAGATAAGCTATTCTTGACAATTGAGACTACTCGGATGATTTGTCAAATCATCACGAGAGCTTCTCTTTGCGTTAAAATCTCCCAGAACGACTTTAACATCACCCTTCGGTAGTCACTTAAGAGTTTTGTCAATGAGCTTGTAGAAACAGTCTTAGTTATATCGTCATTTTTCTCCGTCGGGGCGTGAGTGCATATAAGGCTTTATGTTGGCTAATTTGGCCGTAATGCGAATTTTCTTGAAAATAATCGATTTTTAGCTTAAGAGTGGCACTTATAACAAATCCGCATCCGAATAGTCGCTGTTTCTGCTCACTATAACACGGTCCGTAGTTAATATCCTCTTTCTGCACGCGTCATCCCATCCCATTTCCTGGATGGCAGTAATGACTGCTTTTATGCAGGTTAGGGCTTTCGTTTGTTGTTTGGCTGAACCTCCCCTGTTTAATGTTCTCACATTCCAGGTACAGACACGAACGTAGTTGTCCGGTTTTCGTTTAGAATGGTCCTCAACAATAAAATCTGCCCTCTCCGAGACTCTCAGTTGCTTCGTAAAAATATTTTTTTCAGTGAGTGGGTAGTTAACCCAAAGCATATCACCCAAATCGGAGGGCCAGTTCCAAGTTGAGTCGATTTAGCCATGTTTGTCTGTCCGTCCGTCTGTCTGTAGGTCACCGGCTTTTAGGCCTTAAAAATCACAGTAATACCGCATAAAAGTGTACCCTTATTTAGTTTGTACGTTCGCAACTTTCATAACCAAATTGCAGGCCTCCAAAACAGTAGACTTTAGGCAAGGAAAAAAATATCAAAAATGTTGAACACAATTTTTAACAAAATTTAAATTTTATCAAACTGGTAAATCTGAAATTCTTGCACATTTCTATGTGGCAACACTGAACTTTCCATCGGTTTGTACAAGGTGGCGCAAAAATAACCTTCCATTGTTTTTTGGCTGTAATTTAAAAAAAAAATGAAAAACTTTGATTCTTCTTGTGGATTATTTTTATTTGGTCTTTTAATTTTTTTTACATCAAGTCGAGAATATGATGTCATGTAAATGGCCGCCGCCACAGTTGATTGTCATTTGAGCCCTTTTTACGGCATTTTCCATCACTTTGGCCAAAACTTCCGGCGATAGGTCCTCACATTCTTGACGGATATTGTCTTTAAGAGCTGCAAAAATCTGAGGCTTGTTGACATAAAACCGCGATTTCAAAAAGCCCCACAAAAAGAAGTCTGGAGCGGTCAAATCAGGCGATATTGCTGGCCAGTGCAAATCGCAAACACGAGAGATTAGGCGCCCGGAAAATGCATTTTTCAGCATATCGGTTGTGGCACGTGCAGTGTGTGCCGTTGCACCGTCCTGTTGGAACCACATGTTTTCCAATCCCAATTCATCAAGTTGCGGCAAAAAGAACTCGTTGATCATTGCTCTGTAGCGCTCGCCATTCACAGTAACCGTTTGGCCCGCGACGTCTTCGAAGAAAAAAGGTCCGATGACTCCTCCAGCTAAAACAGCACACCATACAGTGACTTTGAGCGGGTGTAATGGCTCTTCGTGGGTTACACGCGGATTTTCAGTGCCCCAGAAGCGTAAATTTTGCTTATTTACGTACCCGCTAAGATGGAAATGGGCCTCATCACTCATGATTATTTTTGATGAAAAATCATCTTACTCTTGGTGGTGATTAAGGATGGCTTGAGTGTATGTTAGACGCGATTGGCGGTCAGCAGCTAACAGCTGATGCACCGTCTGGACTTTCTACGGAAACATCTTCAAATCTTGTACCAAAATTCGCTGTAAAGACCGTCGACTGATACCCATTTGCGTGGCACGTCCACATTGGGGCAAATACACCAAAAATTGCCGATAATTAAAATTTTTTTTTTTTTTTGCGGGAAAGCTTTATAAACTACTTAGATAGAGTACTAACTAGGGCATAGTTGGACACTATTTAAAATATTCGCAACAAAACCGGTTTGTTACAACGGTAGATTATACTCACGTCTTGCAGCTCAAGCAATTGTTATAAGTGAATTACGATCATTTTCAGGTTAGTTTTTTCGATAAAGTTAATTACTTTTTGGTGTTATTTAGGTATGGAACCTTCTTCTTCTGGTATGGAACTGTGTTTAAGTGATTTTTTTTCTTCATTACATAAATAGTTTTTTGTAAATAAGACAAAATTTGATCTATAGTAATTTCTTAAGAAAATTTATGAACAATAGGTATTTCAATTAGGTTTTAAGTAATATTAAGCAATGAAAATTACACGAAAATTAACGTTATTGTTTAAGGTCTTAAAAACAATTTAAATTTCCTGCTACTTTTTGCTACTTCACGAAATATATCAACTTTAAAGTACTTCGCGAAAAGAAAAAAATTACAATAAAATCGTCAATGTTAATCAAAATTTGTTATCTTGTCTTCTAATAATTTATTTATTACAAGACAAGAACTCTTAAATATCATGCATTGTCCTGGAGTTGATAACTTTGAAGGGCAATATATTTTTTTGATAAATAATGTTGAGCACTTGAAGAAGAAATTATGTAGTTTCAAATTCCAATACAGATCGAAATGGGCGAAAGCATGTAGAATAGATTCAAGATTTAAAAAAAACAACAAAGTGTGGCTTGAGACGTCACTTTCGTTCCCATGTATCATTGCATTCACTGAGACATGGCTCTATGAGAGCATTCAAGTGGAGGAGTTTTTCGACATTTCTTCTTTCTCCGTTTTTCGCATCGACCGCTTTGATGTAACAAAATGCTGTGGAGGTGGTGTTCTGATTTCTGTTAGGCGCTTCCTTGAAGCTGTTGCTGTAGAACTTGATGTTGTTTTCGTTGAAAATCAATTACATATTGATCAACTATGTGTGCGTTTGGATGCTGTTGTCGGGGGTATGCTGATATTTCTCAGTTATATTCCACCTAGGAGTTCACCATCTGTCTATAGCAAACATATGGAGAATATTGACAGGGTTACCGCATTACCTGAATATGTAAATTATAACATTTGTGTACTTGGCGATTTTAATTGCGGTGATATAATTTGGTCAGAGACAAGCAATAATAAGTTAATGCCAATTTCACTTTCGTCAGAAGTTGATATTTTGTTAATTGATTCGTTATTATCTTATAACTTAAATCAAATTAATTATGTATATAACTCTTTAAATAGACTACTTGATCTAATATTTGTTTCAGATGATTTAAATACATCTGTTATAGAATGTTGTCCATTACTTTTAAATTCAATTCATCATATTGCAATTAACATTTGTATCAAAAATTACCATTATAATAATGTGAGTAAATTTAATCATAATTCAAAAAATGTTTATAAATTCAATGTTAACAACCTATCGCGTATGAATGATTGTTTTAAAAATATTAATTGGTCAAACGAATTTCTGAGCAAAAATATATCAGAGAAATTTTATACATTCAAAATAATTTTTAACAATGTCCTTAATAAATGTGTGCCTATGATTCACAAAAAAGTAAATTCTCACCCGACTTGGTATAATATAAGATTAATTAAATTAAAAAATGCAAAAAATTCGGCACATAAAAAGTTTAAGAAATCGTATTCGGTTGAAGATTATGCTATTTTTTCGCGTCTGAGAAAAGAGTTTGTTTTCTTGTCTAAATTCCTCTATTGTAATTACATTCGTTCTATAGAAACAAATCTTAAAAATAGTCCTAAAACTTTTTGGAAATTCATAAATACGAAAAGAAAAAGTATTGGGTTTACAGCAATGATGAACCTTGATGATAAACAATCTAGTGACCCTAAAGACATCGCAGATATATTTTCTGATTATTTTCAAGGTATTTATAACTCAACCTCATCAGCTTCAATTAATTCAAACTATTTTTATTCTCTTCCATCTGTTGTTGATTGTTCCTCCTACATTTTTGATGTCAGTGATGTGTTTCCTATCGTCCTACGTAATTGTGCAAGTTCACTTTGTTTTCCATTGTCAGAATTATTTAATCAATCCCTTGCTAATGGAATTTTTATTGATGAATGGAAGGTGTCTACAATAGAGCCAGTTTATAAAGCAGGTAATAAAAATAGTATTTCTAACTACAGGCCAATTACTAAGCTCTCGGTCATTCCTAAAATCTTAGATAGTCTTGTAAAGGATAAACTTTCATTCACAATCACGCAACATATCAGTAAATACCAACATGGTTTTTGGAAGGGTAGATCAACTGTAGCCAACTTAGTAGAATTTACTAATTTCTGTATTAAGTCATTAGAAAGTCACAATCAGATGCATGTAATATACACTGACTTCGTAAAAGCCTTTAGTAGAGTAAACTTGAATATTCTCATGGAAAAACTGAAAGCTTGTGGCTTTTATGGTCCATTACTGCAATGGTTTTCGTCGTATTTGCATAACAGGAAACAATATGTTGTTATAGGAGACTATTATTCTAAGGAAATTCAAGTTAACTCGGGTGTTCCAGAAGGAAGCCATCTTGGTCCCTTGATATTCATTCTTTTTATCAATGATTTGCCGGATTTATTAAAAAGATGTATGTGTCTAATGTATGCTGATGATATAAAATTGTTTGCAAGGATATCAACAATAAATGATTGTCACATCTTGCAAAAAGATTTAAATACTTTCACTGAGTGGTGTAGCTTAAACGACTTGGTATTAAACGTTGAAAAATGTGCTTGTATGAGCTATAACCGAACTTTTCATCCAATCTACCCATATTATACATTCAACAGTACTCCAATAAAAGTAGTTGATGATTTTAAAGATCTAGGGGTGTTTTTTGATAGCAAATTAACATTTAATCTACATATTAATAACATAGTTTCCAGAGGAAACTCACTTTTAGGTTTCATCAAAAGAAACTCTTCCGATTTCAAAGATCCTTATACTATTAAGGCATTATTTTGCAGTATTGTGCGTCCTGTCTAGGAGTATGCTTGTGTTGTTTGGTATTCAACTACTATTTTAAATAAACAGAGAATTGAAAGCGTTCAGAAAAAATTTATAAGATTTGCTTTACGTCACTTATTTTTCAATAATGGCATTGAGGTTCATCATTCGTATTGTTCTAAATGTTTATTACTTGGAATGCAGACTCTTGAATCGAGGCGAAAAATGTACAACGTTATGTTTATTCGTGATATTTTATGTGCAACAGTTGATAGTGAGAATTTGCTTAGTTGTTTGAATTTGTATGCTCCTTCTAGAGCTCTTAGGCTAAGACCACTGTTATTTGAAAGTCGTCATAGTACAGTGTTTGGTCAGCGTGAACCTATCTCTTTGTCTATTCAAATGTTTAATTTGTACTGCACAGAATTAGATATATTTTTGCCCAGAAATATTTTTAAAAATTTGCTAATTACTCTTATTAATCATTGAATAGTTTCTTTATTTTATTATTAATTAATTATATTATATAATACATTTTCCATGTATCTCAAGATCTGTAGATTGAAAATCGTAGATTGAAATAAATAAATAAATCAATAAATAAATGTATTGCAAAACCGAAACGCGGTCGACAGGTTATTCCTTTTGAAAATTCTTCAGAAAACAGCTAACGATTTAAGACCAAGAAACTCCGTGAATCAGCTTCTACCTCGGAATTAGTGTACGCTACTTGTATGATCTTACGATCTGCAGGCCAAGTAAAAGTTTCAAAAGTTTTAATAGATATTTCTGCTTATCCAGAGCATGCCAAAATGTATGAAGAAGCAAAGGAGAGATCTTTAAAGCCAAAGAGTCTTTTATCAGATGAAGATGCATTATCAGTTCTAGTAGAAGCTAAACTATCCCGAGAACAGTATGATGTTATAAGAAGATGTGCTTCAGAAAAGTTTCCATCATATAAAAGAGTACAGTTAGCTAAAAAGCTATGCTATCCAACAGACATTACTGTGACTGAAACTGGAGCTTGCGTCTTGTTGCAACCTCTTTTAGATCACACCATAATGCGGCTATGCGAAACATTAACTCCTGTCATCAATGCATTGAAAAATGAAGAAATAATTGAAATGTGCTTAATCTCCAAATGGGGGTTTGACGGGTCTTCGAGACACAGCTCGTACAAGCAGGCGTTTCAAGATGCTGAAGCTAACGATTCAGCTGTATTTATTTCATGTATTGTACCGCTCCGATTGATGGCTAAGGACCTCGTTGTGTGGCAAAACCCACGTCCTGCGTCAACACGATATTGCAGACCAATAAAAATAGAATTTCAGAAGGAATCTGTTGATGTATCTATGCGAGAACACCGTCAGATAGAAAACCAAATTTTGAATCTGCACGAAAGCATTGTTAACCATGCTGCAAAAAATTGAAAATTCGCCATGAATTAATTTTATCCATGGTTGACGGGAAGGTGTGTAATGCACTAACTGAAACCACCTCAACCATGAAATGCTTCTTGTGCGGTGCAACATCAAAGGACTTCAATAAGATTGATGAAATAATTTCAAGGGAAGTTAATACCGAAAATTTGAAATTTGGTCTTTCTGTTCTACATGGTTGGATTCGATGCTTCGAAGGTCTTCTTCATTTAGCGTACAAACTTCCTATAGCAAAATGGCAAGCTCGTGGGGCGGAAGACAAGCAAATCGTTTTGGAAAATAAAACTCGAATCCAAAAAGAATTTAAAGAAAAATGTGGCCTTATTGTTGACAAACCAAAGCCGGGTTTCGGCAACAGCAACAATGGAAACACCGCCAGACGATTTTTTCAAAATCCAGAGTTGTCTGCAGAAATAACGAAGATAAACATTGATTTGATAAAAAGACTTCATATTATTCTGATCACTATATCAAGTGGATTTGACATAGATCCTGAAAAATACAGAATATTTGCGATTGATACGGCTAGATACTTCGTTTCATTATATCCTTTGTACAACATGCCTCCTACTATGCATAAGTATTTGATTCATGGGCCAGAAGTAATATCCTTTGCTCTGCTTCCTATTGGACAGTTAACAGAAGAATCACAGGAGGCAAGAAATAATGATTTTAAGCGTTATAGAGAGTATAATTCCAGAAAATGTAGAAGAGAAAAATATAATAGGGATATTTTTAACTTTTTCTTATTGAGCTCCGATCCTGTTATCACCAGTAAGCAAAAGCCAGTCAAAAACAAAGTCAAAAATATTCCCAAAGAAGCAATTTGTATGTTGAAAGCTCCATCCCTACAAAATGATTACGCAACAGCTGATGAAGATATTGATGATGATAGTAATAATGAAGACGGTGACGATTCTTTATTGTATCTTGAATAAATTATAATAAAAAAAATGCGTTTTTTTATATAATAAAATTTTGTTTTTGTCTAAATTTTGTTTTTTTTTAAATAGAACATATACCAATAAAAACGATAGATCCACTTAAAAAAATCTCACAGGTTTAGTTGATTTGATGGCAGTTTTAAGGCTATTCTGCCCCGGTGTGCATCGTCTGGTCGATGTCGACGGCGCTTCCATGACATCTTCGGCTACAGCAGCAATATTCTCTGCAGAACGGCTACTCCGGGGTCTGCCACGCCTGGCAGCATCTCGTGTTGTGCCAGTCTCTTCGAGGCGAGCGGCTAAACGTCGCAGTGTTTCACCAGTAGGCGTTGGACGGCTAGGAAATCTGCGACGAAATTCACGTTGTGCCAAAGTCACCGACCGATTATTGCTCAAATAAATAGTCACCAATATTCCGCGTTCTGGAGCAGTGTAGCGTAACATTGTTTATTAACGTGTATTTCGCATGTGTTTTCTACACAAATGTCAAAACAGAACTGACATTAGGGGCCAATCGCAAAATTTATAGCATTTTCTGATAGGAGGACTACTTTTGCGCCACCTGGTATTACAAGTGTTCCTTTGCTGCGCTTTATAATCCTTGTTTATGGTTGTGTTGCATTTATTTCCATATTAATAAAACCAACTTTCACTCCACCATAGCATAAAGTCGATGTCGAATGTCACAGGACTGAATGCACTTACCCTACTCCACTTCTACTACAAACATACAAAATGTATTAAATCACAAACTCGTGCTTTGGAAAGTTGGATGTTTATTTCGAGAGGCAAGTATGCACTTTCCAGCCCAACACTTGTATACCACCAATTTAAAAAAAAAATAATAATTTTGTTCTTAAGGATTTCATTTTTTTTTTTCAAGTGACTAAAAGCATATTTTATCGATAAACATATAAATACCCTCAAGACAATAGTTTTATCTTATAAACACAATTGTCTACTCTTGTCTACTTGTCTGCTGATAACAGCTCTTGACAGATTCTGGTTCTCATTCAACTTAATTTCGAAATTTGTGAAAAGTTTTCATTCAGTCGGCTCTAATAGTGCGAATAGTTTGCATCGCTAGATGCACTCCGAAAACTCGAACTCGTGTATTTAGATTTGATAAGAATATATTGAGAGGCGTCTTGTGACATCATCATTGAGTTAGTGTAAGTGTAATATTTTAAGTATTTATTCAGCCATCATAAATCTTCCATCTGAATTTGTCCTTTTTACGAAAACTAGGAATCGTGATCGTAAATGCTTGGTGAAATAGAATTCCCTCTTCGTGAACGATCTTCTGATTGAAATTTGGACTCAATTTGAAACGCTAAAGATCACTTGCGTTTATTTGCATCTTTAATCCACAAGAAAATACCTGAATACTTTAATTTATGCAAGTGCCACTAAGGTGATTACCTATATCAAATATGTCCAACGGTGTTTATGTTAAGCAGTGCAAGAAGGTTGACATTTCACTGGTTCATTGTGGATATCTTCTAAATTAGTTTTCAGTAGAGTCCACACGAGCTTATTTGTGTCGGGTTTTTCAATAAGAGCGCTACAAAAGTGAAAGTACATTCGATGCCATTATGTATGGAACTCGATTTCTTTGGCATGGCCACCACGGGCACGCTTGCAGGAGTCCAGACGCTGAACCCAATTTTCGACGGTTTTCAAGCATAAGTCGGCCGATACTGCTGCAATTTCACGTTCGATATTCGAACGAAGTTCATAAATCGTCGCTGGCTTGTTGGCATAGACCATACACTTGACGTAGCCCCACAGGAAATAGTCTAACGGCGTCAAATCGCACGACCGAGGCGGCCAAGCGACTGGACCATTTCGTGAGATAACACGTTCTCCAAACTTGGTTTCCAATAAATTGATTGTGACATTCGCTGTGTGGCTTGTGGCGCCGACCTGTTGGAACCACATGTCCTCCAAGTCCATATCACCCAACTGGGGCCAAAAATATTCGGTTATCATTGAACGGTAGCGATTCCCATTCACAGTAACGTGCCGGTCTTGATCATCACGGAAGATGTACGGCCCAATGACGCCGCCGGCCCATAAACCACACCAAACCGTAATTTTTTCGGGATGCAATGATGACTCATGAAGTACGTGTGGATTGCTGCCTGACCAATACCGCATATTTTGTTTATTGACGAAGCCATTCACCCAGAAATGAGCCTCATCGCTGAAGATGATTTTTCGATGAAAATCCGAATCATTCTCAAGTTGTTGCTCAGCCCAATTCACGAACATACGACGATTCTGGTGGTCAAGCGGCTTCAGTTCTTGCGTCAATTTAATCTTGTAAGGATGTAGGCCAAGATCTTTTCGCACAATTCGCCACAACGACGTCACAGAGATGCCCAACGCTTGAGGACGACCTGTGAGAGACACATTTGGGCTTTCTCCAACTGAAGCCTCAGCCTGACGACCATAAATTGGACGTAACGCTCTTAACGTTGAGGCCACTGACTCCGAATTTCGGTTGTAAATTTTAATAATTTCGACTCGTTGTTGGCTTGTATAATATCTTTCCATCATGAAATGGCAAACCTTACTGAAGAGAAATGTCAAAAGAGCGGCAAGAAATATGGCGTCGTTTGCTGTCCCTGTCGCTCTAATTTTGTAGCGTCCCTGTTGAAAAACCCTTTATTTCACCAAAAGGGTGTTTTGATTTATAAATATCTTGGTTTTACTTTGGAATTATATGATTTTTGATATCTTGACAATCTCTCTTAATTCGATTTTTCAGGAAAACGTTATTTTTTTCAACTCCTCTGCTTAACGAGTCCGACTTATATAGGGCTGATAAACAAAATCTCGAGGGGATTCCGCAAAAGCAAACATACGGTTCCTCTGTAGAGCTGTTATCGTGATTGCAATCTTTATATTGCTAGGCGAACCAGTGTAACTTCGGAGGTTTGCTTCTTCGGAAGTCTTAGGTATTTAGGTTCTAAACACTTGCCAAAGTCGTCGAATTTTTTAATTGACATAGAAAAGTGCTTTCTAAATCTCATGAGCTGATTGTTATTCGATGTAAGTAAGGGGTGGTTAAATTTTAAGGGCCGATATTGATTTTGAATAAAACACAAATCATTTAGAAAATGACTGTCATTTCTTTTAATTATGATAATATTGGTATGATTCAATTATTTATGGAACAAAATATCGGCCAAATGGCCACCGCGACCTCGGCGGCACACCTCCATCCGATGTTCCGAATTGTCGATGACGCTGAAGCACAATTGAGGTTCTATGCCGTTAATGTGCCGAATAATCTCGTCCCTTAGCTCTAGAGTTGTTGCTGGCTTATCGACGTACACCTTTTCTTTCAAATAACCTCAAAGAAAGAAGTCTAAGGGTGTCAAATCACATGATCTTGGCGGCCAATTGACATCACCACCACGTGAGATAACACGGCCATTGAATTTGTCGCGCAAAAGTGTCATTGTTTCGTTAGCTGTATGACAAGTGGCATCGTCCTGTTGAAACAACATATAGTTCACTTCCATATCTTCCAATTCGGGCCATAAAAAGTTCATTATCATCTCACAATAACTGCCTGACCGGCCTCATTTTGGAAAAAATACGGCCCGATGATGCCGCCAGCCCATAAACCGCACCAAACAGTCACTCTCTGTGGGTGAATTGGTTTTTCGACAATCACTCTTGGATTATCATTCGCCCAAATGTGGCAATTCTGCTTATTAACAAATCCATTGAGGTGAAAATGTCACTGAAGATGATTTTCTTCGAAAATTGATCATCCACTGTTGCCATTTCTTTGTCCATTTTTGGTCCTGTATTCTCGAGATATGTCCCGCACAATTCCACTTAAGTTTATTTACTCGTTCAACGACGTCTAATATACCTATAGGGTGACCACTTTTTCCAAAGTCGATTTCTACTTACTTTACTTGCTAACTTAATTGGCGCTACAGTCCGGGATGAACCTGGGCCTCAACCAACATACCTCTCCAATTAGCCCGGTCCTTAGCTAACTGCCTCCAGTTGCGCACTCCAAGTTGGTTGAGGTCGGTTTCTACTTGTGCGCGCCACTTAAGCGAGGTCTTCCTCTAATGCGTCCGACGTCTGGCTGGGAATCGAAGACTCTGCGAGCCGGAGTATTGGTGTCCATTCTTGCTACATGTCCTAGACATCTTAAACGTCCAATGCGGAGTTTTTTGATCAGGGGTATGTCATTATACAGTTCGTATAGTTCGTTAGTTGAATCTTCGGCTCCATAGGGACCGAAGATTTTTGAAGAATTTTTCTCTCGAATCGACCAAGGATTTCTTCATCCGTTTTAGATACTGTCCACGCTTCAGCGCCGTAGAGCAGGACTGAGATGATCAGGGCCTTATATAAAATCTCCTTAGTAGTTCGAGTGAGAGGGCTTAACTACGAAGAAACAGCGGTTGGCAAGAGTAATTCTTCGTTTGATTTCTGACGAGATGTTGTTGTCAGAGTTAATAGCGGAGCCGAGGTAGACAAAGTCCCGTACTACCTCAATGTTATATCTGTCAATGGTGACGTTCTGTCCAATTCGTCGATATTGTGTGTCCTTTCATGTTGACAGCATATACTTAGTCTTACCCTCATTTACTGCTAAACCCATTTTTGCCGCTTCCTTCTCTATACTAGCAAACGTGGCTATGACATCACGTTGAGTCCTTCCAATGATGTCAATATCGTCGGCGGATGCTAGTAGTTGCACCGATTTTTGGAAAATTGTGCCTCTGGTGTTGACTCGGGAGTTTTGCACAATCCTCTCAAGAATCTGATTAAAGAAGTCACATGACAGCGCATCGCCTTGCCTAAATCCTTTTTTGGTATCGAATGTGTCGGAGAGGTCGTTTCCGACCCTGATGGAGCAGCGAGAATTCTCCATCGTCATCCTACACAAACGGATGAGTTTGGGCGGTATACCAAAACTAGACATGATTCTGTATAGTTCGTCTCTATTAATGCTGTCGTATGCTGCTTTGAAATCGATAAATAGGTGGTGGGTATCGATTTGGTCTTCTTGGGTTTTTCCAGGATCTGCCGAAGTGTGAAAATTTGATCGGTTTTAGACTTTCCTGGCCTAAAACCACACTGATAAGGGCCGATCAGGTTGTTGGTAAACGGTTTCAGGCGTTCACATATTACGCAGATAGGATCTTGTAGGCGATGTTGAGCAGACTTATGCCTCTGTAGTTGGCGCAGTTCAGAGGGTCTCCTTTTTTGTGGATCGGGCAAACGGTGCTGAGGTTCCATTCTTGGTGGATGTTACTTACCAAGTCATCTCCGCCAGCTTTATAAAGCTCAGCGGGAAGGCCGTCATTTCCGGCAGCCTTATTAAGCTTGAGTTTAGATATTGCTATCCTCACTTCAATTAGGTCAGGTGGTTGGCAGTTTTCGCTGTCGTTGCCAATATTAAATGGTTCGTTCTGCCTGACAGCGGAATGTTGTTCGTCATCGCCGTTTAACAGTCTGCAGAAGTAGTTTTTCCATATCCTCGGCATCGACTGTGTCTCAACTACAATATTTCCTTGTTCATCTCGACAGGATTCTGTTCGAGACTTATGTCCTTGGCTTTGACGTTTTACACTTTTGTAAAACTTGCGAACATCGTTCCTGGAGTGGCACCTCTCTATATCCTCGATCGCGCGCTTTTCTTGCTCTTTTTTCTTCTTGCTGAAAAGCCGATGTTCTTCCCTTCTTCTTTGCCTATAGAGCTCAATGGCAGCGCTCGGCTTCACCTGCAGCTTAGCCTTGTAGGCCTCGTTCTTGGCTGCGAGCATCTGTCGGCATTCCTCATCAAACCAGGGGTTTCTTGCTGGTGGCCGCGAGAAACCTAGCACATCAGTTGCGGCTGATCTAATGGCTATTGGATAGGGTATAATAACTTCGGATGTCGGATGATGAGTTTTTAGCCAGTCAACCTTTTAGGATAAATGTTGAAATAGTGTCGCAGGTTGATCGTTATTTCGGAAGCAATAAATTGAAAATTTGAAATTTGAAGACAAGTTTAAGCGATATAGGATCGTGGCTACCAGGTTTCATTGATTACTCTCTCTCGCGTGCTATGTCAGATGTTGTATATGCACATAGACCACCCTTAAAACGGAGACGTGGATGGAGTTCATAGTCAGGGCACCAAAGATAAGTTTGATCCGGTGTCGAGTTCACATTGACGTTGGTGTATCCCAGACCTCGAATGTTGCAGGATTCAGTAAATATTGGTTTCGCTCTTGGTATTGCTATTGGTGGTAGTTTTAGTGTTCGTTTCCCTTGGATGTTATTAACCCTGGAAAAGTCCACCATGGTGATCCGAATGGGGAACGATTTTACATACGGAATTCTTCATTCCAGGATGGAACATCATGACTTTTGGTTCCATCCGTTGTTGATCTGCCAAACTAATAGACGTAGAAACAACTGTTTACCGGGGCCTATAACATGATGTGGTGGTATCTCACTGAGCGGCAAAGGGTGGGGCCTCGTCTGCCATCTGTTAAAATTTTGAAATCTCTAATTTAGTTTTCAGATCGTATATAATTTTTTTTTCCGTTTAACCCTCTAGGTAACCCAACAACATGGAACCTATTAAACAATATCGCACCATTTTAACAGCTCTGAATGGTAAGCATTCAATATCCATCCGAACTTATTATTTCGTTTTGACTGTTAAATATATTTCTAGCTAATTTCGGATGTTTCATACTGGGAACAGCGGTTGGGTGGTCATCACCTATCATACCTAAATTACGAGAACATACCGCTGATAGTCCTTTGGATGTTAATATAACTACTGCCGAGGAAGGTTGGATTGGATCTATAATTGCAATTGGAGCATTTTTTTGTGAGTTAAATGGAAGACTTAGATATTTCATCATAAGAGTTTAAGATTTTCTCGAAAAGGACAAGCCTACCTACATTCTGCATGCGTTCTATAAAAATCATTATAAGGGGGGTTTCGCAAACTTGAAGAAGCATTTTTCAGAAATAAAATTGAAAATCGGCAGACAACCCCATTAACGAACCTGTAATAACGGAATGGAAATTTAAATTGGATGTAAGTAATATTCGTGCCTCTTCAACTAGACCAGTCCCTAGCTAACTGCCTTCAGTTGCGCACTTCAAGTTGGTTGAGGTCGGTTTCTACTTATGCGAGCCACTTCAGGGGCGCTTTTTATAGACTGCATCCGACGACCGACGCCTGGCTGGGAATCGAAGACTCTCCGAGCCGGAGTGTTGGTGTCCATTTAATCTACATGTCCTAGCTATCTAATACGTCCAATGCGGAGTATGTCGCTTTACAGCTCGTATAGTAATACTAACTAACTTAAGTGGCGCTACAGTCCGGGATGAACCTAGGCCTCAAACAACATGCCTCTCCAATTAGCCCGGTCCTTAGCTAACTGCCTTCAGTTGCGCACTCCAAGTTGGTTGAGGTCGGTTTCCACTTGTGCGCGCCACTTAAGGCGATGTCTTCCTCTACTGCGTCCGACGTCTGGCTGGGAATCGAAGACTCTGCGAGCCGGAGTATTGGTGTCCATTCTTTCTACATGTCCTAGACATCTTAAACGTCCAATGCGGAGTTTTTTGACCAGGGGTATGTCGCTGTACAGATCGTATAGTTCGTGTTTGTATCTTCGTCTCCATAGCCGTCAACGCAAACGGGACCGAAGATTTTTCGAAGAATTTTTCTCTCGAATCAACTAAGGATTTCTTCATCCGCTTTTGATACGGTCCATGCTTCAGCGCATAGAGCAGGACTGGGATGATCAGGGTCTTATATAGGATCTCCTTAGTAGTTCGAGTTGGAGGGCTTAACTACGAAGAAATAGCGGTTGGCAAGAGTAATTCTTCGTTTGATTTCTGAAGAGATGTTGTTGTCAGAGTTAATAGCGGAGCCGAGGTAGACAAAATCCCGTTCTACCTCAAAGTTATATCTGTCAATGGTAACGTTCTGTCCAATTCGTCGATGTTGTGTATCCTTTCGTGTTGACAGCCGCTTCCTTCTCTATACTAGCAAACGTGGCTATGACATCACGTTGAGTCCTACCAATGATGTCAATATCGTCGGCGTATGCTAGTAGTTGCACCGATTTTCGGAGAATTGTGCCCCTGGTGTTGGCTCGGGAGTTTTGCACAATCCTCTCAAGAATCAAATTGCAGAAGTCACATGACAGCGCATCGCCTGGACTAAATCCTTTTTTGGTATCGAATGTGTCGGTGAGGTCGTTTCCGACCCTGATGGAGCAGAGAGAATTCTCCATCGTCATCCTACACAAACTGACGAGTTTGGGCGGTATACCAAACTAGACATAGATCTGTATAGTTCGACACTATAAATGCTGTCGTATGCGGCTTTGAAATCGATAAATAGGTGGTGGGTATCGATTTGGACTTCTTAGGTATTTTCCAGGATCTGCTGAAGTGTGAAAATTTGATCGATTGTGGACTTTCCTGGCCTAAAACCACACTGATAAGGGCCGATCAGGTTGTTGGTAAACGGTTTCAGGCGTTCACATATTACGGCAGATAGGATCTTGTAGGCGATGTTGAGCAGACTTATGCCTCCGGAGTTGGTGCAGCTCGGAGGGTCTCCTTTTTTGTGGATCGGGCAAACGATGCTGAGGTTCCATTCTTCTGGCATGCTTTCATAGCTATACAGCTCGTATAGCTATTGGTTAAATCTTCGTCCCCAAAAACCCGTCAACCTAAACGGGACCGAAGATTTTTCGAAGAGTTTTTCTCTCAAAACGACCAAGGATTTCTTCATCCACTTTAGAGAAGGACTGTCATGATCAGGGTCTTCTTAGTAGTTCGAGAGAGGGCTTTACTAATGAATTCGCTTTTGTATTTCACACTTTGGTAGAACTTGCGAACATCATTCCTGAAGTGGTACCTCTATATCCTCGATCGATGCACATCCACAAGGTCATCTTTTGTTGAAGTCCCGACTTCTTTCCGTAGGTTTTGCTGCATAGAAGGCAACAGACGCCTTCCTTACTCTATGTTCGATGTTGTGATTCCAGTTAAGTTTTGGGTCAAGCATCTGAGTGGTTGGCGATTAAGATGGGGGAGGGTGAAGTCGGATATTTTGGTTTTGGTAGTGAATGGCACCAATTCCGTTTTGCTCGGGTTTACACCGAGGCCACAACTTGCAGCCCAGGTGCTAACCTTATCTAGAGCAGTCCCATGATTTCACTTATCACGGAGGGGAATTTTCCTGACGCTAGTACCACCACGTCATCCGCATACGCGACAATTTTGATCCATTCCTCGTCTAATTTAACTGGAATTTCATTCATAACCATTGGCCAGAGTAGAGGGGAGATGACGCCGCCCTGTGGCGTTCCTTAATGTGAAAGTTTGGTTAAATGACTGTTGCCAAGTTTTGCCTAGATAATTCTTGTTCCGAGCATAGAGACTATCCATGGCTAATAGATTCCTCTATACCTAGCTCGATCAGAGATTCAACATTAGCTCCAGTGAAGACGTTTTTGAAAGCTCCCTCTATATCTAAGAAGGAGGCTAGAGTGTATTCCTAATAGTGTAAGGATTTTTCGATTGTCCGCACCACGTGGAGAGCTGTTTAATAAGATCTGCCCTTATGATATGCGTGTTGTAGATAGCCAAGACTCTTCTAGAAAACTTCTCATGTGGATGTTTAGAACGCGCTCCAGGAATTTTAGTACAAAGGAGGTTAGACTGATCGGTTTGAAGTACTTCGCGGTCTCGTGGTCAAGTTTGCCTACCTTCGGTATAAAAACCACTCGAGCGCATCTTCACAAGTAAGGTACGTGGCTTAGTATTACGCAGCTTCTAAAAATTGTCGCCAGCCATGCCACTGTTAGGTCTCGCGTTCTCTGTAGCATAACTGCCAGTATGCCGTCAGGTCCAAGAGACTTAAAAAGAGAGAAACTGTTAATATCCCAGGAAATCTTTTCCTCAGAAATTATTGAATTGATATTGCTGAGTGGTGCAGTTTGTACTTGCCGAGATCTTCCGTGTTCCGTACTGGTATCACTGCATCCGGAAAAGTGTGAGCTAAAAAAGAGTTCCATGGTCTCCGCGGAGGATTCTGTCCACCCTCCATCTGACCTTCTCAGAAAAGAAGTGTTGAAGTGTTCCTTAGACAGAATTTTGGTTAGCCTAGCGGAGTTCTTGAGGGTTGGCAAAAAACCATCCAGGCCTCCCTTTTGGGTGTTTTTATGCCTTTCTTATACAAACTTAAACATTCCTTATAAGGCTGCCAGAAGTTGTGTTTGCGGCAGATATTGAAGATCGATCTGGTTATCTGCCTGGGATTGGAGAGATCTTTATTCCATCACGGGGGAAGTATTTTTTTGTGTCGCTTAACTGGAGTGTCCTCTCGCTAAGGTACTCACTCTCAGGCGGCAGTGGAGGAATTTCCTAGATGGAGTCAACGGTGGCGCCTACAGCTCGAGTTAGATCGAACTGATAGTGTAGTTCCTATATGAGCTTCTTGGACATTTTTTAAAACCAGTTCGATAGGGATTTCGAATACTGAGCCAGGGTGTTGGAAAAGAGTTGGTGGCAGAGGAGCCCTCAATGGGTCAACGGCAGCGTTCATATCCCAAAATGGGCTACTGACATCGGTATTTCCGGCCCGCTGTCCTAGGATCAAAACAAGGGCCTGGCCCTCCAGGTTGGGGGTTGTACCGTCGGGGTAATTTCCCGACCATGGGAGAAAACCATTAGCTATGAGAGAGACACAACCAGCCTCGGATAATGAAACTCTTCATATGCCAACAAGACTGAACGTCAATAGACTACCATATGAGAGTATACACCTGGAATGCACGAACACTCTACACCCCGGGTGCTACTCAAAAACTTGAATCTGTCCTTACGCGTTACAAAGCAGATATAACTGCAATCCAGGAGATACGATGGATAGGGTCTCAGGTATAATGAAGAGACAAAATTGCGACATTTATTACAGCTGCAACGAAAGATTGCATGTATTAGGATGCGGATTCGTCGTGGGAAATCGGCTTAGGACAAAAGTCATTGACTTCCAGCCGATAAGTGATCGCCTTTCTGTGATCCGAATTAAAGCTACGTTCCAAAACATAAGCCTATATGTGCACACGCCCCTACCGACAAGGCTGAAGATCCCATCAAGGAGGAGTTTTATGACCTCCGGGATGGAGCCTACGGAGTATGATGTAAAAGTTGTGCTCTGGGATTTCAATGCTAAAGTCGGAAAGGAACAAATCTTTGGCAGTTTAGTTGGTAAGTACAGAATCCACGAAACGACAACAGACAACGGCTACCGACTAATCGATTTTGCAACAGCTCGTAATATGGTAATAAGTAGCACTAGGTTCCCAATGCTAAGGATCCACACAGCAACCTGGAGCTCTCCAGACGGTCAAACCGCCAACCAAATCGACCAGGTGCTAATCGATGTGAGGCACGCATCCAACATCCTCGACGTGCACACATTCCGAGGGGAAAACGTCGATTCTGACCATTTCCTTGTCGCGGCTAGATTCAGAGCTCGACTGTCCAACGAGAAGAAGCAGCGAACTGCCCAGAAGAAGAAATTCGACGTTGGACGCCTTAGCACACCTGGAGTAGCCAGAGCCTACAGTGAGGGCCTGAGTGTGAAACTCTCCTCTGTGCACTCACCTACCACAGACGCCTACAATCAGTGATGCCAGTATCGCGACATCATCAAGGAGGTAGCCGAAACCACTGTAGGGTAGCAGCCACCCCCGAGGAAGAGCCCGTGGTATGATGATGAATGCGTGTACAAGAAAAAGGTGACAGAAGATGCACACACGAAAGCGCTGCAGCTCAAATCAAGGGCAGCGAGAGAAGAGTATTGAACCAGGAGAAGCTAGGAAAAGAAGACCCTGCGTAGAAAGAAGAGAGTCTACGTAGCCTCCCAGATCAAGGAGATCGAAGAGTCACGCGATCGTAACAACATCCGGAGGTTTTATAAAAAAAAAACAAGCAACTGACTGCTGGCTACAAAACCGGAACGCAGGCTCTTCGAGACAGCGAAGGAGACCTAGTCATCGAAGCGGAGGTGTGTTTAAGCAGCATTTCCAACAGCTGCTAAAGGACATCATGTAGAGAGAGTGATAGGGCAAGAAGAGAACCCACGTCCAGTCAATGAAGAACTAGTTCCACCACCTAGTATAGAAGAAGTTGGCCTAGCTATAAAAAAAAGCTAAAGAACAACAAGGCCGCAGGTTCTGATGGCTTACAAGCGGAGCTTTTTAAATACGGTGGTGATGTTTTGGTAGGGAACATGCACCGAATCATCAACCAAGTAGAAAACATACCCGATGACTGGACTATCAGCTCCATGTGCCCCATCTACAAAAAAGGCGATCCTATGTCTTGCAAGAACTATCAAGGCATATCCCTGCTTAATGTCGCATACAAGAGCCTATCCAACGTCTAAAACGGTTCTGCAAGACACTAATCGACATGTTCCAGTGTGGCTTCCGACCCGAAAACCAAATTTTCACACTGAGGCAAATCCTGGAAAAGACCAACGAATTTAAAGTCGAAACACACCACCTATTCATCGACTTCAAAGCCGCGTATGATAGCATACATCGTCAGGAGCTCTATATGGCGATGGCCGAATTCGGAATCCCGGCAAAACTGATTCAGCTGTGTCGCGTGACGCTGGAAAACACGCCATGCAACGTGCAGTTTGGAAGTAGCTCCTCCGAACTATTACAGACATGCACCGGATTTCGGCAAGGAGACGCGCTATCGTGGACTTCTTCAATCTCGTACTGGAGCAGATAGTGCGCAGGGCAGGTGTTAACACGGAAAACACTATTTTCATCAGGTCCTTCCAGCTGCTGGGCTATGCGGACTATATTGACATCATCGGTCGCTCCCAGCGTGCCGTGATAAAAGCGTTCTCGGCGATTGAAGGACAGGCGAAATCCGTTGGCGTTAAAGTAAATGAGGACAAGACTAAGTGCATGCTATCAGCAAACAAACAAGCATCTGTCCATAGACTAGGACAAAACGTCACTATTGATAGCAGCAATTTCGAGGTAGCTAAGGAGTTCACCTACCGCGGAGTAAAGATAAACTCCACGAATGACACCCTAGTGGAGATCCGTCGAAGAATGACCCTAGGAAACCGTTGCTACTTTGGTTTGGGTTCAAAACTCCTAACTCAAAGAACGAAATGTGTGCTCCACAAAACCCTTATCCTGCCAGTTCTACATTATGCCAAGTGCTGGACGATAAGCCAGAAGGGAGAGCTGATACTGGGCTCCTTCGAAAGAAAAATACTTCGGCGGATTTTTGGTCCTGTGCACGAGGAGGGCGAATGGAGGAGAAGATACAACCGCAATCACTATGAGCTGTACAAAGATGTGATTGTAGTCCAAAAAGCCAAAACACGTCGACTACATTGGCTCGGCTACATCGAGCGAATGGACAATAATGCTCCAGCTAAGGTGATCTTCAAATCCCAGCGCCCAGGTTCAAGAAGGCAAGGAAGACCGAACCTCCGTTTCAAAGACCAAGCCATCGCGGATGCCAGAGCGCTTGGTCTAGACCAGCGTTTCCCAAATGGTGTTCCGCGGAACAATGGGCAAAAGGGCAAAAACATAATCGTGCCGTCGCGACGCACCGAAATTCATCATCAAACAAATTCATACATCTAGTCATCCTCGAAAAAAATGTTTTTGCATTTTTTGTGTCGGTGTCACAATGTGTTGTGGATTGGGAAGAATGCCATGTGGGTACACACACTTGTGTATGTACATTATGTAGGTAGATGCTGTTTTAGCTATTCAAATACAAACAAAACTGCATGTCAATTGGTTACAACGGATATGTAACGGGAGTTTTTCTTATTTGTTTTGGTTTGAATTCTTCTCTTTTTAACTTTCTCTTACAAAGAGAAAGATATTGTTTTCGTAAAAATTTTCGACCTCGAGATTTTGATTGATTCTAACATTACGATGATAGCGGAGCCTAAAAAAGTGGTTTTTGGAATTCCGTCCGTCGGTCCGTCGGTCCGTCGGTCCGTCTGTCCGTGACGGTCTCCCCAGCCTAAACGGCTTGACCGATTTTCTTCAAACTTCGTATCCAAGCTTGTTTTGGTCATAATTCTAGGCCATTTTTTTTGTTTGCTTTTAGCCATGTTAAAACTGGTACCTGTCATATAAAAATTACACATAACCTCAATTTTCTCGAAAACGGCTCTAACGATTTTGATTAAACTTTATATATACTATAACCATATTAGTTCCAACAAAACTGCGTACCCAGTTTTTTCGAGAAAATCCATATAACGGATTTTGTCATTTAGGCCATATAAAGAAAATTGTTAATATCTCGCAAACTATTGTGTCAAATTAAATGAAATTTAATACATATACTACTATTACAGCTTGAAACAATTCCACATAATTAGTTTTAGCCCAACTATTACTAAACGGAATTTTCAGTTTTGGCCAAAAACGGAAAATCATTATTTTTCACATTGACATCGATTCCTTCAAATTTTGGAGTAAAAATTCGTATAAATACATTTCGACATTATTTATATCATTTTAGCATCAATAATCAAAATGCTTATGATTAGATCTAACGCCCAACTTGCTGTGAAAGAGAAAGTTGCGTACGACCCAGTCGTGCACCCACCACTCGTTACTATTGACCTTATGCCAGTTTGTTGCAAAACTTCGGTGCAGAACGAAGTAATACAGCGCTATTTGTCAATAATTGTATTAAAGTACTCTGTGTTTTAGAGCGTATTAAAAGAAGTGGTTAGTGTGATTTTTTTTTATTATCCTTTGTTTTAAGTTTTGAAGTGTGGTGACACTGCAACACTACAGAGATTGATGCCACACTTTTTTGTGAAGATACCGGCTTGTCATAATTTGTCCTGCTTTTTGTTTTAGTTTGTGATAATGGACAATTGGCTCAAAACGGGAAGCCTCACAAGTGGCAAAAGTCTTGTATCGTGTTCACCAGTAAAGTGTACTGGAAATAGTTCAGAAGAACCTGTTGCTTGTTTTTCAGTAAGAAAGTTGTATTTATTATTATTCAAGTTAATCTATACCTACATAAATACAGTCCGGCCAATAACTAGTTGGCTTACTCACCTTACACGCGCTAATTTTTTAGTTCAATTTATTATTATCGAGTATTACTGTTGTTGTCGGTTATTATTAGGTTTGTAAATTTATTCCAGGGTACGGTTAATACAGAAGGCTCTTGTCGTCAGAAAAACCGACAAAAAACACCAACCAACAAAAGGGGTGAACCTCAGGAGAGAACTGTCTTCAAAAAGAGGAAGTATGAAGAATCCTACTTGTCCTTTGGATTTATACCAGTAGAAAATGCTGAACATCCTGATGGACAATGCGTTATTTACAACAAAATTCTGTTAAACAGCTCTTTGGTACCTGCAAAGCTTAAACGACACCTTGAAACCAACCACCCGTAACTGAAGGATAAAAACTTAAGTTTTTTTGAAAGACACAAAGATGTACATAAAACTAGTATGGCTGCTATACACAGATATGCAAAAAAAGATAATGAAAAAGCAACTGAGGCATCATTCCTAATAAGTTACAGAATTGCGCGTGCTGGTAAACCACACACGATTGCAGAAAATTTAATAAAACCATGCATGACGGAAATCGTCAGCTGCGTACTTGGAGAAGACGCAGCGAAGAAAGTTGCAGCAGTCCAGTGTTCCAATAATATTATATCTGATCGAGTCCATAAGATATCAGACCATATTGAAGATGAAATAATTTGTAATTTGAAAGACAGTGATATGTTTGCAATACAACTTGACGAAAGTACAGATGTCGCCGGTTTATCAATACTGCTTGTTTTCGTTAGATACCCCTTCGGAGGATCTATTGAAGAAGATTTATTTCTCTGTGAACCTTTGGACACCAACACGACTGGGGAAGAAATTTTTAAAGTCATTGATAATTATATGAGTAAACACCATATTCAATGAACCAAATGTATTGACGTATGCAGCGATGGAGCAGCAGCTATGACCGGCAAAATAAAAGGAACTGTGGCAAGAATAAAGAATGTTTCACCGAAATGTAGTAGCAGTCACTGCGTTTTACGTCGTCATGCCCTTGTCTTAAAGAAAATTTCACCCGACTTAAAAAAAGTTCTCGATCAAGCTGTACAAATAGTTAATTACGTCAAATCTCGTCCGCTCCAGTCAAGGCTTTTTAAGAAAGTGTGTGAAGATGTAGGAAGTCAGCATCAATATCTTCTTCTTCACACGGAAGTGAGATGGCTTTCGAGGGGAAAAGTTTTATCCAGAGTATTTGAATTACGCAACGAGCTCAAGATATTCTTCGTCGAACAGCCCATTTCTGCATCCGTAAGAACGCTTGTTGAACTCTTGCACGATGAGCAATGGTTGGTGAAATTGGCCTATTTGGCCGATTTATTCGATAAACTAAATTTAATTTGCCAGTCCTTACAGGGAAGAACCACAACCAAATTTACAGTTAACGACAAAATAACTTCGCTTAAAACCAAACTTGGTTTCTGGATAGAATGTGTTAACCAAAAAAATTACGAAAGTTTTACTCTTTTAAACGGATTTTTGGAAGAAAATATGTTGCAGCTTTCTTCAGATGATGAAAGAAGCATACACCAAAATTTGATTACCCTTAAAAAATCGTTGGAAGAGTATTTTCCCGAGAAAAAGGACGACATCGACTGGGTACAGAATCCATTTGAAATTTAGCCAACCATCAATGCTAACTGTGCCAGAGTATGAAAATTTGATCGACATCCAAAGTTCAACCCTTCTAAAACAAAATTTTGAATCAGAAGATTCTAATTAAAATACATTTTGGGTTGGAATGACAGATGAATACCCTGCAGTGGCAGACAAAGCTCTTATGGTTCTCCTTCCATTTGTAACAACTTACCGATGCGAGGCTGGGTTTTCGGCTTACACTTACACGAAAAACAAATACAGAAACAGACTGGACGCAGCTCCAGACCTTCGCATTCAGTTGTCGGACATTAAGCCTAATTTTAAGGATATTTTAAGTAAATATGTGAAAAAAATTCATTCCTCACATTAAAAAGTTGCAGCGTATTTTTTGTTGTGCAATAAATGTTTTATAAAACTTAAAATAATTATATTTGTATCATTTATTATTTCTTTTCTTGTCAAACATAAAAATATCCAAACCGCACTTCAAGGAACGATGTTTTCTGTTAATATCAATATGGGGGTCCGCCAAAAAAAGTTTGATCATTTAGGGTTCCGTGGCCGAAAAAAATTGGGAACCCCTGGTCTAGACAACTGGAACCAGCCAGCCAGGTATCGCAGAGGTTGGAAGGCTGCAGTGTCTCAGACAGAGACTCTTCGCGGGTCGGGAGCCCGATAAGTAAGTAAGTAACTAGACACGAGACTTTGAATGCAATGTTTATCGCATTCTCATAAGTCTGCACTTTTTCCTCCAGATCGTCAATTGCAAGGGCGTTTGTTTCTTTTGTGGTTTTGAGTTTTGTCTGAAGGACTTGCCCAAACTTGTTCCAATCAACTCTCTTGGGAATTCTAAATGGTTTTCTGGTCTCGTCCTCGAGACACACTCTGTCACCATAATAAATTTGGTTTAGTCTGTCAAAATGTTAGCACATACATTCCGACGTTAACAAAAAAATATTTCTTCCTAACAGCTGCTCTTGTTGCCGGGCCACTAGCTGGCTGGATTGGACGGAAATGGGTTCTGATATTCAATCTCGCCCTCTTCATTGTCTCTTATATTCTGCTGCTATTCGCTAGTAACCTGTGGATCATTTACGTAGCTCGGTTACTCCAGGTAATCATGAATCTTCCCAAAAACAATATCCCCCAACATTTTTTTTTCTTTTCAGGGCTTTGGCGGTGGATTTGGAGTAACAGTGATGCCTACGTATATCGGCGAAATAGCCACAGATAAATATCGTGGACCACTAGGTTCAACAGTGTCACTTATGATGACTGGTAGGTATACCTACAGATATTATGATGACAATTATATGTATAGCCTAACCCCTCTTTTATTTAAAGCTGGAATTCTGTACTGCTTTGTGATTGGACCTTATGTGAGTTACATGACCCTTCAGTGCTGTTGCCTTGCTCTTCCGATACTGAATTTGATATCGATTGCCTTCATCCCAGATAGTCCGTACTTCCTTGCCACCAAAGGACGCAGAGAAGACGGAATCAAATCGCTGCAATTTCTTCGCGGACAAAGCGCTAAAGCAGTCGAACAGGAAATGACCCAAATTCAGGCACAAGTCGACAATGACATGAACAATAGGGGAACTCTGCTCGATATATTTCGCAATAGTGGATACACAAAAGCACTCATCATATGCATGGGTCTTATGTTATTCCAACAACTTTCTGGCACAACCGCTGTCACCTTTAACAGTCAGTCGATCTTCGCTAGCGCCAAATCGAGTTTGGATCCTGCCATTGCCACAATTATTTTAGGCTGTGTACAGGTAGTGTCCAACTTTGTCACTCCGTTTATTGTTGAACGCGTTGGACGTCGAATTATTCTAGGAATTTCAGCTATTGGCATGTGCTTATCGTTGGTTATCCTTGGGGCGTTCTTTTACATCAAAGCGTTTGGTGATGCGTCGATGATTTTGTGGCTTCCAATTGTGGCATTAGTATGCTTCAATATGTTCTACGCGGTCGGGTTTGGTCCGATACCATACGCACTATTGTCGGAAATGTTCCCATCGAACATTAAGGGCATTGCTACATCGATTGTCGCTTCGATTATTTGGTTGCTGGGATTTGTAGTGACACGCTGGTTCCCGGAATTAAATGATTTGGGAGCATATTACTCGTTCTGGTTATTTGGATCACTGTGTGCTTTGGCAGTCTTATTTGTGCTATTCGTCGTAATTGAAACAAAAGGAATGAGTTTGCAGCAAATTCAAGAAAAGTTGCACAGTCAATAATTTAGTTTCGTAGAATGTAATTGTAGGTGTATCTGCCACTGATCTGTTCAAAATAAATAAATGCGTTATAAAAAAATGGTTCCCAACATATTTGCTAAAGATTGTATACAGGGCAAGGATGGTATGAAATGTGACTACATATGTTAAATGTCATTCTGCAGCTACCATGATGGCGAAAAGGGATCTGGAAACACCTCAGCAATTGGGCAGTGTCAAAGCAATCATCTGAGCACCATTTTATGGGATTAGTAGGAGTTTGGTGCTGTCATCGGCTGCCAAAGGGCCATCTTTGGGCAATCAAATGTGGATCTCTGAAAGTGTCACGCATGTCAAAAAAATGCCAAAAAGTTCAGCACGAAAAATCACTCATATACAAAATACGACTTAAACGCACGCAATGTAACAGAACTGTTTAAGTAAGAATTGGATATCCACCACGCCACAACAAAGAGTCCTTCGCAGAACGCGTATCCCTTAATCTTTCGATTAACACCATACCACCAGCATAGGATTCTCGCGCCCACCAACAAGAAGCCCTTGCGTTTGATAAAGATTGCCGACAGATGCTCGCAGCCAAGTACGAGGCCTACAAGGCTCAGCTGTAGGTGAAGACGAGAGCTGCCATTGAGCTCCATAGGCAAAAAAAAAAGGGAAGAACCTTTCCAGAAAGTTCAGAAAGAAGAAAAAAGAGCACGAGATCGAGGATATAGAGAGGTGTAAAATTCTAAAACGTCAAATTCAAGGTTACAAGGCTCGTACAGAATCCTGTATAAAGGTAGATGAGTAAGGAAATATCGTAGTTGAGACACAGTAGTTGCTGAGAATATGAAAGACTGTAAAACGGTGATGACGAACCGAAAGGTCAACGGCAGCGCTCCATTCCGTAGTGGATACTTATGGCTCCGTGTCCTAGGGATATCTAAGAAATGGGAACTGGCCATCCAGGTTGGTGCTTGTGCTTTGGGTTAACTACCCACCCATGGAAAAAACCATTTTAACGAAGCAACTAATAGCCTCGGAAAGGACTGATATTACTTTTGATGACCCTGCTAAACGAAAAAAGTATAACGACGTTCGTATCTGCACCTGGAATGTGAGAAAATTAAACAGGAGAGGTGCAGGCGAACAACTAGTGGAAGCCCTAAACTGCTACAAAGCAGATATTACGGCCATCCAGGAAATACGATGGGATGGGTCGGGCAAAAAGAGGATGAAAAACTGTGACATCTACCATGGACCGTGTTATAGTGAGCAGAAACAGCGACTATTTGGATGCGGATTTGTTATAAGTGCCAGACTTAGGCAAGAAGTCTTATGTTTCCAAGACATTAGCCAACGCATTGTAACAATCCACATCAAGGACAAATTCGCCAACATGCGCTCATGCTCCGACGAAGGAAAAAGATGATACAACTATAAGGACTGCTTCTACGAGCTCCTCGACAAAACCTATGAGCGACTACCGAAGTACGATGTTAAAATCGTGCTGGGAGATTTTAACGCAAAGATAGGAAGAGAAGACATCTTTAGCAGTATTGTAGCCTACACGACAACACGTCTGGTAACGGACTTAGGCTAATTGACTTCGCTACGGAACGAAATGCCACTATAGCCAGCACACGGTTTCCTCACCTCGATATCCATAAGGGGACATGGGGGTATCCAGATCAACGAACAGTCAACCAAAGTGATCACTTTGCGATAGACAAGAGTCAAGCATCCAGTATCTTGGATGTCGGAAAATTTCGAGGGGCTAACATCGACTCAGATCACTACCTTGTTGCAGCCAAGGTAAGGATGAGGATATCCAACACGCCACACCAAACCAGATATACTGTGAAAACAATTAAATGTCGAAAGACTGCAATCGCAAGAGACCGCCAAGGCGTATCCCTTAACCTCTTGATTCACACCATATACCACCAGCATCGAATGTCGAAAAACAATGGCAACGATGCCAACAAGCCATTGGTTCCTCGCGCCCACCAGCAAGAAACCCCTGGTTTGATGAGGAATGCCGACAGATGGTCGCAACCAAGAACGAGGCCTACAAGGCTAAGCTGCAGGTGAAGACGAGAGCTGCAATTGAGCTGTATAGGCAGAGAAGAAGGGATGAACATCGGCTTTTCAGAAAGAAGAAAAAAGAGCAAGAAAAGCGCGCGATCGAGGATATAGAGGTGCCACTCCAGGAACGATGTTCGCAAGTTTTAACAAAGTGTAAAACCTCGAAGCCAAGGATACAAGGCTCGAACAGAATCCTGTCGAGATGAACAAGGAAATATCGGAGTTGAGACACAGTCGATGCTGAGGATATGGATGAACCACTTTTGCAGACTGCAGACTTAAATCGAAAAATAGCATTGAATGTTATCTAAACCGTGACATTAAGATCCTACAGACACACAAAAGTTTTTTTGATCACTCAGATAAATCGAATACAATGCCAATTTCTGAATCCATCGCACAATGCGGAGCTACAAAGATTAAAATCCCTTCTGAGGAATGTGAAGTCTCTGTTAAGCCAGCAGTTTAAGAATAGTGTCAACGATTACTGGAAAAAACGTGCTGAAAGCATATTAAAATCAGACGGCAGGAACATGTTTCCAAAAATAAATAAAATGTTTAAACCACGTAACGTTGTCAAAATTCCTAATCTAAAGGTACCACTGTCTCCTCAGATGCATCTATCCCAGCTAGGGATTAATATATCAGGTTATCCCATCATCAATAACCACTATATTATAGATAGTGGAGCAAGCAAGCTCAAAGTAATTGGGTCTCATTTTGAAGCGGTTCACGCCAGGGAACTTCCCAGCTCCAAATCGGTCGAAGTAAGTGATGAACTATGGAGATTTAACAATAGCGAGAACCCTACTTTATTGACATTTTCTGAGTGGTTAAAAGCTGACGAACTGACAGATGAACAGACTTACAATTACTTCACGACCCTCGACGACTTGACTGACATATTTAGGAAACTAAACACTAAAAGGTCAAGTGGTTTGGATAACATCCCAAACATCGTGCTTAAGCATATACCAATTGATATCATACGGCAATACTGCGTTATCTTTAACGATCTGCTAAATAGCTACTACTTCCCTAGTTGCTGGAATATATCAAAGGTGTTTCCAATAATTAAGAAAAAGAAGGATCCTTCTGATCCTTCTAACTTTAGGCCTATAAGTCTCCTGCCTAATATCGGGAAGATTTTTGAGGTATTATTAATAAATCTATTTTGTTCGTTTGTAATGAAAAGGAGATTATACCGCGGAATCAATTTGGGTTCAAAAGAAATCACTCGGCGGTGCATGCTATTACAAAATTGATTTCGGATGTTAATTGGAATCTCAACGCCAAAAGATGTACAGCTGCCTGCCTAGTGGATATCGAAAAAGCCTTTGACACGGTTTGGATTGACGGGTTAATTTACAAACTTATTCGATATGAATTTCCAACTAATCTTACAAAGACGATAGCATCCATGCTATATGGAAAGAAATTTGTTGTAACAGATAGAGAATACACGACAGCTGAAGTTTTTAATGTCCATAATGGTCTACTTCAAGGCACAGTAACTGCTCCACAGCTCTTCAATATCTACATTTCTCATATACTTAGGGAACTCGATATTTCATTGGCATTTGCCGACGACGCTACACTGTATGCAAGCGGCTCAAAAATTGAAGACATTCAAATCCAACTTCAAAGCAAGTTTGATAGGTTTCAAGCTTTCTGCTCCGAATGGAAGCTTAAAATAAACTATTCGAAATGTGAAACCATACTGTTCCGCACCCCAATAAGACGCGGTAATTCAGATTTGAGACGCAACTGGAGAAATCTCAAAATAACGAGTTCAAATGGTCTTCGGATCGAGTCGAGGACCGTGGTAAAATATTTAGGTGTTCATTTGGACAAGTTTCTGTATTACAATGAGCACATAAATATTTAATTAGACAAGGCAAGAGCGGCATTCATGTCGCTAAAAAGCCTGTTTTATTCCAACTATCTTACACCGATGTGAAGATAATTTGTTACCAAGCATTCGTTCGTCCAATTCTGACTTATGCGAGTCCAGTGTGGTGGAACATTAACCCATCGTATATGGAAAAACTTCGAGTGTTCGAGCGCAAATGTCTTAGAGCCTGCACACAGATGTATAGGAGTGCACATTCCGATTATAGGCATTATGTCTCAAACAAAAGACTTCTGGATGCTTCCGGTGTGTCCAGAATTGACAATGCCATTCTAGATCTTGTAAGGAATCACTTTGTTCGTTCGGCAAGTGTTAGCGAAAACGAATTAATCTCTGGATTATTCTATCCGAATCCTGGGTATTTCAGAAATGCCTTGGAAAGTGGATACATTCCGCCAGAAACATTTCTGTTTCTGGGTGCATATGGCTACCTATCGGATTCAACGAACGTTCCAATAATATACCATGCTGCAAGGGGAGCAACAGATAAAAGGATCCTTTACGATCCTTTTTAGTCGGGGGACGGGAATACTGATCAAATCAGATACTGCATTAGCATACCTGAACGCGATAAAAGTAACACTAACAGGTTAAATAGAGACCGATACTGGCGGCTAGACTGGGCTGAAGCCGATACTTAGGTTAAGTAAAACTAGGCCCTGATCTAACGATGGCTTGTTAGTCGATAGAATAGAGATCACATGACAGGGCCTAGATAGGTTTAGATAGGTTAGATTAAGTTAGTCTTGTAAGTTTTAGTTTTATATAAAAAAAATGTTCCGACTGTCTTCTAATAGGTTTTGACTCACATTTTCCTTTTTCAAAAAAAGAATATAAAAATTGAATTAAACAAACAAATTATATATCATGTAATGCGAACCTGTCTAGTCTTTAAGTTTATTTAGGCTATTAATAGTATTAAAGAAATTGTGAATAAATAAACGTTAAAAAAATATTTAAAGTTGAATACTTGTGCCTAGTTTGGTATACCGTCCAAAATCGTCTGTCTGTACAGGGTGACTATGGAGATTTCTCGGGAAAACGACCTCACTGACACATTCCATACCAAAAAAGGAATAAAACATAACAAAAGGAGTTGAATTCTAATTAAAAAAACATTTATGAAACAAGATGGCTATGACTAATTTTAATTCACTCGCACATTGTCTGATATTACTGTCATGTTTCTATTATGCGAACATGTTTAACTTCATTGAACACTTTCTAGTTTTATTACCTTTACCTTTCTTTATCGTCAAACCATGTCAAATTTGAAATCTCTCTGTGACAGCCACACCAATTCCAAGTCGACTTTATAAATACTAATTTATGTAAGACAAAAATATTTATTGTAAAAATCTTGAAGTCACAATAAATCTACTACTACTACAGGGTCCGCCAAATAACTTCTTTTTTTTTTTTTTTTTTGAAAATGCTGTAAAAAAAACTACTGAATATATTCTCAAATTTATTTTTTTATTTGAAAGTACAATCTTTCCGGTTAATAATGGAAAATAATTTCATTCAAATGGCTGCCTCGGCTGGCCATGCTGTAGCCTACACGATCGGTCCAATTTTTAAGCACATTATCGATTGTGTGCAGCTGTATTTCACCAATAGCTTCTCGAATATTGTCCTTTAAAGCGTCAATTGTCTCTCTTTTACGGCACCCCACAAATAATAGTCCAACGGTGTCAAATCGCAGCTCCGAGGTGGCCAAAAGACATCAGCTCTGCGGCTGATAATGCGATCTTCAAAAACAGGGCGCAAAACATCGAGTGTAGCTTCGGCTGTGTGGCACGCATGTTGCCAATATCCTCCTCTTCAATTTTTGTGAACAAAAATTCGTTCAACATGGCCCGATTACGATCGCCATTGACTGCAACGGCCACTCTTTGCTCATTTTCGAAGAAAAATAGCCCAATTATGCCTCTGGACCAAAATCCGCACCATCCGGTGAATTGATGTTGATGGCGCTTCACGTACACTTTCTGCCACAGCAGCAATATTCTCGGGTGTACGCACTCTTTTTGCTTTTCACGCTTTGGTTTATCGATGAGGATGCCAGTTTCTTTCACTTTTTTCGCAATATAACGAACATGCGGAGCTGACGGTGCTCTCTTCTTCCAAAATCCGTACGCAATTTTCGCACACATTCTGCAACATTACCATGATTTTCAAAGTAATGTCGCAATATTTCCTAGCGTTGTTCAAGCGTATACACAACCATATTCGTTCAGCGGAAGGATAAAACTAATTATCTGTCAAATCAGACATGAGCTAAGTGTTAACTTTCATGAAATAAGCAAGCACTAGTTGAAAAAAAAATCGTTAGATGGCGGACCCGTTACTACTACTAACGGGTGATTTTTTAGCTGGTTTGGTTTTGGCAATACTGGTTTTGACAGCTGACGTGTGTTTAGTACCTTGTGTCACTGTCAAACAGCTTCAGTTTGGTTTGCAATTTAACCATGGATCGTCTTACAAATGAACAACGCTTGCAAATTAATGAATTTTACTATCAAAATTCGTGCTCGGTTCGAAATGTTCATCGCGCGCTGCTTCCATTTTATGATCGGCATTCTCGACCTTCTGAGCAGTCTATTCGGAAGATTGTGACCAAATTTCGCACCAAATTTACTTTGTTGGACATTAAACCACCAACACGTTTACGTACTGTGCGTAGTGAAGAAAATATTGCGGCCGTATCAGCTAGTGTGACAGAAGACCGCGAAATGTCGATTCGGCGCCGTTCCCAGCAGTTAGGCCTTTGTTACAGCACTACGTGGAAAATTTTGCGGAAGGATTTGGGCGTAAAGCCTTTTAAGATACAGCTGGTGCAAGAACTAAAGCCAGCCGACCTACCACAACGCCGAATTTTTGGTGAATGGGCTCTTGGAAAGCTGGCCGAGGATCCGCTTTTTTATCGAAAAATTGTGTTCAGCGATGAGGCTCATTTTTGGTTGAATGGGTACGTAAATAAGCAAAATTGCCGCATTTGGAGTGAAGATCAGCCAGAAGCATTGCAACAGCTACCAATGCATCCCGAAAAAGCCACTGTTTGGTGCGGTTTATGGGCCGGCGGCATTATTGGGCCATATTTCTTCAAAGATGATGCGAATCGCAGCGTTACTGTCAATGGTGAACGCTACCGAGGATGATAACAAACTTTTTTTTGCCCGAAATGGAAGTTCTTGACTTGCATGATATGTGGTTTCAACAAGACGGTGCCACATGCCACACAGCACGCGAAACAATGGCGCAATTGCGAGGCGAGTTTGGTGAACAGTTAATTTCACGTTTCGGGCCGGTCAATTGGCCGCCTAGATCGTGCGATTTGACACCATTAGATTATTTTTTGTGGGGGTATGTCAAGGCTAATGTCTATAGCAGCGATGGCGAACCAATGGCACGCATGCCATTGGTGGCACGCGGCCAAATATTATGGGCACGTCATCAATTGATGACATTTACACGTTCGAGCGGCAGCATCAACAATGTTTTCTTCTTTTTTGCCTCTCATTCCTTAAACATGTTGCGCATTGCTATTTTTTGCACCTTTCGGCTCGATCCCGCGCTAGCCGACTCCATGAAGATTTATGGTTGCCGAACAGTGCGCATGAACAAGCCCAAAATGTTATGTTTGTGGTTTCTGCCAGCTGAACACGTCCCCAAACCCAGTATTTTCTTAAAGCTGCGTTCATGGCTACGCGTATTCGCGTACGATTACGATTTTAACGTAAATTCATGTATTGACAGTGATATAGCGAAGGAACTATTTCGCTTACTTTCATTTAATGTGTTAACAGTGATGTATTAAGCAACATGCGGGCTAAAGTAAAACGCATTTTATTATTTTAAAGAAGTTATATACTCCGTCAAATGTTATTAAAAAATACCAAATATTATTTTCAATTATTATAAAATTAAAACATTATCTTACTTACCCAGCAAACCGCATTCTTTTCCAACTTTCTCCCAAGACTGCCTGGCTATAACCTTGTTGTGGTAATCTTATTACCGAAGATTTCACAAACTTGGTGTTTACGCACAAAATCAATGAATTTATCCATAATTAATGCAGCGCGACAAACTTGGTATCGAAAAACAGTTATGTGCAGTAAATTTTCTTACTGCACGCCCGTCTGCAACAATTTAAACAAACTTTAATAAATTTCTCCATTTTGTATGAGCGATTCGCTCAAAAAGCTCAAATTATTTGAACTGTGGATTCTCGTCGCTCACGTCGCTGACAGTCGCTAACGATGGCTAAATTCACGTTTCGCTAAATCGCCGCGCCATAAACACCTCCATATGTACACATGTAATTGATCGCTGATAGCGAATCACATCGCGTCGCTCGACGCGAAGTCGCTTAGCCATGAACGCAACCTAATACTGGTTTTGGAACGCGTCCAGTTGGCGGACCACAACAAACTTCGCTCGGTGAGCGATGTAAACAATCATTCTGGTTTTTGTAGTTGGCCTTTTTTGCATATTATCTCTTCTCGAAAGTTAAATTAAGCGTGAGCTCTCGTTGGAATCGTCGAATGCACTTAGCCACAACTATAAAAGATGGCTAGTTCAACAAAAATACAAAAAGTGTCAGAAAAAGATAAGAGAGAATTTCAAAACTGGTGGACTGAGAAATATGGCATGGTGAACAAAGGTGATAAAGCTGTGTGTGTATTATGTTCTGGGACAGTGGTATGTAGAACGTCATCTGTTAAACGGCATTATGAAACAAATCACAAATCTCTTTGTCAAAAAAGTCAACAAGAACAAAAGGAATTTATTTCTCGTTCAATCAAAGATAAAAACAATCAGTCAACGTCCATGATCAAGTATGTAAGTAAAGATAAACATACTAGTTCGGCAAGTTTTTCAGCAGCTTATGTTATTGCTCGCCATGGTAAACCATTTGGAGATGGTGAGTTTTTAAAGGAGGCGTGGTTAGCATGCGCCCCGGATCTTTTTGAAGATTTTGAAAATAGAGAGAAAATAATTCAGCGCATCAAAGATACTTCTTTATCCAGGAACACAATAAAAGATAGAATCCTAAAACTGGCGGAAAATATAAAAGAACAACAAATAAATTACATCAAGTCCTCTCATTTTATATCGCTGTGTCTGGACGAAAGTACCGATATAACTAAATCTGCCCGTTTAGCCATTTTTGCTCGTTATTGTGTAGCTAACGACGTCAAGGAAGAATTAATTGCTATGTCATCGTTGTCAACAACAACCAAAGGTCCTGATATTTGCACAGCTGTAAAAAATTCACTTATTGAAAAACAAATAGACTTAAGTAAAATTGCTTCAATAACGACTGATGCTGCTCCCAGTATGGTTGCAAAACTAATGGTTTTATCAACTTGTTCCAAAAAGACATAGGACACCCAGTTCTTGAATTCCATTGCATCATACATCAACAAGCTTTATGTGCAAAGAATGCTTTTGCCTCTCTCTACAATATTATGGAAATAGTTACAAAAGTAGTCAATCTCATATCGTCGCAAGCCTTAAATAAACGAAAATTTTAAGTTTTGCTTAATGAAGTGGACTCGGTGTACAATAGCTTACTGATGTATAACAATGTTCGCTGGTTAAGTCGCGGTCACGTTCTTGAAAGATTTGTTGATTGTTTGGAAGAAATTAGATTGTTTTTACAAAATGAAGGAAAAATCGAACATTATTCCCAATTAATGGATGTAACATGGCTTTCGAAATTGATGTTTTTTACTGATATTTGCCAGCACTTCAACGATTTGAACGTAAAGCTTCAAGGGGCAAACAAAACTGTAATTGTCATGATAGATCTCATTCGCGCTTTTGAGGGTAAACTGCAAATTTTACATAAAGATATTCTTTTGAAAAACTACAAGTATTTTCCAAACTTAAAAAAATTTATCAGCGGTTTGAATTTACATGAGAAATTAGACGAAGTAAAAATAACTGAAGAGTTTTTGTCGGTAATTAATTCATCAGTCGAAGAATTTTCGTCAAGATTTTCACAATTTAAAGAGTTATCGGAAACGCTTAAGTTTATTATGTACCCTGATATGACATCATTTGATAAGCTACTCTTGTCCAAATTTGATTGGTTGGAAATTGAAGATATGGAAATGCAGCTGAACGAATTCCGGTCCAGTTCGATATGTACTCAAAAATTCGTCGCAACAAGGAAAGAGTTGGAATCAATAGAGCTAGAAAGACTGTCAGGCAATACAACGATGAACGCCAATTCCAAATTAATGGAAACTTGGAATTCAATTCCAGACACATATAGCTGTTTGAAAAAGCTGGCATTTGCTATTTTGACAATATTTTCGTCTACCTATGCGTGTGAGTCCTTATTTTCAGAAATGAATAATATTAAAGATTTGCTTAGAAACCGTTTGTCAGATGATTCCAGTTCAGCCTGCATTTTGCTTAAAGTGACGAAATACAGCCCTGATATAAACTACTTAGCATCGAGATTGCAGCAACAGAAGTCACACTAAAATATTTCTTTCATTGTTTTTGTTTTTATCTTTGTTTTTTTTTTTTCTGAAACTTGTTTCTTCTAATAAAATGAATTTAAGCTGAATTAATATATGTATTTACAAATAAAATGCTTCACAATGGGAAACTATTTATTTTCTTCTTTATAGTCACTAGAACACTAGGTCAGGATGGCACGGAAGGCACTTAAATTTTTTTTTTTTTTAAATGGCACGAGGCTCTAAAAAGGTTCGCCATCCCTGGTCTATAGGGACAAGCCCGCTTCGATTGACGCACTGGAAGCCAACATCCATGCATTCATTCGTGAGATACCGGCCGATATGTGTGAAAGAGTATGCCAAAATTGGACTCAGCGGATGGGCTACCTGAGACGCAGCCGCGGTCAACATTTGCATGAAATTATCTTTAAACATTAAATTGCAAGGTTCAAACTATCGATTCAAATAAATATTTCATTCATTTTTTCGAATTTTTTTTGTGTTTTTTTTTTTTTTTTTAAGTTCTAAACCTCTTAAAAAATCACCCGTTATAAATTAAGAACAAAATTGGACCCAAGACTGAACCTTGAGGTACACCAATATTTATTAATGCTGAATTACTATAAGTACCATTTAGTCTTACACGTTGACTTCTGCCTGTTAAGTAAGACGAAAACCATTTGAAAATTACACCTCTAAAACCAACTTTGTATAATTTATCTAAAAGTATGCTATGATTGACCATATCAAACGCTTTTGTCATGTCTACAAATAGAGCTACACAACCTAAATTATTATTAAAACCTTCATGAATTTCGCTGCAGAGTTTTAATATTGCGTCTTCAGTTGATCTTTTCTCTCGAAAACCAAATTGTTCGTTACTAAAAAAATTATTTTTGTCCAGAAATTGTACAGTTCGCTTTTTTATCAACTTTTCAAATAGTTTTGAAAAAGTTGGAAGTAAAGAAATCGGCCTATATTGTGTCATTAGGCTTCGATTTCCTTTTTTAAACAGAGGAATAACTTCTGCAGTTTTCAAAGACGAGGGAAAGACACCACAATTTACACTTAGATTAAAAAGATGACATAAAACATCGACAATAAAAAATGAAATTTGTTTTAAAAGAAAGTTGGTAATTTTATCTGAAGTATTTGAATGTTTATTGTCCAGCGACATTATTTGTTTATGGATTTCAATTGGTGTAAAGTGGTCAAATACAAAGCTATTTAAGTGAAATGAATCTTCAATAAGGTCCGCATACAAATCGCAATCACAGCTAACTTGAATATAAGATGGCTTCGACTTTGATGCAATGCACACAAAAAACTCATTAAAATGATTTGCTATTTCCACAGGATTTGACGATATGACACCATCGATTTCAATTTTAAGTGTGTTTTCTTTTTCATTTTGTTTGTTAAGAATATCATAGACAACCCTCCATTCTTCCTTAATGTTTCCTTTACAATTTTGAATTTTATCACAATAATACTTATCCTTACAAGATTTTACTTTTTCTTTTACTTCTCCGCTTAATTTGGTATAGTCTTTTTTTAAGCTTGGATTATGTGGATAGCGTTTACAATCAAATTTTTCTTATATATTTTCGCTAGTAAACCTTTATTTATCCATGATCTAGGTCGTTTTAATTTAAAATTATTTATTACTGTCTCGTCTCTGGTACATCCCGGAAAAAGGGTCTTTAGTAGGAGGTTGAGTGTGTCCGTACAGGATTGTGTCCAGTTGCCATCACTATCTTTAAGATACGTTGGAACTGGAGATTCTTTAGATAAAATTTTCCTGAGTCTGGCTGATTCTGTGGTGTTTTCTATGTCACTGCAGAACGTGTGCCAGGCAGTGCGTTTAGCTCTTGTAATTGCACTTTTGAACTTGCGCTGGCTGGATTTATATAATGGGTGATCCATTTCGAGGTTCCCTACTTTTTTAAAGAAAAAAACACAGAAAATTCAAATTTAATGGAGAATGTTTATTATCAGTTGAAAGAATATTCTTTGGCATTTATTTTTTCAAGATTATGTCTATCAAATGTTGGCCGTTGCTACGTCGCAGATGGTCCATACGTTGAGTCCAATTTTCGATCACTCGTTCGAGCATTTCGACTGGAAACTGGCGAATGACACGCGTGATGTTTTCCTCCAGGGCCTGAATCGAAGCGGGTTTGTCGGCATAAGCTTTTGACTTTACATATCCCCACAGGAAAAAGTGTAACAGTGTGATATCACACGATTTTGGTGGCCAATCGACCGGCCAAAAACGTGAAATTATGTGCTCAGCGAAATGTTCTCTCAATAAGTCCATTGATTGATGCGATGTGTGGGAAGTGGCGCCGTCTTGCTGAAACCAAATGTCGCCGAGATCACGAGCTTCAATTTCAGGCATCAAATAGTCGGTTATCATGGCACGATAACGGTCGCCATTGACGGTTACGTTCCGAAATCGACTCTCTACGGTCTTCGTGTACACTCTCAGCTACGGCTGCTATATTTTCTTCACAGCGTGCTGGACGTGGTCTATTCGGTCGAATATTATCCAATAATGAATGCTGGGTCTCAAAATGGGTGATGGTGTTGCGAATAGTACGCTCAGTAGGCCGATTATGTTGACCATAAGTTGAGCGAAGTGCACGAAACACATTCCTCACAGAACGTGAATTTTCATAATAAAGCTTAGTACGCTGCTCGAGCTTAATTTTAGCTCCCATACAAAATTCTCTCCAAAAATTAGCTGAGCTAAATTTAAGCGAATCCATATAGCCGAGCGGTACGCTGCTTCAGCTAAAAAATCGAACTTTCATTTCAGACTGTACTGGATGTATCTATCACAATTTAGCGCGCTCATTATTAGTTCGGGACATTTTCTCAAGCTAAATTTTGACACATCGTATTACTTTTTTCTGTTGTGCTATTGAGTTGTTGAAATAAACTTATTTTTCAAAGAACAGCTGTTTGTTGTAAAACTTATCCACAAAGCACTCTGTGTCAAAATTAAGCGAGGATTTTAGCTAGTGTTTGGAGAGAAATAATGGAGAGCAGCTAAAATTTAGTTTCGCTCGAGCAGCGTACTAAGCTTAAAGTTAAACAATTTGTAAACGTTGTTCACGCGTAATGGTGGTGGCAATCTCGACGCACGCGACGAACGCGACGCAGACGGTTTCGCATTGAAGTGTCAAAAATGGTGAGGATTTGAGTGGTGGTGGCAATCTCGACGCTCACGACGCGACGCGATGCGATGTCACTTGATTAACAGTTCACCATTAGCCGTCGAAGATTTTGTTTGTTTTTCAATTCTCACAGAAGAAAACTTAATTAGTTGTTAAATATTAATTCAGTACTTTTAATTTATGTTGTTTATTTATAATCTATGAAAGTAATCTCAAGATTCTCACAAACATACCATCTGACAGCTTTCAAACTGACATTCCAATGCGTCGATGCGCAAGAAAGTTGAAGTTGAATCAACTTTTCTGTGTAGCTAACGTCCATTGCGTCGCGTCGGCGTTCAGATTGCCCACTTATACATGTTCCCATAAGCTCGATGAGTTTTTGACATTTCAACGCGAAACCGTCTGCGTCGATACCGTCCGTTGCGTCGAGATTGCCTTGGGGGTGAGTCTTTCCATTATGAAATGCCAAACAATACTAAACAAAAATAACATGACAGCATGACACGACTCACACGTGATCTGTCAAAAAAGGCTATTGAAAAAAGTATCTCTACTTGGATCACCCTTTAGATCCCAGTCAGTTTGTAAGCTTGTTACTTTGGCTGCGTTAAAGAGCGCTCTAGTCTTTCTCCTGATTTCGAGGAGCTCTTTCGTCCACCATGGTTGAGATTTCTTGCTCTTTGGGGTCTGTAAAGGACAAGCTTTTTCGTACGCATTGTTCAGAATCTTATTTAGGGTTTCTGATGTTGCGTCGATTTCCTCTGGGGTATCTAAGGTATTTTGTTGCAGTTTTTGTTTATTCTTCCCGACTTCGTTGAAGAATACTTCCCATTTTGTTATTCTGGGGTTCCTGCATTTGCTTATTATTTCAACATTAGCTTCAATTAGGAATTCAATAATCCTGTGGTCTGAAAATGATGCTTCTTGGGAAACAGTCCATTTTCGCACAGTAAGACTTTGTGAGTTGTTGTAAGGCTAACTTAAATGAACAATAACTTGTCAATTTTACATTCAAAATAAAATAAAAAATCCCGCAAAATTATTTGGAATGAAAAATTTGCGCAATTGTAGAACTAACCATCGAAACAGAAAAACTACAACACACCAATTTATTCTTTCCACAAACCACCACTAAAATACATACGCCACCTGCATGCCAAACATCCAACCACATGCCCATCCATATCTACACAATTCCCTCGCCACATCGCTGATAATGCCCCACAATGCCCACATCTGAAATGTCACTCGCTGACATTCCCGCTGTCATTTTGACATTCACTAAATCCAACTTGAACGCAACAAAACAGAAGTTCGACAATGCAATCGAGTTTTCGTTGTTCACTCGGTAGGTCGATGATGGATTTTTTTTCGGAATATTTTTCATTATTTCTTTAAAAAAAAAATTAAATAACCAAAAACAACACAACAACGACATAAATAAATCAATCGAATATCCTCCTACAATGCTGAATGCTTTGTGCGTGTCGTGAACGTGAAACTAACACAGTCTTTGCCTTTTTTTGTTATAATTTGTCGCTTAAAAAATTTATTCGAACGCGAATTGTTTACGAGTGAAAAAGATAATTTTACATCGACATACAATTTTTCTGTTAATTCGTTTTTAATTTTTTTTATAAAAAAAAAGATACAAAACAAAGAAAATAATTCCCCATGCTATTTTAAGTTATTTTGTGTGTTCTGTCTGTTCGTGTGGTCTTTTGTGATTTTTTTTTTATCGTGGATTCCTTTCACAATTCCACCACCACCACCACGAATCATTTATTATTGTTAATTAATAATTTTTTGTTGTTGTGGTTAATTTTATTCGAGTTTTGCTTTTATCGCGAGTGCGTGTGCAAGTGTATGCCCAGTGCAGTGTGTGTGTTGTTGTTATGGCTCCTTGCGTAGCTGCACCACTTATTTCAATCGAAAATCGAAAAATCCCTAAGAGCAGTGAAAATGCAATTTCCCATGGTGGTCATGCATTAAATTATAGTGGCGGTCCAGTGTGCCAATGTGGAGTGCGAAACATGCACAAAGGCGCGGGCGTTGCTAGTGTATCAGTGAGAAGGATCCTCCCAGTGGGTGTTGGTCGAGGAATGTCCAGTTTGTGGTTGATGGCTGTGCTGGCTGTGAGTGTACTTGCAGTGGATATAGCCGAAGCTCATGGCGTCTCATCGAGTGTGAAGGATAGCAAAGCTTATTTAAATGAAGGTAAGTGCGGGATGGTGGTTTGTTTTTTGTGGTATCGTTACAGGAAGGGTGAACGCCCTCTTTATTTGATAGACTGGTGTAGACCCAACATATGGATCAGGCTTGTTTTTTTTTTAAATATGGAACAGCTTTCAACTAAAAGCTTTAAAACTAAACCTGGACTACCTGACTCCCTTTAAAAAGGTTTGAAACTCTTGTCCTGTATGGAGAAACACCAATAAGACCTCTGCGATCCGATTAAAAGAAGGATGAGAAGCCTTCTGCTTTCTAAAGTCGAAATCTAAAAGCGGGTCCTTCTGTCATACCAGTAAAGTATTAAACTTGTGATCACAGGTCATATCCTAGCGACTGCGTTGGTCCTTGGTCTACAAAGCAGAGAGCCTAAGGCGAACCCCGAAAGCAACAACACTTTCTGTTATTTTGTTCACTCCGACTTCATCCCAAAGTGGTTGCAATGGCCTAATGGTAAGTGTGTCCAAGTAATAAACCGGCGGTCTCTGATTCAAATCTTGAAAGTGACAACACGTACGTTTTATTGAATGCTCCGCCTCTTGCGAAAGTCTGACAAACATCCAAGAGTAACACTGTCATGAGAAGCTTCTCAACTGGACCGTTTGGATTCGGTGTTAAACAGGAGGCGTCTTCTTTATGGGAAAAACACTAACTTCTCACACACAAACAAACGGAAAAGCTAGGTTTGAGACCCTGTATGGTCCTCAAATGCCAGATATTTATTGTTCACGTAGCAACTCCCCCACTTCATCCCAAAGTGGTTGCAGTGGCCTAATGGTTAGTGTGTCCAAGTAATAAGCCGGGGGTCTCTGATTCAAATCCCGAAAGTGACAACACGTATGGTTTGTTCACTGCTCCGTCTCTTGCGAATGTCTGACAAACATCCCAGAGTAACACTGTCATGAGAAGCTTCTCAACTAGACTGTTCGGATTCGACGTTAAACAGGAGGAATTTTCTATATGGGAAAAGCAATAAAAGCAAAAGCTAGGTTTGAGACCCTGTAAGGTCCATAAACCAGATATTTATTTTTCACGTAGCAAGCTTCCGACCCGTTAAAGGTCTCTGCCTGAGACCAGGCAATCTTCCATTCTCTTCAATCCGTGACACTTTAACTCCAGTCATTCAATCCAAGTGCTCCGGCTCCCGCGTTCGCTTCAGTCTTCAACTGGAATTTCGGTCACCCTTGCCGCCGCGAACCTGAAGGCTGGATCACAATAATTCTCTCGACTGGATCATAATGTCCATTCGGTCGATGTCGCCGAGCGAATGTAGTCGGCGTTTTTTTTTCCGAAGGCGCCTCATATTTGCCCTGCTTTCCTGTTTATTATCTATCACTCGGCGCTGTAAAGTAGGACCGGTAGGATTAGGGTCCGGCAGAGTAATAGTCGACTTCGAGTTGAAAGTCTCGATTCCATTTTTTTTTTCGCATAACCGAAATAGCATCGGTGTCCCAGGGTCAGGCTGTTGCCTCCGAGGTAGATGAACTCTTGAACTACCTCAAAATTGTTGTTATTAACATTTTTGACATTTTGTCCAAGATCTTGCACTTTGCTTATTGTCATGTCTTCACTCATGTCTTGACTTCTTTTGGCCCACCTTGTAGTAAGATGAGCCAAAAGAAGTCATCCGATGTTGTTTGGCCCTTCAGAATATCGGTTGTGGCTCGCGCAGTATGTGCCGATGCTCCGTCCTGTTGGAACCACATGTCCTCCAGTTCTAATTCGTCCAATTGCGGCAGAAAAAACTCGGTTAACATGGTCCTATAACGCGCACCGTCCACTGTTGTCGTTTGACCAGCGGCGTTGTCGAAAAAAATGGCCCGATGACTCCTCCAGCGTGAACAGCGCATACCATGCAGTAACTTTGAGCGGTGTATAGCTCCTCGTGCATTACTCGTGGATTTTCGGTGCCCCAGAAGCGATAGTTTTGCTTGTTTACGTACCCGCTGAGGTGAAAATGAGCCTCATCGCTCATTATGAATTTGGTCGTCAACTTCGTCCTCGAGATTGAGGATGGCTTGGGCGTAGGTTACACGCGTTTGGCGGTCGACAGGCAACAGCTGATACACGGCCTGGACTTTGTATGGAAACATGCGTAAGTCTTTGACTAAAATTCGCCTTAGGGACGACCGGCTGATGGCTAATTGCGAGGCACGCCGTCTGGTCGATGTTTCCGGCGACAGCTCGACATCCTATGCAACAGCAGCGATATTCTTGGCACAACGGGTTCTCCGGGGCCGGCCACTCTTGATAACGTCTCGTGTGGTCCCATACTCATCAAGGTTGGTGGTCAAACGGCACAGTGTTTGCGCAGTCGGTGTCGGACTGCCGGTTAATCGGCGACGAAATTCGCGCTCCGCCAACACTACAGACGAATTGTTACGCAAAAAGTAGACCCGATTATTCCGCTTGGGGAGTGTATCGCTCCATGGCTTGTTCACTTGTATTCTACATCTGTCTAGTCCACAAATGTCAAAACAGACTTGACATTGGCGCCCATTTGCAAAAATCTTCCAATAGGGTGATCTCTTGTGGCCCACATTGTAAAAGTCTTCAAAAGGAGTTTTGCGTGTCCATCAATTGCCGTAAGTGCTTCTACAACGGCACGATGGAAGCGGTCGATATCGGCAGGGTATCTCAATAGTTACACAGATTTGTTGAAGATACTGCCGTATGACAGGTGTAAAAGCCAACGCATTATCTGTCCAATCTCGAAATTGAAAAAGAGTGCATGACAGCGCGTCTCCTTGTCGGACATTCGGACAGCACATGTTACGTTGGGAATAGTCTGTTATGCCAAAAAGTACTTCGGACATAAAATTGAGCTGCAAACTTTTGCAAACAGTGCGAGATCGTTGTAGTTTCAGGATCAGCCCAACAACTTTGGCCAGTGAACTTTAAATTAAATGATCCAGCGCCTCATCCGACATGCCTCTCAATAGCCTGGTAACAAGCCTCTAGTTGCGGACTTAAAGTTGGTTGATGTCGGTTTTAAATTGTACGCTCCACCTTATCCGAGGGGTTACTGTGTCCGACGCCTGGCTGACAACCGAAGACCCTGCAACCCGGAATATTGCTAGCTATCTCAAACGTGTAATGTGCAATTTTTTTACCAGGGAGGTCATTCCGTAAATTTTAAAACGATTATCACCCAGGCGGTAGTCGATACCTCATGAGCAATCGCTTAATAATCGTCTGTGATTCGACAATCGCTCAATAATCGTCTGTGATTCGACGATTATTGAGCGATTGCCATTCAAGACACAACTTCTCAACATCCGTTTAGAAGGATTCGAGGATAATCTGAAATAAAGGTTTCTAATACATCCTCACTTTATTGAAAATGTGACGCTATTGCACTTTCGAGAAATTCCTCTCTTAGTTACATGTTCTCATTACATAATTGGCAGTGGCGTTGCATCTATCTGAGCTTATTCCAAACAGCGTACCTACTAAAATTTCATAAAGCTATATCTAGACACATTCGACGCATAAATCTCCGATGATGATACAAATTTTTGGCGCAACAGACTTGTTAGTTGTCTAGCCTAGGGCCTTGCTTTTTCTCACAACCATTCATGTATGCGAGGGTACTTCCTGTACGATGGCGGGGCCTTTTATATCGAATCCGAAGAACTGAGTTGAGATAAGCGTTTCTTGATAGTGAATACCACTCGAATGATTTATCAGATCATCGCGATAGGATGGTCAGTGAAAAATCATTTAGGTGTTGCTTCAGCAGGGAATTGAACCCAGACCTTCTGTGGGCAGTTCACCGCACTAAGCCATGCTCAATGAGAGAAAAAATCCATCAAATGTATTTTCGAAACTTCAGTTTTTGGATGCATTTTTGGTTGATCATGTAGATTTCTGATTTTTAGAACCTTTCAGCCATGATTTGCACTACGTCTGCTCCATCCGCTTTAATGAAGGCAAAGTCAATTCAGCAAGAGATGTCGCACATACCTGCTCCGTTTTATTGATCATACCCACTCGTTATGATTCATACAAAATTGGTTTGTCGAACTTCATTGAAACCCCTTCACTTTAATGTGACTCTACGCCACTGATATCTGTGCTAAATTTCGAAAGGGTAATGAAATGCGTTTTCTTCTCTTCTCTATAGGGCTAAGTTACAATCTTGATAAGAGGTTGTTCATAGCACTCCCACTTTACTAAATTCTAAAGGCCGGTTTGCTGGTCCGATCTAAAGAAGTATTAGATACCAATTTCGGGACACTAACAGTGACTCTGTATAGATTTGCTTTTTATTTAGAAAATAATTAAATAACTAAATATTGGATAAAATCTCTGTTTTCACAATTCACTGCCAATTTCAACACGCTTCGATGTCCTTTAAGTGTTTTTCCAATTCAGCCCTTAAAAAGGCAATTTCCTATCCATCATTTGTCTTAAATCGCTCAGCTGAATTTGTTATTTGCTTATGAGGGTAGAAAATCTCCAAAGATGTCTTCCTCTCGTTGGCATTGAAAATGAAAATCAATTTAGTTTCCTTGCGATTTCCCGGCGCCTGAATATGAAAGCACGTATACACACACACACATATAAACACAACATTTGGATTGCGAATAAGGATTTATCCCGAGGAAGTGAGTACTCAAACAAAAGTAAACATTACTTCATCTCGTGTGTATAATCCCCAACAAGATGAGGACAGCCTTGAACCTCTCTTGGTCTCACCCCACTCCAAAGGCACACATTTTTGTGTGAAACAAAAACAAAATCCTCCAGGGTCACATTCACAAACTGGTGGTGACTATCCCATAGCAACTGGAGCTCATTTCGTGGAATCAAAACATACAAACTAGCGTGACCACCAATAAGATTGCACCCCAAAAAAATGGGAAAAGATTAATAACCAGACAATGAAAATTACTCCAAGAAAAAAACGAGAGTGTTCCATACCTCTACCCAAACACTTTCATATTTCCCAACAAAGCCCGACTTGTGGTGTGGTCTCTGTTGGGTTAAGTTATTAACTTCAAGTGTACCCTCCATAATTATGATTATTTGTCTGGATTTTATTTTTATTGTCCGGCAAGACCTACCTACCTTTCGTCTACCTGGGGTCCAATTATGAAGATCTTCCCAAGCCCTTGTGCACAACTGGTGGTAGATTTGCATTGATGTTATCACTGAAAATAATTGCTATTGTCAATGTCCTTCGTGATGGTTGCAGATACCTACACCGGTCACATCTTTTTGTGAAGTTATTACGACCTAAATAAAATTTCACACCTCCGAAATGAAGGTTGTAAAATTGCCAATAGTTAGACGACAGGTGCAAAGTGCGAAACTCATTGGAATTCAGAGGTAAATCTTTGAACAATGGTGTGTAAAATAACATGAGAGGTGGAATTTGCTTAAAATTAAGACAAGTTGGACAAAGTCTAAACATTTAACACGAAGAGTTTCTTCGGACAGCCTTCAACTAGAAATGCAAACAAAATTACATTCATTTCATTATTTAGCTTATTTTTTACCAATCCATTTACAGAGTTTAAAATAAGACTCAACCGCAGTGAACTTTATCGTCTCGCTTGAACAAAGCGACACTCATTGATTTTTTCATTGAGGTCGCGACCTTTCATTGAAAGAGTTCGATAGGAGTTTCAACCGCAGCGAACTTTATTGTTTCGCTTGAACACCATAGGAGTGTCTCCTGGCTTAAATTGTTTTATTGCTATTACAGGAAGAAATCCTCGAATAAAGTAGTCGATGTATGTATGATAGTAACGATCATATAGTTTACTAACTTAAGTGGAGCTACGGTGCGGGATGAACCTGGGCCTCAACCAACATGCCTCTCCAATTAGCCCGGTCCTTAGCGAACTGCCTCCAGTTGCGCACTCCAAGTTGATTGAGGTCGGTTTCTACTTGTGCGCGCCACTACTACATTCGTTCTACATGTCCTAGCCATCTTAAACGTCCAATGCGGAGTTTTTTGACCAGGGGTATGTCACTATACAGCTCGTATAGTTCGTGGTTGAATCTTCGTCTCCATAGCCTGTCAACGCAAACGTGACAGACGATTTTCGAAGAATTTTTCTCGCGAATCGACCAATTTGATACGGTCGATGCTTCAGCGCCGTAGAGTAGGACTGGGATGATCAGGGTCTTTTGGGATCTTCTTAGTAGTTCGAGTGACGACTTTACTTCTAAATGGCCTTCTTAGCCCGAAGAAACAGCGATTGGCAAGAGTAATTCTTCGTTTGATTTCTGACAAGATGTTGTTGTCAAACTTCTCAAAGTTATATCTGTCAAGGGTGATTAAATGGTGACGTTCTGTCCAATTCGTCGATGCTGTGTGTCCTTTCGTGTTGGCAGCATATACTTAGTCTTCCCCCATTTACTGCTAAACGCATTTTCGCCGCTTCCTCCTCTATACAAGCAAACTTGGCTATGACATCACGTTGAGTCCTACCAATGATGTCAATATAGTCGGCGTATGCTAGTAGGTGCACCGATTTTTGGAGAATTGTGCCTCTGGTGTTGGCTCGGGATTTTTGCACAATCCTCTCAAGAATCAAATTAAAAAGTCACATGACAGCGCATCGCCTTGCCTGAATCCTTTTTTGGTATCGACTGTGTCGATGAGGTCGTTTCCAACCCTGATGGTGCAGCGAGAATTCTCCATCGTCATCCTACACAAACGGACGAGTTTGGGCGGTATACCAAAACTAGACATGGCTCTGTAAAGTTCGTCTCTATAAATGCTGTCGTATGCGGCTTTGAAATCGATGAATAGGTGGTGGGTATCGATTTGGACTCCTTGAGTTTTTTCCAGGATCTGCCGAAGTGTGAAAATTTGATCAGTTGTGGACTTTCCTGGCCTAAAACCACCCTGCCAAGGGCCAATCAAGTTATTGGTACATAAACAGTTTCAGACGTTCACAAATTACGGCAGATAGGTTCTTGTAGGCGATGTTGAGGAGACATATGCCTCTGTAGTTGGCGCAGTTCAGAGGGTCCCCATTTTTGTGGATCGGGCAAACGATGCTGAGGTTCCATTCTTCAGGCATGCTTTCAACCGACCAGATTTGGCTCATGAGTTGGTGGGTGTTGCTTACCAAGTCATCTCCGCCAACTTTATACAGCTCAGCGGGAAGGCCGTCATTTCCGGCGGCCTTATCAAGCTCAAGTTTAGAAATTGCTATCCTCACTTCACTTAGGTCCGGTGGTTGACAGTTTTCGCTGTCGTTGCCAATATTGAATGATACCTTCTGTTTGATTCCTTCTGAGCGGAATGTTGTTCATCATCGCCGCTTGACAATCTGCAGAAGTGGTTCTTGCATATCCTCAGCATCGACTGTGTCTCAAACACGATATTTCTTTGTTCATCTCTACATGATTCTGTTCGAGCCTTGTTTCCTTGGCTTTGGCGTTGTACACTTTGGTAAAATTTGCGAAAATCGTTCCTGGAGTGGCACCTCTCTATATCCTCGATCGCGCGCTTTTCTTGCGCTTTTTTCTTCTTTCTGAAAAGCCGGTGTTCTTCCCTTCTTCTCTGCCTATAGAGCTCAATGGCAGCTCTCGTCTTCACCTGCAGCTTAGCCTTGTAGGCCTCGTTCTTGGCTGCGAGCATCTGTCGGCATTCCTCGTCAAACTTGTTTGTGGCCGCGAGAAACCTAAAACATCAGTTGAGGCTGATCTAATGGCTTGTTGTCATCGTTGCCATTGTTCTTCGACATAAGATGCTGGTGGTATGGTGTGAATCGAGAGGTTAAGGGATACGTGTTGCGCGAAGGTCCTTCGGTCTCTGACGATTGCAGTCTTTCGACATTAAGTTTCTTCAAAGTACTTCTGGATTGTTGTGGCGTGGTGGATATCCGCATCCTTACCTTGGCTGCAACAAGGTAGTGGTCGGAGTCGATGTTAGCCCGTCGGAATGTTCGGACATCCAAAATACTGGATGCGTGCCTCTTGTCTATCACAATTTGATCAATTTGGTTGACTGTTCGTTGATCTGTAGATCGCCATGTCCCCTTTTGGATATCGAGGTGAAGAAACCGTGTGCTGGCTATAGTGGCATTTCGTTCCGTAGCGAAGTCAATTAGCCTAAGTCCGTTACCAGGCGTGTTGTTGTGTAGGCTATGTTTTCCGACAACATTACCAAAGATGTCTTCTCTTCCTACCTTTGCGTTAAAATCTCCCAGCACGATTTTTACATCGTACTTTGGTAGTCGCTCATAGGTTTTGTCGAGGAGCTCGTAGAAGCAGTCCTTATAGTTGTATCATCTTTTTCCTTCGTCGGAGCATGAGCGCATGTTGTCGAATTTGTCCTTGATGCGGATTGTTACAATGCGTTCGCTAATGTCTTGAAAACATAAGACTTCTTGCCTAAGTCTGGCACCTATAACAAATCCGCATCCAAATAGTCGCTGTTTCTGCTCACTATAACACGGTCCATATTAGATGACACAGTTTTTCATCCTATTTTTGCCCGGCCCATCCCATTGTATTTCCTGGATGGCAGTAATGTCTGCTTTGTAGCAGTTTATGACTTCCGCTAGTTGTTCGCCTGCACCTCTCCTGTTTAATGTTCTCACATTCCAGGTGCAGATACGAACGTCGTTGTCCTTTTTTTCGTTTAGCAGGGTGTCAACAGTAATGTCAGTTCTTTCCGAGGCTATTGGTTGCTTCGTAACAATGGTTTTTCCATGGGTGGGTAGTTAACCCAAAGCACAACCCCCAACCTGGAGGGCCAGTTCCAATTTATTAGATACCCCTAGGACACGGGGCCATTAGTATCCACTTCGGGATTGAGCGCTGTCGTTGGCCTTTTGTTTCATCCGCCACCATCTCTGTTCAAGGGGCCTGGCTTACCCTTGAAATACCTAGATAACCTGTTGTCTGTATATGTCGAAACAGCTTATCTAGGTTCGCTGGGATGGCAGACCGGGTATTCATTCCGCGCCATTCTGACCCGGGTGATTATAGTGATGCTGTTTTACGTCTTGTTATCAACACTCGCACTTATCGTTTAGCAAGTCAAATCCGGTCGGATGAGACCAGTACCCGATGGTTACCACTTGGAGGTAAAAATTAACAGATTTGATCTGTAGTCAGAGTTGCGAGCACTGGGCATTGCCAAGTTAAAGCCAATCTACCTCGTTCTACAACACCCAACCTATAACCAGCTTACGGAAGTAAAATTTCAATTCCATCATGTTTTGTGTTCCAATGAAATTGGACCCTAAGGACACAGGACTTGGTTGGATTTTAGCCTTCTGAAATGTTTTTCATAATCCTGTCAATTCGTATCTACTGCTGATATCTAATTTACCGTACAGAAAGTTAATAACCACTTGAAAAAAAAACCTCTATATTCGATCATCAAAAATTATATCTCTCTCACTTCATTAGTCGTCGCATCTTTTAAAAAATAATTAAATGCCACATGCCGACAAATTAACGATCTCTTGTCTAAGACAACATGGTCTCCTGATGTGTATGACACGATCGTGGTCGTTGTTTTCTACTTTATTACCTTACCGTTGTCTACAAAAAAAAAAGAAAAACTCATTGAAAAGTATTTATTTCGAAATTAAATTTAATTTGCGTAAATAATTGCAACGCGCAGCAATAAGAAATCGATTAAAACAAACTTTCGCAAAATGTGTATCTAAGTATCTTAAAATCGTACTTAAGCATCGAAACTATTTATGTGCAGATAATTATACGATTGGCGAAAGTATTTTTCGGATTTTTTATTTTTATATTTTTCTATGAATACCGAAAATAAATGAAATATTTTTGAATGACGAATTTCTATGTGTTGACAGTCAAAATGTCGTCATATCGAAAAATTGTGGTTTATTGAAGGCCAGAGAGATTAATCGAGTCGTTTGTAAAAGATATCAAATACCGTTAAGCGGGCAGATAAGCAACAACAAAAAAGTGTATCAACAAACATATTTCTGTTGTTGTTTTGCTTTTCTTTGCGGTTTTTGATAAAACACCATTTTGTTGTAGATACGTATTTTTGCTTAGGTTTAGCATGCTTTTGGACCTGTGAAACCGGTTGCATTTAAATACACATATATTCGAATATACTCAGCTTTAGGTTAATCTTGTTTTGCATATGAATATTTTATGCTAAACATGGAATAGGAAACGGTGACGGTATATACATTCCGGAGAAGTGATAAGTTAGTTTGTGCATATTTTTGGTTTATTTTTAGAAAATTTACAAAAAATCCGTTTAAATCGAATTTTCTAACTTTGGATAATGTTAAGGGAGGGACCAGTCAGTTTGCGTTAGAAGTTGCAGTTACACATGACATACGGTAATATGTGGCAAATATTTTTGTCAATCAAAAATGAATTTTTAATTAAAAAATTATGCACAGTACAACATGACAATTTCTATATTACTTCTGAGCATAAATTCGAAATAACTTGTAATTTTCGCAATTGACAGTTTTATACTAGGAGGGTAGACTAAATTCGGGCATTATGGCGTAGTGGATTTTATGCCTTATGTTCCGATTTTTTTTCAAAGCAAACATTTAGAAAGGAAGAACAATCCTGCAATGTATATCATCAGGAGTAGTACACATGCTAAATTTAAGTGTGGCATTCGATTTCTTTTCAAGAATCTTTCATTAAGCGCTTCCAATGTTTAAACTTTAATAAAACAAAGTGTGTGAGAGATATCGTCAAAATTTTGTATTCAATTGAAAGACCTATCAATGTCATTATGTATGGAATATAAAATCGTTAAAATGTCTGCCGCGCCTTCCATGGTTTGGCGCTCACCCGAAGTGTCCAATTTTACATGACTCTGGCGAATAAATCAGTCTGAATTTGACCGATGGCATGGGTTATGTTGGCTTTGAGGGCCGCTGTGGTTTGTGCCTTATTAGCAAAATACCTGCGACTTTAGAAAACCCCACAAGAAAAAGTCTTACTGGGTCAAACCGCATGATCTCGGTGGCCAGTTCACATCACCTCCATATGAGAGGACCATGCCCACGAATCGCTATAGTGCAGAATTTGCAATGTGGCTTGATTTCTGTGACACGTAGCGCCGTCCTGTTGAAACCACATGTGGGTGATGTCCATATCATCCAATTCAGGCCAAATGAAGTGGGTAATCATCGACCTATAGCGCCCGCCGTTGCGTTGGTGGCCAACGTCGTATTCAAAGAAATATGGACCGATGATAGCCAGCCCTAAATCCACACCAAACAGTGACTTTTTCGGGATGCATTGGACGCTCATGGACCTCATGTGGATTACTATCATCCCAAATTCGACAATTTTGGGGCCGAAATGGGGCTCATCGCTGAAGACGAATTTTCGATGAAAATTACGGTCAGTTTCCAACTGCTCCAGAGCCCATTCAGCGAACACACTTAGTTAGAATTGGTGGTTAACCTTCAGCTCCTCTGTCAGTTGAATACTGTAAGGGTGCAGGGTCAAGCCACGATGCAAAATTCGCCAAGTTGTTGCCTGCGAAAGGCAATTCTTGTGAGCGACGTGAAATCGGATTCTCGGCAGATCTTGCGTTTCGTCGACGTATGGTTTACTGAACCAGTGGACTAAAATTTATCCACCACACTGCAGATCTCGCGTTTCGTCGACGTATGGTTTACTGAACTAGTGGACTAAAATTTATCCACCACACTGCGAATAGTCCTCTCCGTAGGATGATCACAAAAAAATACAAATATTTGGCGCAACAGGCTCGTTAGTTCACAGTGCCGAGCTTTCTTACAACCATTCATGTGTGCGTGTGCACTTCTTGTACGATGGCGGGACCTCCTGTTTTATGCCGACTCCGAACGGCTATATTGAGATAAGCTTTTCTTGACAATTGATCATTTGTCAAGAGCCCTGCTGATCATCCTGTAGGATGATCATGGCGATTGTAAAAATGAACGGAGCGCGCGGATCCTTGCCCGAACAGAACACCCGTTTTGATAAACAATTTCGTCATATGCACGTGTTGTTTAACGCTATATCCGTCTATGGTAATTTTTCAAAACAGACTGAATAAATGACAGCTAATTTGACAGATGTGGCTTTAACAATATGGCCGCTATCAATTGCAATGTTCGAAAGTCGCTTTGATATGACCACCGCGAGTACTTTTGAAGCGATTTATTGTATGGACCCAATTTTCCACAACATCTTCTCAAGTTAGAAATTCGCGTTTCACATGGTTCCTGAGCTAATCTAACGTTGTTGGCTTGTTACCATAAACCAACGACTAAGCATTACCTGAAAAAAATAATTCCAAAGGCTTCAAATCGCATGAGTGAGTGGCCATTCGTGACTTTTTCTCGAATTTAGACGATTACCACACTTCCCCTCAATAGATTTATTGTTAAACCAGTTGTATATCATATTGTACCATCGTCTTGGAACCAACTGATGTCAAATCCATCCTAATCTGGCCAATGATAGTCTTTCAACATGGCGACTTTTTACTTATTTACTTAAGTGGCGCTACAGTCCGGAATGAATCTGGGCCTCAACCAACATGCCCTCTCCAATTAGCCCGGTCCTTAGCTAACTGTATCCAGTTGGGCACTCCAAGTTGGTTGAGGTCGGTTTCTACTTGTGCGCGCCACTTCGCGACTTTTTACCAACGAAAAAAGTACGGCCCAATCACACCGCCTTTGTAAATACTTTGACATGTGGATCTGTTGCTATCCAACAATACATATTTCGCTTATTGACAAAGATACGAATAATCAATATCGCTGCAGATAGTTCTTTTAGGAAATTCAGGATTTTTTCAAACTTTTGTAGAGCCCAATTTAAGAACTTTTGGATTTTTAAATGATAAAGGAACTTCAGTTTATGAGGTTATTTCGCCTTGTAAAGTCGAGATCTTTACGCAAAATGGACTGCTTTGTGTCACTTTAAACTAAAGTACTTTAAAGGGCCTCCTAGAATGCGTATCTGAAGTTGATGCTTTCGATATTCAAGCAAATTTTAAGCTTATTGACACTATGTAGCATCTTAAAACTGTCCCGCAATAGTTTCTGAAAATCCATGATATAGTGATCAAAGGTGTTAAAGGAAATTTTTTTAAACGAATGACTTGTGATCTCTTGATCATATCATCATGAGTCCAAAGCCCCTTGAGTTTCGCCAAACACCACGTCACATATGCATCGAATAGCTTATAAAATGTAGTTCTTCATCGGGTTCCTGACGCATTTCAGTATAGCTATCAATTTTAGTAGAATTACGGAAAAAATTTATTCCAATCTGCTCAGTTATAGCTACGACATTGAAGTAGCTAAACATGGTGTCTATATTCAGAACCCACCATGAGACAAACTACGTTTTGCTCAACAATCAACATTGATGTAGTAAGAGATTGTCTACCCAAACTCTTCTATATGAATGGGGAATTTTTTTTAAATAAATTTCAATCAAAAATATTTTCTGCTCTAGATTAGCTCAATTTTAGCAGTAAGTACGACCCTACGTCTAGCAACTTAGGCTAACTGATATTCGCTTAGCACGAAGTTTCCACTTGCTGTTGATGTTGAGCTACACATGATTTTCCATTTTATCATTTACAACCAAGGCCATATTAACGTAGACCATGTGGAGACGAAATGTACCTATTACTTGCGAGTCAGGATGTCATCAATGTTTAGGAGACGTTAGGCCACATATATTTTGTCTTAGTCTTTTGTACAGCTAATCACATCCTGACCTTAGAGCCCTGAGATCCAGAATACATATATAATTTTTCAATACCGTCAGAAGTACCTTTTCTCCAACCTTGGCTTTAAAGAGGAGCTCAAAGAAACTCTTCACTGACGTCGTACAATCAGAAACTTCTTGGATAAGTCTGTCGGTTATAAGCATGGAATGCTACATCTAAATTACTGATCAAGCAAGATACGATCAAGAAAGCAAACCGCAGATGGATAAACGGCACAACGTGCCAAATATCCAAGCCACTCTGGCCTAGCTTTAACCAGAAACGCTACATCTGCTTAATAATGCTGAACAGATCATACATCAGCACAATAATCGGTGTCCTCACAGGAAACTGTCCTATAGGGATACATGCAAAAAGACTAGGCCTTTTCAGCAATGATTTCAGAAGCTGGCAGGACGAGGAAGAGGAGGAGAGTATACTCACCTTCTTTGCTCTTGTTCGGGTCTCTCAGTAAAAAGGAAACTTCATCTGGGAGACTACTTCTTCGATAATCTAGGTTATCTGGCTAATATCAGTGTCAGAAACCTCCTACCCTAAATAGTAAGCTCTGAATGGTTCAATTAGTCGTACGGGTAGTCGAAGGATCCACATGGTAACACAACTACGGACCGTTTTGGTCTTAGTGTGCACGCGCATCGCGTGTAGCCAGTTCAACCTAACCTAACCGTATTATGGAATAAACTCACTATACTTAGAAACCATAGTAAATGGAACAGTTTTGTATCCTCGGTTTGCCGGCCCGCCCTGCCCATCAGTATTCAGTACCACATGAAGGTAAAATTGGAACAATTGATGTGTATCTCGAACCACTAATGTTGCTTCAGGTATCACTCTGAAAATTACATTTCAAATAAAAAGATACATAGATACTTTTAATAAAAAAATGTGTAACCAAATATATAAAAAAATACTACGAGTGGGTTGAAAGTTGCAACTAAAATGTATTTCAATGTCTCCGTTCTGACCTTAGCCCACCTGAATACGAACAATGGTCACCCACTGCAGAACATTTTTCTTTGTTTGGGAGAATTTTTCTTTCACAATTAAGTCAATTACAAAGTTCGTAACCACATCTAAGTACTTTTCTGCAATTACACACTGTTCAGTAGTTCTTTGCAGTTGACTGAGATGATTCTGCTCCAATTACTCAACAAAGACTACCCCCACCACTTACATGACAACATTTCTCCATAAAAATTCCATTTACCGAGTTCACTTGCAGTAAAACTAACCTTCGACACACAACACAACCATTGTGACTAACCAATCTCAATACAGGGTCACTCTTGTCGTGACATTTCCTAATGACTGACTAGCTATTAAGAAAAGAAAAACAAGAAGTCACAATGACAGGCCAACATGACAGAGATCAGAACCCACTTTACGAAGATCAAAAGCTAATTAGCCTCTCGTTCGAAATCAGGCATAGAAAGATTTTCAAAATTATTTTTCGCAACAAAGTGAACACGCAATCGTGAAGCTTTGCAATTCGAATCACCCTGTGACCGATTGCACTTTCTTAACCACTAGCACAACCATCCACTTGGAAGTAATAATTGCAAAGGAGAGTATGCGTAGCGTATGGATGTGTGCGGGACGACATCGTTAGGTGGAGTGTCGCGGAAATAAAACAGGGGTTTTCAAATAAAACAAATTGACGAGTTGGCGATAAGTTTGAGTTTTCTCAATAGCTGCGCCTATGGCCGTTTAGCTAGGCTTGTTAAAAAAAATCCAATTCTGGCGACATCCCACCGTAGTGGTGCTTCCTGTTACAACTATGATTGGCGGAAAATCCCTAGGTTTTAAGGTCTTATGAATTCAGTACAGTGCGAGCGTTAAAATAATTGAGGAGCGAAAAGAGGATATATCGACCATTGTACCATTGCACATCCGATGAAAGACTTTTAGATATTAAGTTGATCCGCATTCATGACACGTCGAGTATTTTGGTTGAAATGGCGGAATACAGCTAGATTTTGTTATATGAACATTTGTTGTTATAATGTGTAGGTCAGTGAACAGTGTTTTGAGGAGACAATGGTGTTCGCTACAGTTGCGTCTCCTATTGGTTTTATCGAACGAACAATATAATGATTTTGCTCATGGAGGCTTTAAACTAATGTTCGGAGCGTATATAAGTGAACCAAAAGGTATGTATCAGCAAAGAGTATACAACTACAAGAGTGCGCATCTCATACAACGAACATTTACTATGTGGGGTACTGATGTTGATACCCCAGTGTTCACCTTGCTACCCCAGAACCAAACAACAGCATAGCCGATGCATACGAAGACGGAAATTCCCCTTCGCCCTTACCGCCCGCTTCTGAAACGACTACAACATTTTTAGCTATGATGCGTACTCTTGTAGTTCTATACCTCTTTGGTATCAGGTAGCTCTAATTCCACACGGGCTTTATGGAAACTAGTGTTGATAAAATATGATATGCCGATTATTGTACCATTGCCCGTCCGAAGAAGCCTTGAGGTTAAGTTTATCAGCATTCAGCGCATTGGTTTTATTGGGGTTGAATTGTTAAAGATGCAGAATGCAAATGGATTTTTTATTCATTGCTCACATATCCTTTAAAGTGTGTAAAGCAGAGGGGATTCCTACAGCGTTCGAACGATACAATGGTGTTCGCTAGGATTGTGTCTGCTTTCAATTTTATCGGCGTTGCAGGCATTAATCTCGAATTCGGAGTGTATACCGAATATGGGTATAGTCTTTTAGTTTCGACAATGAAACTGACAATCATGGATAAAGGCTGTTTAATTTCGCTTTAATGTCTGAAGACAGCATTGTGTTTTGGATGCTAAGAGTGGCTGATTAGATTGGATAACAATCGGGAGAAAGATATCCACCGACAAGTGGGAGACTAATCGAGTAACGGCTGGAAAAAGTTAAACTATTCGGTCCTCATCAAACATTCGACTGTAAAGTGTGGGTACTGCAAGAAATTCAAATATGGAAGCTAGATTATTGCCATTCCCTAGGCCATTCAAAATCCGCAGAGATTACAATCTCCACGTTCGATGATCAAAATTCTAATGTTGGTTCTATAACTGCCCTGAATGACCAGATCTGAAGGTGTCAGAGCACACCATTTCCACAAACATTTCCAACAAGGGATCTACTACTGGCTTGTACTTGTTAAACAGATCTAACGCTACTTGGTAAAATGCTGTGCTCTAGATTGGTCCTAATTAACGTTTTCAGACTTCGTGGAACTTGATTTGTCGAGCTGTTTTACAAACACGAACACATGAAATACGATGCCAATCCCACCACATCATCTATTATTTCAAGAAACCAGCTACGATTATCGGTGATGGGTTGATCGATCGCGTCCATGCCATGCAATTGGAATCTGCGCAACAAATGGTTCCTTTATGCCAAAAAGTTTAACAAGCCTGATTTAAATGCTTTCAATGTTCACCGAACGATCTTAGACTGCTAATTATGGCACCCATACACCTGAAGGTACGACTGGTATTAATCCTCGGCCTTTGCTTGCACTTAATAATGGATGGTTTGGTAATGCTCGTTATATCGTCCCAAGGGTTTCTTCTCACTTGGAACCAATTCTAGTGTCGTCAAGTTATGATCCTTATATCAGTTCTAGGCTTTGTTCTCTGTTACGACATCATGGCCATGCGGTACTACAATTGACGATGTGGCTTTCCCTATAGTCAAACAAAAACGGAGAAACGTGCATCCTTCGTGACCGGCCCAATATGCTCGTAAATGTTGTCAGAATGCTAAAGTTTGGACTCTTTCTGCGCTACAATACCCACGATCAGCTGGATAACCACTTTAAAGACGTGGTCCCACATGTTTTGGTTGGTTACGGTAAGCTTTCCAGAAAAGACTTTGAAGTTTAGACTCTTTCTGCGCTACAATACCCACGATCAGCTGGGTAACCGCTTTAAAGACGTGGTCCCACATGTTTTGGTTGGTTACGGTAAGCTTTCCAGAAAAGACTTTGAAGTTTGGACTCTTTCTGCGCTACAATACCCACGATCAGCTGGATAACCGCTTTAAAGACGTGGTCCCACATGTTTTGGTTGGTTACGGTAAGCTTTCCAGAAAAGACTTTGAAGTTTGGACTCTTTCTGCCCTACAATACCCTCTATCAGCTGAAAACCGCCTTAAATACGTGGTTCCACATGTTGTGGTTGTTTACGGTAAGCTCTCAAGAAAATATTTTGGCTCATGTGTAGATTAGTTATAATAACGGCCGGCCACCCAGAAAAGATCAATGTTAGATCCTCTTCCATCTCATTCGAGATAGTCTGCATTTGTGGGCTGTTTTTGATGTAAAAGTGATATATTCCATATATTTGGATGTTGCTGCAGATACAGAAATTTTTTTTTGATCACGTTACACTTCAGCGAGCACAACAATTCTTTAATTGTCCTGATTTCCGCCTGGAAAACGCAGCAATGTAATGAAAGCAAAAGGATATGCTCGAGTTTTGCGTCGCTGAGAAGAGGCATCCATACCAAACCCAGTTTTTGACTCCTCTGTGTAGATGTGAACCAGGTTATCAATTCCACCTAAGTCTGACTCCCAATTGAGACGACTGGGAATGAAAGGCAGGAAGTTACATTCTGTGATATTTGTGATGTAGGATATTTGTGTATCGACCCTGAGAGGGTTTCCATTGCGATGATGTTCTTAATCTTAGAGTAGCATAAGCTCAGGTCCGTTTTGATAAGTTATTTAGGGGTTAGCATATATGCTTGCCGAGAAGCTACTTTTTTAGAGCTCCGCTAATACATATATGGTATTATATACGCAAGCTGAGGCTTTATATAAGGCCGTCGATGAATGTACCAGAATGGCTTAGCAAATCCAGAATGTGGTGTGTGGTTGAATACCCAATTTTTGCCCTTTTGCCACTTTGCATTGATAAAGGGTTACGATGTTTTTTTACGCGTTCCTATATATTTCCCTTGGTACTTGGATGATTCTGCAAATTTGAGACCGACGTCATTTTGTAAAATCAGCAAACTAACTGGGCCTAGTTTTGGACAAGAAATTGAGCGTGAAGACCAAAATCGAGGAACGTGTTAGAAAGCCTTCTTAGCCATTTGTTGGGTCAATGTGCGGGGCTCCGTATTTTCCAGCTGAAAGAGACTTGATGGTTTGCACCAAGTCCTCACTTGTCATCCCATTTGAAGGGCACTAATAAAGGGTGATTTTTTTAAGATTTAAGTTTTTCAGGTTGGCAGCACTGGTTAGTAATGGCGTCCAAACGTCATCTGTCAAAGTGAAACGTTTTCAGTATACTCTGCCATTTAATCATGGAAAGACTTACAAACGAGCAACGATTGCAAATTATTGAAATTTTTTATCAAAATTCGTGCTCTGTGAAAAATATGAAAATCCGCTGTTTTATCGAAAAATCGTGTTCAGCGATGAGGCTCATTTCTGGCTCAACGGATACGTCAATAAGCAAAACTGTCGCATCTGGAGTGATGAACAGCCACATGCCATACAAGAATTACCGATGCATCTCGAAAAAAAGACAGTCTGGTGTGGTTTATGGGCTGGTGGCATCATCGGTCCATTTTCTTCAAAGACGACGTGGATGAAACATTACCGTCAACGGCAAACGATATCGAGCCATGATACGCGACTTTTTTGTATGCCCCAGTTGGCTGAGTTGAACTTGGTTGACATGTGGTTTTATCAAGACGGTGCCACATGCCACACAGCTCATGAAACAATGGAAATGTTGAAGAATGAATTTGGCGAGCAGCTTATCTCTCGAAATGGCCCTTTGCGTAGGCCGCCAAGATCATGCGATTTAACGCCTCTTGATTATTTCTTGTGGGGTTATTTAAAGTCGTTAGTCTATGTGGACACGATTGAAGCCTTACAGGATAACATAACACGCGTGATTCGTGGAATACAGTCCGAAATGCTCGAAAAAGTGACGCAAAATTGGACCTTCCGAATGGACCATTTATAATGGATCCGTGGACAACAGTTACATGATGTACAACGTAAATGGCAAAGGCCCATTTATCGATGACAATAAAATTTTTGAATATTTGATGCAAATTTGAGTGTTTTATTCGATTCGAAAAAAAACTACGCTTAAAAAATCACCTGTTATAATCGTTTTGCAGTAGCCCTTTAGGGCTTTTAGGATATTCGCAATTCATCTGCTTATAGCAAAGATCATGAATTCTATACAGATGACGCATTGAGAACAAAAAAACAGAAACTTTTGCTCAGTAGCTTCATGGTACTGGTGGGCGGTGTGCATGAAAACCCATGAAAAACAAGAACAAAAACATATGGCGGGCTGTGCCAGCACGACCCGCCATAGAACAATTTTTCTTATATGGGGTGCGTCATCTGTATAGAATTCATGATCTTTGCTTATAGGCAATCACTTTGCAGCCTTCTCGTTCTATGGTAATTAGTAGCTCGTTTACTGCCAGATTGCACAATAGATGGGATATGACACCTCCTTGGGGCTTATCACAGCTGATAAATCTTCTTTTGGGTGAGATGCTATGGGTAACTTCAGATGGAACAGCTTTCGTTTTACTAGGAGATCAGTGGGTTCTGATAAATTTGGTTGAAAACTGCAACATGACACCCAAACCCAAGGCTTTGCAGATCCACTTAATGATAAAAGCTATTCAAAGGCCTCACCGACAATGGTTAACAGCATAACACTCATCTCGAGAAAATAGTATTAGCAAGCCAAGTCAGTAAATAGCCCAGTAAATAGGTCTGTTCCCGTACAATATAATATTTACTGATTCTTACTGATTTTTACTGATTTTTACTTATTGCCGTTCCCGTACGCAAAAATAAGTAAAAGAGATAGCTCACGAGAGAGCAAAAAACTACCCTCCCCATAAAAATCTGTAAAAAAATTTACTGCAGAAATTTCTGTTGGTAAAAATCAGTAAACTGTCAGTTGGTATCTAAAAGTGACAACTCGCTTGTTTTGACAGGTGATTTATGTCATTTGTTCTTTAAAAGGCATACTTATTTATTTATTTATTTATTATGTAAAGTCTTTACACTGTAAGATACAAGATCTTTTAAATTAGTGAAAGAATCGAGAAGGATACAATATAGTGATTACAATTAGTAGACTGTGTGTGAATTAAATACTAGTAGGCAAAAAATAATTTAAAATAACAAGAGATCGAAATAAAAATTTAAAATAATAAAAAATTAAATGTATTTATAAAAAAGAAAATAAATAAGTGAAGGGGAAAAAAGTTATCATTAGAGTGACGTGAAGTGTTGCCAGAGCGTTCTCCTAAATTGGATTGTGCGACTCATTAATCGAATAGTTAAAGGTAGGGAATTCCACAGTTCAATAACATGAATTAAAAATTGACGCTTTGAAACTAAATAGTTACAGTGTGCCGGTATAAGTTTAAGAGTTCTTAAGGAACGCGAAAAAGGAATAAGGGTAAATAAGTAAAGTGGTTGACGGGTTTCCATGACATTATCCAGCAGAATTACTGTTCTGAATTTTAAAAGGTTATCGAGAGTTATGCCGTATATTGACTTAGAGAAAGCGGAGATGTGGTCATACGTCCATAGATGTAACGTGCGATGCTGTTGTATACAACATTAAGCTTGCGCTTAAGCTCATAATTGCAGTTACTAAATATCTCACAACCAAAGAGCATAGTTGGGACAAGTAGAGTCTTAGCTATGATTTTTCTAGTTGCAAGAGGAGTTATGGGCTGTGAGGCCCAAAGCATCCTGAGGCTTCCGTACATTTTACCAAGAGTATCAACAAACTCGATAACTGAACCGTTAAGCTCAATTGGAGGTAAGAATGACGTGTCTACTTTAACCCTTGAAATAACCATACATTTGGACTTGGTGGGATTAAGAGCATGACTGTTTGCTTGTGCCCAGATATAAATTGATTGGATGTCCTCGTTTACTTCGTAAGCACCATTTTCAACCAGACCAACTCGGCAGCTATTGTATAGTTGAACATCATCAGCCTACATGTGTATGGACGATTTCTTTATATATTTGGGTAGCTCATTGATATAAAGTGAAAAAAGAAGTGGTCCAAGAATGGAGCCCTGTGGAACACCTTTATTTAAGGGAAGAAAGGCTGAGATGTTGTTTTTGCCTACAACTGCCTGTGATCTACCACTTAAACACGATGAAACCAGGTTCGCGGCTGATAGTGAAAAGTTGAATTGTTCTACAAGTTTGCTGCAAAGTATGTCGTGATTAACAGTATCAAATGCCTTCGAAAAATCAAGCAGGGTAAGAAAAGTTAGATTATTTTCATCTACGGCCTGCCTGATATCTTCTACTACTTTTAATAGAGCTGTTGTGCAGCTGTGTTTTGGACGGAAACCGGATTGTTCAGAGCAGAGCAAACTATTAGTATCAAGGTATTGACGAATCTGGGAGTTCATTATCTTTTCTAGGATTGTCGAGAGGAGGGGTAGAATTGCAATCGGTCTATACTCTTCTTTAGTGCCCTTTTTTGGAATGGGTGTAATTTTAGACTGTTTCCATACATAAGGAAAAACGCCGGTCGTAAGAATCGAGTTGAAAGCATATGTGATATATTTTAAGCAATATGGGAGTATTGCTTTTAAAAAAGTCGGATGGATTTCATCAAAGCCAACGGAGTATGATTTTGTGCCTAGAAAACTCTCGAGCACTTTTGTTTCATCAGTTGCAGAAAATTGAAAGGTGTTTAGGCGTTGTTCATTTTGAATATGGATATGGGAGCGTGAGTAGGAATTCCACGGGTCAGTGGAGTCAGCAGTGGACACAGATGCGAATTTTTTATTGAACTCATCACAATCAAAGTCACAATCTGTAATGTTTTTCTGTTTTCCTATACCAATTTCTCTAATATTCCTCCATAATTTTTTGCCCAGCAAGCGATGGGTTTAGTCGTGAGGAGTAGAATTGTTTCTTTGATTCCCGTATATCACGAACGACGTTATTTCGTAAGGCTTTGTAAGCGCTGTGATGCTCTTCGAGACGAAAACACTTCCAACGCCTATAAGCTACATCACGCAAAGAGATGAGGTTTTTAATCGCCGCTGAAAATCATGGTCGATCTTGATGTTTAATTAGCTTTGTTTTGTAAGGAACATGCTTATTAAAGAGTTCAAGAATGATTTTTTGTAGGAATATCATCTGATCGATAGCAGACGGCATACTGAACACTCGAAACCATTCAGCAGATCTCAAGTCCTCTTCTAAATTATGTCTATTGATATTTCTGAAATCTCGAAAACTGTAAGTTATACTAGAGAGGGGGGGAAGACATTGGAACGTAAGATGAATTAGATCGTGGTTGGAGAAACCAGAAGCGGAGAGTTGATCGAAAAAAGTAGCCTTATCTAGATGACTGACGAAAATAACATCGAGGAGTGTACTGTTGTCCTTGGTAAAGTGGGTGGGCGTCGATGTATTTACTGGCAGTAGATTTAAAGAACGCATACCGTCGACCAGATATGAATACCTTAGGAGATCGCAATTGAAATCGCCAGCAACAATTATAAATGGGGATACAAATGATAGCTCATCTAATATTGAAAATAAGGGCAAAATGGAGATGTTCTGATTAGGTCTGTACACTGTACCTACAAGAATTTTGCTTTCTTAACCTAATATTTCCATAAAAAGGTAATCAATTTCAGAGCCAGCCGGATTTTACGTATTATTTTCCCTTCAAGACCTTGTCTAACATAGATAGCTACACCTCCCCCAACGCGCCCAAATCTATCAGATCGAAAAAAACCTATATCCCTCCAGTTTGAAGAAACAATCAATTAAGTCTGGATCAGTATCTGGATCTGGATTTATCCAAGTTTCCGAGACACAAATTATATCAACACTTGAACCTTCGAACAAATATCTAAATTCATCTAATTTCGGGCGCAAGCTCTGGGCATTGATATGCGAAACCTGTAAACCACTTTGTTGTCGGCAAAAAATATCAACCATTATACGCGTACTGCGATTTTCATTGTTATTTACAACTGTAGGTTCCCTAGACCATGTGTTATTGGGATAGGTCATTTGTAATAAATAAATGACGACACCCAAAGAAAAGTACCATCAATTTCCCGAAAAAAAGAAAATCCCACACAAAGCCATACAAAATATATAATTTTACTGTTTTTTATTTAAACGCGTTCCCGTACTTTTTGGTAATTTTGTCTCTTTCTGAGATAATTTACCCCCACTCCAAGTAATTTGAGAATTTACTAATTTTTACTGAAAAAGTACGGGAACAGACCTAATGACTATCACAACGGTCAAGTTTACCAAAACAAACCGCATCGATTGGATGACAAACTATCGCCATCTACGGCTACGCATCTAAACCAGTAGATTCTAAAAAAGACCTCAATCAAATGACTGCATTCTTTGAAATGCCTGTTTGCACAGACTGGAGTTATCATCACCAGTGCTGTCAAACAAAGTGGGATTTCTTGTTATTTATTGTCATCTGTCACCTGTTTGCTGTGTGCCATCTATCTCTCACGTAAGTTACTCTCAAAGTTAGTCAAACTCAACGCTATGTGCATACGTCTAATATTTACTGGTTTTCTTTATAAAGGCAAGCAATCATAAAACAAAGAGAAAAAAAAATTAAAACGAAAACAAAACTCAACTTCAATCCAATGATCTCGGGGATTGCACTGTTAAGGCATTCACCCAATGGAGGGGCTGCAGCGGCACATGTAACCCCGCTACAATAAGAGCTCTGTTGCCTGCGGATATTATCGTGGCACGTTCTCTGTCAGTAGTCTCTACCCCAGCTGCCATTAAATTGCTCTGAGTACAAACTACAGATCCAGGTGTTTTGTTCTTTTCTTTTCTTCTCATCTGACATTGCGTTAGGCATCGATGAAAGGAATCCAAGAGATGAATCATATTTCTTCACATTCATTGTGTTTCTTGAATGGGAAGTAAAAATAAACACAATGGAATGCAAAATATGATTTTTTCGGTTTTAGTTTTGATTTTTGAGAGGCTACGCATTTTTATTGAAACTTCCTAGCTCTTGTGTGATTCAATGGAGTAGATTGCGTTCATTGATAATGCGAAGATTGTGTCATGGCAAGGAAACAAAGGAGAGGTATACATCGTGGTAATTGAAGGCGTTGATCGCTATTCAAAAAATGGCGGTCATAGAATTAATTTTTTTTAAATTGGCTACCGAATAGCTGAGGTTTTGTTTTCATAGAATCGGCTCATAACGGGTGATTTTTTAGCTGGTTTGGTTTTGGCAACACTGGTTTTGACAGCTGACGTGTGTTTAGTACCTTGTGTCACTGTCAAACAGCTTCAGTTTGGTTTGCAATTTAACCATGGATCGTCTTACAAATGAACAACGCTTGCAAATTATTGAATTTTACTATCAAAATTCGTGCTCGGTTCGAAATGTTCATCGCGCGCTGCTTCCATTTTATGATCGGCATTCTCGACCTTCTGGGCAGTCTATTCGGAAGATTGTGACCAAATTTCGCACCAAATTTACTTTGTTGGACATTAAACCACCAACACGTTTACGTACTGTGCGTAGTGAAGAAAATATTGCGGCCGTATCAGCTAGTGTGACAGAAGACCGCGAAATGTCGATTCGGCGCCGTTCCCAGCAGTTATTCCTTTGTTACAGCACTACGTGGAAAATTTTGCGGAAGGATTTGGGCGTAAAGCCTTTTAAGATACAGCTGGTGCAAGAACTAAAGCCAGCCGACCTACCACAACGCCGAATTTTTGGTGAATGGGCTCTTGGAAAGCTGGCCGAGGATCCTCTTTTTTATCGAAAAATTGTGTTCAGCGATGAGGCTCATTTTTGGTTGAATGGGTACGTAAATAAGCAAAATTGCCGCATTTGGAGTGAAGATCAGCCAGAAGCATTGCAACAGCTACCAATGCATCCCGAAAAAGCCACTGTTTGGTGCGGTTTATGGGCCGGCGGCATTATTGGGCCATATTTCTTCAAAGATGATGCGAATCGCAGCGTTACTGTCAATGGTGAACGCTACCCAGCGATGATAACAAACTTTTTTTTGCCCGAAATGGAAGTTCTTGACTTGCATGATATGTGGTTTCAACAAGACGGTGCCACATGCCACACAGCACGCGAAACAATGGCGCAATTGCGAGGCGAGTTTGGTGAACAGTTAATTTCACGTTTCGGGCCGGTCAATTGGCCGCCTAGATCGTGCGATTTGACACCATTAGATTATTTTTTGTGGGGGTATGTCAAGGCTAATGTCTATAGGGACAAGCCCGCTTCGATTGACGCACTGGAAGCCAACATCCATGCATTCATTCGTGAGATACCGGCCGATATGTGTGAAAGAGTATGCCAAAATTGGACTCAGCGGATGGGCTACCTGAGACGCAGCCGCGGTCAACATTTGCATGAAATTATCTTTAAACATTAAATTGCAAGGTTCAAGCTATCGATTCAAATAAATATTTCATTCATTTTTTCGAATTTTTTGTGTTTTTTTTTTTTGAAGTTCTAAACCTCTTAAAAAATCACCCGTTACAACTTTCACGATCACTTGCATTATTCTTATTTCTGACATGTTCCGTTTGATCTGTGGTAGCTAATCATTAGATAGTTGAATAAATGAGAGTTGGTGCAGGAACCCGTTGGAGTTCTAGAATGTAATTCCTTTAATTAAGGCCGCAAAATGTATCTACACCTTGTTTGAATAACCAACTTGTTTTTGAATTGCATCACTATTATCGAAGCTAACCTATAGTTACAACACCACAAGTTCTTAAAGTGTCAATCGCTTATTAAGACGACACTTATTTTGACAGCTCAAACACACAAAACTGTTTCCCTGAACGCTTAGCGAAACGAATTACTTTTAGATTGCAACACATAATAAATCATTTACAACGGTTGCCTTAATCTCCGACGCCACAACTACACATGATATGATTTATCGTTCTGTTATCATTCTTTACATCCAAAACGTCATTAATGTGTTTGTATGTCGTTGATTTCTGCTTCGGCAATTAGTAAGATTTCCATCGTTCTTATGTCTGATCAGGGCTGGGTGAAATGTGCATTTTAAAAATGGAAAGTGAAAGATCGTTTAATCTTGACGATCGGTATAAAGATTTGAAATGCAACGTAAATCTTTTAAACGATTTTTCATCTTTTGACGAGTTTGATCAGAGAAGCCATAACAGAACGGATCACGCAAACGTCAGTTGGTTAAAGTCGTGATTATGACGTATGGTGGAATTCCATAATGCTTTCAAGCGGCCTAGTCTAGACACAAAAAATTCCAGGCATGGTATTTAATGTCTTACCCGAATCCTATCTTACCTTGAAATACTTTCTTCTGACAACTCTCCATATGCCTTTGAAACTGGCAATGTTTTTCAGTTCTTGTAGGTGTACAATGTCGGTGATTGTTGACTGCCAATAAAATGCGCACAAATGCCTTTTCGTCATTGCATAGACAACAATTTTCAAAAGCCCTTTCAAATTTAATTATTTTGTATTACAAGAACTGAACCACGTAGATAAGGATCTGGGGGTACTAGAGGCCTGCAAGCTCCATTCACTCTTTTTTTCTTCTTCTTCTGATGTGGATATTGAATTCATATTGTCTTCTCTCTTAAGTGGCGCTATAATCCGGAATATACCTGGGCCTCAACCAAAAGCCTTTCCAATTAGCCGGTCCTTAGCTTACTGCCTCCAGTTGCGCACGTCAAGCTGGTTGAGTTGGTTTCTACTTATGCGCGCCACTTAAGGCGAGGTCTTCCTTTACTGCGTCCGATGTCTGACTGGGAATCGAAGACTCTGCGAGCCGGAGTATTGGTGTCAATTCGTTCTACATGTCCTAGCCATCTTAAACGTCCAATGCGGAGTTTTTTTTGACCAGGGGTATGTCGCTGTACAGCTCGTAAAGTTCGTGGTTGAATCTTCGTCTACATAGCCCGCCAACGCAAACAGGACCGAAGACTTTAGAATTCTTCTCTCGAATCGACCAAGGATTTCTTTATCCGCTTTTGATACAGTCCATGCTTCAGCGCCGTAGAGCAGGAATTGGATGACCACGGTCTTATATAAGATCTCCTTAGTAGTTCGAGTGAGTGCTTTACTACTAAATTGCCTTCTTAGCCCGAAGAAACAGCGGTTGGCAAGAGTAATACTTCGTTTGATTTCTGACGAGATGTTGTTGTCAGAGCTAATAGAGGAGCCGAGGTAGACAAAGTCCCGTACTACCTCTGTCAATGGTGACGTTCTGTCCAATTCGTCGATGTTGTGTGTCCCTTCGTGTTGACAGCATATACTTAGTCTTCCCCTCATTTCCTGCTAAACCCATTTTCGCCGCTTCCTTCTCTATACTAGCAAAGGTGGCTATGACATCACGTTAGGTCCTACCAATGATGTCAATATCGTCGGCGTATGCTAGTAGGTGCACCGATATTTGGAAGATTGTGCCTCTGGTGTTGGCTCGGGTGTTTTGCATAATCCTCTCAAGAATCAAATTGAAAAAGTCACATGACAGCGCATCGCCTTGCCTGAATCCTTTTTTGGTATAGACTGTGTCGATGAGGTCGTTTCCGACCCTGATGGTGCAGCGAGAATTCTCCATCCTCATCCTACTCAAACGGAAGAGTTTGGGCGGTATACCAAAACTAGACATGGCTCTGTATAGTTCGTCTCTATAAATGCTGTCGTAAGCGGCTTTGTAATCGATAAATAGGTGGTGGGTATCGATTTGGACTCCATGGGTTTTTTCCAGGATCTGCCGAAGTGTGAAAATTTGATCGGCTGTGGACTTTCCTGGCCTCAAACAACACTGATAAGGGCCGATCAGGTTGTTGGTAAACGGTTTCAGGCGTTCACATATTACGGCAGATAGGATCTTGTAGGCGATGTTGAGCAGACTTATGCCTCTGTAGTTGGTACAGTTCAGAGGGTCTCCTTTTTTGTGGATCCGGTAAACGATGCTGAGGTTACATTCTTCAGGCATACTTTCATCCGAACAGATTTGGCTTATGAGTTGGTGGATTTTACTTACAAAATCATCTCCGTTAGCTTTATAAAGCTCAGCGGGGATGCCGTCATTTCCGGCGGCCTTATTAAGCTTGAGTTTAGATATTGCTATCCTCACTTCAATTAGGTCGGGTTGTTGGCAGTTTTCGTTGTCGTTACCAATATTAAATGGTTCGTTCTGCCTGACAGCGGAATGTTGTTCGTCATCGCCGTTTGACAGTCTGCAGAAGTGTTTCTTCCATATTTTCAGCAGCGATTGTGTCTCAACTACGATATTTCCTTGTTCATCTCGACAGGATTCTGTTCGAGCCTTGTATCCTTGGCATTGACGTTTTACACTTTGGTGAAACTTGCGAACATCGTTCCTGGGGTGGCACCTCTCTATATCCTCGATCGCGCGCTTTTCTTGCTCTTTTTTCTTCTTTCTGAAAAGCCGGCGATGGCCCAGCAAAACTGATTCAGCTGTGTCGCGTGACGCTGGAAAACAAGCGATGCAACGTTCAGTTTGGCAGTAGCTCCTCCGAACTTTTCCAAATATGCACCGGATTTCGGCAAGGAGACGCGCTATCATGTGACTTCTTCAATCTCGTACTGGAGCAGATAGTGCGCAGGGCAGGTGTTAACACGGAAGGTACTATTTTCAACGGGTCCGTCCAGCTTGTGAGCTATGCGGACGATATTGACATCATCGGTCGCTCCCAACGTGCCGTAATAAAAGCGTTCACGGCGATTGAAGAACAGGAGAAATCCGTGGCCTTGAAGTAAATGAGGAAAAGACTAAGTGCATGCCATCAATAAACAAAAAAGCATCTATCCACCGCCTAGGACAAAACGTCACTATTGATAGCAGCAATTTCGAGGTAGTTAAGGAGTTCACCTACCTCGGAGTAAACATAAACTCCACGTATGACACCCTAGTGGAGATCCGTCGAAGAATTATTCTTGGAAACCGTTGCTACTTCGGTTTGGCGAAACTCCTAACTCGAAGGACGAAATGTGTGCTCTACAAAACCCTTATCCTACCAGCTCTGCTTTATGGTGCCGGGTGCTGGACGATCAGCAAGAAGGGAGAGCTGATACTGGGCTCCGTTGAAAGCAAAATACTTCGGGCGGATTTTTGGTCCTGTGCACGAGGAGGGCGAATGGGGAGAAGATACAACCGCGAACTCTATTAGCTGTGCCAAAATGGGGATGTAATCCAAAAAGCCAAACCACGTCGACTACATTGGCTCGGTCACATCGAGCGAATGGACAATAATGCTCCAGCTAAGAAGATCTTCGAATCCCAGCCCCCAGGTTCTAGTAGGCAAGGAAGACCGAACCTCTGTTTCAAAGCACAAGCCATCGCGGATGTGTGAGCGCTTGGTCTAGACAACTGAAAGCAGCAAGCCAGGGATCGTAGAGGATAGAAGGCGGCAGTGTCTCAGGCAGAGACTTCACGGGTCTGGAGCCCGATAAGTAAGTAAGTAAGTAGAAAAGCCGGTGTTATTCCCTTCTTATCTGCCCATAGAGTTCAATGGCAGCTCTCGTCTTGACCTTCAGCTTAGCCTTCTAGGCCTCGTTCTTGGCTGCGAGCATCTGTCGGCATTTTTCATCAATCCAATGTTTTTTTATTGGTGGGCGCTAGAAACTAAGCACAACAGTTGAGGCTGATCTAATGGCTTATTGACATCGCTGCCATTGTTCTTCGACATTATATGCTGGTGGTATGGTGTCAATGGAGAGGTTAAGGGATATTACGAAAAACCTTTCTAATAGCTTCATCTTGTCTGTGCCTTGCAAAAGTGGTGCTGGCAAGTTGAAGACAAATCGATGACACTCGAAAAGAGTTGGTTGAGGGTGGTACGGCAGACGCTGACGAAAATCGAGAATATATACCCAGATGCGAATGTGTTTTTGACGCATAGGTACTTATCCACGATGTTCGAACCAGGGCATTCCTTTTATATAAAATTTCTTCCTGTAATAGCATAGGTACATGCCAGTTGCTTAATAATGAAAAATAACTCCTTCACTGAGAAAAGAGTGCAAAACAAGATCAAACAATGTCGAAAACACATAGTTCCGTCACCTTTTCAGCTAATGCGGTTATTTGGTCTCTGCAGTTTGACAAATATGAACAATCATAGGAAACAACATGACAGAACATTTTGGGATGCTCTCAAACACCATTGACTCATAATTCATAACATTTTCTCCAAAAACATGTCAATTTACACTAAATCACTTGAAAACGACAACGTTTTCGAAATACAAATACAAGACTCCCATCAACACAGTTTGGGACATAAAACAAATCCAACACTCACCCTGTACATATAAATTAGCAGTAATGCCATCCACCGCCTTCACCCAACTCCTTTGACTATGAATCGGCGACAGTGTGCACAAAGTCCTTCCCGGACATTCGTGTAGTAATATTCAAAAAGGGAATCAGGCATACGGAGGAAACATTTGCCACAGCCACTGTAAAGACTGTCGCCTCGGTTTTATTTTATTTATTCCTCATGGTTGTGTGTATACTTCCTTCCTTTCCTTTTGTTGTCTGTCATGACATGACTCATGCGATTTTCCAATTCGTTGTCCATTTTAATATTGTAGTTGGGATTCATTGATTTTTTTTTGTTTGTTGCTTTGCTGAAAACATTTGGAACAGAAGAACATCAGATGAATATGCGCAGCTGTCCATTTATGTCAATCAATGGTAGTCCTTTCAGCAGTTTTAAAATTTGAAAAAAAAGCTTTATGTGGCTTTTAGCTGGAAACACAATGACACAGGAACATTGACAAAAACTGAACCATTTTAGTAGCCAATGTTAATGAAACATGAACAACATCGCCACGAGTATCCCTGCTGGAGAAATGTTGATTTCGATTTTGAATTCGCTGTCTTATTATGAATTATTAGCAATCAACACTGCAACAACAATTTGTCCTCAAACTCTCTAACACCAAATGTCAAAAAAGTTGATTTTAGCTGTCAGTACTTAAAGCAATCCACGCTTGAAATAGTGTCCAAATTGTCTTATTATCAAAAGTGGACCCAACATACCACTACTCCTCTCATCTGTTGACACCAAAAAACATCCACTTGGTACGTAAACATGGTAAAACATTCTCACATCAAGTGTCAAAAAAAACTGACTGCAATGGCCAGCATTTCAATCAATCAGACTATGAGAATATGACGTACTAAACGTGGATACCATTTCACATTTTCTTTTATGTCAAAAGTGTGCGTAACATGTCATAACTTCCCTCATCAGTAGACGTCAAAAAAAAATCCAATCCGTATGGTGTATGCACAAAATATGGTCAAACTTCCACAAAATGTCAAAAAGTTATTGCAATAGCCAACATTTTAATCAATCAGATTATGGAAATATGACATACTACGAGTAGCCTCAGTTTGACATTCTACTCATCCGTAGACATCAAAAAACATTCATTCTACATGGTAAAACTTGCTTTCATCAAATGTCAAAAAATTAACTGCAACTGGGATGGTTTCAACTAATCAGAAATCGCTGTTAAACTATGAAATAATGACGCCAAAAACGCGATTACCAAAACCATTAAAGTTCCTTACTGCAAACCGAATCTCTTGCAACCGTTGACGTGAAAAGATAAACAAAATCTTGCATAAGCGCATTTCCAGTTATGCAGAGTTCAGTGAACTGTGCAACGGATTCACATGCCAAAGCCAAACACTGTCAACCAAATGAAAATGTGTGTGCGCTTGACACATAACTGTATAATCTGCCATCTGTATCGTGATGGGGATATTGCATTTTCAAACGCATCATTGACATTTATATAGCTGCTGATGCAATTTTGATGTCGTTTCGATTTGATAATGTTTATCTTTTTGGAAACGAAATAAAAACACATTGCGACACACATTTGAAGATGTGTACATGTGTACACATATAACATGTTTCTTGTTTTTTTTTATTTACTTATCAACGCGTTTCTCTGCGCAGCGTTTCGTTGATATCAGTTGGATGTTGTTTTTTTTTTTACTTCTCCAGCATACGGAGTATAGGGAAGTTTTGTGATTGCGTGAAAATTCAAAGTTGAGAGTTTGGGCGGTATACCAAAACTAGACACAACATGACAGAACTCTGTGTACAGGCTCTGTGTAGTTCGGCTCTTTAAATGCTGTCGTTTGAGGCTTTGAAATCAAGAAATAGGTGGTGGGTATCGATTTGGACTTCTTGGGTTTTTTTCCAGGATCTGTCGAAGTGTGAAAATTTGATCGGTTGTGGACTTTCCTGGCCTAAAACCACACTGATAAGGGCCGATCAGGTTGTTGGTTAACGGTTTCAGGCGTTCAAATATTACGGCAGATAGGATCTTGTAGGCGATGTTGAGAGGATTTATGCATCTGTAGTTCGCGCAGTTCAGAGGGTCTCCTTTTTTGTGGATCGGGCAAACGATGCTGAGGTTCCATTCTGCAGACATACTTTCATCCGACCAGATTTGGCTTATGCTTCGCCGCTTGACAATCTGCAGAAGTGGTTCTTCCATATCCTCAGCATCGACTGTGTCTCAACCACGATATTTCTTTGTTCATCTCTACATGATTCTGTTCGAGCCTTGTTTCCTTGGGTTTGACGTAAAATTTGCGGAAATCGTTCCTGGAGTGGCACATCTCTATATCCTCGATCGCGCGCTTTTCTTGCGGTTTTTTCTTCTTTCTGAAAAGCCGGTGTTCTTCCCTACTTCTCTGCCTATAGAGCTCAATGACAGCCCTCGTCTTCACCTGCAGATTAGCCTTGTAGGCCTCGTTCTTGGCTGCGAGCATCTGTCGGCATTCCTCATCAAACCAGGGGTTTCTTGCTGGTTGCGGCAGATCTAATGGCTTGTTGGCATCGTTGCCATTGTTCTTCGACATTCGATGCTGGTGGTATGGTGTGAATCGAGAGGTTAAGGGATACGCGTTTCTCGAAGGTCTTGGCGGCCTCTGGCGATTGCAGTCTTTCGACAGTATTTCTGGTTTGTTGTGGCGTGGTGGACATCCGCATCATTACCTTGGCTGCTACAGGGTAGTGGTCCGAGTCGATGTTAGCCCCTCGGAATGTTTAGACATCCAAAATACTGGATGCGTGTCTCTTGTCTATCGCAATGTGATCAATTTGGTTGACTGTTCGTTGATCTGGAGATCCCCATGTCCCCTTATGGATATCGAGGTGTGGGAACCATGTGCTGGCTATAGTGGCATTTCGTTCCGTAGCGAAGTCAATTAGCCTAAGTCCGTTACCAGACGTGTTGTCGTGTAGGCTATATTTTCCGATAGTACTGCTAAAGATGTCTTCTCTTCCTACCTTTGCGTTAAAATCTCCCAGCACGATTTTAACATCGTACTTTGGTAGTCGCTCAAAGGTTTTGTCAAGGAGCTCATAGAATCAATCCCTAGTTGTATCATATTTTTCCTCCGTCGGAGCATGAGCGCATATAAGGCTTATGTTGGCGAATTTGGCCTTGATGCGGTTTGTTACAATGCGTTCGCTACTGTCTTGGAAACATAAGACTTCTTACTTATAACAAATCCGCATCCGAATAGTCGCTAATCTGCTCACTATAACACGGTCCATAGTAGATGTTACAGTTTTTCAACGTCTTTTTGCCCGACCCATTCCATCGTATTTCCTGGATGGCAGTAATGTCTGCTTTGTAGCAGTTAAGGGTTTTCGCTTGTTGTTCGCCTGCACCTCTTCTGTTTAATGTTCTCACATTCCAGGTGCAGATACGAACGTCGTTGTCCGCATCAATTAATTTATTTTCGTTGCCTGTGGCAGAAATAAAAGTCCGCAGTCGAATTCCTTCCAGCTTCAAGTCCTGATCATTAATTTCTGCAGATGCGTAGTCTAGAATACATTCAGTGTCGTCAGAATCAAGTTATATAGCCGGCGCTAGATAAGAAAACTTATCCGCCCAAATTCTAACGAAGAAAACAGCTTGCGTCTCACCTCATTTACAGAAGATAAGTTAGCATCTTTGGTTTCGTCATCAAAAATATTGCTTCTTGTTATACTCCCCTAAGGTTTTATTGAAAAGCCGAGTACTTTACACGTATTTTTTGCATAACTTACAGCGCCATCTGTCCATTCCTCTCGTGTCTCTATCAGTGCCATCTGCAAAGCGTTTACTTTCGGAGTGCACCGTCTTGTGTCAATTTCTTTGTTTGTAAATATTTTTGTGCGTGTGCATGTAGCACCGGTTGTCAGAGGGCCCAAGAAACAAAGAAAGAAGAAAAGACTTCATCCGAACTACCAAAGTTCCTGAATCTGTTCTGGTGTTTCAGCTTTCAGCTCTCTCTGTCAGTTTTTCCAAAGTGATGAGAACGTCTTTGTAATGCTGCCATGCAATTTTTTTGGTTCGTTTCTTACACTCCACCGCATGTCTTGAACCCTTTTCAAACGTTTGCCTGTAGCTGTTATCAGAACTTCCCAACGAAGTGTGAGCAAAAATTAATAGCAACGTTCTACTACTCACGAAAAAAGTTACTGATTTCAAAAAATCGCAGTAAATTCGTTTTGGATCTCTGGTGACATATGTTTACGTGATTGGAATTTTGCAACACATTTTAGATCTTACAAAATATTCACGAAGTACAGGATCGTTATTTGCATTTGTCAATAGAAGTCATTCTCGTTGAATATTAGTCATACACAATCCAAGCTGAAAATAAAAAAAAAAGAGAATTCCTGCAAGTCAGACATTGTTGACAGTCGCTACAGTAAACAAGACGTCATTATTACAGTTATCTACATTCATTTTAAGAAAATGGATTCCCCGATTTCGTTATAGTAAAAGTAGGTAATGAAAATCGGAAAAGTCTGAATCGTAGGTGGGTGCGAAAAAAATATGAAATGGTTCAAATATTTACAAGATATTATAATTCATTGTGAAATTTAGCCGCCCCTTTAATGTGCTACGCCACTGGTAATGAAACTCCATAGGAAACACAATATTCCTCTGCATTCCTGGGGAAGTTTGTCCGAGCCGTGTCGTTTTTCGTTTATTTCGTTTGCATTGTAATCTTGTCGATATATTTGATTTTTTTTTTGCTGCACTTAAAGTTTATTATACTCTTTCCTAGAATTATCACTTGACATGCTGTAGGGTAATGTATTCACTAAACGAATGAGGGATGACGATTTTGTTTGTTTGTTTGTTGATTTTATTCTGCGTAATCTTTGGAGCTTTCAAGATTTATCTCGTGTCTTCTACATTAAGAGTTAGCTGCATTTATTTGAGATAAAGATGTTGAAACAATTAGACGAAAATAGCTGGCGATTTGCTTCCAACGATATTCGCAAATATGTGTTGACATTAGGCAACTGTCAGCTTACCATCTTATATGGTGGTGTCATATTACAATTTCGTTATCAAAGAAGATAAATATAAGAGGTCTAATGACTTTTCCTTGAGGAACATCAAATATTTGTCTGTTCTTTTATTATTTTCTATAATATGCATACAAAAGGTGTTTTTTTTTAGAGGTATAGAACTTCAAATTTAAATAAAACACAAGAAAATCGTTTGAATGTCCATCAATTTGGCTTTATTGGAAGGAAAGTTTTATGCCAAGAACCAGCCACGGCTGGTTCGAATAAAGCCAAGTCTAGATATCTAATTTTCAACCACTTTTTCGAGCATTTGAGGCCGTATGTGAGCAATAACGCCACGAATGTTGGCTTCCAAGTCTCTGGCTTGTTGTCGTAGACGATCGACTTCACATATCCCCAAAGAAAATAATCCAATGGTGTCAAATCACATGATCTTGGTGGCAAATTGACAGGTCCATTCCGCAAAATTATGCGCTCATCAAATGTTTCCTTCAATAAATCGATTGTGACGTGCGCTGTGTGGCATGTAGCGCTGTCTTGTTAGAACCACATCTCATCCACATTCATGCCATCCAGTTCGGGAACAAAATTGTCGGTTATCATGGCTTTATACCGGTCTCCATTAACGGTAACTGACTCTCCAGCATCATTTCGGAAGAAGTATGTCCCAATGACTCCACCAGCCCAAACAATCAGTTTTTGCGGATGTAATGGCGTCTCAAGGGTCTCATGTGGATTCTCTTCACTCCAAATGCGGCAATTTTGCTTGTTCGCGTAGCCATTCAACCAAAAATGAGCCTCATCACTGAACAAAATTTTGCGATACAAATCAGCATCGAGATCAATCTCATTTGCAGCCCATACATCAAAATCACGACACATTGCATGGTCTCTCGCGGCTTTAATTCTTGCACAAGCTGTGTACTTCTTGCACAATGGTGGGACCTCCTGTTTTATGGCGAATCCAGACGGATAGGTTGAGATAAGCTTTTCTTCTGATCTTCTGCTCGGGAGTTCATAGCACTAGCCATCGCGCCACTGATTCCATCTCACTTGGAAAAATGGAAGTCTGTTGTTGTTGTATGTATTTTATAGCAACATTGCTTATTTTTTAAAGTCCTGGATCTATTTGGAATTGGAAATTTGAAGGAAAATATATTTTTGTTAGTCTTTTTCGTTGCTAGGCTTGGTTAAATCTCGTGAGTACCCTCTTATGTTGTTAGAAAACTCTGCAAAGATTATTTGTCCCAGGCCATGTTCATGCAGAGGATACTATACCTTAAAAGATATATAGAATTAAAAATAATTGTTGTTTCATCATCTGTCAAAAACATCTGATCATTTAATTCATGGTTAACTCACCAAACATGCATGTATTAAGCAGAAGTTAACTTTGGACTATGATTGACTGAAATACAAGTTGCTCGAGTTATCTCGAGTTAAATTCCGAATTTAGAATGATGTTGCAAATATAGATACTTTCATTATATATCAATCATTTTTAACAGTTATGGAATTATTCATTAATTATTTTCTTTTTCTTTTCCAGGTGAGTTCAAACATCAAAAACAGCATATGACGAAAAAAAAAGTAAGCAACAAATATTTGTAGATACATGTTCAAAACATTGACACCTGATTCAGAACGCTTGATATCTCTGAGAGATGCATTTACACAAAAATGCAAAGTTTTTTATCGGAAGAAGCTCGGTAGCGTTTTCCCACAACCATTCATTTGTACGTATGTTCTTCTTGCACGATGGTGGGACCTCCTGTTTTATGCCGAATACGAACGGCTGAGTTGATATAAGCTTTCCTTGATACTACTCGAATGATTTGTCAGGTCATCGCGAGAAGAGGGCCAGTGAAAAAGATTAAAACGTTGCTACGGCTGGGAATCCAAACCTAGACCTTCTGCGCGGCAGTTCATCGTACTAACCATCGCACCACTGAGCCTGTTTGAGCTTTTAAACTTTGGTAAAACTTACGTGCATCATTCCTGGCGCTTTTGTTGAAAATCCGGAGTTCTTTTTGTTAGACCCTCGGGAACTGTTCGGACATCCAAAGTTGTTGTCAGAGTTAATAGCGGAGCTGAGGTAGACAAAGTCCCGTACTACCTCAAAGCTGTATCTGTCAATGGTGACGTTCTGTCCAATTCGTCGATGTTGTGTGTCCTTTCGTGTTCTGAGTAATTTTATGAGTAATTTTACTCATTTACTGCTAAACCCATTATTGCCGATTCCTTCTCTATACTAGCAAACGTGGCTAGGACATCACGTTGAGACCTACCAATGATGTCAATATCGTCGGCGTATGCTAGTAGTTGCACCGATTTTTGGAAAATTGAAAATTGTGCCTCTGGTGTTGGCTCGGGAGTTTTGCACAATCCTCTCAAGAATCAGATTAAAGAAGTCACATGACAGCGCATCGCCTTGCCTAAATCCTTTTTTGGTATCGAATGTGTCGGTGAGGTCGTTTCCGACCCTGATGGTGCAGCGAGAATTCTTCATCGTCATCCTACACAAACGGACGAGTTTGGACGGTATACCAAGACTAGACATGGCTCGCTATAGTTCGACTCTAGGTGGTGGGTATCGATTTGGACTTCTTGGGTTTTTTCCAGGATCTGCCAAAGTGTGACAATTTAATCGATTGTGGACTTTCCTGGCTTAACCACACTGATAAGGGCCGATCAGGTTGTTGGTAAACGGTTTCAGGCGTTCACATATTACGGCAGATAGGATCTTGTAGGCGATGTTGAGCAGACTTACGCCTCTGTAGTTGGTGCAGCTAAGAGGGTCTCCTTTTTTGTGGATCGGGCAAACGATGCTGAGGTTCCATTCTTCAGGCATGCTTTCAACCGACCAGATTTGGCTTATGAGTTGGTGGATGTTACTTACCAAGTCATCTCCGCCAGCTTTATAAAGCTCAGCGGGAAGGCCGTCATTTCCGGCAGCCTTATTAAGCTTGAGTTTAGATATTGCTATCCTCACTGCACTTAGGTCGGGTGGTTGGCAGTTTTCGCTGTCGTTGCCAATATTAAATGGTTCGTTCTGCCTGACAGCGGAATGTTGTTCGTCATCGCTTTGACAGTCTGAAGAAGTGTTTTTTCTATATCCTCAGCATCGACTGTGTCTCAACTACGATACTTCCTTGTTCATCTCGACAGGATTCTGTTCGAGCCTTGTATCCTTGGCTTTGACGTTTTACACTTTGGTAAAATTTGCGAACATCGTTCCTGGAGTGGCACCTCTCTATATCCTCGATCGCGCGCTTTTCTTGCTCTTTTTTCTTCTTTCTGAAAAGCCGATGTTCTTCCCTTCTTCTTTGCCCATAGAGCTCAATGGCAGCTCTCGTCTTCACCTGCAGCTTTGCCTTATAGGCCTCGTTCTTGGCTGCGAGCATCTGTCGGCATTCCTCATCAAACAAGGGGTTTCTTGCTGGTGGCCGCGAGAAACCTAGCCCATCAGTTGGCTTGTTGGCATCGTTGCCATTGTTCTTCGACTTTAGATGCTGGTGGTGTGTTGTGAGTCGAGTGGTTAAGGGATACGCGTTGCGCGAAGGTCTTGGCGGTCTCTGGCGATTGCAGTCTTTCGACATTAAATTTTTTCACAGTATTTCTGTTTTTTTTGTGGCGTGGTATCGGCATCCTTACCTTGCCTATAACAAGGTAGTGGTCCAAGTCGATGTTAGCCCCTCGGAATGTTCGGACATCCAAAATACTGGATTTTAACATCGCAATTCGGTAGTTGCTCTTAAGTTTTATTCAGGAGCTCGTAGAAACAATCCTTCGCAATGCCATCTTTTTCCTCCGTCAGAGCGTGAGCTCTTGAAGAATTTGCCTTGATGCGGATTGTCACAATGCGTTACAATCCAAAACATAAGATTTCTTACCTAAGCCTGTCGGCTCTAACAAATCTACATTGGAAAAGTCGCTGTTACTGCTCTCTGTAACACGGACTGTAGTAGATGTCACAGTTTTTCATCCTCCTTTTGCCCGGCCTACCTTATCGTATTTATTGAATGGTAGTAATGTCTGCTTTGCAGCAGCTTAGAGCTTCGACTAGTTGTTCGCCTGCACGTTTTCTGTTTAATGTTCTCAGGTGCAGATGCCAACGTCGTTGTCCTTTTCTTCGTTATGCGTGGTCGTCAACAATAAGATCAGTCATTTCCGAGGCTCTTGGGTGCTTCGTAACCATTTTTTTCTCCATGAGTGGGTAGTTAAGAACCCCCAACCTGGAGGGCCAGTTCCAATTTATTCAATACCCACGGACACGGGGCTATCAGTATGCATTACTGGATTGAGCGCTGCCGTTGGCCTTTCGGCTCATCCGCTACCATCACTGTTCAAGGGCCCTGACTTGTCCGAATATGTCGAACCAGCTCAGATCAGTCATTTCCGAGGCTCTTGGATGCTTCGTAACCATTTTTTCTCCATGAGTGGGTAGTTAAGAACCCCCAACCCGGAGGGCCAGTTCCAATTTATTCAATACCCACGGACACGGGGCTATCAGTATGCATTACTGGATTGAGCGCTGCCGTTGGCCTTTCGGCTCATCCGCTACCATCACTGTTCAAGGGCCCTGACTTGTCCGAATATGTCGAACCAACTCATCTAGGTTATTTAGTTCGTCCTAACTGAGACTGTAGACACCAACGTTGACTCCATCTTGGGAGTTCTTTCGCTGCCGCCTGGAAAAGAATCAGGGCATTCGTGTGAGTACACGTCTCTCATCTGCTACCATTAAGACTTTAAACAGTGGTGGAGACCCTATCTACGGTCAGGACTCAGGACTCAGCGGTCGCGGACAGTCGGAGTTGGTAGGCCTCAGTTAGGTGAAAACTCAAGAAGTTATTAAATGACTGGAGAGGTCAGGTATTATGCCCTGTATTAGCTGCATCTTTCAATCCCTGTATTGCTGATAAGAGTCCAGCAATAATGAAGAGCCTATCTCCTCCCACAACCATTAATATGTGAGTAAGTATTTCTGGCACGAATAACGGGACTAATCCAAACTGACAATCTAGTTCATGTCAATCGGCACTTATTGAATGATTTATCAGATCACGGGGACTGCAGGGACGTTGCATATATTAATTTACTGAAATTTTGAACGTTTTGAATGTTACACCAATGACAAACTAGGTTACCCCTGTATATCATTAATTCCTTTGTTCAATCTTCACAACCACTTAAGTTATTCACATCTCCAATCATTCCCAACCTACCATTCCACACTCACTTCGAGCTAATCTCATCAAGAATGTCCTCCTCTGAAGAGCACCAATCCATTGTACCAATCAGCATCTAAATAAGGAAATTCACACTTCAATCCACCATTTAAATTGTTTCCTACTCATCTGGTTAGCTGCTGAGAAGAAGAAATCCTCCTCCTTCCGGCCTAGGTAGGTTAGGTACATCTTTTCAAAGGAAAACAATGCCAACGAAGCCAATTGGAACCCGTTGCATGCAAATTTCAATTAAATTCATTTTATAGTTTCTCCGATGATTCAGCGTCTGTTTGGATGTGAATAAATTAAAATTGGCAACCTAACCAAAAAGGGAACGTTATAACAAAACAACAACAACAACAAGATAAACATCTCAAATTGGATCCACAGTTCCACTTAAATGCGCTCAGCTGACTTCCCTTTATGGGTGTTGTCCTCAACGATAAATAAAGATTCATTCAGACCGCATGCTAACTCTATACCGAAATTGGTGAAGACCGGGCAAGATAGAGGCTCAAAAAGATGCACATGAGTGGGCACCAAAGTTGTTTGCCCTCACTTGAGAGTTAGACATCATCAACGGGCGGCGCGGCGGCGTGCAGAGAAGGGTTTTGTATCTCATTTTGTTTTACTTCCAATGAATCCGATGGATGATTATAATCATGCGCTGTGTTTGTTGAATATTCAAACGAGTTGGTTGCAGTAGCAATAGGTTTCGGGAACAAAGAGGTTATGGTTTGGTAGGTAGTCGCATCTTCTATCGTTTGCCTAATTAATAGGGTGCCTACATTGATTTTATTCGATTGGGATCTGAAAGATGCATCTAAATAAAGTAATTGGCTTGATGTTTCGATCTGTTGGATAACAATTTATAACGGACATTAAAATCGGTTTTAAAAATCATTAAGAATGATTTTTTGTGATATCTGTCGAAATGACCTCCCAGATGGAGGAATCTAGAATAGGTATGAGTTAATTTATTTAACATCGTTCGTTATTCATAGGCAACACCATACCTATCCCATAAAAGCAGCGGAAGAATGGAATATCTATATCCAAAGTCATTTCCTACGTATACAGTCGTATAAGTCAACAACCTCCATTCTATCATTCGCATCATCTCAAGCACATTTGGCCTCGTCAAAAAGCCCACAATCATTCCATCGGACTCCCCCTAACAATGCATCAGATACTTTCACCAAATGCAATTCGTCCAAACAAAACGCACTTCCGTGCGCATCCATCAATCTTTCGATTAGCAGAACCCCATCTCTATGCAAGGCAACGTTCCAAACAGAGTTCTCGCGTTTGGTATTTTTATTTTTCCATACAAATACGCGAACAAAGAAGCTTCGAGCCGTTTTTGAAGTTCCATTCACCACAAAAAAAAAAAAAAAAACAATCCATTCAGGGGTGGAGAAACTATTTTTATAGCTTGATAGCTGAAGGTCTGATTAATGTTTTTTTTTGTATCTATAAGCGGTGCGACGACTGTCAGTGAGTAGAAATAACAAATTAATTGTTTTTCATTTTAAGAACAAAACAATACGAGCAACAATTAAAATTCTGTTACGTGGAGATACTTTACAATAAAACGAACGCAAAAGGCAGCAAAGTGATGAAAGCGATCCCCGGAGCTAATGTAGGAATTTTTATTTGCAATGTGTAAGTAATCTTAGCAACGCAACGTCCTCTTTTCAAAAAAAAAAAATGCTTTCGTTTAATTACTTTAAGACGAACTTGAAGTTGAATTGGGTAAAGGTTGTCAGTGGAGTTGTTTGAACGCTTTGTATGCCTTTGAATTTCGTCAAGTGTAGCGTCAACTTTAAGGGAGATAGTTTTTTTTTTTATGAAAAAATATCTCATAACCAAGGCGAATGAACTTGTGGAAAATCAGAGTTGCCATGGTAATAGAATCATGCACCCGGTAAACAGTGTTGTGAGTCCATATAAAGGGTGACATTTTAAAGGCCGATGTTGATTTTGAATAAAACACAAATTATTTAGGAAATTATTGTCATTTCTTTTTATTGTGATAATATTGGTATGGTTCAATTATGTATGGAACGTCCAAATGCCCGCCGCGACCTCGGCGGCACACCTCCATCCGATGATCCAAATTTTCGATGACGCTGAGGCATAATTGAGGTCCTATGCCATTAATGTGCCGATATATCTCATCATTTAGCTCTTGAATTGTTTCTGGCTTAGCGACGTGCACCTTTTCTTTCAAATAACCTCAAAGAAAGAAGTCCAATGGTGTCAAATCACATGATCTTGGCGGCCAATTGATATCGCCACCACCACGGCCATTGATATTGTCGCGCAAAAGAGCCATTGTTTCGTTAGCTGTGTGGGAAGTGGCAAACCACATATCGTCCACATCCATATCTTTTAGTTCTTACTTACTTACTTACTTACTTAAGTGGCGCTACAGTCCGGGATGAACCTGGGCCTCAACCAACCTGCCTCTCCAATTAGCCCGGTCCTTAGCTAACTGCCTCCAGTTGCGCACTCCAAGTTGGTTGAGGTCGGTTTCTACTTGTGCGCGCCACTTAAGGCGAGGTCTTCCTCTATTGCGTCCAACGTCTGGCTGGGAATCGAAGACTCTGCGAGCCGGAGTACTGGTGTCCATTCTTTCTACATATCCTAGCCATCTTAAACGTCCAATGCGGAGTTTTTTGACTAGGGGTATGTCACTGTACAGCTTGTATAGTTCTTGGTTGAAACTTCGTCTCCATAGCCCGTCAACGCAAACGAGACCGAAGATTTTTCGAAGGATTTTTCTCTCGAATCGACCAAGGATTTCTTCATCCGCTTTTGATACGATCCATGCTTCAGCGCCGTAGAGCAGGACTGGGATGATCAGGGTCTTATATAGGATCTCCTTAGTAGTTCGAGTGAGGGCTTTACTACTAAATCCCGAAGAAACAGCAGTTGGCAAGATCAATTCTTCGTTTGATTTCTGACGAGATGTTGTTGTCAGAGTTAATAGCGGAGCCGAGGTAGACAAAGTCCCGTACTACCTCAAAGTTATATCTGTCAATGGTGACGTTCTGTCCAATTCGTCGATGTTGTGTTTCCTTTCATGTTGACAGCATATACTTAGTCTTCCCCGATTTACTGCTAAACCCATTTTTGCCGCTTCCTTCTCTATACTAGCAAACATGGCTATGACATCACGTTAAGTCCTACCAATGATGTCAATATCGTCGGCGTATACAAGTAGTTCCACCGATTTTTGGAAAATTGTGCCTTTGGTGTTGGATCGGGAGTTTTGCACAATCCTCTCAAGAATCAAATTGAAGAAGTCACATGACAGCGCATCGCCTTGCCTAAATCCTTTTTTGGTATCGAATGTGTCGGTGAGGTCGTTTCCGACCCTGATGGTGCAGCGAGAATTCTCCATCGTCATCCTACACAAACGGACGAGTTTGGGCGGTATACCTAAACTAGACATGGCTCTGTATAGTTCGTCTCCATAAATGCTGTCGTATGCGGCTTTGAAGTCGATAAATAGGTGGTGGGTATCGATTAGGACTTCTTGGGTTTTTTTTCCAGGATCTGCCGAAGTGTGAACATTTGATCGATTGTGGACTTTCCTCTCCTAAACCCACACTAATAAGGGCCGATCAGGTTGTTGGTAAACGGTTTCAGGCGTTCACATATTACGGCAGATAGGATCTTGTAGGCGATGTTGAGCAGACTTATGCCTCTGTAGTTGGTGCAGCTCAGAGGGTCTCCTTTTTTGTGGATCAACAGAAGACCAGTCGATCTCAAAGTGAATGCCATGTGTCTGACCCCTGTAATCACGAAGATTGTAAACCTTAGTTTGTGTCAGTGTTATGTACCTAAGCTCATGAAAACGTCTATAATTCGACCAATATTCAAGGGCGGAATAAAAAAAGGACACGGCAAATTATAGGCCAATTTCAATTCTGCCAGAAGTTGAAAAATGTTTGGAGAGATAGTCATTAAACGTGTTAATTGTTTTATATCAAAGCACAGAGTGAATGGATCCAAATTACCAGTTGTACCCGACACGGGTGCACTAGGTATTCCTATCGCTACATGGAAAAGCTTATTAGCGCAACATGCTAACAGCAAATCAAACCTCAGATAGAGTCTTGGCACGACGTGTCAAACAACCAAACAAATTTGGTCAAAGCTAGATTTGAGAAGATCAAAGGGACTGATTTCGCTTGATAGACCGTATATTTGCGATACCATAGGTATCATCACGCTCAATAGGTAGGCACGCAGAAAGGCTAGGCCTTTTCTCAAACGACTTCTGTAGTAGCGGCATGGACGAGGAGGAGGAGGAAACAATACTCCATCTCCTTTGTAACTGCCCGGCCTTATCAAACAAAAGGAAGCTACATCTTGGAGCTTACTATTTTCAAAATCTCAGTGATTTGGCAAAAACGGAAGTGAAGTGCCTCCTCCGCTTCATCAAAAGCTCAGAATGGTTTACCCACGGATAGGAAGGAGATTGGACAAGATTCACGTGGTATCACAACCAAATGGTCTAAGTGTGCTGGCGAACTCTGGCAGCCACTCTAACCTAACCTAACCTATCATTCAAATGGATTATCATAATAATCCACTGAGATGAAAATGTGCCTCATGACTGAAGATTTTCTTCGAAAATTGATCATCCACTGTTGCCATTTCTTACCACCATTCTGACCATTGACGACGCGACGCTTGAAATGGTCAAGACGCTTCAGTTCTTGAGTCAATTGCACCTTGTAAGCGTATCTTTATGCATAATGTCCAACAACGACGAGCGTGAGAGGTGCAATTGTTGGGCACGATGACGAGTTGAGGTGGACGGCTCTTCAGCCACACTATCGCGAACAGCAGCAATATTTTCTGCAGTACGAACTGTACGACGATTAAATTGACCGAGCGATGTGACATTTTTTTATAAATTGGGCGATGTAAGGTGTAAGTTCCGGTGCGTTCAAAATATCAGATATCGTCAGATATTCTAGATTCTAGATACAAGTTCATGTTTAGCAGGTGTGTTTCATGATCAATGAGTAAAAAATGTAATATTCGGCATAGAACAGGAGATCCCGCCATCATGCAAGAAGTACACCCGCACACATGAATAGTTGTCAGAAAGCTCGGCCCTGGGTACTAAGCCTGTTGCGCCAAAAATTTGTTTTTGTTTTTGTTATTTGAAATTAATATCGTACTCTTACCGGATATTCTCATTGGGAACTTTCAGAGTCGGTGGCTTTTTCTTACAGGCCAGTGACTTCAAAGAAAGAAATATGGAGCAGTCAACGAAAAAATGTTTGACGACCCGGAAATTCATCCTTCAGAATTTCTATTATCGCTCGAGTTGCAGATATGCATTTGGACCGTTCAAATCACATCTCCTCCAGGTCCTAACTCATCAATTTGCGGCAAGAAAAACTTCTTGATCTGTATCACTTACCAATCACTGTGATTATCTTGCCTACGACGTCTTTAGACAATAATTGGCACAATGACACCTTTTGCAGTAATGGCATTTGCTAAAATCAGCTGCAAATAGGAACCTATAAAACCCAATTTGTCCCATGATATCTTCAGAAACGCCAGCGATGAAATGTAAACTAGTGGGCCATCTGAGGCCTCTTTAAGTGTTGTTCCAGTCTCTTCGAGGTGAGTGGCTAAATGCCTGAGTGTTTGACGAGTTGACGTTGGAAGGCAAGAAAATTTATTTTCTGTGTGGCAACATCATTGAAACACTGATTCCATAAATAATTATTCACGACTATTCCTCGATCTTGAGGAGTGTACCATTTCATGGCTTGTCGACGTGTATTATTCATCAGTTAACCTCAAAAATATCAAAACAATTTGCAGACATTTGGAAAAGTTATTGTGAATGCATTGGTGTAGTGGATAGATGTTTGGACTGCTAATTCTCAGTCAAATAACCTAACTTTTATTGAATATCTATAAAAAATATCCAAGAAAGTACAACTGTCATAAGAAACTTCCCAAAATGTTCCTCCGAATACCTTAAAATGCAAATCCCAAAGTTTTTTCACCAACTCAGCTTTTGTAAAATTCTACCATAGAGACTTTTAAAAATTGTCCACCCAGAATTGACGTTAAAGTGTCAAAAAACTTCATCCAATGCCAAATATTTTTATAAGTGATACATCAGGATTCAGGACTTTAATATCATGGTTGTGATCTTAGCTAACCCCTTTACAATCAAACCCGATACACAACATCTATATATATAAACATGGATCTTGGTTTGTTCGGATGCTTAAAACTCGAAAACGACTGGACCAAATTGGATACTTCCTTCTGCGGATTTGTTCGTAATTGCTCCGCGAAGGTTTAGGAAAAAAGAAAAATTGAAAAATTCTCAACAGGTGGCGCTGTGAGCGGTCATTCCATTTGATAAGGGCAAAACAACGTTTGACGGGCCAGCTTGTTTAAAATAAAACCGCCAAATTTGTATAATGCTTCCGAAAATAATTCCATTCTTTAATTGGAACGATGAAACATCATTCTAAAATGCCATATAAGGTAAAACAATTCAACAAAACTCTCACCCTCGTTCAGGAAACAGGATATGACTCTTCTACCACATTCAAGCAACAGTAAGCGATGGAATTAAAAAACGTGCGTTTTGAAAAATTTATATACGCGTTGCTGACCAAGATCGAAACTCGTTAGGGCTTTATTAAGCGTGAGTTGAGGTGTACGTCTGCCCAGTGCAGACCTTTTATCTTCGTTCAATTCAATTGATTCGAACGCCCATTTTCATAAAAAAATCCTGAATAACTTTAACACGTTGCTCGATTGTGTATCTTTCCATGGTTCAAATTGAGTTGCTCTGAAATTGACAAATGTCAAATGAAATGCAGAAAAAAACTTGACGTTTGGGTGTGGTTCACATTGAACATCGGCCCTTAAAATTTAACCACCCGTTAGATTTGGTTGTTTGCAAACATAAAATGCGCAAGCCCCCTCCTTGGGTTTACTTTTGGATTTTTGTTGCATGCGAGATTGCTTGTATGGAAACACAAGCCTCTGCCAACTCTGAGCCGGAACGGGGGCGTTGCGTACATGCAACCCTAATTTAACAGTGAGCCCAAGCAGGGGGGTTCCAGGGGGACAGCATGTCCCCCACTCATATTCAAACTTTGCATAAACCCAAACTCGCACTTGGATGTCACTTTTTCTCTTTTTCTTTCTTTCTATCTCCACTTTTTCTAAATGAAGTCATTTCCTACTCGAGGTGAAGTTGTTTTCCATGCGAAATTATTGCCCTGTGCTTTAAAAACTGTACTATGCAGTGATTCATATACACCTCAGATATAGATCTGTAAGTCTCATCTTATTTAACAGTGAATACAAGTTTCTTTATGCACCCATTTTAAGCGCCCAACTGATTGTGAAATAAACAACTCAAGACAAGTCAAGACGCTCAGTTCAACGACTCGGTGCGAACAAGTTTAGACGTTCAACCACTTACGGAGGAACTAACAAAATCCCATAAATCCCAAATTACAGTAAAACATGACCCCGACCGGTAATCAACCGATGATGAGTCACGCTAAGTTCGACTTAATACATAGACTTACTCATACGTGTACTGTTAACTAAAGAATTTAATTAAATTAAAGTTCAAGCGACTTCCTCTCAGCGAATGAAGTCAACAATCATTCCGTCATCACCATTACCGACTGGCAATCGCCTCGCGCGCCGCCTATATTCAACGGAAAAAAGCTAATGAACGTCAGCACGAATGTCAAATTGACTTCCCAGTGAATTATTTGTGAATTAAAAAATTATATCCTCCACTGCATCTAATTGATAATTAACGCAATTGTTCCAAACGTGAAAGTTATGCGTATTTGATATGCATTTTCATTAGGGCTTAATTGAAGCCCGCCTTCCCCCAGTTACAGTAATTTGTCTCAAGTACGGATCACATTTGGAAGGCGATAAAAACAGTTTCTAAAACCAAATTGATACAATTACCCTATAAGTCAGTCATTTGACAGCTAAGTCATAAATAACAAAATGTAGGCAACATTAAGTCTCCCAACACCAAAGGCGGATGCGACAATATGATGGAACTGACGGACGTCGTCATCTTCTAGCATCAGCGCTTCTTAGGGTGAGGGACACAGATGAACGCCAGAAAAAATGCGCGCGCACTCGTAATCAAAAGTACTGAACCAACCGAAGGGGGAGAAAAGCATTCCATTGCAATCACAAATGGGCTCCACACATTTCCTGCTGAGTTTTGAGGTCGCATTCGCACAGCTGAATAGATTGTGACAAGCTAGACTTGAGTCTAGACTCGGGATACTTGATCATGGATCAAGATGGATTCATAAGCATGATGGAATTGAGAATCTTGTGCAATAACGCTGAGGTTTCAAATGTCAAATGTTCAAATGTCAATAATCAACTGTCAGCTGTCATTTGTCGTTTGGTATATCAATCAAAATGAAGACGGTTGCCAACGATTAGAGTTATTATACCACTTGAAAGCATTGTCAACATTTAAGCGATATCTGCAGTAGTAAATAAAAAAAAAATTTTTCAACACTAGAGGCGCCACCACTCATTTCTCAGCGATGATGTACACGTGTAGATAATTTAATTTTACAACTTTGTGAGTCTCAAAGGAAGCATTTCAACTCAACACCACGAATAGGATGGGACCACTTAACGTAGTTATGCGAAGCTTTCTGTCAATGAATTCGTAAAGATACGTCAAGGCGGAGTATTATGGAGGAATTGTAAGTGGGGAGTTTATAATTCAGCGATGACTAATGACCGGAACCGTTTATCTTTCATCTTTTACTGATTTTTTTCTTCATTTTTGTCGTCGAACATCGAACATGTGCTTCGCATTTTTTTTCTGGCCCTCTGTTGCGAAGGCGAGTACTAAAATTGTGCATTAGCCAAGTTAATTAAATGTTGTCCAACATGCTGCACTATTCCTAAACAATGGCCGAGCTCTGTTTTGTCTCCCTATGGCCTGTGGTGCAGTAGAGCAACTCTATTTAAAGTTTGCCAATGGTAGTGGTGGTAGTTGTTATTTCCCTGCAGATAACAGTATGTGTGAAAGGAATGGAGACAGGATTAGGTTGTTTATTACATGGAAGCGATGTAGGCTCCATACTTTAAGCATCACGATGAATACATGAATTTATCTCAAATGGATCGTTAAGTAACAACCATTGCATTGGACACTTTTTTACAGGGTACTCCGTACCCGAGGAGGAAGGAGTTTCCTCTCACTAAGGCACTCACTCACAGCTCCAATTTGATCGAACTGGTAGTGTAATCCCAATATGAGCTGCTTCGACATATTTGAACACCAGGTCTATAGGGTCTACTGAGCCAGGGCGTTGGAACAGAGTTGGTGGCGGAAGAGCCCTCAATGGGTCAACGGCAGAGCTCATATCCCAAAACGTTCTACTGACATCGGTATTTCCGGCCCGCTGTCCAAGGGTCAAAACAAGGGCCTGGACCTCCAGGTTGGGGGTTGTGCTTTGGGTTAACTACCCATCCATGAAATAAAGCTTATGTTACGAAGCAACCAATAGGCTCGGAAAGGACTGATATTACTGTTGACGACCCTGCTAAACGAAAAAAGGACAACGACGTTCGTATCTGCACCGGGAATGTGCGAATATTAAACTGCTATAAAGCAAAAATTACTGCCATCCAGGAAATACGATGGGATGGGCCGGGCAAAAAGAGGATGAAAATACTATGGACCGTGTTCTAGTGAGCAGAAACAGCGACTATTCGGATGCTGATTTGTTATAAGTGCCAGGCATAGGCAAGAAGTCTTATGTTGCCAAGATATTAGCGAACGCATTGTAACAAGGCCAAATTCGCCAACCTAAGCCTTATATGCGCTCATGCTCCGACGGAGGAAAAGATGATACAACTAAGGATTGCATCTAATAGCTCCTTGATAAAACCTATGAGCGACGACCAAAGTACGATGTTAAAATCGTGCTGGGAGATTTTAACGCAAAGGTAGGAAGAGAAGACATCTTTAGCAGTGTTGTCGGAAAACACAGCCTACACGACAATACGTCTTGCAACGGACTTAGGAAATGCTACTATAGCCAGCACACGGTTTCCTCACCTCGATATCCATAAGGGGACATTGTGGTCTCCAGATCAACGAACGGTCAACCAAATTAATAATCCAGTATTTGGGATTTCCGAACATTCCGAGGGGCTAACATCGACTCGGACCACTACCTTGTTGTAGCCAAGGTAAGGATGCGGATATCCACCACGCCACAACAAATCAGAAATTTTGTGAAAAAATTTATGTCGAAAGACTGCAATCGCCAGAGACCGCCAAGACCTTCGCCCAACGCATGTCCCTTAACCTCTCGATTCACACCACACCACCAACATCTAAAGTCGAAGAACAATGGCAACGATGCCAACAAGCCATTAGATCAGCCGCAACTGTTGTGCTAGGTTTCTCGCGCCCACCAGCAAGAAACCCCTGGTTTCATGAAGAATGCCGACAGATGCTCGCAGCCAAGAACGATGGCTAAGCTGCAGGTGAAGACGAGAGCTGCCATCAAGCTCTATAGGCAAAGAAGAAGGTAAGAACACCGGCTTTTCAGAAAGAAGAAAAAAGAGCAAGAAAAGCGCGCGATCGAGGATATAGAGAGGTGCACTCCAGAAACGATGTTCGCCAGTTTTACCAAAGTGTTAAACGTCAAAGCCAAGGATACAAGGCTCGAACAGAATCCTGTCAAATGAGCAAGGAAATATCGTAGTTGAGACACAGTCGATGCTGAGGATATGGTGATGACGGCGATGACGAACAACATTCCGCGTCAGGCAGAACGAACCATTTAATATTGGCAACGACAGCGAAAACTGCCAACCACCCGACCTAAGTGAAGTAAGGATAGCTATATCTAAACTAAAGCTTAATAAGGCCGCCGGAAATAACGGCCTTCCCGCTGAGCTCTATAAGGCCGGCGGAGATGACTTGGTAAGTAACATCCACCAACTCATAAGCGAAATCTGGTCGGTTGAAAGTATTCCTGAAGAATGGAACCTCAGCATCGTTTGCCCGATCGACAAAAAAGGAGACCCTCTGAACTGTGCCACCTACAGAGGTATAAGTTGCCTCAACATCGCCTACAAGATCCTATCTGCCGTAATTTGTGAACGCCTGAAACTGTTTATCTACCAATAACTTGAGTGGCCCTTATCAGTGTGGTTTGAGGCCAGGAAAATCCACAACCGATCAAATTTTCACACTTCGGCAGATCCTGGAAAAAAACCCCAAGTAGTCCAAATCGATACCCACCACCTATTTATCGATTTCAAAGCCGCATACGACAGCATTTAAAGAGACGAACTATACAGAGCCATGTCTAGTTTTGGTATACCATCCAACTCGTCCGTTTGTGTAGCATGACGATGGAGAATTGTCGCAGCACCATCAGGGTCGGAAACGACCTCACCGACACATTCGAAACCAAAAAAGGATTTAGGCAAGGCGATGTACTGTCATGTGACTTTTTCAATTTGATTCTTGAGAGGATTGTGCAAAACTTCCGAGCCAACACCAGAGGCACAATTTTCCAAAAATCGGTGCAACTACTAGCATACGCCGACGATATTGACATCATCGCTAGGACTCAACGTGATGTCGTAGCCACGTTTGCTAGTATAGAGAAGGAAGTGGCAAAAATGGGTTTAGCAGTAAATGAGGGTAAGACCAGGTATATGCTGTCAACACGAAAGGACACACAACATCGACGAATTGGACAGAACGTCACCATTGACAGATAAAACTTTGAGGTAGTACGTCACTCGGCTCCGCTATTAACTCTGACAACATCTGGTCAGAAATCAAACGAAGAATTGCTCTTGCCAATCGCTGTTTCTTCGGGCTAAGAAGGATATTTAGTAGTAAAGCCCTCACTCGAACTACTAAGGAGATCCTATATAAGACCCTGATCATCCCAGTCCTGCTCTACGGCGCTGAAGCATGAACCATATCAAAAGCGGATGAAGAAATCCTTGGTCGATTCGAGAGAAAAAATATTTGAAAAATCTTCGGTCCCGTTTGCGTTGACGGGCTATGGAGACGAAGATTCAACCAAGAACTATACGAGCTGTACAGCGACATACCCCTGGTCAAAAAGAACTCCGCATTGGACGTTTAAGATGGCTAGGACATGTAGAACGAATGGACACCAACACTCCGGCTCGCAGAGTCTTCGATTTCCAGGCAGACGTCGGATGCAGTAGAGGAAGACCTCGCCTTAAGTGGCGCGCACAAGTAGAAACCGACCTCAACCAACTTGGTGTGCGCAGCTGGAGGCAGTTAGCTAAGGACCGGGCTAATTGGAGAGGTATGTTGGTTGAGGCCCAGGTTCATCCCGGACTGTAGCGCTACTTAAGTAAGTAAGTATGGGATCCCTAGTTTGACTGGATGGTCTCCAATTGGCCAGTGTCCCGTAACTATCGGTCTGGGCGGGTTTTGTTCAGTATGTTGTTTGTTGTGTTCTAGTCGTAGGTAGGCCATATCTTCCGCGATATGATTCAATTTGTTAACCTTCTCCATTGGAGTCGGCCTTCTTTAGAGAGTATGAGTGGATTTGTCCCTTTACCGCACCTAGCGGGATATGGACCCTTGCCGCAAGTGAGCCGTGTAGGGCTGAGCCCTGTCTGGCCACCTCATCTGCACGCTCGTTTCCTTCAATGTCACTGTGTCCTGAGAAGTATGACCCTGAAACTTTCGCCGTTTCGGCATACCTACTACAGGAGGAGGATATTGTAGCCGAGTTGATTGCCTTAATGGCAGCTTGAGGATAGCAATATTTTGCTTTTGCGTAGTGTCACATCCAGTTGCGTGCAAGCCTCTCGGATAGTCAGTAGTTCCGCCTGAAATACGCTGGCAAAATTCGGGAGGCGGTATGATACAAAAATTTCCGGTCATTCCGAGTAGACAGCGGACCTCACACCACAGTTCATCCGACGGTGTAGAGGACCGTGTCGAAATCCCTTACTATATTTCGGTTCTCTTCCACTGAGCTCTAGGAGGAAAACTTACGTGTAAGCCTTTCTTGAAGCTTAGTTTGGGTGTGACGTAGTCAGTCAGTTACCATGCCATTTGTTAACGAGTTCGTAATACTTCTACTCTTTGAGTCTTACTGCGCTGCATAGTGCGGTATCTTTAATATGTAGGTCGAGAGGCAAGAGATGCAATAGCACAGTTAGGGCATCCGTTGGCGCAGACCTCAGTGCGCCCGTGGTGCCTATACTGGTTGTACTTTGCAGCCTTTTAAGTTTTGTGAGGTTGTAGCATTTACGCAACGCGGGCCATCATATTAATAAGCCATATGTGAGAATTGGACGTACTACAGCTGTGTACATCCACAAGGTCATCTTCTTTTCAAAGCTTTTGCTGCAGGCATAGAAAGCAATACACGCCTTCCTTACTCTGTGTTTGATGTTGTGTTTCCAGTTAGGTCTTGGGTCAAGCATGATACCCAAATACCTAGCGCTGGACGAGTTATTAGACGCCGCCGACTATTTTCTGTGGGGATATGTCAAGTCTTAGGTCTATGATGACAAAGCCACCTTTTTAGTGAATTGAGTCAGAATTGGGCCAGAATTGAGCGAAAAAGCGGTCAAATTTGTACCGACTGTAGAGTGCGGAGCCGAGGTGGCCATATGTCCCATCCTTTATTCAAACAATTGTGTCAAGAATTGGTCTCTCGAATAAAGTCAACATTTGGGCAAACATTCTAATATTTGTGTGTTATTTTAAAAAAGCTGTGACAATCTAAAAAAAACATCCATTACGACGCTGAAAGATCCCCCGAAAGTATGCTTGCTGATGCTTTTTGGTGGTTAGTTGAGAGGATCAGTGGTTATGTTGCATATGGTCGTGTCCTAAAAGCAATACAACTGATCAAAATTTGTACCATTACCTCATTGTAAACGGAAAGGGCGAATGCAGCCGAAGTGATTGAGGACTACAGTCTAACTCACGTTAACATTTCAAATTCAATGACCGGTATCAGATACCCGTCGAGATTTTAGTACTGAGCCAGAACAAGTGAGACCTCAAAACAACAATAAGACTTCCGTATTGCGAAGGTTCCCCCACCTTAAGAGGGCTGTGAAGTGGTATTATCCAAATTAGTGGGGGAGGCTATTGTTTGCTTTCCTGAAAGGGGAAACTATGAACAATAGCGCAACATACTTGGAAATTCCGTCTGAAGTACCCATAGTACACGACCTGTCATAATCGGTTTCGCGTTTTTATTCGACACTCATGCAGGTATCTATGCCACCTTAAGTTAAGCTCAACCTCTCCCATTAAGCATTAAGCGGTAGCAAATCAAACAAGCTCACAGCTCTGAGCAGGGCTTCTATTTCTATAGCGGTGAGAGTGATAACAGGTCACAATCTGTTGGGTAATCACACCGACTATGTCGACTATGTCGGAAATGCCTAGATCCACCTACTTTGTCACTGCCCCCCGATCAGCAATAGCCGCAACATACTCCTAGGACTTGACGGAGCTAGCAAATATCCCTACAGCACAGATCGTCCGTTTCTGCTGCAAATCGGGATGAAGCAACTACCTCTTTGTAGCAAATTGAGCAACACAAATCACTTAAGTATCACTCTTTTCACTAACGCAACATTATTTTCAGGTATGACAACATAGGGTATCGCTATGGGCCCTCGTAGGCCTATCCGAGTTTGACTCCTCACCTGAGCGTCACAGCCCATTAAAATCTCACCTAACCTCTCCCTTTCAACCCATCCAACTTAACCTAACTCATCGACTTCGTAGGTGACCATTTAAATTTGCCATCTGGTATATACAACCACCCTCTATAAGGTAAAAAAAAATTAATATCTACAAGCAATTATTTCTGTAAGCCTTATATAGTACTTGTGCGCGGAGGTAGAAGTTGAGAATTTTTGCAGATATTATGCAGGAAAATTCACAAGCATAACCGAAGGGATGATGCAGATATTATGCAGGAAAATTCACAACCATAACCGAAGTAATGATGGTATAGGACCACTGTAAGGCTGATTTTAAGCTTCCGGAGACGGCTTATTAGAAGTAATTGAAGAAGTCTTATAGAAGTAAATAGCTTTCTTAAAGTACGCCAAATGTTTTTCTATAAGGCTTCATACAGGTAATATTGCTGGAGGGGAAATAGCTTCGATAGTGCTTTATCGTTTTAGTTGTTCAGAGGGTATTTACAACCTGATCCAAACAAAAAAAATCGTATGCAAGCACTATACAATCTCCAAGCACGTTTGCCTTATCCCGTATCTATACAATTTTGTCCTTAAGCTGAATATGGTTTCAGCGTTTAGAGATGTTTTAGGAACTTCATGAACCTCTTCTAATAACTTGATAAATCACACAATCAATTCTTTCTTGCAACACATACTGTCCCTAGCTCACAGATACACTCCGTTCTACGCTGCTGGCTAACAACAAAGCAAAAATGCAAAAAAAGATATAAAATCCAATTTTATGTTCGGTCCTGCAATTGCTGCCAATGGTGCACACCACTCTTGTACTGCTTATTGTGGACAACGCGTAGTACTAATAGTACGCGTACTACTGCTGCTTGTATGCTTGTAAATGCAATTAAAATGCTAATTGTGTAGTTATAATGCTTAGTGTCGACGACAGATGGTGAATAGCAAACAATTCCCCCCCCCCCCCCCCCCCAAAGTACCGACTTAAAACTTTAAAAAATGCACACAACTTTGTATGAAAGCTTCTGAAAATATTTGTCACTTGATTTCCCGGAAGTGCACTTGCAGATAAAAAAAATGAGAACAACACCAACAGATACTGGATACGCTGGAATACACGCGCGCTTTCATGCTGTTGTATCTTTTTTTTGTTGACAAACGCGTTTTAATGAATGAATGTGTGATGGAAGCAGCAACGATTGCAAGGGGGGTGTGAAGTGTGAAGCCTGCCGTCCGATTGAACTGACGATTTAGATGGTAATTTGTTTATGTATGACATTTCGTACGTGCGAAACAGTGGCTCAGACTCAGTAGTATCTGCAGGTGAGCTGTTAGTATCTATAACTGGAAACAAATTGAAAATGACTCAATGTCCAGTGGTACTAAGGTCGACAATGTAATAGCTTCGATAGTTGTTGATAAATTATTATTTTTCCTACTCTTTGTTATTTACGATATTGCAACGGAAATTGTTACATGCACCCCACCACACACCCGATGCGTATTTAATCGTGATAATTACAAGGTTCTCACAGTAGTAGGATGTTAATTGTTTTTATAGTTTTCAAATTGTGCATTTAACTATGTGAGCAATTTATAATTGACACACGATTTGAATGCGATAGAGGTGGGATGCGTCAATCAGGCTTGGAGAATGCCTATTATTTGACTTGGTGCTGATTCAAATCCTTAACAATTTTTTTTTTAATTTTATGGTGTTCATGTATGGTCAGCCTTTTTTTGTATATGCACATTAACCTTATTTTTAATGTCCCTTAACGTATCACGTTGAAAAAATTAGCATGACCAAGTCTGTTCTGTTTAATGAATAAACCACACAGTCATGCAATGTGATTGAAAATAAATAAAAAAAAATCCAATCCCAGAGTATGAAAAACTGGTCATACTAATGCGTCTTAGCTTTTGCCTCACTGGGAATTTCCACGACCATATTCTCCGCATCTTTCTAAGCACAGATTTACTTAATATACGCTGAATTCATATCTTTCATATCTATCTATACAAATGGATGCATGCATTGGAGCGTGGGGTATTTTTTTAAACTTTGACAGAACATATTGTACATTTGGTCACAAGAAACAAGCCAAACCTGCTTAAATGATGGAAATTCCACAAGGTGATATCACCATTTTTATTTTTCATAGACAGCCTGCAATTTAAGCAATCTCTGCTATCGACATCTATGCCCTGAAAAGCTCCTATCAAGAGCTGAAAGATCTTGGCATTCATTATAAAGCTATGCTCTCCAGTTTACCACAGGGACAGATTGCAGGCCTACGGAACTTCTTAAAACCTGCCACCAGCATTGAATCGGCAGAGTAGGTGGTACAGAATATACCTGATACCACAAAAAAACGGGTGCAACTCTATCCCTACATGTAAGCGACCAACTTGATGTGGCCACGGTGTAAGAAAGTTCAAACTGACAAACTATTTTTTTTTTTTTTTTTAATACAGAAATCAGTTTCAACGGTGGTACTTACGGGACAAAACTTTCCTAAGAAATGTAAATCGAAATTCCGTCGGATAGGTGACAACTTCTTTATAGACGTTGCTCTGATAGACAGACTCCCGAGGATAGCGTCTATTTAATGTGCCACTGCCATGCCCTTACACAACTAAAACACGTTATATATCAAATCAATCATTTTTAACAGTTATGAAATTGCTTAATATCTTTTTTCTTTTCTTTTCCAGGTGAGTTCAAGCATCGATAACAGCATTTGAAACAAAAATAGCAGGTAACTAACATTCTTCAAAACATTGACAGTGGATTCAGAAGACTTGACGTCTCTGACATGTGCAATTGTCAAAAAAATTTAAAGAGGCAATAGTAGTTCTCAGTTTAATTCCTGACAAGATGTTGTTTTCAGAGTTAATAGCGGAGCCGAGGTAGACAAAGTCCCGTACTACCTCAAAGTTTTATCTGTCAATGGTGACGTTCTGTCCAATTCGTCCTTTTGTGTTGACAGCATATACTTAGTCTTACCCTCATTTACAGCTAAACCCATTTTTGCCGCTTCCTTGAGTCCTACCAATGATGTCAATATCGTCGGCGTATACAAGTAGATAGTTGCACCGATTTTTGGAAGATTGTGCCTCTGGTGTTGGCTCGGGAGTTCTGCACAATCCTCTCAAGAATCATATGAAGAAGTTACATGACAGCGCATCGCCTTGCCGAAACCCTTTTTTTGGTATCGAATGTGTCGGTGAGGTCGTTTCCGACCCTGATGGAGCAGCGAGAATTGTCCATCGTCATCCTACACAAACGGACGAGTTTGGGCGGTGTACCAAAACTAGACATGGCTCTGTATAGTTCGTATCTATAAATGCTGTCGTATGCGGCTTTGAAATCGATAAATAGGTGGTGGGTATCGATTTGGACTTCTTAGGTTTTTTCCAGGATCTGCCGAAGTGTGAAAATTTGATCGGTTGTGGACTTTCCTGGCCTCAAACCACACTGATAAGGGCCAATCAAGTTATTGGTAGATAACCAGTTTCAGGCGTTCACAAATTACGGCAGATAGGATCTTGTAGGCGATGTTGAAAAGACTTTTGCCTCTGTAGTTGGCGCAGTTCAGAGGGTCTCCTTTTTGTGGATCGGGGAAACGATGCTGAGGTTCCATTCTTCAGGCATATTTCATCCGACCAGATTTGGCTTATGAGTTGGTGGATGTTACTTACCAAGTCATCTCCGCCAGCTTTTTAAAGCTCAGCGGGAAGGCCGTCATTTCCGGCGGCCTTATTATGCTTGCGTTTAGATATTGCTATCCTCACTTCACTTAGGTCGGGTGGTTGGCAGTCTTCGCTGTCGTTGCCAATATTGAATGGTTCGTTCTGCCTGACAGCGGAATGTTGTTCGTCATCGCCGTTTAACAGTCTGCAGAAGTGGTTCTTCCATATCCTCAGCATCGACTGTGTCTCAACTACAATATTTCCTTGTTCATCTCGACAGGATTCTGTACGAGCCTTGTATCCTTGGCTTTGACGTTTTACACTTTGGTAAAACTTGCGAACATCGTTCTTGGAGTGGCACCTCTCTATATCCTCGATCGGGCGCCTTTCCTGCTCTTTTTTCTTCTTTCTGAAAGCCGGTGTTTTTCCCTTCTTCTTTGCCTATAGCGCTCAATGGCAGCTCTCGTCTTCACCTGCAGCTTAGCCGTGTAGGCCTCGTTCTTGGCTGCGAGCATCTGTCGGCATTTCTCATCAAACCAGGGGTTTCTTGCTGGTGGCCGCGAGAAACCTATCACATCAGCTGCAGCTGATCTAATGGCTTGTTGGCATCGTTGCGATTGTTCTTCGACTTTAGGTGCTGGTGGTATGGTGTGAATCTAGAGGTTAAGGGATACGCTTTGCGCGAAGGTCTTGACGGTCTCTGGCGATTGCAGACTTTCGACATTAAATCTTTTCACAGTATTTCTGGTTTGTTGTGGGGTGGTGGATATTCGCAGTGGTCCGAGTCGATGTTAGCCCCTCGGAATGTTCGGACATCCAAAATACTAGATGCGTTCCTCTTGTCTATCGCAATGTGATCAATTAGTTTGACTGTTCGTTCCCTTATGGATATCGAGGTGAGAAAACCGTGTGCTGGCTATAGTGGCATTTCGTTCCGTAGCGAAGTCAATTAGCCTAAGTCCGTTACCAGACGTGTTTTCGTGTAGGCTTTATTTTCCGACAGTACTACCAAAGATGTCTTCTCTTCCTACCTTTGCGTTAAAATCTCCCAGCACGATTTTAACGTCGTACTTTAGTTGTCGCTCATAGGTTTTGTCAAGGAACTCGTAGAAGCAATCCTTAGTTGTATTATATTTTTCCCCCGTCGGAGAATGAGCGCATACAAGGCTTATGTTGGCGAATTTGGCCTTGATGCGGATTGTTACAATGCGTTCGCTTATGTCTTGGAAACATTAGACTTCTTGCCTAAGTCTGGCACTTCTAACTAATCCGCATCCAAATAGTCGCTGTTTCTGCTCACTATAACACGGTCCATAGTAGATGTCACAGTTTTTCATCCTCTTTTTGCCCGGCCCATCCCATCGTATTTCCTGAATGGCAGTAATGCCTGCTTTGTAGAAGTTTAAGGCTTCCGCTAGTTGTTCGCCTTCACCTCTCCTGTTTTATGTTCTCACATTCCAGGTGCAAATACGAACGTCGTTGTCCTTTTTTCGTTTGGCAGGGTTGTCAACAAAAAGATCAGTCCTTTCCGAGGCTATTGGTTGCTTCGTAACAATGATTTTTCCATGGGTGGGTAGGTAACCCAAAGCACAACCCCCAACTTCGAGGGCCAGTTCCAATCTATTAGATACCCCTAGGACACGGGTTCATCGGAATCCACTACGGGATTAAGCGCTGCCGTTGACCTTTCGGTTCATCCGCAACCATCTCTGTTCAAGGGGCCTGACTTACCCTTGAAATTCCTAGATAACCTGTTGTCCGAATATGTCGAAGCAGCTCATCTTGGTTCGCCTGGTACGGCAGGCCAGGTATTCATTCCGTGCCATTCTGACCAGGGTGATTATAGTGTTGCTGATTTACGTCTTGTTATTAACACTCGCACTTGTCGTTTAGCAATTCAAATCCGGTTGGATGAGACCAGTACCCGATAGTTACCACTTGGAGGTAAAAATTAAAACATTTGATGTGTAGTCAGAGTTGCGAGCACTGGGCATTGCCAGGTTAAAGCTAATCAGAGTCTACCCTCGTTCTACAACACCCAACCTAAGTCCGACTATAAAAAAAAACGAACATCATACGCCTCATTCTTAAGGGACATAGCCTTCAGTACCGTAAATCAAAAATCCTTCTTATAGTTGCTAAGATTTGTAGAGGTTACTTCTCAAAAAAGTTCCAAAGGTCGCAATTGAATTTTCAGTGGTGAATCCGATTTCCATTTGATTGAATGCGTCAACAAACAGAAAACGCGCTGTTTGGATCACACCAATCCCCGAGAATCACATCAAAGGCATTTTTATTCACCTTAAGTCACAGAGGGGTGTGTGCAATCTCATCAGCTAAGATTGTTGGTTCCGTTTTATATTTTTTAATAAATTGGCGTCACAATGAAATTTGAAAAATATAATCACAATAAAAATCCATCGATATCACTCGAAGAATGTCCCACATTTTCAAAAGCCAACTAACGCCTCTTGATAGTCTTTGCAATTTGCTCAGATTAATGACCACCACCAGTCCCCACATGAAAGAACAACCCAACGAATACAAAAACAATCCGGAACTTGGTAATTTTCGCACTAGGAGTTGGAAGATGAGCAAAATTGAACACCTTCACTTTAATTACCCCCAGCAGAGATGACGATGCTTCTCGCCGTCGGAAATGGCTTGAATATGTTAACAAAATTAGGTCAAAAGGCTTTGCTCATAAATTACCTCGTTACAGAGAAAAACATTATAAATTCCCACAAATGCCGCCCATCTGTGCACGCGTATCTAGTTTTGTATTTTTTAATTAACAAAAGATACAACGTCGACTGAGTATCTAGTGATTCGTTGAATTTCGTGAGTATTCCACTCTCAATTGATTCATAATTCCAAGATACAAACCTGACAACAAACAGCATCTGTCTGTTGAAGGTGATTCACAGCGATGCGAAGTGATAGTCGGACTTTTGTGACGCAAAAAAAAAAAAAACCGGTCAGCCATTTCTCATCGTCATTAGCGACGACATGACGAGATTTGCAATTAGAACGATTCATAGATACAATTGCCGTTTTTTTTCCCTAGATTCTTATTTTCAAAGGCTCTTTGCTAGAATGGTCTGTTTTTGGCTTTTGTTAAATTCTTTTTTCGAATTTATTTGTTTTCTATTGTTTTGTGTATTTCAAACAATTTAATCGTAAATCCGTTACGCGCTTAATTGTTATTCAATATGCAATAGATAGCCTGTTGTGGATTTCTTTGTTCTTTACGTTTTCCTTTGGTTCTTTTTTCATTCGAAAAATAGAAAGTGCTGCACGTGAAAGTGGCCGATTGAGGTTCATTTGTTACTACCGACAACTGACTTTGATTGCACTCACAATATGTAGATATTCATGGTGATGATTGATGAATCCAGATACAATTTATTTGTAAAAAAAAATAATGGCGATTGTATATTTTCTATGGTCAGTTGTTGAAAGGAATTGTATTTCAAATGATTTTCTTGTTGAGTGGAATGTTTAACAATTGACATGCACTGTCAAGAGTTTTTCCCATCCTAAAAACTACTATCTACTACAAACTTATCGAAATGGCGAAGATATAATCCGTTTTAAACCACCTATGTGATAAGTCGAACGAGTTTTCTATTTTCCAGTGATACGCGCACATACCCATTCTTGTTTTTGGGATTTTTCAATGTAATTGTTCAATAAAGCGGACACAGTTTTTCAAAAATAGATTAGCTCAATGTAATAACAGACGTCTTACTATGAAGAACAACAAAGCTGCGGGTAGTGATGGTATTACAGTAGAATTTTATAAATATGGAACTGAACAGCTCAGGGTTATATAGTGAAATTCTTCAACCAAATGTTGACCGCGGCTGCGTCTCAGGTAGCCCATCCGCTTAGTCCTATTTTGGCATACTCTTTCACACATATCGGCCGGTATCTCACGAATGAATGCATGGATGTTGGCTTCCAGTGCGTCAATCGAAGCGGGCTTGTCCCTATAGACATTAGCCTTGACATACCCCCACAAAAAATAATCTAATGGTGTCAAATCGCACGATCTAGGCGGCCAATTGACCGGCCCGAAACGTGAAATTAACTGTTCACCAAACTCGCCTCGCAATTGCGCCATTGTTTCGCGTGCTGTGTGGCATGTGGCACCGTCTTGTTGAAACCACATATCATGCAAGTCAAGAACTTCTATTTCGGGCAAAAAAAAGTTTGTTATCATCGCTCGGTAGCGTTCACCATTGACAGTAACGCTGCGATTCGCATCATCTTTGAAGAAATATGGCCCAATAATGCCGCCGGCCCATAAACCGCACCAAACAGTGGCTTTTTCGGGATGCATTGGTAGCTGTTGCAATGCTTCTGGCTGATCTTCACTCCAAATGCGGCAATTTTGCTTATTTACGTACCCATTCAACCAAAAATGAGCCTCATCGCTGAACACAATTTTTCGATAAAAAAGCGGATCCTCGGCCAGCTTTCCAAGAGCCCATTCACCAAAAATTCGGCGTTCTGATAGGTCGGCTGGCTTTAGTTCTTGCACCAGCTGTATCTTAAAAGGCTTTACGCCCAAATCCTTCCGCAAAATTTTCCACGTAGTGCTGTAACAAAGGCCTAACTGCTGGGAACGGCGCCGAATCGACATTTCGCGGTCTTCTGTCACACTAGCTGATACGGCCGCAATATTTTCTTCACTACGCACAGTACGTAAACGTGTTGGTGGTTTAATGTCCAACAAAGTAAATTTGGTGCGAAATTTGGTCACAATCTTCCGAATAGACTGCTCAGAAGGTCGAGAATGCCGATCATAAAATGGAAGCAGCGCGCGATGAACATTTCGAACCGAGCACGAATTTTGATAGTAAAATTCAATAATTTGCAAGCGTTGTTCATTTGTAAGACGATCCATGGTTAAATTGCAAACCAAACTGAAGCTGTTTGACAGTGACACAAGGTACTTAACACACGTCAGCTGTCAAAACCAGTGTTGCCAAAACCAAACCAACTAAAAAATCACCCGTTACAAAAACCCTTATTTGTGCTATATTTAAAAAAGGTGATGCAAGATTGGCGGATAATTACAGGGGAATTTCTATTTTAAATTCACTCAGAAAGATCTTCGTTACAATACTATTCAAAAGACTCTCCAATTGGATGGAAGACACCAATCGCTCAGCATATTTCAAGCTGGTTTTCGCTCGGGATTTTCAACCATGGATCAAATTTTCGCACTGACTAGTATTGCCAGAAGATATATTGAAAAGAACAAGAAGTTGTATGTGTGTTTTATTGATTTCAAAGCAGCGTTTGATACAGTCAACAGGCAGGCCTTGATTCATAAACTGGCGTTGCTCGGAGTCAGTGATGCCAGACTTTGGAAGCACGTTTTCCCACAGTGGTACTCAAAAAATCCCTTTTATCCCACGCCGTTTTTATTAAAATCCCACAATTATCCCATGAAATAAAAACAATAGAAAATATGTATATATTTAATTATAATTCAGTCTTTTTTTTTTTTAGTCCTAGCCGAAAGCCCTAGCAGCTAGCGCTATTAAAAAAAATTAACAATTAATATTGTAGTTTATTTTTTGATTTGACATCGGTAAAACCGAAAATATCCTCTCTGCCTCTGCGTTTGAGTGGGGAAGAGCCAATGCGACTTTAACTAATTTTCCTAAATTAGGAAATAATAGCATGTCGTCAAAATTATGCAATTGACAAATCTCGAACCACATTTTATCAATAGGAAGTTTTTGGAGGAATTTTTTTTTGTGGTCGTTAAGAAGTATAGCTACTTTCATATATTCTTCTATTATTTCATTTGACGATCTAGGGTCAACTTTCTTTAGTATTTCTGAAATTGATGTGCTTCTACTTTTTGCAACATTAAATGCTACTTGTGGATCAAGAAATTCAAGTTGTTCAATAGCAACATCATCAAAAGGTAAGCGATTTACCATTTCGACGACAGCAGTTTTATAAAAACTTAGACAGTTGATCTTTACCTCTAACTTGTCTTTATTATTTAAATCTGTGAAGGAGTCTTTACATTCTTGTTCTACGATTAGATTGTCTAGATCATCCATGTAGTGTGTATTGGCTTCACTCAAAATAGATAGTTGGGAATCCCATTGGAGCTCAAAAAAATTAGATATAATAAAATAACGACACATTTTCAATACTAATATTCGACTCTCCTGCACAATGCAGTGAACTAAAACCTCTTTATTTTGACAAAGAGTGTTGAATTGATTAAATAAGGAAAGTACATGTTTTAGAAAATAAAAGTAACTTTTATTTTTATTTTCTTGCATATTTTCGTAAATTTTGGTTGCTTTATTCCGTTTTTCCTCAAACGAAGCCAGCCGAAAAAAAGATTTAAGAATTTCCCAATTATCGAGAAGCCTCACTACACACGGATGCATGGACAACCAACGGGTTTTTGCGAGTTTTAAAATCGTACGTACTTCACCATTAAAGTATTCTTGAAATTCAATGAATTCCGCTGAACATTTTGGGCTCTCTGAAATATATGTGGAAATGTCTTTCATAAGATCTTCCAACAAAGTAGGCAGTTGCTTACAGGCATAAGAAGCAGCTAATGCCGATGAATGGCAAAAACACTTAATAAGGATTTTATTTGGGCTTGCTTGCTTCAATCTAGTATAGAAGGATGAATTCTTACCTATCATAACTGAAGCGTTGTCTGAAGCCATACCAACGATGTTATTCAAAGGAATTTGTTTTTCAGCCATCATCTTAGAAAATTGTTCGTATAACGCATCTGCGCCCGAACCTACTGCATTAATGTTCATTAGATCTAAAAGTTTTGTCGTCACTTTTCCATCATTAGGATTATGTTTGGTGTTCGTAATGTCCGTGCTTTCGTCCACGAGAATAGAAAATTTGTTGTTTTGCAGAATGTTTACAAGTTCTCTTTCTTTCACAGCAGCAAGCACGTTTTTTATTAGCTGGGAGCACTTTGTTCTTCCAAGGGTAACTCCTGATAATATTTCCGAATCAGGGAAGATGTTTTTAAGCAACGGAACTAGGTGATCCACAATTTCATAGGCAACACTGTGCTCAACAAAGAAAGCACTAAGCCTAATTTCTGCTACTTTAATTTGTTCTTTAGATTTATTTTTTGTTCGAAATATTGAACTAACTGAGGCAGTTTGTTTTATACATTTTAAGTTCTTTAAATGTTTGGAACTTGAACTGTGTCTCAAAATTTCTGTTTGCCCACAGTGAACTGTCGATACGCAAGTCTTGCAAAAAAATATGAATACGTGTGAGTAAGCTATAAAGGCTGTGTTCGTTTTTGAAGATGAAGATGTTTATAGTTGGATTTTGGATATTGTATTCTTCATGATAAAACGAACAATTAGGTACTTTTGGAAATGATTTGAGCATAACGTAAAATCCCTGATTTTTGCACTACGGGCTTGGAAAAATCCCTTTATCCCTTTTAGCTTATTTTAGACGAAAAAATCCCACAAAAAGGGATAAATCCCACGATCTGGCATCACTGCTCGGAGTATCTACTAAGTTCTTAACTTTATATCTTAAATTTCTGTCTTCATCAAGTGCAACTGTATGGGATGATACTAAGTTGTCCGATCGGTTTGATACATCTGCAGGTGTTCCTCAGGGTTGCATTTTGAGCCCTATTCTTTTCGCTCTGTTCATTGATGATATATGTAATATTCTCCCTGGAGGCGTATGCTTTGCCGGAATCCTCATTAAGGTCCTTCTTTACGCTGACGACTTGGTACTGTTGGCTGAGAACCCCTTTACGCTTCAACTCCAAATTAACAGACTTCAATCGTTCTGTGAGAAATGGGATCTCCATATCAACGTCCTAAAAACGAAGATAATGATCTTTGAGAGCCGCCAAAGGAGAAGACTGCGTGAGGAATCGTGGCGACTGAACAACGAGCGGATTGATGTAGTACGTGAATTTAAGTACCTCGGAGTGTTGTTCACATATAACTTAAACTTCGGTAAACACGTGAAAGAAAAATGTAGTGAAGCTAAGTTGGCTCTTAACTTGATGTGGCCTCAATTTTTCGCGAATCAAGAGGTTGATCTATCATCAAAATATCAAATGTTTAACGCGACTGTCAACACTTGCTTGTGCTACGGTCTTTGGAGTTAGCTCCTTTGATAGTTTTGAAGCTGTCCAGAGATATTTCTTCAAGCGATTACTACGATTACCGAACTCAACACCAACCTATGCCATACAAGTGGAGTCGGGGCTTCCACCTATTTACATCCGAAATCTGAAAGCTCATTCGGACTATTTGATAAGAGTGATGAAGAGAAGTGGAAACAGTCTCCACAAATCAATTTTAGCTCAATTAATACAGACCAATGCTTCTCCATTCAGGGAATGGAATCAGATGGCGTCAACACAAAATCTTGCGGTATCTCTATCTGCAAATAATGTAAGCGAATGGCAGGATATATTTGCTTTGATCATAGCTAACGTTGATGACATCATTTATGACCAGCACCTAAGGAGAGCATCATCATCAGCATCCAGATTAATTTTCAAAAACTTAAACCACCAATTGTTAACTGCAGAAAGCTACTTCAATACCAAATTCAAGCCTGAAGTTATTAGCACCATTTTCAGAACCAGGGTTGAAATATTGAACTTGAACTATATTCCTCATAGATCCAACCAACAGCAAATTTGCAATCTTTGCAATAGAAGAGAATTAGAAAATACTTACCATTTCATTGCGGTATGCCCAATTCGACAAGAAATCCGACGTTTATATTTCCAAGAAAGTTTTCTGTCTTTTAATAGTCTCTATGAAATTTTAGATGGAGCTCGCGGTTGGTCCACCTTGTTTAAATTTGTCAAACATGCACTGAGCTATCGTAATAGCTTTTAGAAAATACTTTCAGTTCTGCAAGCTATTATAATATTATCTTACTGGTATAACTATAATTTGTTTATATCATTTTCTTTTTCATGTTCTTTTAACGAAATGTCAAATCCGGCAGACGGCAGAATTGTCATGTCCGTATTCTTAAGCAAAAACATTGTAACGGGTGATTTTTTAGCTGGTTTGGTTTTGGCAACACTGGTTTTGACAGCTGACGTGTGTTTAGTACCTTGTGTCACTGTCAAACAGCTTCAGTTTGGTTTGCAATTTAACCATGGATCGTCTTACAAATGAACAGCGCTTGCAAATTATTGAATTTTACTATCAAAATTCGTGCTCAGTTCGAAATGTTCATCGCGCGCTGCTTCCATTTTATGATCGGCATTCTCGACCTTCTGAGCAGTCTATTCGGAAGATTGTGACCAAATTTCGCACCAAATTTACTTTGTTGGACATTACTTCGCAGCTCATAATAATCATGAATTCTCTTCATGAAACGTAACAGCACTCATTTATCAGAAAGGATGAGCAGACGAATCTCTGTAATCTATGTAGCCTTTAGGGTTTCTATAAAGCTTCCCAAAAATGTGTGTGTTTATTTTCAAGAAACGGTTGCTTCGATAACGCTAGACGTCGGCCCAATCCAATACTACGGATTCTCGCTTAAGGTTTTCCAGGTGCAGTAACCCCATACTGTCCGCCATCAAATAACGGGTCCGCCATCTAACGTTTTTTTTTTTCAACTCGTGCCATTACTTTGAAAATTATGGTAATGTTGCAGAATGTGTGCGAAAATTGCGTACGGATTTTGGAAGAAAAGAAGCACCGTCAGCCCCGTATGTTCGTTATCTTGTGAAAAAAGTGAAAGAAACTGGCATCCTCATCGATAAACCAGAGCGGGAAAAGCAAAAAACAGTGCATACACCCGAGAATATTGCTGCTGTGGCAGAAAGTGTGCGTGAAGCGCCATCAACATCAATTCACCGTCGTTCTCAACAATTGAACATTTCGGAGACATCATTGAGAAGAATTTTGCATAAAGACCTTGGTATGACGCCATACAAAGTCCAATTGGTTCAGGAGTTAAAGCCAATTGACCATCCAATGCTTCGCTAAGTGGGCCTGCGATCGACTTAGAGAAGATGCCGATTTTGCCAAAAAAAAATCATCTTTTCAGATGAAGCTCATTTTGATCTTGGCGGGTATGTAAACAATCAAAATTGTCGCATTTGGGGCACAGAAAACCCGCACGCATGCATTGAAAAGCCGATACACCCAAAGCGAGTCACTGTTTGGGGCGGATTTTGGTCCAGAGGCATAATTGGGCCATTTTTCTTCGAAAATGAGCAAGGAGTGGCTGTTACAGTCAATGGCGATCGTTATCGGGCCATGTTGAACGAATTTTTGTTCACAAAAATTGAAGAGGAGGATATTGGCAACATTTGGTTTCAACAGGACGGCGCTACGTGCCACACAGCCGTAGATCGCATTATCAGCCGCAGAGCTGATGTCGTTTGGCCACCTCGGAGCTACGATTTGACACCGTTGGACTATTATTTGTTGGGTGCCGTAAAAGATAAGTGTTACGCCGGCAAGCCAGAGACAATTGACGCTTTAAAGGGAAATATTCGTGAAGCCATTGGTGAAATACAGCTGCACACAATCGATAATGTGCTTAAAAATTGGACCGATCGTGTAGGCTACTGCATGGCCAGCCGAGGCAGCCATTTGAAAGAAATTATTTTCCATTATTAACCGGAAGGATTGTACTTTCAAATGAAAAAAGAAATTTGAGAAAATATTCAGCAGTTTTTTTTTTATAGCATTTTCAAGTTATTTGGTGGACCCTTTAGAATCGGGACCTGTTAACTTGTATTTTTGCAATCTCTTTGCTCGAGTTTGGCACCGAGTTTTAGTAGGCAGATTACCAGTACCTGTGCCAAATTTATTTCTGCTTAGAACGAACGTTTAACTTTAACTTTAACAGTAGTACCTCAAGACTCAATCCATTCCCAGTCTGATTCGTACCTAATGATGATGAATTCGTAGAAAATGCAACGAGAAAAAAATTGACTGGTCCAAAAATCGAAATGGGCAATTGAACCACAAAACTGGAGTAAATCATTACCCCCACTAGTAGCCTTTGCCTTAGGTTTCCTTTTAGAGCTTAATGTGTGTTTTTTAAACCGGCAAAACCGGACGTGCAGTTTGCCTCTTACATCAGAGGCCTTACCTCTAAGTCTGCCAGATCACAAATCTTTTTTCTAGTTAATCTCCTACCAGATCAGACGAGAATATCGCGCTGGAGGAGAAAGAGTGCAGGAGAACCCGATTCTGTCGATTCCCTGCCGTTAATCTCCTACCAGATCAGCTGGAGGAGAAACAGTGCAGGAGAACCCAATTCAGTCGATTCCCTGCCGTGCACAGTTATCTACTGACTTCAACTTGGCAAATTTTGCGTCTGCCTGCATGTCAGAAGATTCAACTAACCTAGGAGCTCCAAGTTAAAGATCATAGACAAGTCATGCTTTTTCTCCTCTATAAAGCACAAGAAAAACCTGGGCTCAAAGTTTGTGCATTGCCTCTTACATCAGAGGTCTTACCTCTAAGTCTGCGAGATCACAAATCTTTTTCCTAGTTAATCCCCTACTAGATCAGCCGAGAACATCGCGCTGGAGGAGAAAGAGTGCAGGAGAACCCGATTCTGTCGATTCCCTGCCGTGCACAAGTACGGACTTCAACCTGGCAGATTTTGCATGTGCCTGCAAGTTAAGAAGATTCAACTTACCTAGGAGCTCCAAGTTATTGATCATATGCAATGCCGTTGGTTCGCTGACTGTGTTTCGGAGCGTTGTGGACGAAAAGTCATCTTCAGCGACAAGGCTCATTATGGGTCGATTTTGGGCAGGCGACAACTCTGTAATTCTTTGATTCAAATTTGTTTTGAGAAGATTCAACTAACCTAGGAGCTCCATGTTAATGATCATAGACAACACCGTTTGTTGGCTGACTGTGTTTCGGAGCGCTTTGGACGAAAAATTTGGTTTCAGTAGGAAGGCGTTAAGTGGCATACATCGCGTGCCACAATGGACTTTCTGCATAAACGATTTCATGGTTGGATTACCTCTCTCGGCCACCAAGATATCTCCATTTGAGCTCCTTAGACTGTTTCATGTCTATGCCAATAAGTCACAATTGAACAGTGCCATAAAAATCCACATAACCAAGGCCATTGCTCAGATCCAGCCGGAGCTATGCCACAAAGCCATTAAAAATTGGACCTCTAGGATCCATGTCACTGTTTGAAACCACGGCGAAGATTTGAACGATTTCATATTTCATACATGAGTATCTCAAATAAAAAAGAATTTCGTTGTTTTATTCCATTTCAACATGGACCCGCCATTAAATAAAAAAAAACATTTCCCCTTAAAATATGCACCACTTCATGTTTCTCGGCATTCTACAGGTCCCATCGACAATATGTAGATCCCTAATCCACAAATCATGATCCACAGATCAATTGTGTATATCATCCACTTCATATACGTACGACCTTACTTGTTTAAAGTACGTAGATACGCTTTTTTAAAAACAGTGTTGCCATTGCTTTATTTTTATTTAAAAAATAAATGGAAAAAAATTCCACTTTTCAAGGACAAAACTATTATGTAACTATTATTCGCTTCTTCCTCTGATCCAAAAAAAAACAATCGAAACAAAACAAAAGAAACCAACTAATAAAACTTTCCGTATCTAGGGCGGGGAAAACCCGAACAATTGTGTGCAAATTTCTATTCAAGGACACTAGCTATTCCCAGTGTAACCAAACAAATAGCTTGTACATACCTCCCTGCGATGACTTATTGTCCTGTGTCCCTATAGATGCATAGATACATTGTTTTCATTAGGGACACCAGCACACATAGTTTGTGCCAACTAAAGTTTATCATAGTAAAATCCACAAGCACCCAAGAGTCACCTTTCATATTCGGGTCACTTCCCAATTCGTTACGAGTGTGTCCAACTTTAGAACATCCGACTAGGCCGACTTTGTGTTTCTGTTTCTCTCTGTGTGAGTGTGTGCACACTTTCACAGATACAATATAATCTTTTGCACCAAATATGACAAAAATATGTAAATTTTGACCTCCAATTTGGTGTTGGCTTGGCCAGCATGTATACGTACCGATGACATACGTAACCGTGAGTGGATTCACTTGTAATTGCAGCACTGCAATTGATTTTTCCCGCTGCAAAATTGGTAGTGCGGCCGTGATTTATGGGAGTGTCTGTCCAAGAACACGATACCCGGACATGCAGACAAACAGAGAGAGAGGAGAGAGGGAAATGGAGTAATGTATCTGACATCAGCTGATGAGTCGAGTGCTAACTGTTGTGTTAAATGTCAAATGATTAACCCAAAAAGTTGACACCAGACAATGCACTGTCTCTGTGTTTGTTGTTGCACGTTGGTGATTATCGATTCTGTTCACATGAGTTTCAGATGCCGGTAGTCGGTGTTGGTTGTGTTGATGTAAAACAGAGAGTCGTTGTTGGACAGCAACAGCATTTTGCCTGCAAATCTGGGTCAATGTGGGCATGGACTGAATGCAGCAGCAGCAGTACGTATGTGTTTGTGTTTATCAATTGCGTCCATTGACATATAGATAAATTGTATCCTATGCATTGTGTGAACGACCATTCGCCTGGAGATGAATGATTTATGTGCAACTGGAAACAGATTGCGTGGGCTTAATTTGCAGGATTATATGCTGTTCGGACGTGATAGGGGCAAGATAAACACTCAGAAAGGGATTTGACTTACAATGAGCGTTGATTTAAATAATTCAATTAAGAGGAGCACATGGTCCATGGACTCGGAAATCGCATGTAATCAAGTCTTTTGTTGAAATTCAGAGTTGGAGTAGTCAGTATTTGCAATTATATTGACTAAACAGAGCGCGTTCAAATAGTCGTCGATTTCTATGTAACCATTGTAAACAACATTCGTTTTGATATATTTAATTCAACAGATGAATCTTTTCAATGATTTCCATTGAAATGAGCTAGAGTATGCTTTGATGTACATTATATGATCTGCCAACTTTGCTCTTGTTGAAAATTAACTGGCGCCCGATATAGGACTTCTTTTTTTTTTTTGTGCTGCTTTTGACAGTATGACATGTGGAATTCTTCTTCTTTGGTGATCAATTGAAGAATCATTAAGAAAATTACCCATGAAATAAGCTGGAATATGCTTTTATGTAAAATATATGATCTGCCAACTTTACTTTTTGTCTCTTTTTGTCGTCTTTGAAATAAGCTGGATATGCTTATATGTACATTATAGGACCTTCTTTTACCAAATAGAATGCTCATCTCATACAACGAAAATTTACTATGTGGGGTACTGATATTGATACCCCAGTGTTCACATTGCCATGCCAGCATCAAATAACAGCATAGCCGATGCATACGAACGACAAAAATTCCCCTTCGCACTTACCGCCCGCGTCTGAAACGGCTTTAACATTTTTAGCTGTGATGCATATTGCATACCTTTTGTAGTTCTATACCTCTTTGCTTTTACTTAAACTTAACTGGCGCAGAGGATTTCTTTTTGGGGCAACTTTTAACAGCAGGACATAATATCGAAGTCTACTTCGGCGATCAACTGAAGAATCTTTTATAGGTTTACCACTGAGACATGCTGCAGTATGCTTATATGTATATTATTGCATCTGCTAATTTTTCCCTTATTTAAACATAACTGGCGCCCGATAGAGGATTTATTTTTACCAACACAGCATGGTTTCTTTGGTGATCAAATACAAAACAAATACAAATTTTTGGCGCGACAGGCTCGTTAGTACCCAGGGCCTAGCTTTCTCACAACCATTCATGTGTGCGTTTGTACTTCTTGCACGATGGCTGGACCTCCTGTTTTATGCCGACTCCGAACGGCTAATTTGAGATAAGCTATTCTTGACAATTGATACTACTCGGATGGTTTGCCAGATCATCACGAGAGGAAGGCCAGTGGAAATCATTTAGGTGTTGCTACGGCTGGGAATTGAACCCAGACCTTCAGAGCCGCAGTTCATCGCACTAACCATCGCGCCACTGAGCCCCTTTGGCGATCAACTGAAAAATATTTTATAAGTTTGCCACTGAAATAAGCTGGAATATACATTTATATACATTATAGGTTCAGGCAACGTTTTTTAACTTAACTGGCGCCCGACAGATGATTTCTCATTTAGATTATTTTCAACGGCTTAACAACGGCTTCTACAACGATCTAAATAATCTATACAAACAACCGAACTGAACAGATTTGTTGAGAAATGGATTTTAGTAGAAGCCAAAGGAAAGAAACCCTGTCACTCCTAATGCTATCAAAAATAACCATCAATGGACAAGGAGTGATTTTTTATTAAGGGTCACAAACCAGGGCTTGACATTTGTGTATCTCCAATTTCTAAATTGTTGTCGATTTACAGCCGTAATACAGAAAATGAGACCCGGGAAGGGAGGAGCTTGGAATAGCAATCCAACAACACCTGACAAACAACAATTATCGTAAAATCCGCGAGTATTGGGAAAATACGCACCAGAGTGAATTATGACCCATATTAGTTCTTAAAATTATTTTAAGAGGATACAAGTCCGTAGTATGACATAATTGGAGAGAACAAGTGCAATGTAATATGTAAGATACATCATTTAGGCGAATTTATCGATGCCTTCGAATGCTCATGTATATCAAACCGAACGATCTTGTTAGTCTGGTTGACAACTTTCACAACTTTCTCAGAACCCATACAATGAAATTAAATCTCAAGGATGACAATATCTGTAGAGGCTGCGGCGATGAGGAAACACACGAGGATACACCTCATTTCCTCTGTCACTGCCCGAGTCTCTGTCACCTGAGGAACAGAACACTTCGAAGCTACTACTTCCAAGACATCCAAGAGCTTTCCGATATTCCATTACCCTATCTTTACAGGTTCCTACTAACATCAGGATGGCTAGATAGAGTGGAGTAACCCGTAGTAACGATAAGGAAGGACGTTATCCCACCAAGGGTATCACAATGGGTCCACATGGACCTAAGTGTGGCGTAATAGAGGATCCTCTACTCCACCAACCCGTAAACCTAACCTAACCTAGTCTGGTTGAAAGCTCAAGTATATCGAAACGAACGATCTTGTTAGTCTGGTTGACACTACTTAAATTGCTTACTTAAATGGCGCTATATTCTGAAATTAATCTGGCCTGAACCCAGCTCGAAATTAGCCCGGCCCTTAGCTAACTACCTTCAGTTGCTCCCTTCAAGTTGGTTGATATCGGTTTCTACTTGTGCGCGCCACTTAAAACGAGAACTTCAACTACTGCGTCCAACGACTGGCTGTGAATTGAAAACTCTGCGACCAGGAGTTGGGGTGTCCATTCGCTCTTCATTTCCTAGCCATAATAAACGTCCAATGTGGAGTTTTTGGTCTTCGTCTCCCTAGCCCGTCATTACAAATTGGACCGCGAGGATTTTCCATAGAATTTTTCGCTCAAATGATTTATCCATCCGTTCTTGATATGATGCACATAGAACAGTACTGGCCTGATAATAAGGACGAGTGAGGGGCAACTTGACTTCTTAGCAGGAAGAAACAGCGGTTCTTTGTTTGATTTCTGAATAGAGGTTCGAAAAATTCAGTATCTGGGCCCTTGTGAGCTAATTGCGTCAAAAATTGGGTTTTGTAAGTCAATAAAAACTAAGGGCTCCCTTCATAAAGATTTTATCCTACGCCACTGTTAACTGCAAGAGCTCGCTGTTCTTCGATGGTCCTGGTCTGTTCAGCTTTGCAATCTTTTGGATGAAGTTGAGGCTTTGATTTTGGAAGTCAATGAAAATGTCGGCCGTCCCTTCATAAGGATTTTATCCTACGCCACTGTTAACTACAAGAGCTTGCTGTTCTTCGATGGTCCTGGTGTGTTCAGCTTTGCAATCTTTTGGATTAAGTTTAAATTTAGGTTTTGTTAGTCAATACAAATGTCGGCCCTCCCTTCATAAAATGTTCATCGTATGCCACTGTGAACTACAAAAACTCTTTATTCTGCGATGGTCCCTTTTTTGTCGGCTTTGCAAACATTTGGATTAAATTTAAACTTTGGTTTTCTGAGTCAATAAGAATTTCGGCCTGCCTTCATAAAAATTTTATCCTACGCCACTGTTAACTAAAAAAGCTATTTGTTCTTCGATTTTCCTGTTTTGTGCGATTTTGCAACTTAGATTAAATTGAAACAGAAAGAAATTTTTTTTTATGACCCCCATCCAGGTTCAAATTGAACTTCTAATTAACAGCAGAACTGTATTTCTTGGGGTGTACCAACAAAAGTATCTATATACCCAAACAAAAAATCCCACAATCCGATTTCCAGCGAATAGTCATGCTTTAGTACTTTTTGAGTCACACTTCCGAAGATCAGGTATAATTAGTCTCTTAGTTCGCTGAAATTTACGGCTCATTTACGACACGAGCTATATTCGCCATGAGTCATTAGCAAACCCTTGTACTATAACAGCCACCCTCCAAATCCCCTTGATTCGGCTCTGTAAGTCAATCTAAATCGAAATGAATAATCTACCGGACCGAAACCATTTCACCCTTATTATGTCACCCACCAAAGTGAATAAAAAAAACGGAAAATAAATACATCAAGCCACCACCACCCAACCTTCTTTATAAGCCGCACACGTAAAATGCCATCCCTGTCTTTCCACTCACTCGATCTATTATGTCATTATGTCTACAAAGCAGCACATACGAGTCTAAATAAAATATAAATCTCATAAAATGTTTCCTCTAGACAGAAGGACATAAATACAAGTCATGTGTGCGCACAAGGACCCCTTGAAACTGAGTGTGTCACCCTCTCTCCCAATCGTACTTGGACACGAACCCTTGTACTTCACCACCCGGCGGGGATTTAATTTCTATCGCATCCCCTTCTCAGAGTGTCAAATCAATTTTGTTTTGGGAATCAAACCTGCACCTCCGGAGTGCGGTAACTTCTTATGTGCGGCAGGAGATTTGGCAGGATTTCAATGTGTTTCTCTGAGTGATGAAAACCGATAGGTCAAAGGGGATATTCCGATCGATTAAGCAATAATAGGTGACTGGCATTTGGTGAGTATCTTCGATTGCTGATGAATTGGTGTTAATTTGGACGGCAGAGCCCTTTGATGGGTTCATTCATGTTCATATTAGTCCCACGCACTTTGGGTTCTCTGGACAAGATGGTAGTTAACAGCACCTTGTGAAACAGTAAATAGCATTCCCAATGCAATGGTTCTCTTTAAACTGGGTAAATGGAACACCTCGTACATGCTTGTTTTGGGTCTTTTTAACGAGTAAATACGCAAGACCGTTGAGGTTTAAATTAAATTAACACCTTCACCCAAGGCCTGTGTAGAGATGGAGATTGAGATACGTTTGCCCATCCAATATGGAAGAAATCCCATCATTTTTGTTGATTGCATTCAGAACCGGAAATTTGTATTTATTTTGAGTCACTAGGCTTCGGTGGGCGCCATGTTCTAAAATTATTCGATGACTCTAAAGTAAACACAGACGAATGTTACTTTGATCGCCCTATGATGTATGCGAGGATTCCATGAAATCATTCAATCGAATTATAAAGTAATCGTGAGATCTCAACGAATGCCAATCGGAAATATTTTTGTTTTCGAATATTCATGTTGCAATCGAGTGTTATGATCTAGAGATTTCTGAAACCGTGGAAACGAATAAATTTATGACACGAGTCGTATTTTGTTTTTATCAGAATTGTGTGTTTGTTTTGACAGCGATCGCTTGTGGTCCAATTTCGCAAGATCAGCTCAATATTTGAGTGCAGAGGCAATACGATCGGACATGGGGACATCGATAAACGGCATGGAAGTGTTACTTGCTACTTGGACACATCGGTTGATGAGCATTGTCTAGTACTTTCGGACTGAAGCAACGTGAACTTAATTTTTTTTTTAGTACGAAAATTTTGATCTTTTCCTTGTAAAGAGAACTTTATTTCAAATTCTACAACTCCTCTGCTCAATCTAGATCACACTAAAGGTAGAAAGCAATTTTGTTAAGTTAGGCCTTTTACTTAGAGGAAGCAACGGAACCCGAAATCTACGAGATACTGTGTCAACTAAGAATCACAAAAGCTCCTGGAGCAGACAACAGAAGACTTACTTACTTACTTAAGTGGCGCTACAGTCCGGGATGAACCTGGTCCTCAACCAACAAGCCTTTCCAATTAGCCCGGTCCGTAGCTAACTGCCTCCAGTTGCGCACTCCAAGTTGGTTGAGGTCGGTTTCTACTTGCGCGCGCCACTTAAGGCGAGGTGTTCCTCTACTGCGTCCGACGTCTGGCTGGGAATCGAAAACTCTGCGAGCCGGAGTACTGGTGTCCATTCTTTCTACATGTCCTAGCCATCTTAAACGTCCAATGCGGAGTTTTTTGACGGTATGTCGCTGTACAGCTCGCATAGTTCGTGGTTGAATCATCGTCTCCATAGCCCGTCAACGCAAACGGGACCGGATATTTTCCGAAGAATTTTTCTCTCGAATCGACCAAGGATTTCTTCATCCGCTTTTGATATGATCCATGATTCAGCGCCGTAGAGCAGGACTGGGATGATCAGGGTCTTATATAGGATCTCCTTAGTAGTTCGAGTGAGGGCTTTACTACTAAATTGCCTTCTTTGCACGACGAAACAGCGATTGACAATAGTAATTCTTCGTTTGATTTCTGACGAGATTCTGTCAGAGTTAATAGCGGAGCTGAGGTAGACAATGGTGACGTTCTGTCCAATTCGTCGATGTTGTGCGTCCTTTCGTGTTGCCAGCATATACTTATTCTTACCCTCATTTACTGCTAAACCGATTTTTGCTGCTTCCTTCTCTATACTAGCGATGGTGGCTATAACATCACGTTGAGTCCTACCAATGATGTCAATATTGTCGGCGTATGCTAGTAGTTGCACCGATTTTTGGAAAATTGTGCCTCTGGTGTTGGCTCGGGAGTTTTGCACGATTCTCTCCAGAATCAAATTGAAAAAGTCACATGACAGTGCATCGCCTTGCCCAAATCCTTTTTTTGGTATCGAATGTGTCGGTGAGGTCGTTTCCGACCCTGATGGTGCAGCGAGAATTCTCCATCGTCATCCTACACAAACGGACGAGTTTGGACGGTATACCAAAACTAGACATGGCTCTGTATAGTTCGTCTCTATAAATGCTGTCGTATGCGGCTTTGAAATCGATAAATAGGTGGTGGGTATCGATTTGGACTTCTTGGGTTTTTTCCAGGATCTGCCGAAGTGCGAAAATTTGATCGATTGTGGACTTTCCTGGCCTAAAACCACACTGATAAGGGCCGATCAGGTTGCTGGTAAACGGTTTCAGGCGTTCTCATATTACGGCAGATAGGATCTTTTAGGCGATGTTGAGCAGACTTATGCCTCTGTAGTTGGTGCAGCTCAGAGGGTCTCCTTTTTTTGTGGATCAACAGAAGACCAGTCGATCTCAAAGTGAATGCCATGTGTCTGACCCATGTAATCACGAAGATTGTAAACCTTAGTTTGTGTCAGTGTTATATACCTAAGCTCATGAAAAGGTCTATAATTCGACCAATATAACGGGTGATTTTTTAAGAGGCTTAGAACTTTTTTTTAAAAAAAAAACACACAAAATTCGAAAAAATGAATGAAATATTTATTTGAATCGATAGTTTGAACCTTGCAATTTAATGTTTAATGATAATTTCATGCAAATGTTGATTGCGGCTGCGTCTTAGATAGCCCATCCGCTGAGTCCAATTTTGGCATACTCTTTCACACATATCGGCCGGTATCTCACGAATGAATGCATGGATGTTGGCTTCCAGTACGTCAATCGAAGCGGGCTTGTCCCTATAGACATTAGCCTTGACATACCCCCACAAAAAATAATCTAATGGTGTCAAATCGCACGATCTAGGCGGCCAATTGACCGGCCCGAAACGTGAAATTAACTGTTCATCAAACTCGCCTCGCAATTGCGCCATTGTTTCGCGTGCTGTGTGGCATGTGGCGCCGTCTTGTTGAAACCACATATCATGCAAGTCAAGAACTTCCATTTCGGGCAAAAAAAAGTTTGTTATCATCGCTCGGTAGCGTTCACCATTGACAGTAACGCTGCGATTCGCATCATCTTTGAAGAAATATGGCCCAATAATGCCGCCGGCCCATAAACCGCACCAAACAGTGGCTTTTTCGGGATGCATTGGTAGCTGTTGCAATGCTTCTGGCTGATCTTCACTCCAAATGCGGCAATTTTGCTTATTTACGTACCCATTCAACCAAAAATGAGCCTCATCGCTGAACACAATTTTTCGATAAAAAAGCGGATCCTCGGCCAGCTTTCCAAGAGCCCATTCACCAAAAATTCGGCGTTGTGGTAGGTCGGCTGGCTTTAGTTCTTGCACCAGCTGTGTCTTAAAAGGCTTTACGCCCAAATCCTTCCGCAAAATTTTCCACGTAGTGCTGTAACAAAGGCCTAACTGCTGGGAACGGCGCCGAATCGACATTTCGCGGTCTTCTGTCACACTAGCTGATACGGCCGCAATATTTTCTTCACTACGCACAGTACGTAAACGTGTTGGTGGTTTAATGTCCAACAAAGTAAATTTGGTGCGAAATTTGGTCACAATCTTCCGAATAGACTGCTCAGAAGGTCGAGAATGCCGATCATAAAATGGAAGCAGCGCGCGATGAACATTTCGAACCGAGCACGAATTTTGATAGTAAAATTCAATAATTTGCAAGCGTTGTTCATTTATAAGACGATCCATGGTTAAATTGCAAACCAAACTGAAGCTGTTTGACAGTGACACAAGGTACTAAACACACGTCAGCTGTCAAAACCAGTGTTGCCAAAACCAAACCAGCTAAAAAATCACCCGTTACAAGGGAGGAATAAAAAAAGACACGGCAAATTATTGGCCAATTTCAATTCTGCCAGCAGTTGAATAATGTTTGGAAGAGATAGTCGTTAAACGTGTTAATTGTTTTATGTCAAAGCACAGAGTGAATGGAACCAAATTACTAGTTATGCCCGCCACGGGTGCACTAGGTATTCCTATTGCTACATGGAAAAGCTTATTAGCGCAACATAATAGCAAATCAAACCTCAGATGGAGTCTTGGCGTGCCAAACAAATTTGGCCAAAGCTAGATTTGAGGAGATCAAAGGGACTGATTTCGCTTGAAAGACCGTATATCTGCGATACCATAGGTGTCATCAAGGGTCGCAGCTTAATAGGTAGGCAGGCAGAAAGGCTAGGCCTTCTCTCAAACGACTTCTGTTGGAGCTGCATAGACGAGGAGGAGGAGGAGGAGGAAACAATACTTCATCTCCTTTGTAACAGCCCGGTCCTATAAAACAAAAGGAAGCTACTTCTTGGAGCACAAGATATTTCATTATCAAAACAAACCACACAAATCTTAAATGTCAACATTGAAGAAGAAACCACCATTAGAAACTGTTGGTGCAACAGTCTTGTTAGTACCCAGGGCATAGCTTTTTCACGCAATCATTCATATTTGCGTGTGTACTTCTTGCAAGATTGCGGAACCTCTTGTTTTATACCGAATCTGAACTGCTGAGATGATAATTGATACTATTTGTTGGATCATCGCGAGAGAAGGACCAGGTGAACAGAATTTAGGTGTTGCTACGGCTGGGAATGAAACCCAGACCTTCTGCGGCGCATATCATCGCACTAACCATCACGCTACTAAGCCCTTCAATTTTACGCCTTAAAAAATACTTTCCGTGAAATAAGAATTTCTAAGAATTAAGAACTAAAATGACAGCCAATGACACATAATGACATGAGGGTTTTAAATACCGTTTATATCTTTTAGAGCAACGCGGGCATTCAGGAATTCAGGGATAATAAGAAAGGAGAATAATCAAAGCAAGCAGAAAAAGGAAATTCGAAATGTGCATCAACAGGAATGGTCTCTTAATTGTCACATACAGAGGTAACGAATATCTGCGAGCCTTAACAGATTTATCTCGGTTAAACAAAATTGTAAAGAAATTCTTTTCTTCCAAAATTGATTGACTTAAATTTAAAGACCTTACTTACTGCATCTACTGATACTTGCCAAACTGTAAAACATTCAAAAACTCCTTTTTTGTAACAAAAACATTACCAAGCACTTAAATCATCCACCTCTACCCACCACGTAACAATAAACTAATTCACCATCCGCCCACATTAAAATACAAAAAAAAAAATTACAGTTATTCGGGTCAATAGACCCATTTCGCCAACCCATTTCGCAACACAAATATCCTCGTTTCAATGGGATTGGCTTCTTAGCCCGACAATTTCCGCAAAACATGCAATCGAAAAGCCTTTCCGACTGATTATTCATAATCAGATACAAAAAATCAAACACACAGATACACCACACCGACAGAACCCCCCCTCGATTCGGAGAACAGCTTTCTGAATTCGAAAACAGGCATGGGATGGTACCATTTTGGCTCCATTTGTATTTTTGTATCATTTTGCATTCATTCACTTCCGTTACGCACTAAAAACTCTACAACGGCCAGTGCCCTCGGGTATTCCATTTCGTCGACTTGCAGCCGAACAGAATTCGTCTGCATCCGTGAAAAAGAAGTGAAGGCGTACGTTCATTTGCTTTTGCAAACATATTTGTTATTCATTTGCCTTTTGCTGGGACTATCCATGTCGAATCTCCAATCATCTGTGCATTATGGTCTAAATCAGGCCATGGAACATATGGGCCAGTCGGTTGTGCTGGTGGTACCAGACAGCGGCAGTTGGATTCATAAAAACATTCCACACAGCTTGAGGCGAATAAGACGGGAGCAAACAAGTACTCGGGTGCATTAGGGTATATTTAGACTCCAGAATTGTTCCTTGAAAGTTGGGTCGATGGGCGTGTAAGTGCCTCGATATGATGGGGAATATAATAAAATTTGCTAGAGGGAGAAATTGAAAATTTGAAATTGAATGAAGTAAAGAATAAATGGGGATATGACAGCGTATGAAGATTCTTGGAGGTCTATCTACTAACAAAACGGGAGATTTGCTATTCCTTGCTAACGGGCTCCCGTTGAGGGTCTCTGGCTGAGACAAGATAGCCATTCCATTCTCTTGAATACACTTCTTCTCGTTACTCAGATCAGGTATCGAACCTCTGGATTGGGATTCAACGCTGGAGCATGACCAATCATTTACTCAATGTTGGTGTAGCTCATAAAGCTTGCCGTTGTAATTTAGAGGCCTTAACAGAGATAGAATCAGATCCCACCTAACGTATTGTATGATGGACGCAGGACTTTCTGCAAAACACTAATCGAAAGACAATAAAAGTGGCTTCCGCGCAGAGAACTCAAAATTTGAACAAATTGCGATGCTGAGATCACAATTTCTAGTCGATACTGATCAGTGATCATGTCTCCAGGGCCTAAGTGGCTTGGTATTAAAAGGGGGACAACATTTAGTTGGATTTCTCACCTTATCAATCAATGTTTTGTACTCATGCCCCATGTTCTGACAAATCGTCCTAGCTGCAAAAAAAATGCCACTTATCTATAATCTTCGGGTTTAGCATAAAATAGTTGGTTTCGCCATTCGTGCAAGAATTATAGAAACAAATCAATGATTGTGATGTATGTTCTTCTCTGTACCAGGACAATAGAGAAACGATTGCAACCTTAATGACCTTGAATCAGACACCTGGAAATCACTAACGTCGTGACTTTTACTACCAAAACCTGTGAAAACTCAGGAAATGCTGAAAATAAAAATAGGAATGGCTTATACGGCTTAGTTGCCAAGCCAACTTGAATGGCCATTTATTTGAATGAGGATAGGTCATAGCACATCATCTATAGCCAGTAAAAACAGGATTAGCGACAGAATATCCTCATGTCTTACTCCCTATCGCACTTCGAAAGAGTCGGAAAGCTGTCCATTATGTAGAACGAAGTATCTTGCGTCGTGATAGGACTCCTTCATGACAGCAACAATCTTCGGGGGGAATACCTCTCCTATCTAAAGATTTCTAGATCCATTCGCGGTTGATTCGGTCAAAGGCCTTCTCAAAGTCTACAAACATAAGGTAGAGCGGTGACGTAAACTAGGTTGACTGTTCGAATATTAGAAGCAGGGTGTTATTGTGATCGACAGAGGACCGACCACTGCGAAAGCCTGCTTGATGTCTCTTGATCGTATTTTCGATCATGTCCTTTGTTCGTTCGATAATGATAGTGTTACCACTATTTTCGGGAAAAAAACACAAAACGGCATGTACCTGTCATGTGTAAAAAAAAAAAAAAACTTTTTATTGACGTGGCTGCCCAAAAAATTGTCATTGACGAGCAACTCTGTATGATGTATTTCCTAGGAAAATTGTACATATGGCGTTGAAAAACACAAAACATGGACGGTATTTTTCTATTCAAAGATTGATAAAGGAAAATAGGGTCGTACATTATGAATCATCCTGTTCAAATTTTAAATCGTAATCAGCACAAAATTAAAAATATTTGTGTGACAAATGACACTTACTTACTTCAGTGGCGCTACAATCCGGGATGAACCTGGGCCTCAACCAACATGCCTCTCCAATTAGCCCGGTCCTTAGCTAACTGCCTCCAGTTGCGCACTCCAAGTTGGTTGAGGTCGGTTTCTACTTGTGCGCGCCACTTAAGGCGAAGTCTTCCTCTACTGCGTCCGACGTCTGGCTGGGTATCGAAGACTCTGCGAGCCGGAGTATTGGTGTCCATTCGTTCTACATGTCCTAGCCATCTTAAACGTCCAATGCGGAGTTTTTTGACCAGGGGCATGTCGCTGTACAGCTCGTATAGTTCTTGGTTGAATCTTCGTCTCCATAGCCCGTCAACGCAAACGGGACCTACGATTTTTCGAAGAATTTTTCTCTTAAATCGACCAAGGATTTCTTCATCCGCTTTGGATACGGTCCATGCTTCAGCGCCGTAGAGCGGGACTGGGATGATCAGGGTCGTATATAGGATCTCCTTAGTAGTTCGAGTGCGTGCCTTCTTAGCCCGAAGAAACAGCGTTTGGCAAGAGTAATGATTTCTGATGAGATGTTGTTGTCAGAGTTAACAGCGGAGCCGAGGTAGACAAAGTCCCGTACTACCTCAAAGTTATATCTGTCAATGGTGACGCTCTGTCCAATTCGTCGATGTTGTGGGTCCTTTCGTGTTGACAGCATTTACTTATTCTTACCCTCATTTACTGCTAAAACCATTTTTGCCGCTTCCTTCTCTATACTAGCAAAGTTGGCTATGACAACACGTTGAGTCCTACCAATGATGTCAATATCGTCGGCGTATGCTAGTAGTTGCACCGATTTTTGGAAAATTGTGCCTCTGGTATTGGCGCGGGAGTTTTGCACAGTCCTCTCAAGAATCAAATTGAAGAAGTCACATGACAGCGCAAAGCCTTGCCTAAATCCTTTTTTTGGTATCGAATGTGTCTGTGAGGTCGTTTCCGACCCTGATGGTGCAGCGAGAATTCTCCATCGTCATCCCACACAAACGGACGAGTTTGGGCGGTATACCAAAACTAGACATGGCTCTGTATAGTTCGAATCTATAAATGCTGTCGTATGCGGCTTTGAAATCGATAAATAGGTGGTGGGTATCGATTTGGACTTCTTGGGTTTTTTCCAGGATCTGCCAAAGTGTGAAAATTTGATCGGTTGTGGACTTTCCTGGCCTAAAACCACACTGATGAGTGCCGATCAGGTTGTTGGTAAACGGTTTCAGGCGTTCACATATTACGGCAGAGAGGATCTTGTAGGCGATGTTGAGGAGACTTATGCCTCTGTAGTTGGCGCAGATCAGAGGGTCACCTTTTTTTGGATCTGGCAAACGATGCTAAGGTTTCATTCTTCAGGCATACTTTTATCCGACCAGATTTGGCTTTTGAGTTGGTGGATGTCACTTACCACGTTATCTCCGCCGGCTTTATAATGCGGTAAGGCCGTCATGTCAGGCGGCCTTGTTAAGCTTCAGTTTAGATATTCCTATCCTCACTTCACTCAGGTCGGGTGGTTGGCAGTTTTCGCTGTCGTTGCCAATATTAAGTGGTTCGTTCTGCCTGACAGCGGAATCTTGCTCGTCATCGCCGTTTAACAGTCTGCAGAAGTGGTTCTTCCATATCCTCAGCATCGACTGTGTCTCAACTACGATATTTCCTTGTTCATCTCGACAGGATTCTGTTCGAGCCTTGTATCCTTGGCTTTGACGTTTTACACTTTGGTAAAACTTGCGAACATCGTTCCTGGAGTGGCACCTCTCTATATCCTCGATCGCGCGCTTTTCTTGTTCTTTATTCTTCTTTCTGAAAAGCCTGTGTTCTTTCCTTTTTCTCAGCCAATAGAGCTCAATGGCAGCTCTCGTCTTCACCTGCAGCTTAGCCTTGTAGGCCTCGTTCTTGGCTGCGAGCATCTGTCGGCATTCCTCATCAAACAGGGGTTTGATGAGGAATGCTGCTGGTGGCCGCGAGAAACCTAGCTCATCAGTTGCGGCTGATCTAATGGCCTGTTGGCATCGTTGCCATTGCTCTTCGACATTAGATGCTGGTGGTGTGATGTGAATCGAGAGGTTAAGGGATACGAGTTGCGCGAAGGTCTTTGCGGCCTCTGGCGATTGCAGTCTTTCGACATTAAATTTTTTCACAGTATTTCTGGTTTGTTGTGGCGTGGTGGATATCCGCATCCTTACCTTGGCTGCAACAAGGTGGTGGTCCGAGTCGATGTTAGCCCCTCGGAATGTTCGGACATCCAGAATACTGGATGCGTGCCTCTTGTCTATCGCAATGTGATCAATTTGGTTGACTGTTCGTTGATCTGTTGATCGCCATGTCCCCTTATGGACATCGCAATGTGATCAATTTGGTTGACTGTTCGTTGATCTGTTGATCGCCATGTCCCCTTATGGATATCGAGGTAAGGAAACCGTGTGCTGGCTATAGTGGCATTTCGTTCCGTAGCGAAGTCATTTAGCCTAAGTCCGTTACCAGACGTGTTGTCGTGTAGGCTGTGTTTTCTGACAATTCTGCTAAAGATGTCTTCTCTTCCTACCTTCCTTCCTTTCGATTTTAAAATCGTACTTTGGTAGTCGCTCATAGTTTTTGTCAAGGAGCTCGTAGAAGGAATCCTTAGTTATATCATATTTTTCTTCCGTCGGGGCGTGAGCGCATATAAGGCTTATGTTGGCGAATTTGGCCTTGATGCGGATTGTTACAATGCGTTCGCTAATGTCTTGGAAACATAAGACTTCTTGCCTAAGTCTGGCACTTATAACAAATCCACATCCGAATAGTCGCTGTTTCTGCTCACTATAACACGGTCCATAGTAGATGTCACAGTTTTTCATCCTCTTTTTGCCCGGCCCATCCCATCGTATTTCCTGGATGGCAGTAATGTCTTCTTTATAGCAGTTTAGGGCTTCCGCTAGTTGTTCGCCTGCACCTCTCCTGTTGAATACTCTCACATTCCAGGTGCAGATACGAACGTCGTTGTCCTTTTTTCGTTTAGCAGGGTCGTCAACAGTAATATCAGTCCTTTCCGTCAACTACAGTTGACGACCCTGCCTATAAACATATATTTCTATATGAAATAAGAATAAACCTCCTCACAAAAACTGTCCTACGAAATCGCCTATAAAGTGAAGAATATCAAGGCTATAACCATTATTTCCCACATCAATTGTAAAAATAATAAACTCGATGTTAGACTTCTTTGTAGTCCCATCCTTTAAGATCGCATACAAAGGACAAAATAACCAACCGCCCTTCAGTTTTGAAATTAATTTTCAAATGAAAAGGAACTCGTCATTCCAAAGCGGAAATGCATTCCTCATTGTTATTGCTACGCCTTCCCATCAATGGCTGAGTGCAAAATATCCATTTCCTTTCTCATTTCTCCTCCTTACAGGGAAACAATGATTTTTTTTATTTCATTCGCCTTAAGGATACAATTGAAATTCTAAAACCGCAAATAGTCCGGGGTAGGTACCGAAAATCGCTTACAAATTGCGTAAGCAAAAGAAAATCCGAATCAACCACCTCCTCTCGATGGAAGAGAAGTTGCATCCGTCCTCATGACCATATTTGTTCAACTTGAATTATGGACCATAAATCGATAGAGAACGGACTGCGATGAGTTCAAAGAACCACGTAATTGAAGCAGAATAACATTTTTTTTTTATTTTTCATAACGAACAAGCTTCTGCACTTTTACCGAGAGCTAGTAGCAGCCAGCAACATCATGATTCGACAAATGGAACGGAAGATCTAGTGTTTACGTGCGTTACTGGAGGCCAAATATGTCGGTGGCTCGTCGGAGATGGGTTCAGGGAGAGCTACTCGTTCCATCGTGCAGATGGCTTGGTTCTTGTTTGGAACCAGCGGACAACAAACTTGCACACATATGATGCAGAGGAGAGCGCACAGAAGCATGCTTTTATACACAGCTAGAGGGGGGTATTCATGGGGCTGTTTAGTTGTGGATGTGGCCCCTAAATGGTCATTAATATCATTCAACACTTTTGCAACGAATCGGAGATGTTTATGCCGCGGCTTTTGTTTAAAAGTCGAGAGGAATTTTGTTGCAATTTGATAAGTCGTGTGATATATGAAAACAGTGCGCAATATCTGGGAAAGGAAAAATTGGATTGAAAAAAATATTGCAGCACAAGTCAAGTCAGTCAATATGCGAATGCACAGGTAGCAATGAATCATCACCATAAAGTTCAGGTAAGCATTACAAAATGTTTAATTTTACGATTGCAGTGCAATTTTTTTGATGGCCGATTATTATCGGGGTGCCAACAACAGGAAATTGTCATCGAATGACATCATCCTTTGGAGTCAGGAATTCACTTAATTCATCAAAAAAAGTGATGCAGTTACTTGTCAAGCTGCATATTAATATCTACGCCCATCACGTACACATCAAAATCCCATCTTAAGTGGTCGAAATGAGCCACGAACTTGTCCCGTCGCCAAAGTCAACCATTGGACATTGCTGGTGGTTAGATTATTCGATGTTTCCATTTTGCTAAATGGGTTTCAGTTGACAAGAAACACATTTTACTGAAATTGATTTGTTGATGAAAATCAGGTCCAGATTTTCCAATAAAAACGAATGCAAAAAAAAATTAAAAAAAAAGAGGTTTGTGAACATAATTGAACCACTTTTTTGGAAGATTTCCATGAAGACTGTTACAATGAATGCTGAAGATCTATGACAGATGTTCACCTTTTTTTGGAAATTGGATGGATTGAATGTTATGTTATTGAGAATGAAATACAAGATCTGAATTATTTTGTTTTTAAGAGAAACTTGAGATATCGAGGTGCTTAAAAAGGTTCATCTACATACGGTAGATCTAGTTTGTGGGCCCAAATTGATCTGGACTTAATTTAAGACCTCAAACAAAGCATTCGAACAGAGATTGGGGCCGTTGAGCCGATAATTCTGCAAAAAGTCATCAAACATTTTGATCCTCAGTTACTGGCCTGCTATGGAAACCGTCAACCCCTCAATTAAAGATGTTCAATCCCAACTTAGATTCCAGGCCGTTGTTTCGATAATTTCGCAAAACGTCATCGCATATTTTGACCCAGATACTGGCAAGGTGTCTAAGGATCGATTTTATAATACATTCATCCGTAGGAGTTTATTTTGCAGATCGTCCTATTAACTTAGGAGTATTTGACTTCGGTGATGCCCTTGTAAAGGCTGTTTTTTTTTTTTAGTTATAGAACTTCGAAAAACTTTGATTCTTCTTGTGGATTATTTTTATTTGGTCTTTTAATTTTTTTTTTTCATCAAGTCGAGAATATGATGTCATGTAAATGGCCGCCGGCACAGTTGATTGTCATTTGAGCCCTTTTTATGGCATTTTCCATCACTTTGGCCAAAACTTCCGGCGATAGGTCCTCACATTCTTGACGGATATTGTCTTTAAGAGCTGCAAGAGTCTGAGGCTTGTTGACATAAACCCGCGACTTCAAAAAGCCCCACAAAAAGAAGTCTGTAGCGGTCAAATCAGGCGATCTTGCTGGCCAGTGCAAATCGCCAAAACGGGAGATTAGGCGCCCGGGAAATGCATCCTTCAACATATCGGTTGTGGCACGTGCAGTGTGTGCCGTTGCACCGTCCTGTTGGAACCACATGTTTTCCAATCCCAATTCATCAAGTTGCGGCAAAAAGAACTCGTTGATCATTGCTCTGTAGCGCTCACCATTCACAGTAACCGTTGGGCCCGCGACGTCTTCGAAGAAAAAAGGTCCGATGACTCCTCCAGCGAAAACAGCACACCATACAGTGACTTTGAGCGGGTGTAATGGCTCTTCGTGGGTTACACGCGGATTTTCAGTGCCCCAGAAGCGTAAATTTTGCTTATTTACGTACCCGCTAAGATGGAAATCGGCCTCATCATTCACGATTATTTTTGATGAAAAATCATCTTACTCTTGGTGGTGATTAAGGATGGCTTGAGCGTATGTTAGACGCGATTGGCGGTTAGCAGCTTACAGCTGATGCACCGTCTGGACGGAAACATCTTCAAATCCTGTACCAAAATTCGCTGTAAAGACCGTCGACTGATACCCATTTGCGTGGCACGTCGTCTGGTCGATGTCGACGGAGCTTCCATGACATCTTCGGCTACAGCAGCAATATTCTCTGCAGAACGGCTACTCCGCGGTCTGCCACGCCTGGCAGCATCTCGTGTTGTGCCAGTCTCCTCGAGGCGAGCGGCTAATCATCGCAGTGTTTCACCAGTAGGCGTTGGACGGCTAGGAAATCTGCTACGAAATTCACTTTGTGCCAAAGCCACCGACCGATTATTGCTCCAAAAAATAGTCACCAATATTCCGCGTTCTGGAGCAGTGTAGCGTAACATAACATTATAAGGGGCCAATCGCAAAATGTATCGCATTTTCTGATAGGAGGATTACTTTTGCGCCACCTTGTATGTAGCGCCATCTTGTTGGAACCACATCTCATCCACATTCATGCCATCCAATTCGGGAACAAAATAGTCGGTTATCATGGCTTTATACCGGTCTCCATTAACGGTAACTGACTCTCCAGCATCATTTCGGAAGAAGTATGGCCCAATGACTCCACCAGCCCATAGAGCACACCAAACAGTCCGTTTTTGTGGATGCAATGGCGTCTCAAGGGTCTCATGTGGATTCTCTTCACTCCAAATGCGACCATTTTGCTTGTTGACGTAGCCATTCAACCAAAAATGAGCCTAATCACTGAACAAAATTTTGAGATGAAAATCAGCATCGAGATCAATCTCATTTGCGGCCCATACACCAAATTCACAACGCATTGCATGGTCTCACGGCTTTAATTCTTGCACAAGCTGGATCTTGTAAGCCATGATCTTTGCACAAAATCTTCCATAAAGTTGATGGACAAAGCTCCAATTGCTGTGCACGGTGGTGAATCGATTCATTCACACTCTGCTCTACAGCGGCAATTGTTTCTTCGGTGCGCACTGTTCGAAGTCTCTGCCGATGCGTATTATCACATAGAGTAAACGTAGTGCGAAAACGATCCATGGTTAACGGAATTAATTGCTTTGATGGACGATTATGTCGACCATAAAATGGACAGAGCTTGCGGTAAGGTTGGGTTAGATGGGCTGTTGACGTTCGAGTGAGTCGTCAAACTCGCATAGGCCTACGTGGGCGCGTAGCGATACCCTTCGAAGAAAGTTACCTGAAGAGCTTGCGTTTAACTTCGCGAACTGAATCATTATTTTCGAAATAAATTTGCACGATTTGCAAGCGTTGTTCATTTGTCAACCTGTTCATGATGAAATGGCAAACCAAACTGAACATAAATTAGAGTTGCCCGATTTGACCACAAGATGTCTATTCGAAAAACCAACCTCTAAAACACCCTTTATTTCCTTTTTGCGACCTGAGATCAGTCTTGCGTCCGTAAACCTTTACATAATTTTGAATTTTTAAGCCTGTACAGATTATTGAATTATCCCGGGAATAAAACTATGAAAAACTAGGGTGTTGCTACAACCATTTAAACGCAGTTTTTTGTGATAATTGGTACTACTCGCATGATTTTTCAGCATTGTCCTGATAGAGACCGATTTTGAAATGTCTTGAGACCTTTAGTTAATCTTGAATGCTAAAGTTTTGAAAGCCATTCCGGTAATTAAATGTTGATCGCCAACCAAAATTGTAAAGGGCTAATATTTGTGTCACAAAAATGCTTTCGCGCGTATATGTTATTCATGCAGAAGTAACGGGGACTGTAATTTTAAGCCGAAACTAAATGACTGATGAAGTGTCAAGATAAAGCATTTGGTAGAGTTGGTAATGTAGGCAATCGGTTTGTACTTTAACTCGGGTGAAGTTTACAACAATTTTATGACAAATCCGAATGACTTTTTCATGATACCCAACTAACAATTTCGCTTCGATAAAGAGCTATCGAAGCTATTTCCCCTCCAGCAATATTACCTGTAGTCTGAAGTCTTATGGAAAAACATAAATCGTGTTGACTCATTCTCCGGTAGGTTCCCGATCTTTTCACTTTTTTTCCAATCTTTACACCTTGTCCCGATCTTTTCACCTTTTTTCCGATCTTTTATCCTTAGCTTTTTTAAGCCTTCTTTCGTAAGCTCTATACGTGCTATGCTTCGGATTAACTTGTGCGAAGTTCTACCGAAACATCTTAACTTATGGTACATATATCTCTGGAAGCTTAAAAACAACCTTACAGAAGTTTCGCTATCACAGTTTCGGTTATGCTTGTGAATTTTCCTGCATAATGTCTTAAACAAGCTTCTACCCAAACAATCGACTGCCAAAATGCTTAACCTCCGTGCACAAGTACTATATAAGGCCTATAGAAATAATTTCTTATGGAAATCACATTTTTGTGCCTTATAGAAGAATAATTGTTTGTTGGGTATTCGGCTGGAATTAAAAAGCATTCAGCGGTTCTGTTGAAGTAGTGAAGCCTACAAGCTTATCCGGATTCGTAAGGAGTTTTTCATAACATTTTGTCTCATTTTGTAAATGCATAACATTGAGTGTAAAATTGTAAAATGTTTAAAACCGTCAAGAATATAGGAACATACTTTGTAATATGCAATCTGCATACACGTTCCATATTCATAATGAAGGGTGTCAGTTCAAAACGACGCAACGGATGAAATATATTTTTTCTATGGGTTGTAGCCATAATTATATGAAATGCAACCCAAGATCCTAACTTTTCTTTATTGGAATTGCAAAGTAAGATATGCTACTCGCATGATGTGTCTGCTTTTCTATTCTGAATCGTATATTTTCTGTCCATACCAGGAACATGTTATCAGGAATCTTTTCTTTGTGCACTCTTAAGTGCTTTCCAAATGATTTAAAACTTATTTTTAACATGGCTTCTTTTAGACAAAGTAGTACCTAACTCAAGTAACAGTGAATAGGAAACAGTTTAGTGTGAAGGTTATGATCACTCATCATAATCATTAGATCATTTGATCATAGCCTCGATAATGGAAAAGCCAAGTTTTTAAGAAGAGGAAGAGGACATTGCTCTATAGTCAAAAAGGTTATTGGTAGGTGATTTCCTAAAAATGCTTTTAAAATTAAACAATTGACCACTAAATATGTATATAGGTTCGCCTCACCTGAGAACATTTTATATAAAAAAAACCCTGGTCCCAGTGGAGTGGCGTTTTTAACGCACATCGCCGATGATCGATCATGTGCGTTACATTTCGTCTGAAGATCTGTTCGAAGTGCATCTTACTTACTTAAGTGGCGCTACAGTCCGGGATGAACCTATGGACCTCAACCAACATGCCTCTCCAATTAGCCCGGTCCTTAGCTAACTGCCTCCAGTTGCGCACACAAAGTTGGTTGAGGTCGGTTTCTACTTGTGCGCTCCACTTAAGGCGAGCTCTTCCTCTACTGCGTCCGACGTCTGGCTGGGTATCGAAGACTCTGCGAGCCGGAGTATTGGTGTCCATTCGTTCTACATGTCCTAGCCATCTTAAACGTCTAATGCGGAGTTTTGTGACAGGGGTATGTCGCTGTACAGCTCGTATAGTTCGTGGTTGAATCTTCGTCTCTATAGCCCGTCAACGCAAACGGGATCGAAGAATTTTTCTCTCGAATCGACCAAGGATTACTTCATCCGCTTTTGATACGGTCCATGCTTCAGCGCCGTAGAGCAGGACTGGGATGATCAGGGTCTTATATAGGATCTCCTTAGTAGTTCGAGTGAGGGCTTTACTACTAAATTGCCTTCATAGCCCGAAGAAACAGCGGTTGGCAAGAGTAATTCTTCGTTTGATTTCTGACGAGATGTTGTCAGTGTTAATAGCGGAGCCGAGGTAGACAAAGTCCCGTTCTACCTCAAAGTTATATCTGTCAATGGTGACGTTTTGTCCAATTCGTCGATGTTGTGTGTCCTTTCGTGTTGACCGCATATACTTTGTCTTATCCTTATTTCCTGCTGAACCCATTTTTGCCGCTATGAAATCAACTTGAGTCCTACCGATGATATCAATATCGTCGGCGTAGGCTAATAGGTGCACCGATTTTTGGAAGATTGTGCCTCTGGTGTTGGCTCAAGAGTTTTGCACAATCCTCTCAAGAATCACATTGAAGAAATCACATGACAGCGCATCGCCTTGCATAAATCCTTTTTTGGTATCGAATATGTCGGTGAGGTCGTTTCCGACCCTGATGGAGCAGCGAGAATTCCCCTTCGTCATCCTACACAAATGGACGAGTTTGGGCGGTATACCAAAACTAGACATGGCTCTGTATAATTCGTCTCTTTAAATGCTGTCGTATGCGGCTTTGAAATCGATAAATAGGTGGTGGGTGTCGATTTGGACTTCTTGCGTTTTTTTCCAGGATCTGCCGAAGTGTGAAAATTTGATCGATTGTGGACTTTCCTGGCCTATAACCACACTGATGAGTGCCGATCAGGTTGTTGGTAAACGGTTTCAAGCGTTCACATATTACGGCAGATAGAATATTGTAGGCGATGTTGAGCAGACTTATGCCTCTGTAGTTGGCGCAGTTCAGAGAGTCTCCTTTTTTGTGGATCGGGCAAACGATGCTGAGGTTCCATTCTTCAGGCATATTTTCATCCGACCAGATTTGGCTTATGAGTTGGTGGATGTTACTTACCAAGTCATCTCCGCCGGCCTTATAGAGCTCAGCGGGAAGGCCGTCATTTCCGGCAGCCTTATTAAGCTTGAGTTTAGATATTGCTATCCTCACTTCACTCAGGTCGGGTGGTGGCAGTTTTCGCTGTCGTTGCCAATATGGTTCGTTCTGCCTGACAGCGGAATGTTGTTCGTCATTAACAGTCTGCAGAAGTGGTACTTCCATATTTCCTTGTTCATCTCGACAGGATTCTGTTCGAGCCTTGTATCCTTGGCTTTGACGTTTTACACATTGGTAAAACTTGCGAACATCGTTCCTGGAGTGGCACCTCTCTATGTCCTCGATCGCGCGCATTTCTTGCCCTTTTTTATTCATTCTGAAAAGCCAGTGTTCTTCCCTTCTTCTTTGCCTATAGAGCTCAATGGCAGCTCTCGTCTTTACCTGCAGATTTGCCTTGTAGGTGGTGGTGGCCGCGAGAAACCTAGCACATCAGGTGCGGCTGATCTCTTGGCTTGTTGGCATCGTTGCCATTGTTCTTCGACATTAGATGCTGGTGGTATGGTGTGAATCGAGAGGTTAAGGGATCCGCGTTGCGCGAAGGTCTTGGCGGTCTCTGGCGATTGCAGTCTTTCGACATTAAATTTTTTTCACAGTATTTCTGTTTTTTTGTGGCGTGGTGGATATCCGCATCCTTACTTGGGCTACAACAAGGTAGTGGTCCGAGTCGATGTTGGCCCCTCGGAATGTTCGGACATCCAAAATACTGGATGCGTGCCTCTTGTATATCGCAATGTGATCAATTTGGTTGACTGTTCGTTGATCTGGAGACCGCTATGTCCCCTTATGGATATCGAGGTGACGAAACCGTGGGCTGTGTCTTGTCTTCCTACCTTTGCGTTAAAGTCTCCCAGCACGATTTTAACATCGTACTTTGGTAGTCGCTCATAGGTTTTGTCGAGCAGCTCGTAGAAGCAATCCTTAGTTGTATCATCTTTTTCCTCCGCCGGAGCATGAGCGCATATAAGGCTGATGTTGGCGAATTTGGCCTTGATGCGGATTGTTACAATGCGTTCGCTAATGTCTTCGTTGACCCATTGAGGGCTCCTCCGCCACCAACTCTTTTCCAATACCCTGGCTCAGTATTGGAAATCCCTATAGACCTGGTGTTCAAATATGTCGAAGCAGCTCATATAGGGATTTCACTACCAGTTCGATCAAACTGGAGCTGTAGGCGCCACCGTTGACTCCATCTAGGGAATTCCTCCGCTGCCGCCTGAGAGTGAGTGCCTAAGTGAGAGGACACTCCTCCCCCTCTCTCGTTTGCTGCCACCAACTACCTTCCACAGGGGTTCAATACCCCATCTCCAGTCGAGGTACTAGGCACCCACCAGTCACCAGCCAGCGTGGAGGTGAGGGTAGGAGTTGATAGTGAGAGGCTGGAGTGAGAACGCTTGTGTCCTCATATAATCGCATCACTATCCTTAAGCACCGGCCGCGTCTCGGGTGTTTTTACGAATATTCCGATTTGGTTCGGTGTGAAAGCAGCAAAAGCACGATTTAATCAAGCCTGGCTTCCAATCCACACGCAAACTATGTACCGTCTTGCATTGTGCTCAAAAAAGAAGTATCTAGCCCCTCTGAATTTACCTGATGGTATCGTCAAATGTGCATACCGTATCTTAACGTATTCAAATGCGATGGTTTAAGTGTTCACTATCATGAACATTACCACCACACTTAATAGCGATCTATCTCTAAACGTCAGATATGAGTATGTTTATTGTTCCTAAAACCCCAAACCCCATTTCGGAAATTTTTAATGCTACCATCTTTGAGATAATTTGTTCATAAAAATGTTAAACAATAGTCGAACACCTCTCAAACCTCCCTTATCTCCAAACAGGTTGTAATAGTGTAAGACTTACTTGCTGCATAAAGATTGTACGAATTATACGGTTCAAACTTGCACCGTACGTGGGCGCTTAACGCCAACTAATTTGTTATCACCAACTCAAACCCCATAAAAACGTGACAACCTCACTGAAGCTGCCTTTTTTGTTACCAACTAAGTAGATGCATGCATTTAAGTCAATCTCTAACCGATTGGAAAGTCCATTTAAGTTAGGAAATAGGCGTCAATCAATTTATTTGATTGCCAGATCATGCAAACATATACCAGACCTCACACTCCGTACTGTTGCAGCACATGTCTATCCGAATCGTATCACTCTTGATTGAAATGGGTTAAGTAACGATTTTTGGTTCACATAAAGATTATTTCGAATTTTAAAAAGCGGACCACCTACGAGACATGCAAACAAGTCCGTCATTCCATTCAATCCTCCTACCGTCAGAGCACGCCTGCATGTCTGTGCAGCGCTGAATAAACAATCCTATCCACGGAAAAGCCATACCATGCCAAGCCCTTTTGTTTGTCCATTTGTCCTCATCGTGTGAAATGTGCTTCACTCTGATGCATGCATCTAGAATAAAAAAAAAACGCATTTCACAGAGTGACCCAACCCAATTTATTTTAAGGTGAAGTTAATAAAAATGATTTTCCCGCGACTTATCTCTTTGAAAAAAAAAAAACTCCAATGCATTGACATTGACAATTTATTCGTTTTTCAAGTTAATTTACGCTGGAACTGCATCGTGCTTTGTTTGTAACTATATCAGCGATAACCTTAAGCTCCGGTTTTGAGTTAGTGAACTCTGAGTTTTGTGATAAGCAAACATTGTCTCCACAGAGTTGTCACTGTAGCATGCGTATCTGTTTTAAATACCACCAAGTGCAGTTGTCAATATTGACAGATGGATGGGCTTTGAAAGCACTTATACCTACTCGCTGACAGTTTGAAGCGTCAGTCATCCATCAATCTGTTGCACTGATATGAATTCTTCAAGCATTCGCCATCACTCGATAATGTTACGTAATTGATTCCGGTTTCCGTAACTTTGTTGGAATTGATAGGATGAGTTGAACCAAATTGGTGGGAGCCAGATCATGACGTGAAGTTTTTGTATGACGAAAATTTGTAGCATACGACATAAGTGCTGACCGGACAGCTTCAGTTAGCACGGAACGCGTGCACACTTTGACCAAGAAGGTCCGTTGTGGTACCACATGGATCAAACATCTTTTCCTATGAGTCGTCTGCCTAGATGAACCAATCCGAGTTGCAAATAAAACGGCGGAGGTTCCTGATGTCAATGTTAATCAGGTCACCTAGGTTGTCGAAGAAGTAGTCTCCCAGGTGGAGTCTTCTTTTGTTGGACATTAACAAAGAAGATGAGTGATACTTTCCTCCTCCTCGTCGTCCATGCAGCTTCTGCAGAAGTCGTTGCTAAAAAGTCCAAGTCTTTGAGCATGTAGGCCTATAGGGCAGTGTCCTGTAAGGACACCAATGATTGTGCTGATGGTGGATCTGTTCAGCATTATTAAACTGAGGGAGCGTTTCTGGCTATATATGGGCCAGATTTGCCTGGATATTAGACACGTTGAGCCGCTTGTCCATCTACAATTAGCTTTTTTGATCGCATCTAGTTAATTGTTGATTTGCAAGTAGCGACGGGCATGCCTAATATTTGTTGTAGAATATCAGGCGTGGTGCCCCTTCTAACAAGCTCGTTCGCCCTACAATTCCCTGGGATACCACTGTCCCCTGGCACCCAAAATAGGTGAATGGTAAATAGCTCTGCCATCTCGTTAAGAGACAGTCGGCATTCGTGGGCTGATTTTGAAGTGAATGCAGTCGATCTCAAGGATTTGATTGCCGCTTGGCTGCCACTGAAGATGCCAATATTCCTCGCGGATATTACATTACACCTCAGCCAGTACAGGGCTTCTTTGATTGCCATGACTTCCGCCTGGAAACCGGTACAATGATTGGGAAGGCGAAAGGATATGCTCAGGTTGAGCATCTCGGAGAAGACACCTCCACCTACCCCCGCTTCAGTTTTAGACCCATCTGTGTAGATGTGAATCGAGTTGTCCAATCCAACCGAGTCTTGTTCCCAATCAAGTCGGCTGGGAATTGTTGACTGGAAGTTACAATCGAAGCTGAGTTGGGTAGTGATGTGGTCGGTTTCTTCCGTAATGTTTAAGTGATTTAATATCTTTGTGTGTACCCCCTGACTGGGTGTACATTGTGACGAGGCTCTTAGTCGCACAGCTGCACAAGCTGCGGTCTGTTTGCCGAAGATGTCTAAGGGCACTAGATGTAGAATAGCATCTAGAGCTGCGGATGGGGTGGTTCTTAGAGCGCCACTTCTGCAGATGCAGGCGGATCTTTGAACTTTCCCCAGAAGGTTGCGGTTTGAGGCTGTTTCATGAGCAGTCCACCAGACCAGCACACCATACAGAAGTATGGGTCTAACGATAGACACGTAAAGCCAGAATGTGATATGTGGTTGCATTCCCCATTTTTTCTCGACAGCCTTTTTAAAGGAGTATAGGGCTACGATGGCTTTTTTAACGCGTTCTAGGATGTTGGCTTTCCAGTTCAGTTTCCTGTCCAAGACCAGACCCAGGTACTTGGCTGATTCAACAAACTTGAGACTGACGCCATTGAGTTTTGAAGGATCGACGTGCGGGATTTTGTATTTCCTGCTGAAGAGGACCAGTTCGGTTTTTTTGAGGGTTCGCTCTAAGTCCACATTTGGCGGCCCCTTTGGAGAGTACTGAAAGAACTTTGTAATAGTTCTTTAAGGGTGTTTAGGTACTTCCTGATACAGCTAGAAGTGCCCGTGGTGTCGAGAATATTGCTGCCGCTGAGGCTTCAGTTGAAGAAAGCCCCAATGTGTCTCTCACACGTCGTTCTCAAGCGTTGGGCATCTCTGTGACGTCGTTGTGTCGAATATTGCGAAAAGATCTTGGTCTACATCCTTACAAGATTAAATTGACGCAAGAACTGAAGCTTGACCACCACAAGCGTCGTATGTTCGTGAATTGGGCTGAGCAACAACTTGAAAATGATTCGGATTTTCATCGAAAAATCATCTTCAGCGATGAGGCTCATTTCTGGCTGAATGGCTTCGTCAATAACCAAAATATGCGGTATTGGTCAGGCAAAAATCCACACGTACTCCATGAGTCATCATTGCATCCCTAAAAAATACGGTTTGGTGTGGTTTATGGGCCGGCGGCGTCATTGGGCCGTACTTCTTCCGTGATGATCAAGACCGGCACGTTACTGTGAATGGGAATCGCTACCGTTCAATGATTTTTGGCCCCAATTGGATGATATGGACTTGGAGGACATGTGGTTCCAACAGGACGGCGCCACAAGCCACACAGCGAATGTCACAATCACTTTATTGAAAACCAAGTTTGGAGAACGTGTTATCTCACGAAATGGTCAAGTCGCTTGGCCGCCTCGGACGTAAGATTTGACGCCGTTAGACTATTTCCTGTGCGGCTTGGTCAAGTCTATGGTCTATGCCAACGAGCCAGTGACGATTGATGAACTTCGTACGCATATCGAACGTGAAATTGCAGCAGTATCGGCCGATTTATGCTTGAAAACCGTCGAACAGGAATAAAGAATTTCATTGATATCCAAAACCGTTGTTGTTTTACTTAAAAAAAAAAACTTTTGTAGCGCTCTTATTGAAAAACCCGATACATGCTATCAACAAACAAACAAGCATCTGTCCACCGCCTAGGACAAAACCCCACTATTGATAGCAGCAATTTCGAGGTAGTTAAGGAGTTCACCTACCTCGGAGTTAACATAAACTCCACGAATGACATCCTAGTGGAGATCCGTCGAAGAATTACCCTAGGAAACCGTCGCAACTTCGATTTAGCGAAACAACTGGGTTCAAAACTCCTTACTCGAAGGACGAAATGTGTGCTCTACAATACCCTTATCCTGCCAGTTCTGCTTTATGGCGCCGAGTGCTGGACAATAGGCAAGAAGGGAGAGCTGATACTGGGCTCCTTCGAAAGAAAAATACTTCTCGGCTGATTTTTTGTCCTGTGCACGAGGAGGACGAATGGAGAAGATCCAACCGCGAACTCTATGAGCTGTACCAAGATGTGGATGTAGTCCAAAAAGCCAAAACACGTCGACTACATTGGCTCGGCCACATCGAGCGAATGTACAAAAATGCTCCAGCAAAGAGGATCTTCGAATTCCAGCCCCCAGGTTCGAGGAGGCAAGGAAGACCGAACCTCCGTTTTAAAGACAAAGTCATCGCGGTACTACTGACTGATACTACTATTTCTTCACAATTTAATGTCAATTAAAGTCGAGAGCATAAAAACAAATTGCATACCCAAATTGTATAGAGCATCATGTCAACCCTACTCGGTATTGCTATCAGATTTATCTAGTTGGCATTGTAACCCAGTGATAGCTTTAACTTACTTAAGTGGCGCTACAGTCCGGGATGAACCTGGGCCTCAACCAACATGCCTCTCCAATTAGCCCGGTCCTTAGCTAACTGCCTCCAGTTGCGCACTCCAAGTTGGTTGAGGTCGGTTTCTACTTGTGCGCGCCACTTAAGGCGAGGTGTTCCTCTACTGCGTCCGACGTATGGCTGGGAATCGAAGACTCTGCGAGCCGGAGTACTGTTGTCCATTCTTTCTACATGTCCTAGCCATCTTAAACGTCCAATGCGGAGTTTTTTGACGGTATGTCGCTGTACAGCTCGTATAGTTCGTGGTTGAATCTTTGTCTCCATAGCTCGTCAACGCAAACGGGACCGGAGATTTTCCGAAGAATTTTTCTCTCGAATCGACCAAGGATTTCTTCATCCGCTTTTGACACGGTCCATGCTTCAGCGCTGTAGAGCTGGACTGGGATGATCAGGGTCTTATATAGGATCTCCTTAGTAGTTCGAGTGAGGGCTTTACTACTAAATTGCCTTCTTAGCCCGAAGAAACAGCGATTGCCAAGAGTAATTCTTCGTTTGATTACTGACGAGATGTTGTTGTCAGAGTTAATAGCGGAGCCGAGGTAGACAGGGTCCCGTACTACCTCAAAGTTTTATCTGTCAATGGTGACGTTCTGTCCAATTCGTCGATGTTGCGTGTCCTTTCGTGTTGACAGCATATACTTAGTCTTACCCTCATTTTCTGCTAAACCGATTTTTGCTGCTTTCTTGTCTATTCTAGCAAACGTGGCTATGACATCACGTTGAGTCCTACCAATGATGTCAATACCCTGATGGAGCAGCAAGAATTCTCCATCGTCATCCTATACACAAACGGATGAGTTTGGGCGGTATACCAAAACTAGACATGGCTCTGTATAGTTCGTCTCTATAAATGCTGTCGTATGCGGCTTTGAAGTCGATAAATAGGTGGTGGGTATCGATTTGGACTTCTTGGGTTTTTTTTTCAGGATCTGCCGAAGTGTGAACATTTCATCGATAGTGGACTTTCCTCTCCTAAACCCACACTGATAAGGGCCGATCAGGTTGTTGGTAAACGGTTTCAGGCGTTCACATATTACGGCAGATAGGATCTTGTAGGCGATGTTGAACAGACGTATGCCTCTGTAGTTGGTGCAGCTCAGAGGGTCTCCTTTTTGTGGATCGGGCAAACGATGCTGAGGTTCCATTCTTCAGGCATGCTTTCAACCGACCAGATTTGGCTTATGAGTTGGTGGATGTTGCTTACCAAGTCATCTCCGCCAGCTTTATAAAGCTCGCCAGGAAGGCCGTCATTTCCGCCGGCCTTATTAAGCTTGAGTTTAGATATAGCTATCCTCACTTCACTTAGGTCGGGTGGTTGGCAGTTTTTGCTGTCGTTGCCAATATTAAATGGTTCGTTCTGCCTGACAGCGGAATATTGTTCGTCATCGCCCTTTAGCAGTCTGCAGAAGTGGTTCTTCCATATCCTCAGCATCGACTGTGTCTCAACTACGATATTTCCTTGTTCATCTCAACAGGATTCTGTTCGAGCCTTGTATCCTTGGCTTTGACTTGCGAACATCGTTCCTGGAGTGGCACTTCTCTATATCCTCGATCGCGCGCTTTTCTTGCTCTTTTTTCTTCTTTCTGAAAAGCCGATGTTCTTCCCTTCTTCTTTGCCTATAGAGGTCAATGGCAGCTCTCGTCTTCACCTGCAGCTTAGCCTTGTAGGCTTCGTTCTTGGCTGCGAGTATCTGTCGGCATTCCTCATCAAACCAGGGGTTTCTTGCTGGTGGCCGCGAGAAACCTAGCACATCAGTTGCGGCTGATCTAATGGCTTGTTGGCATCGTTGCCATTGTTCTTCGACATTAGATGGTGGTGGTGTGTTGTGCGCGAAGGTCTTGGCGGTCTCTGGCGATTACAGTCTTTCGACATGCTTTAAACAGGGGTAGATATTCTTTGCAACCAATCTTCCCTTACTGACTGTTTTTGTGGAACAAATTTTTAGCGAATTGTCTTAAATTTTTAATCAACCTTGAGAATTTTTTATATTTGGTTACTGACGTAAATTTAACCCTCTCGGCAACTCTGCCTCCAGTATATGGCGTCCCAATTACCCATGGTCTACTTCATTTGTTTGTTGAATTTATGGCACGCTTATGTGGGCTGGCTGATATTTTTTTTTTCATTTTAATACCAAACTTATGGGGCAACTCCCATGCATAGGTGTACCGTTGATTTTTGTGTGTCAAAACAAAAATGTCTCAAATTTTGGAGTTTTTGTAAAGCTTATGCAAATGTTTCCCTCCTCGAGTTAAGTCGAATTTGAACTCAATCTGATTAAGGAAGACTAAAATTGTTCGTCTTCTTGAAGAGGTGTGGGTGCTTCAAGTAGACTCATCTGAACCCACACGCACCATTCGGAGGTGAAGAAAATGACGGCTTAATAGGCTTATTAATCAATTCCCTTTTAATTGAGCCGTATTCGGAATTTATGTTCATGAATATTTTTTATTCACATTCTTCGCAATAAATTTGTTTGTTCGTTTTATTGCATTTTCAGACAACTCTGTATAAATATTGAAACATTGTGTATCTTTATCTGTAGCCAATGTAGACAGGTAATAAGTAAATGTCTATAAAATTCTTGTTGTCGCATGGAGATATTTTGTATATGAAGGCACGTGCTTGCCAATTGCCACCTTTTTTCTGTGCAAAAATAAACGTGAAATTTAATTGAGATTCATACGATGTGTTGATTGATTATCATTGCGTATATCCGTAACGCAAAACCTTGAAACAAAACTTTGATTGCATATGAAATGCGAAGGCGGGTCTTTGACACTTGAAGAGCAAGATTTTGGATATTGAACGGAACCAAGTGTAGTGAGGAAAATAGCTTTTCATCTTTTGACATTTATAGGGCTACCTACATGATAGAAGGGAGGTCCATAGAGCTCAGTTTGGAGTTGCGCCGCGAGAGAGGAGAGGTGGAAGAACCAAGTTTAGAAAAATCCCACAAAAGCCTGAAGCGATACCGTAGTGCAGAGGAGAAGGCGTTAGCGAGAAAACGAAGAAAAGCAGAGGCCACCAAGGGCAGTTATGGAGACGGTGCAGTGACAGACAATTCATAAGCTTACAGTCACGACGAGGATAGTGACGTTTCCTCAACAAATTCACATAAGTAGCGAAAAAGGCATCTAGAACTAAAAGAAGATCCCGATAACTCGGACGTCTACAGTCACAATGAGAATGATGACGACGATAGCGATTCAGATTCCTCAAACTCTGACGTGCAGAGTCACCACAGCTACAACCGGACGAGAAAGAAGAAGAAAAAGCGGCTCGAGTCGGAAGAAGATGGCGCTCTGCCCGACGAAAGTCCGCTTTCGATAGGCGATCTCTCATAATCACGGCACAAACAGAAGGCTAACACAATATCACGTTCAGGTTCGGCTGCATCCAGTCGTTCCATGAGCCATAGCGAACTTGACGACGATGATGGGCAACGGTCAAGATCACATTCACGATCACACACACGATCGAGATCACCATCGCGTTCACATTCTCGTTCATTCATTCTGGATCAAGAACTTCCAGATCAAGGTCCAGATCGAGGTCGAGAACTTTATCGAGATCTCATTCCAAGAGCCATAGCGATCTAGACGATGATGATGGGCAACGGTCAAGATCACATTCACGATCACACACACGATCGAGATCACCAACGCGTTCACATTCTCGTTCCTTCATTTTGGATCAAGAACATCCAGATCAAGGTCCAGATCAAGATCGAGGTTGAGAACTTTATCGAGATCTCATTCCAAGAGCCATAGCGATCTTGACGATGATGATGGGCAACGGTCAAGATCATATTCACGATCACACACACGATCGAGATCACCATCGCGTTCACATTCTCGTTCCTTCATTCTGGATCAAGAACATCCAGATCAAAATCCAGATCGAGGACGAGAACTTTATCGAGATCTCATTCCAAGAGCCATAGCGATCTTGAGGATGATGATGGGCAACGGTCAGGATCAAATTCACGATCACACACACGATCGAGATCACCATCGCGTTCACATTCTCGTTCCTTCATACTGGATCAAGAACATCCAGATCAAGGTCCAGATCGAGGATAAAGATCTCGACCTCGATCTGGACTCATTTCGCGTTCACATTCTGGATCAAGAACATCGAGATTAAGGTCCAGATCGAAGTCAAAATCTTTTTCGAGATCCCGATCAAGATCTAGGAGTGAGGAGAGGAATATGAAGAAGACCGCGGAAGAAGAAGCTCTCAAGGGCGACCCAGAAATGATTCTCGAGGAGGAAGACGTACCGCGCAATGATAAGGGCGAGCGGCTGCCAAACTACTTTCCCGGAATACAAGGTTGCCGCTCTGTAGAGGAGTTTCAGTGCCTAAATCGCATTGAAGAAGGCAATTATGGTGTCGTTTATCGAGCTAAGGACAAACGTACCAACGAGATTGTCGCCCTGAAGATGGAAAAGGAGAAAGAAGGGTTTCCCATTACCTCCCTGGGTGAGATCAATTCCTTGCTCAAGGGACAGCATCCGAATATTGTGTTCGGTGCCAGAAATTGTTGTCCGCAGCAATATGGATCGGATATTCATTGTCATGGATTATGAAGAGCATGACCTTAAGTCTCTGATGGAGACAATGAAGCACAAGGAGCAGCCCTTCTTCCCCGGAGAGATCAAATGCCTCATTCAGCAGCTGTTGTGCGCTGTGAGTCATCTGCACGACAACTGGATTTTGCATCGTTATTTGAAGACATCGAATTGGCTTTTATCCCACAAGGGTATGCTGAAAGTGGGTGATTTTGGACTGGCGAGAGATTATGGCAGTCCGCTGAAGAAGTACACATCGCTCGTGGTCACTTTGTGGTACAGAGCACCAGAACTGTTTAACGAGATTCATTTTTGTATTAGCTCGCGATTCCACATTGTTGTTTGGGCATTCTCACTGAAATATTGCAGTAAATGGCAAACCCACAAACAAAACTGACGAGTTCACATGACATACTACATACATTGCTGCAAGTTTTTGCTGCAAACATTTTTGATTGTAAAAAACTGTTTTTTCTGCCGGTCACACATGCCAGTTTGATTGCAGGCAAACATTTTCTGCAAATTTATTGCTTGCGTAAGGAGCAATTGCAAGGAGCCCAGTCATGCACTCATTACTCGTTCTTCCTTTAAAAGTTCTTTTCCATCATGTTTCGAAAATGAGATCCTGTCGTTTAATGCCCTTTCTCATTCCATCCTTAAATAAAACATCCAAAAAAACTGGGCTTGGCTTCAGATAAAATATAGCAAATGAGATTGTCTGAAAAAAAAATTCAGATAAATTTTCAACTTCCTTACCATTGGACCGTTCCCTTTTCTGAAAATTGGGCGAAAAATTGCACCGGATTTTTTTTTTTTTTAAATTCATTTTTATTTTCTTGAGCTTATAACTAACTTACATGCTAGACAAAAATTAATAAAAAACTAGCCTACTTATGTACTAACTTACTTGTCCTATGCGGAGACCCTAAATTAAATTATAACAACTTAAAACTAATGCCTTTCGGCCTAAAATCTAATTTAATTATTTTACAATAACTAAAACTACTTAGAACTAATTAAAACTACTTAAAAATAACTTAAAACTAGAACAGCCACAGCAAGCATTTTTTTTTGTATTTTTTTTTTGTGCCACCCCGACTGTTTTACCTAACTTAACCTTAAAAACCTTAGAACTACGTAAGTCGGCCATTTTTCACTTTAAAAGTCAACTATCTATAACTAGTCTTGCAGCCACCACAACAGGCCTTCCTGTTGCCATCTACTCCGACGGTCCCAATCGGACACACTCCTGCTGAACCGCAGGCGCTCTCCTCCGCCCTGAGCGACTACGTCTCGGTCGTACAGGAGCCGCCTATCCACAGTTCGTCGGAAGACGTGGTAGATTAGCGGAACCGCCGGAACGGGTGATTTTTTAAGAGGTTTAGAACTTTTTTTAAAAACACAAAAAATTCGAAAAAATGAATGAAATATTTATTTGAATCGATAGTTTGAACCTTGCAATTTAATGTTTAAAGATAATTTCATGCAAATGTTGACCGCGGCTGCGTCTCAGGTAGCCCATCCGCTGAGTCCAATTTTGGCATACTCTTTCACACATATCGGCCGGTATCTCACGAATGAATGCATGGATGTTGGCTTCCAGTGCGTCAATCGAAGCGGGCTTGTCCCTATAGACATTAGCCTTGACATACCCCCACAAAAAATAATCTAATGGTGTCAAATCGCACGATCTAGGCGGCCAATTGACCGGCCCGAAACGTGAAATTAACTCGCAATTGCGCCATTGTTTCGCGTGCTGTGTGGCATGTGGCACCGTCTTGTTGAAACCACATATCATGCAAGTCAAGAACTTCCATTTCGGGCAAAAAAAAGTTTGTTATCATCGCTCGGTAGCGTTCACCATTGACAGTAACGCTGCGATTCGCATCATCTTTGAAGAAATATGGCCCAATAATGCCGCCGGCCCATAAACCGCACCAAACAGTGGCTTTTTCGGGATGCATTGGTAGCTGTTGCAATGCTTCTGGCTGATCTTCACTCCAAATGCGGCAATTTTGCTTATTTACGTACCCATTCAACCAAAAATGAGCCTCATCGCTGAACACAATTTTTCGATAAAAAAACGGATCCTCCGCCAGCTTTCCAAGAGCCCATTCACCAAAAATTCGGCGTTGTGGTAGGTCGGCTGGCTTTAGTTCTTGCACCAGCTGTATCTTAAAAGGCTTTACGCCCAAATCCTTCCGCAACATTTTCCACGTAGTGCTGTAACAAAGGCCTAACTGCTGGGAACGGCGCCGAATCGACATTTCGCGGTCTTCTGTCACACTAGCTGATACGGCCGCAATATTTTCTTCACTACGCACAGTACGTAAACGTGTTGGTGGTTTAATGTCCAACAAAGTAAATTTGGTGCGAAATTTGGTCACAATCTTCCGAATAGACTGCTCAGAAGGTCGAGAATGCCGATCATAAAATGGAAGCAGCGCGCGATGAACATTTCGAACCGAGCACGAATTTTGATAGTAAAATTCAATAATTTGCAAGCGTTGTTCATTTGTAAGACGATCCATGGTTAAATTGCAAACCAAACTGAAGCTGTTTGACAGTGACACAAGGTACTAAACACACGTCAGCTGTCAAAACCAGTGTTGCCAAAACCAAACCAGCTAAAAAATCACCCGTTAGGAAAACTTCAGGCGGAATAAAGCCGCTTAAACGCGCACTTTCAAAATATTCATCATTGGGGTAGAAGGCCCCAAAGATGACACTATTGCTCGAGGTCATCGCTCTTGCAGCGTGAAACCGAATGAGTTTCACCAGAAAATTGTCTGTCCTGTTTATGTTGGCCCCGTTGTATAGGACCTGGTTGGAATAATATTTTGTGTAGTCAGATACTGGTGTTCTGTGAAGTCCAAGGCAGCTTCTCAAACACTGCCTCTCAAACACCCGTATCTTTTCCATTTGAGATGGGGCAACGTTGAACCACACCGGGCACCCATAGGCAATCATCGGTCTGATAAGAGACATGTAGCAAATCACCTTCACCCTGCTATCAAGACGGCTGCTATAAAACAATCGTCTTGTCAGGGCAAATGCTCCCCTAGCTCTCGCCAGAGCAGCATCTACATGTCTTCCGAAATATAGATACTGATCCAGCCAGATGCCAAGGTACTTTACTACACTTTTACTCGCCAGTGGATGTCCGTTTGGTCCAACGATCACCAGCTTGCTCCAGTTCTTTCTCGTATCCCTAGAGGCCTTAGACAACGGTGTCCTAAACAGGATAGTTTCCGATTTCTGAAAGTTGATTTTTAACTTCCAGTCATCACAATATCTCTGGATGTTATCGAAGTCCCGTTGCAAAAGAGTTCGGATGACCTCGACAGTAGGTGCTGATCTGTACGCGATAAGATCGTCCGCATACGCAATTGCCTGAGTAAGACTACCTATCATATAGCTGGTGTAAATGCTGAAGAGAATCGGCGAGTTCACCGCTCCCTGTTGTAGACCATTTTTAATGAAAAATTCGGTGGTAGAAGTTGCATTGCCACTTTTGACAACAAACGTTCTACCAGTCAACATGTCATGAAGCATATATAATAGTGGTTTACTTATGCCAAGTCTGGTTAGCTTTAGATAGAGGCCCTCTAACCATACGGTGTCGAAAGCCTTCTCCAAATCAACCAGACATGCACCCGTGCACTCTTTTTTCGCTTTGTTCCATTGTATATCAGAGACGAGTTTGGAGGCGGCATGAATACAGTCATGTCCGGCCTTGAAACCAAACTGGTTCTCTGGTATAATATTGTTGTCCTCAGACCACTTGAACAGAGCCCGATTGAGAATCTTTTCGAATACCTTGCTGATACTCGGAAGGAGACTTATCGACCGGAAATTTGCCGGATTGGAGTTGTCCTTTCCCTTTTTCGGGAGAGGATGAACCACCGCCGTCTTCCAACGCACTGGATAATATGCATTATTCAGCGCATTGTTGAACAGCGTGGGGTAAATGTCCACAGCTTCAGGGGGTAAGTGTCGCAGTACAATGTTGGATATACCATCGACTCCCGCTGACTTCTTTTTCTTTATGGAATCGAATATGGTCTGGAGTTCCACCTTCGAAATTAACAGGGGACTAGACCCACTTCGCTCGGCGACTATAGCGTTTGCCAAGTTTTCGTCATCGAACCGCGTGATCGCCATTGCGTTATGTCATTTCTTAGGTATAAGTGATGGAGCAGGGCATTGTTTTCCAGGATGCGGTTCGGGCGAATGCTATCATTCACCTTATACACCTCCTGAAAAAAAGCCCCCACTGCCTCCACTTTCTCCTGAGGATCTTCAATAACATAGAAATCGTCGTTGAAGACGGCTTCCCCTGGATCGATTCCTGCTGTCAAAAGTATGTTTGTATTGTCAGTTGTTCGTTGGAGCTTAATACACGGAAGGTCGTTATGACCTTTCCTCCTAAAGATCTTATTAATTTGTGGAAACATACTCGGGTCGCTGGAATTTACGGCCCGAATTCTGTTATTCCAAAACAAATTAATGGACAACCGATAGTTCTCCTTGATCAATTGGTTGATGTTTTTGATCGACGCCTTCAGTGTTCTAATCTCCGGGTCACGTTGGTTTGTCAGTCGTCTGTACAAGTTTTTAAGTCTTGTCAGAAGTCCGCCTTTTTGTCTGTGCAGTGTGTCAATGGTCGCGTTTCTGTACGAAGACGTTATGTCACGTTCTTTGTATTTTGGAATCGTCCTGTTCATTGTCCTTTGGATCGATTCGTCCCTTTGTTGAAATTGCACCGGATTTATGGAATATTGTGCCTCTGGTGTTGGCTGGGGAGTTTGTACAATCTTCTCAAGAATGATGGTAAAGAAGTCAAGCTTTGCCTGAATCTGTTTTCGGCATCAAATGTTTGAAATCGAATTTGACTTGTAGAGTTTTTTTTCAGGATCTGTCGAAGTGTAAAAATTTGATCACTTTGTGAACTTTCCTGTCCTAAAACTACTTTGATAGGGTTGATGGTAAACAGCTTCAGGCGTTCACATCTTGTAGGCGCTGTTAAGGAGACTTATGCCTCTATAGTTGGGTCTCCTTTTTTAGGGATTGGGCAAATTGCGATACGCTGTGTTGCTCTGATTTGGAAAAAGAACCCAGTCCTTCTGCGCAACTACAAAATATATACATTTCCTACTTCCTGAACCATTCGCAAAACATACAACGAGTCCAATTCAAAATTTTAATCTCCACCTCGAAGTTGCTTGCAAACTATCATCCCAGATCGAGTAATCTCCAAACTAATCCCGCAAATAAAAAAAATCCAAATCTCCCATATCCCATTACCTCCAACACCTGGTATCTACCTACCTATTGACCATTCAACATAAATATCCTTCCTGTTGAACTAATTGTGATTTTCAGCTAATACCACCACAACAATACAACATTCTGAGTAAACTACTTAGCATATGACCGCGTGACCGGATTCGTCTATTCTTTCAAAGCAAACAACAGAAAAACCTTTCAAAACGCACAATACACGCCATAGGTAGGTAGGGCATGACACAAATCATCAAACACATACATTGCATATAGGCACACTATTTGAATGGACTCGTCATATAAATCCTTTTGACAAACCCTACTCGTCCCTATAATACCCATCAGCACATTCGAACCCCAGTACCTACCTGGGAAGGTAAAAAAACATTTTTTTTGTATCTATGAATGAATGAATGATTCCTGTCGAGCACCAGCGATAGCATCTAAAATTCAGAAAAGGATTTTCTCATATGATGAATAAATACGTATCTACTCCTACACAAATTATTTGTTATTCAGTCGTTTTCCATTACGTAGTGCAAGTACCTTTCGTATGTTATTTCTTGGTCTTCATATAGTTGACACACCCCCGTAAGGATTGGTATGGTAACGTCAAAAAGGATTATTGAGGAGATCGTTTTGAGGTGTGGTAAGATACACTCAAAGGTCCAACGGATGAAATATACTTCAAAGTGTTTTTTTCTTCCAGGACAATTGGAAAGGATAAGTGGCGAATGGATTTTCGAGGAAACGAGATAACCAGCTGTTGGTCGTTGTGGGATGATGAAATAAAATTTAGAAAAAAAAAACAATTTTGCTTCACAACAGATGGCAATTGACGAGATTAAACAAATTAAATTCAATTGAATGATGAAGATTATGACAAATGTGTCAAATGGGCTTGTAAAATAATTAAAAGAATTTTTTGTGCTCACCCCTCTATAATGGAAATATGGATTGGCGTTGGCTTTGCCGACACGCATTGGAAATTGTGCTGAAACTCGCGCTCATAAGTTGTCTAATGGATTTTCTCCCCCGAAATGTATATTCAATGTTTCAATGTGAAGTTCATGAGTAATTGATTCAAAAAAACCAGCGGGATAAAAGCAGATGATAGTATGTCCAACAAGTCTTATATGAATCGAATGACTTTCTTATTGCGCTCATATTCTTTGACATAAGCGGGACTAAAAATTTAAAATTGTGTGTGTCCATACATACCTTGGGGATTTGGTGACATTTCCTCATACTTTAGCTTTTGCTTGGAATTACTTGCTTTTGCCATTTTTCTTATAGATACATTCAACTCCTATGCCACTCTGACACTCTGTGAAATGTAAATGGGTGTTAAAATTAATAAACCACATATGGTTCAGAATTGGTTGGCAGAAAAAGGAACTACATATTATATACCACCACGCCCAAATTACTTCTCATGCGCCTGGGAAATGATGCATTATTCTCTGGGTGTGCATCGATTTGACTGGGGGAATCTCGACGACAGTACTGTTTTCTTCTTCATTTCTCGATAGAGTTATGATTCGAATCAGAACACCAGGATTGGTTCTAACCGCACCAATTCTGGGCTGTACATATGCATAAGTCATTTAAGCCTCACAAAATGTAGATGCGACTTAAAGAAGCCCTTGAATCTCTTGATAGATGACTTGAGCTCTAATAGAGGTGTTCCCATTAACGATTAACGAAGTTCCTGGAAAATTAAACAGTGCCCCGGAAGGCATTCAATAGACTTTATTTTTTCTGTCCCTGATACTATATTTTGAAAGCCTTTTAACCATGTTTGGCATGATGTGGTGTCCTTCTAACAAAAGATACTACAAAACACATCTTTCTGTCGGGCTGCAAACTACGGCTAATTGGCGCAATCACAAGTATTTAGCCAATTTTTCCGTGGCACCATCAATAAAGCTATTAGTGATTTGTATGTCTACAGGTAACACCCGTCCATCTTCGTGTGATGGCTTCATTTCAGACATCTGGCTAGTCCTTCCCATTTTTGTTGCCTTTCACTCCGCGGTATCCGGGAACCCAGCAATGTAGTACTTAACGATGACTGAAGCCAACAGAGGAAGGTTCATAGGTCGCTGTTGTCTGATTTTGTTAAGGCTTTTAGGTCGGATGGACCTCACATTGCTCACAAGCAAATACGAAGCTCCTTTCACTACTTAACAAATGGATAGATAGCTGTTCCGAAGAATATAAAATTTAACCAAAAGCAGGGTCTGGAGTTCCTCAAAGAAGTCACTTGGGACCTATACTATTTGCATTATTTGTGAATAACTTAGCTTCAATAGTGTCAGTAGTGATTGTCTAAAGTTTGCATATGGCTCGATGTTTGTTTTGTTGTCAAACACCATAAGCTGCCATACGCTACAGGATGATAAAAACGCAACTAAGAGTTGTCGTAATACTTGCAACTGCACCCAAGTTCCAAGAGACAGTCTGCATTGTATCTCGCTTTTACAAGCTTGAATTTGATAGTTCCAAGTACAAAATTTTACACGCAGATGGCTATTTGTGTTTCTCGTAGTTCTATCGCTAGGACAGTCTCGGTCGCTTGCTTCTGAGAAGTCTCATAATTTCTTTTCTGTCCTCAAACTATCTGTAAAGGTGGTTTTAGTGAAACAACCCCCACGGAAATAAGTCCCGCCACAAAAAGCATTAACACCAGCGGGGATTATTGCCATTTGAAATTAAGCATACACCCAACCTTGCACGCAACCTAAACCCAACAGTGAGCCCAAGCAGGGGGGGTTGATTGTATGTAAAGGAAACAAGCCCAACAAGCAAAAGGCATTAACCCCCCTCTGCGTTTATTTATATTTCAAAAAGGAAATAAGCTCCGTGGGGCTATTTCCTTTTATTTGGGAATTAATACCCATGGGGGTTATTGCACTACACCGGTTATGCCTTTGACATTGGTGGGTAAATCTCAGTACCACCTATCAGGTTTAAATAAAGCTTGATTATCCGAAAGACCCGAGCATCGAAATGGTGATCTCTTTTAGTCTGAGGACGTCTTTGTCTGCCATGTTCTTTGAAAATAGCTCAAGAGGTTCTAGGTCCAATTGCCATTCTGGACTTAGTCTCGGAATGGATTCAATTAAACTCATTATACCCGAGAGGCAATTCTTAAAATGTGAACCATATCACTTATTGCATTCCTTGTAATCCGTCACTTAAAAGTGAACCAGATCACTTCTTAACTGATTCAGATCACTTCCTAACTGAGGCCAATCAAATATTAGCTGTCATGAACTTAGTCTCATAAATTGTCCAGTGTTATGAACCGTACAGAGTTTGTGCTCTCGTACTGTTAATACATTGTCCAAGTTTATAAGAGGAAGGATATGCCTCAAAGGGTAATAGGGCTTCGCCTATTGGTCATCATAGCAATGAACGACGAATGACGCTATTTTTTAGGTAAACAAATTTTTTTTTTGGCGCAGGAGGCTCGTTTGTACCCAGGGCCTAACCTTCTCACAACAATGTGTAATTCTTGCACGATTGCGGGACCTTCTGTTTTATGCCGAATCCGACCGGCTAAGTTGAGATAAGCTTTTCTTGACAACTGATGCTACTCGGATGATTTGTCAGATCATCACGAGAGGAGGGCCAGTAAAAAATAATTTAGATGTTGCTACGGCTGGGAATCGAACCCAGACCTTCTGCGCGGCAGTTCATCGAATGAACCATCTCACTACTCCTCCCCCGGTTCAAAAAATTGATTTTTATGAACAGATGGTTAACCACAGATGGCGGCTTACAAACGAATTACAAATGCTACTATCCTGTCATCCAGATGACTGATTATGGTCAATGCCCAGAGTGCTCAACTAGCGAATGGCCAGTCCTATCATTCATAATATTCGCATGTCAGTCCATTTTTCATAATATGGGTTGTTTGACGTAAAGGTTTCCTCGAATTATTTTACATCATCTTAGCTTAGGCGTTAATGTTAATGTAATGTGAGCGACAGATTTGGTCTTAAAATAAAAGACCTTTACCAACGGGTCATTATGCGAATGTGCGGTGGATGACGCGACTTTTCAGATCATCTTAGTTCCCGTAAGTTTTCATCTTACTTTTGTCTAAAAATTTAGTCGGTACTGTTGATCGTTGGTCTGGATGAAGGGTGCATGACAGTCTGGATAGAGTGGCTGTGAGAAACGCTACCTCCTTAGGCGGGGCAGTCCGGTTGTGTGCCATATAGGCCGAAGCTGCATACAGGCACTCCTCCTTTTCAGCTTCAATCCGTATAACAGCTAGGTCGTTGCAGCTAAGGTTGGGACAAAAGAAAGCTTTGATGTGTTTTTTTAACTAAAATACAGGATCTAGGCTTACCGTTTAGTTTGTCCCTTTGATGCCCTTTGATGGTGGAACCTCCTACCCAGGGTTCTTGAATTAGGCTGTTGTCGATGTCTTCCTCTTTCAGAAAGACTGGGAGGGTTTCACTAGCGCACTAGTGCTGCAGGTTAATCTGCAGAACTCTGAGGTCTTGTGTGGATGTGGCATCTAGCCGCAGGACTTCCAACAACTTGTTGGCGTCATCGACTTCGTCCGGGTCTTCACCTGGACGCGCTGACCTATATATTTAGTTTAGCATGTCTGATGCCAAACCTCAGTCTGTTGTCGGCCTAGGGCTTCTAGAGACTCCTCGTTGATGAGTAGGATGAAGGGCTTAGTGTGTGGGGTTGGTGTCTCTACCTTGAGGACGGACCAGTCGGTCATGGGAATTCCGGGGCTATGCAGCTGTAGGACCTGGATCAGTTTGACCCTGTCTTAGTGCATGTTGGGTAGCCAAATGCGGGCCCCCGGTCGCCAAGGAATGTCATCGGCTGGAACGAGCTTCAAACAAAAACCCGTCCAGTTGTTCCGAATCTTGGCAACACAGTTTTCAAGGAAATCCCTCGAAAATTTGTCCGCACATTCACCTTAATACCCTTTAACACTTCTTCGGAATCGAAGCATGGCAGAGGGCCACCCGGATTGTCCAGCAGAAAGTCCATAACCATCTCAGAATGCTGCAATTAGTCGGCTGCTCGTCGACAATTGCAACTTGCAGGTCGTCTCTTACGACCCGGGTATTGGGACGCCTCGGCTTTGGTTTGACATTGGCCTCCCCTTGCATTGATAAGTTACTAGACGCTGAAAACTTTTCCCGCTTTGAGGCGTTCGTAGGCTCATCATTAGACCTACTGCGCTTCGCGGTTTCAGACTCTAGCCGCTTTCCCTTGAGTATGTTGTAGTCTTCAACAATCTTTGTTTGCCACAGTCTTTGTTACGTACAATGCCAGCCGCTTCATTCTTAGCTATCTTGCTGAGAATAAAAGAGGCCCTGCTGTACTGACTCTTGGTTATGTGCGATTCAGTTTGCCTGTTTGACATTACAAGCGACCTTAGCCGGAATCGTTTTGGTGTTTATTGACTTAGACGATGTCGGTGTGCTGACTGCACATTTTCCATCGCATAAGTCGGTTTTTGTGATCAAGACGATAGACGATGCGAGTGTACTAACGATACAATGCTCATCGTCTGCGTCTTGTTGGGTGTTAATTGGCTGAGACTCCGCGAGTGTACTAACTATACATTTCGCGTCGCCTGAAGAGGTCTCTTGAGAGGAGGCTAGTAACTCATCTTCCGAAGAGGTACCAACCTGCTTATCCTCAAGTTTGTTGATTTTTTTTTTTAATTTTTTTTATTAATTTTTTTTTTGTTATTTTTGTTTGGTTCATGTTAATTTTTGGACCCACGAGTAGAACGGAAAGAAGGTCCGCTCCGGCAGAGCCGATATACCGGAGTAAGTCGAAAGATACGACAGACCCTGCCTTTGCATCTGAAGAAGCTCGTTAACGGCTGGTTTAAACCGCAGCCTTGCATTCTTGGGCACGGCTTGCATTAAGTGCGCTCATACCACCACTGAAATCATGTACCTCTAGTCCTATGGTCAAAAGGCATACTACGGGATATTTTACTATTGAGAAGTGAAGTAACATCAGCGCAACGCCCTCTGACCTAAGCTGATTACCGTCTTGACAACGTACAAGAAAACTGTTGCAATCATTACCGGCCGGTACCCATTGGGAGGGTTTGGATGAGGATTTTCGCCGGCCAAGTAATACGCTAGTATACCATACCTCAGATGTGATTCAACTAATCCGAAGTAGCATTGTTTAAGCACTGCCGGTGTGCAGAGATTGCTTAGATGAAAAAGGGCGTAAGCTGATTGATGTAATTCATTTTTTTCAGTTCGTCTATATGGTAGCTCCATTTGAAGTTGTAGTCAATCGTTAGTCCCAGGTGTTTGTAAGTTGACACGTTCTCTATACATCATTCGCGGTTGTCATCCTCTCTTACAAGATTGCAATATCCGGATCTGTGTAGGCAGTCTGTGTCATGCATATTTATATTAATTTTAGTTTTTAGGATGTGTGGCGGTCGAATATGCATAACCTTTGTCTATAGTGTGTTGATTATTATCCATATTCGTGGCACCAGAATGTGGCCCTATTAAAGTCTGTTTGCATTAATCTCGCAGCTTCCTCAAAGTTTCTATGACTAACTACAATCGCCGTGTCATTCGCATATGCATATCCGGTACTATATTTTAGCACTGAGAGCAGATCGTTTACGTATATTATAAACAATAGTGGACCCAATTTTGATCCCTGCGGGACACCATATACTACATTTTTCTCTTCACTGACAAATTCGCCAATTTTTACTTCAAATGTTCTATTTTTCAAATAGTTTTCGAACCATGCCAAGCAGTACCCTCGCAGTCCAATCTTTTCCAACTGTCTCACGATTTGCTTGTGGCTTAATGTGTCGAAGGCTTTTTTAAAATCGATGAATAGAACTATTGAGTTATGGTTTTTTTGTCCAAGCTTTTATACAATTTATTTGCAAAGTTACCGGAAGCCAAATTGGTTCTTTTCTAATATTTTATATTTTTCAACAGCATTTTTGACAGTACTTCTTCCATAACTTTGTCAATAGTCGATAAAATTGAGATTGGTCTGTAATTTAAAATTTCATTCTTCCTTCCGCTCTTATATATTGGTCGAACAATTAACATTTTCAACAGGTTTGGGATCGATGTTCCCACGCTCGATCGATCCACGCTCATATTTATAAGCTTCGTTAACACTGGGGAAAGAGTCTGTGCGTTTAATTTCATCTCCCTTGGCCTTATTTCATCAATTCCCGCCGATTTGTTGGAATTTTACGAGTTCAGTATATTTTTGACAGATACGTGTTCCACGTAAATTGAATGTCGTACGCCCAAAAAAAGTTTGTTGCACTATCTTGAGGACTTCGGATGAAAGTGTGCTTGCGAATCTGTTGGTCAGGTCTTTGAAATCCTTCTCGTCTGCAAAATTCATTTTTAATATGTCATCGAGGTTTCTCGGCTTTTTTTCCTAAAATTGATTTTAATACTTTCCAACTCTCCTTCGGGTTATTTTTGCAGTTTCGATATAATTTGTATTATCTGTAATAATAATTAAATTCGCATGCTTTACCCTTACCAAATTGTGATCAATCAAAGTTTTTGTGTAATGTACTGGATCAACACGGGTGTACGAAAAAATTAAGTTATGGAGACCTTTGATGCCAAAGAAATACTACACAATGCGACGACGAAGCTCTGTTGAGAGCTGTTTTTTTCCTTTGAGTTCGCCCCGGAAACACAAATTCAAATTCATTTTATATAATAACATACATTTTTCTATTACTCCACTTCAATTCGTAAACAAATTCCGCGAAGAATTTGTGTCGGAGGAAATCGGAAAAAGAATTGCACTACCTGTCAAAAATTGAACGAAAAATGCACCTGAACGCAATGCGCTGGGATGCGTTACAAAATGTCGGAGAAATATTCCGAACAGCTTTTCGGAAGACTACCTAGAAGCAAAAATCATCAGAATCGTACAAATTTGGAGAATTTTCCGCTCCGATGGATACCTCGCTAGGGCCGATTATAAGCGATCCTTTCGTTCATTTTTAGAAAATATGGCATGTAGATGATTACCTGCATTATCCGTCTAATTGTGTGTCATGCAGCAATGAGACATAGGTGATGCTGGGATGAGGCTAAATTTGTAATGTCATAATTTGCAAAATATGTTCCCCCTTTCGTTCCCCTAATCGCGTGTCATCTGCTGTTAAAACGCTTCGCAATATGACATAAATGATGTTCGCAATACCCTATTTGTTGGCATAAACCTAGTCAGTCAGTTGTCACTCACTCAGTCAGTCATCCAGTCTTTAAAGTTCTTTGCTTGGTTGCATATAACATCTGCTGTACATAAACTTGTTTAGTATCTAGATCACGATCATGATCAAAAACGTTCTGGATGATCGGAGTTGTTTAAATTTCCTTTGTAAAATAAATGATCACCGTGTCATCGGTGTAATCGGGGGTCATCGAGCAATAAAACGAACACGAATTTGACATAGATGACGCTTGGATTGTCCTAACTAGTTGGGAGAATATGACATCTAGATACTCCCACGGGTCATCCGTATAATCGGGTGTCATCTAGCAATCATACGCTCATTAATATGACATAGTTGACGTTCGGATGTAGATGATAACACTCGTCAGCCGTGAAATATGTTCAGGTTCACAACTGAGATATAGATGACACTCGGAGGAAACGACTTTTGTGATGTTTGCTAGTCATCCCAATGTTTAGTTGGGATAATATGACAAGTAGATGATCACTCATGTCATTCATGTGACCAGATGTCATCTAGCGATGATACGCTCATGAAATTGTCATATATCACCTAATTTTGTGACGTCAACTAGTCAAGTGGATGATCAAATTTTAAGTATCTAAAATATACTACGATAACCCTAGACGTGTTTGTGGACTTTAGAACGATTGAACAGATCTTTTGGGTCCCAAAGCTCTAAAATAGCACCAGTAGGTAGCTTGTTTCTTATGATCGTCGACCATCTTGCCATCCTTACTGTAGGCAAATTCACATGACCGTTCTCTAAGTGAAGAGGGTGGTATATGACCCTCTCACTTAACACCATCGAATACAAAATAAAACAGACCTCATATTCAATTAAAATATCGATTTTAAAAATGAAATGAAAATGTATGGCACGCTCATTACTTATGCCGCGCCACATGGTTAGCTATGGTCGACAAACATACGCGCGTATCTCAACTGAAGAGAATATTTATAGTCGCCAAGCCATCGTTTTGAATAATTTCGAATGCATATCGCATTACTAAACCACCATCCGTAGAGTTGGGCGATACAACGAGCAACGAGTTTATTCTTTAATTGCTAGTACATGGACATGCCCCTCCGCCAACGAGTATCTCTGCCCGCACTCGAGACTCTCCATTGATATGCTAGATGTGAACAATTCCACAACAGCTCCTCGATGAAATGCTATTCGTTTCCGTTCGCCCTGATGTACAACCACGACGAGGGGTTTCAAAGGGCGTTCCAACATTCCTTGATGACATTTCCAGCAGATGATACAAATATTTGTTTCAGTGTGTCATCGTCGTCCTGGGTCTGTAATGTATTCTCCAGTCCAAGCCCATGTGCAGATTCCATTGATGGGCAAGTCACAATATTTGTTTTTTTTTTATATATGACACCGTATGGCCCGACCTTGTGTGAAGCTTATCAGATGACAAGCCTGGGCTTATTGATTTTTGTTTTATAATCGCGTTAGGAATGACCTAAGTGCGGCCTAGAGGTAGTCTGTTATTCTTCTTCGAAAGAAAGAGTTGCGAAATGTGATAAGCCAGTGTGGGTCCTTTTGATGTGCGATGAAAGGCAGGCACCACGCTATTCTTTCGCATCAAACGACTTGGAAGGTTCGGCATGTGTCGAAGATGTGATGATTTTTATCTTGGGTTTCAATGAACCATATGTACACGCAACACTCTTGTGTTTGTCCTTGCCCAGATAGATTATATCTTCAAACGAGATATTCAGTTTGTTTATGTAACATGATATTGGGCTGGGATAACAAGGGTTGAAGGATAGCCTATATGTGGAAAGATGGACAGAAGGATGCAATAATTGTTTAGAGCTGTTTGTTATTTATTGCAGATTGCCTTGGTCGGGAATATTTGGTTCGGGTAGGTACGGAGGTTTGTTTGCACTAAGTGCTGTAAAATTGATTATGAGTAGATAATTGTTTAAGGGATTTCCTTTCAATGAGATATGACATTTCGCAGGATGTATCTTCTTTTTCTAATTATTGAAAGAAAGTGAGGATATCGTGTTGCACTCATTTCTATTGTTTTATATATTTTTTTGTCACAATTGTGGTATCAATTTACTAATTTTGTATCTTTTTTTGTATTTGCAGGTAAATATCAAATAGACAGAACAGCAAGGAGTAAATGAAGACGCGGGAATTTAAGTGGGTTTGTATCATCCAATTTGGAATCTATTTGAATTTAATTATATAGCCATTTGCTGGTAGATTTTAGGTAGCTAACCAGTAGTCTACCTGAAGTAGAAACAATATCTGCGACTATATCAAATGAAACTAGACTGGTCACACTTCCTTTCAGCTGAACTGGGAACTATTGACTGCGTTTTACCAGGTGCGTAGTAAGAGCTAGATAAGATTACCAAGTTCCTATCTTCAACTCTTAATAACCGATTCACAAAGTCGTGTTCTGTTGGTAGGTTCAGATAGGGAAGACCCTTGAGAAAGGAGAATCTAAACGATCTATGGTGAAAAAACAGGAGTAAGAGTTCAACCCATTACTTGGCAAAATGGAATCACCTCGACAGCCGGTCATCATCCGGATAAATGGTGGTGAATTGTTGATGTGACATGCGGATGATCACCCTAGTCATCCATATTGTCATATTACGCCTTCGAATGAGACTTGGTTTGGATGACCATAGCTTTGTAATGTCAGGCTGTTATGCGGATGACTTGATGGGACAACGTGACAGGGGGATGATCACATATGCAATCGGGTGTCATATAGCGAAAAATACACCAACGAACTATAATGCTACATTAGTGGTCAATAAATAAATCTTGGAGTCGTAAAGTTATCTTCAATTCACCACAAATAACTTTTGTCCTCATGTATCCAAATGTCACTTGAGTAGATTTTCAAGTGAAATAACTGCATATGCTGATGGGCACTTACGTCCTAGTTATCCCGGACGACTTACTTACTTACATAAGTGGCGATACAGTCCGGGATGAACCTGGGCATCATGCCTATTCAATTAGGCAGGTCCTTAGCTAACTGCCTCCAGTTGCGCACTGCAAGTTGGTTGAGGTCGGTTTCTACTTGTGCGCGCCACTTAAGGCGATGTCTTCCTCTACTGCGTCCGACGTCTGGCTGGGAAACGAAGACTCTGCGAGCCGAAGTATTGGTGTCCATTAGTTCTACATGTCCTAGCCATCTTAACCGTCCAATGCGGAGTTTTTTGACCAGGGGTATGTCACTATACAGCTCGTATAGTTCGTGGTTGAATCTTCGTCTCCATAGCCCGTCAACGCAAACGGGACCGAAGAATTTTTGTCTCAAATCGACCAAGGATTTCTTCGTCCGCTTTTGATACGGTCCATGCTTCAGCGACGTAGAGCAGGACTGGGGTGATCAGGGTCTTATATAGGATCTCCTTAGTAGTTCGAGTGAGGGCTTTACTACTAAATTGCCTTCTTAGCCCGAAGAAACAGCGATTGGCAAGAATAATTCTTCGTTTGATTTCTGACGAGATGTTGTTGTCAGAGTGAATAGCGGAGCCGAGGGAGACAGAGTCCCGTACTACCTCAAAGTTATATCTGTCAATGGTGACGTTCTGTCCAATTCGTCGATGTTGTGTGTCCTTTCGTGTAGACAGCATATAGTTGGTCTTACTCTCATTAACTGCTAAACCCATTTTTGGCGCTTCCTTCTCTATACTAGCAAACGTGGCTATGACATCACATTGAGTCCTACCAATGATGTCAATATCGTCGGCGTATGCCAGCAGTTGCACCGATTTTTGGAAAATTGTGCCTCTGGTGTTGGCGCGGGAGTTTTGCACAATCCTCTCAAGAATCAAGTTACAGCGCATCGCCTTGCCTTAATCCTTTTCTGGTATCGAATGTGTCGGTGAGGTCGTTTCCGACCCTGATGGAGCAGCGAGAATTCTCCATCGTCATCCTACTAGACATGGCTCTGTATAGTTCGACATGGCTCTGTATTGTTCGTCTCTATAAATGCTGTCGTATACGGCTTTGAAATCGATAAATAGGTGGTGGGTATCGATTTGGACTTCTTGGGTTTTTCCAGGATATGCCGATGTGTGAAAATTTAGTCGGTTGTGGACTTTCCTGGCCTAAAACCACAGGGCCGATCAGGTTGTTGAGGAGACTTATGCCTCTATAGTTGGCGCAGTTCAGAGGGTCTCCTTTTTGTGGATCGGGCAAACTATGCTGAGGTGGCCTTGATGCGGATTGTTACTATGCGTTCGCTAATGTCTTGGAAACATAAGACTTCTTGCCCAAGTCTGGCACTTATTACAAATCCGAATCCAAACAGTGGCTGTTTCTGCTCACTATAACACGGTCCATAGTAGATGTCAAAGTTGTTCATCCTCTTTTTGCCCGGCCCATCCCATCGTATTTCCTGGATGGCAGTAATGTCTGCTTTGTATGCAGTTTAGGGCTTCCGCTAGTTGTTCGACTGCACCTCTCCTGTTTAATGTTCTCACATTCCAGGTGCAGATACGAACGTCGTTGTCCTTTTTTCGTTAATCAGGGTCGTGAACAGTAATATCAGTCCTCTCCGAGGCTATTGTAAAAATATTTTTTTTTTTCATGGGTTGGTATAGTTAACTCAAAGCACAACCCCAACCTGAAGGACCAGTTCCAATTTATAAGATACCCCTAGGACAAGGGGCCATCAGTATCCACTACTGAGCGCTGCCGTTGACCTTTCGGTTCATCCGCCACCATCTCTGATCAAGTGGCCTGACTTACCCTTGAAATTCCTAGATAACCTGTTGTCCGAATATGTCGAAGCAGCTTATCTAGGTTCGCCTGGGACGACAGACCGTGTATTCATTCCGCGCCATTCTGACCCGGGTGATTATAGTGATGCTGTTTTACATCTTGTTATCAACACTCGCACTTATCGTTTAGCAAGTCAAATCCTGTTGGATGAGACCAGTACCCCATGGTTACCACTTGGAGGTAAAAAAAATAAGCACATAGTCAGAGTTGCGAGCACTGGGCATTGCCAAGTTAAAGCCAATCAGAGACTACCCTTGGTCTACAACACCCGACCATCCGCGATCGCTTGATCCTTTTACCGTAGATTCGGTCTTAGTTGTATCTCAAAGTTATATGGTGGGTTTCTAAGATTGTATTAGCTGAAGCTTTATTGTACATTTGCTCTGTGGTCAAGGCAATGTAGTCGACTTGTTTTTACCTTTTGTACTACATCCACTTCTTGGTACAGCTCGCGGTTGTAAATATTTTCTTCTCCATTCGCCTTCCTCGCATACAGAAACCAAATTAAACGAAAATTTATTCGCTCGTAATAGAGCTGCAGACGATGGATGCTTTAACCTTAAAATCGTTGGTTTAGGATTTGGATAAGTGTTCGATCTGTTGGGCTGAAAGACGCACTGATCCGATAAGTGTGTTGCCGAAAGTTTTAAAACGTATGAGCTTGACAGATAAACTGGAAAATGGAATAAATTATCACACATCCACGGTTAGGTAACCGAAGCGAAAATCTAGTAAACAAACACTCTTCGGTAACCACAGATTCCTAATCGTGGGTTAAATCAAAACTGCGGTAACCTAAACGTCGATTTATTGGCAGTGAACAAACCGGGCCTTAGCAGCGGTAAATCTTGCTATTAGGCGCATCACATGGGATCGCTTTTCGTATAGATGAGACATGTGGAGCTGATATTCCAGTCATCTATCATGGTTTCAGACTTTTTTGCTAGTTCTTCTATAGCAACAACTCCGTATTTGAAGATTTGTGTTGGTAATCCATCAGTTCCATCAATTCGATAGTTTCAGACTGGTATCCATAAGTGGTGATCCCAAGAAAGAGTTTCCCCTCGTATAAGACCGGAAAGCTGTCGCGACCATTAGATCAATGTATCTACCCCATCATGTTTTGATTCCCAAAAATTTGTAGCAGTCGACCTTTGATGTTCGAAATAATATTTCCTTGCATTAAATTCACCGCCCAGAAAGTAATAATTTCCTACCGATTTCCCGAAATAATGCTCCCCATCTTTGCCACCATTACATGAGCTCTGATCTAATGTAAAACATTCCCATCCCAAAATGTCACAAAACCATTTTCCAAATGTCCAAATCTATCTAATCATTCTTCTCGTGGAAATAAATCCCAATCCACAAGCTATGAATCGTTGAGGATGAAATGAGAATTAGCTTGAATGGAATAGACTAATGTGCGCTACCGCATCCCTCTCCAGCTTGTTAGCGGTCCAACAATGCATTTTCTCATTTTCATCTAGATACATAAATTCCAATAAAATAAAGCACGTAGACATTCAAATCATTTAGGATTTGTGTTGCGCTCCCGCTAATGGAATGAGGTGGAGAGGGGGCGATTTTCCCTCACAAGTTATGTTGCTTTATTTTCGGGGAAGCGGGCGGTAAATTTGTGGACTTGCCTAGATTTTGTGGACTTTAGGGTAATTCAAGACGGAAGTGGCATTTAAGTGAAATTGTGTGTGTTTAAGTGAAGGTTGCAGGTGGGATGCGGAGTGTGTTTTTCAGGATATTTGCGGCTTATAGGATGACAAGTAAACGAATTGAGGAGATGAGGTTCTTTTTTATGAACAAGATGGGGGGGTGCATTATCATAATTTATTGGGGGATGTGTTCTTTTTGGTTTGCTGTCTAAATCACACTTTTACGTTGAACTTGAATATATCATTTGTGGAGATTGATGGTCTTTAACATATGAAAATATGTATCTCGAGTTTTAGGTACTATTGGCACCATATTTTAAATTGCTTCATTTTATTATTTACTGATGTATTTAATTGTAATTATTAAGTTCTATAAACAATCGGAGTTTTGAGATCAAGTACGCCCTATTCGATTATTCCTGGGTATGAAATCCTTTATCCCTCACCCGGTAAAGAGTATCAAACCGAAGGTAAACGGGTGGTATGACTCGAGGCTGTTAGGGTGAAAGAGTTATGTTTTCTGTCATATAAAGCCAACCCAACTATGGAAAACCGTTTGAAATCCAAACGAGCCAGAAATGACTGCAATGCCCGCATTAAGCGTGTCAAATTCTTCCACGGCCAAAAGTTGAGGCAAAAAATTCTACTATGTCCCAAAGGTAGTAAAAACTTCTGGTCGTTTGTAAAAAATATTAACAATTCGACCTCATCTTCCATCCCAACGCTCTTTACAATGACATTTTAGCTGTCACCAAAGGCAAATTTGCTTGCTTCCCATTTTGCAGCCAATTCCACGCTGCCCGATTGTACCCAGTCTCCCCCAGTACTACAGAACGTAGAATATTTTATAGGACCAACCCACTTTAGCACTCGTACAGTCGCAGGAGTATTAATGGATCTTGGCATACACAAATCGGATGGTCCAGATGATATCTCCCCCATAATTCTGCAGAGGTGTTCTTCAATGCTGGCAAAACCACTGCGTAAGCTTTTCCATCTGTCCTATTCGATCTTGACATACAAAAATCGTCTGGTCCAGATGATATCTCCCCCATAATTCTGAAGAGGTGTTCTTTAACTCTGGCAAAACCACTGCGTAAGCTTTTCCATCTGTCCTATTCATCAGGACTCTTTCCGAGTCGATGGAAAACTACATTTGTCCAGCCCGTCCACAAAAAAATGGCGAATCTTCTTCTCTCTGCAACTACCGACCAATTGCACTTACCTCCCTTCTTTCTAAGGTCATGGAAACGCTGATAAACAGTCAGCTTATGAAATATCTTGAATCACGAAAACTCCTCAATGACCGACAATATGGTTTTTATAGAACCAGGTCCACTGGTGATTTGATGTCATATCTCACCGAAAAGTGGAGCCAATCAGTCATCCTTGGTGGCGAAAACAAGATCGTTGCACTTGATATTTCAAAGGCATTTGACAGAGTTTGGCATCAAGCCCTTTTGTCGAAAATGCGTGCTTTTGGTATCGATGATACTCTTCTTCAATGAATTAGGAACTACCTCTCGAAACGTTCAATTCAAGTTGTTTTTGGACGGTTTCAAGTCTGCTACTCACGAAACAAATGCTGGTGCTCCCCAGGGCTCCGTTCTGTCTCCGACACTCTTTCTTCATTTTTTTTAATGACCTCTTGTCTGTAACTTCTAATCCAATCCATTCCTTCGCTGGTGACAGTACCCTCAGCTTTTCATATTCGTTCTCAAATTCACGCCCTTCATCTTCGGATGTGGAACAGAAACGGCAAAATTACGGGTCCGCCATCTAACGTTTTTTTTTCAACTAGTGCTTATTTCGTGAATGGTAACACTTAGCTCATGTCAGATTTGACAGATAATTAGTTTTATCCTTCCGCTGAACGAATATGGTTATGTATACGCTTGAACAACGCTGGGAAATATTGCGACATTACTTTGAAAATCATAATAATGTTGCAGAATGTGTGCGAAAATTGCGTACTGAAGAAGATTGGAAGAAGAGAAGCACCGTCAGCACCGTATGTTCGTTATCTTGTGAAAAAAGTGAAAGAAACTGGCATCCTCATCGATAAACCAAAGCGTGAAAAGCCAAAAACAGTGCATACACCCGAGAATATTGCTGCTGTGGCAGGAAGTGTGCGTGAAGCGCCATCAACATCAATTCACCTTCGTTCTCAACAATTGAACATTTCGGAGACATCATTGAGACGAATTTTGCATAAAGTCCTTGGTATGACGCCATACAAAGTCCAATTGGTTCAGGAGTTGAAGCCAACTGACCATCCAATGCGTTTTCGCTTCGCTAAGTGGGCCTGCGATCGACTTAGAGAAGATGCCGATTTTGCCAAAAAAAAAATCATCTTTTCAGATGAAGCTCATTTTGATCTTGGCGGGTATGCAAACAAGCAAAATTGTCGCATTTGGGGCACAGAAAACCCGCAAGCATACATTGAAAAGCCGATACACCCAAAACGAGTCACTGTTTGTGCGGATTTTGGTCCAGAGGCATAATTGGGCCATTTTTCTTCGAAAATGAGCAAGGAGTGGCCGTTACAGTCAATGGCGATCGTTATCGGGCCATGTTGAACGAATTTATGTTCACAAAAATTGAAGAGGAGGATATTGGCAACATTTGGTTTCAACAGGACGGCGCTAGGTGCCACATAGCCGAAGCTACACTCGATTCTCGATGCTTTGGCCCTGTTTTTGAAGATCACATTATCAGCCGCAGAGCTGATGTCGTTTGGCCACCTCGGAGCTGCGATTTGACACCGTTTGACTATTGTTTGTGTTGTGCCGTAAAAGATAAGTGTTACGCCGACAAGCCAGAGACAATTGACGCTTTAAAGGACAATATTCGTGAAGCCATTGGTGAAATACAGCTGCACACAATCGATAATGTGCTTAAAAATTGGACCGATCGTGTAGGCTACTGCATGGCCAGCCGAGGCAGCCATTTGAATGAAATTATTTTCCATTATTAACCTGAAGGATTGTACTTTCAAATAAAAAAAAATAAAAGTTATTTGGCGGACCCTTTATTTGTTTCGTCAAGAATTTGGAGGACTGTTGTGTGAACGTGTCCTAATAAACGTTTTTTATGTTTTCGTGCAAATTTGTTTGTTTCATCTTTAACCGCGGGAATACCCAGATCTCTGTGTAGATCTTCATTTCATACGTACCACGGCGCATTGACGAATGATCTTAACATTTTGTTTTCAAAAGTTTGTAAAATTTTTAGATTCGTTTCACTGGTACAGCCCCATAGTTGTATACCATATGTCCAAGCCGGTTGTAGCACTTGCTTGTATAATAGCAGCTTGTTATCAAGGTTAAGCTTCGAATATTTTCCGAGCAACCAGTACAGTTCTCTGTAATTATTTTTAAGTTCTTCGCATTTCTTTTTTACATGCGACTGCCATTTTAATTTTGCATCGAGTGTCATTTCGAGATAGTTCACTTCATTTGCAAACGGAAATAGAAATACAGGCAAATTGTTTATCCGTTTATACGAATAATCTACATGGATCGATTTGCTCTCGTTGAGTGCAATCCATTCATTAGCCTCGTTAAGAGCGTTTTGTAAGTGGATATAGATAGCAGTATCGTCAGCAAACGTTGCAACTATTGTATCGTTTGTTTGTGGGATTTCACGAGTGACTAGGAGGTACAGGATTGGTCCAAGGACGCCTCCTTGCGGTACACCTGCCATTATTTCTTTGAACTCTGAATATTCGTTTCCAAGTTTCACACGGAAGAGTCCATGCTCAAGATACGACACGAGGATTTTATATAATTATTCTGGCAGAACTTGACTTAGTTTATACTTAAGGCCTTTGTGTCACACCCTGTCAAAAACTTGCAACACGTCTACAAATACGGCTGAACAAATTTTCTTTTCTTCGAAAGCTTTCTCAATTACATCTGTAATTCGATGTCAACGTCGAATGTGTACTTCTAAACCCAAATTGATGGTCAAGTAAAAGACGTTTCTGGTCAATTATGGGGTGTAAGCGACCGAGTAATATTCTTTCAAAAACTTTTGAAATTGTTGGAAGACGTAAAATCGGCCTTTAAGATTTTATTTATTTAATCTCTTTGTCGCGGTTTAATATTTCAGGAGAGGATACAGCTTTCCTTTTTTGTACCGGTCTTTTCTTTAAGATCCAGTCAGTTTCGCGACTGAGTTCTTCTTCATCCGTGTGGTATTCGGAGTTCACGGGGCCGTTTGCACTTGGTTTTGGCTCATTAGGTATTTTTAAAGAACTCTTCAGAGTCATATTTTCTTCCTTTAGGTGGAGAATTTCTTTACGAAGCTCTTTGCAGAGCAGTTCGACATTGTTAAGCCTTAAGAATGTCGTCTTTTTCCTTTAGACTCTTATTTTTCATTGAGTGTCGTTTTTCGTGGGCCTTGAGACACATATATTTTTTTGAGATCCAGATGTAGGTGACCTGGTTACCCTTGAACTTTTCCCGAAAGGGTTACACACTTGCAATAATTGGCTCTCCCCAGAATCCGTAGAGCCGACCTCCGAAGAGGGTGGATTTTCCAGGTTGAATAAACCCATCTTCAAATGTATTTTTCTCCATTCATTCCACAGTCAAAAGACTTGCATTTCGTTACAGTCTTGACGTTGTCTAGTTTTATCGACATGATAATCGCAAGGCTGCATTTTGTAGTTTATTAAGGTGGACACCTTGAGCGCATACTATTTTCCTTTAAGACCAAATCCATTTCAATGCTTTTGAAGTGCCATGTGGTACTTCATCCATACACCAAACTTTTATTTTCGACATCAAACTTTGATGTAAATTTCAACTTCTATCCCTAAATCCCATAATCAAAGGTTTATGGAAAGTATTTCCAAAAAGCCAAACGAAAATAGCACGTGACCTAGATGGTTACCCTGTGTAAAACTCTGTTTTGCGATTAAATTGAAGGTCATGTATGAATCTCTGTCAACAAATAAAAAAAAAATATTTTCAAGCCAAGGTGTTCGCAATAGGAAAAGAGTACAGCGCTTAGATGACATTCCTGTGGTACCCTAAAAAGCTCCTCAAAGCTAATTTCTCCATTCATTCATAATCAAAGATTTATGGAAAGTATTTCCAAAAAGCCTGTTCTCCGTTCATGCCGCGCCAACAACTTAATTTTGGTAACGAATACACGTTATCTATAACGCATGATTCTTGTATTGATCGCTAGGCAATGTTTTATCGATTATTAAAGTGTACCGCTGGGTAGTCATCTGGGACCCCTACTATTTTCATTTAAAAACAAATCCAATTCAATCTTTCAAAACACCATATGACAGTTCATCCCTTTCACGCGTATCCTCGATAATAGAAACCTCAACTTCTATCTCTAAATATCTTAATCAAATGCTGATGAAACTCATCTCCAAATGGCCAAATCTCCATTCATACCCCAGCCAAACAACTTGTCGTAACTGACTCCACTTCATACCAAAGGCATTTTTCTTTCTTTGTGTGTGTGTGTTAATCCCTTTGTAACTAGGTTAATCCATCTTAACTCGTTTCCTAACCTCCAAAGTAAACCATTCCAAGCATTTATTGTATCCTTTCTCTAAGCTAATCGCACTTTGTTCGAATTGTAAAATCTCCTTTCTAACAATCCATCTCATTGAATATTCATGCAACCATTTGAGGTTATGCACCTCTCTCCATGCGGAAGATGATGATTACTTTTCACATATGCCCCAGTATGAGCCATGCCTCTCGAGGATTGACATTAATAAAAAGGACTTCTTTTGAAGAAAACAGTTTAATCACGAGCTATATCCGATGATGGAAAAGTGCTCTTACATGCAAACCAGTTAAGCACATACCTAGGCCTTCTATTAACTCTGTCGTCGTTTACATTTAGCTTTCGATTTGCAACAGCAGCTGCTGTTGCTCGGAGGCTATAGTTAAGGACGTATGTGTTTGCTTATACCTACGGTACGTAATCGTGTGCTATTCCGTATTCATTGACTTTCATGTACAGTTTCGCCATGCTATAGTCACGTGGTAGTAACGCCGATGCAGCAGGTTTCAACTTGGGCTGTGTTCCATATACCGGGACATGCAAGCAAGTGGCACTAGATTATTGCGGATATCAGGAGCTCCGTCACCTGTAATATAGTAGATGACGTGTGGTTTAGTGCGCCAGCAGATGATGGAACATATGAATGCGTAATTGAAATGAACTCTTCTTTGTGTGGTGGGTTTCTACTTGACGTCTAGTTGTCTAGGAATTTCAAGGGTTAGTCAGGCCCCTTGAACAGAGATGGTGGCGGATGAACCGAAAGGCCAACGGCAGCGCTCAATCCCGTAGTGGATACTTATGGCCCCGTGTCCTAGGGGTATCTAATAAATTGGAACTGGCCCTCCAGGTTGGGGGTTGTGCTTTGGGCTAACTACCCACCCACAGAAAAAAAAAAATGGTTACGAAGCAACCAATAGCCTCGGAAAGGACGGATTTTATTGTTGACGACCCTGCTAAACGAAAAAAGGACAACGACGTTCGTATCTGCACCTGGAATGTGAGAACATTAAACAGGAGAGGTGCAGGCGAACAACTAGCGGAAGCCCTAAACTGCTACAAAGCAGACATTACTGCCATCCAGGAAATACGATGGGATGGGCCGGGCAAAAAGAGGATGAAAAACTGTGACATATACTACGGACCGTGTTATAGTGAGCAGAAACAGCGACTATTCGGATGCGGATTTGTTATAAGTGCCAGACTTAGGCAAGAAGTCCTATGTTTCCAAGACATTAGCGAACGCATAGTAACAATCCGCATCAAGGCCAAATTCGCCAACATAAGCCTTATATGCGCTCACGCTCCGACGGAAGAAAAAGATGATATAGCTAAGGATTGCTTCTACGAGCTCCTCGACAAAACCTATGAGCGACTACCGAAGTACGATGTTAAAATCGTGCTGGGAGATTTTAACGCAAAGGTAGGAAGAGAAGACATCTTTAGAAGTATTGTCGGAAAACATAGCCTACACGACAACACGTCTGGTAACGGACTTAGGCTAATTGATTTCGCTACGGAACGAAATGCCACTATAGCCAGCACACGGTTTCCTCACCTCGATATCCATAAGGGGACATGGCGGTCTCCAGATCAACGAACGGTCAACCAAATTGATCACATTGCGATAGATAAGAGGCACGCATCCAGTATTTTGGATGTCCGAACATTCCGAGGAGCTAACATCGACTCGGATCACTACCTTGTAGCAGCCAAGGTAAGAATGCGGATATCCACCACGCCACAACAATCCAGAAATACTGTGAAAAAATTTAATGTCGGAAGACTGCAATCGCAAGAGACCGCCAAGACCTTCGCACAACGCGTATCCCTTAACCTCTCGATTAACACCATACCACCAGCATCGAATGTCGAAGAGCAATGGCAACGATGCCAACAGGCCATTAGATCAGCCGCAACTGATGTGCTAGGTTTCTCGCGCCCACCAGCAAGAAACCCCTGGTTTGATGAGGAATGCCGACAGATGCTCGCAGCCAAGAACGAGGCCTACAAGGCTAAGCTGCAGGTGAAGACGAGAGCTGCCATTGACCTCTATAGGCAAAGAAGAAGGGAAGAACATCGGCTTTTCAGAATGAAGAAAAAAGAGCAAGAAAAGCGCGCGATCGAGGATATAGAGAGGTGCCACTCCAGGAACGATGTTCGCAAGTTTTACCAAAGTGTAAAGCGTCAAAGCCAAGGTTACAAGGCTCGAACAGAATCCTGTCGAGATGAACAAGGAAATATTGTAGTTGAGACACAGTCGGTGCTGAGGATATGGAAGAACCACTTCTGCAGACTGTTAAACGGCGATGACGAACAACATTCCGCTGTCAGGCAGAACGAACCATTCAATATTGGCAACGACAGCGAAAACTGCCAACCACCCGACCTGAGTGAAGTGAGGATAGCAATATCTAAACTCAAGCCTAATAAGGCTGCCGGAAATGACGGCCTTCCCGCTGAGCTCTATAAGGCCGGCGGAGATGACTTGGTAAGTAACATCCACCAACTCATAAGCCAAATCTGGTCGGATGAAAATATGCCTGAAGAATGGAACCTCAGCATCGTTTGCCCGATCCACAAAAAAGGAGACCCTCTGAACTGCGCCAACTACAGAGGCATAAGTCTCCTCAACATCGCCTACAAGATCCTATCTGCCGTAATATGTGAACGCCTGAAACCGTTTACCAACAACCTGATTGGCCCTTATCAGTGTGGTTTTAGGCCAGGAAAGTCCACAACCGATCAAATTTTCACACTTCGGCAGATCCTGGAAAAAACTCAAGAAGTCCAAATCGATACCCACCACCTATTCATCGATTTTAAAGCCGCATATGACAGCATTTATAGAGACGAACTGTACAGAGCCATGTCTAGTTTTGGTATACCGCCCAAACTCGTCCGTTTGTGTAGGATGACGATGGAGAATTCTCGCTGCTCCATCAGGGTCGGAAACGACCTCACCGACACATTCGATACCAAAAAAGGATTTAGGCAAGGCGATGCGCTGTCATGTGACTTCTTTAATCTGATTCTTGAGAGAATTGTGCAAAACTCCAAAGCCAACACCAGAGGCACAATTTTCCAAAAGTCGGTGCAACTACTAGCATACGCTGACGATATTGACATCATTGGTAGGACTCAACGTGATGTCATAGCCACGTTTGCTAGTATAGAGAAGGAAGCGGCGAAAATGGGTTTGGCAGTGAATGAGGGTAAGACTAAGTATATGCTGTCAACACGAAAGGACACACAACATCGACGAATTGGACAGAACGTCACCATTGACAGATATAACTTTGAGGTAGTACGGGACTTTGTCTACCTCGGCTCCGCTATTAACTCTGACAACAACATCTCGTCAGAAATTAAACGAAGAATTACTCTTGCCAACCGCTGTTTCTTCGGGCTAAGAAGGCAATTTAGTAGTAAAGCCCTCACTCGAACTACTAAGGAGATCCTATATAAGACCCTGATCATCCCAGTCCTGCTTTACGGCGCTGAAGCATGGACCGTATCAAAAGCGGATGAAGAAATCCTTGGTAGATTCGAGAGGAAAATTCTTCGAAAAATCTTCGGTCCCGTTTGCGTTGACGGGCTATGGAGACGAAGATTCAACCAAGAACTATACGAGCTGTACAGCGACATGCCCCTGGTCAAAAAACTCCGCATTGGACGTTTAAGATGGCTAGGACATGTAGAACGAATGGACACCAATACTCCGGCTCGCAGAGTCTTCGATTCCCAGCCAGACGTCGGACGCAGTAGAGGAAGACCTCGCCTTAAGTGGCGCGCACAAGTGGAAACCGACCTCAACCAACTTGGAGTGCGCAACTGGAGGCAGTTAGCTAAGGACCGGGCTAATTGGAGAGGCATGTTGGTTGAGGCCCAGGTTCATCCCGGACTGTAGCGCCACTTAAGTAAGTAAGTAAGTTTCTACTTGACGAATTGCACTTATAATTGGTTTTTGGGACAATAGCACGTTACACAAGCACGGAGACAATGCATGTGAAGCCTTGTTGTCAGAAATTAGTTACAAAATGTTGGAGAGGTGGGAGTATCGTAATCTGTTTTAATAAGTGAGCTAGCAGTCTATTCACGGAAGAGATTAATTCAAATTTATGGAAAATCCCGATTAGCTTGATAAGGCTTGAGAAAATAAACTACTTTCTGGGCTTCGTGTTTCTATATGACACCACTGATTTTCCACTTAATAGCAACCGAAAGGGTAAACAAGGACTTATTACGAAAATACTTGGTAAAAATGAAAATAGCACGGGACCTAGATGGTTACCCTTTGTAAAACTCTGTTTTGCGATTAAATTGAAGGTCATGCATCCTGTATGAATCTCTGTCAACAAGTAAAAATAAAACAAAAATGGGAAAAGAGTTCACCACTTCCTGTGGTAACCTAAAAAGCCCCTCAAACCAAATGTCTCCATTCATTTATTTGTGAAAAGCTATATTTTTGCCACAAAGAATGAAACCTACACTTTAACGTCGATTGTGCACTTCAAATTTTAGAAGCTTCTGACGATAGTTTTATAATTTTGGATATTTGTCAGACTCCGCACTTTTGGGATTTAAACCAGAGACCCCAACGCTTAGTAGTCCAGTATGGTAAATTGAATGCTCAAAATGAAAAGCCTGTTCAGATTGTCCAATGGAGCAAAACAATAACCTAGTGGTACCCCATAGTACAAGGTGGGCCAAAAGAAGTCATCCGAAGTTGTTTGGCTTTATTTTTTTTTTCTCTAAATGAAAAACTTCGATTCTGTTTTTTGATTTTGTTTATATGAACCTTTAGAATTTTATTGGTCAAGTCGAGAAGATGATATCGGCCAAATAGGCGCCGTCATATTGATTGCCATATTGGCTCCTTTTATGACATTTTTCATCACTTCGGTGAGAACTTAGGGCGACAGATTCTCGCTCTCGTGTCGAATGTTGTCCTTGAGGGCTTCTAGGGTCTCGGGCTGGCTTGTTTACCTAAACACGGGACTTCAAAAAACCCCACAAAAAAAAGTCTGGAACGGTTAAATCGGGCGATCTTGCAAGCCAGTGCAAATCTCCAAAACGAGAGATGCGGTGATCCGGGAACGCCGCCTTCAGAATATCGGTTGTGGGTCGAGCAGTGTCTGCCATTCCGCCGTCCTGTTGGAACCACATGTCTTCCAGTCCTAATTCGTCTAACTGCGGCAGAAAAAAACTCGGTTGACATGGCCCTAAAGCGCGCACCGTCCACTGTTGTCGTTTGACCAGCGGCGTTCTCAAAAAAAAGTGACCCGATGACTCCTCCAGCATGAACAGCGCACCATGCAGTAACTTTGAGCGGGTGTAATGGCTCCTCGTGCATTACTCGTGATGGTTTTGCTTGTTCACGTACCCGCTGAGGTGGAAATGAGCCTCATCGCTCAATTTGATTTTGGTATAAAAACCCTCCACTTCGTCCTCGAGAATGAGGATGGCTTGGGCGTAGGTTACACGCGTTTGGCGGTCGAGGCAGGCAACTGATGCACGGACTGGACTTTGTACGGGAACATGCGCAAGTCTTTGATCAAAATTCGCCTTAGGGACGACCGACTGATGGCTAATTGCAAGGCCACGGCCGATTGCGTGTGGTCCCTTACTCTTCAAGGTTGTTGGCCAAACGGCGCAGTGTTAGCGCAGTCGGTGTCGGACGGCCGGGGAATCGGCGACGAAATTCGCGCTGCGCCAACACTGCGTCGTTTGGCCAACAAACCTTGACGAGTATGGGACCACACGATACGTTGCCAAGAATGGCCGAATTGTTACGAAAAAAATAGGCACGATTGTTCACTTGCTTGTTCACTTGTATGCTACACCTGTCGGTTAGAGCATACGTTTCTTTATTTCCTCTGTTGTCATGTCCTGGCAGCCAGATCACTTGGACCATATATTGAGCGTCCAGCTACTCCAAAATTATGTCCGTTCTGCCTAAACAGGTATAGGAAGATTCTTGACGGGGCAGGCGGATTGTGTACTCCAGCTTTAAGCATCTGGAACTGCATACCCAAACCTAAAAAAAAATTTTCTTCTTCTTCTTATCAGATTCCCAACCCATGAAGAGTCTCTGCCTGAGACACTGCAGCCTTCCATCCTCCACGATCCCTGGCTCGCTGCTTGCAGTTGTCTAGACCAAGCGCTCTAACATCTGCGATTCCTTGGTCTTTGAAACAGAGGTTCGGTCTTCTTTGCCTTCTCGAACTTGGGGGCTGGGATTCGAAGATCCTCTTAGCATTATTGTCCATTCGCTCGATGTGGCCGAGCCAATGTAGTCGACGTGTTTTGGCTTTTTGGACTACATCCACATCTTGGTTCACCTCATAGAGTTCGCGGTTGTATCTTCTCCTCCATTCGCCTCCAACAGATTCCATGAACAACAGATCTTCTGTTTCATGTCATGTCTTGTCATGTCGAAACTAAGAAAACCTCTACCACCCCATGCAAATCCCAAAACTCCATACATTCGGTCAACTACAGGTGTCGAACAGCCAAATCTCAGACATTCCTTTCTCGTCTTCACCTAGGAGGTTCAAGAATGGTAAAAACCCTTCATTTCTCACCGAAGGATCAACTTTAAATGCCTCTTCGTCGTGTCTGTTAAATGTATTGCTTTCACAGCCCTAACCTCACCATTAAAAAAAACAGATTCCATAAACAACAGATCTTCTGTTTCCACCTCAAACGTCATGTCGAAACTAAGACAAACCTCTACCACCCCATGCATATCCCAAAACTCCATTCTTTCGGTCAACTACCGGTGTCCACATAAAACCTTTTGAACAACTTAAACGTTCCACCATTTTAATTTGCATGAAATTTTCACCACCTGCTCTGCAGAAGTCAAATTAGAAAATTAAATTAAAAAACCATAAACATCCTTACATCCAACATCCTACAATGACGAAACTTTCCAAGGCTCACTCTGCCTGTCCAGAAATGGAAATAATTTACGCGGTCATTCCTCCTTTTGTGTGAAAAGTTCCTTTTTTCCCCAAGAACACATTATAACTTTCTGATTTCGTTTTAGCTTCGGAAGTTGGTATCCCTGAGAAGACTTTATATCCACAAGAAATTTATAATTTAGTCACTAGGAGGGATGAGGGCGAGAGCGCCTGCTGAGGGTGCACAACAAAAAATGTTGCTCATTCAAGAGTGTCTGGGTTGCTCCTTTGGTTGCGTCGGTGTGCAGGGAAATTGCTTTAAAATATCCTCAAGTATCCTTTAGGGCTTTAGATTTTTTTTTATAAATTTTAATGTGAAAAATAAAATTTAATGGATGCTTGCAAATTGCCGAGATTTGAGGTTTTTTTTAAGGCTAAGATACATCTTGTTATGGCTATTTGTTGGTTGGGTCTTAATTTATGCGCGGTTTTGCGTAATTTTATCAACTTGTAGCTATATTATGAAGTAAAACCCTGGTTGTTACTTTTTCAAGAAGTATCCTTTCTGAATTGAAGGATGTTGGTAATATTCTGGTGGGAAATGGAGTGTTTTGCGGAAATTGTTTGGAAGAGCTTTCAGTGTGGATTCCTAGAGGAGACCAACTTCAAGATCTTATATTGGATTTGTAAATAATTTAATCTGAATTTATTTAGACGAGCAGAGAGTAGTTTAAAAATTGTTCTTAATGTAATTAGAATATTTTTTTAAAGCCTGGATACCTTAGATCAGTCACCTAGGACCCATGCTATTTATATATAGTAAAAAACAATGTTTTTCTGTTTAAAATAATGAAACAACGCATCATCTCTGTATATACTGAATATTTTGATCTGAGAAGGATTTTCAGAACCTTGTTGGTAGACTTTTAATTGCGGATTTCAAATCCTGTCCTCTGTAAATTGTAACCTGGTGGATAGTAAAGACTAGTTTTGATTAAGACGAGCAGACATATTAGAAATAAATTGTCATTTACAATTAAATGAATCTCTTAAGAAGTAGTTCCAGAAATCAGCCACAGGACACAAGGATGTTTACCTTTTTTTTTATATATTTTGCACACGCCCAGTCGTATTTTTCTACCATTCCAGGGCTATGGTAGGTACGTTAGTTAAAAAATGAGGCATCTTGGTATTATGAAACAAGACAGTCACTTATGCCCAATGCTCTATGTGTTGATCTGACAACCTTGTCTTTACATTTACATACCACAGGGCATCCATTAAGGACCCATATCAGTCGATCGAGAATCGATACATGTTATCACTTAAAACTCGCAGTAAACAAGCTGATCGTGATGTTCTTAAAATCTGTCCATAAAAAATATTGCAGCAACCTACCAATGTATCCAACCTCCATATCTTGGCCAATTACTTTTGGAGTATAAGTCAAGATCACTTCTTGAGTTACCACAAAGTCCTGATTTTTGAGTGAATTACGATTTGCTTCGTAGTGAGTGAGACCTTATGGGTCCAGTTACCTACTGTGGGCCTTACTTATAAAAGTACTAAAAGAGTAATAAACTTTCATGATACAATCTTTTCATTCAACACCGGCTTAGAACTTGAAGTCTCTTTTGTTTTGCCGAAAGCATAGCCTGCCTAATATTTTTGTTTGTAGAGAATTAGAGATACATCAATGCAGTTATCTTTGACCAATCCGGTTCAAAATTTTAATTAAACTACTACATCCATTGGGTCCAATTTTTTTTATATCGATCGGATCATTCAAGTCGTACAATATCATGCAAGCGGTTCAAGCATGCAGTAAAAACGAGCCTTGCAATCCATCAAGCAAAAAGAATCGAGGTTCTAGAAGAGATGCGACTACTGCCTAGTCTAGGGTTAGACCAAATCATTACCACAGAAAGGTTACCTTTTCTCTTTGTGGCTGCCCTTCATTTTGATTGCTGAAGAACGTTATGTTATTCAGTAAGGAATATCAACGCAAGCGTTAAGGTCCCATGTATACTTTTCTTGACAAAATGCTATTGCCAAGTGGGATATACTTTATGCTCCTTACTTACTTACATACTTAAGTGGCGCTACAGTCCGGGATGAACCTGGGCCTCAACCAACATGCCTCTCCAATTAGCCCGGTCCTTAGCTAACTGCCTCCAGTTGCGCACTCCAAGTTGGTTGAGGTCGGTTTCTACTTGTGCGCGCCACTTAAGGCGAGGTCTTCCTCTACTGCGTCCGACGTCTGGCTGGGAATCGAAGACTCTGCGAGCCGGAGTATTGGTGTCCATTCGTTCGACATGTCCTAGCCATGTTAAACGTCCAATGTGGAATTTTTTGATCACTGGTATGTCGGTGTACAGCTCGTATAGTTCGTGGTTGAATCTTCGTCTCCATAGCTTGTCAACGCAATCGGGACCGAAGAATTTTTCTCTCCAAACGACCAAGGATTTCTTCACCCGCTTTTGATACGGTCCATGCTTCAGCGCCGTAGAGCAGGACTGGGGTGATCAGGGTCGTATATAGGATATCCTTAGTAGTTCGAGTGAGGGCTTTACTACTAAATTGCCCGAAGCAACAGCGGTTGGCAAGAGTAATTCTTCGTTCAATTTCTGACGAGATGTTGTTGTCAGAGTTATTAGCAGAGCCGAGGTAGACAAAGTCCCGTACTACCTCAAAGTTATATCTGTCCAATTCGTCGATGCTGTGTGTCCTTTCGTGTTGGCAGCATATACTTATTCTCACCCTCATTTACTGCTAAGCCCATTTTTGCCGCTTGCTTCTCTATACTAGCAAACGTGGCTATGACATCACGTTGAGTCCTACCAATGATGTCAATATCGTCGGCGTATGCTAGTAGTTGCACCGATTTTTTGGAAAATTGTGACTCTGGTGTTGGCTCGGGAGTTTTGCACAATCCTCTCAAGAATCAAATTGAAGAAGTCACATGACAGCGCATCGCCTTGCTTAAATCCTTTTTTGGTATCGAATGTGTCGGTGAGGTCGTTTCCGACCCTGATGTAGCAGCGAGAATTCTCCATCATCATCCTACACAAACGGACGAGTTTGGGCGGTATACCAAAACTTGACATGGCTCTGTATAGTTCGTCGTATACGGCTTTGAAATCGATAAATAGGTGGTGGGTATCGATTTGGACTTCTTGGGTTTTTTTTTTTATTATCTGCCGAAGTGTGAAAATTTGATCGATTGTGGACTTTCCTGGCCTAAAACCACACTGATAAGGGCCGATAAGGTTGTTGGTAAACGGTTTTAGGCGTTCACATACGGCAGATAGGATCTTGCAGGCGATGTTGAATAGACTTATGCCTCTGTAGTTGGAGCAGTTCAGAGGGTCTCCCTTTTTGTGGATCGGGCAAACGATGCTGAGGTTCCATTATTCAGGCATGCTTTCAACCGACCGGATTTGGCTTATGAGTTGGTGGATGTTACTTACCAAGTCATCTCCGCCAGCTTTATAAAGCTCAGCGGGAAGGCCGTCATTTCCGGCGACCTTATCAAGCTTGAGTTCAGATATTGCTATCCTCACTTCACTTAGGTCGGGTGGTTGGCAGTTTTCGCTGCCGTTGCCAATATTAAATGGTTCGTTCTGCCTGACAGCGGAATCTTGCTCGTCATCGCCGTTTAACAGTCTGCAGAAGTGGTTCTTCCATATCCTCAGCATCGACTGTGTCTCAACTACGATATTTCCTTGTTTTTCTCGACTGTATTCTCTTCGAGCCTTGTATCCTTGGCTTTGACGTTTTACACTTTGGTCAAACTTGCGAACATCGCACCTCTCTATATCCTCGATCGCGCGCTGTTCTTGCTCATTTTTCTTCTTTCGAAAAAGCCGATGTTCTTCCCTTCAACGTTGCCTATAGAGCTCAATGGCAGCTCTCGTCTTCACCTGCAGCTTAGCCTTGTAGGGGTTTCTTGCTGGTGATCTAATAGGTTGTCGGCATCGTTGCAATTTCTTTTACATTAGATGCTGATAGTATGGTGTGTATCGAGAGGTTAAGGGACACGCGTCGCGCAAAGGTCTTGACGGTCTCTGGCGATTGCAGTCTTTCGACATAAAATTTTTTCACAGTATGTACAAAAAATGAAGAAACTAGGTTTGAAGCTTCTATTGGTTCGTTAATCCCAGATATCTTGTTTCATGATTTTGCAGAACACATTTTTTATGAATTTCTAGTTTTTCGCTTGGATCAGGAAGTCAATTTTTGGTCGTATTGTCATTAATGATAACATTCAAGGCTGTACTCTAAAACATGGTGCGTTGGTCTTAGGGTTAATAAAACCACTTCATTCAGAGTCGAGGAAATTAGATCCTTTTGTTTAAACTTCTCAATTTTTATCATTTTAATGTTGTCGTTTAGATTTTTCGATGAAATAAGTTGTACCACAAGGTAGCCCACAAGGTTGTCATTTAAGACCCATCGCGATTATTTTACTCTACAAAGCATAGCCAGGGATACATCTGTGATATATTTTTTCATTAAGCCTTAAGCTATGTAAAGTTACATATTAACAATTATGTTAGGTCTATCAACAACAGACAAACATTGACAGACCTTACAATATTGTAAGATCTAAAAATTGTCGAAAATAGCATTAGGCTGCACATTAAAGCGGTCAAGCTGTGAAGTGCGTTTTAGCTGCTATATTTAGTGGGAGCACACTACTAATTGTTCATTCTTACAAAATATGGGGTACCTCGAGAGATCCATTTAAGTCCCATATTGATAACTTTATTCGCAACATGTTGAACAAAAAGACATTCGAAAATTATGGTTGTGAAGCCTTCATCAACGACGTTATGGAACCCATTTCCAGGTGAACATTGAAAACGCACGTATTATCTGTGACACATTTTCTTAAGAAATTGAATTGAGAAATCTACACCACAATGGGATTTTTGTATATGAAGCTTCCATATACGAATTAGAATATAAACTCGATTCTCCAACGTCGATTGTACTGAAAATTAAGTTATATCGCCTTACCCACAATCGTGAATTTACCATGAAAATTTAATTGAAGTACCAGCAATCATTCAACTCGTTGAAAGACAATGAACTAAACCTTGTTAGCATGATGTTGCAACCTCGCAATTGTAAAAGATCTTTCTGACACTCCCCCGTTGACTGATCGACGATCTAATTGACCATCCAGATGTTCACAATTTGTTTACTGTCAACAACCAACAAAAATTTGTTTTTTTTTTTCTAAAAACCATTGTCACCCACACAATGTGATGTAATTTTCTGAAACTTCAGAAGATGTTACGTTCATCTTCTGAATTTGGGTCAAATGAAGATTCCGTCATTGTCATCAGAATATCTACGTCAAACAAACAACATCCAAATTACATCAATTACAGCTAGCATAACTCATCCATCTACTCTGCCCTGCGTTTCTAATCTAAAGAGCACAATCATTGCAATGGGAAATTAACCGTCATAATTGCTGAAAAAAAAAATTCAGACAAACAATCGTGTCGGTTGTCTGCTTATCGTAACCTACTTTTCTAGGCAACGTTATATTCAGTTCCACTTAAAGATACGCAACGACAATAAAGTCGAGATAGAGATGTGCATTCTCCATCTACCTGTTAGATATACCAACGGCAAAACATCAAACAGATACCTCTCACGCACCTGCCACTTTCATCACTTTCATCAAGGAGGTCCTTCAAAACTCAAACAAAGACCCTCGTCCGTTTGACAGAAAATGCACAAATCCAACTGTGTATACGAGCAGCAGAAGCACAACAGCACCTACTCAAACAATCACCTTCAAGGATATTTGCGTGTCAAATCAATTGCAATGGTGTGTTCCCTATTGTTTTCCAAATTAAAGCGAATATCCCTCCTGGTAGTTCACTTCAAAAAGGCATATCCCGTCGTGAACATACCGATACCCAAGTTGAGTGGCCATAATTACATCAATGCCCCAGTAGAGGGTCGAGGTGAAGTGGCAAGTTGTGTTGTAAAGGAAGGTATACAATGCTATCGAGCTGCAGGTGCAAGGACATCGTTTCAGAAAATCGTTTGCATTCAAAAGGAACGATGTGTCATGTGGAGTTATAACTCAAATCCAGTGAGATCTAGGAAATCGACTTTGTGCGCAGATTGCATACGCAAGCTCTAGCGGTGTTTTTTTCCCTATCAAAGTGTGCAGTTCTCTGGAAAGAATAAAAAAAATGCGGTTTCCGGTTGGTGGTGAGATTATGCATAAAAGGGCAAACAATGCAGAACGAGTATTTTTATCGCCTATTATGTGAGGCTTTGATATCAACATGCAGGCATTTGTGAAAGGTTCCTACGACAAAGCTAAAAAGCAAAGTCAAGGAAATCTTTGCCTCAAGTGGGGCACACATGTGAAAAACAACTTCAGAGAGTTTTCAATAAAAAAAAAACCTTTAAAAATTATATTTTCCGCATTGGCTTCTTCAGCCTGCTTCATTGGCTTCAATTACAAATAAATGGTGCAGCCTGCTCCCTAGCTTTTATCTCACATGAATTCATTGCAACGAATTCAGACCTTCTGTGCAGTTGTTTATCACACTCTTACTCTTGCTGTTCGTCTGAAGCTTTTGTAACTATCTCAAGGGAGGTATTGTCCATTAAGGTGAAAGTCCCCAGAACCCCAAATTCTTTAAAACTTCTTCGTTCTGGTTGGCGTTGATAGGTTTTGGAGATCCATAGGTCGAGCTCCATGGTGACATAGGCCCAGTCAAAAACCACTACCAGTTTGATTGATCCCAAAGAATCCCAAAGAAGCTTTTGTAACTATCTCAAGGGAGGTATTGTCCATCAAGGCGAAAGTCCCAAGAACCCCAAATTCTTTAAAACTTCTTCGTTCTGGTTGGCGTTGATAGATTTCGGAGATCCACAGGTCGAGCTCCATGGTGACATAGGCCCAGTCAAAAACCACTACGAGTTTGATTGATCCCAAAAAATCAAAGAATCCCAAAGAAGCTTTTGTAACTATCTCAAGGGAGGTATTGTCCATCAAGGCGAAAGTCCCAAGAACCCCAAATTCTTTAAAACTTCTTCGTTCTGGTTGGAGTTGATATAGGTTTCGGAGATCCACAGGTCGAGCTCCATGGTGACATAGGCCCAGTCAAAAACCACTACGAGTTTGATTGATCCCAAAAAATCAAAGAATCCCGAAGAAGCTTTTGTAACTATCCAAAGGGAGGTATTGTCCATCAAGGCGAAAGTCCAAAGAACCCCAAATTCTTTAAAACTTCTTTGTTCTGGTTGGAGTTGATATAGATTTCGGAGATCCACATGTCGAGCTCCATGGTGACATAGGCCCAGTCAAAAACCACTACGAGTTTGATTGATCCCAAAAAATCAAAGAATCCCGAAGAAGCTTTTGTAACTATCTCAAGGGAGGTATTGTCCATCAAGGTGAAAGTCCAAGAACCCCAAATTCTTTAAAGCTTCTTCGTTCTGGTGGGAGTTGATATAGGTTTCGGAGATCCACAGGTCGAGCTCCATAGTGACATAGGCCCAGTCAAAAACCACTACGAGTTTGATTGTTTGTCTCAAGTTTGTTGAATCAGCAAAGTACCTGGGTCTGGTCTTGGACAAGAAACTGTTCTGGAAAGCCAACATCCTAGAACGCGTTAAAAAAGCCAGGCTATCGAGAAAAATGGGGAATGCAACCACATATCACATTCTGGCTTTACGTGTCTATCGTTAGACCCATACTACTGTACGGTGTGCTGGTCTGGTGGACTGCTCTTGAAACAGCCTCAAACCGCAACCTTCTGGGGAAAGTTCGAAGATCCACCTGCATCTGCATAAGTGGCGCTCTAAGAACCACCCCATATGCTGCTCTTGATGCTATTCTACATCTAGTTGCCTTAGACATCTTCGGCAAACAGACCGCAGCTTGTGCAGCTGTGCGACTAAGAGTCTCGTCACAATGTACACCCAGTCAGGGGGTACACACAAAGATATTAAATCATCTAAACATTTCAGAAAACACCGACCACATCACTACCCAACTCAGCTTCGATTGTACCTTCCAGTCAACAATTCCCAGCCAACTTGATTGGGAACAAGACTCGGTTGGACTGGACAACTCGATTCACATCTACACAGATGGGTCTAAAACTGAAGCGGTGGTAGGTGGAGGAGTCTTCTCCGAGATGCTCAACCTGAGCATATCATTTCGCCTTACCAATCATTGTACCGGTTTCCAGGCGGAAAGCATGGAAATCAAAAAAGCCCTGTCCTGGCTGAGTTGTAATGTAACATCCGCGAAGAATATTAGCATCTTCAGGGACAGCCAAGCGGCAATTAAATCCTTGAGATCGACCGCATTCACTTCAAAATCATCCCACGAATGCCGACTGTCTCTTAACGAGATGGCAGAGCTTTTACCATCCACCTATTTTGGGTGCCGGGGAACAGTGATATTCCAGGGAATTGTAAGGCGGACGAGCTTGCCAGAAGGGGCACCACTCTTGATATTCTACAAAAAATAGTAGGCATGCCCCTCGCTACTTGCAAATCAACACATAAACTAGATGGGATCAAAATTGTGGCTCAGATTGGTTCAACTAGGCAGTCGATTCGTAGGAAAAGATGTTTGATCTATGCGGTACCACAACGGACCTTCTTGGTCTAAGTGTGCACGCGTTCCGCGTAACCTAACCTACCCTAACCCAACCTTGATTGATCCCAAAGAATCCCAAATTCTTTAAAACTTTTTCATTTTGGCTTGCGTTGATATGTTTTGGAGGTGATTCAACAACAATCTTGACGAGTTCCATGCCGACATAGACTTAGTCAAAAACCACTACGGCTCTGAACCCCTTAACAATCAAAATAGAAGATTTGTCCTACAAGAGGAGAAATAAGGGGCTGCGCGAATGTCATAGATCCTAGAGAGGGGCATATTCATCGAAAATCCTTCTCCGATTTAATCTTTCGAAAGCGAACATTTAACGAGGAAATTTGTGACGAAATAGACCCAGTCAAAGCCCACTAAGACGCTGAACGCTTTATCAACCAAAAGAGAAGATTTGTTCAACAAGAGGAGAAATAAGGTGCTGCGCGAATCTCTGTCATAGATCCCAGAGAGGGTTCAATCCTTCAAAAGTCCGTCTCCGATTTGATCTTTCGGAGACGAAGATTTAACGATGAACTATGGCGACATAGTCCTTGTCTTAAACTATTATGCCTCTGAACCCTCTATTACCATCACATTTCAATGGATGACTTGACGAACAAGGTCAGGAATAAGGTTCTTGGTGAATGTCATTGATCCCATGGAGTGTCAAATTCTCCAAGCGCACTGATTCAATTTGCGTTGCCATCTTTAAGAAGCGAAGTTAACCGATTAACTTTTTAGCGACATAGGCATCGTCAAAAACTTCAAGCCTCCATAATTATCTCATGTCAACGAAGGACTTGTCGTACAAGTCGAGGAATAAGGTGCTACGCGAATCTGGTTGAGTCTCGAGAGAAACAACATTGATTGCGACGAAGGTACACTATCGATCTGTCCTACAGAGTCTTGGATTAGAGGCGGAGATAGAAAACATCTTCGCCTCCAATCTGCGTATCATCTTCTGATGAGTCGACATACTGCGAAACTGGAATTTCAGCATTTCCGTTCTTCTAGACGAACTGTGTGATGTGATAGTTGACATAACCATGCAACTGCTCCATCCACGCACCGACCGAGTCGTCGGTCGTCTTTAATCATCCTTGCTGTCCCCGTCCACTGGTTTTGAAGGTCCATCTGCTTTGAGGAGTCTGTTTGGTGAGAGTACTTAGCTTCTGCCACATTCTTTATCGCTTTCGTCTTCTGCTACTTCTTGTCATGAAAATATTGCTTCTCCGCTTCTGAGAGATCTACAGGAGTCACTTTAGCAACTTCGAGGATTAGTGGTGGATGGTTCCGCTTATTTCTAATGCGTCTATGTTTTGTCCAAGATTTCGCAGCCAAACCCAGCTCACTTTAGCAACTTCGAGGATTTGTGGTCGAGGGTTTCCGCTTATATCTAATGCGTCTATGTTTTGGCCAAGATTTCGCAACCAAACCCAGCTCCTTTAGCAACTTCGAGGATTGTGGTCGAGGGTTCCGCTTATACCTTATGCGTCTATGTTTTGACCAAGATTTCGTAGCCAAACCCAGCTCACTTTAGCAACTTCGAGGATTAGTGGTGGAGGGTTCCGCTCATTTCTAATGCTTCTATGTTTTGGCCAAGATTTCGGAGCCAAACTCAGCTCTTTATAGATGTTTTCTAACACTTTTTGGCAGCTATTTCCAAGTGTATCTACTGGTTATCACATTAGGCCCGATTTAGAATTTAACTTCAAAGATAATCTGTTTCCTTGTCAGGAGGGGTATCGGCATCTTCTCACCTAATCGCTAGTCTTAGTCTTTCCTCTTACATTCACGTATTTACCCATCTCATGACCTGGTTAAGTCTCTGTGTTTTCCGTAGCTCATTTGGTAATCACGGCTGTGATGTCAATTGATTACCATGCCCAAAATGTGTTTACCAAACATTTTGTTCCCGGACTTCCATTGTAAGATCTATTCTAGAGTTCAGGCTTAAATCTTCTGCAGGTTTATATTAGCTCGTGATAATCGTTTACAATCTTCCGAATATATTTTGTGATCATAAAAATGGGCTATCCAGCGAATTCGGCATATCTGTCCACCTGAAGTACGTAGTAAACAAATATATCTTATGGGTTACCACATGGCAGTCATGTAAGACCAGTATTTATTATTCTAGTTGCAAAAACGTCATTTTGTTTAAAAAAAGAAGTCTTAGACTGCACAATAGATAACATTAGCTCTAAGGTGAAGTCGGACCGCTCAAATGAAGGGTCACAACTTAATCCAGAACAGTGGGGTCTATAAATCAGTCAATAAAGACCAATCTTGATCAGGGCATCTTGAAAACTTACCTGTTTTTTTCTTAAAATTACTAAATGATGAGCCGCAAGCTGCTAATATGGTTGACTCAGGTGAATGCAGATGGGAAACCTTCTTGTTCGACCGTAGGTGAAGATTCTACGATCTCGTTCATTTCCCAAAAAATATTTTAGGTGTTAGTTGCTATTTTTTGGAAGCTTGGCGGTCATTGCCGACATTTTTTTCATCGAAAATATCCTTTGACCACTTTGTAGTTTTACTGGTGATTTTTCGGGATCTCAAACTGATCCGGTTAAACATCGCATCAAAGCTATATATGGTTCTTCCATCTAACTTAGTCCTCGTACATAAATGTACAAGGAACAGTCTGAGTTTTTACGGAATGAAGGCCTGAAATGTGACCACCTATCAGCACGTTCGTGACTTTATGGACGGACATGCTGTAATATTTCGTAGATACTTTCAAAACTTCTCGTCGCATGCTTGTTTTATATTCTTATAGGAATGAGGTTCTTACTATTCCCATGCCTACCTATCTATTCCTACCGATGAGATAGCTAATTAATTTTCGCGCTCATAATAACTTATCCTGAAGGATTTTTCGGCCTTGTAAATCATGTTATCCGCTGCAAAGGTACGAACATTCTTACCTCTGTAATCATGTGGACTTGTAGTGTTGCGAGCTCTGTGATGCTGATTGCCCTTGTAGATGATGGTCAATTATTTGTGGATGGCAGAGAACCATTGTAAGGAATATCTGGTTTTCTAGCGGAATATATGAACTATACGTTCACTTCTTGAGACGAATATAAAACGTCAAAAAGGTTCGGGATGCCTGCAGATGTTTGTTAAATTTTCTTTAAATTGCTGATTATTTAACATGGATCTCTAGGTATCATATGATCATGATCACGTATCAACATCTTCGATTTGATTGGCTTAGTTGACTCTTGAAAAGGCGTTATGCTCAAGCATTCTGCATGCTTTTAGAAAACGAGTATCTTATCGGGTACCGAGGCCGTTCTTCCTGATCACATACCTGAACCATAATTTTCAAAGCAGGGCGTAACATACTCTACTCTGAAACATAAGACTCGTATTATCATGTAACTGCTGGACTTTAAGTGTAGTGTAAGCAATAGACCCATAATGCACTCACGTGGACGGCGTGCATACGGCTTTGCGGAGCGTAGTAGTGAGTTGTACATTCCGTGCTTTATTCCAAAATTCGGCCGTAGAAATTGTGTAACTTCTACGACTTAGACAACTGCGAAGCTCGTCTATATCTTGATGAAAGTTGTTTAACGATCAGTACGACATACCTGATAAAAACACCCACGACTACCTCCCTTAATTTCGATTGACTGTGAGACGATGTTTTATTGCCAATGAAGTGGTACCACAGAGGCCAATTCTTTTACCATTTATTGGGAAGAAGATGTTTTCTTGAAAAATAAGAAATCTAAATCTACCTAAGTTTGCCTTGAGAGACTATGTTCTGCTCAGACATATTATGCTCTTTATCATAAAAATATATTCCTCTGTAGATCAAAGGGTTCCACTGAAAAGTCACCTAGGACCTCTACTTGATCAAAAGACGAATTGGTGGATTGCCTTATGGTAGTCACCTCGGGCCGATACTCTTCATTTCGTACAAGAATGAATATTACTTGCAAAAATATCGTTTAAGACTTACTTACTTACGCTACAGTCCGGGATGAACCTGGGCCTCAACCAACATGCCTCTCCAATTAACCCGGTCCTTAGCTAACTGCCTCCAGTTGCGCACTCCAAGTTGGTTGAAGTCGGTTTCTACTTGTGCGCGCCACTTAAGGCGAGGTCTTCCTCTACTGCGTCCGACGTCTGACTGGGAATCGAGCCGGAGTATTGGTCCAATGCGGAGTTTTTTGAATAGGGGTATCTTCGTCTCCATAGCCCGTCACACAAACGGGGCCGAAGATTTTCCGAAGAATTTTTCTCTCGAATCGACCAAGGATTTCTTCATCCGCTTTTGATACGGTCCATGCTTCAGCGCCGTAAAGCAGGACTAGGATGATCAGGGTCAGGGTCTTATATAGGATCTCCTTAGTAGTTCGAGTGAGGGCTTTACTACTAAATTGCCTTCTTAGCCCGAAGAAACAGCGGTTGGCAAGAGTAATTCTTCGTTTGATTTCTGACGAGATGTTGTTGTCAGAGTTTATAGCGGAGCCGAGGTAGACAAAGTCCCGTACTACCTCAAAGTTATATCTGTCAATGGTGCCGTTCCGTCCAATTCGTCGATGTTGCGTGTCCCTTCGTGTTGACAGCATATACTTAGTCTTCCCCCATTTACTGCTAAACGCATTTTTCCCGCTTCCTTCTCTATACTAGCAAACGTGGCTATGACATCACGTTGAGTCCTACCAATGAGGTCAATATCGTCAGCTTATGCTAGTAGTTGCACCGATTTTTGGAAAATTGTGCCTCTGGTGTTGGCTCGGGAGTTTTGCACAATCCTCTCAAGAATCAGATGAAATACGTCACATGACAGCGCATCGCCTTGCCTAAATCCTTTTTTGGTATCGAATGTGTCGGTGAGGTCGTTTCCGACCCGAGCAGCGAGAATTCTCCATCATCCTCCTACACAGACGGACGAGTTTGGACGGTATACCAAAACTAGACATGGATCTGTATAGTTCGTCTCTATAAATGCTGTCGTATGCGGCTTTGAAATCGATAAATAGGTGGTGGGTATCGATTTGGACTTCTTGGGTTTTTTTAAGGATCTGCCGAAGTGTGAAAATTTGATCGGTTGTGGACTTTCCTGGCCTAAAACCACACTGATAAGGGCCGATCAGGTTGTTGGTAAACGGTTTTGGGCGTTCACATATTACGGCAGATAGGATCTTGTAGGCGATGTTGAGTAGACCTATGCCTCTGTAGTTGGCGCAGTTCAGAGGGTCTCCTATTTTGTGCATCGTTTAAGATTGCAAATCGATAAATAGAAGCATGTATCGAGCAGACTTGCCTTCAAATGTATACCGCCCTACAATCTGAAACACTTCATGAACCGATCCTCATAATCGCCGATCATTTGAAGCCTTAAATGTTGAAGGTAAGTTGGAATACTGATGTTGGAATCGTTGGATCAAAACCGAAAGCGTTATTTTTTTATTGCCCCGACTCTTGCTAAAATCTGACAAACGTCCTAGAGCATAAAACTGTCATGGGAAGTTTCTCAAATTTTTCATTCGAAATCGGGGTAAGACTAGAGGTCCCATTCTTTCTGGCAAAAATTAAGTTTCTCAAATTTTTCATTCGAAATCGGAGTTAGACTAGAGGTCCCATTCTTACTGGCAAAAATGAAACTGCATACACAAAAATGAATGGTGAAGCTAGGAGTGAGGCCCCATATGGGCTGGTAATGCCGGATCTATAATTTTTGTTCAAATAGTAAAACTGATAAGTCACCTATTGACCTTCTCAAATGTTCGTTCGAGGGTAACCACATGGCTGCTACATGGAACCAATTCTCTTCATTTTCCAACTGAAAGAATGTTTCTCACAAAAAGATCGATTGAGATTGCATAGCGATAAATATTTAAATGCAGCGAATAGCCAAACATCCATATACTTATCACCTCCCAATCTAAGACACTAAATTGGCCGATCCCCATCTTTTTGTTTCAATCTTCCGACTGACATTTGAAGCGTTTAATTGTTCCGTGATCATTGGTTTCGAATTTCATTCGATAGTCTTTGTTTGTATATCGTTTACTGCCTGCATTCGAGACTTCAAAACGTACCCCGCATGTGAAAGATCATAAAACCGATCGCAATTGCTGGAAGGTCTTTGAAATCCAATATCGATAACTCGCGCTCTACTTTGTTCAGAAAATAAACAATGAACGTCTTTATTGCATCACCTGGATATAGGGGCAGGTCATAAAAAGACCCCGCTCTCAAAGTGAATACAGACTTGTGGATATATAATCTTGTATCTACAGTTTAAGATAACCTGTTCTACTTTATGACATCTAGCCATGTGGTGCGCAAACATGACACCCTCGCAAGTCAAATATTGACAGCAGACGTCAGATATGACGTGTGCTTTTCTGGTATCCATTGCACTGCAATTCGAAAAGTAATTATCTTTGTCTGTTAAAAATTCAGCACTTTGCCCTCAGCCAGCTTGTGCTGCAATCAAAGTGTGCAATGTGCATACGCAAATAAGGACTTTTTGTAAAGGCTTTCCTCTTTAATTGCCGATGGCTGGAGTGTGGTGATGGAAGCGTGTCGCTCTCTGTCACACTGCTCCTCATTGTTCTCATTGAAATGCTATCCCAGCATGTTCATAAATATTTAATTGAATATAATCTCCTGTCGTTTGGAGCGCAGATGAGGCGACGACGACGACGACAATGATGGTGATGACGATGACGCCAGGCGCCTTGATTCTTTTCACTGCACGACTAAATTGAAGGCACCCTGTTTGAAATAATAAATTTAATTCTTTGTTCAGTATTCGGACAAATTGCATGCGCGGCATCAGTTCCAGGCGATTTTCCATTCCCAATTCCCTCAGCCCCATCTCGGTTCGGGGTATGGATTTATGAGGCCAATAAAGTGTTATCATCGTCGGGTGATTTATGTAATGGTAAACTAAACTGTCATGATGTGGCTTACCTTCGCATGCACACACGCACCACGACTGCAGATACAAGATACTTAGCGGCTGGTTGAGTGTAATTGACATTAACCGAGTTAAGTTATGTGATCTGATCATGTTTCATCCAACATGGAGAGATGCTTAGCCGTACACCTGCGACTCTGCAACCTACCTCTATCACCGACTTTGTCTTTCTACGCGTGAGATTGTCACAAGGGAGCGTTGAATGTCACCGCAGCGACGCCGGTTATTTCATATGAAGGCCGTTGAGTATCCGACATTGTGTGGCGTGGCGTGGCGTGGGTGGAACGTGGAAATGAATCTGTAAAGAGGTTGAACTGGTATTATTTTTACACGGATTATCACCAGTCTTGGTTGTCAATGTTTTTAGGTGTTTGCACACTCATATTTATGTGCAAAGTGAATGGTCTCAATTGGAGTCTTCCATGAGGGTGGACGCAGACATTGCCATTGATTTTGGAATGAAGTTGCGTGACCAAGTGAACCGGTCGGAATAAGGCTGAATTTAAGTCTCTCCTATGGTTCGTTCGTTCGTTCCTTAAGTGGCGCTACAGTCCGGGATGAACCTGGGCCTCAACCAACATGCCTCACCAATTAGCCCGGTCCTTAGCTAACTGCCTCCAGTTGCGCACTCCAAGTTGGTTGAGGTCGGTTTCTACTTGTGTGCGCCACTTAAGGCGAGGTCTTCCTCTACTGCGTCCGACGTCTGGCTGGGAATCGAAGACTCTGCGTGCCGGAGTATTGGACATGTAGTCCATTCGTTCTACATGTCCTAGCCATCTTCAACGATCAATGCGGAGTTTTTTGACCAGGGATATGTCGCTCGTATAGCTTGTGGTTGAACCTTCGTCTCCATAGCCCGTCAACTCAAACGGGACCGAAGATTTTTCAAAGAACTTTTCTCTCGAATCGACTAAGGATTTCTTCATCCGCTCTTGATACGGTCCATGCTTCAGAGCTGTAGAGCAGGACTGGGATGATCAGGGTATTATATAGGATCTCCTTAGTAGTTCGAGTGAGGGCTTTACTACTAAATTGCCTTCTTAGTCCGAAGAAACAGCGATTGGCAAGAGTAATTCTTCGTTTTATTTCTGACGAGATGTTGTTGTCAGAGTTAATAGCGGAGCCGAGGTAGACAAAGTCCCGTACTACTTCAAAGTTATATCTGTCAATGGTGACGTTCTGTCCAATTCGTCGATGTTGTGTGTCCCTTCGTGTTGACAGCATATACTTAGTCTTCCCCTCATTTACTGCTAAACCCATTTTTGCCGCTTTCTTCTCTATACTAGCAAACGTGGCTATGATCCCGTTGAGTCCTGCCAATGATGTCAATATCGTCGGCGTATGCTATTAGTTGCACCGATTTTTGGAGAATTGTGCTTCTGGTGTTGGCTCGGGAGTTTTGCACAATCCTCTCAAGAATCAAATTGAAGAAGTCACATGACAGCGCATCGCCTTGCCTAAATCCTTTTTTGGTATCGAATGTGTCGGTGAGGTCGTGCCCTGATGGTGCAGCGAGAATTCTCCATCGTCATCCTACACAAACGGACGAGTTTGGGCGGTATACCAAAACTAGACATGGCTCTGTATAGTGCGTCGCTATAACTGCTGTCGTATGCGGCTTTGAAATCGATAAATAGGTGGTGGGTATCGATTTGGACTTCTTAGGTTTTTTCCAGGATCTGCCAAAGTGTGAAAATTTGATCGATTGTGCACTTTCCTGGCCTAAAACCACACTTATAAGGGCCGATCAGGTTGTTGGTAAACGGTTTCAGGCGTTCACATATTACGGCAGACAGGATCTTGTAGGCGATGTTGAGAAGACTTCTGCCTCTGTAGTTGGCGCAGTTCAGAAGGTCTCCTTTGTTGTGGATCGGGCAAAATATGCTGAGGTTTCATTCTGCAGGCATACTTTCATCCGACCAGATTTGGCTTATGAGTTGGTGGATGTTACTGACCAATCATCTCCGCCAGCTTTATAAAGCTCAGCGGGAAGGCCGTCATTTCCGGCAGCCTTATTAAGCTTGATCCTCACTTCACTCAGGTCGGGTGGTTGGCAGCTTTCGCTGTCGTTGCCAATATTAAATGGTTCGTTCTGCCTGACAACAGTCATCGCCGTTTAACAGTCTGCAGATGTGGTTCTTCCATATTCTCAGCATCGACTGTGTCTCAACCACGATATTTCTTTGTTCATCTCTACAGGATTCTGTTCGAGCCTTGTTTCCTTGGCTTTGACGTGTTACACTTTGGTAAAATTTGCGAAAATCGTTCCTGGAGTGGTACCTCTCTATATCCTCGATCGCGCGCTTTTCTTGCTCTTTTTTCTTCTTTCTGAAAAGCCGGTGTTCTTCCCTTCTTCTCTGCCTATAGAACTCAATGGCAGCTCTCGTCTTCACCTGCAGCCTAGCCTTGCAGGCCTTATTCTTGGCTGCGAGCATCTGTAGGCATTCCTCGTCAAACTTGTTTGTGGCCGCGAGAAACCTAAAACATCAGTTGCGGCTGATTTAATGGCTTGTTGGCATCGTTGCCATTGTTCTTCGACATTAGATGCTGGTGGTATGTTATGAATCGAGAGGTTAAGGGATACGCGTTGCGCGAAGGTCTTGGCGGTCTCTGGCGATTACAGTCTTTCGACATTAAGATTTTTCAAAGTACTTCTGGTTTGTTGTGGGGTGGTGGATATCCGCATCCTTACCTTGGCTACAACAAGGTAGTGGTCCGAGTCGATGTTAGCCCCTCGGAATGTTCGGACATCCAAAATACTGAATGCGTGCCTCTTGTCTATCACAATGTGATCAATTTGGTTGACTGTTCGTTGATCTGGAGACCCCAATGTCCCCTCAGGATATCGATGTGAAGAAACCGTGTGCTGGCTATAGTGGCATTTCGTTCCGTAGCGAAGTCAATTAGCCGTTACCAGACGTGTTGTAGTGTAGGCCATATTTTCCGACAATACTGCTAAAGATGTCTTCTCTTCCTACCTTTGCGTTAAAATCTCCCAGCACGATTTTAAAATCGTACTTTGGTAGTCGCTCATAGGTTTTGTAGCTCGTAGAAGCAATCCTTAGTTGTATCATCTTTTCCTCCGTCGGAGCATGAGCGCATATAAGGCTTATGTTGGCGAATTTGGCCTTGATGCGGATTGTTGCAATGCGTTCGCTAATGTCTTGGAAACATAAGACTTCTTGCCTAAGTCTGGCACTTATAACAAATCCGCATACGAATAGTCGCTGTTTCTGCTCACTATAACACGGTCCATAGTAGATGTCACAGTTTCTCATCCTCTTTTTGCCCGGCCCATCCCATCGTATTTCCTGGATGGCAGTAATGTCTGCTTTGTGGCAGTTTAGGGCTTCCGCTAGTTGTTCGCCTGCACCTTTCCTGTTTAATGTTCTCACATTCCAGGTGCAGATACGAACGTCGTTTTCCTTTTTTCGTTTAGCAGGGTCGTCAAAAGTAATATTAGTCCTTTTCGAGGCTATTGGTTGTTTCGTTAAAATGTTTTTTTTTTTTTTTTGCATGTGTGGGTAGTTAACCCAAAGCACAACCCCCAACCTGGAGGGCCAGTTCCAATTGATTAGATACCCCTAGGACACGGGGCCATCAGTATCCACTACGGGATTGAGCGCTGCCGTTGACCTTTCTGTTCATCCGCCACCATCTCTGTTCAAGGTACCTGACTTACCCTTGAAATTCCTAGATACCCTGTTGTCCGAATATGTCGAAGCAGCTCATCTAGGTTCGCCTGGGACAACAGACCAGGTATTCATTCCGCGCCATTCTGACGAGTGATTATAGGTTTGCTGTTTGACGTCTTGTTATGAGCACTCGCACTTATCGTTTGGCAAGTCAAATCCGGTTGGATGAGACCAATACCCGATGGTTACCATTTGGAGGTAAAAAAATAAGCACATTTGATGTGTAGTCAGAGTTGCGAGCACTGGGCATTGCCAAGATAAAGCCAATCAGAGTCTACCCTTGTTCTACAACACCCAACCATCCTTTTAATGTGAAAGTACTAAATTTTGGACTCTTTTTCTGATTGTTATTTGTCCGGGAAAGTCCGGGATTTGGAATCCCATGTACTAACTGTTACTTTCATCAAATACCATCTGGAAACACTTTAAGAATAAAACGTTGACTTTGGTCAAACGATAAGGAATTTTGATAAAGATTCTGAACAAAGATGTATCGGAATAGGGTATAAAACGATTAGCACAGCGGATTGTAGTCTTCTTATAAATTTTGTTTATTTATTTGTCCGCACAAAGTAATATTTTTGATACAACGAATTTGGAATTTGACAAGCTTATCATGACACTTTGATACTCTAGGATGGTTGTCAGAAGTTCACAAAAGATTAGGCAGTGAAAGAACGTTGAAGTTTGGAAACGGAGACACTGCCTTTATTAAACCAAGGTACTAACCACTGCACCCACTCTGACATGCGAGGCGAAGAATATGAACTTCAACATCCCAAAATCAATGGTCAATTGGCATTTCCATAGAAATACCGTCTTAAGCTCACTTTTTGGGTATGCTGGTCATATTAAATATGGGAGGGTTTATTGTAGCCTCCTATGTTTCCTCTTGTGCCTTTATGTTTATAATTCAATGCTGTTGTTGTTGCCATGCATCGTAGAGAAAGCGCTTCAGAAACATCTAATTATGGCTTCGAACTCGAATTATTATCAAAGCTTTGGCTTTGATTATCCTAAGCTTAATGAAAAGTTATACAATCAAGTCCATCGGGGCAAAACTTTGTAAGATATCTTCCAACTCGAAGTGTTATCGAAGCTATTCATGCTTTATTAACCTAAAAAGCATAATGAAAGGTTTGAATTTCAAATCGTTTGCCAGTAGGAATTGGCATATATAACTAAAAGCCCCGCCACTGACATTTCAAAATCCTAGGTGCGACATTGAGAATCCTGTCAGCATTAACTCAACACCCATTGAGTGGTCCATAGAAATATCTAGTACTTGAATTTTGGCCTCGAAACCTCTATTAATCTGACAAATGATCGTAAAACCACGTCAAAATTTATTGCGGCACAAGTCCACTATAGCACTGCAATAAAAACGGAAAAATAAAATTCAATTTAATTATCCAAAAAAGCCCTAAAAATTTATTTCAAAAGAAGCCGAGTTCCGTCTGTTTTGTCCGACATTACTTTTATTGCCTTCTAAAAAAAAAACAAATAAAATTGTGATACAGTCCCCCTCCTACAAGCCAACCTGAAGCACCTTTTAATCCAACCGTAAAAATATTCATTTTTGAAAAAAAGAAGCCATTTCGGACCACCATTTAGGTGCCCAAACCAACAGAACATCTTTTTCCGTGGCTTATGCATACCCCCTACAGAAGTTGCTACTGCTGGAAACCCCGCTCCATTTTCATGTCCCAAAATGGAAAAAAGAAAATCCATGATCCGTATAAATCAGTAATTGGTCATAAACCGATTTTAGTATTCAAGGTTTCCACCGCGTGGAAAAGTTCTTCCTTTCACTGCACAATGCAGTCGTTCACAGAAAAGAGAATTCCAAAGCAGTATCTGATTATGTATCTGAACTGAATGAACAAGCAAACTCAGTTCGAGAGTTTCACAGTTTAAGAGTGCATAAGTAATTTAGTTTCCCGATCATGCCTCTGAATCAATCAACTGTGCGGCAAAGTACAGACGCGTATGTACGTACCCAGCGTTCTAGAGAGTATCCCCTTCTGCCCCACGTCGTCGATGATTCTATTTTCGTTTTGGGGGGGAATGCAATCCTCATTGCATGCGTCTATTGTCCGCATCCGATTGAGAATAAATGTATCTGAAAATAAAATGAGAGGGAGGAATAAAAAAAAAAGTAAGTGACAACGACGGGATAGAATATGGTCATCGGCGATAACGTGTTCTGAATGAGTAAATTCAGTGGCTCCATGTGGACAGCTTTTTACGGTCATCTGGTCTTAATGTTCTCTTCTTTCCAGTTCAGCAAATGAGGACGCGCATTGGTCACCCATTGGGTCCGTGCATATCTATTCGCTTCGTCATGATTGGCGTGTTTCCTTTAGCGTGACTTCAACAATTGCTCAGCGATCAGACTGACGGTCGATCTCAATTGCTACGCATTTCCGGTGGCGGTCTTTTTTTTGCGCGCGGTCGTCTCTCAATTCGATTTGTCCAAAGTGTGGTTGGCATTTCCTGAACCACTTGACTGGGAGTGAGTTTTCTTTGCACAAATCCACTAGAATGGGTCTAGACTTTGCGAAACATGTGATTACAGCTGTTGAGAGCATTCAAAGCACGTACAGCCATTACAGGTACCACCATCGTATGACATAAGTGTTTGGTTGGCATAAATGTATGCAAAATCTCAAAAAATTCCATCAGTCTTGGGGATCCTCTATTTGAATGGAACATTTTCGAAATATTTTATTACTCATTTTTAATTAAATTTAAATTCAAAGAACATTGCTATGGAGTGCGTTATGGTGAGGATGTGGCGTGACTAATGTTGGCGCTGTAGATTTATTCCAAACGCGCTATTCAGAGTGGATATCGAATTGCTAATCGATGAGGGATTTTGGATTGGCTTTCCAAATTTGGATGGAGATATCTGTTGTTATCAAGAATTGTTTTGGAGAGTGAAATATGTTGACATACGCTGTGCTTGGTGTTGATCAAAATAGTCAGATCAAGCTCGAAAGATTGGGGAATCGATCTAGGTCTACTCGTCTGTCTTCAATTTTGGGCAGTAAACTCATTGTTAACCGACACAGGACAAGTGCAAAGCATTTTAAAACACACAGTTCCACTTTCAGCAACACGGCTATTCTCACTCGTTAAGATTTTTCGAAATAGTGTCAGAACAGAATATTTAGAAAACGTCATTGTCTATATTTTTTTCACGCAGATTGTTTCGAATTACGGCTACTTTTTGGCATTATAGGCCATAGAAAAACTTAGATTCCATTCATTTCAGAAAAAAAATAAGACCTCCAGTTCAACGCCACTTACTTAATTACTTAAGTGCTGCTACAGTACGGAATGAACCTGGGCCTCAACCTCCTGCCTCCAGTTGAGCACTTCAAAGTGGTTGAAGTTAAACCGACATGTTTGTGCGCGTCAACTAAAGCGAGGTCTTCCTCTACCTCGTCCGACGCGACGTCTAGCTGGGAATCGAAGACTCGGCAAGCCGTAGTAAGTGGCGCTACAGTCCGGGATGAACCTGGGCCTCAACCAACATGCCTCTCCAATTAGCCCGGTCCTTAGCTAACTGCCTCCAGTTGCACACTCCAAGTTGGTTGAGGTCGGTTTCTACTTGTGCGTGCCACTTAAGGCGATGTCTTCCTCTACTGCGTCCGACGTATGGCTGGGAATCGAAGACTCTGCGAGCCGGAGGTATTGGTGTCCAATCTTTCTACATGTCCTAGCCATCTTAAACGTCCAATGCGGAGTTTTTTTGACTAGGGGTATGTCGCTGTATAGCTCGTGTAGTTCGTGGTTGAATCTTCGTCTCCATAGCCCGTCAACGCAAACGGGACCGAAGATTTTTCGAAGAATTTTTCTCTCGAATCGACCAAGGATTTCTTCATCAGCTTTTAATACTGGCCATGATTCAGCACAGTAGAGCAGGACTGGGATGATCAGGGTCTTATATAGGATCTCCGTAGTAGTTCGAGTGAGGGCTTTACTACTAAATTGCCTCCCGAAGAAACAGCGGTTGGCAAGAGCAATTCTTCGTTTTATTTCTGACGAGATATTGTTGTCAGAGTGGATAGCGGAGCCGAGGTAGAAAAAGTCCCGTACTACCTCAAAGTTATATCTGTCAATGGTGACGTTCTGTCCAATTCGTCGATGTTGTGTTTCCTTTCGTATTGACAGCATATACTTAGTCTTACCCTCATTTACTGCTAAACGCATTTTTGCCGCTTCCTTCTCTATACTAGCAAACGTGGCTATGACATCACGTTGAGTCCTACCAATGATGTCAATATCGTCGTTGTATGCTAGTAGTTGCACCGATTTTTGGAAAATTGTGCTTCTGGTGTTGGCTCGGGAGTTTTGCACAATCCTCTCAAGGATCAGATGAAATACGTCACATGACAGCGCATCGCCTTGCCTAAATCCTTTTTTGGTATCGAATGTGTCGGTGAGGTCGTTTCCGACCCTGATGGTGCAGCGAGAATTCTCCATCGTCATCCCACACAAACGGACGAGTTTGGGCAGCATACCAAAACTAGACATGGCTCTGTATAGTTCGTCTCTATAAATGCTGTCGTATGCGGCTTTGAAATCGATAAATAGGTGGTGGGTATCGATTTGGACTTCTTGGTTTTTTTCCAGGATCCTGCCGAAGTGTGAAAATTTGATCGATTGTGGACTTTCCTGGCCTAAAACCACACTGATAAGGGCCGATCAGGTTGTTGGTAAACGGTTTCAAGCGTTCACATATTACGGCAGATAGGATCTTGTAAGCGTTGTTGAGTAGACTTATGCCTCTGTAGTTGGCGCAGTTCAGAGGGTCTCCCTCAGTTCTTCGGGACTAAAAAATTCCCTGAAGAAATATTCTCTTCTCATACCGTAAAGGGCCGGGCATTCACATATGATATGCTCGGCTGTTTCGTCTTCTTCTAGACATAGTCTGCACTCCGGTGAGTCGACTAGACGCATTTTATTTAAACCGTGATGACGTGATGTTTTTGGTATCGTGCCTGCGAAGATTAAGTATCTTATTGGCATCTGATTTGAAGGGCTGAATAGCTCTTTTGGCCTGTCTTAGGCCTGGGATATTTCCCCAGTATGAAACTTATGACCAGATTTATGGCTGATTTGGGATTGCACAGAAGGGTTCGGGTCCAATGAAGGTCCAATGAAAGGTTTAGAACTTTTTTTAGAAAAAAAACACAAAAAATTCGAAAAAATGAATGAAATATTTATTTGAATCGATAGTTTGAACCTTGCAATTTAATGTTTAAAGATAATTTCATGCAAATGTTGACCGCGGCTGCGTCTCAGGTAGCCCATCCGCTGAGTCCAATTTTGGCATACTCTTTCACACATATCGGCCGGTATCTCACGAATGAATGCATGGATGTTGGCTTCCAGTGCGTCAATCGAAGCGCGCTTGTCCCTATAGACATTAGCCTTGACATACCCCCACAAAAAATAATCTAATGGTGTCAAATCGCACGATCTAGGCGGCCAATTGACCGGCCCGAAACGTGAAATTAACTGTTCACCAAACTCGCCTCGCAATTGCGCCATTGTTTCGCGTGCTGTGTGGCATGTGGCACCGTCTTGTTGAAACCACATATCATGCAAGTCAAGAACTTCCATTTCAGGCAAAAAAAAGTTTGTTATCATCGCTCGGTAGCGATTGACAGTAACGCTGCGATTCGCATCATCTTTGAAGAAATATGGCCCAATAATGCCGCCGGCCCATAAACCGCACCAAACAGTGGCTTTTTCGGGATGCATTGGTAGCTGTTGCAATGCTTCTGGCTGATCTTCACTCCAAATGCGGCAATTTTGCTTATTTACGTACCCATTCAACCAAAAATGAGCCTCATCGCTGAACACAATTTTTCGATAAAAAAGCGGATCCTCGGCCAGCTTTCCAAGAGCCCATTCACCAAAAATTCGGCGTTGTGGTAGGTCGGCTGGCTTTAGTTCTTGCACCAGCTGTATCTTAAAAGGCTTTACGCCCAAATCCTTCCGCAAAATTTTCCACGTAGTGCTGTAACAAAGGCCTAACTGCTGGGAACGGCGCCGAATCGAAATTTCGCGGTCTTCTGTCACACTAGCTGATACGGCCGCACAGTACGTAAACGTGTTGGTGGTTTAATGTCCAACAAAGTAAATTTGGTGCGAAATTTGGTCACAATCTTCCGAATAGACTGCTCAGAAGGTCGAGAATGCCGATCATAAAATGGAAGCAGCGCGCGATGAACATTTCGAACCCAGCACGAATTTTGATTGTAAAATTCAATAATTTGCAAGCGTTGTTCATTTGTAAGACGATCCATGGTTAAATTGCAAACCAAACTGAAGCTGTTTGACAGTGACACAAGGTACTAAACACACGTCAGCTGTCAAAACCAGTGTTGCCAAAACCAAACCAGCTAAAAAATCACCCGTTAGATGGTTACTCCGAAGATTTGTTAATTCATTTCCCTAATCTTCGTGTTTGGCATATAAATCTCCCGGCCTAAAAGGTAGAAGTTCTCCGCTGAGCTCAGTCTTAGAGGTTCGAAAGGTATTTCAAGCTGTGTTTTAGGCTAAGGTGCTTCTACTGTTTAAGCCGCTATCACATACATTCCATTGTTGAAGAGGAATGCTAATGATACAGTCTTCCAGCAGCCTGAATCTGCGCACTTCAGCCTTATATATGACTAACTTGTGGCTTTTTATATAAAGATAGCGATAACGCTTTGAGTTCGGCCGGTCTCTTCTTACGATATTGTAATTTGGGTACAATCTTAGTCAGTTTATGCTTCTGATTAGGATTAGTATCTCTAGGTATAAGTACATCGGGACTTTGCTCTTTAAGTAACTCAAAAATATTATCCCTACATTCGATCCTAGTCCGTGTATTTGCATTCACGCAGCCATGATCTTTAAGAATCTCCCTCGAGCGTTAAGCTCGCAAAAATGTTTAGAGATAGTCTACTCTTGACGCCTGCCCTCGTAACTGGGCACTTACACTAACACTAACCACTATGCATCTGGACGTTTTCTTTAAAAAAAAGTAACTAATTTGAAAAGTTCGAAAAAATTCATGAAACTTTAACAAGGGCCCACATTTTGAGTGCACACTTCGACATATCCTGGGAAAAAAAACCCCAGAAAACGCCGCGCCACTACACAAACTCACAGAAACATTCGATTCCAAAAAAGACTTTAAGCTTGATGCCTCATTGTCATGTGACTTCTTTAATATTGTTCTTGAAGGGATTTTCCAAAACGCCCGAGCCTGCTGGCATACGTCTACAATATTGATATCATTGGGCTCAACCAGATGTTACAGTCACGCTTCCTAATCCTGGTCTAAGGCGCCGAAAAAGTCAGATGTCGGACGAAGTAGTTGAAGACCTCGGCTTGAGTGGTGTCCACAACCATCTTGATGAGCGCAAGTGGTGGAAGTTAGGACCGGGATAATTAGACAGGCATGTTGGTTTAGGCCCTGTTTCATTCTGGACTGTACCGTCACCTAAGTAAATGTACGTTGGGCTTGTCCTCGTATGTTCCTTATCTGTTTCCTATTCTGTTTTAAATTTATAACATCTTTCGGATAGGGTGATACATTTTTGGCCATCTTTGACATACGCAATAAGAGCTTAGGATTTCGTTTCTAATTTTCTGCATAGCAACGAAGCTGATCCTTAATTCCTTTCCTTTATATACCCATTTCCAAACGGCGACGTAAACCCATAAAATAGCGAAAATCCTATAAAGAACTTCTTCTGTCATTTTCCAAACTAATTACATCCCTCTTTTAGAAAGCATTTTTAGTCCTTTTTGAAACTCCACCACTTCCAGAAAATCTGTGCCTTTCAACAAAAAAACTCGAAACCAATTTGTCACTTTAAAAAAAAATGAATTCCATTTAAAAATAGCCAACACCGTCTCTATGACTATCTTTCTCCATCAACCATTCATCATGTTGGCCGAGCGCAAGTATTCCTCTCTCTCAAATGTCATCCCTTCATTACTTCCCCGGCTATACACATATACGTCTGCACAGTGCGCTACAAGTGTAATCCTATTTCGTCCTCGAGCGTCAAACAAACAATTTAAATTCAAAATTAAACTAACACACTTCCAAGCGGGTAGCCTTCAGGGTGATGACGTTGACATCCTCACATCAGTGTTCACCACTAGTGTGCTACCACTTTAAATCTGATTTCTGCAACTTGCGAGGATAACTGGAATTTAACACAAAAAGGGCAGGAGGGAAATAAAATAAAACGTCTGCACGATCCACTTTATTTTCAATTTTCCACTTCCGTTGATGCTGCTGTGGATTCAGATACTCTCCCACAGCATGTAGCAAGTTAGCTTACATACATGTGTACACTGATGCACATCCTGCTCCTTACTTGTCGGAAAACATAAACTTTTCTCACCAAAAAAAAAAAAAAAAACGCAAAAAGAGTTCAGTAAATGCAATTCTAAACGATAATGGAACACTTCCACTTGTCACACATGTCCCTTCACGTGGACATGTCCCTTCGGATCCGTTTGGTTTCCATCATGAACCTCAAGCTAGCTCAGTGGTATAATAATCTTTGTTGCCTTCTTTTAAATATTAACCAGGCACCAGGACATGAATTATGTATCTCATTAGTTATTCCTGGGAGATGGATAAAAAAAAATAAACCAACTCCACACGGGTTTTGAATGAGAAAACTATCGAACAGGACTCGTTAAATGGGTTTTTGTTTGAGTCAAAGCATCTGTGTGGCTGATTAGATAAGAGGGTAGGTCTCCCATTATTAGTCCAGTTGAATGGGATCCGTTTTTGGTAGATAAAATCAAAGCAAGGCGAAGGATAACCAATTAATTCCTTGGAATGAACAGACTTATCAGGGTCATTTTTCAAAAGAGGTCTAAAGGTTTGAAGGGATAATTTCAACAAATGGGAAGAAGATTCTCAATATGCCGGTGATTTATGAAAAAGATTAGCCCGCAATGGTTATCAATTCTAAAAGATGAGGGTTCACCACATGGAGACTGTTAACAAGGTTATCGGGTGTATCATCATCGAATTTTGGAAAATGATGAAAAGTTCTGATTTATGTACCTGTGCGGGCATGCATCGGCTTGTAAATCATCACATTGAAATTCTTTAGTAAAAACGGCGGGTTTTAGAGTTCTTTACATTCGTCAAATCAATTTGGCAGTTTTGATCGTTTAAATTATGATTTTTCTTAAATCATCTCTACCCTGGTGAGGCTGTCTAAGGGAAAGGAAAATTCATGTTTGCAGATGAAATACGTCTTCTGGAAGTTCGTTCCAACTTTTTGTTGAAGGATAGCTATAAGCTATAAGCTGCAAATGCTTGTCTTTTAGGTTGAAGGTATGTAACAGTTTTAGGAATGATTTCTCTAAGCTCTTCTAAGCATCAGACAGATCTCCTTTAAGTTTTCGCTAAGCCAAACATTGGAGATTTAAAGTAAGGGAAGGATCATCCATCTAGGCGGATAGAGTCGTGTAAATTCAGTGTATGTTTTAAAGCGGAACTTTTAAGATAAAAACAGTATTCAAGATCTGGTCGTGCTTAGGCTTTATAGAGAAGAAAAAGCTTTTAAACATCAGACAGATCTCCTTTAAGTTTTCGCTAAGCCAACAGTTGGAGATTTAAAGGGAAGCATCATCCATCTAGGGGGAGGATAGAGAGTAATAAGTTCTATGGATGTTTTAAGGCGGAGCCCCAATCATACATTTTTTTTTAAATTCTGACTTGCCTAAGCAATAAGATGCACGTCGACCTAGACGATCTATTGTGCTTACCGTCAGATGTCTGCTTAGGTTGGTAGCGCTTCTACTTTCCTAATGTAGCTGATAATACGTTCAGCAGAGGATTTCCTTAGTTCTTCGGTACTTAAAATTTCCCTGAAGAAGGATTCCCTTCTTATACTGTAAAGGGCCGTGCATTCACATATGATGTGTTCGGCTGTTTCGTCTTCTTCTAGACATGGTCTGCACTCCGGTGATTCGACTAGATGCATTTTATTTAGGTGATATCGCAGACCGTGGTGACCCGCTGTCCTAAGGTCAAAACAAGGGCCTGGCCCTCCAGGTTGGGGGTTGTGCTCTGGGTTAACTACCCATCCATGGAAAAAAGTTATGTTACGAAGCAACCAATAGCCTCGGAAAGGACTTATATTACTGTTGACGATCCTGCTAAACGAATAAATGACAACGACGTTCGTATCTGCACCTGGAATGTGAGAAAATTAAACAGGAGCGGTGCAAGCGAATAACCAGCGGAAGCCCTAAACTGCTACAAAGCAGACATTACTGCCATCCAGGAAATACGATGGGATGGGCCGGGCAAAAAGAGGATGAGAAACTGTGACATCTACTACGGACCGTGTTATGGTGAGCAGAAACACCGACTATTTGGATGTGGATTTGTTATAAGTGCCAGACTTAGGCAAGAAGTCTTATGTTTCCAAGACATTAGCGAACGCATTGTAACAATCCGCATCAAGGCCAAATTCGTCAACGTAAGCCTTAGATGCGCTCATGCTCCGACGGAGGAAAAAGATGATACAACTAAGGACTGCTTCTACGAGCTCCTTGACAAATCCTATGAGCGACTACCAAAGTACGATGTTAAAATCGTGCTGGAAGATTTTAACACAAAGGTAGGAAGAGAAGACATCTTTAGCAGTATTGTCGGAAAATATAGCCTACACGACAACACGTCTGGTAACGGACTTAGGCTAATTGACTTCGCTACGGAACGAAATGCCACTATAGCCAGCACACGGTTTCCTCCCCTCGATATCCATAAGGGGACATGGCGTTCTCCAGATCAACGAACAGTCAACCAAATCCATTATTTTGGATGTCCGAACATTCCGAGGGGCTATCATCGACTCGGACCACTACCTTGTTGTAGCCAAGGTAAGGATGCGGATATCCACCACGCCACAAAAAAACAGAAATACTGTGAAAAAATTTAATGTCGAAAGACTGCAATCGCCAGAGACCGCCAAGACCTTCGCGCAACGCGTATCCCTTAACCTCTCGACCCACAACATACCACCAGCATCTAATGTCGAAGAACAATGGCAACGATGCCAACAAGCCATTAGATCAGCCGCAACTGATGTGCTAGGTTTCTCGCGGCCACCAGCAAGAAATCCCTGGTTTGATGAGGAATGCCGACAGATGCTCGCAGCCAAGAACGAGGCCTAAAAGGCTGAGCTGCAGGTGAAGACGAGAGCTGCCATTGAGCTCTTTTCAGAAAGGAGAAAAAAGAGCAAGAAAAGCGCACGATCGAGGATATAGAGAGGTGCCACTCCAGAAGCGATGTTCGCAAGTTTGACCAAAGTGTAAAACGTCAAAGCCAAGGATACAAGGCTGACTATATTGACATCATTGGTAGGACTCAACGTGATGTCATAGCCACGTTTGCTAGTATAGAGAAGGAAGCGGCAGAAATGTGTTTAGCAGTAAATGAGGGTAAGACTAAGTATATGCTGTCAACACGAAAGGACACACAACATAGACGAATTGGACAAAACGTCACCATTGACAGAAATAACTTTGAGGTAGTACGGGACTTTGTCTACCTCGGCTCCGCTATTAACTCTGACAACAACATCTCGTCAGAAATCAAACGAAGAATTACTCTTGCCAATCGCTGTTTCTTCGGGCTAAGAAGGCAATTTAGTAGTAAAGCCCTCACTCGAACTACTAAGGAGATCCTATATAAGACCCTGATCATCCCAGTCCTGCTCTACCGTATCAAATGCGGATGCAGAAATCCTTGGTCGATTAGAGAGAAAAATTGTTCGGAAAATCTTCGGTCCCGTTTGCGAGAAGATGGACGAACATTCAACCACGAACTATACGAGCTGTACAGCGACATACCCCTAGTCAAAAAACTCCGCAATGGACGTTTAAGATGGCTAGGACATGTAGAAAGAATGGACACCAATACTCCGGCTCGCAGAGTCTTCGATTCCCAGCCAGACGTCGGACGCAGTAGAGGAAGACCTCGCCTTAAGTGGCGCACACAAGTAGAAACCGACCTCAACCAACTTGGAGTGCGCAACTGGAGGCAGTTAGCTAAGGACCGGGCTAATTGGAGAGGCATGTTGGTTGAGGCCCAGGTTCATCCCGGACTGTAGCGCCACTTAAGTAAGTAAGTAAGCAAGGATCGTGAGCTCATCACTATCGACTCATGTTGGCGAATTTGTCGCCGGAAATCGGATTGTTGCAATGCGTTTGCTGTCATCTTCGACAGCAAACAACTTCTTCCCAAAGTATTTTCTGTCACTTAGAACAAATCCTCATCCGAATGGACGCTGTATCTGCTGTACGGCTATAACAGATGTTATAGTTTTTATATTTCCTGGGTGGCAGTAGTGTCTTTATAACAGCTTAGGGCTTCTGCTTGTTGCTCGGCTAAGCGGAACCGTTCTTTCATTCCAGATGCTGATACGAACGTCGTTGTCTTATTTTCGTTTAGCATGGTCAACAGTATAGTTATTCATTTCGTAGGCTTTTGATTGCTTCGTACCAATACTGCTTTCCCTTAATAGAGTAGTTAACCCAAAAGCCAGTTCCAATTTATTAGATGCTTCTATACCTATCGACTACATGATTAAGCGCCGCCATTGGCATTTCTGCTCATCCGGCGCCATCTCTGTTCAAGGGTCTGACTAACCTTGAAATTCCTAGATGACCTATTTCCCGTAGATATCAGAGCAACTCATGTAGGTTTTTAAGTTCATAGACTCCACCGTTAATTCCATCTTGGGAATTCTTCCGCAGACATCTGAGTTTGTGTTTTGATTAGGGACCTAACCCCTAGCTAATGTTGGTCGGCGACTTGTGTGTTGTTTCCCAGCTACCCTGCATATTAGCAGGGAGTTCATTTAACCGCCATCTGATGACACGGTCGAAGGGAAACTAGCAACCCCACAAGCCTAAAGGGTGACACAAACATTTAAAAAATAAAAAACATGTCAAGACTCCACTGAAGAGCGCAGTCATAATATGTTCTCGTATCAGTGTAATTTGTCAGTCAAAATGTCTTAAATGTTCAATAAAATTGTTTTTTTTTTCTAAAATCCATAATTCCTTCATCTAAACGCCATGACACTTCCATTTCACCAACCATGAAATCAATGAACTCCCCTAGGTTCAATGCCGAATTTTCTCCACACTTCCTCGTCGAATCGATTGGCGTTTAAGAAAAAAAATAAAAAAAAGGAAACAAAATAAAATAATAACGAACGACTTCCTTCTTATCTCCTGCAGCCATGCAAGCAGAGCTTATATTTCTTGCTACTGCTAGCAGAAAATTCCCAGACAGTATCGTGAACTTTTGTCCTTGCCAGCGAGTCGGGTGAGGTGTACTTTGGATTGTACAGATACACATACACCACAGAAAAGATACAACCAGAAAATATATCATTCTACTACACATAACCCTGTCAAACATTATTTAATTAATTACACACAGGGAATTTGTTTAGCCTGGTATTTTCTGTTCAAGTGTGTGTTTGAGTATACACCGTAACGTACGCACAAAATCCCAGATGGACATTGCACATCCCATAGATCTGCTCCTAAACGAAAACCGCGGCGCTCTAAATATTTATTTTTGTAACGAGCATTTTTGAACATTTTTACTTCAACACTATATCGCACATCCGATGCGTATCTGCGGTGCTATAGTACGCAGATTCGTTCCCTCTGTCATATAGATATTTTAACACTTGGATGCACCTGATATACAAAGTATCTACGAATCCCTATGAAAATGCAAAAACTATGCGTAGAACGAGTTTAACGGGAAATGGCAAATGGTTAACGCGTGCCATCGATGGGTGAGCAAAACGAAGCCAACCCCAACTCCGCAAATAGACAAAGATACATCGCCTCTTTGGTTCGGATGGCAGCATCAATTGATTTTATATAAACCCCCTATGTACATGCAGTCTCTGCAAATTTGCCGCTACAGTGAGTTCATTTTCTCCCCTTTTGGATGGTATGCGTCATTTTCTTCATAGGAAAACCCCAATAGGTTATGCGGCTTAGATTGGAATTGGGCTTAAGCTGGATGCATTCTCTCCATGGCCATAAATAGTTTCTAGAAGCAGAGGATGTGTGTATTCTTTAAATATTCATCCAGACAAGTGCAATACAATGCACTAGGAGAGGCAAGACAGAAATATTCAAAGGAAGACGCCTGTAGGGAGACAAATACAATAAAAAAAAAACATGTCAAGGTTCCACTGAAGTCAGTCATCATATGTTCCCGTAGCAGTGTAACTTGTCAGTCAAATTCTGCACTCTGACTCCGAGACTAAGGACACCAAACGCAATTATTCGAGCGGATTCATCATCATCTCGCTTCGAATGTGTCTGTCGAGTTGATGATGATGAAAACGCAGTCTCAAGTGGTCTTGTCGATTTTCTAGGGCTGGCTGGGATGAATGTTGTTGTGCCTCCTGGCCTATCCATCAACATGCGATGCATTTGAAGATTTATTTTCTTCTTTGTTTGTGTTAATGGTTTTTGTGTGTGTATACAACGAAAGGGATAATAGTGAGGTTGTAATTAAAACAAAAGGACGCATCGTTATTTTATGGTCACAGACCCTCTATAAAGGCACATAACTGTGTCAGGGTCTAGTGATAAGTTGTGTGACAATTTTCTATGCACATGTTCCTAATCGAAACGATTATAAAGGATTACAAGTAATGACGTATACTAAGGCAATTCCATGACGGGTAGGGTTTCGGATAGACGTATCACATGACAGCTCGTAATTGTGGCGCCAGTTAAAGTAAACATCGGGTTCGCGGTATATATGCGACAGTTTGGGAGATTGAAAGAGGGAATGTGCTAGGGAATGGATTGTTAAATGAGATGAGACTATCGTTGGAGGGAGGGAAAGGAAATGGTATACGATGACATCCCAAAATGGAATAAATTGTAATTTTTATTTGTTGACTGAGTAATGAGATCGGCTTATCTTGATGATAAGCGAGGGCTTCAGATCGATTATGAGGAGAAACTTGCCTCTGTGATAAGGTGCAGGCACTCTTCACCATGATGCGGTTTAAATTTGATTCTTAGATTTATCACTTTAAGTCAAAGCAATGGAATGACTATTTCATACGTGCCAAGACTTTTGAGTGGAAAAATGTTTTTTTCTAAAACTTGCGTATCTTTAGATACATCTTATTATTGTGTTGCGATACAATTTATTTTATTAGTCCTTATTTCGATAACAAATTTAGCTTCAATGTTTGTTTTAAGCATTCTGAGGTTATGGGTTCGATGATGATATGCATGACATCTTCTAAATTTACATTTTATTCGACTCGGATTTATTTTTTGTTGTGGATAGTTATGAATTCTATAGAATCGTTGATTGCTATTTCAATATTAAAAAATAATTCATCCATTTTGCTACCTAAAAAATAGTTCAGATACAAATATTCAAACTGCAATGCGACGAAATCCATAATCCTGGTGCATACTTTGTTTGACAACTATTTGTTATCAATGCGATTCTCAATATACCCAGGACAAAATTTGTATCTTTACTTGAAAGGAAGATAAATAAAAAACTCGAATAGTATCTCTTATTCTAATCCATCCAATCTTTTATATGATTTATTCAGAAGTGGCATAACTCGGTCATTATCGAAATTATTAAAATATGCTCTAAAAAGTGTGTGTGGCTCAAAAGATTTTGATAGAAGAAATGTTGAGGACATCATTATCTAGATAGCTTCAGACATCTTCCAAGAAAATCTGAAGAAAACTCAAAATTTAATGGAGCAGAAAAAAAAAGACTTTGAGAGCCGAACATACCCATGGACTGCAAAGACAAACTGAGATAGAAGACTTTATGATGTGCCTTGACCCCCCTCCACCAATGACAATACGATCTGCAATCAGTCTCGTAACATCCTATAAGATCTTTAACCAATTTCAATACGAATTGGTTGCAATCTCGTCAAATTCTAAGAGCTATCCAAATCGACCCTTGACTAGCAGCCTGTATGATGTGCCTTGACCTCTGCCAACTGTCGGAACATCATCAAAGACCTTTCACATAGGTTAATACGAACTGGTTGCAGTCTTGCCAAATCCTAAAAGGCGAATCTTCCTACAGCCTGTATAATCTACCAATTCTGGCAACATCACAAAAGACCTTTTACCAAAGTCAATACGAACTGGTAAATGTTTCGCCATATCCAAACCGAGGAAGGCGAATCTACCCTAGGCTACTAGCACCTCTACAAAGGCCTAACGACGAAAATGTACCGGAAAAAATTACTTACTTATGTGGCGCTACAGTCCGGGATGAACCTGGGCCTCAACCAACATGCCTCTCCAATTAGACCGGTCCGTAGCTAACTGCCTCCAGTTGCGCCTTCCAAGTTGGTTGAGGTCGGTTTCTACTTCTGCGCGCCACATAAGGGGTGGTCTTCCTCTACTGCGTCCAACGTCTGGCTGGGAATCGAAGACTCTGCGAGCCGGAATATTGGTGTCCATCGTCAGCGTATGCTAGTAGTTGAACCGATTTTTGGAAAATCGTGCCTCTGGTGTTAGCTCGGGAGTTTTGCACAATCCTCTCAAGATTCAAATTGAAGAAGTCACATGACAGCGCATCGCCTTGCCTAAATCCTTTTTTGGTATCGATTGTGTTGGTGAGGTCGTTTCCGACCCTGATGGAGCAGCAAGAATTCTCCATCGTCATCCTACATCCTGGGTATCGATTTGGACTTCTTGGTTTTTTTTCCAGGATCTGCCGAAGTGTGAAAATTTGATCGATTGTGGACTTTCCTGGCCTAAAACCACATTGATAAGGGCCGATCAGGTTGTTGGTAAACGGTTTCAGGCGTTCACATATTACGGCAGATAGGATCTTGTAGGCGATGTTGAGGAGACTTATGCCTCTGTAGTTGGCGTAGTTCAGATGGTCTCCCTTTTTGTGGATCGGGCAAACGATGCTGCGGTTCCATTCTGCAGTCATGCTTTCAACCGACCAGATTTGGCTTATGAGTTGGTGGATGTTGCTTACCAAGTCATCTCCGCCAGCTTTATAAAGCTCAGCGGGAAGGCCTTCATTTCCGGCGGCCTTGTTATGCTTGGGTTTAGATATTGCTATCCTCACTTCACTTAGGTCAGGTGGTTGGCAGTTTTCGCTGTCGTTGCCAATATTAAATGGTTCGTTCTGCCTGACAGCGGAATTTTGTTCGTCATCGCCGTTTGACAGTCTGCAGAAGTGGTTCTTCCATATTCTCAGCAGCGACCGTGTCTCAACTACGATATTTCCTTGTTCATCTCAACAAGATTCTGTTTAAGCTTTGTATCCCTGCTTTGAAGTTTTACACTTTGGGAAAATTTGCGAACATCGTTCCTGGAGTGGCACCTCTCTATATCTTCGATCGCGCGTATTTCTTGCTCTTTTTTCTTCTTTCTGAAAATCCGGTGTTCCCTTCCCCGTATGGATATCGAGGTGAGGAAACCGTGTGCTCGAAGTCTATTAGCCTAAGTCCGTTACCAGACGTGTTGTCGTGTAGGCTATATTTTCCGACAATACTGCTAAAGATGTCTTCTCTTCCTACCTTTGCGTTAAAATCTCCCAGCACGATTTTAACATCGTACTTTGGTAGTCGCTCATAGGTTTTGTCAAGGAGCTCGTAGAAGCAGTCCATAGTTGTATCATCTTTTCCTCCGTCGGAGCATGAGCGCATCTAAGGCTTATGTTGGCGAATTTGGCCTTGATGCGGATTGTTACAATGCGTTCGCTTATGTCATGGAAACATAAGATTTCTTGCCTAAGTCTGGCACTTATAACAAATCCGCATCCGAATATTCGCTGTTTCTGCTCACTATAACACGGTCCATAGTAGATGTCACAGTTTTTCATCCTCTTTTTGCCCGGCCCATCCATTCGTATTTCCTGGATGTCTGCTTTGTAGCAGTTTAGGGCTTCCGCTAGTTGTTGGCCTGCACCTTTCCTGTTTAATGTTCTCACATTCCAGGTGCAGATACGAACGTCGTTGTCCTTTTTTCGTTTAGCAGGGTCGTCAACAATAAAATCAGTCCTTTCCGAGGCTATTGGTTGCTTCGTAACAATAGCTTTTTTCTCCATGAGTGGGTAGTTAACCCAAAGCACAACCCCCAACCTGGATGGCAGTTCCAATTTATTAGATACCCCTAGGATACGGGGCCATCAGTATTCACTATGGGATTGAGCGCTGCCGTTGACCTTTCGGTTCATCCGCCTGACTTACCATTGAAATTCCTAGATAACCTGTTGTCCGAATATGTCGAAGCAGCTTTTCTAGGTTCGCCTGGGACGGGAGACCGGGTATTCATTCCGCGCCATTCTGACGAGTGATTATAGTGTTGCTGTTTTACGTCTTGTTATCAACACTCGCACTTATCGTGTAGCAAGTCAAATCCGGTTGGATGAGACCAGTACCCGATGGTTACCACTTGGAGGTAAAAAAAATAAGCACAATTGATGTGTAGTCAGAGTTGCGAGCGCTGGGCATTGCCAAGTTAAAGCCAATCAGAGTCTACCCTCGTTCTACAACACCCAACCAACATTGAATACGATTTGATGAACAAATTGTGCTTAAAAAAGCCTGTTTTTTCACCAAGGCCAGAAGGGCTCTTGGTGGACTTCTGAAGCCATACATAAAGACCGTATATGGGATCCAAAAACATAAAATTGAGTTTCATCGACTTGGAACATAAAAACCCGTATTTACATCACAAGTTAAACAGTGCTCACCGATTTAACCAGCGTTGCCTAACGTCCTCCATTTTTCTTCCTTTTTTGACGTCTGTCTGGCGACGGGTAAACAAGAAAAAAAAATTCTTCCACTTACCCATACAACACTCATCCCAACTTCCATCCCAAAAAAAACCCTTTGTCTTCTGTTCCAATTTATTTCCGGACAAATATCCCCTCAGCACATGTTAAATCCCTTCCACACACACGCGCAATTCACTTGATATAGGTAATCCCTTTAAATTCTTAATTTCGCCTTCTCTCATGTGTGTGATCTGTCACCAGTGAAATATTTTTGGATTTCAAATAAATTAAGTGACACCTCAACCTCATATACGGAAACGGGTAAAAAAATGTCAAAAAAAAAATAATTAATTTCAAACATGATCCATATATGGATTGAAATATTTATTCCCCTCCGTCTGTCGGTATGCAGCCACCTATCTCCATACAAACTGACAGCTGGAACGAATGAGAAATCTTGAAGATTTACGATTGACTTTGTCATCTAGAGATCGAAAAAAAAATAATAAAGCTCTACACCATCCGGGTGACACTTACCAGCTCCAATCATGTCGAGTGTATATCACTAATGAGACATGCGAGCATGTTATATGTGAAATGCATCTCAAGTTCGAGTGCAATCAACTGACCTAATTAGATCGAATTATTTATTCATAAAAAGGGATCTTACCGACGAGCCACACAATCTATCTGTCATCTGGCAACATGGAATGTAAACAATACAATCAACAACTTTGTTTACAATTCTTTGTTTTGTAAATTCAATTCAACCGTTGCGTTGCTTGTATCTAAACATTTTCTCTAAAATTGTATCTTTTTTTTTTTTGTCTATTTCAGGATATATACCAGGGAATGATTTTTTTCAAGCCGTACATGAATTCTCGCATCATGAGGTGATAAAACCGGAACTACATCATGGACGACATAAAAGAGCTATTAAGAGTACATTGGACTTGGAGGTAAGTTACGCTGTAGCCTTTGAAATAATTTTATACTGTCATTGTGCCTTGACTTGTAGTAGCTGTCAAAGTGGGTGCTTAAGGGATGTGGGTGGGTGTCAATATCGTTGTTGGAGTGGAAAACTTTATGAAAATATATCACGCCTGTAAGGAGATTTTCTTGTTTCCAGGAAATTTTCAATTAATGCCGAAAATTGGATATGTACGAGAAGTTTTCCTGAAAGGGGATGTTAGGAGCATTTTTGAGGATAATTAGGAAGTGTGAAGAATTTGTATCTGGAGGAATATAGGTCAGGATGGTGTTAATGCTTGGTTATTGGGTATTTGAGAGGTAAGATAGGGCTGCGAAAAGTGGATGTTTAAATGGGCAATTAGCTGTTAGTATGGTTGGTTAACACGAGATGTGATGGTTTATATTGGATTAAGGAATGAGGTTAATAAATTCTTTGATGAAATACAGTTGCTCTGAGTTAGGGCTTGCAATTTGTAGAGACCTTTTTTTATTTTGTTGAAATATCATATTGACGGGTTCAGTGGAGCGATTGTTAGTGCGATGAACTGGCGTCCAAAAGGTCGGTTCGAATACCAGCCGTAGCAACACCCAAATGATTTTTGACTGGCCCTCTTGCGATGATCTGAAAAATCATCCGAATAGTTTCAATTGTCAAGAACAGCTTATCTTAACTCAGCCGTTCGGAATTGGTATAAAGCACGAGGTACCGCCATCGTGCAATAGGTAAGGTTAGGTTAGAGTGGCTGCCGGAATTCAACAGCACACTTAGACCACTTTTGTCCGTTGTGATACCACGTGGATCTTGTCCATTCTCCTTACTATCCGTGGGAAAACCATTTTGAGCTTTGATGAAGCGGAGGAGGCTTTTCACTTCCGTTGAAGCCAAATCACTGAGACTTTGAAAATAGTAAGCTCCGAGATGTAGCTTCCTTTTGTTTGATAGGGCCGGGCAGTTACAAAGGAGATGGAGTATTGTTTCCTCCTCCTCCTCGTCAGGCCTAGTGTCCCGTGATGACACCTATGGTATCGCAAATATGCGGTCTATCGAGCAAAATCAGTCCCTTTGATCTTTTCAAATCTAGCTTTGGCCAAATTTGTTTGGTTGTTTGACACGTCGTGCCAAGACTCCATCTGAGGTTTGATTTGCTGTTAGCGTGTTGCGCTAATAAGCTTTTGCTTCAAAATGCGTCTAGTCGACTCACCGGAGTGCAGACTATGTCTAGAAGAAGACGAAACAGCCGATCATATCATATGTGAATGCCCGGCCCTTTACGGTATGAGAAGAGAATCTTTCTTCAGGGAATTCTTAAGTCCCGAAGAATTGAGGAAATCTTCGGCTGAAAGTATTATCAGCTACATTAGGAAAGTAGAAGCGCTACTAACCTAAAAAGCATCTGACGGCAAGGACAATAGATCTTTTAGGTCGATGTGTATACTACTGCTTAGGCATGTCAGAATTTAAAAAAAAAAAAAAAAAATAAGCTTTTGCATGTAGCGATAGGAATACCTAGTGCACCCGTGTCGGGTACAATTGGTAATTTGGTTCCGTTTCTGGCGAGTTCATCAGACTTACAGTTCCCTGTAATGTCACTATGCCCAGGCACCCAGCATAGGTGAATGTTAAAATGCTTTGACATCTCCTGCAGAGATGATCGGCAATCTAGGGTTGTCTTTGAATTTGTTGAGACTGATTCCAGGGATTTGATTGCCGCTTGGCTGTCCGAGAAAATGCTAATATCCATGGCAGATATTACATTCTCTTTCAACCAGGATAAGGCTTCTTTGATCGCCATGAGTTCCGCCTGGAACACGCTGCAATGATCAGGAAGACAGATAGATAGGCCGAGATTCAGCCTGTCGGAGAAGACTCCAGCACCCACTCCGTCATTTGTTATGGGACCATCCCATGACGCTCTGTTTGGGATTGTGACCCGGAAACTCTTATCAAAGTTTAATCTGGTGAGGGTGTAATCGGTAAACGGGTAGTTTTTTAAGAGTTAAGTTTTTCAGATTGGCAGCACTGGTTAGTAATGGCGTCCAAACGTCATCTGTCAAAGTGAAAAGTTTTCAGTATACTCTGCCATTTGATCATGGAAAGACTTACAAACGAGCAACGATTGCAAATTATTGAAATTTTTTATCAAAATTTGTGCTCTGTAAAAAATGTGCACCGTTTGTTACGACAATATTATGCATCCAAAGGCAGTTTTACTTGCTTAAATCCGGAATGAACCTGGGTCCCAACCAGCTTACCTCTCCAATTAGCCCGGTCCTTGATTAACTACGCACTCCAAGTTTGTTGAGGTAAGGTGAGGCGAGGTCTTCCTCTACTGCTACCGACGTTTGGCTGGGAATCGAAGACTCTGCGAGCCGGAGTATTGATGCCAAATATTGTCTTCCTAGCCCGAAGAAAGTGCAGTAATGCTTCGTTTGATTTCTAACGAGATGTTGTTGTCGTCCCATACTATTTTCCTTAAAGTCAATGGTATCGTTCTGTCTTATTCGTCGATGTTGTGTTGTCTTTCGTGTTGAAAGCATATACTTAGTCTTACCCTCATTTACTGCTTAACCCATTTTGTCGCTTCCTTCTCTATACTAGCAAACGTGGCTATGACATCACGTTGATTCCTACCAATGATGTCAATATCATCGGCGTATGCTAATAGTTCCACCGATTTTTGGAAGATTGTGCCCTGTTGTTGGCTCGGGAGTTTTGCACAATCCTTTCAAGAGTCTGCGGAAGTGGTTCTTCCATATACTCAGCATCGACACAGTCGATATTTCCTTGTTCATCTCGACAGGATTTTGTTCGATCTATGTATTCCTGGCTTTGACATTTTAGATTTTGGTAAAACTTGCGAACATCATTCCTAGAGTGGCAACTCTATATCCTCGATCGATTTGTTTGCTATTTTTTCTGAAAAGCCGGTGTTCTTCCCTCCTTTTTAGCCTATATAGCTCAGATTAGCCTTGGCATTCTCCATCAAGGGTTTCTTGCTGGTCGGCGCCGAGAAACCTAGCACATCAGTTGCATCTGATCTAGTGGCTTGTTGAAATCGTTGCCATTGTTGCAATAAGAAAGTAGTCTCTGTCGATCTAAACTCCGAATGTTCGGATATCCAAAATAGTGGATTCGTGCGGCGCAGGGACATAAGTCCCCGACACATTAGTCCTGAATTGATTTTTCAGGACTAATGTCCCACTTTAGTGGGACAAATATACGCCTAGAGAGAAGTTAACTAGGTACGACTAAGGCGCCTTTACATACCCTGCGCGGAGCAACGAAGTTACGTGAGCGTGGACTGTCCCCAGAAAGAGATTTAAAATCCGTTGTTCCCGCGAAGCGGTCCACCCAGAGTATAGTTAATAAAAGCGCCTGCCTGACGACTACATATTCTGAGCGGAGCAACGAAGTTGCGTGAACGTGGACTGTCCCCAGACCAAGTCTAATTTTTTTCGGGACTTGCGTCCCATTTTTAACGATAAAAACTCAGGACTAATGTCCCACTATAGTGAGACATAAGTCCTGAAGTAAGTTAGGGGCTTATTTCCCACTAAAGTGGGGGATTAGTCCTGAAAAATCAATTTAGGACTTATGTCCCTGCGCCGATTCGTGCCTCTTGTCTATTTTTGATTGATCGTTCATTGCCCTGGAGGACGACATGTCCCCTTATGAATATCGAGGTTAGAAAACCGTATGTTGTCTATAGTGGCATTTCGTTCCGTAGCGAAGTCAATTGGCATAAGACGTATTGTTGTGTAGGCTGTCTGTTCCGAAAATACTGCTAAAGATGTCCACCCTTCCTCCCTTTGCGGTACAATCTCCCATCACGAATTTAACATCTTTCTTTAGGTTTTTCACTTTGGCCATCCTAACTGGGACTGGAACTGCATAACTGTAACAGCACACTTAAGCAAGGTTTGTTCAATTGTGAAACCAATTAAGGGTTTCCCCATATAAAACCACTATGCGCTCCCAATAAATTGAAAATGGCTTTTCACTTGCGTTTTAGAAAACTGGATCAAAAGAAAGGTGGGGTCCGTAGATGTGGAATAAAATTTATTTTCGCTAGAATGCAGTAAAGCTCTGGCTGCTGGACTTTTTCCACCTATCTCTAGTGTTTAGGGCTTACAGAGGTCTATGATAACATATTAATACATGAAATGTTGGCGATAATGGAAGGAGAAGCATCTGAGAGTAGTCCTTGAAGCTTCTGTGTATTATTCTAGTACCAAGGGATCAAACGATACCTTTGCTGGTAATTGGTTAAATGATGTGTTGAGGATAGAAGAGGATTAAGATACAGAGGGTAGTCTTCTTTGAAGACTTAATGTGTTCCTAGTTTGCTTTAGAGTCAAATGATACATTTGACGATGCTTGGATACATAGTTCACTGGCAATATTGGACTGCGAAGGTACAGAGATATGTCATTGATGGTTTTTGACTATCGTCCATTGCCTAGGGTCTAAGGTTTAATCCGTAATTCTATGCCGACGATATAGCTTTAAACAAACAAACCATAGACAGGTATGGATTTGGATTTTAAAATTGGAAAAAGTTCATCGGATACTTACCTCGGTTGGCGGTTTGCTGATGAACTAAGAGCTGCCCGACCTAGACCATCTGGAAGTGGCCTTCATGATTGCGACGCTTCCCCAGCGGCTATATTCTATAGAAAAAAACCCACGTAGTGGTTGCGGTTGCCCAAAATCGAAGGAATATATGGTACGGACTTGGTCCTCAACAAGGATCGTAGTCATCCCAATATTACTGATTGTAGCGGGGTAGTGTGTTCCGAAGTCTGGGGAACGACAGTTTTCTATGGTTCTCATAATATGGCCGTGTTCTCGTTAAGTTTGCATTACATATCTGTCACTTTATACCTCAAACCTGCCTTCCATGTCAAAATTTGTGTTCATTTAATACAGAACCAGTCTTCCTTTAAGGTATGGTAAGACTCACATGAGCAACTTTTTTTATGGCACAACAAGGTCGTTAGTACCCAGGGCCTAGCTTTTTCTCACAACCATTCATGTGTGCATATGTACTTCTTTGCACGATGGCGGGACCCTCTGTTTCATAGCCTACTCCGAACGACTACATTGAGATAAGCTTTTCATGACAATTGATACTACTCGGATGATTTGTCAGATCATCACGATAGGAGGGCCAGTGGAAAATCATTTTGGTGTTGCCACGGCTGGGAATCGAACTCAGACCTTCATAGAGCTACGGAGCCTGCCAAGAGCAACTACGAGTGGCAAATCCCTCAAATATCTGTGTTAACAGTGGAGAATTTCAATGAACTATACCCTCCAACTTAATCCAGACCAGAATGCCCCCACTCGACACACCCTCTTCACGTTATAACCAAATTTTGTAATTTAATATCATACTTGCAGCGAAATAAACACCCCCTAAAGTCGCTTCAAGGACACACACAAATGTTCACCTCACCCCTTTTCCTAAACCACCATTAAGCGATTAAATTCCACTCATCTGAAGTTCCTCGTATGGAAATAGGTATCATGTAGATCCTACTTAAACTTCACCACATAACCACACGCCGACACATTGTGACAGGAAAAGTCCATCTGATCCGGGTCACTTCTAACACATTCCGTAATTAAAAGCATCCACCTCGCACCCAAAGTGATGAGCCATTCAAGCGACGACTTAATTAAAAACCATCAACGCCGACGGCGTTTTGTCACCGAACCCAAGCGGGTGCTTGATAGCCGCCACCTTAATTAGGTCTCCTATCGCATGTTTTATAGAACACTAACTCGTACTCGTCCGCAGTGTGGCTTTTTTCACTCACTTCTGCGATAAACCTAACATCATGGCATCCACACGTGTAGTAGGCATATGGGTATGTGTCATGGACATGACATAAATTCGCACTCGCACACGAGAGTCCTGTCTCTTAAATTCCGCCTAAAAACACATATTCCCGTTATCGTGTTTTTTGGCCATTTTGAGAAGTAGCCATCGCATGTCCGACAACAAAATGAGTGGTTTGTCACGAATCGGAACTATACAGTGCCGTCACCTATATCCTTGTTTGTGTATTAATTTTCCTTGTTCTTGTCATTTACAGAATGGACTTCATGTGCCTCATATAACGCTATCATATCATCATCAAGGCCAACGGATAATTGCTGACCTTCATTTGAATGAACAACTCATACCGGAGGGGCATTTTTTACGCTTCCAGGACTCCACAAGAGGTGGTGACATTGTACAAAATTTCACTAAGACTGACATAGATCTCTGCCATTATAAGGTAAGTGGTTGTGCAGATGGAATGTGGGATGTACGGTAAATGATTGTTTTCATCTTTATAGGGTACCGTTAGAGGTAAACCACAATCACAGGTTGCAGTGTCGACGTGCAACGGTGGTGTGAATGGTGTGGTGCACGATGGTATGGATACGTATTTCATACATTCGGGTTCAGATGGACGAATTCAGGATGATCACTATTTGTTTAGGTAAGGATATGATGCTGGTGGTATGACTTCTTTTCAGGGTTAGGTTTGGGTGATCCTGGACCTATAGGTTTGGGTGATCCTGGACCTAGTAGTTGGTGTCTTATTTCTAAATTTACTTTATTAAAGGGGATGCTGAACCGGTGAAGGTCTCTATTTCTATACTAAAAAAAGTCGTTTAGTATTCCTTGGTGGATGTAGTGCCCTAGTGGTCAGTACCTTGTGAGTACTAAGCTTGCGACAGGCAAATTCTTACCAACCATAAGTGAGCTGTTAGAAAACTCGCTCCGGACACTCAACACGTGGGCAAAGCAATGCGGCTTTGGGGTCAACCCCCAAAAAACCGAGCTTGTGCTGTTCACAAATAGAAGATCAATACCACACTTCGAACCACCAGCTATAGAAGGAATACCCCTTAAAATAGCTGAAAGTGCGAAATATCTGGGAATAATTCTAGACAGGAAGCTCAATTGGAAACTTAATGTCAATGAAAGAGTTAAGAAAGCAGCAAATGCTTTCTACGCATGTAACCGAATATTCGGCAGAAAGTGGGGACCTAACCCTATACTATACGATACTAAACTCCCCCTTCAACATCGAAACCCCAAGAAAGCCAACTGGGACAAGTTCGTTGTGGAAGTAGGGAGACAAAGTAGCGCCCTTCCATTGCATCTGATGGAAACTCCGTTTGAAATCGATGCTGCAGCGGAACTAATAGGCAATATTTTAGTCAAAGCCTATGAAAGGATCTGCCCTCTAAAGACTATAAAACCACAAAGATCACCGACATGGTGGACGAAAGAGCTTCAAAGCATTAGAAGGGATACCAGGAAAACCTTTAACGCAGCAAGAAGCTCAAATTCGGAAACTGACTGGGATCTTTATAAAAACAATCAGCGCAAATTCAAAAGTGCGGTCAACAGTGCTAAACGCACCTCCTGGCGTAACTTCTGTTGCAGTGTAGAAAGCACTACTGAATCAGCTAGACTTAGAAAAATAATCGCCAAAGAACCGGCTGTGCCAGGTTACCTCAAGCTCCCCAATGGGGACTGGACACAATCCACCCATGAATCTTTAACACATCTACTGGAAACCCACTTTCCAGGATGTGATTCATACTCTGGTAGCACCCCAGACACAACCGTCTATGATTGCAACCCCATAACAGCAGCAATGGAGGATATGGTTAGTGTAGAAAGAATCAATTGGGCAATTGACTCCTTCTCCCCCTATAAATCTCCAGGAGTCGATGGTATTATCCCGATCATGCTACAAAAATCGAAACACCTCGTAACAGCATTCCTACACAAACTGTTTGTTAGTAGTCTAAAATGCGGTTACATCCCTAGGTGCTGGCGGGAAGTAAAGGTAGTCTTTATCCCAAAAGCCGGCAAGCCCAGTCACACGACCGCGAAGGACTTTAGACCAATAAGTCTTACATCCTTCATATTAAAAACATATGAAAAACTAATGGATATCTACATTCGTGACAAACTCGACCCCCAATACATATCCTCGGCACAGCATGCCTACACGAAAGGTAAGGGAGTCGAAACTGCCCTACATGATATCGTTAGTACAATAGAAAAACCTCTTCACGAGAAGGAATATACACTCGCTGCATTTCTCGACATTGAAGGAGCCTTCAATAATGTGAACACAAACGCAGTCGAAAGAAACCTCGCGAAGAACAACGTGGACCAACCTCTAATACATATTATTGGAAGTATGTTCAATCACAGAAATATAAATGCGAATCTGGGAGACACCCATCTCAAAGTAATAGCATCAAGAGGCACACCACAAGGAGGCGTTATCTCACCTCTGTTGTGGAACATAGTCATCAATGAGATACTCATAAAGCTAGAGCGAAATGGGGTAAAAGTCATAGCCTACGCAGACGATGTAGCGATACTAGTTAAAGGGAAATTCTTACCCACTATTAGTGAACTACTCGAGCGGGCATTGAAAACTCTCAACGAGTGGACAAAACAATGTGGGCTTGGCATCAACCCCCAGAAAACGGAACTCGTTCTCTTTACGAACAAGAGGAAGATACCAATATTCGACCTACCGGCTATCGATGGGACTACCCTCAAACTAGCCGATAGTGCAAAGTATCTGGGTGTCATTCTTGATAGAAAACTCAACTGGAACCTAAATGTGCGCGAGCGCATTAAAAAGGCCACAGTCGCTTTCTATACGTGTAATCGAATATTCGGAAAAAACTGGGGTCCGAACCCCAAGATCATCCTATGGATGTACACGGCCATTGTGAGACCTATATTAACATATGGGGGGCTTGTCTGGTGGCAATCCACAAATAAAGTCACCCATCTGAAAAATATGACAAAGGTACAAAGGATAGCATGTGTGGGCGCTACTGGCGCAATGAGAACCACGCCAACAGCGGGACTGGAAACCATCCTTAACCTGCTACCGCTAGACCTTTACATGCAAGAATCTGCAGCCAAAAGTGCTCTAAGAATCAGCCAGCTCAACTGCTGGAAATCGAACTCAGGAGGACATGCCCAAATTCTACACAGATATCTGGGCTCAGCTGTATCCTCTGACTACATGCTGCCTCACCATGACTTTCTAAGACCATTCTCCTGCATCCTCCCAAGCAGAGAGGAGTGGGAGAGGAACGAATTGGGCCCCGAAACCATATCCATCTACACTGATGGTTCAAAAATGGATGTAGGCGTTGGAGCTGGAGTGTTTTCAGAAACACTTAAGCTAAACAGCACCTTTCGTCTCCCTGAGCACAGCAGTGTCTTCCAAGCCGAAATATTGGCAGTAGCAGAGGCAGCCAAAGCGACCTCAATGCTGGCGATACCACCAGATGATATCACCATCTTTATTGACAGTCAGGCTGCAATAAAAGCTATCTCTGCTGTCGAAATAAAATCTCGGCTTGTGAAACGTTGTCGTGAAGAGCTAAAGGTTCTTGGCGTCCAACATAATGTTAAGCTCTGCTGGGTCCCCGGACACAGAGGCATACAGGGCAATGAAATTGCTGACGAACTAGCAAGAAAAGGATCTGCCTCCAGCACTGACCAAGCAGACCAGTCTGTCAAACCACCACTATGCGACCTCAAATCTCAGGTGGGACAGAAAACACTGATCGCTGCCAAAAACAGGTGGAACTCCCTTCCAACCTGTGAAACTTCCAAAAGGATGTGGCCTGAGTATGACAAAGCCAGAACCCATAAACTGCTTCGTAGAAACAGGAAATCTGTCTCTACTTTAGTTGGGATTCTTACTGGACACAACTTACTGAAAAGCCACAAACTGAAAATGCATCTCATAGATGATGACCTCTGTAGAGGCTGCGGTGATGAAGAAATACACGAGGACACCCTCCACTTTCTGTGCCACTGCCCAGGCCTCAGCCAACTAAGAATGAGAACCTTAGGAAAATACTTTTTCCATGACCTCACGGATCTATCCGAAATCCCTCTCCCTAATCTTTTCAGGTTTGCATCAACATCTGGATGGCTAGAAAGAGACTAACAACAATGGACAGTAACGGGACAATGAATGAACCAACCACATAAGTGGACCCCCAACGGGCATCACAATGGGTCTATATTGACCTGAGTGCGATGAGGGAGGACACACACCGTCTGCCTCATCAACCCACCAACCTAACCTAACCTAACCCTAAAATAATCCTGTGGATGTATACGGCTATCGTGCGACCAATACTCACATATGGCAGTATAGTCTGGTGGCAAGCCACAGACAGAGCAACCAACTTGAAGCAAATGACAAAAATACAAAGACTAGCGTGTATAGGGACAACCAGTGCGATGAGAACAACCCCAACCTCTGGATTGGAGGTGATTCTGAATCTGCTGCCCTTGGATCTATACATGCAGGAATCAGCTGCCAAAAGCTCCTCGAGGATCAGCCAAACAAACAGCTGGATCCCGAGCCTCGCTGGGCACGCGCAGGTCCTAAAGAAATACGTAGGGAGCGTAGTAAACTCTGACTATCTATCTCCCTATCTAGACTTCGATCGACCCTTCACCTGCTCGTTTCCGAGCAGAGACGAATGGGACAAGAATGAACCCACAAAAAGGAAATCGATATTCATCTTCACAGATGGATCAAAGATGGACTGTGGAACAGGTGCTGGCATATTCTCAGAGGAATTAGTAATACACAAATCAATCAGGCTTCCTGATCATAGTAGTGTGTTCCAGGCTGAGGTGCAAGCAATCGCTGAAGCGGCTCATTTGGTGTCAATAATGGAAATACCACACAGTGATATCACCATATTCATTGACAGCCAAGCGGCTTTAAAAGCAGTATCTGCTATCGAAATTAAATCAAAGCTAGTTCGCCGCTGTCGCGAAGAGCTCAAGATTCTCTGCTCACAGCATAATGCTGATCTCTGCTGGGTTCCTGGTCACAGGGACATAGACGGCAACGAGATGGCCGACGAACTGGCAAGAAATGGATCTGCTACAGATCATGATCAGGCACTACAAACGGTCGAACCACCGCTCTGTAACCTCAGAGAAAGAGTGGAATACAAAACCCGAATGAAAGCCAATACCAGGTGGAAGTAATTGACTACCTGCGAAATATCTCGGAAGCTCTGGCCAGAATACAACGGAAACCGAACCAAAAAACTTTTGCGGTACGACAGGAGCTCCTTATCTAAACTGGTAGGGGCTCTAACTGGTCACAACTTTCTCAGAACCCATACAATGAAATTAAATCTCAAGGATGACGATATCTGTAGAGGCTGCGGCGATGAGGAGGCACACGAGGATACACCTCACTTCCTCTTTCACTGCCCGAGTCTCTGTCACCTGAGGAACAGAACACTTGGAAGCTACTACTTCCAAGACATCCAAGAGCTATCCGATATTCCATTACCCTATCTTTGCAGGTTCCTACGAACATCAGGATGGCTGGATAGAGTGGAGTAACCCATAGTACCGATAAGGAAGGACGTAATCCCACCAAGGGTATCACAATGGGTCCACATGGACCTAAGTGTGGCGGAATAGAGAATCCTCTACTCCACCAACCCGTAAACCTAACCTAACCTAAGCGCAGGGTCCCTGGTTTAAATCTCGAAAGTAACAGCATCTAAGGTTTTTGTTCACTTCCTCACCTCTTGCGAAAGTCTGACAAATATTCAGGAGTAGTGCAGCGCTCTGTCATCCATGATTACTAGAACCAAAGTTCTGAGATTTTATAATAAGAACTCCAAGTGAATCGCGATCATTATCGTCCTTAAAGTTGGTAAAAACTGGATTCTTACTTACTTACTTATGGGGCTCCCGAGCCGTGAAAAGTCTCTGCCTGCGTTCGCGGTTGTATCTTCTCCTCCATTCGCTCTCCTCGTGCACAGGACTAAAAATCCGCCGAAGTGTTTTTCTTTCGAATGAGCCCAGTATCAGCTCTCCCTTCTTCGTTATCGCCCAGCACTAGGCGTCATAAAGCAGAACTGGCAGGATAAGGGTTTTGTAGAGCACACATTTCGTCCTTCGAGTTAGGAGTTTTGAACCCAGTTGTTTCGCCAAATCGAAGTAGCAACGGTTTCCTAGGAGAATTCTTCTTCCGATCTTCTTCTTCGGATCTCCACAGTAGGGTGTCATTCGTGCAGTTTATGTTTACTCCGAGGTAGGTGAACTCCTTAACTACCTTGAAGACTTTCTACCTTGCCGCGGTGTAGGAGCTTAATAAGATTAAAGATACTCGGGTAAACCCTCAGTTGAGATCCGAAGCCAAGAGTAAGTCATCCTCTCCTACCCCTCCACCTTCCTTACCCCCCTCCCTCTTCCTACCCCTCGAACCACCACTGGGTCGGATTAAGGTGTCACATGACCCGTGCCGATAATCAGCCTGACTGGGGACCCACTCAAAAAAGCTCAGCCGCGAACGGAGTATCCGAATACCTGGCGACCTTCGGATTAACTAGCCTTACCTGCGCACAGCGGATCTCTGTGCAGGTGGACCTCTTTTCTCCGCCACTCGTGGGACTCAAGATGTACTCAAATAAAAACAAACAAAATAACCAAAAAAATGAGACCAGTTCTCCTTCCGAACCGGCCAGCAGCAGGGGTCTAGAATCTGCTGTTGGGGTAGCTCCTGAAGAGCTGGAAGGGAAGTTGAACTGTAAAGCTTCAAGCTCGCAGTCCCTCATCCCAACCAATAGCTGCGTGGAGCTAAGGGGATCTAAACCCCACGCACCGTCCCTTAAGGACTTCTCGGAGAAGTACCGGTTGATATTCATCTTCGCAGTAGAATTGATGTAAATCAGCTATCTGCATCCCAACATGCGTACTGTAAGGGAAAATCTGTAGAAACAGCCCTGCACACATTAGTGCGTATTATTGAAAAGTCGTTATGCTGCAAGGAGTATACTATGGTTGCATTCCTGGACATCGAAGGCGCTTTTAACAACGTTAATTCGGGAGCGACCATTAAGGCGCTAACATGTCTGAAAGTCGATCACTCACTTGGAATGCTGATTAATTTGCTATTAAATAGCCGGATTATCAACACAACACTGGGTGGTGCTTCGACCAAAAGATATGTCAGTAGATGGACTCCGCAAGGTGGGGTCCTGTCCCCTCTTCTCTGGAACCTAGTGGTAAACGAGCTTTTACTTATCCTGGAAGCAGAGGGATGCCACGTGATTGCCTACGCGGATGACGTCGGTATCGCTGTCTCAGGGAAACACCTGAATATACTTAAGGAGCTTCTCCAAAACGCACTACATAATCTTTCCAAATGGGCGGTCAGTTGTGGACTGGGTGTCAAACCACATAAGACTGAACTGGTCCTATTCACTAGGAAATATGAAATTCCTCACTTGACCCCCGTCACTAAACGGAGCAACCAAACAAATTTGGCCAAAGCTAGATTTGAGAAGATCAAAGGGACTGATGCCCAGCAGCTGGTCGGACCTGTTGAAAATAGTGCCTTCCGTGTTTACACCTGCCCTGCGCAATATCTGCTCCGGTACGAGATTGAAGAAGTCACATGATAGGGCGTCTCCTTGCCGAAATCCGGTGCATGTTTGGAATCGTTCGGATGAGCTACTACTGCACGTTGCAACCCGTGTTTTCCAGCGTCACGCGACACAGCTGAATCAGTTTTGCGGGGATTCCGAACTCAGTCATCGCCATATAGAGCTCAATGCTGCTTAAACAAATCTACTGTTCCCTGCGCTTCGGTGACTAGGTTTCCTTCGTCGTCTCGAAGAGTCTGCGTTATGTTTTGTAGCCAGCAGCCAGTTGCTAGGCTTTTTTTATAAAACCTCCGGATGTTGTTACAATCGCGCGACTCTTCGATCTCTTTGAGCTGGAGAGCTGCGTAAGCCCTCTTCTTTCTACACAGGGTCTTCTTTTCCTCCCTTCTCCTGACTCGATACTCTTCTCTCGCTGCCCTTGTTTTGCGCTGCAGCGCTTTCTTGTGTGCATCTTCTGTCACATTTTTCTTGTACACGCATTCATCATCATACAACGGGCTCTTTCTCGGGGGTGGCTGGTACCCTACAGTGGTTTGGGCTACCTCCTTGATAATGTCGCGATATTGGCACCACTGATTGTTGGCGTCTGTGCTAGGTGAGTACACAGAGGAGAGTTTCATACTCAGGCGCTCACTGTAGGCTCTGGCTACTCCATGTGTGCTAAGGCGTCCAACGTCGAATTTCTTCTTCTGAGCAGTTCGCAGCTTCTTCTCGTTGGACAGTCGAGCTCTGAATTTAGCCGCCATAAGAAAATGGTCAGAGTCGACATTTGCCCCTCGGAATGGGTGCACGTCGAGGATGTTGGATGCGTGCCTCGCATCGATTAGCACATGGTCGATTTGGTTGGCGGTTCGACCGTCTGGAGAGCGCCAGGTTGATGTGTGGATCCTTAGCCTTGAGAACCAAGTGCTACTTATCACCGTATTAACGAGCTGGGTGCTAATGTTAACAGAGCAAAGCAGGGGTCTCTCACTCAATTGTTGTTTGTAGACTCTGGCTTTTATGTCTCTCAGGGGAACGAATGACTGCACAAACTCCAACCTGTATGCATGTTGCAATTTAATGGATTCCCCTTGGAAGCGATGTCCTTATCCACTAGGATTGAGCGCTGCCATTGACCTTTTCGCTCATCCACCACTATCTCTGTTCAAGGGACCTGACTAACTCTTAAAATTCTGCTGGTTAGCCTTGTTGGCTCTGTACTTAGCTGCATGCTTCTGTTTAGCATTATAATTTGGAAGCTGATGTTTGTCCCTGTAGCCTTGTAGGCCTGAAGAGATGCATGGCGTTTTCCATTCCTTACAGCAGCAATGGTAAGCAAAAATCGCTTCTTTACGATCCCGAAAGTGTTTTGTTTACCCTCAAACATAGGTGTGATGAAGGAACAAAAGCATCCTATGCACATTAAAGGAGATATTGCTGTGTTAGTGCTTCTTGGGTGGATTCTAAAATTAATTCCGGAATTGGATTTCTCAAAACAGTAGGGTTTTAGAAGAGTTCACTCAATTCCTACACCCAAAATCAGTACATCAGTTCAACTGACATCGCTGTGGAGTTCTTGTCTAAAGAGTTCTTACTGGTCTTTGAATTTGATGCCCATGCGCTATCGGTGGCTTTAAAGAGTGTATGTGCATCGATGACAATTAGCCTCAATTAATGGTGACGAATCCTTTGAACACACATAACAGGTCCAGTCGACGCACCACTTATGCATTGATCAGATGGATTGAATTCAAGGCCCAATCCTCGTATTGCCCGATCGGATACCAACACTTCATCCTGAAATAAAGAAATTTATTGGCCATATGGATCTCCGGAGGGGGTTTTCCAGCTTGGTTTGTAGCTAAATCTTAGGTTAGGTTAGGTTGGTGGGTTGGTGAGGCAGACGGTGTGTGTCCTCCCTCATCGCACTCAGGTCAATATAGACCCATTTTGATGCCCGTTGGGGGTCCACTTATGTGGTTGGTTCATTCATTGTCCCGTTACTGTCCATTGTTGTTAGCCTCTTTCCAGCCATCCAGATGTTGATGCAAACCTGAAAAGATTAGGGAGAGGGATTTCGGATAGATCCGTGAGGTCATGAAAAAAGTATTTTCCTAAGGTTCTCATTCTTAATTGGCTGAGGCCTGGGCAGTGGCACAGAAAGTGGAGGGTGTCCTCGTGTATTTCTTCATCACCGCAGCCTCTACAGAGGTCATCATCTATGAGATGCATTTTCAGTTTGTGGCTTTTTAGTAAGTTGTGTCCAATAAGAATCCCAACTAAAGTAGAGACAGATTTCCTGTTTCTACGAAGTAGTTTATGGGTTCTGGCTTTGTCATACTCAGGCCACATCTTTTTGGAAGTTTCACAGGTGGGAAGGGAGTTCCACCTGTTTTTGGCAGCGATCAGTGTTTTATGTCCCACCTGAGATTTGAGGTCGCATAGTGGTGGTTTGACAGACTGGTCTGCTTGGTCAGTGCTGGAGGCAGATCCTTTTCTTGCCAGTTCGTCAGCAATTTCATTGCCCTGTATGCCTCTGTGTCCGGGTACCCAGCAGAGCTTTACATTATGTTGGACGCCAAGAACCTTTAGCTCTTCACGACAACGTTTCACAAGCCGAGATTTTATTTCGACAGCAGAGATAGCTTTTATTGCAGCCTGACTGTCAATAAAGATGGTGATATCATCTGGTGGTATCGCCAGCATTGAGGTCGCTTTGGCTGCCTCTGCTACTGCCAATATTTCGGCTTGGAAGACACTGCTGTGCTCAGGGAGACGAAAGGTGCTGTTTAGCTTAAGTGTTTCTGAAAACACTCCAGCTCCAACGCCTACATCCATTTTTGAACCATCAGTGTAGATGGATATGGTTTCGGGGCCCAATTCGTTCCTCTCCCACTCCTCTCTGCTTGGGAGGATGCAGGAGAATGGTCTTAGAAAGTCATGGTGAGGCAGCATGTAGTCAGAGGATACAGCTGAGCCCAGATATCTGTGTAGAATTTGGGCATGTCCTCCTGAGTTCGATTTCCAGCAGTTGAGCTGGCTGATTCTTAGAGCACTTTTGGCTGCAGATTCTTGCATGTAAAGGTCTAGCGGTAGCAGGTTAAGGATGGTTTCCAGTCCCGCTGTTGGCGTGGTTCTCATTGCGCCAGTAGCGCCCACACATGCTATCCTTTGTACCTTTGTCATATTTTTCAGATGGGTGACTTTATTTGTGGATTGCCACCAGACAAGCCCCCCATATGTTAATATAGGTCTCACAATGGCCGTGTACATCCATAGGATGATCTTGGGGTTCGGACCCCAGTTTTTTCCGAATATTCGATTACACGTATAGAAAGCGACTGTGGCCTTTTTAATGCGCTCGCGCACATTTAGGTTCCAGTTGAGTTTTCTATCAAGAATGACACCCAGATACTTTGCACTATCGGCTAGTTTGAGGGTAGTCCCATCGATAGCCGGTAGGTCGAATATTGGTATCTTCCTCTTGTTCGTAAAGAGAACGAGTTCCGTTTTCTGGGGGTTGATGCCAAGCCCACATTGTTTTGTCCACTCGTTGAGAGTTTTCAATGCCCGCTCGAGTAGTTCACTAATAGTGGGTAGGAATTTCCCTTTAACTAGTATCGCTACATCGTCTGCGTAGGCTATGACTTTTACCCCATTTCGTTGTAGCTTTAGGAGTATCTCATTGATGACTATGTTCCACAACAGAGGTGAGATAACGCATCCTTGTGGTGTGCCTCTTGATGCTATTACTTTGAGATGGGTGTCTCCCAGATTCGCATTTATATTTCTGTGGTTGAGCATACTTCCAATAATATCTATTAGAGGTTGGTCCACGTTGTTCTTCGCGAGGTTTCTTTCAACTGCGTTTGTGTTCACATTATTGAAGGCTCCTTCAATGTCGAGAAATGCAGCGAGTGTATATTCCTTCTCGTGAAGAGGTTTTTCTATTGTACTAACGATATCATGTAGGGCAGTTTCGACTCCCTTACCTTTCGTGTAGGCATGCTGTGCCGAGGATATGTATTGGGGGTCGAGTTTGTCACGAATGTGGATATCCATTAGTTTTTCATAGGTTTTTAGTATGAAGGATGTAAGACTTATTGGTCTAAAGTCCTTCGCGGTCGTGTGACTGGGCTTGCCAGCTTTTGGGATAAAGACTACCTTTACTTCCCGCCAGCACCTAGGGATGTAACCGCATTTTAGACTACTAACAAACAGTTTGTGTAGGAATGCTGTTACGAGGTGTTTCGATTTTTGTAGCATGATCGGGATAATACCATCGACTCCTGGAGATTTATATGGGGAGAAGGAGTCAATTGCCCAATTGATTCTTTCTACACTAACCATATCCTCCATTGCTGCTGTTATGGGATTGCAATCATAGACGGTTGTGTCTGGGGTCCTACCGGAGTATGAATCACATCCTGGAAAGTGGGTTTCCAGTAGATGTGTTAAAGATTCATGGGTGGATTGTGTCCAGTCCCCATTGGGGAGCTTGAGGTAACCTGGCACAGCCGGTTCTTTGGCGATTATTTTTCTAAGTCTAGCTGATTCAGTAGTGCTTTCTACACTGCAACAGAAGTTACGCCAGGAGGTGCGTTTAGCACTGTTGACCGCACTTTTGAATTTGCGCTGATTATTCTTATAAAGATTCCAGTCGGTTTCCGAATTTGAGCTTCTTGCTGCGTTAAAGGTTTTCCTGGCTTCCCTTCTAATGCTTTGAAGCTCTTTCGTCCACCATGTCGGTGATCTTTGTGGTTTTATAGTCTTTAGAGGGCAGATCCTTTCATAGGCTTTGAATAAAATATTGCCTATTAGTTCCGCTGCAGCATAGATTTCAAACGTAGTTTCCATCAGATACAGTGGAAGGGCGCTACTGTGTCTCCCTACTTCCACAACGAACTTGTCCCAGTTGGCTTTCTTGGGGTTTCGATGTTGAAGGGGGAGTTTAGTATCTTCCTCTATTTCAAATTCTATTATTCTGTGGTCAGAGTATGATGTTTCTGATGAAACTTTCCAGTGGCACACAGCGAATCTATCAGAATTGTTGAAGAGGGTAATGTCAAGAACCTCTTCTCTATTTTTAGTGACAAAGGTGGAGTCATTACCCCTGTTCGCCACTAACAAATTATTGTCTACAATGTATTGAATCTTGAATCTAAATCTTGAAACATTCAAAGTCTGGTATATACCAACGTCAGTGTCAACGATGGAACCTCGTAGCCTCGATATTACACAGATTAAACTATCAGCTGGCTTCAATGACTCCACGAAATAACAATGACATCCGAGACACAGACGCGCAGTGATTTGTAGGTGCATTTAGGCAGGATTTTCAGCAACTGCTTACTCCCATTTATAGAAGAAGTTGGCGAAGCCATCAGCAAGGCATTCGGTGCTAATGGATTACCAGCACAACTCTTCAACTTCGTACTCTAACATCTTCAAAGAGAAAATCCACATATCCACATTGCACGCTGGCTTTGCAGAAGAGGGCAATCGGAATCGCATTATAAACTTAACAGCTCATCCGAACTTTTCCAACTGAGTGCATCGAAATACTCCGTCGACTATACTCCTGACGGAAATAGAATCCACTGTCCTCAGATTGTTATATTGACACTTGTCCACGCAATTGTGCTTCTGCCCCATCTCGATGACGCCATCCCAATCAGTCTAATGTATTCCAAACACACCTCCCACTCACTTTCCCTGTCTAATATCATTTTCAATGGCAACATCCCAATTACAATATTTTCCCACCTCACCCTTGTAAGCAAATAATTCGTTCTAATTCCCCCCGCGCAAAAAACCCACAGAAGAGGGAAAGCACTTGGTAAATATTTATCCTTCACCTTGAATGTTATCGAAAACGATTTGTTTTTGTATTGGGAGTCCGCTGTGCCTCTTCATCGCCGAACTGAAATTCAACAACTTACTGCGTGTCCACTTATTGTTCGGTAAATATTTGCCAAATTCGAATTCAACTAGAAATAGAACTTCACCACGGGACGCCTGTCTACACTTGATAAAGAACAAACTCAGGTACTCGTTGTAGTAGCTTCTGTTTGTTTATGTTTACCAATCGATGATAGTGGACTATCACTACGCAAACACACTGAAACAAGTGGTTCACCGCACACACATTACGCGAAGCCGGAAGGAATCACTTTTCTCATTTCCACTCTTTTCTCTCCCTTTGCAGACACTCTGACACGCTACGCAATGCAACATGTGGCTACAACAATGAATCGAATCACATACACGAAACCAACGAGACTCCTAGCGAGTGGGACAACATTCAGAATCGAATCGATGCCAGCGAATTCAATCGAATTTTACGAGTAAGTGTGCAATCGCAATACGTTGATGAGGGATGTTGACCTTAATCGCTCCCCACGCTAACAACTTTCCCCCACTCATCGTATGGCCAGAGGAATATTGATGGGTTTACAACTTCTTCTATTTCAGTATAAACGGTCCAGCACTGATAACATCATCCGGGGACCCTTCAATGCCAACAAGCATTCATCGTTCGTCGAACTGGTCATTGTTGTCGATAGCAAGGTCTACAAATCCCTGGGAGAGAGCATGAAGAAGGTGCACAGGCACTGCAAAGATTTAGCGAACATAGTCAATGCGGTAGGTCGTTGCAGAGTCTAGCAAAATCTCAAGGCGGTAATAAACTTGTGTGCTTTGTTTTGTTTTTTTTTTTTGCAGCTCTATGAACCGCTGAACATCTTTATCGCACTGGTCGGCGTGGTTGTGTGGAATGAGTCGAACGAGATTGAATTCTCCGAAGATGGTGATGTGACTTTGAAGAATTTCCTACACTATCGACGGACGAAGTTGGTTGTGAATCATCCGAATGACAATGCCCAGTTGCTGACCAAGCAGCCATTCAACGGTGGTGTCGTAGGTAAGTTTGGCATAAGCTTGGGATTTCGGAGTGGAATGTTGGCTTTGGGGAAACAACCCTAAATAGTTGAAATTATAGGTTTCGAAGATGTTGAGCTGCCGTTCTTAAAAAAACCTATTGCGTTAGAATGTAGCCTTTCTTCTATAAACCGCGATAAACATTGCGGTTTTAGCACCTGGAGCTACCCGAAACCTAACACAAGGTCGATATAAATACGTTTTGCAGAATGGTCTTTGTGGGGACCTTGGAATTAGCAGTTTGTTAATCATTTTAGTCCTGTTTGAAACGGCTACTTACTTACTTAAGTGGCGCTACAGTCCGGAATGAACTTGGGCCTCAACCAACATGCCTCTCCAATTAGCCCGGTCCTTAGCTAACTGCCTCCAGTTGCGCACTCCAAGTTAGTTGAGGTCGGTTTCTACTTGTGCGCGCCACTTAAGGCGATGTCTTCCTCTACTGCGTCCGACGTATGGCTGGGAATCGAAGACTCTGTGAGCCGGAGTATTGGTGTCCATTCGTTCTACATGTCCTAGCCATCTTAAACGTCCAATGCGGAGTTTTTTGACCAGGGGCATGTCGCTGTACAGCTCGTATAATTCGTGGTTGAACCTTCGTCTCCATAGCCCGTCAACGCAAACGGGACCGAAGATTTTTCGAAGAATTTTTCTCTCGAATCGACCAAGGATTTCTACATCCGCTTTTGAAACGGTCCATGCTTCAGCGCCGTAGAGCAGGACTGGGATGATCAGGGTCTTATATAGGATCTCCTTAGTAGTTCGAGTGAGGGCTTTACTACTAAATTGCCTTCTTGGCCCGAAGAAACAGCGGTTGGCAAGAGTTATTCTTCGTTTAATTTCTGACGAGATGTTGTTGTCAGAGTAATTAGCGGAGCCGAGGTAGACAAAGTCCCGTACTACCTCAAAGTTATATCTGTCAATGGTGACGTTCTGTCCAATTCGTCGATGTTGTGAGTCCTTTCCTGATGACAGCATATACTTAGTCTTCTCCTCATTTATCGCGAAACCCATTTTCGCCGCTTCCTTCTCTATACTAGCAAACGTGGCTATAACATCACGTTGAGTCCTACCAATGATGTCAATATCGTCAGCGTATGCTAGTAGTGGCACCGACTTTTGGAAAATTGTGCCTCTGGTGTTGGCTTTGGAGTTTTGCACAATCCTCTCAAGAATCAGATTAAAGAAGTCACATGACAGCGCATTGCCTTGTCTAAATCCTTTTTTGGTATCGAATATGTCGGTGAGGTCGTTTCGGACCCTGATGGTGCAGCGAGAATTCTCCATCGTCATCCTACACAAACGGACGAGTTTGGGCGGTATACCAAAACTAGACATGGCTCTGTATAGTTCGTCGTATGCGGCTTTGAAATCGATAAATAGGTGGTGGGTATCGATTTGGACTTCTTGGGTTTTTTTCCAGGATCTGCCGAAGTGTGAAAATTTGATCGGTTGTGAACTTTCCTGGTGTAAAACCACAGGGCCGATCAGGTTGTTGGTAAACGGTTTCAGACGTTCACATATTACGGCAGATAGGATCTTGTAGGCGATGATGAGGAGACTTATGCCTCTGTAGTTGGCGCAGATCAGATGGTCTCCTTTTTTGTGGATCGGGCAAACGATGCTGAGGTTCCATTCTTCAGGCATACTTTCATTCGACCAGATTTGGCTTTTGAGCTGGTGGATGTTACTTACCAAGTCATCTCCGCCAGCTTTATAAAGCTCAATGGGAAGGCCGTCATTTCCGGCGGCCTTATTAAGCTTGAGCTTAGAAATTGCTAACCCCACTTCACTTAGGTCGGGTGGTTGGCAGTTTTCGCTGTCGTTGTCAATATTGAATGGTTCCTTCTGCCTGACAGCGGAATGTTGTTCGTCATCGCCGTTTAACAGTTTGCAGAAGTGGTTCTTCCATATCCTCAGCATCGACTGTGTCTCAACTACGATATTTCCTTGTTCATCTCGACAGGATTCTGTTCGAGCCTTGTATCATTGGCTTTGACGTTTTACACTTTGGTAAAACTTGCGAACATCGTTCCTGGAGTGGCACCTCTCTATATCCTCGATCGCGCGCTTTTCTTGCTCCTTTTTCTTCTTTCTGAAAAGCCGATGTTCTTCCCTTCTTCTTTGCCTATAGAGCTCAATGGCAGCTCTCGTCTTCACCTGCAGCTTAGCCTTATAGGCCTCGTTCTTGGCTGCGAGCATCTGTCGGCATTCCTCATCAAACCAGGGGTTTCTTGCTGGTGGGCTCGAGAAACCTAGCACATCAGTTGCGGCTGATCTATTGGCCTGTTGGCATCGTTGCCATTGCTCTTCGACATTCGATGCTGGTGGTATGGTGTTAATCGAGAGGTTAAGGGATACGCGTTGTGCGAAGGTCTTGGCGGTCTCTTGCGATTGCAGTCTTCCGACATTAATTTTTTTCACAGTATTTCTGGATTGTTGTGGCGTGGTGGATATCCGCATTCTTACCTTGGCTGCTACAAGGTAGTGATCCGAGTCGATGTCAGCCTCTCGGAATGTTCGGACATCCAAAATACTGGATGCGTGCCTCTTGTTTATCGCAATGTGATTAATTTGGTTGACTGTTCGTTGATCTGTCCCCCTAGGGATATCGAGGTGAGGAAACCGTATGCTGGCTATAGTCGCATTTCGTTCCGTAACGAAGCCAATTAGTCTAAGTACGTTACCAGACGTGTTGTCGTGTAGGCTATATTTTCCGACAATACTGCTAAAGATGTCTTCTCTTCCTATCTTTGCGTTGAAATCTCCCAGCACGATTTTAACATCGTACTTTGGTAGTCGCACATAGGTTTTGTCGAGGAGCTCGTAGAAGCAATCCTTAGTTTTATCATCTTTTTCCTCCGTCGGAGCATGAGCGCATATAAGGCTTATGTTGGCGAATTTGGCCTTGATGCGGATTGTTACAATGCGTTCGCTAATGTCCTGGAAACATAAGACTTCTTGCCTAAGTCTGGCACTTATAACAAATCCGCATCCGAATAGTCGCTGTTTCTGCTCACTATAACACGGTCCGTAGTAGATGTCACAGTTTTTCATCCCGGCCCATCCCATCGTATTTCCTGGATGGCAGTAATTTCTGCTTTGTAGCAGTTTAGGGCTTCCGCTAGTTGTTCGCCTGCACCTCTCCTGTTTAATGTTCTCACATTCCAGGTGCAGATACGAACGTCGTTGTCCTTTATTCGTTTAGCATGGTCGTCAACAATAAAATCAGTCCTTTCCGAGGCTCTTGGTTGCTTAGTAACAATATTTTTTCTGTGGGTGGGTAGTTAACCCAAAGCACAACCCCCAACCTGGAGGGCCAGTTCCAATTTATGAGATACCCCTAGGACACGGGGCCATCAGTATCCACTACGGGATTGAGCGCTGCCGTTGGCCTTTCGGTTCATCCGCCACCATCTCTGTTCACGGGGCCTGACTTACCCCTGAGATTCCTAGATAACCGGTCCATTCTGACCAGGGTGATTATAGTGTTGCTGTTTTTCGTCGTGTTATTAACACTCGCACTTATCGTTTAGCAAGTCAAATCCGGTTGGATGAGACCAGTACCCGATGGTTACCACTTGGAGGTAAAAATTAACACATTTGATGTGTAGTCAGAGTTGCGAGCACTGGGCATTGCCAAGTTAACGCCAATCAGAGTCTACCCTCGTTCTACAACACCCAACCAATGGTGGTACCAAAAACCTTACTTTTTTGGAAAGCTCTATCTGGAACAAGCTGCTTCGTTGGTCAATTATATTGCCTTGTAGGGCCGGTGTTGCCACTAATCATTAGGATCTTACAGGCATCTCGGAGCCCTGCTTCATGATTTTAGTTATGGCTCACCTGTGAGATGGATAGGATGTTGCTTGGGCTAACAGAAGTTTGGCTTCGTTTTTAGATGAAATCTTCCATCAAGTTGTTCAACTTAAGGTTAATAAAACCGAATAATCGTCCTTTAATTTCATAGAGGAATAGAGCTGTTTGTAATGGAGAACGGCCTAACAAATTGCAGAGTAGCACCATGTTGGTGTAATCCGTGCAGTCAGCTTCAGTTTTTATCACCGATCCCACCTGTGCAGTTTCTTTTTCGTAGGTTCGTTCTTGTTCTGATCGAAAAGAAGCTGAAGAATGATTGATCAAAGTCTAGCAAGCTTCATTAATTTGTAAACCCACAATTTCGGTCCTTCTGGGGTTGATTCAAGGGCGCAATAATCTCTGCTAAGATAAGGGACACTCACACTCTAAATCGATATGAAAATTCTCCTTTTTGTCCTTATAATTGAGATGTTTTTCCAAATGTAGGATTCAAAAACGAAAATCCGTTGTTGGATCACCCCCTGCACCATTTTTTAAGACCGGAACAGAGGTAAACTAAAACGCTTTGAAATGATAGCTTCCTTCCAAAGTGCTGCCACGCATTTGGTGACAATCAGCATAATGCTGGGTTCCGAAACACATGGACATTCCCATGAAATGCTAATAACCTTTCAGACTAGATTCCCGTAATTTAAATGCCTTAGGTCCTCCCATATAGCCTACGAAAATTTCCCTGGGATCTGATTAAGTGATCGAAAGCTCTTATCCAGATTGTGTCTACAAATTGTCACACTAACTAACGTCAGTATGTCTGAAATGGTTGCTCCAGAAGCTTAACTCAGAAATCGAAAGAGCGATCCTCGGCACTCTTTCTTTTGCAGTGAAACCATGGCTGACCTAAACAGGGCTCTCGTCGCATTAGAACCAAACAATGGGACGACATTGTTTTGACGATTTGTTGCCTATATACAGTCTGACATCATCGGAAGACTAAGTGTCGATCTTGCTAGTTAGATCATAAGTCTAAGTCTTACGTCTGCTCTAGGTTACTTACATACTTTCTTAAGTGGCGCTACAGTCTGGAATGAACCTAGGCCTCAATGGTAAGAGTATTACTCCGATTTCTAACGAGAATCATCTACGCTTACAGTTAGATGCACCGGCCTTCATCTCCTCCCTTACATTTCGGGGTGAGCCAGCCCCTATCAGCACCTGCCTTCTATCCACTTCCTCCCTCCACTCCTCAAAAGAATCAAACCCACTTGATTTCCCTCAAAAAAAAAAAATAATAATCACAAATAATTGTTCCTCCTCCTTCTCCAGGCAAAGCCCTCAAAGGACCAATCTGCACTTACGAATACTCTGGTGGTGTTTCCATGGAGCACAGTCCAGTCGTTGCAGTTGTCGCCGCTACAATGGCTCACGAAATGGGTCACAACTTCGGAATGGAACACGACACACCCGATTGCCGTTGTCCCGAAGAGAAGTGCATCATGTCGGCATCGAGTACATCGGTAGTTCCCGGCCACTGGAGTTCATGCAGCATAGATCAATTGAATGTAGCCTTCTCACGCGGCATGAACTACTGTCTGCGTAACAAGCCCACCAAGCTGTTCGACTCGCCACAATGTGGCAACGGATTTGTCGAACCCGGGGAGCAATGCGACTGCGGTTTGCCCAAATATTGCAAGAACACCTGCTGTGACCCGAACACCTGTATGTTAAGGACTAATGCATCATGTGCCACCGGCGAGTGCTGCGACTTGTCAACTTGTCGCCCGAAAACTGCTGGCACTAACTGCCGCCAGGCCGAGAACGAATGTGACTTGCCCGAGTACTGCACTGGCGAGTCCGAGTACTGCCCAACGAATGTCTTCAAGAGGGACACTGAAACATGTGACAGCGGAAATGCGTACTGCTACCAAGGCACATGCAGATCGCGAACAAATCAATGCCGCATTTTATGGGGACCGTCTGGCGAAAGTTCAGAGCATTGCTATTGGAAGAATCTCAACGGAAGTCGGCATGGAAACTGTGGCTTCGATCGGATAAACAACACGTTCTTCCGGTGTCAACGAGAGGACATATTCTGTGGCATGTTGCACTGTCGGCATTTAAACGAGCGACTAGAATTCGGCATGGAATCGGTTGCAGTGCTGTCGCATAGTTTTCTCAATCACGAAGGCAACATCATCCCGTGTCGTACGGCTATTGTTGACTTGGGCCTGCAATCGACGGATCCTGGCTTGACGCCGAACGGTGCCAAGTGCGGCGAGGACAAAATGTGCGTCAAACAGCGGTGCATTGGAATCGAAAGTCTCCGAACGAGTGGTGTTGGGATGGAATGTCCACAAAACTGCAACGGAAATGGTCTATGCAATAGTAAGGGCAATTGCCATTGCAATGTGGGCTTTGCCCCACCCTATTGCAGCAGTCCAGGACCAGGTGGCTCACCAGACAGTGGACCAGCAACTAACCCAAACAGTAAGTACCACGATTCTCACCTACTTGAAATGGTTATTCTAAATTTTTTTTCTCTTTTTAGGTCGCGATGGCTTCACTCGTTTCATGTTCATATTCTTCTTGGGTGTGGTACCGTTTATGGCGTTCCTCTGCTTCCTGATGTACTACTGTCGAAATCATCCAAACATGCCGGGGAAACTTGTCGAGAATATGTATGTACCCTCACCACGTTCATTGTGTAGTCAAATTTCTACTCCTTCTTCTGAAAACACTACCACATCTACACCCACTGCAAATTCTTGTTCTACCACTACATCTACAAATAATAACAGCAACAACAATAATAATAACACTACTAAACGAAAACTAGAGATAACAGATATTAAGTTGCATTCGACTACTAATCCGCACGCACTTTGCAACAGCACCGACTATATATTAGATAAGAAGAATAGGTGTGTCTACCAGTTGACGTGATATCAAGCCGTTGTGTTGCGTTGCGTTGGCTGGTGCTGCAAGTGGCATTGTGCATTTATTTAGTTATTTTGGAATGAAATTGTATTTTTTGATTTTTTGATTATTTGATTAGCTGTAATGAGTTTGCTAGAGTTTATCATTTTTGTTTGTTGTTTTTAAGTGTGGTGGGATTTTGAGATACTATTTTGGAATACCGATAACTCTTAACAATTTAGGGCCAACGTAGGTATTTTTTTTAAGGCAGACTTATGGAGAAATGCCGTCATTGGTATTACTATTAATGTCGTTTGCAATTAGAAATAAACTCCCAACACCCCATGCAAATTGGTTGATCCACTTCAAAGTGTGCTACCAAAAAATCGCCCCCAAGCCATAGGCAGAGTGCATTTCAAAACTTCAGTTTTCAACCTTGAAATGGATTTGGTTTCGCGCGCTGTCTGAGTTGATGCAAAGACCCTGTGGACCCGAAACTTACTTACTTACTTAAGTGGCGCTACAGTCCGGAATGGACCTGGGCCTCAACCAACATGCCTCTTCAATTAGCCCGGTCCTTAGCTAACTGCCTCCAGTTGCGCATTCCAAGTTGGTTGAGGTCGGTTTCTACTTGTGCGCGCCACTTAAGGCGAGGTCTTCCTCTACTGCGTCCGACGTCTGGCTGGGAATCGAAGACTCTGCGAGCCGGAGTATTGGTGTCCATTCGTTCTACATGTCCTAGCCATCTTAAACGTCCAATGCGGAGTTTTTTGACCAGGGGCATGTCGCTGTACAGCTCGTATAGTTCTTGGTTGAATCTTCATCTCCATAGCCCGTCAACGCAAACGGGACCGAAGATTTTTCCAAGAATTTTCCTCTCGAATCTACCAAGGATTTTTTCATCCGCTTTTGATACGGTCCATGCTTCAGCGCCGTAGAGCAGGACTGGGATGATCAGGGTCTTATATAGGATCTCCTTAGTAGTTCGAGTGAGGGCTTTACTACTAAATTGCCTTCTTAGCCCGAAGAAATAGCGGTTGGCAAGAGTAATTCTTCGTTTAATTTCTGACGAGATGTTGTTGTCAGAGTTAATAGCGGAGCCGAGGTAGACAAAGTCCCGTACTACCTCAAAGTTATATCTGTCAATGGTGACGTTCTGTCCAATTCGTCGATGTTGTGTGTTCTTTCGTGTTGACAGCATATACTTAGTCTTACCCTCATTTACTGCTAAACCCATTTTCGCCAGTTCCTTCTCTATACTAGCAAACGTGGCTATGACATCACGTTGAGTCCAACCAATGATGTCAATATCGTCAGCGTATGCTAATCGTTGCACCGACTTTTGGAAAATTGTGCCTCGGGTGTTGGCTTTGGAGTTTTGCACAATTCTCTCACGAATCAGATGAAATAAGTCACATGACAGCGCATCGCCTTGCCTAAATCCTTTTTTGGTATCGAATGTGTCGGTGAGGTCGTTTCCGACCCTGATGGAGCAGCGAGAATTCTCCATCGTCATCCTACACAAACGGACGAGTTTGGGCGGTATACCAAAACTAGACATGGCTCTGTACAGTTCGTCTCTATAAATGCTGTCATATGCGGCTTTGAAATCGATGAATAGGTGGTGGGTATCGATTTGGACTTCTTGAGTTTTTTCCAGGATCTGCCGAAGTGTGAAAATTTGATCGGTTGTGGACTTTCCTGGCCTAAAACCACACTGATAAGGGCCAATCAGGTTGTTGGTAAACGGTTTCAGGCGTTCACATATTACGGCAGATAGGATCTTGTAGGCGATGTTGAGGAGACTTATATGCCTCTGTAGTTGGCGCAGTTCAGAGGGTCTCATTTTTGTGGATCGGGCAAACGATGCTGAGGTTCCATTCTTCAGGCATGCTTTCATCCGACCAGATTTGGCTTATGAGTTGGTGGATGTTACTTACCAAGTCATCTCCGCCGGCCTTATAGAGCTCAGCGGGAAGGCCGTCATTTCCGGCAGCCTTATTAAGCTTGAGTTTAGATATTGCTATCCTCACTTCAGTTTTCAGTTTTTTTTGGCAGTTTTCGCTGTCGTTGCCAATATTGAATGGTTCGTTCTGCCTGACAGCGGAATGTTGTTCGTCATCGCCGTTTAACAGTCTGCAGAAGTGGTTCTTCCATATCCTCAGCATCGACTGTGTCTCAACTACAATATTTCCTTGTTCATCTCGACAGGATTCTGTTCGAGCCTTGTATCCTTGGCTTTGACGTTTTACACTTTGGTAAAACTTGCGAACATCGTTCCTGGAGTGGCACCTCTCTATATCCTCGATCGCGCGCTTTTCTTGCTCTTTTTTCTTCTTGCTGAAAAGTCGATGTTCTTCCCTTCTTCTTTGCCTATAGAGCTCAATGGCAGCTCTCGTCTTCACCTGCAGCTTAGCCTTGTAGGCCTCGTTCTTGGCTGCGAGCATCTGTCGGCATTCCTCATCAAACCAGGGGTTTCTTGCTGGTGGGCGCGAGAAACCTAGCACATCAGTTGCGGCTGATCTAATGGCCTGTTGGCATCGTTGCCATTGCTCTTCGACATTCGATCTGGTGGTATGGTGTTAATCGAGAGGTTAAGGGATACGCGTTGTGCGAAGGTCTTGGCGGTCTCTTGCGATTGCAGTCTTCCGACATTAAATTTTTTGACAGTATTTCTGGATTGTTGTGGCGTGGTGGATATCCGCATTCTTACCTTGGCTGCTATAAGGTAGTGATCCGAGTCGATGTTAGCTCCTCGGAATGTTCGGACATCCAAAATACTGGATGAGCCGACACGCATACCGGATATTAACAGTCAAGCCGCCAACACCCTGGACTTGTTTCTTACCTCTCACCCTGATAAATACACCATCAATGTATTATCGCCTCTAGGTTTGTCAGACCACTGTATCATATCAACAAATTTCTCGTACTCCAACCACAGTTAAAGAGCAAATTCCCAAAAAAAACTGTATGGCAATACGAGAAAGCCAATTGGGAAGCATTAAACAGTTTTTTTTAGGAATTTAAACTGGTCACTATGTTTCCTCGATAGTGGCGTGGATGCTGCTGCTGATATGATATCAAACATCATTCTCCTTGGTATGGGATCTTTTATTCCCAACAGAATTAAGAGTATCAGACCAAAGGCAAAAGGGTGGTGTATGACTTGAGCTGCAAAGAAGCTATCATGTTGAGAGAGACAAACTTTCGGTTGTACAAGACCAACCCAACAGAGGAAAACCGAGCAAAGTTCAAACAAGCCAGAAACGACTGTAATGCCCATTTAAAGCTTGTCAAATTCCTCTATGACCAAAAGTTGAGACAAAAAATTCTACAATTTCCCAGAGGTAGTAAAAACTTTTGGTCATTTTTTAAAAATATAAAAAATTCGGCCTCATCATCAATTCCGCAGCTCATTCACAATGACATTCCAGCTGTCGGCTTTTTAGACGAAGCCAATCTGCTTGCTGCGCATTTCGCAGCCAATTCTACATTGCCAGATTGTGTTCAGTCTCCTCCTGTACTTGAGAACGTAGATCATTCTATGGGACAAATTCACTTTCGTACTCGTACAGTTGCAAGAGTTTTATTTGATCTTGACATACACAAATCCGCTGGTCCAGATGGTATATCCCCCATCATTCTGAAGAGGTGTTCTTCTACGCTAGCAAAACCACTGCGTAAGCTTTTCTATCTATCCTACTCATCAGGACTCTTTCCGAGTAGATGGAAAACAGCATTTGTCCAGCCTGTACCAAAAAAAGGCGAATCTTCTTCTCTCTCCAACTACCGACCAATTGCACTTACGTCCCTTCTTTCCAAGTTCATGGAAACGCTGATAAACCGTCAGCTTATGAAATATCTCGAAACACGAAAACTTCTCAATGACCGGCAATATGGTTTTCGCAGCAACAGGTCTACTGGTGGTTTGATGACATATCTCACCGAAAAGTGGAACCAATCAGTCCACCATGGTGGTGAAAGCAAGATTGTTGCGCTTGATATTTCAAAGGCATTCGACAGGGTTTGGCATCAAGCCCTTTTGTCGAAAATGCGTGCATTTGGAATCGACGAAAAACTTCTTCTATGGATTAGAAATTATGATAAAGTATGCGACACTGACTCATGGCCTTTAAACACTATTGTCAATGAGTTTAGGCCACGTAGAGCTAAACGCGGAGTTAACTCAGCATCAAAAAACTCTACCGACTGTCCCTCTACTACCAAAATGTAAGAGGGCTCCGAACAAAAACTAAAACATTTTTTCTTAATTCCCAAGCCTTTTCTCATGATATATTCTCCTTGACAGAAACGTGGCTTAACGCCAGTATACTTGACTCGGAACTCATGAGTTCTCAGTATATAGGAGTGACCGCCATATAAATGACCTAAAAGCGCTTGGTGGAGGTGTTCTTACTGCAGTTCGCAGTCATCTTACCTCTGAGAAAATAGTATTTCCATTCCCTCTTAACATTGAAATAATCTGTGTTAAGATAACAATCGGAAATAAATATCTTTATGTTGCAAATGCGTACATTCCTTCATATCGTCTATGCATTCTGTATTCTGAGCTATCGAAGGCCTTACAATACATCTTTGACTTATCTTGTTGTGACAGTACTATTTTGTTGCTGGGCGATTTCAACTTACCACACATTGAATGGGTGCCTTCAGAGGGAGAACCTCATTTTATACCATCAGAAGTTTCTGCACAGCAAGAGCTATTATTACTTGATAACATTTTATCATTTGACTTACAGCAAATAAGCTGTATAAAAAATCATAATAATCGAATTCTCGATTTAGTTTTTTCTTCTGACTCTGTTAGTACTGCAGTATTAGAATCTAGTGCCAGCATTACTAACATAGATAAAAATCATCCTCCACTAGATATTTTCATTGACATAGGCGGACATCTGTACGAAAACGCTGACTCGTACGATCGTTCGTACTCTTTTGACTTTCGGAAAGCAAACTTTCAAAGGCTATCTGAAGAAATTATTATTTCTAATATGAAGATTGACGGCTTCTCCAATTTAGAAGAAGCTGTTAAAAATTTCTATTTTATAATAAAAGATTGAATGGATAAAACTATCCCAGTCAGGCATTCTAAAAATGCCCAAGTCCAGCACACATGGTACACGAAAGAGCTTAAATCTCTTCGAAACAGACGAAACCGGGCCTGGAATAATTTTGTTAAAAGCCAAAATCAATACGACTATGATAAGTACTTGAATTACTTTAATGAATTCTCTGCGATGTCTAGTAGTTTATATAATGGCTATATAGTCAATATGGAGAACGCTCTTAAAAGTGACCCAAAACGCTTTTGGGGATTTGTCAATTCGAAGAGAAAAACGGATGGATACCCAGCCAACTTCTCTTCCAATAATTCAAAAACATCGAGCTCTCTAATTGTGTCAAACTTATTCGCAGAGAGCTTCAGTAAATCATTTATTGATACCCCTCCAGTCTTAGACGAGGATTATTTCAGCTATCTCAATGACTATCCTCAAGTTAGTTTCAGCAATGTTACATTTGACGATGAGACACTACTTAAATATATCTCTTCATTAAACAATGATTATTCTGCAGGGCCCGATGGAATCCCACCAATAGTCGTAAAGCAATGCAAAGATGCTCTTTTGCCATACCTTAAGTATATGTTTGAAAGCTCCCTTGCCACAGGAGTATTCCCAACCCAATGGAAAAGTGCATTTATAACACCTGTTTTTAAAAAAGGCGAGCGAGGAGATATCTCTAATTATAGACCTTTCTCTAAACTATCTTGCATTCCTAAGTTATTTGAACATATTATTTGTGATAAATTAGTATTCCTGTGTCGAAACATTATCTGTTCTTGGCTTTGTTAAACAACGATCCACTGTAACAAATCTATTGACTTTTATGCATCATTGTTCCAATAGTTTAGAAAATAAAAAAGAAGTCGATTGTATATACACTGACTTCTCCAAAGCATTTGACCAGTTATCACATCACACCATAATTTTTAAACTTAAGGCGTATGGATTCCCTCCAGGTTTCATAAATTGGGTTAAATCATATCTCTCATTGAGAACATACCAAGTAAAATTTAGAGGTTCCAAGTCCAACCCTTTTGTTGCTCAATCTGGAGTACCTCAAGAAAGTCATTTGGGACCAATTTTATTTATACTTGCAATTAACGATGTAAAAGCCTGTATTCGAGATAACAAAATATTGATATATGCTGATGATATGAAAATTTTCAAATGTGTAGGAGATTTAAACGATTCGCTTTCACTACAAACTGATTTAAATAGTTTTACCATATGGTGTCTTAAAAACGGTTTGAATCTGAACCCTACAAAGTGCCAGCATATGTCATTTTCACGAAAACGCGCTCCATGTAATTTTAAATATACTCTGTCCGGGCACACTCTCTGTCGTGTAGACAGTTTTAAAGATCTTGGTGTATATTTTGATCCCAAAATGGAGTTTAATAAACACATTAACGTTATCGTCAATAAATCAAACTCTATGTTAGGATTTATTAAAAGATGGTCAAAAGAGTTTAATGACTCTTATGTCACTCTTTCGCTCTATAACTGTCTAGTTCGGCCTCACTTGGAGTATGCTTCACAAGTTTGGACACCCTTCTATGTAGTTCATTCGAAAAGAATTGAATCAGTCCAACGTAAATTCATAAGATTTGCTTTGAGAGGACTTCCATGGGATGATCTGCACAATTTGCCTCCGTATAGGTGCAGAATTAAACTGCTGCAACTATCGCCTTTGTCTCAACGTAGACTTAACAATGACATGGTTTTCTTACACCAATTATTATCAGGACAAATTGATGCTCCTGATCTTTTAAGTGCCATTGGTTTTAATACCCGGGGAGGTTCCTACAACCTGCGTAGATTAAATATATTACATATACCTAATCATAAACAGAACTATGGTATGCATGAGGCCATTAGTCGTATGAGTAGGGTATATAATAAAAATAATGATGTAGTTGAACTACATGTTAGTAAATGTAGTTTAAAAAATACTCTGCGAAATTGTATGCTAGAGTCATAATAAGTGTATGTAAAATTGTTATATAGCTAAATTGTAATTTCATCGTTTACTGACTTTGTTAGTGTTGTCAAACTTAATAACTTCTATGTTCTGTTATGTCCCACTAACAAATGCACTAAATGATGAGCCTGTGGATGCATATTATATGCTGTGGCAAATCTCTGCTCGTAGATGCTGCTTGTATTAAGCTCGCTACGACACAGATCTGAAAGTGTATATTATTAAAAATTATCTTTCGAAACGTTCAATTCAAGTTGTTTTGGATGGTTTCAAGTCTGTAACTCACCAAATAAATGCTGGTGTCCCCCAAGGCTCAGTTTTGTCTCCGACTTTCTTTCTCATTTTAATAAATGATCTCCAATTCATTCCTTCGCTGATGACAGTACCCTCAGCTTCTCATATTCGTTTACATGTCCTCGTCCCTCACCTTCGAACGTGGACTCTAAATGTTAAGCTCATTGAATTCCGACCTTGACAGCATTATCAAATGGGGTAAATCCAATAGAGTGGAATTCAATGCTTCCAAAACACAATGCTGTCTTCTGTCATTAAAGCGAAACCAAAATCTAGAGCCATTACCCATGAATGGCAATTACGTCGAAGAAACCGAAAAGCTTTCCATGCTAGGTATGTGTGTTAGTAACGACTTTCGTTGGAACGACCACATATTCGAAGTCGCTAAAAACGCAGCGAAATGTCTAGGTTTCCTAAATCGATGTAAGAAATATTCCACCCTCTCTGTTCTGGCCACGATATATAAAGCGTTTATACGCCCAAAACTTAAATTCAACACCCATGTCTGGTCAGGTGCACCAAAATCAACATTGCATGTACTAGATAGGATTCAAACGCGGAAAAAACTTATCGGAGACATAAGAATAGCGAACTCCTGAGTTTCGCTCGAACATCGTCGAAAAATCTCCTGCCTTACCTTGTTTTATCGCCATTTTAACAACCAATGTTCAAATGAAATAGCCAGCTGCATTCCTCGCATTCAACAATTCAGCCGCAATACTCGTTACGCAATGAATGCAAATCAGTTTACCCTCAAGCCTATCTTCGGACGTACGCTGAACTACTGAGATTCGTGCATAAACCGAACAACACGAATGTGGAATGCTCTACCAAACTCTGTTTTTCCTTTTCATTATAACTTACAGACATTTAAAACCAATGTGCATCGGTATCTCCTTTCTTCTTATCCCTAATTCCCTTAACGCCCGCACTGTGCTTAAACATATAAAGGGTATTCATAACCCCTTGAGTGCGCGCAAATTATAAAAAAAAGAGGTTCTTCTTTCCTCATCAATATAGACCCATGGCGATGCCCGTTTGGGTCCACGTATGTGGTTTATTCCCTTTATTTATCCCGTCACTGTTTATTGTCCTTAGTCCCTTTCTAGCCATCCAGATGTTGCAAACCTGAAAAGATTAGGTGAGGTCATGGAAAAAGTATTTTTTTTTCCTAAGAGAGAAAGTGGAGGATATCCTCGTGAATTTCTTCATCACCACAGCCTCTACAAAGGTCATCATCTATAAGATGCATTCTCTGTTCGTGACTTTTAAGTAAGTTGTGTCCAGTGCGTATCCCCACTACTATCGAAGCATATTTCCTGTTTCTTTGAATTAGGTTGTGGGTTCTAGCTTTCTCATACTCAGGCCACATTCTCTAGGATGTTTCACATTTTTGATTTGGCAGACTGGTCAGCCTAATCAATGCTGGTGGCAGATCCTTTCCTAGCCAGTTCATCAGTAATTTCATTGCCCTGTATGCCTGAACATAACAGAAAGAGTAAAGAACGCGGCGGTAGCACTTTATTCCTGCAAGAAAGCCATAGGCTTGAAATGGGGAATTAAACCTCGTATCACGCATTGGCTCTATAAATCGGTTATAAGACCGATACTTCTCTTTGGAGTAGTAGTATGGTGGACAGCACTAGAAATAGCTTTAAACAGCAAGAAACTGGCCAAGCTGCAGAAAGCTGCGTGTCTGTGCATCGGTGGCGCACTCCGTACCGTATATGTTCGGCAAACAAATGGCAGCTAACTCAGCCATACGTCTTAAAGCCATCTAACAGTGGTCAAATACTAAATATGTTCCTGAAAACACCGATTACACCCTCACCAGATTAAACTTTGATAAGAGTTTCCGGGTCACAATCCCAAACAGAACGCCATGGGAGAGAAACGAACCTGTGCTTAGCGACTCAATCCACTTTTACACCGATGGTTCCCAAACAAATGACGGAGTGGGTGCTGGTGTCTTCTCCGACAGGCTGAATCTCGGCCTATCTTTCCGTTTTCCTGATCATTGCAGCGTGTTCCAGGCGGAACTCATGGCCATCAAAGAAGCCGTATCCTGGTTGAAAGAGAATTTAATATCTGCCAAGGATATTAGCATTTTCTCGGACAGCCAAGCGGCAATCAAATCCCTGGAATCAGTCTCAACAAATTCAAAGACAACCCTAGATTGCCGATCATCTCTGCAGGAGATGTCAAAGCATTTTAATATTCACCTATGCTGGGTGCCTGGGCATAGTGACATTCCAGGGAACTGTAAGGCTGATGAACTCGCTAGAAATGGAACCAAATTACCAATTGTACCCGCCACGAGTGCACTAGGTATTCCTATCGCTACATGCAAAAGCTTATTAGCGCGACATGCTAACAGCAATTCAAACCTCAGATGGAGTCTTGGCACGACGTGTCAAACAACCAAACTAATTTGGCCAAAGCTAGATTTGAGAAGATCGATAGACCGCATATTTGCGATACCATAGGTGTCATCACGGGACACTGCTTAATAGGTAGGCACGCAGAAAGGCTAGGCCTCTTCTCGCTCGATAGACCGCATATTTGCGATACCATAGGTGTCATCACGGGACACTGCTTAATAGGTAGGCACGCAGAAAGGCTAGGCCTCTTCTCAAACGACTTCTGTAGGAGGACTGATTTCGCTCGATAGACCGCATATTTGCGATACCATAGGTGTCATCACGGGACACTGCTTAATAGGTAGGCTCGCAGAAATGCTAGGCCTCTTCTCGCTCGATAGCCCGCATATTTGCGATACCATAGGTGTCATCACGGGACACTAGGCCTCTTCTCAAACGACTTCTGTAGGAGCTGCATGGACGAGGAGGAGGAGGAAACAATACTCCATCTCCTTTGTAACTGCCCGGCCCTATCAAACAAAAGGAACCTACATCTCGGAGCTTACTATTTTCAAAGTCTCAGTGATTTGAAAAGCCTCCTCCGCTTCATCAAAGCTCAAAATGGTTTTCCCACGGATTGTAAGGAGATTGGACAAGATCCACGTGGTATCACAACGGACCAAAGTGGTCTAAGTGTGCTGGCGAACGCCGGCAGCCACTCTAACCTAACCTAACCATGCCTATGTATCCGGTGACCCAGCAGAGCTTAACATTATGTTGGACGCCAAGAACCTTTAGCTCTTCACAACAACGCTTCATAAGCTTCGATTTTATTTCGACTGCAGAGATTGCTTTAATTGCAGCCTGGCTTTCAATGGAGATTGTGATATCATCTGGTCGCTTTGGCTGCCTTATCTCAGCATGGAAGACACTGCTGTGATCAGGGAGACGAAAAGTGCTGTTTAGCTTTCGTTTTTCGAAAAACATTCCACCTCTCCAACGCATCCATTTTTGAACGATCAGTATAGATGGATATGGTTTCGCTGTCCAGTTGGTTTCTCTCCCACTCCTCTCTGCTTGGAAAGATTCAGGAGAATGGTCTTTGAAAGTCAGGGTGAGGCAGCATGTAGTCACAAAATGCAGTTGAGGCCTGTTTAGCATTTGAGCGTGTTCTCCTGAGTTAATTTCCCAGCAGTTGAACTGGTTGATTCTTAGTGCACTTTGGAGGTGCACTTTTACGCAGGATGGTTTCCAGTTCCGCTGTTGGTGTGGTTGCATTAGTAGCGCCCACACATGTTCCTTGATCTGTTAACTTTGTTTCTGGATTGCCACCAGACAAGTCCTCTATGTGTTAATATCGGTCTTTCAATGGTCGTGCCAACAAATAATTTGTGTAGGAATGCTGTTACTCGGTGTTTCGACTTTTGAAGCATGATCGGGATAATACCATCGACTCCGGGAGATTCATAGGCAGAGGAGGAGTCAATTGCCCAATTGATACTTTCTTCACTAACCATGTCCTTCGATGTTGCTATCACAGAGTTGCCATTGTAGAGGGTTGTGTCTAGATTCCTATCGGAGTATGAATCCCAACATGTAAAGAGGGTTTCCAGTTGATGTTTTGAGGTAACCGGGCACAGCCGGTTTCTTGGCGACTAATTTTCGAAGCCTGACTGATTCAGTAGTGCTTTCTACACTCAAACAAAGTTACGCCAGGAGGTGCGCCTTGCACTGTTGGCCGCGCTTTTGAATTTATATTCGGTTTCCGAATACGAACTTCTTGCTTATAAAGTTTCCTTGTTTCCTTTCTAATACTTTGAAGCCCTTTCGTTCCCCATGTCGGTGATATTTGCGGTTCAATTGTCCTTATCATCAATTATTATCAAACGCACCTGTAAACAGTCCTACAATTCTCAGAAGGGATCTTCGATTCCGGATAACCAATTTAAAACGCCACACGGATAGCAAAAGTGCACTCATTTACTTTTCGGTCATTCATTGCATTCCTAGAATCATCCGAACCTACCATAAGCTGCATGACAAAATTAATAAGCTGTTGATCGCGAAAAAAGAAACTCAAAATCCCACCCACCTCTGCGAGTACCACCGCCAGTCCCTGTGTTGTTAATATTCTAAGTTTGTATTAGTTTTTGTATTTCCTGTACTCATCACAGTTTTTGTTTAACTCTAACTTGTAGTCCTAGTTCATAAATATAGAGAGTAACTTGTTTTCTAACATTTGGTGTTTGTTTTTTTATTTTTATTTATTTTTTTTTTATTTTTTGGTGTTTGGTTTGTTTGCACGTACTGGATTTTGGGAACGGCTATGTATCACCAACAGCTCATGCTTATTATGTGTCTTCGCACTTTCCAATTGCAATTACTTTCCAATAATTTAACCACAGTCTTCAAAAACTTTCTTTCAGTATGAAATCGACTAGTAAGGGACCAGCGCCAAGAGCACCACCATCCGCACCCAACGGTGGACTGCCAAAATCAACGCCCAGCAGTACAGATGATATGAATTCTGCGCTGCTCAAGTCTCCATCGGATTCGGATGCATCGACTTTAAACAACGGTATGTTTGGTAAGTTCCAAGGATTCACTTTGAGGCCTCTTTCGGATTCAACCACGCCAACGGCGATAGTGGGGCCCAACGTTGCATTTGTTCATCCGGTTAGCAAGACGACGACAAATCATGAATCCAGCAATGGGGGTGTTCCAGCACGATCTGCACCACCAGTGCCAAAACACAGCACCCTCGACAGGAAGGATGTGCAGAAACTGAACGGTGTTATCGGGGGTCCAAAGAAAGCGAGTACTCTGGGTAGGTTGACAGATGGCTCAGCTCCGGCGCTGCCGCCACCAAATCCTGGCTCACATGCACGACCAATTATATCCAATCCGGTATTGGAGACATCCACATGTAAGGAGATAGTGCCTGTTCGAGCGGCTCCAACTGTACCACCGGTGCTGCATCCGGCTCCACCACCACCAGTTCCACTGCATGCCGATCCAAAGCTGAACACAAGGAAGGACGGGACTATTAAACGGATTGCATCGTTTTTGAAGAAAGAAGAGAAGTACCCAGCCAAGGTGAAGCCGGTCATTGACAAGGAGAAACTGAAAAATATCGAAATATCCGCGCCAATTCCACAGGTGGACACATCAAACTCCGACTCGGAGCAGCAGGATGAGACGAAAAATCTAGTAAAGCGGGCTCAGAGTATGCGCAGTCCAACGAAGAAGCAACCAATTGTCCAGACCTTCGGTTCAATGCGCAACCCACCGGGTCTCAATCGGCCGAAAAGTGTAATAGGAACTGCAAGGCCTAAAAGTCCACCACCAAGGCCCCCGCCGGTCATAAAGAAAACGCCATCGATCACTTCGTCGGGCTACCAACGCCCATTGTCGCCCAAAGTCGACCACACGTATGATGACTGCGAAGCGGTTGAAGTTCCACTGTCTGATATCAAGGAATCGCCATCGCCAACGGGTTCTGATAACATTTACTCCGTCATCGATGAGGCCCCAAAGACCCATGAACTCACAGAGAGCTCCGATAGTATGGGCCTACTGGGCGAGATCGTCAATGAAATTGAAAAACGCAACGTCGACTCCATATACTCGGCTTCAACACTGAAAAGCACGAGCAGCAATGACGGAGTCAAGCCAAGTGCGCCTTATGAAAACGTTCCCAATGACGATGCGGAACTAGAACCAGAGTCGGACTACATAAAGTCCAGCAGTAGCACAGCATCCGGTGGCTACATACGACCATCAGCGGTGAATGCGCCAATCGCCAGGGTCGCCCCGACACGCTCTGAAGCAGCATCAGCATCGAATGCATTCTCCAGCTTCAAGCCGAAGACAGAGAATACACCTTCAGCCACACAACCAGGTCGTGGTACCAGCAAGCCGTCGACAATCTCCCTCAGAAATAACAAGTCATTTAGTAAATCCCCCAGCCCCCTACCCAAGACAATTATACCATCAACTGGAGTTGATGTCAAAGCCGACACTGCTACAAAGAAACCACTGCCCGGTGCTGTGAAACCGAAACCACTTACAACAAAGCCTTCTCTAACAAGTGCTGGCGCCAAGCCAACGGTCGGCCGAACGATATCCACAAACAAGAAGCCAGCCAGCGATGCTACTGCCACCAGTATTACGACGACCACCACGAAACCATCGCAAAGTACAGCTTTACGTCCAGCACCCAACAAAGTCTCAACTGTTGCATCACTGCAGCAAAAATTCGAGAACTCAGCGAAAACTAAGCCCTCCACTGGCTTGACGAAGAAATAAGTTTCATTTCAATTGTGTTCCGGTCCAATTCCTGCACCATTCCTTACCAATCCTGAAAATTATTTTTTTTCTCATTTTAGTTTCCAACTAGGTTATAAGTCTGTTTAGTTTTAAGCCCTGGCTACACCAAGCTCGTTCCGAAACCATAATTAATTTCCCAACAGAACTGACTGAGAAAGAGAGAGACTGTTATGCGGGTTTACACGACACGTGATCTCTAGGTGGACTTGAGCGTTTTTTTTTTTACTTTATTGAGTTTTGTTTCACTTTACGACAAGTTCGGTAGCGCTTATGTCTAGAGCAGCAGGGGCTTACGTTTTTGTATTTTCTAATTGTAGCTAATTTATAACTGTAAATAACTATAACACATAAGAATTCTCAAGTCTCTTAAGTTTGTTTTAATTTTCGTTGTTTGTCTGTTCACTTTTTAGGAGTAAATTCCTAATTTTCGGAGTTCGAATAGAAACGATTGTAAATTTTGTAATTTTTAAATATAACGAAAGAAATAAAAAAAAAACTGTAAATAATGTACCAAAGATTTGTGAGTTGTATAGATACAGAGAGAGAGAGATAGCTTTCTGGGATTTTTTTTCAAAATGTGCTCATTTGTTGGACAAAAATCAAAAGAAACGAACGCGTTGAATGTAATACAACTTCTTAGTCTTTAAACGAGCAACAACAAAACAAAAATGCGTAAATAAACTACTAGGTACTAAACGAATTACATACGTGTGCATTGTAACATGAGATGTGTAAAATATAAGTAACAGTATATGTATAGGACGTACATGTAAAGATATAAATTAAAAAGGAACCTTTTCGACAAAATTATAAAAAACAAGTGGTTTTTGTTCATTTTTTATAGCCGATCCGCCATTGAATAGGTCGCTTAGGTGCGCCCTCAATGAATTTTCATCCTCAGCCATCGATTCCGAAACATCCGAGGATTTAACCAAACTGGATTGACAAAGCCAAACGCACCGGTAAGTGGGACCAATATATATCTCTACTTACCCAATACAACATAGAGTTGCGTAAATCAAAAAGAGCGTCCTGGCGCAAATACTGTGAGGAACTCGAAGAGCTCCCGACCAGCGGTGGCGCGTCTCCAGAGGGCACTCTCGAAAGATAAAACAAACTGCATGGGATTACTAGTCAAATCTGACGGTAAAATCACATATGACCGGGTAGAAACGTTGACCACACTTCTTCAGGTACACTTTCCCGGCTCCACTATCACAAGTGAGTTTCATGAACACATGATAGATAACTCACCCGGTAGAAACCTGAAAAGGATTAATAGTTTATGCGGCAAACTTTTCTATCCGGATAAGGTCAGATTACTCTCTTAAACCATACAAGGCACCAGGAACAGACGGAATCTTTCCTGCTCTTATACAAAAGGGCTTGGACTTTTTCTTACCCACTATGGTCGCCTTATTTAGGTTTAGTTTCAATTGGGGCTACATACCACAAAGCTGGAGGGAGGTAAACGTGGTATTTATCCCCAAACCAGGCAAACCAATAGAACTACCTAAATCATACCTCCAATAAGCATAACATCGATTTTCCTGAAAACAATGGAAAGAATACTAGATGTACACATTAGAGATTGCTTAAATGAAAGCACTCCTCTGCACCCATGTCAATTCGCCTACCAAAAAGGTAAATCCACGGAAGGAGCACTTCTAAGTTTAACATCACAAATAAAAAGTGCATACGAAAACAAAGAAGTAGCTTTATGTGCCTTCCTTGACACAGAGGGTGCTTTTGACAACACTGGATATGACTCCATTTCAAATGCTTTGACTCATAGAAGAATAGATCATCCCACCATCAAATGGATCAAAGCGATGCTTGAAAGTCGGAAAATAACTGCTTCATCAGCACTGACCTCAGTATCAGTAACAGCCGTTAAAGGCTGCCCTCAGGAAGGAGTACTCTCACCCCTACCATGGTCTCTGGTTGTCGATAACCTATTTCAAGACCTAAGTAATGCAGGTTTCAATATAATTGGATACGCCGATGACCTACTCATCATAATAAAGGGCAAAGAACCAAACGAGGTTACAACACGTTTGCAAAACGCCCTTAAGAAAGTCATAGACTGGTGTAGTAAAGAAAGTCTTTCTATAAACCACAGCAAGGCTATCATTGTCCCTTTTACAAAAAGGAGGAAATTAAATCTTACCCAAATTTCAATTAATGGTACATACATTGAGTATTCCAACGAAGTAAAATATCTTGGAGTGATCCTCGACAAAAAACTAAGCTGGAACTCCCACATTAACAACAAAATTCAAAAAACAACCAAAGCTTTCTGGGCTTGCCGAAACATGTATGGTAAAACCTGGGGAATCTCTCCAAAGACCACACACTGGATCTACACGATCATGGTCAGACAAATTATAACATATGCTTCAATAGTATGGTGGAACAAAGTCACCCAAAAAACAACCATAAATAAATTAAACAAGGTACAACGGCTTGCCTGTCTGGGCATTACCGGAGCAATGCGTACCTGTCCCACAAGTCCGCAGATTTATTCGCAGCTCAGCAAGTTTGACACAAGCGGAAGAGTTAAACATTAGTGAACACCTTAAACTAGTTGAACTTCTATCCGAACTTCCAGAACTTGACATGATCTGTGCGGTTACAGACCGCTTACCAAAGACACTATGCTGCGACAAAAGATTCTCAACGGAGATCACAACCAGAGAAGCATGGTGTAGCAACAACCCACCACACTGCCTAAACGGCCTAAAGTGGTATACGGATGGTTCTAAAATGGACTCAGGGTAGGAGCTGGCATACATGGACCAAATAGAAACATCTCAATACCTATGGGAAAAAACCCTAGTGTATTCCAAGCTGAGCTCCATGCCATAAAATAATGTGCAAACCTAATACACAACTCAGGTATTAAAAGCGCAAACATCCATATATTCACGGACAGTCAAGCAGCTATAAAAGTCCTTAGCTCACACATTATTGACTCCAAATCAGTACTACACTTCTTCAATTCCCTCCAAACACTCAGCTCCAGGAACGAAACCAGACTATGGTGGGTCCCCGGACATAAGATAATTGAAGGTAACCAAAAAGCTGATGAACTAGCCAGAAAAGGTTCGAAAACCCCTTTCATTGGATCCGAACCCTTCTGTGCAGTCCCTAAATCAGCCATAAATCTGGTTATAAACAAAGCTGGGAACAAAACAAATGTAATTCATACTGGGAGAACATTCCAGGCCTAAGACAGGCCAAAAGAGCTATTCAGCCCTTCAAAGCAGATGCCAATAAGACACTAAATCTTCCCACCCAACAGGTCACCACGGTCTGCGATTTCACCTAAATAAAATGCATCTAGTCGACTCACCGTAGTTCAGACTATGTCTAGAAGAAGACGAAACAGCCGAGCATATCATATGTGAATGCCCGGCCCTTTACGGTATGAGAAGGGAATCTTTCTTCAGGGATTTTTTAAGTCCAGAAGAGCTGAGGAAATATTCGGCTGAAAGTATTATCAATTACATTAGAAAAGTAGAAGCGCTACTAACCTAAAAACATCTGACGGCAAGCACAATAGATCTTTTAGGTCGATGTGTATATTACTGCTTAGGCAAGTCAGAATTTAAAAAAAAATGCATTGACATAGATGGTAGAACCTATACCTAGGTCTTCCTTGGACACGTTTAACTGATAGGTATGGCTTCCAGACTTACATGCCGGAAACGTTTATGAAAGCCCACCTGATATCTTGAGAGGTGGGCTATCATACATAACTGCCGACTATTGACAAGCCATTGGATTCCTCAAACTCAACTTCAATTTAAAGTTGAGCTACATTTGTATTACGCTTCAAAGATGAGATACTCCACTGGGTAAAAAAAACCGAGGTAGAAGTATCGGTCTGATCGAGGAAAACAATGAACCTGCCAGATTGAGGAAGATACTATCAAAAGAAGCACGCCGCAGCCCAGGTTTTCTCAAAAATTCAGCAAAAGAATGGACAGAATCAACCGCTGAAACCCTGAACTTTCTTTTAAGCACACACTTTCCGAACTGCAAAACTGTAGAGGAAAATGGCATCGTAAGTACAAAAACAGACCACACATCGGACAACATGTGTGATAACTCCCCCATTAATTCGATAGTGTGCAAGGAAAAAATTGCATGGACCATTAATTCATTCAAGTCTCATAAATCAGCCGGCATAACCCCTATCATGCTACAAAAAACGGCTAATCACATAATGCCAACACTGCCTACCATCATCCGTGGATGTCTAAAACTAAATCACATACCACAAGTGTGGCGTGAAGTTAGAGTTATATTCATACCGAAGGCAGGTAAATGCAGCCACACCGTAGCGAAAGATTTCAGATCCATAAGCCTGTCTTCCTTCCTACTGAAAACGATGGAACGATTACTCGACATCCAAATACGTAGCAACCTGAATCCAGGTTACCTATCTGTAAGCCAACACGCCTATATAAAGGGCAAATCGCTGGAAACGGCTCTACACGAAGTAGTTCGCACAATAGAAAATTCACTGCATTACAAAGAATATACGTTAACAGCCTTTCTAGATATAGAAGGAGCCTTCAACAACGTTCCAACTGAAGCAATTGCTTAGGCGCTTGGCAAAGCTGAAATAGGAACGGTTTCTAGCAATTGGATCTTAACCATGCTCAATAACCGGATCATTTCGTCAACACTAGGCGATTGTACCAAAAGGATCACAACGTCAAGAGTTACCCCCCAGGGAGGCGTACTATCCCCACTCCTCTGGCTATGAGTAGTCAACGAAGCACTTAAGAAGCTGGATATCACTGCAATAAAAATAGTGGCATACGCTGATGACGTAGTCCTCATGGCGTGCCGAAAATTCCCACCGACACTGAGTGAAATTATGCAAAGCTGGGTGTAAACCCAAACAAAACAGAACTGGTTCTCTTTACTAACAGGAGATCGATCCCAGCATTTGCGGCACCGTCTTTGGAAGATTCTACTCTCTCATTGTCAGCAAGCGCGAAATATCTGGGGTGGTACTTGATAGTAAACTGAACTGGAATCTAATCGTTGACGATGGAGTTAAGAAAGCAAATATTGCCCTCTATGGCTGCAACAGAATCTGCGGCAAAAAATGGGGCCCATCCCCGAAGGTCACAAAATGGCTATACACAGCTATTGTCAGGCCAATCCTAACACACGGTTGCTTGGTCTGGTGGAATGCTATGAAAAAAGCAAAATATATCACCAAGCTTACGAAAGTTCAAAGGACAGCATGCATACTCACGACAGGAGCCATGCGCACTAGCCCCACAGTAGGGTTAGAAACAATCCTAAACATAACACCAATTGACTTACAAATCAATGACACAGCAGCACAAAGCGCAGCAAGACTCAAAGAAACGGGCAATCTACTCACGAAGCCTTTTGGCCATAGCTCAATATTAAACTCAATGGCATATGCGGATGTAGCATCTGTGGGACCAATATAAATCTCTACTTACCCAATACAACATAGAGTTGCGTAAATCAAAAAGGGCGTGCTGGCGCAAATACTGTGAGGAACTCGAAGAGCTCCCGGCGGTGGAGGGTCTTCAGAGGGCACTCTCGAAAGATAAAACAAGCTGCATGGGATTACTAGTCAAATCTGACGGTAAAATCACATATGGCCGGGAAGAAACGTTGACCACACTTCTTCAGGTACACATTCCCGGCTCGACTATCACAAGTAGATGACTCACCCCCTAGAAACCTGAAAAGGATTAATAGTTTATCCGGCAAACTTTCACTCCGGATAAGGTCAAATGGGCAATCAACTCATTTAAACCATACAAGGTACCAGGGACAGACGGAATCTTTCCTGCTCTTATACAAAAGGACTTGGACTTACCTGGAGGGAGGTAAACGTGGTATTTATCCCCAATTGCCTGGTTTGGGGATAAATACCAATAGAACTGCCTAAATCATACCGTCCAATAAGCTTAACATCGTTTTTCCTGAAAACAATGGAGAGAATACTAGACGTACACATTAGAGAGTGCTTAAATGAAAGCACTCCTCTGCACCCCTGTCAATCCACGGAAGGAGCACTTCTAAGTTTAACATCACAAATAAAAAGTGAATACGAAAACAAAGAAGTAGCTTTATAAGCCTTCGTTGACATAGAGGGTGCTTTTGACAACACTGGATATGACTCCATATCAAATTCTTTGACTCATAGAAGAATAGATCACCCCACCATCAAATGGATCAAAGCGATGCTTGAAAGTCGGAAAATAACTGCTTCATCAGCACTGACCTCAGTATCAGTAACAGCCGTTAAAGGCTGCCCTCAGGGAGGAGTACTCTTACCCCTACTATGGTCTCTGGTTGTCGATAACCTACTTCAAGACCTAAGTAATGCAGGTTTCAATATAATTGGATACGCCGATGACCTACTCATCATAATAAAGGGCAAAGAACCAAACGAGGTTACAACACGTTTGCAAAACGCCCTTTAGATAGTCATAGACTGGTGTAGTAAAGAAAGTCTTTCTATAAACCCCAGCAAGACTATCATCGTCCCTTTTACAAAAAGGAGGAAATTAAATCTTACCCAAATTTCAATCAATAGTACATACATTGAGTATTCCAACGAAGTAAAATATCTTGGAGTGATCCTCGACAAAAAACTAAGCTGGAACTCCCACATTAACAACAAAATTCAAAAAACAACCAAAGCTTTCTGGGCTTGCCGAAACATGTATGGTAAAACCTGTGGAATCTCTCCAAAGACCACACACTGGATCTACACGATTATAGTAAGGCCCTTATAACATACGCTTCAATAGTATGGTGGAACAAAGTCACCCAAAAAACAACCATAAATAAATTAAACAAGGTACAACGGCTTGCCTGTCTGGGCATTACCAGAGCTATGCTTACCTGTCCCACAGCGGCTATAGAAACCTTAATAGGACTAACACATTTATATAAAAAAAGTGGCAATTCGCAGCTCAGCAAGTTTGACACAAGCGGTAGAGTTAAACATTAGAGAACACCTAAAACTAATTGAACTTCTATCCGAACTTCCGAAACTTGACATGATCTTTGCGTTTACAGACCACTTACCAAAGACACTATGCTTCGACAAAAGATTCCCAACGGAGATCACAACCAGAGAAGCATGTTGTAGCAACAACCCACCAAACTGCCTAAACGGCCTAAAGTGGTATACGGATGGTTCTAAAATGGACTCAGGGAAATCTTCGGCTGAAAGTATTATCAGCTACATTAGGAAAGTAGAAGCGCTACTAACCTAAAAAACATCTGAACCTTCTATACCTAGGCCTTCCTTGGACAAGTTTAACTGATATTAGTGCATTCATGGGACGTCTCTAATAGGTCTGGCTTCCATACTTACATGTCGGAAACGTTTATGAAAGCCCACCTGATATCTTGAGATGTGTGCTATCATACATAAAAACAGACCATTGACAAGCCATTGGATTCCTCAAACTTAACTTCCATTTAAAGTTGAGCTTCATTTGTATTACGCTTCAACGGAGGAAAAAGATTATAAAACTAAGGACTGCTTCTACGAGCTACTTGACAAAACCTATGAGCGACTACCAAAGTACGATGTTAATATCGTGCTCGGCGATTTTAACGCAAAGGTAGGAAGAGAAGACATCCTTAGCAGTATTGTCGGAAAATATAGCCTACACGACAACACGTCTGGTGACGGAGTTAGGCTAACTGACTTCGCTACGGAACGAAATGCCACTATAGCCAGCACACGGTTTCCCCACGTCGATATTCATAAGGGAACATGGCGGTCTCCAGATCAACAAACAGTCAACCAAATTGATCACATTGCGATAGACAAGAGGCACGCATCTAGTATTTTGGATGTCCGAAAATTCCGAGGGGCTTATATCGACTAAGGATGCGGATATCCACCACCCCACAACAAACCAGAAATACTGTGAAAACATTTAATGTCGAAAGACTGCAATCGCCAGAGACCGCCACCACACCACCAGCATCTAATGTCGAAGAACAATGGCAACGATGCCAACAACAAATTAGATCACCCGCAACTGATGTGATAGGTTTCTAGCGGCCACTAGTAAGAAACCCCTGGTTTGATGAATGCCGACAGATGCTCGCAGCCAAGAACGAGACCTACAAGGCTAAGCTGCAGGTCAAGACGAGAGCTGCCATTGAGCACTATAGGCAAAGAAGAAGGGAAGAACACCGGCTTTTCGTAAAGAAGAAAAAGAGCAAAGAAAGTGCGCGATCGAGGATATAGAGAGGTGCCACTCCAGGAACGATGTTTGCAAATTTTACCAAAGTGTAAAACGTCAAAGCCCACCAAACCAACTCATAAGCCAAATCTGGTCGGATGAAAGTATGCCTGAAGAATGGAACCTCAGCATCGTTTGCCCGATCCACAAGAAAGGAGACCCTCTGAACTGCTCCAACTACAAAGGCATAAGTCTCCTCAACATCGTCTTATAGGCGATCCGCCGTAATATGTGAACGCCTGAAACCGTTTACCAACAACCTGCTCGGCCCTGTGGTTTGGGGCCAGGAAAGTCCACAGCCGATCAAATTTTCACACTTTGGCAGATACTGGAAAAACCCCAAGAAGTCCAAATCGATACCCACCACCTATTTATTGATTTCAAAGCCGCATACGACAGCATTTATAGAGACAAACTATACAGAGCCATGTCCTGTTTTGGTATACCGCCCAAACTCGTCCGTTTGTGTAGGATGGCGATGGAGAATTCGAAACGACCTCACCGACACATTCGATACCAAAAAAGGATTTAGGCAATCTTCTTTAATCTGATTCTTGAGAGAATTGTGCAAAACTCCAAAGCCAACACCAGAGGCACAAGTTTCCAAATATCGGTGCAACTACTAGCATACGCCGACGATATTGACATCATTGGTAGGACTCAACGTGATGTCATAGCCACGTTTGCTAGTATAGAGAAGGAAGCGGCAAAAATGGCTTTAGCAGTAAATGAGGGTAAGACTAAGTATATGCTGTCAACACGAAAGGACACACAACATCGACGAATTGGACAGAACGTCACCATTGACAGATATAACTTTGAGGTAGTAGTTCGGGACTATACCTCGGCTCCGCTATCTCTGACAACAACTTTAGTAGTAAAGCCTCACTCGAACTACTAAGGAATAAGACGCTGATCATCCCAGTCGTGCTCTACGGCGCAGAAGCGTGGACCGTTTCAAAAGTGGAGGCGAAGATTCAACCACGAACTATACAAGCTGTACAGCGACATACCCCTGGTCAAAAAACTCCGCATTTATCGTTTAAGATGGCTAGGACATGTATTACGAATGGACACCAATACTCCGGCTCGCAGAGTATTCGATTCCCAGCCAGACGTCGGACGCAGTAGAGTAAGACCTCGCCTTAAGTGGAGCGCACAAGTAAAAACCGACCTCAACCAACTTAGTGTGCGCAACTGGAGGCAGTTAGCTATGGGCCGGGCTAATTGGAGAGGCATGCAGGTTGAGGCCCAGGTTCATCCCGGACTGTAGCGCCACTTAAGTAACTTTATAAAATGGGGTATTATTTTAACACTATTTTCAATAATTTCCCAACTGATCTACAACAAAGTTTATTTCTTTATATTTCCTTGTAATAAATAAATAAAAAAGAAGTTTCCCTCTATTCAACTTAAAGGTCTGCTCAGAATGCGTATCTGTAAACGGTATTCATGTATCGTCGGAAAGTCGTCGTAAACGTTGTAAACGTGATAAATGAACTGTCAAAATTTGTATGTGAAATCTTTTCCAACAATATCGGAATTTCTCACAGAAATTGGGTGCGTAAACTGAGATGGTAAACGTTGTAAACTTTTGAAATGCTATTTTGACACTTAATCAGTCACTTTCACACATCAAACGTGTGCGCTAAACTAAAAGAAAAATCGAGAACGGAAAGAGAACAATAGGAACAAATTTCTATCAAAAAATAAATTACTAACATGAGATTCAATTCAGTGGGTTACCGCATTTTTTAGTGGTGTAGTTTTAGGGTCATTCATGATACGTCGTCGTAAAATTATAATCTTTCTGACGTAATAAAATTACGACGTTGCATGAACACCGTCATTCATTTTTTGAAATAGCATTAATTATTGTCAGCCGTATATATTAGATTTCCTTAGGCGGGGTCTCAGAGGTTGCCTAGTTAGGAATGCCTAAATATTTAGGTTGCCTCTAGGCAACGTTGCTTAAATTCTTATCTATAATCGATTTTCCATTGCTGCCTAACTAGGCGAAGGTTATGTCAAAAGAAGTAGTAAAATTTACAAATCTAGTATAAAAATTAAGATTCTTGTACTTTGTTTACATCAGTATTTTTTTTTTTTTTTTTGGGTTTAACAGCATATGTTATTTGTAAACAAATATCTTAAAGGAAGAACATGGAGCTCTCAAACAAAAGAAAAAGATCCGAAAATTGGAATTCTACAGATAAGGTAAAGATACTGTGAAAATTCCATAGGGGTGTCTTTTTATTTGCAGATACTTCTTCTACACCTCATCGAACAAAAAATTTCAATAGTTGAAGACAAGAGTGTAGACACAAACACGGCCAAGGCAAAACGTGAAGCTTCGAAATTTAATCTTGTTTTGTATATTTTTGGTCTCCTACAAGTTGTCATGTATGAATTTATAATATTCACTACATTTAAATCATTCATAAACGAAATTATTTTCACTTTGTTGCAAATCACCACACAAAATCTCAAAATTAATTTCCAGATTGAAATTCTCGTAAACGTCAAAATGAAAATGAAATAAAAATTACTTAGGCAGCCTCTAGGCAACCTCTAGGCAGGGTTCGCTCGCGCTTAAGTTAGGCGGCCTTTAGGCAACGTTGCCTAAATGTGAAAATCGATTATAAATACCGATTTTGCACTTAGGCAGTACTTAGAGTTTGCCTAAAGTTAGGCAACCTCTAGAATGCTTTTATAAATACGGCTGTGTGTCTTTTAGATTTTTGAAAAATGTTCGCTTATCAAAAGATGCGTATGTGTTTGTTTTAGGACTTCTTGATTTTGCTGCATAAAGCTTGAAGGGATCCGTATTTGCTCTCTATTTACTTGAGACCTTAAAAACAAACAAATTTATTGTAATTTGTTAACATTTTAACATTCTATTTTTACTTATATATTTCACAATAAAAACACTTTGAATACAATTGTATCAGCATGCAGTGCAGTGGCTCCTGTCATTACATTCAGCTTACTGTGGTAGTGTTAGGTGATATATAATTGCCTCATAGTGCTTCATTATATGAAATAAATAAAAAAATATGCATATGGTAGGAACTTGGGTTTCATTTCAGTTGGTTGAAGCATTCATTCCAAATACACATTGAAAAAAGCAATCTCATCTTTGATACTTTACTGGATTTACTTTATGCTCTTAGGTCATAATATGATTGAATAGGTATTCGTTTAGTACTTGCTTCCTTCATCAAGCCATTCAAATTGGAAAACATTTTCATGTATATACATATGTTTTGTTATGCCATTTATTTGTTTGTTTTTTATGCGGATTAAACGTCATAATTCAATGATGCCAAATATCTTAATATTACGTTTTTTTTCTTTTGTGTTGTGGTGCCATTGAATTTTTGCAGTGGATTTAGAAATAGAGACAACTTGCAGTACTGCAACGCTTGCAGATTTTACATGTGTTCGGTCCCATTGAATACCGTGTCTTCTATCTTTTCTGCAAGGAGAATTCTGCACATGTGTTTCAGGCATTACGCAGAGCAAAGAAGAGTTGTTAATAAAAACCGACAATCAACAAAGCGACAATTAACTAAACATAATATCAAAAATTATCCACTATCTAAAATTTTGACGCAGTTAGCACATGGCCGTTTCATACTTTCTTTTGTAAAAAAAATGACGTTGACAGAATTACTGATTTAGTGTTATGATAAAGTGTTATGTATGACTATGACGAGACATTTCGTTAAAACAATTAATATATTAAAATATGTGAATACAAAACAATTTTATCGTCTCTAATATCTTGTTTTATTAATTGATCACTGCCGCTTCGTTGAGGGAATACTTTTTGTCGCATTAACTGCTAATGTATGGCTTGTGCCACAGTCGCGAATGTTTCGCGCATGCTTGCGGAGTGCTTAAAACAGAGATCAGAGAGAGATTATGCCTGAAACACATGTGCAGAATTCTCCTTGCAGAAAAGATAGAACACACAGTTTTCAATGGGAGCGAACACATGTAAAATCTGCAATCTGTTGCAGTACTGCAAGTTGTCTCTATTTCTAAATCCACTGCAAAAATTCAATGGCACCACAACACAAAAGAAAAAAAAACGTAATATTAAGATATTTGGCATCATTGAATTATGACGTTTAATCCGCATAAAAAAAAATAAATAAATGCCATAACAAAACAAATGTATCAAAAATGAAAGAGACTTTTTCTCAACTCAACCATAACTTTTCAAATAACTCACGAATGCCCCTACTACGAACCACAAGACGTAAACATTTAAAAATACAAAGTAAGGACATATCCGAAATTAATTAAATATAACCAAAGATTATGAATTCTATACAGATGACGCATTGAGAACAAAAAGCAGAAACTTTTGCTCAGTAGCTTCATGGTACGGGCGGACGGTGTGCATGAAAACACATGAAAAACAAGAAAAAAACATATAGCGGGCTGTGCCAGCACGACCCGCCATAGAACAATTTTTCTTATATGGAGTGCGTCATCTGTATAGAATTCATAATCTTTGATATAACCAAATACCACCACAGTAAGCTGAATGTTATGAAAGGAGCCACTGCACTACATGTATGCCAAACAAAAAAATAATGCACGTGTGTTTTACTTGCTGCACTCCGTGCCGCACTGCATGCAGAACCACTGCAGTGTGTTTTAGGCATTAAAGGCCTTCCCAGAATGCATATCTGTAGGTTGTATCTTGCATCGCTGTCAAAAGAGAGATGCATTTCTTGCAAGAAGGACCACACGTTTTTTTTTTGGCTGCCAACTGTCGAAGAGTAAGCACACGTCCCTGTAAATAACCCAAAATTAAAAATACAATTTATAAAAGTAATAAAAGTGAAAGTAGAAAAAATACTGTGATTATTTTAAAGACTGACATAGTCCCCCTAAAAATAAAAGTGACTAACCAGTGGATGACCAACATTTATTGGGGTTTTCCACGGATTTGCATCCTCTGAAAATTGTGGTTACACGTGCAATATACGCATTGCATCAATTTTAATTATTCGACACGTGCTTTCTTTGTAGTGCCATTTAACAATGTGCAGCCATGAGGCACAAAGAAGAAGCCTACAAGTTTAAAAACACAAATAGGATTAAAACAATTCCCATTTCATCGATTATCCAGAGGAATTTGGCGGCGGCCAAAATCAAGCAAAACGCGCATGCTGAGTGTGCAACATTGACGAGCCCGGAGGCTGCACAGTCCTCCAACAACATGGACGAGACACAGCTCAACACTGACCCCACAGCGAACAGCTGCTGGCAGATACCTGGGAAGAAAAACACCGCCTTCCCAGACAGACGACACCACTCGGATATGGAATTAGCACACTCATCTGACGAAAACCAGTTCGCGTTACTTCGAAACGTAAAAATCACGCCATGCAAGGCTGCACCATACAACGTCCTAAAAAACAACGGACCCACCTCGGAGCCACCTAAGATGGATATTAATCCGAGCAACTCGCAACACACATCAGTGATGACAAACAACAAAGGAGCACCCAAAGCAGCCGTAAACGACAACTCAGCCACTAACAAAACTGAAAAGCATCAAATTGTAACAAGGGGTAAGTACTGTCCTCCAATTATCATGTCCAATGTGAACGTACGCAACTTAATTTCGGACTTAAAAGAAAACACGAATGAATTTTCATATAAAATTGTGAATCGCGGTAGTAAAAGTAAAATTTTCGTAGACAATCCAAGGGTACACCGCGAGCTGTTGGGTCTACTGAGGGACTCTGACGAAGTCCAAGCTTACTCCTTCACGATGAAGGAGGATAAAACCGTTAACCTGGTCCTTAGGGGTCTGACTGCAGACTACATTGAGTCGGAAATTTTGGACGAACTGAAGGAGAAAGCTCTCAAAGTCGACAAAGTTTCTAGGTTCGAAACCTTACGCTCCAAGCAAGCGCAAATTAGATACAACCTCTTTTTAGTTCGGCTATTGCCGGGCTCAAGCCCTGATGAGATCCTCAAAATTAAATATCTCTTCAACACCAGCGTCTCTTGGGAAAAACCTAGGGGGAACAAGGGGGCTCTGCAATGCAGAAGATGCCAACAATTCGGCCACTTAGCCAAAAATTGCGCGAACAGGTACAAATGCGTGAAATGTACCAATAATCACGAACCAGGGACCTGTCCCGTTGTTAGAGATGAGGTTAGTTTGGCCAAATGCGTTAACTGCGGCGAAAATCACTCTGCAAACTTTAGAGGCTGCAAAGCCTACAAAGAGTATGATGAAAGACGCAAAAGCATCATCAAAGTAGCTGCAGAAAAGAGAAGCAACGCAATGGCCTTCACTAAAATCATCTCTAACGGAACAAAAGTGTCCGCAGGAGTATCTTTCGCTAGCCACTTCAGCAACCCAGAGCCCCCCTTAAACATCTCATCCATCCCCAAGAACTCTAATAACAATAAAGAGAACTCCCCTCAACCTTCCACAAGCAATAGCCCCCTGAACCAATTTTTCTTGCTGTCCAAAGATCTCTTTGGGATGGACATGAACAATCTCATCAGCAAAATCGAGTCATTCATGACAAACCTCGGGAACTTTAGTTCATTAACACAAAAGAGACTAGCTTACCTCGAGCTAGTTAATCAGCTAATTCTTAACAATATATAATGTTTCTAAAATTCCTCCAGTTCAACGTTTCGTCCCTAGTTCACCAAGCCTGGACCCTATCAGGGAAACCTCGATTCACTACTACCCTCGAATAATCCACCATGAATCCCCCTATAACGCAGGGAATAATTCCGGAAAATCTACAAAAGTAATTTTAATAAATATGTATATAAATACACATAATTCAAATGAAATACAGTTCAAACACATTGGACACCAATAATTGGAGGGCAGTACCTACCCCTTCGTCTTATATCTATGTAACTACTAACATTATTTATTTTGCATGTTCATCTTATATTAATCTTTAGATAACTACATCTTAATTGCTAGCTACATCATATCCATTCCCAAAATAAACACCACCATAATTGTAAACTTTTACCTTCTAACAATGACTCTTAAAAACATATAAATGTACGGTATATGATGGCAGTAATAACGACAAACCAAAACAATAACACCAAGCTCCAAAATGTGATACTAGATCTAAAAAAACAAATAGAGCGTATTCGCGCACTTAAATTATTTAAATGTACCTTACTTAGTATTAGTGTTCATATATATATAACCACACTCATATATGCGTCACTGACACGTCATCGCAAATCGAAAACCTAAAATGAAAAAACAAAAAAAAAAAAAAACATTCTATATACAACCACTCAGAGCTATATATCAAAAAAAAATGTATATATATATAGCGCACTCCTGTGCACTCGTTCCTTAGAAGTAGATACACGTCTCGTATACTGCGTATACGTTCGTCTCTCTTCTTCCCCTAGTTTTTAAAAGTTTAAGAATTTGTATATATGTACATCTCTTTTTACATCTACCTGTATGTGTAAATTCCTATATCGCTCATGAGCAAGAGCAGATACAAATTTCATTAACTGACAGCCATGTGGCAAGACAAATCAAAATCAAATCGAAGTAGCAGGCCATACAGTACAGCCGCTTAGTTAATCTTAAGTAATCGCTATCTCTAAACATATCTTGTAAAACAAACTTAAAGTCTCAATAAATTATATTCATATTCATATTCTTGCAAGAAGTTGCCCTCTATTCAACTTCAAGCTACAGATTCACGAAGATACACGTTGTGTAAGCGCTTACGGGTTTTCTTGTTTTTAACTTTTCACTCTGCTACAGATACAGATTCTAGTCGGCCCTTAAAATGTTAACGAATTGTCACACGGCCTTACATAAACCAAATTTTTAATTCACCACCGTTTTGTGCTGCCAATTCGGATCCCTTTCTAGTATCTACGAACACATCCATCATTTGACAATACATTTGTGTTGACAAAAAATTGCCACAAACGAAAGCAAGTCAAACGTATATAAACAAAAATATGTCCTCACCGGATTTGTGCAAAATGTAATTAAAACATTGCCTGTATGTACTATTAATTTAAACTAAACACATTATGTGGTTTTTTTAATTGTAGCTGCAAGAAAGTTGAATTTAAGTACTCATGCCCGAAATGTAACATTCTTTACTGTTCTCTTGACTGCTACAAATCACCGGACCATCAAAAATGCTCGGAAGAATTTTACAAAAAGTGTGTTGAGGATGAGCTCTCCGCAGCAGAATCCGAGAGCAAACCCAGTGAAGATGTCAGAAAGATGTATGAAATTCTGAATCGAATGAATCAACAATTAAATGAAGATGAATTGGACTTTGACGTACCCTCACAGGAATTGGATTCGGATGATGAAAACGAGGAGGACGATGGTATGCTATTAACTTTTTAAATATTTTTGTTGTATTTTAGCTAATCTCTTGTTGCAGCAATTAGCATAGCTAATCGATTAGAAGGAATCGACATCAACGACGCTGATGAAATATGGAGCCACCTAACAGAAGACGAAAGAAACGACTTTCAAACAATGATCGAAAATGGTGAAATTATGAAACTCCTCCCGAAACATCAGCCATGGTGGTCAGCGCAGAGCAGTAAACTAGTCGTCCCGATTTCAGAGGAAAACATTCCAAAAATATATGACAATATACCGTTGTTTAGTACTATATACACCAAGGAACCGCCACCATGCCTACACAACAATCTTTGGAATGTAGTTGCAGCGTACGCGTGCACAGTGAAATTTTTTAATGGAGAACATCAAACTAATTCGTGGGAAGCAACTAATTATCTTATTTCACTGTCAGCTACGTTGAACAAAAACACAAACTTTGACGACGCCGAACAGGCTATGGTATCTATTCAAATGGAAGCGCTAACCGAAAGTACAGCTTTGCCTTGTGAGGAGTTTACAGAAATCCAAAGAGACTGTAGACAGATTATGTCTACAACCAACTTTAAATTAGCTGCTCTCTCCGATTCTCTTAATTTATTAAAAGTTGCCAAGGATCGTCAGTTTGGAAAGGAGTCCAAGCGCAAAACGTGTGAATTCATTCAGAAATTTGAAGGCAAGATTCTGGCGGATCTCACAAAAACTAGACTGAGTCTTGTGATTAAAAAAATAGAATTCTTCTTGTCGTTGGTGCAAAGGGATAGCTAAATAAAATAAAAATTTCTGATCAAAACTTACAATAGCTTGAGAGGAGGAGCAAATTAAAACCGCTGCGGCACTAAAAATAAGTGCCTGTGTGTATGTCCTGTGTCCACTTCCTTCTCTTTACCAGCTAACGTGGATATGACATCACGTTGTCCGAACAATGATGTCAATATCGTCGGCGTATGCTAGTAGTTGAACCGATTTTTCGAAAAATTGTGCCTCTGTTGGCTCGGAAGTTTTGCACAATTCTCTCAAGAATCAAATTAAAGAAGTCACATGACCGTGCATCGTATCGAATGTGTCGGTGAGGTCGTTTCCGACCGCCCTGATGGAGTAGCGAGAATTCTCCATTTTCCTCCTTCACAGACGGACGAGTTTGGGCTATACATGCTGTCTTATGCGGCTTTGAAACCGATGAATAGGTGGTAGATATCGATTTCGACTTCTTGGTTTTTTTTTTCAGGGTCTGCCGAAGTGTGAAGATTTGATCAGTTGTGGACTTTCCTGGCTTAAAACCGCACTGATAAGGGCCGATCAGGTTTTTGGTAAACGTTATCAGCCGTTCACATATTGCTTACTTACTTAAGTGGCGCTACAGTCAGGAATGAAACTGGGCCTTAACCAACATACCTCACCAATTAACCCGGTCCTTAGCTAACTGCCTCCAGTTGCGCACTTCAAGTTGGTTGAGATCGGTATCTACTTGTGCGCGCCACTGAAGGCGAGGTTTTCCTCTACTGCGTCCGACGTCTGGCTGGGAATCGAAGACTTGGATGAGTATTGGTATTCATTCGTTCTACATGTCCTACCCATCTTAAACGTCCAATGCGGAGTTTTTTGACTAGGGGCATGTCGGTGTACAGCTCGTATAGTTCTTGGTTGAATGTTCATCTCCATAGCCCGTTAACGCAAATGGGACCGTTCTTCTCAAATTGACCAAGGAGATCTTTATCAACGCCGTAGAGCGTAGTTCGTAGTGAGGACAAAGGTAATAATCGGTTGGCAAAGGTAATTGTTCGTTTAATTTCAGACGAGATGTTTCGTCAGAGTTACATCATGGTGACGTTCTGTTCAGTCGATGTTTGGACGGTATACCAAAACTAAACATGGCTCTGTATAGTTTGTCTTTTTAAATGCTGTCGTTTGAAATCGATGGATAAGTGAAGGGTTCACATTTGGACTTCTTGTTTTTTTTCCAGGATCTGCAAAAGTGTGAAGATTTGATCAGTTGTGGACTTTCTGGCCTAAAAGCACACTCATAAGGGTCGATAAGGTTGTTTGGTAAACGGTTTCAGGCGATTTTGTAAGCAGGCGATGTTGAGGAGACTTATGCCTTAGTAGTTGCGCAGTTCAGAGGGTGTCCTTTTTTGGATCGGGCAAACGAAGCTGAGATTCCATTCGTCAGGCATACTTACTTCCGACCAGATTTGGCTTATGAGTTGGTGGTTACTTACCAAGTGATCTCCGCCGGTTTTATAAAGCTCGGCGAGCTGTTTAACAGTCTGCAGAAGTGGTTCGTCCATATCATCAGCATTGACTGTGTCTCAAATTCGATATTTTCTTCTTCATTTCGAAAGGATTCTTTTCCAGTATTGCATGCTTGGCATTCAACTTTAACACTTCGGTAGAACTTGCGAACATCATTCTTGCACCCTTTTTTCTGAAAACGAACAGAACCAAGATTTTCAAAATAAATTTGCAAAATTTGGAAGCATTGTTCAGACGTTAGTCTATTCATGATCATGTTGAAATGCCAAACCAAACTAATGGCGTTTTCCATTGGGAAAAAAATCATTTTTTTTTTTGATCTGAAGACCGATTTTGACAGTTGTTGTGTTCCATTGGGCGAAAAAATTGATTTTTTTTTTTGATCAGAGATCAATTTTGCAAATCTGAATTTTTCGGCAGATTTACCAATACAAATGATAGCTGTCAGTTTGACAAGAGTGATTTTCATTTTGATTTTTTACTTCGGTTGTGAAAAACAAGAGTGCTTTGGGTTTAGATATTAATAATGGATATAGACACAGAAAAGAAAGTTATACGTGAACTATTAAATTGATTGAAAAAAAAATGTGTGTTATGTTTTTAATGTTGGCAGCTACACCGACGCTAACTTCACATACACGAAATGACACCAATACAAAAAAATAAATCTGAATCGTGTTCCATTGACACTCAAAAAAATCGAATTTCAGATCAAAATCAAGATTTCCCAATGGAAAACGCCATAAAAATAGATCACTTGACAGTTGACAAAATGGCCGCTAGTTAAAATAGTGCTGCCAAGCTCAAGTTGACAACGATTCTATACCTCGAAAAAAAACATCCTTTCGTTGTAGTAGATGCAAAAGGACATTTTATTGCAATTGACTAAGGAAGAAAAGCGATGGTGGAGTATTCAATGAAAGTCATTGCCTGGACAATGAAATCTACACACACATGATCACCAAATTCATGAAAATAATCCTCCAAATTCTCCTACATAATATAATAATAGTGTTCCATTCACGGGGTCCTTTAAACATTTATCTTTGATTTATTACCTGAGATGTTTTGATTAAGTGGTACAACATTTTCGGCAGAGGATAACTTTTCTGCAGAATAGAATTATAATATTGATGAATACCTTTCATAATACGTCAAAAATAGTATAAGCAGAAAGGATGACAAGGCGAATACAACGATCTTCATTCCCATAACAAAATCTACGGATTTATCGGAGATGTAGGAGTGGAACTGCCTAATGAAACCATTTGCATGCCGTAATTTAATTCAAGAGGCCAGAATTTTTAATAAATCATTCGTCGAGAGCAAGAAGATTGCGGTTCAGTGTGCATTTAGTATGACAACTAAAAGATAAGATAAGGAGTTTAAATAATAATAAATACAGTCTGTGTTCTTCGCAATTTTAATATAACGAAAGTTGGGCATTAAACTGAATTTTACAACGAATTTCTATTCATTCCAAATTTGCAAGATTATGGTTCTAAATTCTTAATTTAACTTAAAATACAAAATTAATTTGTTCAGAACTTAAATTTAAGAAATAGGTACTGTTATGCCTGAAACACACGTGCAGTGGTTCTGCATGCAGTGCGGCACGCAGTGCAGCAAGCAAAACACACGTGCATTATTTTTTTGTTTGACATACATGCAGTGCAGTGGCTCCTGTCATTATATTCAGCTTACTGTGGTGGTGATATATAATTGCCTCATAGTGCTTCATTATATGAAATAAATAAAAAAAATATGCATATGGTAGGAACTTGTATTTCAGTTGGTTGAAGGATTCATTCCAAATACACATCTTTGATACTTTACTGGATTTACTTTATGCTCTTAGGTCATAATAAGATTGAATTGGTATTCGTTCAGTAATTGCTTCCTTCATCAAGCCATTCAAATTGGAAAACATTTCAATGTATATATATGTACATTTGTTTTGGTATGGCATTTATTTGTTTTTTTTTTTTATGCGGATTAATGGCTGAAACACAATCACGCTTTGGAGCTTCGCTTTACCAACGTTACGCCCAACTGCTTTGCGCACGCTTTGACATATTTATTTTCTCAGCAGTTTCAACTTCTGCTACAAAAATGGGGGAAATGATTAAAATCTTTGCTAAAAATATCGTATTCCACAACCTTCTCAGAAAATAATCCAGAAAACAACAACAAATATTTTGACAATTCACACTTTTTCCAACCTTAGCTTTGCCCATGGCGCTTTACAGCAACGTTACGTTAAGATTTTACGTTTTTCATTTTGAGGTGGAAACTCAACGCCAGGCAAAGCTAAATTCTGATAGGTAACATTGATTTCATATGGTGGAACTAGGTGCGTCAGCCAACGCAACGCACCAAAGCGTGATTGTGTTTCAGCCATAAACGTCATAATTCAATGATGCCAAATATTCTATATTACGTTTTTTTCTTTTGTATTGTGGTGCCATTGAATTTTTGCAGTGGATTTAGAAATAGAGACAACTTGCAGTACTGCAACGCTTGCAGATTTTACATGTGTTCGCTCCCATTGAAAACTGTGTGTTCTATCTTTTCTGCAAGGAGAATTCTGCACATGTGTTTCAGGCATTAATATCGCCCTCTTAATAAATTGATATTAAAATTTACTTGTTTTTATTACTTCTGCAATTTCCCTCCACAATGCACTGGTTCCACTTACGAAAACCTCAGAATTTTTCTTTCCGCTGCCTCAAGCTTAGTACGCAGCTCGCGCTAAATTTTATCTCCCATACAAAAATCTCTACAGAGATAAAATTTAGCGAGCAAATTTATTAGTGCAGTACGCAGCTCGGGAGATAAATTCTTAACTTCATAAAGATGGGACACACTAATGGCGTTTTCCATTGGGAAAAAAATCATTTTTTTTTTATCTGAAGAGCGATTTTGACAGTTGTTGTGTTCCATTGGGCGAAAAAATTGATTTTTTTTTTATCAGAGATCAATTTTGCAAATCTGAATTTTTCGGCAGATTTACCAATACCAATACAAATGATAGCTGTCAGTTTGACAAGAGTGATTTTCATTTGATTTTTTACTTCCGTTGTGAAAAACAAGAGTGCTTTGGGTTTAATTAATAATGGATATAGACACAGAAAAGAAAGTTATACGTGAACTATTAAATATTTTCAAATGTTTGTTATGTTTTTAAGGCCTGCTCAGAATGCATATCTGTAGCTGGTATCTGTAGCTGAGTGAAACGTCAAACGTGAATCTGAAGCGTGAAGTTGAACCCCATTCAACTTCAAGCTACAGATTCACGGGAGATACACATTGTGAAAGCGCTTACGGGTTGCCTTGTTTTTAACTTTCACTCAGCTACAGATACCAGCTACAGATATGCATTCTGAGCAGGCCTTTAATGTTGGCAGCTACACCGACGCTAACTTCACAGACACGAAATGACACCAATACAATGACAAAAAAAAAAAATCTGAATCGTGTTCTATTGACACTCAAAAAGATCAAATTTCAGATCAAAATCAAGATTTCCCAATGGAAAACGCCATAAATGTAGGTAGAGTATAACAATATTATGTGTTATTCGAAAAGTGTTATACTCGGCGGAAGACAGGTCTCCACTTATTTATCTCGCGAAATTAATGTGCGAGGCATTTAAATCGGCGAAATTTTCATAAAAAATAAAAACAAAATGGAAGAAAATGAAAAAGAATATTTGATGAAAGAATTTCTCGAGGAGACGACATCTTTATTAACAAAGAAAATAATAATATTACTGACATCTGCGAATGTATGACATTTCCCTGACTCGTCTATATGCTGTGTACGAATTTTTTGTCATTGTATTGGTGTCATTTCGTGTCTGTGAAGTTAGCGTCGGTGTAGCTGCCAACATTAAAAACATAACAAACATTTGAAAATATTTAATAGTTCACGTATAACTTTCTTTTCACAACCGAAGTAAAATATCAAAATGAAAACCACTCTTGTCAAACTGACAGCGATCATTTTTTATTGGTCTTGGTAAATCTGCCGAAAAATTCAGATTTGCAAAATTGATCTCTGATCAAAAAAAAATCAATTTTTTCGCCCAATGGAACACAACAACTGTCAAAATCGCTCTTCAGATCAAAAAAAAAATTGATTTTTTTCCCAATGGAAAACGCCAGTAGACTCTTGACTCACGACTCACATGAGTGCAAAATAGAAAGAAAATTCGAAAAGTTGAGAGGAAAAATATTTTGCCCTGTGAGTCGTTGCCCGTGGGTAAAATTTTCAGCGACTCTTTTTGACGTTTTCTCTTCTCTTCCTTCTTTTTATCATTATGTTGCTTCATATAATTTCGTTGCTTGGATAGTCAGTTTCGGCTACGTGCGTAGTTTGGTTCGGTTGCTGGTGTTTTTTTTCCAAGAAGAGGTATGTCAAATTTGAGTCAAGAGAAAAAGTCGCAGTGTAAAAGCTAATACTACGTTCTCACTGGGGGTCAAATGAGATTATTTCCAATTTCACTAAAAAAGGTGTTCTCACTAAGTTTTCGAATTACGTTTGACAACTGGCTTCGGTTCCGGCTTCCAATGTTGTCGACTCTGAAATTAAAATGGAAAACTGCAAGGAGGTTCTGGACGAAATTATAGCAGCAAATACAGAGCAATAAATGTACCATCAATTGTTGTATAAATAACAAACTGAAAAAATACATTTTTCGGGAGAAAGTTTCCAATGTTTACATTTTTACAATCAACCCTCCCTTTTTTGTCACATGAATCCCATCCAATTTGACATTTTAGCTGTTCCATTCCAATGAAAAAAGGTTTGTTCGTTTGTTTGACCTCTTATTTTTTCATATTAGAAACCACATTTCCCACAAATTTGACGGTAATATCACATTACGGAAATTTGATTTTGTATGGGAAATTTAATCGTATTTGCAAATTAATTTCCGAAATGAGCTTTTTTGCTCAGTGAGAACGTAGTATAAAGCTCACGAAAGAAAATTAACAAAGAGAACTGCGAAAAAAGTCTTGACTCAACAGTCTACGTGTGAAAGTACACATACAAATTTTGACAGTTTATTTAACACGTCGTAATTTTATAACGTTAACAACGTTTACGACGACTTTCCGACGTTGCATGAATATACCTATAAACTTGAATAAATATCCATCATGAATCATGATAAAACTACTACTTTCTTTGTATCATATATATCGATAACTTTGTGTACCCTCCTTAAAGAATTACACCAACTTTGACAGTTGTGAAAGAATTCCCAATATGGCGTCATTCCGCCCAAAACTCGTCCCATTTCGTTTTTATATCGCAAGAACGCTGGTTCAGCGCTGCTCAATTTCCTGAATTTTAATTGAATAACTCGACCAGAGCTCTGCATAAATATGGTAAATATCACCTAACACATCAACTACATCGATTGCGAGACGAAAATTTCCAAAAAATCGATGATGTATAGCATATTTAGTGAATTTCAATATCCACGTGTTGACTAACCTCAAACATGTACATCGCAGGCTGCTGCTGTTAAAGATATCGAGAAGCCCCAAGGAGGTGATTCTGCATCTGTCCACCGTATCCGCATTACCTTGACCTCAAGGAATGTGCGTTCATTGGAAAATGTCTGCCGTGACTTGATCCAAGGTGCAAAGAATCAGAAGCTCCGCGTCAAGGTGAGTTTATCAATAAGTGTTTCACCTATGCATTTACCTGGAGGATTATGACCCAATCTAGTCATTTTCCTAGTTATAATAAATGCGACAGTAAATTTTCCGAAATTCATTTCTCCCAACTCAACTTTCATCGATAAGGAGATCGAGTTTTGGATGGACATTAACAAAATTATAATGCAGCGGGAGACTTCTAATCTGCAATGAATATCTATTAACAAACCGTTTCTTTACAGGGCCCAGTACGCATGCCGACCAAGGTCCTCCGCATCACCACCCGTAAAACACCTTGTGGTGAGGGTTCAAAGACTTGGGATCGCTTCCAGGTAAGATTTACAATCGATGTGTATATTTCGCTTCAGCAAACTGATATAGAGCATTGGACAAAATGAACTAGTTCAACGACAGTATCAGTGGTTTGCTTAGATCAAACGTACTCTCATAGTCCTAGTTGAAGATGACTTCACTTCAAGTTGGCTCTCAGAGTTTTACAAAACATAGTTCAACGATTAAGTTCTATTCCACCTTGCAAACCGATATAGAGCTTTAGACATATTGAACCAGTTCATCGACAGTATCAGTGGTTTGCTTAGATTAAACGAACTCTCATAGTCCCAGTTGAAGAGAACCAACTTTAACTTGGCTCTCAGAGTTTTACAAAACCAAAAGTGAAATGTATAGCAGGTGATATAATTTTTCTTTTCTTTCTTTATAGATGAGGCTCCACAAGAGAATCATCGACTTGCATTCCCCATCTGAGATCGTGAAGAAGATCACATCCATCAACATTGAACCTGGTGTAGAGGTCGAAGTCACCATTGCCAACTAAGTGCAATTGGACGCTTTTTGTATACAAACAATAAAAGTAACTGAAACGTAAATGATTGCATTTGAATTTTAACAATTGAAAGGGGGGTTTCGAAGCTGCTTTTGGGATATGAGAGTATCGGTTAAAAGCCGACGTATTGCAGCGTATCACAGGCTAGGTATAGCGGCAATCAGGCAACATAACTGTAGTGAGCCAAGAACCAGAGGGCTGCGTCAGAGTTTCATCGTAGGGTCTAATCAAAGAGGTATATAGCTAAAGAGTACGCATTACAGCTAAAACTGTTGAAGCTGTTTCTGACGCGGGCGGTAAGTGCGAAGGGGAATTTATTTTCGTCGTTCCTATGCATCTGCTGTTGCTTGATGCTGGCATGGCAATGTGCACACTGTGGTATCAATATCAGTACCCCACATAGTAAATTATCGTTGTATGAGATGCGCGCTCTATGTAGTTCTACACTCTTTGGTTTAATGAATTTAAATACATGATTGGGCACTGAAAAAAAAGTCGCTCTACATTTAAAAAATGCACAACTGACGCTAAGCTTTAAGTCACAAACGGGTGAAATCTTACTTTTCGTGGTATTCAAAGCTCACGTGTTTTTTCTTACCGTTCGCTGTAAATGTTGTACAGAACATTTACAGCGAACGGTATAATAAAACTAGACAAACTGTATCTAGTCTATGCCATGTCTAATTCTGGTATACTGCTCAAACCCGTCCGTCTGTGCAGGATGACGATGGAGAATTCTCGCAGCTCCTCGGAAACGAGCTCACCGATACTTTCGATACCGAAAAGGATTTAGGCAAGGCGATGCACTGTCATGTGACTTCCAATCTGTTTCTTCAGGGGATTGTGCAACACCAGGGGCACACGCACAATCTTCCAAAATCGGTGCAACTACTAGCATACGAACACGATATTGACATCATTTGTCGGACTCAACGGGATGTAATATCCACGTTTGCTAGTATAGAGAAGGAAGCGTCAAAAATGGGTTTAGCAGTTAACGAGGGTAAGACTCAGGATATGCTATCAATGCAAAAGGACACACACAACATCGATGAACAGGACAGAACGTCACCATTCAAAGATGTAACTTTGAGGTAGTACGGGACCTTGTCTACCTCGGCTCCGCTATTAACTCTGACAACATCTCTGAAATTCTGAAATTCAGCGAAGAATTACTCTTGTCAACCGCTGTTTCTTCAGACTAAGAAGGAATTGCGTTAGCCCACACATCGGGCGTGTTATGATTATTTGAACGCAAAAACTTTCGTCAAATATTTGTATGCGAGAGAGGCGAGTATGGGATAACGTACAACCGCGAGCGTTATGAGCCGTACCAAGATGAAAATGTTGTACTTACTTACTTTAGTTGCGCTACAGTCCGGAATGAACCTGAGCCTCAAACAACATGCCTTTCCAATTAGCCCGGTCCTTAGCTTGGTCCTTGAGGTCGGTTTCTACTTGTGCGCGCCACTTAAGGCGAGGTCTTCCTCTACTGCGTCGTCTGGCTGAGAATCGAAGACTCTGCGACTCGTTCTACATGTCCTAGCCATCTTAAACGTCCAATGCGGAGTTTTTTTTTGACCAGGGGTATGTCGCTGTACAGCTCGTATAGTTCGTGGTTGAATCTTCGTCTCCATAGCCCGTCAACGCAAACGGGACCGAAGATTTTCCGAAGAATTTTTCTCTCGAATCGACCAAGGATTTCTTCATCCGCTTTTGATACGGTCCATGCTTCAGCGCCGTAGAGAAGGACTGGGATGATCATCGTTTTATATAGGGTCTCCTTAGTAGTTCAAGTGAGGGCTTTACTACTAAATTGCCTTCTAAGCCCGAAGAAACAACGATTGGCAAGAGTAATTCTTCGTTTGATTTCTGACGAGTTGTTGTTGTCAGAGTTAATAGCGGAGCCGAGGTAGACAAAGTCCCGTACTGCCTCAAAGTTATATCTGTCAATGGTGACGTTCTGTCCAATTCGTCGATGTTGTTAGTCCTTTAGTGATGACAGCATATACTTAGTTTTACCCTCATTTACTGCAAAACCCATTTTCGCCGCTTCCTTCTCTATACTAGCAAACGTTGAAAATTGTGCCTCTGATGTTGGCTCAGTAGTTTTGCACAATCCTCTCAAGATTCAAATTGAAGAAGTCACATGAAAGCGCATCGCCTTGCCTAAATCCTTTTTTGGTATCGAATGTGTCGGTGAGGTCGTTTCCGACCCTGATGGTGCTGAGAGAGTTCTCCATCGTCATCCTACACAAATGGACGAGTTTGGGCGGTATACCAAAACTAGACATGGCTCTGTATAGTTCGTCTCTATTAATGCTGGCGTATGCGGCTTTGAAATCGATAAATAGGTGGTGGGTATCGATTTGGACTTCTTGGGTTTTTTCCAGGATCTGCCGAAGTGTGAAAATTTGATCGGTTGAGGACTTTCCTGGCCTAAAACCACACTGATAAGGGCCAATCAGGTTGTTAGTAAACGGTTTCAGGCGTTCACATATTACGGCAGATAGGATCTTGTAGGCGATGTTGAGGAGGCTTATGCCTCTGTAGTTGGCGCAGTTCAGAGGGTCTCCTTTTTTGTGGATCGGGCAAATGATGCTGAGGTTCCATTCTTCAGGCATACATTCATCCGACCAGATTTAGCTTATGAGTTTGTGGATGTTGCTTACCAAGTCATCTCCGCCGGCTTTATAAAGCTCAGCGGAAAGGCCGTCATTTCCGGCGGCCTTAATAAGCTTTAGTTTAGATATAGCTTTCCTCACTTCACTTAGGTTAGGTTAGTTAGGTTAGATGGGCTGTTAACGCTCGGGTGAGTCGTCAAACACGCATAGGCCTACGTGAGCCCATAGCGATGCCCTTCGAAGAAGTATCCTGAAAAAGAGAAAGAGGATACCTGGTTAAGTTCGCTAGTGATACTTATGCGGTGCTGGTCTGTGTTGCTCCTTCAGCCTCAAAGAGGTAGTTGCTCCATCCTGATCTGCTTCAAAAACGGACTATCAGCGCTATTGGGATAGTCGTTAGGTCACTTAGGTCATCGAAGTAAAGCCTGCCTAGTATTTTAAAAAGACTGCCACTGATCGCAGGGCAGTGGCATAGTAGGTGTGAGACCTCTTCTTCGACGTCAGGGTCGCTGCATTTCCTGCAAAGTTGGTTCGCACCAGTCAGTTTTATCTTATTTGAGTGCTTACCCAACAGGTTGTGACCTGTTATCACTCTCACCGCTATAGAAATGGAAGCTCTATTCAAAGCTAATAGCTTGTTTGATTTGCTGCCGCTTAACTCCGGCCAGAGAGATTTTGTGTGCATACAAGTTATTGTATTTTGCCATCTTGTTATGGTTGCTTTTTGAGTGTGCTTGGTTATTTCATGTTTTTTAGATGCTAGCGGGGGATTGACCCTTTTATCAGCTAGGGAAATGCAACTGGACAATCCTAGTCTGGCTAGCTCGTCTGCTTTCTCATTTCCTATAATGTCATTATGTCCTGGCACCAAGATAATTTGGACTTTGTTCTGGTTACAAAGAGCCTTCAGCTCTTCGCGGCAGCGTCCAACTACCCGTGATTTTACTATATTGGATGCCAGAGCTTTAATGGCCGCTTGACTATCCACGTAGATGGAGATATCCTCATGTGATATGTCCAATACCCTAGCCGATTCGGCAGCTTCGAGTATGGCCAGGATCTCAGCTTGGAATACACTACACGAGTTTGCTAATCTTAAGGATGTAGCTAGCCCGATTTTTTCAGAGTAGACACCAGAGCCCACTCAGACTTCCATTTTGGATCCGTCGGTGTAGATTGCTATTTCTGTGTTAGATAACACATTGTTTGAAGACCATTCGTCTCTGCTTGGTATTCTGATGGAGTAATCAGTATCAAAGTCGTGATATGGGATCATGTAGTCAGATGCTACATCCGCATATGCCAGTGATTTTAATATTGAGCTATGGCCAAAGGCTTCATGAGTAGATTACCCGTTTCTTTGAGTCTTGCTGCGCTTTTTGCTGCTGTATCATTGATTTGTAAGTCAATTAGTGTTATGTTTAGGATTGTTTCTAAACCTACTGTGGGGCTAGTGCGCATGGCTCCTGTCGTGAGTATGCATGCTGTCCTTTGAACTTTCGTAAGTTTGGTCATATGTTTTGCTTTTTTCATAGCATTCCACCAGACCAAGCAACCGTATGTTAGGATTGGTCTGACAATGGCTGTGTATAGCCATTTTGTGACCTTCGGTTATGGGCCCCATTTTTTGCCGCAGATTCTGTTGCAGCTATAGGCAATATTTGCTTTCTTTACTCTTTCTTCAATGTTTAGATTCCAGTTCAGTTTACTATCGAGTATCACCCCCAGATATTTCGCGCTTGTTTCACTTCACTTAGCTCGGGTAGTTGGCAGTTTTCGCTTTCGTTCCCAATATTAAATGGTTCGTTCTGCCTGACAGCGGGATGTTGTTCGTCATCGCCGTTTAGAAGTCTGCAGAAGTGGTTCTTCCATATCCTCAGCATCGACTGTGTCTCAACAACGATATTTCCTTGTTCATTTCGACGGGATTCTGTTCGAGCTTTGTATCCTTTGATTTGACGTTTTACACTTTGGTAAAACTTGCGAACATCGTTCCTGGAGTAGCACCTCTCTATATCCACTCCAAGATCGCGCGCTTTTCTTGCTCTTTTTTCTTCTTTCTGAAAAGCCAGTGTTCTTCCCTTCTTCTTTGCCTGTAGAGCTCAATGACAGCTCTCGTCTTCACCTGCAGCTTAGTCTTGTAGGCCTCGTTCTTGGCTGCGAGCATCTGTCGGCATTCCTCATCAAACCAGGGGTTTCTTGCTGGTGGCCGCGAGAAACCTAACACATCAGTTACGGCTGATCTAATGGCTTGTTGTCATCGTTGCCATTGTTCTTCGACATTAGATGCTGGTGGTATGGTGTGAATTGAGAGGTTAAGGGATACGCGTTGCGCGAAGGTCTTGGTGGTCTCTGGCGATTGCAGTCTTTCGACATTATATTTGTTCACAGTATTTCTGGTTTGTTGTGGCGTGGTGGATATCCGCATCCTTACCTTGGCTGCAACAAGGTAGTGGTCCGAGTCGATGTTAGCCCCTCGGAATGTTTGACATCATTGGTAGGACTCAACGTGATGTCATAACTACGTTTGCTAGTATAGAGAATGAAGCTGCAAAAATGCGTTTAGCAGTAAATGAGGGTAAGACTAATGGCGTTTTCCATTGGGAAATCTAAATTTTGATCTGAAATTTGATCTTTTTGAGTGTCAATGGAACGCGACTCAGATTTATTTTTTTTTGTCATTGTATTGGTGTCATTTCGTGTCTGTGAAGTTAGCGTCGGTGTAGCTGCCAACATTAAAAACATAACAAACATTTGAAAATACAGAAATTATCTTCAATCAATTTAATAGTTCTAATATCTAAACCCAAAGCACTCTTGTTTTTCACAACCGAAGTAAAAAATCAAAATGAAAACCACTCTTGTCAAACTGACAGCGATCATTTTTTATTGGTATTGGTAAATCTGCCGAAAAATTCAGATTTGCCAAATTGATCTCTGATCAAAAAAAAAATCAATTTTTTCGCCCAATGGAACACAACAACTGTCAAAATCGCTCTTCAGATCAAAAAAAAAATTGATTTTTTTCCCAATGGAAAACGCCATAAGTATATGCTGTCAACACGAAAGGACACACAACATCGACAGAACGTCACCATTGACAGATAAAACTTTGAGGTAGTACGTCACTCGGCTTATTAACTCTGACAACATCTGGTCAGAAATCAAACGAAGAATTACTCTTGCCAATCGCTGTTTCTTCGAGATAAGAAGGCAATTTCGTAGTAAAGCCCTCACTCGAACTACTAAGGAGATCCTATATAAGACCCTGATCATCCCAGTCCTGCTCTACGGCGCTGAAGCATGGACCGTATCAAAAGCGGATGAAGAAATCCTTGGTAGATTCGAGAGGAAAATTCTTCGAAAAATCTTCGGTCCCGTTTGCGTTGACGGGCTATGGAGAAGAAGATTCAACCAAGAACTATACGAGCTGTACAGCGACATGCCCCTGGTCAAAAAACTCCGCATTGGACGTTTAAGATGGCTTGGACATGTAGAACGAATGGACACCAATACTCCGGCTCGCAGAGTCTTCGATTCCTAGCCAGACGTTGGACGCATTAGAGGAAGACATCGCTTTAAGTGGCGCGCAGAACCAACTTGGAGTGCGCAACTGCGGGCAGTTAGCTAAGGACCGGACTAATTGGAGAGGCATGTTGGTTGAGGCCCAGGTTCATCCCGGTCTGTAGCGCCACTTAAGTAAGTAAGTAAGAACTCACAATCGATTATTTTGTAAAAATAAACTTCGAGGGTTTGATAGTCGAAAGTGAAAACCCTTAAGGGATGCTTTTGTTTGTCGCCACTTTTAACTTACTTCAAAATTTGACGTTTTTCATTTTTTTCTTGCGAAAGCGTACGCGTACTTTTTGTTGAAATGAGAGAATTCTCTCTTTATATTGGAGATTTGACACTTTTCATGTTTCTTTACACAAAAGTACACGAACGGACCTAATATCGTAGTAATAGACCAATTGTAGTTTATTTTAAAGTTAAAGTTTTCACTTTTCTGATAAAATTTGTTATATATGTTAAAGGCTTAACAGAAACCCATAAATATGGACAAATAGAATTGTAAACCAGGTTTGGTATATTTTGCGTTCCAAATTAACTGCCTTAGTTAGTTGAAAGTGTCAGAACGTTTGTTTTGAACATGTTTTATGTGATTTGTTCTTTAAAAATCAAAGGAAACGTACTTACTTTTTTTCGGAAATTTGGTTCTCTCTGAGAAAATGTACTGTTACGTGTCGCTTAGGGGACGCATTGCTGACATGCTGGTACCCGCCTTCTTTGCTCGCCGGAGGGAGCAGGTTCTTGTCCCCTTAACACGCCTACAAAAAAAAATAACTCATGCCAGACTTTCAGTGCGCGTTGTTGGTATGCGCTTGCGAGAAGGTGCCTCTACCCACCCTACCTTGACCATCATCTCGCTGGATGGTCCCTTATCATGGCATTTTCCTCTTTATGTGTTCCGGCACATCTTTCCCACTTCCTCTTTTCTCATCCTCAATCACCCTCTTTAATTAAAACCCATTTTCTTTATCATATTTCTCAAAATTCATAATTTTTATTAAATTTTATCATTTTCACCAACTAATCTTGTTCTGTTCGACTATTTATGTTCTTTACTTTACTAGCAAAAGGTAATTCTCACTTTAAAAGTTTATCTTTGAATATTTAAATAGCGCGTATACCACTTTCGAATATGGGCTTCAAGCCGTCTTTTGCTTATATATTTAATCTAACAATGGTCCCCCTTTCCCAAATTTTTAAGTGAAAGCTAATTTATAATATTTTTTTTGACTCACCCTTTTGTCCGCAACTGACGATTAAGTGGCCACAGCATCCAGGTCGCTTTTCGGTGTTATAATTTTAATTACTCGCTGTAATTCAATTTAAAATTTCTATATTACGTTATTCCCTTGCTCACTCACTATATACGAATATGACGTACATATATTCAAAGATAATTTTTGTGTGATTCAATTTAACATATTTCTTTTCTTTTACTTTACTTTAAAAGGGTTAATTTTGCAATCCGATTTCTTACAAAATTTTAATTAGAATTTATCATATTCTATCTGCGGCAAATATAAACGAGTGGTGGGTGCACGACTGGGTCGTACGCAACTTTCTCTTTCACAGCGAGTTGGGCGTTAGATCAAATAGTGCGCATTTTGATTATTAATGCTAAAAATTATATAAAATGTCGAAATGTGATTAAACGAACGTTTACTCCGAAATTTGAAGGAATCGGTGTCTATGTGAAAAATTATTATTTTTCGTTATTGGCCAAAACTGAAAATTCCGTTAAGTGATAGTTGGGCTAAAACTAATTATGTGGAATTGTTTAAAACTATTATAGTAGTATATACATTAAATTTCATTCAATTTGGCATAGTAGTTTGCGAGAAATTAACAATTTTCTTTATATGGCCTGAATGACAAAATCCGTTATATGGATTTTCTCGAAAAAACCGGGTATGCAGTTTTGTTGGAACTAATATGCTTATAGTATATATAAAGTTTAATCAAAATCGTTAGAGCCGTTTTCGAGAAAATTGAGGTTATGTGTAATTTTTATATGGCAGGTACCGTTATTAACATGGCTAAAAGCAAACAAAAAAAATGGCCTAGAATTATGACCAAAACAAGATTGGATACGAGGTTTGAAGAAAATCGGTCGAGCCGTTTAGGCTGGGGAGACCATTACGGACAGACGGACCGACGGACCGACGGACGGAATTCCGAAAACCACTTTTTTAGGCTCCGCTATCATCGTAATGTTAGAATCAATCAAAATCTCGAGGTCGAAAATTTTCACGAAAACAATATCTTTCTCTTTGTAAGAGAAAGTTAAAAAACTTAACGGCGCTGGCGGTATTTGAACCGGAGTGTTGCTACTTGCGGTATGCGTCTACGGCTTGCACCGCTACCGATTCTGCTACTTTCACTCCCGTTTCTTTTTGCTCTTCCACTTTCGTAATTTCGGGGTTCAGCTTTTTGTTTTCCTAGCTAGGATCCTTTTAAAATTTCAGCGGACAACTATGTTGTTCCGCTTCGGTTCTTTTCTAAAACAAAACACAAAAATCTCTAACTCACTGCACTTATCAACATTTTCTCTAATATTACCTTTGTCTTTTTGGTCTCGTCTTTGGAAACTCCCAAAGGTTGCTTCCTGGATTTTCTGTATACTTTATATGGCCTTTCTTTTATTTCAGGATTTCTTCTCACTGTTCTTTTAGGAATAGTCCTTTTGGACAAATCAATCACTTTTCTTACTTTTACTGAGGAGCCACTTTCTGCTTCCTCTCACGACTGTGGTTTACTGTCCTATGCGGAATTTTCGTCAGTTTCGACAGTTACGAACCGCGGCTATGAAACTCTCTTCATAAATTTTAAATTCAACGGAATTGTAATTCTGTTGCTCTTTTGTAGCCTGCTTTTAGGTGTTGACTCATCTACCTCTCTCCTAACAATTATTTTTTCAGGTGGCAGCCATTATTGCAAAAGGGACAACACTACCACATTTTTGAACTGTCATTTGACTATTATAAATTTTTGTCCAGACGTGCGATGCCTGTTTGTTTTGATTCTTTTGTTCGTGTTTAATTTTTATAGCAATTCCGAGATTTGCAACAGTACTCCCACTTCGAGAAATCTAAAGGCCTGCTCAGAATGCATATCTGTAGCTGAGTGAAACGTCAAACGTGAATCAGAAGCCTGAAGTTGAACCCCATTCAACTTCAAGCTACAGATTCACGGGAGATACACATTGTGAAAGCGCTTACGGGTTGCCTTGTTTTTAACTTTCACTCAGCTACAGATATGCATTCTGAGCAGGCCTTAAGAATTCCCAAATTTTTACTGCAAAAGTACGGGAACAGACGTATTGTACATCACTCCCTTTGTCACTTTAATCGTCGCAAATATATTTTGTTTATCTAGATTCTTTATTTATAAACGAAACACATTACCAAAACACATATTAATACTTTTTCTTCATTTATTTTTAAGTTTTTAATTTTATTAACAAAATAATAACTAAACAGAATAAAATCAATAACAAAACAGAGAAAAATAATATTTAAAAAAAAATACAAAATAAACATATGAGGATCCAAAAACATAGGCTGCATAGTTTCTCTCTTCCGAACTCAACACGAATGGAAATATGGAAAGATCGTATGATCCTAAGATGTGGCTAATATTCGATTTATATAAAATATGATTTAAATTAAGTTTTAAATTTATTTTTTTGTTGTAATTTAAATTCTTCTTTTGTTGCATATTTTTGGTTGTGTTAATGGTGGCGAAGATGTGCAAATGAATAATTTAACAGTCCAAAGTACTTTACAGCTTATTGCTCCACTGATAGACCTCAGGTAAAGCGGATGAATAGTTGAGTTCGTACATTTGGGACTTGATAAAGGCAATCTTGTCCTTGGGTTCTGGTTGGACTGTTGCAAGACCTGTAGAAATAATGATTAGTTTAACTGAAAAATACAATTTGCAGCTTTTAGCTTACCCTTCTCGTAGGCGTACTCCATAATCTTAACCGCGATCTCAATCGAGCATTGTGTGATCGTAGATAGTGGTGGGTAAAGGCTTCCCTTTGCAAGATCCTCTTCTGAACAGATTTCAGCTAACTTCTCGGCAGAAATTAGGAATACCTCCTCTGGAATGGTCAACATACCAGCACAGATGACACCCAACGCAACACCGGGGAAAATATACGAATTATTGCCTTGTCCTGGATAGAAGGTCTTGCCGTTGTATTCTACGGGATCAAATGGTGATCCCGAAGCAAAAATACATTTTCCCTTTGTGTGGGTGTAGGCCTGCACAGCAGTACACTCGGCTTTGACAGTGGGGTTTGAGAGTGCGAAAATGATTGGTGTCTCATTCAATTCGGCCATCTTTTCCAAAATTGCTGGGGTAAAGGCTCCACCAATGGCAGCGGCTCCAATCAGGACAGTCGGCTTGAGAACGTTTACTGCTTCGGCCAGGGTGTCGACAGGTTCATGCTCATGGGCGAAGTGCATCTTGTGCACTGAAAGTCCACCACTTGGACGATCTTTTACAATAAGACCCTTGCTGTCCACCAGCCAGACACGCTTCTTGGCATCTTCTTCACTTAGGCCCTCCTGTTGCATTGCCATCACACACAGGCCGGCAATACCTAAAGCTGCTTCGCCGGCTCCTTGGAACAGAATGGTGTTCTCTTTCAAGCTGGTGTTTTTGATTTTCAGTGATGCCAAAAGTCCAGCCAATGCCACAGATGCGGTACCTTGAATGTCATCGTTAAACACACAGTTTGTATCACGATATTTAGACAATAGACGGAATGCATTTGCGTTGCCGAAATCTTCAAATTGCACCAAACAGTTTTGACCAAAACGGCGGACAACTGCTTGCATGAATTCCTCAATGAATTCATCATACTCCGTGCCGGTGACACGCTTTTGACGCAAGCCAATATACAAAGGATCATCCAAGATCGACTGAGTGTTGGTTCCTACATCCAGTGTAACTGGAAGGCACTGTTGGGGCTTAATCCCTGCCAATGCTGTGTATAGGGACAGTTTACCAACAGGAATACCCATACCGTTGACACCTAAATCGCCCAAACCAAGAATACGCTCACCATCAGTCACGACAATAGCACGCACATCAGTTTCCGGCCAGTTCTGAAAAAGTTAGACATCATTAGTTGATTTGTTATGTACATCCTTTTGCTTGTGTATATACCTTCAAGACATTGTAGACATGTCCCTTATCCTTAATGGTGATGTACATGCCTTTAGGATTTTGGAATACTAAACTGAATTTTTGGCAACCCAAGCCAACGATAGGAGTGTACACGATTGGCATACATTTGGCAATGTCAGATGCGAGAACATTGTAGAAAAGACGTTCGTTGCGATCAGCCAGACCGCTCAAGTACATGTACTTGTCCAAATCGTTTTCCAAACGATCGAGTAGCAGTAAAGCATGTTTCACTTGTTCATCGAGGGTTTTTACAACTGCCGGCAGAAGGCCTTGAATGCCCATTAGCTGACGTTCCTCTAGACTGAATGCCAGACCCTGAAAATAAAAATTAAAATATTGAGTACATATACTGACAAAAGGTAGTTTAATTGGCAAGGTACACTAAAGACAATCTTAAGATATAAAGTCATTGCCTACGCAGACGATGTGGCGATACTGGTTAAATGGAAATTCCTACCCACTGTTAATGACCTGCTCGGGCATGTATTGAAAACTCTCAAAAAGTGGACAAAAGAATGTGGGCTTGGCATCAACCACCAGAAAACAGAACTCGTTCTCTTTACTAATAAGAGGAAAATACCAACAGTTGGCCTACCGGTTATCGACGGTGCTACCCTCAAACTATCTGATAGCGCAAAATATCTGGGTGTCATTCTTGATAGAAAACTCAACTGCAACCTAAATGTATGCGAACGCAGGAAAAAGGCCACAGTAGCTTTCTAAACGTGTAATCGAATATTCGGGAAATACTAGGGCCCGAACCCCAAGGTTATCCTATGGATGTACACGACCATTGTAAGACCTATATTAGCATATGGAGGACTTGTTTGGTGGCAATCCACAAACAAAGTCACTCATCTGAAATATATGAGAAAGTTACAAAGAATAGCATGTGTGGGCGATACTGGTGCAATGAGAACCACACCAACAGCGGGACGGGACACCATTCTTAACCTGCTACCGCTCTAGACCTTTACATGCAAGAATCTGCAGCCAAAAGTGATCTTAGAATAAGCCAGCTCAACTGCTGGAAAACGAACTTAGAATGACATGCTCAAATTATAAACAGAAACCTGGGGATAGGTACTGGTGCAATGAGACCACCAACAGCGGGACTGGAAACCATTCTTAACCTGCTGCCGCTCTAGACCTTTACATGCTAGAATCTGCAGCCAAAAGTGATCTTAGAATAAGCCAGCTTAACTGCTGGAAAATAAACTTAGAAGGACATGCTCAAATTCTAAACAGAAACCTGGGGATACTGGTGCAATGAGACCACCAACAGCGGAACTGGAAACCATTCTTAACCTGCTGCCGCTCTAGACCTTTACATGCTAGAATCTGCAGCCAAAAGTGATCTTAGAATAAGCCAGCTCAACTGCTGGAAAATAAACTAAGAAGGACATGCTCAAATTCTAAACAGATACCTGGGGATACTGGTGCAATGAGACCACCAACAGCGGGACTGGAAACCATTCTTAACCTGATGCCGCTCTAGACCTTTACATGCTAGAATCTGCAGCCAAAAGTGATCTTAGAATAAGCCAGCTCAACTGCTGGAAAATAAACTTAGAAGGACATGTTCAGATTCTAAACAGATACCTGGCGATACTGGTGCAATGAGACCACCAGCAGCGGGACTGGAAACTATTCTTAACCTGCTGCCGCTCTAGACCTTTACATGCAAGAATCTGCAGCCAAAAGTGATCTTAGAATAGGCCAGCTCAACTGATGGAAAATAAACTTAGAAGGACATGCTCAAATTCTAAACAGATACCTGGGGAAACTGGTGCAATGAGACCACCAACATCGGGACTGGAAACCATTCTTAACCTGCTGCCGCTCTAGACCTTTACATGCTAGAATCTGCAGCCAAAAGTGATCTTAGAATAAGCCAGCTCAACTGCTGGAAAATAAACTTAGAAGGACATGCTCAAATTCGAAACAGAAACCTGGGGATAGGTACTGGTGCAATGAGACCACCAACAGCGGGACTGGAAACCATTCTTAACCTGCTGCCGCTCTAGACCTTTACATGCTAGAATCTGCAGCCAAAAGTGATCTTAGAATAAGCCAGCTCAACTTCTGGAAAACGAACTTAGAATGCTCAAATTATAAACAGATACCTAGGCTCAGCTGTATCTTCTGACTACATGCTGCCCCAATGTGACTTTCAAAGACCATTCTCTTGCATGTTTCCAAGTAGAGTGGAGTGGGATAGGAACGAACTGCGCATCGAAACCATATCCATCTACACTGATGATTCAAAAATGGACGTAGGCGTTGGAGTCTTTTCAGAAACACTAAGGCTAAACAGCACTTTTCGTCTCCTTGAGCACAGCAGTGTCTTCCAGGCTGCGTTATTGGCAGTAGCAGAGGCAGTCAAAGCGACCTCAATGCTGGCGTTACCACCAGATGATATCACCATCTTCATTTACATGCGAAGCGTTGTCGTGAAGAGCTAAAGATTTTTGGCGTCCAACATCATGTTAAGCTCTGCTCGGTCCCCGGACACAGAGGCATACAGGGCAATGAAATTGCTGATGAACTGGCGAGAAAAGGGATCTGCTTCCAGAATTAATCAAGCAGACCAGTCTGTGAAGCCGCCACTGTGTGACCTAAAATCATGGATGGGACAGAAAACACTGAATATTGCCAAAAACAGGTGGAACTCCCTATTCTCTCTTTTTTTCGGCTACAAGGACTTTCATGAGGACACACCAAACTTTCTATGTCACTGTCCGGGTATATCTAACTCAAGCATTAAATTCAAGGGGAATACTTTTGCTGTTGCCTAGTCGTAAGTGTGTTGGACTACTAAGCTATAGTTCTCTGTTTCAAATCCCGAAAATGGCAACAAAACGTCTGACAAACATCCAAGGGTAACAGTGTCATGAGAAACTTCTAAAATTTGCCGTTCGCATTCGGCGAAGTGACAAAAATTATAACTTCGCTTACACAAATGAAGGGAGGAGCTATGTTTGGGGCCTTTTATTGACAGTTAATGGCAGATAATCCATTTTTAACTTTTTACCATCAGGCTTTGGCAGAAACACAGTTTTTTGTATTAAAGAGCATTAAAGCACAAAGATCACCGAAATGGTGGTCGAAAGAGATTCAATGCTATAGTAGGTCAACTATAGTAGGGCAAGTCAGCAACTGATTGGCCAATCAAAGAATGTTCAAAAGTCCAGTCAACAGAGCCAAATGTGGAAAACACAACAACTGATAAAGCAGACGTAGAAAAATATTCTTATATTAGAAACTGGCCATGACAGGTTATCTCAAGAGATTGGACAAATTATGAATCACTAACCCAACATTCGGAGACCCAGTTTCAAGGTTGTTATACACACTCGGATGAGTCACAAAAGAAAAAGTAATTCAAAGCAATATAGAATTAGCAACAGCGGATAATATGAATCTAATTGGGCAAATGACTCTACACACCTACAGTGCGACTGAAAACGACTCTTAGGTAGGTGTTGAAGCCAGAGTGTTTTCGGAAAATAAGTTCTTAACATCACATTCAGCCTTCCCGATCACAGAAGTGTCTTCCAGGCGGAGATATTGGCAGTACCAGAGGACATCCAAAGCGACCACAATACTTGAGATACATTTTTCATCGATAGTCAGGCTTCAAAAAAGCAATTTCTGATTTCGAAATTAAATCTAAAACGCAGAAACTCTCTGTCAAGAATTATTAAATGAAACCCAATCTGGAGTTAACTTGAATCCATACCCCCTGAGCGGCCGTTTACGCCATTGGCAACATTTGTTAGAAACTGCTGAAAATATCAAAAACGTTTTACCGCTAAATGGTTTTAGTTAAATTTGTTTTACTCCTTATTCCCCATGTCAAGCGCTATCTCCAATAAAAGCAATCTCTGATTTCAAAATTAAATCTGAAACGCTAAAACTTAACTACTCTCTGTCAACCTTTATTAAATGCAATCCCATATGAAGTTATAGACTTGAATATAAACCTCCTAAGCTGCCATTTAACAAACTGGCCATTATACCACTGGGCCTAGAGCGTGTTCTGGACATTCAAGTTTTCTTGACGAATCTTCGCTATCCAATCCATAGCACTCCTACCTCAAGGGCAGATTCACGGAAACAGCTCTCCACGAGGTTGTGCGGACAATCAAAAAATCCCCACACTATAAAGAATACACTCTAGCCTCCTTCTTAGATATAGAGGGAGCTTTCAACAACGTCCTCACTGGAGCTATTCTTTAATCTCTGTTCGAGCTGGGTATAGAGGAATCTATTAGACAATGGATAGTCTCTATTCTCGGAACAAGAATTATCCAGGCAACACTTGGCAACAGAGATTTAAACAAATTTGCCCAATAGAGGAACGCCACAGGGCGGCGTCATCTCTCCTCTACTCTGGTTATGAATGAAATTCTAGTTAAATAAGACGAGGAACGGGTCAAAGTTGTCGCGTATGCGGATGACGTGGTGATACTAGTGTCATGAAAATTCCCCTCCATAAAAAATTAAATCATGGGTGCTGCTCTAAACTAGGTTAGCACCTGGGCTGTATGTTGTGGCCTCGGTGTAAACCCGAGCAAAACGAATTTGGTGCTACTCACCACCAAAACCAAAATACCTGATTTCACCATCCCCAGTCTAAATGGCCAACCACTTGACCCAACCCTTAACTGGAAACACAACATCGAACATAGAGTAAGGAAGGCATGTTATGTTTGCAGCAAAACCTTTGGAAAAAAGTGGGGACTTCAACCAAAGATGGCCTTGTGGATGTACACAGCAGTGGTACGTCCAATTCTCACATACGGCTCACTATCATGGTGGACGCATTGAGTAAAAGCTACAACCTCACAAAACTAAAAAGGCTGCAAAGAACAGCCAGTATAAGCACCAGGGGCGCACTGAGGTCGGCGCCAATGGATGCCCTTACTGTGCCTCTCGACCTACACATTAAAGATATCGCTTTATGTAGCTCAGTAAGCCTCAGTAAGCCTGCTGGACTGCAAGACCATATGGCCAAAGTAATATCCTGGACTCTTTACCAAACGGCATGGTCACGTTTCCAACAGACTACATCACACCCACACTAAGCATCAAGATAAGCTTCCACGTAGGTTTTCCCACCAGAGCTCAGTGGAAGATGAACGACGTAGTAAGAGATTTCAACACGGTCGTCTATACCGACGGATCTAAGATAAACAGTGGTGTGGGGTCCGGAGTCTACTTGGAATCACTGAAAATCGTCCCTATCGATGCATCCGTCGGAGCGGACAATTTTCCGCAACGCGTACTTCGTCGGAGGTTTAAATTTCATTCGAGGTATGTGTCATCCGAAGAAAATACTACACAAATGCGACGGCTTCACTTCACTACAATTCGAAAATATATTGTGTCGGAGGAAAACATAAAAAGAAATGGCACTTAGCTGTCAAATATTGCATGAAAAATGCACCTGAACGTACTTCAAGGCACTTCAACGCAACGGGTTACAAAATGTCGGAGAAATATTCCGAACAGCTTTTCAGAAGTACAAAATCGGAGAATTTTCCGCTCCGAGGGATACCTCGATAGGGCCGAACTTCAGTATCATACCGCCTCCCGGATTTTGCCAGCGTATTCCAGACGGAACTAGTGGCTATCCGAGAGTCTTGCACACTACTGGGGCGTGACACTACGAAAAGGCAAAATATTGCTATTCTCATAGATAATCAAGCCGCCATTAAGGCCTTCAACCTTCCTCCAAGCTGGTACAGGAATGTTGGAACAAACTTGCCCACCTGGGCGAACGCTTCAGGGTCACACTTCAAGAACAAACAACCTCATGAATAGAACCCGCCTAGACATCGCAAGAATTACGGCGATAGTCACGGGAAACTGGCCAAATGGAGACCATGCGGCCAAACTAGGGATCCCATACAACTCCCAAACCCGCAGTTGCGGGAACACAAATGAGAGAGAAACACTCTCCCATTTCATTTGCAAATATCCGGCACTAGCAAAAGCCAGATTGCGTGCTTTAGATCAACCATTCTTCGACTACCTTAGCGATATCTCGGTTAAAAGGATACAAGAGACCGTCTGTAACACATCCACAACTATCATCATAATAAAGGTCACACGAGTCGTGGTAACAAAAAGGCACATAAGTGCTACTTGGGTTCATGCTGAACCGCGACTACTACCTACCTACCTCGACCACTGGACACTCCCATGATTTGATAGATAGGTACTGCTGAAAATATCAACAACCGCTATAGGGTGTTAGTTTAATTTGTTTAACCTTTGATTTCTCATGTCAAGCGCTATCTGACTTTTGATTTTTTCAGGACCACCAGGGAACACTTCACATTTAATGAGAAGATATAAATCGGAAAGCATAACAATCTATTGTATATAACTTAATTCAGTTTTATTTAGTTATCTAATATTCTAGGTACTTGTAATATAATCCCTAAGCCACAAAAAAAACCCACCATGTACTAAGAAACATAAACCTCATTTGATATTTATTGCACTTCGGTTGGATTAGGTATAAAAAAACGCTATGTAACACTATGTTATCTCTAACACGGAATGTAGACGGGTAACTAAGTGCAAATTCGTACTAAAAAAACACATTTACCAGGCATTGCTCAAATGCAAATAATATAGGTGCCGCCACTTTTCAAGTGCAATGTGTTACCTATGTTAGAATTTCATTTGCAATTAGTAATTATTCATTCTTATTAATTACCCTGTAAGATATGTAAAAAGCACATTTTATGAAAACACTAGATAATAGCGTTTTCGAATGAAAAAAGATTTACACCTACATGCACCAACACTAATAGCGTTTTCGATTGGGATACAAAAAGCACTCTTTTTTTAGTCTAGAGCACTTTTTTTTACTCTAGATCTATTTTTTCGTTTTCGATTGGGATGCAAAAAGCACTCTCTTTTTACTCTAGAGTACTTTTGGAGAATCTGGATTCCAAGTCAGATTTACACCAACATGCACCAACACAAAAACATTTAACATCTGACTTAATATGTCAATTTGAAGTTAGCATTTCCCAGTTTGATGATTAAAAAGTGATTTTCGGGGAAAACGTTTAGAAATTAAAATATTTTTGGATAATCATGTTCTAAAATTCATAAGCTTTGTTTTGACACCAACTCGCCAATGGTTGAGTTTATAAAAAGGCCGCAATGAGTAAAAGAAAATTTCAAATGATGGTTTACATTGATAGCTAATATTTTTTTTATACCCTATCCCATAGGGGGGTATATTAGTTTTGATACTTAGTTTGTAACATAGAGAAATAATTTAGCTACATATACCTCAAAGTATATGGATCGACTCAGAATCGCTAGCTGAGTCGAATTAGCCATGTCTGTCTGTCCGTCCGTCCGTCTGTCTGTTCGTCAGCGATTTTTGGGCCTTAATTTTTGAGCTAGGATAATGACATTTGGTATATAGGATCCTCGTCCGTGCCACCAGAACAAGTGTAAACATTTTTGAAATCCGCCCACTGCCACGCCCCCTTTTTAGGAAAACGTATTTTTTGGCCAAACCGTAAGGAATTTTAAAAAAGTGTCTGAGCAGCATATTTAGAGAATCGTAATATCTATATTTCGTCAATACAAAGTTTTTTGCCACGCCCACTTTTTGGGGGCGTTTTTTATAAAAAAAACCTTTTTTGGCCAAATTTGAAAATTTTCGAAAAAAATTTTCATGCAAAATCATTGGTAGTATTAATATGAACATTTCGTCCATAGACCATTTTAACCCACGCCCACTTTTTGGGGGCGTTTTGTTACAAAAAAACATTTGTATGCCCTGCCCCAAGGCATATGCTATAGAAAAACGTTGTTCTTCGTCGAACCATAAAAGAATTATATAAACCTTCTGAACAATATGTTGTGACAACGCCATTTTTAATACTTTATGCCCATAAAGACCACATTTTGGGGATATTAATTTTAAGGATGGGATGGGATAGGGTATTAAACGATCCGCACAGCGGATTGTAGCCTTCTCATATGTTTTATTTATTTATTTGATCTACCATGTACGTATAACAGATTATTTTGACTTAATAATAAAAATAGTTTAATCCTGAAAAAAAAGATTAAATAAACTTTAAAAAAAAAAACTTCAAAGTGAAGAAAAAAATATATATTTAATAAAAAACTCTATAATCATAGAGAAAAAATAAAAAAAAAATAAAAACCTTTTCTAAGAGTTTAGACTTAGCGAAGGAATTGTTAGTATTTGGGATGTGAAATTGTTAAGTTAGTGAAAAGACATGGAAAGATCTTTTTTAAATGCTTATCTTCTTTTTGAAAATTCGCATTCGTCAGAACTGCACATTTCGTTGAAATATGTGATGCATCTTGATATTGGTTCATTTTGGCAATAAGCTGTTCTGTGCCTATATGCTATGAACATATCTTTTGGGCGAAGGTGTTTCACAGGTGCATAAATATTAAGACAAGCTAGCAATTCGGATGAATTTATCCGAGAACATATAATATCCCTAATGAACATAACGCCAGTTAGCTTCCTTCGAGTAGAAAGAGTTTGCAAGCCCAGTAATAAGCATCGAGCTTTATAATCAGGTAATTCATCATACCAGTTTAATTTTTTGATAGCATACCTGGTAAAGTTTTTCTGTACCCGCTCGATTCTATCTATATGCGTTTGATGGTAAGGAGACCAAACAACCGAAGCATATTCCATAATTGATCTAACTAGAGAACAATAAATTGATTTTAATGTATAAGGGTCTTTGAAATCAAAGGAATTTCTTTTCAAAAAACCTAATAATGAATTTGCCCTTGATATTGTTACATCGTAATGTGAAGTAAATGTAAATTTTTTATCAAATCGAATGCCGAGATCGGTTATTTCATTAACTCGTTCTAAAACAGTTTCATTGCCTGCGTAAGTGAACATAATATCATCTAGCTGCCGTGAAGCTGTAAACGTTTTTCACTTCTCTACGTTCAAAGTTAAAGAATTTTTATTACACCAGCGAAATAAGTTTTGAAAATCAGATTGAAGATTTTCACAGTCGCTAACAGATTTTATTTGAGTGTAAAGCTTCCAATCATCGGCATATCCTAAGCATTTCGAATGTTTAATGAAAGAAGGTATGTCATTAGTGAACAAAATAAAGAGAAGAGGACCCAAATGACTTCCTTGAGGTACACCACTGTTTACACTAAAGGGTAGAGATGTTGAATTACCCAGTTTGACTTTTTGTTTTCGATTTGCCAAATAATATAATTGCGGCCTTAAGATAAACAATAAGCTGTCAAATGGCACACGAACACACACAGAAAACCAGAGTAACCTCTTTAATGTTCGATTGGGACGGGTAGAATCTGAAATCTGAGAGCAAATCCGAAAATCCCAATCGAAAACGCTTTAAGATGGGCAAACTTTGGAATCTATTTTTTTTTTATTTTCTACAAATAAACTTAATTTTCCGCTACAAATTTAAGATTTGGTAACATTGTTTTTTTTGGTAACATTGTTTCACTCATATCTGAGTGCCCATGCGTAAATTTTCAACTTGTTTCGTCAGCCATTTTCCCTGTAATGTCACGTGACTAAAATGGTAGATTGACCAATAAGAACAGAGCTTCATCAAGATGTATTACTAAAACTGGAACTCGAAACACGGTAAATCTCCGCTTTGCCAAATGAGGAATTGTGTTCCACTTAAATGTCATAATCTTACAGGATGTTGAAACATTTCACCATGCCTAGGATCTATACTTTTCTGCTTTCATAGTTTTAAGTTTTGCTTCTGTTCGCGTCTGATGGTTGAATAGTCGCGAACAAGGGATAAGGGTATTTTATTTTTTTTATTTCTGTATGCACATGGGGGCTCAGTGGAGCGATGGTTAGCGCGATTAACTGCCGCGTAGAAGGTCTGTGTACGATTCCCAGCCGTAGAAACACCTAACTGATTTTTCATTTGCCCTCCTCTCGTGATGATCTAACAAATCATCCGAGTAGTATAAATTGTAAAGATTAGCTTAGCCGTTCGGAGTCGGCATAAAAAAGGAGGTCCCGCCATCGTGCAAGAAGTACACACGTACACATGAATGGTTGTGAGAAAGCTAGGCCCCGGATACTTACGAGCCTGTTGCGCCAAAAATTGTATTTTTTGTTAATGCACAGGCGGCTGAACATTAGGCTCATTTTAAAGTTGAAAAAATTCGTCACGGTCTAATTTATTGAATAATTATTGTTCTTACCTACACACTCAACATTGTAAAGGATGTTATTATGTTAACAGAAGTCAACAAAATGATTAAAATTTTGAAAACAAAGTCGTCGTCATAAATTTCGCAACCATAAAAATAATTCCTTGGTAACTCTGCAAAGCTGGGGAACAGGCAATTGTAATAGATTTCCGTCTTTTTGGTAATTTATTTGACACAATACCTGTATAACTATTATGGGTGGGAAAATAATTTATGAACTCGAATTCGTGTGACCCTGAAACACTGTATAACTATACTACCGTTGAAATGTGTTTTTATGAATTCTAATGAATTAGGGGTTTATGTATTTTTCTCGATAAGTCAAATAAAAACTGTAGTCAGTGTTCGGCGTGCAAGCTTCATGTCGTTTCAAAAAAAAAATGTTTTCATAACTCAGATTGATGTGAAAACCGTACTAATACAATATGCACACATTTTTTTCTGAAGCCCAGGAGCCCTCAACATGCTATTAAGCCTCTGCTTAAAATTTTTACTATACATGCTAAAAGGACCATTCCACGATTAAATTATTTTCTCCAATTTGATTTCAGAGTTGTCTTATTTTCCCTTTGAGTTTTGTGACCTATTAATAAGGACTACTAAGATCGGGTCCCTGATTTAAATCCGGAAAGTAACAACTCCAAAAATCCAAATCAAATCCACTACACAGTAGAAATTACAAGAATAAGTCTACATCACCAGATAGCCGCAGCTGGTTCGAATAAAGCCAAGTCTAGAGGTCCAATTTTCAACCACTTGTTTCGAGCATTTGGGGCCGTATATCGGCAAAAACGCCAAGAATGTTGGCTTCCAAGTCCCCTAACGTTTCTAGTTTGTTGGCGTAGACGAGCGACTTCACATATCCCCAAAGAAAATAATCCAATAGTGTCAAATCACACGATCTTGGTGGTGCTTTAGAAAAATTTCCGCTTCAGGAAATTTGTTTTTTGTTAGTAAAAAATCTTTAATGACAAAGATTTTATCTATTATTTTGGAATTGTCGCAAAAAGATGCAAGTCCCTGAACCCCTACAAAGCAATACAACGCTAATTATATTAATTTATAAATTAATGACTAAAATTGACCGCAATTAATGCCTAAAAATCCCAACTATTTGCAATTCATCCATCTATCTGTGCAAACATAAAATGTGTGCAATTGCAGGCACCATACCGCTAGCAAATCTTGTGAAACAAGATATTACGAAAAAAGTAAATTGCGCCAAATCCGTTCATGAAGGCAGGCATGATTCATGCGGCAGCATTGATACTTACCAACAAAAACAAAAAAACTTGTGAAAGTATGACATTGTTGAGTTAACGATTTGAACTACACGAGTAAAAACAAAAAGTGATCTTTTATACAACCGGTAATCAAACACAATTTAATAATAACCTCAAAATTGATTTCAATCATTGACGGCCATATGGAGCGTATGAGTAACATTTTTGTTTTCAGTCATTTTCAGTCAATCTAATGTCAATTGCATTAGCTGACAATTTATTAGAAATGACATAAGACTTATATAATCTGATAGCAGTTCCATAAAGTGACATGGCAAAATGATTTTAGATTGTGCAGGTGTCATTTGTATGATTGGTTTTATTTTTAAACTATTCACAAAATTGACGATTACACTCAAGTTGACATTGAACTTCAGAGTAATGGGCTGAGGTAGTGACTTATCGCATGTAAGTGCTTTCGTTTACATAATCCATTCCATTCACTTGTAGATTATATTGCAAAGTTTGTTTGTAAAGATGTAGTGGTGTGGAGTACGATCAAATTAAATCGCGTGATCTCAATCACGCAAGTGATCGCATAGACTTATAGTGTTACATGTCTCGTAGATGGTATAGATTGTGGGAAGCAAAAAATTGCATTAATTAAGGTTTCTTATTTTTACCGGTACAATAATTATTGGTATTTGTAATTCAAGTTCAACATTTTATTTTTAAGTTTACAAATTCGCTAACCGAAACATTTATAGAAGATATATGAACAAACGTGAGTAGTGCCATTGGCTTCTAGGTTAACTAATTGACTAATTCGTTTGAGAAATAGAACGACTACATGCATTAAACCAAATAAACAGGGTCATAGTCAATACAATAGAATATGTTTACTTTAGTACATTTTTTTAAGTGTTTTGCAAAAAAAATCGAAACAATTATTATAGGTGGCCCATAGGACATGAATCGTGGAATAAATTTTTCTACTTTTTTTGCGGAAGAATTCAAATATTTGCAACCAAAAAACATCGGGTGACAGCTTTTGCGACGGGTGACAACTTTTGCGCCACCTTGTATATATAGGTTTTTATGAACGCTTTTCGGGGTTGAAGATTTAAAAAAAAAAAAAAAACATTGAAAACAATAAACTTTTTACAATGAAATCACTTACATACTTGTTAAACATTATAGGGAAAACATTATTTTAAACAATTTTCTTCATAACGATTCCCGATTACATTCTTTTTTTTATGCTCCGTCTGTAAAGCCGTTCATGCCCAATATGTATTGATATTGCATTTTCTTATGGCGTTTTCCATTGATAAATCTGAATTTTGATCTAAAATTTGATTTTATTTGGTGCCAATGGAACACGATTTCAGACTTTTTATTTCTTTTTATCTCTGTTTTGTTGTAATTTCGTGTCTCTGAAGTTAGTATTGGTGTAGCTGTGAAGTTTCAAGTCATACAGATTGTTTGTTTTTAATTTAATTTTTATTTCACATAGAACTGCTACCCCACTTATTAATTAACGCTGATTAGCTAATCAATGACTAACTTAACACTTTTCCGCGCAAATGTCAAAAGTTAGTCACCAATTAGCTAATCAGCGTTTATTAATAAATAAGGGGGCTATAGTTTTAATAATTAATAATACATAGTTGTTCACAACCGAAATAATAATAAATCAAAACGGAAACCACTCTAGCTAAACTGACAGCTATCATATCATTGGGATACAAAAAGCACTCTAGAGCACTTTTTTCTGCTTTAGATCAATTTTTTTTCGTTTTCGATTGGGATACAAAAAGCACTCCAGAGCACTTTTTTTTTTGCTTTAGATCAATTTTTTTCGTTTTCGATTGGAATACAAAAAGCACTCTTATTTTTACTCTAGAGAATTTTTGATGAATATCGATTCCAAATGAGATTTAGGGCTGAACTATTATAGATGGAAGCAATCGGAAGCTAATGACAAAATTCTTCGTTTAGTTTTCTTCAGTACTCTCAATAACTCAAGTTGCCCATAATAGACTTTTGTGAATAGCGATTGCAAACAATAGAAACAAAATTTCGTTTTCTTAGGAACTTACAAATTTAAATGTACACAGCTGTTGAAATGAAATGTAAAATTTGTGTATGAAAGAACAAAAGAAAGAGAAAGAGCGAATGAATTCTATTATAGTTCAGCCTTTACACCTACATGCACCAAGCCAAAAACATTTGACATCTGACTAATGTCATTTTGAAGTTTGCATTTTGCAGTTTGATTTGTGTTTTTAGTAATCAGTGAAAAAGAAAATTAAAATATTTTTGGATAATCATGTTCTAAAATTCATAATCTTTGTTTTGCCACCAACTCCCCAATGCTTGAATTTATAAAAAAAAAACCGCAATGAGTAAAAGAAAATTTCAAATGATAGTTTTCAAGGATAGCTATAACCGTGGTCTAAAAATAAACAATAAGCTGTTAAATGGCACACTAATACACACACAAAACCAGATTAACCTCTGTTATGTTTGATTAGGACGGGTAAAATCTGAAATCTGAGAGCAAATCTGAAAATCCCCATCGAAAACGCTATTAGTGAAGTGCAAGGAGGGGTAAATCTGCCGAAAATCCAGATTTGCAAAATTTATCTGAGATCAAAAAAAAAAATAATTTGTTTGCCCAGATCAGACATGGGAGTAATGCATTGGCATTGTCATTTTCATTGGCAATGATAAAATCAATGCTAAAACATATGAGAAGGCTACAATCCGCTGTGCGGATCGTTGAATACCTTATCCCATCCTATCTGTAAAACCAAAATCCCCAAAAAGTGGACATGGCTAAAACACGATGTGGATTAAATAGAGAAAATGACGTTGTCACAACATATTGTTCAGACAGTTTATAAAACACTTTTACAGTTCTACAAAAGACAAGGTTTTTATCCTGCATATGTTATGGTAGTGTATAAAAATAGTTTTTATATAAAAATGACCCCAAAAAGTGGGCGTGGGTTAAAATGTTTTAAAGATGAAATGTTCATATTAATATTACCAATGATTCTGCATCGATTTTTTTTTTTCGAAAAATTTAAATTTAAAATTAAAATATAGATGTTAAGATTGTCTAAATGGGTTGTTCAGAAACTTTTTCAAAATTCCTTACGGTTTAGCCAAAAACAACGATTTTATAAAAAGGGAGCATGGCAGTAAGCGGATTTCAAAAAATGTTTACACTTGTTCTGGTGGCACGTACAAGGATCCCATGTACCAAATTTCAATAACCTAGCTCAAAATTTAAGGCCCAAAAGTATACCATCGTCATCGCTGTCGTCGAAAGGAAAAAAAAGGATGTGCGGCAAATGTTGGACTACTTATATGATTCAAGTTTAGCAGTTCCGAACCATTACTAATAACCTTTTTAACAAAAACTTCTTGAAGTTATGAGGTAGAGCAATTCGGTGCAGTTTCTTTCCAATTTTGGAGTAATTTGGCACAATTCATTATTTTGATTAATGATTTCCAAACAGGGTCTGTGCATTAGATTGAATCGAAAATCACACATCAGTATACTATTGGACAGTCGAGTAGCATTCAAAGCACTCATGTCTTTAAACTTTGAGTCTAAGCTGGGTTGGGACCGTCTCCTGATTCTATTTATTTCGCATAATATAATCACTCCCTGGACACAGAGCCATCTCTGATAATGAAACAGCAGATGAATTTGAAAGGTAATGTGCCAACACCCCATTCATTTGACCTTAAACTTTTTGTGGTTTACCCATTAACCATATAAAGAATGAGTTATCCCAGCGGAAACGCCAAGAAAAACTCCTCCACTGGAGCATCTATATTATCTATACATCATCCCAATACCATTTCAAAAAATAATAAAAAAAAGAAACAAAATTGTGTAGGTACTTTATTTTTTTCATACTCTTGAATGCATTGAAAATTTTCAATGGAAATAAAAAAAAAAAATTCATTGGCATTGCGTTTCTCAATGCTAATGAAAATTTTTTCATTGGCATTACTTTCACTCAATGCTAATGCTGTTTCCAATTTCATTAGTGTAGTAATGCATTACTCCCATGTGTGGCCCGAATGAACACAACAACTGTCGAAATCGGTCTTTTGGCATATCTAGATCAAAAAAAAGATTGATTTTTTTACCAATGGAAGACGCCATTGAAATATATAAAAACAAACTCTTCATAAAAACTGCATTTGACATTAAAATGAGTCTTGTGTCTAACTATTTCAAGTCCGTTGATTGACTGATATTTTATCAAACTAGCTGACGAAAATGAACGTATTGTTCTTCACAACATATCTTAAAAAGTCTGCCGCGCTGGTAAAACCACGACGTAGGCCTCCTATTTATAATACACTTTACTATTCCTTTAGTGTTGATGAAAAACTGGATCTGTTCAGCGCATACACACAAAAACCGAACCTTCTTTTCCTATTGACCAATTATATTTACTACTCTACTCTACTTTTAAAGGTCATGGCCCATGGGCGCCCATATAATGACCACAAGTATGGCTCATCGCTGAATATTTGACTTATATAATCCAAAAATGTAACTAATCACTTCACCATATGATGGTGAATCAGACATTATTGCGATCGATAATTCAAATACATGTGCGTGCATTTACAATCAAGAAACGTCATCTACAATAAATTATAAAATATAAATTATTACCCACCTTACTCATTTCAATTCAAAGGTTTCCTTTGCTGATGACAGTATCTTTAGCTTTTTATAAACGTTTTCTGTTGATCAGTTTTCTGAAATTCTCTCTTTTGGACGGAGAAACAAACCATAAGTGGAAGATCCACTTCCACAAATCTATCCCTGTTGACAAATTTTTGCACTAATAGCATGGAAAATAGGAAACAAGTAGATGTTATATTTACGGATTTTTCAAAAGCTTTTGACAGAGTAAACCACTCAATTTTAGTTCAAAAACTTAAAATGCTAGGTTTTCATTCTAATTTATTAAAGTGGATTGAATGTTACTTAACAAATAGAGTTCAGTTTGTTAAAATTGGTTCAAGTTCAAAAATATTCAATTTTTCCGGTGTACCTCAAGGTAGCCACCTGGGACCTCTCTTATTTCTTCTTTTTATAAATGACCTACCATCACAAATAACTTCTTCAAAGTGTCTAATGTTTGCCGACGATGTTAAAATATATAAAATGGTAAGTTCCTTGTCAGATTGTGTCGCCCTACAAAAAGATATTAGTTACTTATCAAATTGGTGTGATATAAACAAATTGCCATTTAATATATCTAAGTGTTCTGTCCTTACGTTCACAAGGTGTCATTGTCTTATTATCTTTGATTTCTCAAACACTGCTCTTAAAAGAGTTTTTAATCAAACAGATTTAGGAGTAATTTTAGATTCAAAATTAGATTTTAAAATGCATTTTGATTACATTATTTCCAAAGGAAATTCTATGCTTGGGTTCCTTTTTCGAAATTCAAATGATTTTCGCTGCCCATACACATTGAAATCGCTTTTAATTAGTTTTGTTAGACCTATACTCGAATATTGCTGCGTAGTTTGGTGTCCATGCTATAATAATAGCATGATTCGTATTGAAAAATTCAAAAAAGATTTACTCGGTTTGTTCTTCGTAAGTTAAATTGGTCTCTGCCTTTGCTACCTTATGTAAATAGATGCGCTCTTATAAAATTACAACCTCTTTATACAAGAAGGAAATTCTTCTTTATTTCACTTGCAAGGGATGTTGTAACGGGTCATATTGATTGCATCCCCTTACTATCTTTGTTTAATGTTTATGTTCCAGCACGTCCACTTAGACCTAGGCTGCAGTGTTATTTTGCCATACCAAGACATGAAACAAATTATGGTCGTAATAAACCTGTCACAAACGCATGTCTTTATTTTAACCAATATGCAAATGCAATCGACCTTAATTTGAGCAGAAATGCTTTTAAGATTAAGATTTTCGAAGCAATTAAATAATAAAAATTTTGTATTACTTAATTTTTTATATAATATTACTATATCATTCTAGTCTAAGAAAGTAAAATGTACTTATAGATGAAATAAATAAATAAATAAATAAATAATACCGTCGAAGTATAACTATGCAAACATTAAGCATTTTTATGGTAACGCTAAGGGCCAATGCAGGTCTACGCAAGCCTAACCTAAGTCCAATAGTATGGAATTCAAGCCAAACAACGTTCCGTACTCAGTAATCTATTTGTGTATTATAGTAACTAACGAATTTCATTGGAATTTCTAAATATTGTAAAAGGAATTTTTAATAGAGCGTTGCAAAATGTGAAAACAGTGTATAATATTATATAAAGAGCACTTCGTATTTTTTAAAATTTTTCTGCGCAAATTTGCATTCGCATAGTGGTTTCCTTAATGGATGTATTTTACCTCTTTCGATCAACATATTAAGCGAATATAAGCCCCAACCTTGAGTTCAACGCTCACATCTAGTAAAGTACAGCAAAAGCATCATTGAAGGATACAAAAGCGTGCCACAAAACTGATAGGAGACTCTACAGTAGCGAACTCTACAGTCTCTCTTGAATGTCTTAGGAATGCCTCTTTACAAGATATTCTTATCTCATCCTCAAGTACATATACTTCAAAAACGACAAATAATCAAACAAAACGCATTCACCCCCTTCAACAATCCAATTGTAATACTCGTCATGCAATGAATGTAAATCATTTAGCCACAAGCCTATTATTGAAAGTACTATGACATATAGAGATTCATTCTTAAACCGTATACACAAATGCAGAATACAAAAATACAAATGTTTGGGGCAACAGGCTCGTAAGTATCCAGGGCCTAGCTTTTGCACAACCATTCATGTAAGGGTAAGCGTATGTACTTGTAGCATAATGGCGGGACCTACTGTTTTATGTCGACTCCGAACGGCTTAGTTGAGATAAGCTTTTCGTGACAACTAAAACTACTCGGATGATTTGTCAAATCATCACGAGAAGAGGGCCAGTGAAAAATTATTTTTAGTGTTGCTACGCCGGGGAATCAAACTCAGACAGCTACGCGGAAATTCGTCGCAATAACTATCCCGCCACTGCGCCCGTCGACAAATGTAGAATGCTTTACCAAAACAAGTCCTCCCTTCTATTACATTTTACAACCATTTCAAATCAACTCACATCGGTACTTCCTCTTATCTAATCCTCAAGTTAATTAATTGCTGAGGTAAGTCTGAGTTAAGCCACATCACTTAGGGCCAATTTTTCATTTGTCAGTTAAACAGTCTGATTGCTGTCTAATAAATAAACGTATCTACTCTTTATCTACTAGCTAAGTAGGTGTTTTTCAATCACTGAATACTCCTAGATTGTAATTAAACGATTTTGTCCAACTCAATTGTGTATAACTTCACGACTAACTGAAATAAAAAGAGTGAGATATAGTAACACTCGTATATGTTATAGCTAACAGACTAGTTTTCTCACTGTTGACAGTTCATAAACAGTCAGTTAAAGTTTACCCAGCTCACTGAGGAGCAGATAATTTTATTCGCTAGATAACTGTTATATACCTAGAGTGTGCTATACGCCTATTGAAAAATGTATTTTCATACCCTATCCCATAGGGGTATATTAGTTTTGATACATAGTTTGTAACATAGAGAAATAATTTAGCTACAACTACCTCAAAGTATATGGATCAACTCTGAATCGAAGGCTGAGTCGATTTAGCCATGTCTGTCCGTCCGTCCGTACGTCACCAGTTTTTGGGCCTTAAATTTTGAGCTCCAACGAAGTAAAATTTCTTGGAGTGATCCTCGATAAAAAACTAAGCTGGAACTCCCACATCAACAACAAAATTCAAAAAGCAACCAAAGCTTTGTGGGCTTGCCGAAGCATGTATGGTAAAACCTGGGTAATCTCTCCAAAGACCACACACTGGATCTACACGATCATGGTCAGGCCCATTATAACATACGCTTCAATAGTATGCTGGAACAAAGTCACCAAAAAAACAACTATAAATAAATTAAACAAGGTACAACGGCTTGCCTGTCTGGGCATTACCGGAGCTATGCGTACCTGTCCCACGGCGGCTATAGAAGCCTTAATAGGACTAACACCCCTCCACATTTATATAAAAAAAGTGGCAATTCGCAGCTCAGCAAGTTTGACACAAGCGGAAGAATTAAACATTAGTGAACATCTAAAACTAATTGAACTTCTATCCGAACTTCCAGAACTTGACATGATCTGTGCGGTTACAGACCGCTTACCAAAGACACTATGCTTCGACAAAAGATTCTCAACGGAGATCACAACCAGAGAAGCATGGTGTAGCAACAACCCACCAAACTGTCTAAACGGCCTAAAGTGGTATACGGATGGTTCTAAAATGGACTCAGGGGTAGGAGCTGGCATACATGGATCAAATAAAAACATCTCAATACCTATGGGAAAAAACCCTAGTGTATTCCAAGCTGAGCTCCATGCCATAAAAGAATGCGCAAACCTAATACACAACTCAGGTATTAAAGGCGTAAACATCCATATATTCACAGACAGTCAAGCAGCTATAAAAGCCCTTAGCTCACACATCATTGACTCCAAATCAGTACTACACTGCTTCAACTCCCTCCAAACACTCAGTTCCAGGAACAAAACCAGACTATGGTGGGTCCCCGGACATAAGGGAGTTGAAGGTAACGATAAAGCTGATGAACAAGCCAGAAAAGGTTCTGAAACCCCCTTCATTGGACCTGAACCCTTCTGTGCAATCCCTAAATCAGCCATAAATCTGGTCATAAAAAACTGGGAACAAAACAAATGTGTTTCATACTGGGGAAACATCCCAGGCCTAAGACATGCCAAAAGAGCTATTCAGCCCTTCAAATCAGATGCCAATAAGATACTAAATCTTCTCAGGCACGATATCAAAAACTTAGTAGGCTACCTAACTGGTCATCACGGTCTGCGATATCACCTAAACAAAATGCGTCTAGTCGACTCACCGGAGTGCAGACTATGTCTAGAAGAAGACGAAACAGCCGAGCACATCATATGTGAATGCCCGGCCCTTTACGGTATGAGAAGAGAATCTTTCTTCAGGGAATTTTTAAGTCCCGAAGAACTGAGGAAATCTTCGGCTGAAAGTATTATCAGCTACATTAGGAAAGTAAAAGCGCTACTAACCTAAAAAACATCTGACGGCAAGCACAATAGATCTTTTAGGTCGGTGTGTATACTACTGCTTAGGCAGGTCAGAATTTAATAAAAAAAAAATTGAGCTAGAATGATGAAATTTGGTACACGTGCTCTTTGTTGCTCCCAGCAGAACAAGTGTAAAAATTTTTGAAATCTGCCCTCTGCCACGCCCCCTTTTTAAAAAAACGTAGTTTTTGGCCAAGCCGTAAGGAATTTAAAAAAAAAGTGTCTGAGAAGCGTGTTTAGAGAATCGTAATATCAATATTCGGTTCATATAAAGTTTTTTGCCACGCCCACTTTTTGGGGGCGTTTTTAATAAAAAACATTTTTCGGTCAAAAACAAATTTTCGAAAAAATGTTGATGCTGAATCATTAGTAATGTTAATATGAACATTTCGTCTATAGACTATTTTAACCCACGCCCACCTTTTGGGGGCGTTTTTATATAAAAGCCATTTTTATACACTACCCCATAACATATGCAGGAGAAAAACCTTGTCTTTTGTAGAACCGTAAAATTTGTTCTGACGTCATTTTCTATATTTACAGTTTGGTTCTACGTTTCACTTTCACTCGAAATAAAATTAAAATCGTTCTAAAGTGAAATCTTGGGTTCCACATTTCACTTTTACCGATTTCAATTTCACATTTTTCGAAGTTAAAAAAAAATGAATTTCCATGTTCCACAATTCGGTTTTCTCGTTTTGTGTGTGATTTCAATTCGATCATTTTAGTATCTGTGAAATTGTTGGGATGAGCTGACGTGATTGAATATGTAAGTGAATAATATCTGAGTGTACTAATGTTGTTTAGATTTTGAATAGATATACTAAACGATAATGTATTTTACCAATGGTAAACACAAAAATAATTCCCAGGAGGCAAAATTTATTGAATTTATGGAGAGGCATAAAGTACTTGTCGGAGGATTTATGAAAGGAGATCCAGTTGCAGCGGACGCTTTGTTTTTGAAAATATACTATTTTTGGATCCTACTCATAATCTGATCATTAACTGAGAAGTATTCTTTCCTGCCTTCGATGTCGATGACCCCAGGAATAAGAAATTCGTCAATGAAATATTGTTTTGATATCCGTTTTTCTCCATCTTGGAAAAAATTTGTTCTCCAAAACATTGACAACACTTCAATATCTTTGATACAGTGCAACGGCCCAAAGCAACATCAGAATCTTTTCCAATTGATCTCAGAAAGCTTCTTTCGGTAAGGAAACGCAAAACTGAGGCGAACTGCAACACACAAAAAATCTATGATTGTTTATGTGTGTCGCAAAAGTTTGCAGCAATATTTGGAAAACATGTTTATTAATTCGATATGCCATAAATCTAAATGAAATAACAATTTTTAATTTTCATTTGAAATTTATTTGTTTCAGTTACGCAGCATCTGCAATTTATAAAGGATTAGAAAGGCGTCTTATCGTACACCTTTCTATTTTTCCTCTGCGTACTTTTGTTTTTCAACTTGCAACACCGCAGCAATATAAATAGCACTCAATATTTCAAAATTTATTATTTATTTTATAAAAATTAAGCAGAATTTGTAAACAAACAAATTTATCAAAATAAAAATAATTTTGCAATGTCCAATATGACAGATAGTATCAGCTATCTTTAATTTCACAAAGTGATTTCGAAAACTTTTCGAAGTTATGAAATCGGTCGGAATGTGGAACACCAAAAACAAATTCACTCGATTTACAAAAGTAATTTCACTTTCATTTCACTCGATTTCTGGAACCTAGCTGTTAATCCCCATCGTGTTTTAAGCCATGTCCACTTTTTGGGGATATTAGTTTTACAGATGGGATGGGATAGGCTATTCAACGATCCGCACAGTGGATTGTAGCCTTCTCATATGTTTGTGTTATCTGACTGTTAAGTGTTATCTGAAAAATCGACCCAATAATTCAACAGTTAAGTTAATGACATGCCTATAGAATAAAATAATAGTTGGAATAAATCCGCTTGATAAAAATGCATTTATTCCATTTTTGATCTGTGAAATAAGTATTTATATCCCTTGAATAAATAATTTAGTACTGCAATGTCTTTATTATTAATAAATTGTTTGTTATTTTGACGATTTGATTGATAATTCACCTACTAAATGACAGTTTTATATACTTGTTTAATTTTTCTATCCATGTACATAATAGGTCTGTTCCCGTACTTTTTCAGTAAAAATTAGTAAATTCTCAAATTTCTTGGAGTGGGGGTAAATTATCTCAGAAAGAGACAAAATTACAAAAAAGTACGGGAACCCGTTTAAGTAAAAAACAGTAAAACTATATATTTTGTATGCCTTTTAAAGAACAAATGACATAAATCACCTGTCAAAACAAGCTTTTGGATACCAACTGACAGTTTACTGATTTTTACCAACAGAAATTTCTGCAGTAAATTTCTTTACAGATTTTTATGGAGGGGTAGTTTTTTGCTCTCTCGTGAGCTGGCTCTTTTACTTATTTTTGCGTACTGGAACGGCATTAAGTAAAAATCAGTAAAAATCAGTAAATATTATTTTGTACGGGAACAGACCTAATGAGATGAGTTATTCATCTCTCAACCACCCTTTCTGAAGGTTTACTGAAGAGATATAAATAAAACGTCAAATTAGACATATCGTTTGAATAAAATTATTCTGTGAATACATTTCGATGAAGAAATTTTATAACGTCAAAAGTGTTGTATTCAAATTGAAAATCTTTTTAAGTTTAATTTGGTTTGCTAATTGCTTAGTACTTTCCACATTTACCCAATGAGATGCATTTTGCTGTTCAAAAACTGATGAAAATGTTAAACTCACCACAATTTGTAAGCATAACTGTCAGATCATTGCGACGTTCATTTACCATTTCGATAAATACAATTACGAGTGTCCTCATATCTACATCGTATTAGGTGGGACGTTACTGAATCGCACGTAATAAAACGTGCTATAAATCACGATTTCAGGTGATGTCGGCATTCCATTTGCAAATTATAATCAAAAGCTTTACGCAAACCTTAACCAAGTCACCATGTAAATACCCATCTTATCTGAACAACAATAATTGAACTTATCAAATAATTACTCGACAGTGTTTGTATTTACATGAATCATGTCATTTTTTAAAAGACTATCAATTCGGCTAAAATGTTTTTTATTCATGAAAGAAACTTCTAAATTATTCTTTCATTTCCAATGTCAAAGCCACCGACAATTTTTTTTATAGCTTTTTTTATTAATAAACTGTTGCCCCTAGTAAATTTGAAGTGGGCCACAAATACTTTTCACACACATTTTGAAATGACTGACCTTCATCTATCTCTGGAAGGGTATTTTTTTTTTAAGTTTAATTGGAGATATTTATAAAAGTCGAAGGCATATAGAACATTTGACATTGAACAAATTTTCGTATGCCGAAACAAGTTTAATTTGACTTTGACACTAGGGTTACAGTAAAGTGGAACTAGAATTGAACAAATAAAACTAATAACTTCCAGTGATTTAGAATGTTTATATGATGAAGACAATTAAACAGTTAACGAGAAATAAAATTGGATAAATTGGCATACACGTATATAAAGGGGAAAGAATTCACAACGAAAACCATTTGTCGGTGGTTTTTTATGGGAATTTTTGAGTTTTCTTGTGTATGATTGGCATACGCATATGTCGAATGACTCACTGTTTTGGATAATGTATGTTTGTAGATCTGTTTAATAATGAGAATATCGGTGAATGTTGAGCCAAATGTATGATATCTACATGAGAAATAAGTGACATTTTGAGTTTAATTCCAGAGTTCGACGACGTTTATTGAAGCAATACATATTTGTTTGGGAAAAAAAATAATTCTTTATGACGTTGAGGAACAACATAACATAAGGAGGAAATTGTTTTTGACACATGGCCAAAAATTATTTTATAATGCTAATAGGGGCTCATGACGTTAGCTCGAAGATTTTAAATCTCGGAAATCAATGATATAAATCTGGAATGGATGAAATATTAAAAGCTCTTATCTCTAAATAAATTTCAATTTGTTTCGAGATTTTTAAAATCTTTTTTAATTTCTCTACGAAAATATTATAACCGCCCAGAAATGAAAAGTGTGGAAGCTTCCGTTTTACTAGATTTAACCTTTAATACAAAGACAAGACACATTTTTGGCGCAACAGGCTCGTTAGTACCCAGGGCCTAGCTTTCTCACAGTAATTTATGTGTGCTTGTGTTATTCTTGTAGCAGCCAAGGTAAGAATGCGGATATCCACCACGCCACAACAATCCAGAAATACTGTGAAAAAATTTAATGTCGGAAGACTGCAATCGCAAGAGACCGCCAAGACCTTCGCACAACGCGTATCCCTTAACCTCTCGATTAACAATATACAACTAGCATCGAATGTCGAAGAGCAATGGCAACGACGCCAACAGGCCATTAGATCAGCCGCAACTGATGTGCTAGGTTTCTCGCGCCTACCAGCAAGAAACCCCTGGTTTGATGAGGAATGCCGACAGATGCTCGCAGCCAAGAACGAGGCCTACAAGGCTAAGCTGCAGGTGAAGACGAGAGCTGCCATTGAGCTCTATAGGCAAAGAAGAAGGGAAGAACATCGGCTTTTCAGCAAGAAGAAAAAAGAGCAAGAAAAGCGCGCGATCGAGGATATGGAGAGGTGCCACTCCAGGAACGATGTTCGCAAGTTTTACCAAAGTGTAAAACGTCAAAGCCAAGGATACAAGGCTCGAACAGAATCCTGTCGAGATGAACAAGGAAATATTGTAGTTGAGACACAGTCGATGCTGAGGTTATGGAAGAACCACTTCTGCAGACTGTTAAACGGCGATGACGAACAACATTCCGCTGTCAGGCAGAACGAACCATTTAATATTGGCAACGGCAGCGAAAACTGCCAACCACCCGACCTAAGTGAAGTGAGGATAGCTATATCCAAACTCAAGCTTAATAAGGCCGCCGGAAATGACGGCCTTCCCGCTGAACTTTATAAAGCTGGCGGAGATGACTTGGTAAGTAACATCCACCAACTCATAAGCCAAATCTGGTCGGTTGAAAGCATGCCTGAAGAATGGAACCTCAGCATCGTTTGCCCGATCCACAAGAAAGGAGGAGGAGTCTCCTCAACATCGCCTACAAGATCCTATCTGCCGTAATATGTGAACGCCTGAAACCGTTTACCAACAACCTGATTGGCCCTTATCAGTGTGGTTTTAGGCCAGGTAAGTCCACAACCGATCAAATTTTCACACTTCGGCAGATCCTGGAAAAAACTCAAGAAGTCCAAATCGATACCCACCACCTATTCATCGATTTCAAAGCCGCATATGACAGCATTTATAGAGACGAACTGTACAGAGCCATGTCTAGTTTTGGTATACCGCCCAAACTCGTCCGTTAGTGTAGGATGACGATAGAGAATTCTCGCTGCTCCATCAGGGTCGGAAACGACCTCACCGACACATACGATACCAAAAAAAGGATTTAGGCAAGGCGATGCGCTGTCATGTGACTTCTTTAATCTGATTCTTGAGAGAATTGTGCAAAACTCCAAAGCCAACACCAGAGGCACAATTTTCCAAAAGTCGGTGCAACTACTAGCATACGCTGACGATATTGACATCATTGGTAGGACTCAACGTGATGTCATAGCCACGTTTGCTAGTATAGAGAAGGAAGCGGCGAAAATGGGTTTAGCAGTAAATGAGGGTAAGACTAAGTATATGCTGTCATCACGAAAGGACTCACAACATCGACGAATTGGACAGAACGTCACCATTGACAGATATAACTTTGAGGTAGTACGGGACTTTGTCTAACTCGGCTCCGCTATTAGCTCTGACAACAACATCTCGTCAGAAATTAAACGAAGAATTACTCTTGCCAACCGCTGTTTCTTCGGGCTAAGAAGGCAATTTAGTAGTAAAGACCTCACTCGAACTACTAAGGAGATCCTATATAAGACCCTGATCATCCCAGTCCTGCTCTACGGCGCTGAAGCATGGACCGTATCAAAAGCGGATGAAGAAATCCTTGGTAGATTCGAGAGGAAAATTCTTCGAAAAATCTTCGGTCCCGTTTGCGTTGACGGGCTATGGAGACGAAGATTCAACCAAGAACTATACGAGCTGTACAGCGACATGCCCCTGGTCAAAAAACTCCGCATTGGGCTTTTAAGATGGCTAGGGCATGTAGAACGAGTGGACACCAATACTCCGGCTCGCAGAGTCTTCGATTCCCAGCCAGACGTTGGACGCAGTAGAGGAAGACATCGCTTTAAGTGGCGCGCGCAAGTAGAAACCGACCTCAACCAACTTGGAGTGCGCAACTGCGGGCTGTTAGCTAAGGACCGGACTAATTGGAGAGGCATGTTGGTTGAGGCCCAGGTTCATCCCGGACTGTATCGCCACTTAAGTAAGTAGTGTTATTCTTTCACGTTGGCGGGACCTCTTGTTTTATGCCGACTCCTACTACGGCTAAGTTCAGATATGCTTATCATGTCATGATTTGTCAAATCAATACAAGGGGAGTGGCAGTAAAAAATCATTTAGGTGTTGCTACGCCTGAAAATCGAACCCAGACCTTCGGCAGTTCATCGCACTAATCAACGCGACCGTCTGAGCCCGTCGGAAACTTTTAATAGCACGTAAATTTCTATCCTGCTTTGAGTCTTTATTAATACTAATTGGGACGTTAATGTATGACCCTATCGAAAAGTGCAATCGGTTTTGCAAATGGAATAGAATCGCAATTTGACCTTGATATTCTTGAACCAAGTATAATTGGTATTTGTGGGTGTAAGTAATGAAACGTGGGTTTAAGGAATAATGCGGAATAATCACCACGATGTTTTTAAAAAAAAACAATACGTCAGTGATTTTGGCGCAACGTGCATTATGTGCCCTTCTTCTTGGGCGCACAACTTTACAGACTGGAGAAACAAGTGCCCTAGAATAACACGTACCTCTCGTTCGACCGAGAATATCTCTGAAGATATCATAGAGGGTCCGTTGACATTGATAAGCCGACCCCGACATGGCAAACAATTGGCCATTTCACAAAAGTCTTTGCGACCAATTTAAGTGAAAAACTTGATGATATACCCTTTTAGAGTGCCGACTTTACATCAGTTGTCGTCGTTGACCGTAAAATGCGTCTGAGATACATTCACACAACAAGTGACAAGGCCCCCATTTCAATTTCTCTGAATACGTCAAAAAAGCAAAACTTTTGGCCCATTAATAACCATTAACCTCCGTATTAATAAACGCTGATTAGCTAATCAATGGCTAACTTGACAGTATTCCCCATAAGAAATAAAGGGTTTTTCAACAGGGACTCTACAAAAGTAGAGCGACAGGGACAGCAAACGACGCTATATTTCTTGCCGCTCTTTTGACATTTCTCTTCAGTAAGGTTTGCCATTTTATGATGGAAAGATATACGAGCCAACAACGAGTCGAAATTATTAAAATTTACAACTGAAATTCTGAGTGAGTGGCCTCAACGTTAAGAGCGATACGTCCAATTTATTGTCGTCATAATCGTCCTATCAGATCAACAATTGAGCGTCTAGTGGAAAATTTTTAATCCACAGGCACAGTACAAAATGTTCCCGTGCCAGTGAGACAAACAAGTGCCCGTAGTGTCGAGAATATTGCTGTCGCTGAGGCTTCAGTTGAAGAAAGCCCAAATGTGTCTCTCACACGTCGTTCTCAAGCGTTGGGCATCTCTGTGACGTCGTTGTGGCGAATTTTGCGAAAAGATCTTGGCCTACATCCTTACAAGATTAAATTGACGCAAGAACTCTGAAGCCGCTTGACCACCAGAAGCGTCGTATGTTCGTGAATTGGGCTGAGCAACAACTTGAAAATGATTCGGATTTTCATCGAAAATTCATCTTCAGAGATGAGGCTCATTTCTGGCTGAATGGCTTCGTCAATAAACAAAATATGCGGTATTGGTCAGGCAGCAATCCACACGTACTCCATGAGTCATCATTGCATCCCAAAAAAATTACGGTTTGGTGTGGTTTATGGGCCGGTGGCGTCATTGGGCCGTACTTCTTCCGTGATGATCAAGACCGGCACGTTACTGTGAATGGGAATCGCTACCGTTCAATGATAACCGAATATTTTTGGCCCCGATTGGATGATATGGGCTTGTGGTTAAAACAAGACGGCGCCACAAGCCACACAGCGAATGTCACAATCAATTTATTGGAAACCGAGTTTGGAGAACGTGTTACCTCACAAATGGTCCAGTCGCTTGGCCGCCTCGGTCGTGCGATTTGACGCCGTTAGACTATTTCCTGTGGGGCTACGTCAAGTCTATGGTCTATGCCAACAAGCCAGCGACGATTGATGAACTTCGTACGAATAACGAACGTGAAATTGCAGCAGTATCGGCCGATTTATGCTTGAAAACCGTCGAAAATTGGGTTCAGCGTCTGGAAGTGTGTCCGTGGTGGCCATGCAAAAGAAATCGAGTTCCATACATAATGGCATCGGACTTACTTTCACAGGAATAAAGAATTTCATTGATATCCAAAACCGTTTTTGTTTTATTTAAAAAAAAAAACTTTTGTAGCGCTCTTATTGAAAAACCCGATCCTAGCGTAAATGTCAGTTACTCAGTAAGTTAATCAGCGTTTATTAATAAAGGGGTAAATCTATTCGGATAAACTACATGATTTGCTGCTTATACAATGGTGGAGTAATTAGACCAATGATGCGAGTCAAACGGCCACCATTTTTAAAATTGTTGAATAGGACGAATTGTAACTGGATTGGTATATAAATAAATTGTAATTGGGCCAACTGGTGGGGGTCACTTCTTTTATATATAAATATGCGAGTACATTTAAAATTATGATGGAACCATACTTTTATGCCCAAAAAAAAAAACGTACTAATATTGTTTTATTTAATTCCAAAGATGTAGTCTAAGAAAATTGTGTCATACGTTCTCACCTTATAATACAAAAATGAATCCTAGTTTAGTTTGTAACAAAATTACTCAGAAACTTTGCTGTGCTGTAGACACGAGATAGCAATATTGCGTAATTTAAAATAACCAAAGTTAAAAAGTGGTTTTGATTATTTAAAACTGATAACACAGAAACATTTATTAGTTAATTTCCCATTGATTCATTAAAGTCCTACAATACTTAAAATAATGAAATGAATGCGAATCATCTCCAAGAATTGTTGCATCAGTATCATATCCATTTTATAGGTAATAGTCCCTCAGTCAGTAATAATTCTACTTTTTACTAAATGGAGAAATAATGGGTATTGAGAGGAGTCGGTGAGGAGGAGCGTTATAAATATAATAAGTGTGGTATAAAGTCGATAGTAGATCGATGTAACTTAACACTAATAATTTAGATATGTACGTGCAATTTTATTTTGTTTAATTTTTAAAAGAATATTTGCCGTTTCTACAGGGTAGGCCAAATATGACCAACCAATAACTTTTTTATATTCCAATATAAATGTTTTTTTTTTCAGATTATTATTAAGTACTTCAACATTTATAATGGATACATGCAGCACACAACAACGCGTTAAAATTATCGATTTCTTCTATTATTATCAACCATCCATTATATTCAGCCCTATCGAGGTATCCGTCGGAGCGGACAATTTTCCGTAACGCATACTTCGTCGGAGGTTTAAATTTCATTCGAGGTAAGTGTCATGCAACAAATGCAACGGCTTCACTTCACTACAATTTGTAAAAAATTTCAGCGAAGAATTCGGGTCGGAGGAATCGGAAAAGAATGACACTTAGCTGTCAAAAATTGCATGAAAAATGCACCTGAACGCACTTCAACGCAATTCGCCGGGATATGTTACAAAATGTCGGAGAAATATTCCGAACAGCTTTTCGGAAGGACACCTCGAAGCAAAAATCCTCCGAATCGTACAAAATCGGAGAATTGTCCGCTCCGAAGGATACCTTCATAGGGCCGATTGTGGCACAGAGAAATTATTGTGAATCAAGAATTTGCAAAGAATTTTAAAGTTGCATCTTAAAATGTACCTACATACCCATTAAAAATTCAAATTGTGAAAGCACTGCAAGACCACCGATAACGTCTACAATACGCGATTTGTTAACATCGTTAGGTCTTATTTGGCCACTCTGTTACTTACTTACTTACTTAAGTGGCGCTACAGTCCGGGATGAACCTGGGCCTCAACCAACATGCCTCTCCAATTAGCCCGGTCCTTAGCTAACTGCCTCCAGTTGCGCACTCCAAGTTGGTTGAGGTCGGTTTCCACTTGTGCGCGCCACTTAAGGCGAGGTCTTCCTCTACTGCGTCCGACGTCTGGCTGGGAATTGAAGACTCTGCGAGCCGGAGTATTGGTGTCCATTCGTTCTACATGTCCTAGCCATCTTAAACGTCCAATGCGGAGTTTTTTGACCAGCGGCATGTCGCTGTACAGCTCGTATAGTTCTTGGTTCAATCTTCGTCTCCATAGCCCGTCAACGCAAACGGGACCGAAGATTTTTCGAAGAATTTTTCTCTCGAATCTACCAAGGATTTCTTCATCCGCTTTTGATACGGTCCATGCTTCAGCGCCGTAGAGCAGGACTGGGATGATCAGGGTCTTATATAGGGTTTCCTTAGTAGTTCGAGTGAGAGCTTTACTACTAAACTGCCTTCTTAGCCCGAAGAAACAGCGGTTGGCAAGAGTAATTCTTCGTTTAATTTCTGAGGAGATGTTGTTGTCAGAGCTCATAGCGGAGCCGAGGTAGACAAAGTCCCGTACTACCTCAAAGTTATATCTGTCAATGGTGACGTTCTGTCCAATTCGTCGATGTTGTGAGTCCTTTCGTGATGACAGCATATACTTAGTCTTACCCTCATTTACTGCTAAACCCATTTTCGCCGCTTCCTTCTCTATACTAGCAAACGTGGCTATGACATCACGTTGAGTCCTACCAATGATGTCAATATCGTCAGCGTATGCTAGTAGTTGCACCGACTTTTGGAAAATTGTGCCTCTGGTGTTGGCTTTGGAGTTTTGCACAATTCTCTCAAGAATCAGATTAAAGAAGTCACATGACAGCGCATCGCCTTGCCTAAATCCTTTTTTGGTATCGAATGTGTCGGTGAGGTCGTTTCCGACCCTGATGGAGCAGCGAGAATTCTCTATCATCATCCTACACAAACGGACGAGTTTGGGCGGTATACCAAAACTAGACATGGCTCTGTACAGTTCGTCTCTATAAATGCTGTCATATGCGGCTTTGAAATCGATGAATAGGTGGTGGGTATCGATTTGGATTTCTTGAGTTTTTCCAGGATCTGCCGAAGTGTGAAAATTTGATCGGTTGTGGACTTTCCCGGCCTAAAACCACACTGATAAGGGCGAATCAGGTTGTTGGTAAACGGTTTCAGGCGTTCACATATTACGGCAGATAGGATCTTGTAGGCGATGTTGAGGAGACTTATGCCTCTGTAGTTGGCGCAGTTCAGTGGGTCTCCTTTTTTGTGGATCGGGCAAACGATGCTGAGGTTCCATTCTTCAGGCATATTTTCATCCGACCAGATTTGGCTTATGAGTTGGTGGATGTTACTTACCAAGTCATCTCCGCCGGCCTTATAAAGCTCAGCGGGAAGGCCGTCATTTCCGGCAGCCTTATTAAGCTTGAGTTTAGATATTGCTATCCTCACTTCACTCAGGTCGGGTGGTTGGCAGTTTTCGCTGTCGTTGCCAATATTGAATGGTTCGTTCTGCCTGACCCCGGAATGTTGTTCGTCATCGCCGTTTAGCAGTCTGCAGAAGTGGTTCTTCCATATCCTCAACATCGACTGTGTCTCAACTAAAATATTTCCTCTTTCATCTCGACAGGATTCTGTTCGAGCCTTGTATCCTTGGCTTTGACGTTTTACACTTTGGTAAAACTTGCGAACATCGTTCCTGGAGTGGCACCTCTCTATATCCTCGATCGCGCGCTTTTCTTGCTCTTTTTTCTTCTTGCTGAAAAGCCGATGTTCTTCCCTTCTTCTTTTTTTCTTTGCCTTGGCCACTCTGTACTTAGATAAATTTAAATTTATAAGGCGTATTATAAATTGCAAAAATATGGAGTTATAGAAAACGTTGTCTACATCGGGACCGCTATTAACATTTTCAACGACATCTAGACATAAATTAAACGAACAAACATCTTTTTTCAGTTCATTGACAGCAAAATTTGACAAATTTTGGAAATTGCGCTTTCAATTATTGAACGAAACCGTTTGTTTCCGCAGCATGGTGATAGTTTATGTACTGAACCACGTAAATAATCATCTGATATTCTGATAGCAATAAAGGCTGCACGCTTATGTGGTTCACATGGAATTCTATTATACAAAAATATTTCCCATAATAAAATGCATAAATATATGTACATACTAAAGATTTATTATAATTTTTTCATTTTTACTCGAAAAAAAATTACTGCGTTCATTTCCTATGCAAATATATTAGGCGTGTTTTCATGAGATTTCGCTACCAAGTGAAGTAAGATTTCACACTGATTACAAATACAACAAATGTCTGGGAATTACTTTAACTTTTTATGCAAAGTAAGATTGAGTTGGAATAGTAATGTCTATTCCAACTCAATCTTACTTTTACCTTTTTTACCTCCTCAACATCAGGGGTCGCTGAAAAATTTTTTTTTTAATTTCTGAGTTTGGTACTTCTTTCATAGATTGACATTTCTGTGTTTCGTTGAAGAAAATAGACTACCACAGTGGGTCAACTTCTTAAAATCCATTGCAAAAACTATATTTCGCGTGTGCTTAAAATCCAAAACTATTTTTTTAACTGGATTTAGAAATATTGTAAGCTTCAAATGCTGAATGAAATGTTAAGATCAGTCGAAACATTCGGCTGATACAGGTAGTCAAAGTTCCTTTATTTCTAAAAACAAAGAACATTTTTTTGTGACAAGTTCTAGAGTTTCGTAGTAAAAATGTAGAAACCTATTTTACAAATTTATTTTTTAATTTGAGCTTAAAAAAATGACAATTTGTTTTACAATTCTGATCCATTTTTTTTTTATTATGAAACATTTTAAGATTTTGTTTACTTTGAGTTAAGTAAGAGCTTTTAGTCTAAACTCAACGGATATCAAATCTTTGACTATTTCTGAAACATTTACTAAGAAAACCAGCTGCCACTTTTTGTCTATTTGAGTTTTGGAGAGACTTTAAGGAATGCAGCCAATAGAAAGATACTCTCCAGAAATGATACATTTGTTAAAAGTTTTCCCGAATCAAGACGAGAGTTTTCAAGAAATCCAGTTTTTATTTATTATTGTTTCGTAAAATTTAGTTAACAGCTATAACCTTCAAAAACAGTGTTTAAACAAATATATTATTGAGTAAGGGGCCTATTATTTGATCGCTATGGGCCCACGTAGGCCTATGCGTGTTTGGCGACTCGCCCGAGCGTCAACAACCCATCTAACCTAAGGGGCCTATTATGACTCGCGAGTCCAACGTTCGACATTTTAACATTTTAGCGATTACCTCTAATCGTGGTATTGCAAGAAGCGAACTACGGCATTAGCCTTTGAAAGCAATATCGATTCAAAATAAAATTTGTGGAATGTCATGTTGTTTGTACATAGATTGAATTTAAACAGAAATTGTAAACAAATTAAACATTAAAAAAAATGATAAGAAATGATGAATGATTTGTGTTGGATTGTTTTTTGAAGATGAGGATACAAACGGAAGAGAAGAGAAAACGATGGTTTCCAGACTGAGGAGGAGTTTAAAAATATAGTTCTAATACACATCAAAGGAGGCAAGGACTCTTTTTTTTTCGAAAACTCCAGATTGCCAGGAATTGTAGAATGTGTTGTGGATGGAACCCACATTGGAATCATCGCTCACATTGAGTTTTGATATCTTTACTTGAATGCGATGGTGATAAGTGTTTGTTAAATAAAAATCATATTTTATTTTGTTAATTTATAATAATTTAGGTATTAGGTATCATATCTTTTTTATTTGTACCGCTCAATAATTTTTTTTGAGAAAAAAAAAAAAACAAAACCACCTTTGAATTTTCAAACAAACAACGATTTCGCTCAAAGTCACCAAGAATTACAGTTCTACTGATTTTGAAAGAAAAAAGGCGAATATTCGCTAAAGGTAATAGAACGAGATTTCAATTCGCCAAACTTTTTGACATTTGATGCGAATATTTTTAGGCGAATCGCAAACTGTAATAGCAAATAGTCACATTAAACAAATTTTTCGCTCGATTCGCAAGTCATAATTTAGGCCTAAAAGTTAAATATTTGAATAAATAAACATTCTTTTAGTAGATATTTTTTTTCATACCAATATTCTTGCAGTTTTTTTAAAAAAAAACTTTGTATATTTTGGTCGTTAACTTTTTTTAACACAAAAAAATGTGATAAAAAAGACGTATTTCAACACATGATTCTGAAACACCCTGTGTACCAACTTCTTTTTAAAACTCACGAAATTGGTAGTTGTTGGTTTCACCTTTTATTTTAATAATATATATCAAAATATCTAAACCCGCAAAAGTAATGAGTTTTGCAACCAATAATGGAAACGGGCCCACTGTGTATTTTAACATCTAACTTCATCTGACTGCGAGTAGGCAAACTAATCTTTAAATATTAAATAGCAGATTGAGTTTGTATTGTCTTGTCTTGTTGAGAACCTTTTACTTTGCTTTCCATAATTCTCACAAAAACACGCCTATGGACAATGGGTGCGTTCCGGATTTCAGTTTTACCAAGTTAACTTTTGCCGGTGCACTACTCTCATTGGTCAATCAATTATTTTAGTTACATGACATTTGAGGGGAAATTACTGGCGAAACAAGTTGAAATTTTACGCATGGACACCCCGATATGAGTGAAACAGCCGATTTTGCGTCGAACTGTCATGAAGATGTTTTTGATTTCAGTAGCATTACCCAATATTGTGGGTTTATTTAGGTTATTTCTTCATTTTTGTTGTAGAATAATTAATCTGAATAGATAAAAGTAAATATAAATGTGGAAAACCAAATTGCAAAATAAGGGTTGGTATAGTTTGACATCTACCTTGCCATTCATTAAGATTTTGCGTTCCACATCGCCTCACCTCATCTTGCAGTTGAAATCTAAAATCCGGAACACGGCAAATCATTTGCAATGGCTGACGGTTAGTTAGTTGACCTAATGACTGTCAATCTTACGCTATTTTCACTTCTAATTTTTTTAATTAGGTACCTACTTCTTTTGTAAATAACAAATGGACAATTAGAAACTTAGTTTAAGAAATAAAATTATTTATAAAGGTCTTGGATAAAATTTGACGTTGCATTATTAAGTATATAGCGGAGAGTCTGATTTGGAAGGAAAACATTTAAGAAAATATTGCCCTTTTGTTCTGTTTTGTTGCAGTTTTTCTTTACTAAACAAAGCGAAAAGAAGATGGGAAACTGGCCCTAAAAATTCTAGGAAAAATTGGTCTGTTCCTGTACTTTTGCATTTGAAATTAGTAAAACCTCCAATTCCAACTGAGAGTTTTGACACTAATGTCAAAATTTTAACGCAATTGGCACACGGTCTAAGTGCCTGCATTACATATGGCAAATCCCATATGATGATTTTAGGCCGAAAGGCATTAGTTTTAAGTTGTTATTATTTAATTTAGGGTTTCCGCATAGGACAAGTAAGTTAGTTAAGTTAGTAGATAAGTACGCTAGTTTTTATTAATTTTTGTCTAGCATGCAAGTTAGTTATAAGCTGAAGAAAATAAAAATGAATTTAAAAAAAAAAATCCCATATGATGGATCTGTATTCCAACTGCGGCCTGAATAACGAGCAGTATAAAGTTTTAACCACAAAATGAAATACGTAAAATATTAACGTAAAGTTGCTGCAAAGCGCCGTGGGTCAAAGTGAAGGTTGGAAAAAATGTGTATTGTCAAAAAAAAGTTGTTGTTTTCTGGGATTTTCTCTGAAAGAGTTGTGGAGTACAAGTAAATATGTCAAAGCATGCGTAAAGCACGTCGGCAAAGCGAAGCTTCAAAGTGTGATTGTGGTTTTGCCATTGACTTCTTCCGTACGCTGAAGTCTAAGATCGTTCATATTATAATCACTTATTATAGGTGCATTTATACGGAATGCTGTAAACATTTTACATTTCGAGATGTTAAGCTCCATAACGTTATGATTACACCATGCTGACAAACTATTTATATCAGACTGAAACCGGATACAGTCTGTTATATTACTTATACGAGAATATAATTTTAAATCGTCCGCGAAAGTTAAAACGTTGCAAATTTTAAAAATATCATGAACGTCATTTAAAAAACAAAATAAAAAGCAATGGGCCTAAGTGGCTACCTTGCGGGACACCGGATGTAACTTCGATTTCGCGAGAAGTATAACCATCGATCTTAACCATTTGCATTCTGTTTGTTAAATAATTATGGAACCATTTAAACATTGAGGAATGAAAACCCAACGATTTTAGTTTTGCTAAAAGTAGGGTGTGGTGCACCCTATCAAAGGCTTTTGTAAAGACAGTGTAGAGTATATCAACTTGTAATCGTTCCTCAAAGCTGTTAAATACATAATTAGTTAACAAAGTTAAATTGGTAGCGAAGGATCTACCTCGAATCAAACCATGTTGATTATTCGAGATTACCTCTTTTACTACGAAGAATAGCTTCTCCTTAACAATGCTTTAAAACAATTTAGGAATTGCAGAAAGCTTCGATATAGGTCGATAGTTTTCTACTTTTTGTCTTAAACCGTTTTTATAGATTGGAGTAATATGAGAATATTTCCATTCTTCTAAAAATATAGGTAATGACTGGTTAGATATAATTTATAACGGACCGACAAAAGACGATAAATAATTTTTTTAATATTACCTCTGGTATACCGTCCGGACCAGGGTTTCTGTTCAATTTTAATTTATTTAACGCGTTTGTTAGGTCTTCTTTCGAAAATTGTATCAAACCGACATCTAGTAACTCCGGAATAGGTACCTAAATAATGGTTTCGCGTTAAGTGCACCCGTAATTTATTATATACTGACTCCATATTAATACATAGATTACATACCTACCTAGTACCTACCTACCTAGAAAATTAAAAGGTTTGATTAAATCAATATCTACAAGTCCAATATAAAAGCCCTCGACCTACATCTACAAAATACTCACATAATCAATAAAATGGCATCAGTCATCACATTGCTAAACTACAAAAAAAACATGACATGACTAATATTTCCATCAAAAGGTGAACGAATGCCGGTTGTCAATAAACAAATTGTGACAGAAAACACAATTGCGCACATTTTATTTTTCCCTAAAAAAGCAATTTCAGCAAACGTCACTTTATTTAATAAGTCAAACATCCGTTTACATGGGACATGTTAATTTCAACTACATATAGTAGGTACCTACCTATCTTTTGTTTAATTAGAATATATATCCTACGTACACGATGAACACACATCGAAATGTAGATTTTTCCGGTAATGACCAAGAATCATACGATAGAATATAAAGCTTAACAGATCAAAGGTTACATCTAGGTTACCTCCTAATCTCCAAATGTTCATGTTTTGTATTTCTTTCTTCTTCAAATGTCAGTTTCTGGGGTAGTACACCCAATGACCTTGTCCATTGTCACCAACACAGTCCAACAAAACTCGTCATCAGCTGTTCTGTGAGGTATTTGTTTTTATACGCACGCGTATTATCTTTGTCTAGTCACTGCTGTCAACCGTGTGGTTGATGATTCAATCAAATCCATAGTATCTATGATGTGTAGGTAGGTACATAATCGGTACGACTACATTTATAAAGAAACGCTATATCAACACACCGGAACACTTTAGAAGCAGATGAAAGATGTAAAAAGCTTTGTTCAGGTACCTTTATAATGTGTATCTGTGATAACACAGCGCGCGGCGCATATCAAATAAAAAACATTTGCAGTGCACTCGGGTGAGTTGAATTTAATTGAATAGAGAATTTCTCTCAAGTGAGAGAACCACGACAAAATCAATAGCAATAGGTGAACGTGAGGATGAGGAAGCGCACACGTAATAGAGGGTAGAAACAACTGAATATATAATGCAAGGGATTACACAAAACAAATTCAAATGTAACGAATGAATTGACAATGAACTTGTAACTCGAATTCATTTGATGACCACATGTACGAGATGGGATATGTTTAGAAGATACATATCTATCTTACAGATGTTTTGGCAAATCCTTATATGTATACCTACCTACAATTTGCGCAGTCATATTTCAAATCTATTTTAAAGATAAAATTGTTTGCAAGGGAATGGAAAAATATAGTGTCAAGGATACCTATGTATTTGACACAATTATTTGTAAATTATATTCATAGGAAAGGACTTCTGTTGTGGCACAAAAATCGCATGGATACATCCACACCATGTGTATGTCAGCTCAGTATATTTATTTCAAAATTAATATTTAATTACAATCCTGTATCGATTTTCCATTGGATACAAAATTGGATCAACGTCGAGTCCTTTTTTAGAAACTAGTTTTATGGATGAAACACACACACACACAAACTCGTTTTAAGGATGAAAAGCACACACACATCCATATGTAAACCACTTCACTGGTAAATTTCCATTGCTACCTTATTGCTATGCCTCTTTTCTAAACATATATGTTCATCATACCTTATTGTATCGCTTCTTTTGCAGACGATCCAATCCGGATAGGCTTCCGGTCACTTCATTATCACCACTGGTACCCCAAAGGCCCAAACGATCACGGTTCTCTGATGACATTGCTGAATCTGTTGAGACGCCTCTTAATTTATCACAATATGTACTGTACGCACGATATACGTTATTGAAGGAATTATTGTTCCTGCTATTCGAGTCCAGAAACGTACACGACGTCGGCGACTGAGTGTTTCGATTCGAACTAAATTTGCAAAGTTTTGCCACACCGTCTATGAGCTCGTACTCGACGAGGGTCGTATGATTTTGGTCGTGTGCTCGGGTATCTGTCGCGGTATTTGTAGGGCAGTGTAGTCTATTGGTGCTGCCACCTAGGTGGGGGGAGGCAGCGTTGCTGAACGAGTTGCGCATATGATGACCAACAGTGTTGTTGTGACAACAACAACAATGCACTTGTATATTGGATTTGGATGGGATTCCGTTTGTGTCGTCATTGTTCATCTGGTGTATGGCGCTGCCAGCTGATGGATTCATTTGATTGGAACAATGACATTGGTGTTGGTTGTTGTTCACTGGGATTGTGGTTTTATACATTTTTTGTTGTTGTTGTTGGCTGGCAGTTTGGTTCATTTTGTCATTTCCATTGGCGACCAGATGTTGGGGAATGTGTTGACCATTTTCACCGTTTGATGCATTGTGGGAAACATTGACAGATGGGTAGATGGTGCCACTGCAAAAAAGTAGTAAAATGGTGAAATAGTATTAAATTATTCCCTATAAACTGAGAGTGTAGGTATATTTTGTTAAATGGTATCGGTTTGTGTGTAGGTAGGTTTAATTGAATAGTTTTAATAGGTTTAATTTAATAATTTAAACAACGGCTAATTATAGGAATTAATATTGAGGTTAAGTTAGAGATAATTATTATCTATTTACGTAATGTTTGTTTTAAATTTTTTTTTAATTACGGGATGTAGGTAGGGTAGAGTCGCCTATTCTCGAACAGTTTACAGACTTTGAATAATGAATAGTCTCTAAAAAATGCTTAAAATAGTCCTAGAAATATAGTTTTGATTTTATTTTTAAGAAAAATTCAAATATTCTTAAACCTCATATAGTTGATTTTATTAATTGGTACAATTTATTAACAAATCAAACAAATATGAAAACCAACCAATTTCCCCTATTTTCGAACACTTGTTTCCTAAAGCCGAACAACAGTTTTCCTCTTTTCGAACACTTTAATCATATCTATAAGTTTGTCTAAAATATTAATTTTAAATAGGTGGGTAGGTAGATGTAGTGCAATAACCCCAGCGGAAATAAGCCTCGTGGGTCTTAATTCCCAAAAAAAGAGAAATAGCCCCCACAGGGTTTATTTCCTTTCGAAATGGAAATAAACCCTGCAGCGGTTAATTCCTTTTTCTTGTGGGGTTTGTTTCCTTTTTTTTTTACACTATCAGATCTGTGTCGTAGCGCGCTTAATACAAGCAGCATCTACGAGCAGAGATTTGCCACAGCATATAATATGCATCCACAGGGTCATCATTTAGTGCATTTGTTAGTGGGACAAAACAGAACATAGATGAAACTAAGTTTTAAATCACTAGCAAAATCAATAAACGATTAAATTACAATGAAGCTATATATGTTATTAAACAAAGGACAATTTTAAATATACTTATTACGGCTCTAGAATACAATTTCGCAGAGTGTTTTTCAAACTACTTTTACTAACATGCAGTTCAACTACGTCGTTATTTTTATTGTAAACTCTCCCCGAACCTCCCCGAGTATTAAAACCAATAGCACTTAAAAGATCAGGAGCATCAATTTGTCCTGATAATAATTGGTGTAAGAAAACCATGTCATTGTTAAGTCTACGTTGAGACAAAGGCAATAGTTGCAGCAGTTTAATTCTGCACCTATACGGAGGCAAATTGTGCAGATCATCCCATGGAAGTCCTCTCAAAGCAAATCTTATGAATTTACGTTGGACAAATTCAATTCTATTCGAATGAACTACATAGAAGGGTGTCCAAACTTGTGAAGCATACTCCAAGTGAGGCCGAACTAGACAGTTATAGAGCGAAAGAGTGACGTAAGGGTCATTAAACTCTTTTGACCATCTTTTAATAAATCCTAACATAGAGTTTGATTTATTGACGATAACGTTAATGTGTTTATTAAACTCCATTTTGGGATCAAAATATACACCAAGATCTTTAAAACTGTCTACACGACAGAGAGTGTGCCCGGACAGAGTATATTTAAAATTACATGGAGCGCGTTTTCGTGAAAATGACATATGCTGGCACTTTGTAGGGTTCAGATTCAAACCGTTTTTAACCCTCTAAGACCCAATTGAAGAATATTAGCAGAAACAAAGTTTTATAATATTTTTTAGGGTAAATTGTAGCTCCTAAGTTCAAAAATGACCTCAAAAATTGTGTACTAATTTTAGTTTACCTGTAAAGGGGGGAAAAGTAAATAAGTGCCTCAAGGCACTCTTGGGGTTTTAAGTGAATTTTTACATATCTGAGTTTATTTTTATTTTTGATTATGATACTCAAAGAAACAATTTTTATTTGCCGTACAGCATAAGTGCAGATTACATTTTGTGCACATACATTGTGTTTGCGATTTCTTACAGTGCTTGCACCATCTCTTGCCACTATCTCGACAAATCCAAACAGGAAAATGGTTGACTCCATCAAACCGTATATCTGAAATTGGATGCTTTGATTTTTCACCAACTGTGAGCGATGGCTTTGAAGATCTCGGCGTGGATGGAGATTGCATTGTCCAACCGGGTTGTGCAGTTCGTTGTGATGATGGTGACGGAATTTTCCGATCATAATCACGGAATGGGCGACCGCGTTTATGCTTGCTTTGAAATGTCACCAAACCAGCAGCAATTGATTCGCGAAACTCCGGAAGGTTCAACAATTTGTCTGTGCTCTTGTTTTCCTTTTTGATGCGCCTGTATAAAACATAGGCATTTGTCGTAGCCATATCAACTAAATGGTAAAAAATTCGAGTCATGGCATCCCTTGTTTTTGTTCGAATATGATAACGACCCATAAGTCCATCCATAAGGTCTACACCGCCCATGTGGGCATTATATTCCCGAATAATTTAGGGACAATCAACCTCTATGTGTCTTTTAGATTTCCTGTCGTAACGAGCTATCTTTGCTATTCCTTCATTTGCATTTAATTTCAAAAACGGCTTAACACCCACATAAGTGGACAGCAAGCAAACGGCTTTATTGTCTTTCCATAATACATTTGCTATATCGACGCCATATGACGAACCGACATACTCAGTTGAAAAACCCCTAGGCTTTTTCCTGATCGTAATGTCATTCGGTAGCTTGCAATTTGGAATGCGATTAACACGCACTGTACCAAGGCTATATATCCCTTTAGCACGCAAATAAACCATCAAAGGTAAAGACGTATAAAAGTTGTCGAAATAAATGATGTGGTTTTTGAAACTTTGTACCGTTTTTGTCAGGCGTACAACAATGTTGGCCGCAGCTCCAAGATCTGGATGATCAGGCAAGATCACGTTGTCACCTGCACCACTATAGATTTCAAACCGGTAGGCATAACCAAATGAATCGCACAACACAAACAGCTTAATGCCCCACTTATGAGGCTTATTGGGCATATACTGCCGAAGGTGGTGTCGCATTTTCGTGCTGCACATTTGTTCATCGACACAGAGTCGTGCTTGCTTTGGTACGGAATCAAATCTATGGTTAAGATGATCTAAAAATGTACGCGTGCGATACAGTGAACGTATCCTGGTTCACCCTTCTTGATTCGCTTACTCTCATCCCGCAATGAGAAGTATTTTTTGATTTCTTCAAACTTGTTTCGCGACATGGAGTGTTTTACAGGTCCAAATGCATTTATACCCCAGTAGCTTTTTATATTCGGGTACCGATAAATTGACATGTAGATCAACATTCCAATATAGTGATGGATATCGTCAATGCTGAATTTCAACTGACTAGCGATGTTTTCCTTTAGTGATGACCGAATGGTTTCTTCAACAATCATATTCATAATTTCTGAATCGAAGAAGTAACAGAAAATCTCCAACGGTGTTTCAAGTTCCTTTATATAACCTGGTAGTGAAGAATCTCCCCGAAAAGCTACGTCGTTGACATGCAACTGCATCGATTGCTGCCGCCATATTACCTTAGTCGGCACCTTGTTTATGGATTCAACACCTATTCATAAATTAATTAGTTATTTGAATACCATTCTATAATTTGGTGTTCTTACCGGCACAATTGAAACCACCAGAAGAAGGCTCAGACATACACGCTGAATATTCAATTGTTGGCAGTGGTGAACGAGGTCTCTTCACAGGATTTTGGGAAATTTCCAGCTCCTGTACTTAATCTTTGACATTTTCAGCGGTATTGTCTATAAATGAAATAGTTTCGGCATCCTCCAATGCTGTGTTTAGTGCTTCTAGCAAATCAAAGCTGCCTTCATCGTCATCACTAGAGTTACTCAAGAGTTCATCATCCGATTCAACTTCATTGAACAAATCCAGCAACTGTACATCGGTCAACTCGGACAATTTAAAACGTTTACGCATTCGGTCTGCCATTTCGATTTTATTTAAATATGTCTAAAGAATATAATAAACAGAAACAAACACGAAAATTGCATGCAGTTGTGAAATAGGCGCTGCTAGTAAAAGGTTGCGTGGAGACCCAAGAGTGCCTCAAGGCACTCATCACAATATCATCGTTGCAACCCACTATTTTTATAAATTTGCATATAAGCAACTTGATTTGGATTTTTAATATCTTACCTTCAGTAAAAAAAAAATTTTATTTGGCTGATTTTGTATTTATTTAACTTTTATTATTAAACCAAAACACTACACGAAACACAATCTAATTTTTTGCGCGCAAAAGCATGATGCTTATGAACATCACGAAAAAAAATCCCCTTATAAAGCTTCGGAGAGCTTTCAAAGCTTCGACTCATAAATTCACATGGTTTTTTCCAACAGACATCAATAATTCAAATGACTTAAAAGCTTCTCGTTTTCTAGATAATACAAATTATATAAAGAGTGCCTTGAGGCACTCTTGGGTATTAGAGGGGACACCATATGGTAAAACTATTTAAATCGGTTTGTAGTGAAAGCGAATCGTTTAGATCTTCTACACATTTGAAAATTTTCATATCATCAGCATATATCAATATTTTGCTATCTCGAATACAAGCTTTTACATCGTTAATTGCAAGTATAAATAATATTGGTCCTAAATGACTTCCTTGAGGTACTCCAGAGTGAGCAACAAAAGGGTCTGACTTGGAACCTCTAAATTTTACTTGGTATGTTCTCAATGAGAGGTATGATTTAACCCAATTTATGAAACCTGGAGGGAATCCATACGCCTTAAGTTTAAAAATTATGATGTTATGTGATAACTGGTCAAAGGCTTTGGAGAAGTCGGTGTATATACAATCGACTTCTTTTTTATTTTCCAAACTATTGGAGCAATGATGCATGAAAGTTAATAGATTTGTTACAATGGATCGATGTTTAACAAAGCCATGTTGTTCATCACAGATGATGTTTCGACAAAGGAAGACCAATTTATCACAAATAATATGTTCGAATAACTTGGGAATGCAAGATAGTTTTGAGATAGGTCTATAATTAGAAATATCTCCACGCTCACCTTTTTTAAAAACAGGTGTAATAAATGCATTTTTCCATTGAGTTGGGAATACTCCAGTGGCAAAGGAGCTTTCAAACATATACTTAAGGTATGGCAAAAGAGCATCTTTGCATTGCTTTACGACTACTGGTGGGATTCCATCGGGCCCCGCTGAATAGTCATTATTTAATAAAGAGATATATTTAAGTAGTGTCTCATCGTCAAATATAACGTTGCTGAAACTAACTTGAGGACAGCCATTGAGATAACTGAAATAATGTTCGTCTAAGACAAGAGGGGTGTCAATAAATGATTTACTGAAATTCTCTACGAATAAGTTAGATAAAATTAGAGGGTCCGATGTTTTTGAATTATTATAAGAGAAATTGGCTGGATATCCATCCGTTTTTCTCTTCGAATTGACAAAGCCCCAAAAGCGTTTAGGGTCATTTTTAAGAGCGTTCTCCATATTGACTATATAGCCATTATATAAACTACTTGACATCGTAGAGAATTCATTAAAATAATTCAGGTATTTATCATAGTCGTGATGATTCTGGCTTTTTACAAAATTATTCCAGGCCCGGTTACGTCTATTTCGAAGAGATTTAAGCTCTTTCGTGTACCAAGGATGCTGGGTTTGAGCATTTTTTGAATATTTGACTGGGATTGTTCTATCCATGCAATCTTTTATTAGAAAATAAAATTTTTTGACAGCTTCTTCTAAATTGGAAAAGCTTTCAATATTTACATTCGAAAGAATAATTTCTTCGGATAGCCTTTGAAAATTTGCTTTCCGAAAGTCAAAAGAGTACGAACGATCGTACGAATCAACGTTTTCGTACAGATGTCCGCCTATGTCAATGAAAATATCCAATGGAGGATGATTTTTGTCTATGTTAGTAATGCTAGTACTAGATTTTAATACTGCAGTACTAACAGAGTCAGAAGAAGAAACTAAATCGAGAATTCGATTATTATGATTTTTTATACAGCTTGTTTGCTGTAAGTCAAATGATAAAATGTTATCAAGTAATAATAGCTCTTGTTGTGCAGAATCTTCAGATGGTATAAAGTGAGGTTCTCCCTCAGAAGGCACCCAATCTATGTGCGGCAAGTTAAAATCACCCAGTAACAAGATAGTACTGTCACAACAAGATAAGTCAAAGATATATTCTAAAGCCTTTGATAGCTCAGAATACAGAGTGCAAAGACGATATGAGGGAATGTACGCATTTGCAACATAAAGATATTTTTTTCCAAGAGATATCTTAACACAGATTATTTCTATGTTAAGAGGGAATGGAAATTCTATTTTCTCAGAGGTTAGATGACTGCGGACTGCAGTAAGAACACCTCCACCAAGCGCTTTTAGGTCATTTATATGGCGGTCACTCCTATATACTGAGAACTCGTGATTAAAGAGTTCCGAGTCAAGTATACTGGCGTTAAGCCACGTTTCAGTCAAGGAGAATATGTCATGGGAAAAGGCTTGGGAATTTAGAAAAAATGTTTTTGTTTTTGTTCGGAGCCCTCTTACATTTTGGTAGTAGAGGGACAGTCTTTGTAGTTTTTTGAAGTAGGACTGTTTTCTTTGCGGATTACTTTTCGCGGCTTAAACTCATTAACAATTGTATTTGAAGGCCATGAGTTACTGTTGCATACCGTTTCAAAGAGACCAGCAGGAACAAGTATTTTAAATGACGAAACAAAGCTATCAGGCTTACTGATTTTCGTACATTTAATTAAGGGGCCTCTGGGAACGAGATTTGTTGATACCAAGTGATTTATGACATCGTCAACCGAAGTGCTTGGTTTCAACCGTGAAATAAAAATCGATTTCGGTTTAGGAATCGATTCAATCGAGGATATATTTTTGGTTACTGCACGAATTGAATCAGATAATGGGAAAACGGTAACGGGAGAAGGATCAGCCTGAGAGGACTCGATCGACAAATTTTGAACGTCATTTGTTTTGTTTTGATGTTGGCTTCTCAAATTTGAGCGCTTAGCTCTCGGATTTGCCAACGATGAATTGTTGACACGTTTTCGCTTTGCTGTGACAGTTTTATCGTTGGATGTTTTGGAAGGGCTGGATAGAATGGACGTGGTTACAGAATCACTTATCTTTTCTGTTTTATCTAACGAGGTTTGTAAAGACTCTGTAGATGTGGAGGCATCACATGACTCACATGGGTCTGAGAAGGAAGACACAGTGGATAATGTGTGATTAAAACTCTCAAACAAGTCTTTAAAGCCTTTTGAGAGCTTTGCAATGTCAGATTTAAATATCGACATTTTAAAGGCGAGACTGGACAAAGATAATTTTCGGCAAGCAATGCAATACCAAAAAGTTCCCTCTGTTGAGTTTACCTTGTCCATAAATGCGTTGGTAGATCCAACGCACTTCGCATGAAACATTTTACCACAAGGGCCATAACAGGCGAAGAGAGCGGTGGTGGGGTTCTTTGTTTCAGTGCATTTATTAGCCCCGCAATCCATAATTTTATAAATATAATAAATTTGTTATGGACCGAAAAGAAAATCTTTGAACTAACAAAAAAAAAATTGTTTGTTGTGTTACATACAATCAACCTCGCAGCAACCCAAATCCAACAGTGAGCCCAAGCAGGGGGTTGCAGGGGGGCAGCATGGCCCTCCAAAGCAAATTCAAACTTTGCATACACCCAAAGCCACAATTGCATGTATGCAAAGCGTGAACCCTCCTGGGTAGACTCACTGTTGTATTTATAATGGGTGCGAAATTGGATGTATGCAAAGTTTGAGTACGAATTTACAATTTCAAATGCCAATAACCCCCGCGGGTGTTAATGATTTTTTTTGGCGGGGCTTAGTTCCATTTCGATAAGAAAATAAGCTCCGTGGGAGCTGTATCCTTTTATTTGGCAATAAAGCCCCATAGGACTTATTTCCGCAGGGGTTATTTTACTGCTCCAGGTGGGTAGGTAGGAGTTGAAAATAATTTTGCAAAAGATGTGCATTGCTCCGGTTGTCCGAGTGGATGATGACTTCAAAAAGTAGAAGCAATTCTTCAGTTCTTGATATTTTCTTGAAATCATACTGGCAAACCTCTGGCAGTCACTCTATCTTTAAATTTATGCTTGAACATATTCGGACAATATGCTTTTTCCCCTCCATGAATAATCACAGAGATTTCAAAAGCAGAAGATACGAAGGTGAAGCTGGACCGGATAGGTACAAAGAAATTGAAGAATTGTCGATATCTTCTTTTTCATTAACACAGCTTCTGGAGAAGTCATTTGCATAAATGTCAACGGCCCGCACAGGTCCTAAAACAAGTAATGTTCCGACATTCTCCCATCACAATGAAGGAGATCTCCTGTTTAAAGCCGAATCTGAACTCTTAGGGCGCTATTGTATCCAAATCCAAATCCAGATCTCTTTAGAAACCTAGCACAATATACCCCAGATCCAACTGAGGATTGATATGATAATCGCAAGTTTTAGACTACAGGTTTGCTGTTATGCCAAGACAAGATATGGGCCTGGAAATTTAATCTGGAGTTTTACCTAGTAATGGTATTATTGTGGAGTGGCCATTGTGTATTTTTTTTTATCACTATTGGAGGAACTTAAGTCGAATGGCCGAGCTAGTTGCAATTTGATAGCCTTAAATATCAATGGGTAGCAGGTGCAACAGAACAGTCCTGCGGAGGGAGAAAACTCGCGAATGCCTTAAGTTTTATTACAGATTTTTCTAATGAGAGCTTGGGTGTTTGAAAGTATTTCTGAAAGATAACACAAAACGTAAATTCTTATACAGCAGATAAGAGCAAAGTTGAACCCCCTATTGTTTCCACATTTTCCTTTTGAGGATCACATAGGAGTTCAAGAGTTAAAACTATCTTCATAAAATGTTACTTCAATCGGTTAACAGCCTCGTCAAATCACAGACGATTATTGAGCGATTGCTCATGACCCCCCTGGATATAAACGTATCTAAAAAACCTCGCTCATTTGGTCGATATGTGATTCATCGGGTGTGCTGTTGAATATAATGCCAACGTATCTATATTTTTGTTTTTGAAAATACAATATTGCAACTTATGAAATGAAAAAAGTTAAAATATTGGGTGATCGAGTATAGGAAACCACAAAACTGGCAGTTTCCTTATTTCGAACAGCAACGAATATGGTGTTCGAAAATAGGAACACTTATTGTATGTGTGGTTTGCGATACAGAAAGAGAAAAAAATAATGTTTTCCAATAAGTTAAGATAGTAAAATGGCAAAATGGATGTTTTTCACGGTTGCCCATTTGCGAACAGTTGTGTTCGGATAAGGAAACTCGGTAAAAACAAAGCCCAACTAACAATTTCGCTTCGATATAGCATACTATCGAAGCTATTTCTCCTCCAGCAATATTACTTGTAGGAAGTCTTATGGAAAAACATTTGGCGCACTTTAAGGAAGCTATTTACTTCTACAAGAATTCTTTAAATACTTCTAATAAGCTTAAAAGAAAAAAACTTTAGGGGTATTCATGCAACGTCGTAATTTTATTACGTGCGAAAGATTGTAAAATTACAGACGACCGACGTTAAATGAACGACCCTAAAACTGCACCACTAAATAATGCGGTAACCTACTGAATTCAAATCTCATTTTAGTAATTTATTTATTGATAGAATTTTGTACCTACCCAACTAACAATTATTCTTCTATAAGGCACAAAAATGTAATTTCCACAAGCAATTATTTCTATAGGCCTTATATAGTACTTGTGCACGGAGGTTAAGCATTTTGGCAGTCGATTGTTTGGGTAGAAGCTTGTTTAAGCCATTATGCTGGGAAATTCACAAGCATAACCAAAATTATGATAGCGAAACGTCTGTAAGGTTGTTTTTAAGCTTCCAGAGATGTGTGTACATGTACCATAATTTAAGATGTTTCGGTAGAACTTCGCACAAGTTAATACGAAGCGTAGCACGTATAGAGCTTACGAAAGAAGGCTTAAAAAAGCTATGGTTAAAAGATCGGAAAAAAAGTGAAAAGATCGGGACAAGGTGTAAAGAGTGGAAAAAAAAGGTGAAAAGATCGGGAACCTACCGGAGAATTATTATGAGTGTATGAAACTCTCTCGTACGGTAGTCCAACACGCTATCCACTAGGCTTTACTCTGGAACACGAAAGACGAGTATATGTACTATGAAGTACTTGATCGGTAGGCTCCCGATCTTTTCACCTTTTTTCCGATCTTTTCACCTTCTTCCCGATCTTTCAACCTTAGCTTTTTAAGCCTTCATTCGTAAACTCTATACATGCTAGCTTTCGGATTAACTTCATGCGAAGTTTTACCGAAACATCCAAGCGTGTGGTACATTTACACACATCTCCGGAAGCTTAAAAACAACCTTACAGAAGTTACGCCATCATAATTTCGGTTATGCTTGTAAATTTTCCTTCATAATGTCTTGAACAAGTTTCTACCCAAACAATCGACTGCCAAAACGCTCAACCTCTGAGCACAAGTACTATATAAGGCCTATAGAAATAATTGCATGTGGGAATTAAATTTGTGTGCTTTATAGAAGAATAAATGTTAGTTGGCATTGCTTAGAGGTCGCTTTATTAGAACCATTTTTAAATGAATTTTGACAGATCGGAGAATTTCCATCTAAATATTTTTTTATATGTATTTTTAGTTTCTGTGTCGAAAATGAAAGCAAATTAATAAAAATGGACTCAATATACTTTACTTTTATAAATGATTTGTAAATGTAGTGACTATGTGATTAAGACAAACAGACCAACTGCCACTAGACCAAAAATCTACAAACCGAGAGTTAACCCAATGGAACTTCAATTCAAATATTTTCGGCAAAAGTATCGATTTTCTAAGCCCAATATGGAAAATCTTATCATATTTGTGCGATCCGATCTTGAAGGATCAAATAGGGGTGGTCACATTTCTGATGATCTCCAAGTGATGGCTGCTATACAATTATGGGGTTCGAAAATAGGTATATTAACGGTCCGCCATCTAACGGTTTTTTTCAACTAGTGCTTATTTCGTGAATGGTAACACTTAGCACATGTCTGATTTGATAGATAATTAGTTTTATCTGGTTGTGTATACGCTTGAACAACGCTGGGAAATATTGCGACATTACTTTGAAAATCATGGTAATTTTGCAGAATGTGTGCGAAAATTGCGTATACGGATTTTGGAAGAAAAGAAGCACCGTCAGCTCCGTATGTTCGTTATCTTGTGAAAAAAGTAAAAGAAACTGGCATCCTCATCGATAAACCAAAGCGTGAAAAGTCAAAAACAGTGCGTACACCCGAGAATATTGCTGCTGTGGCAGAAAGTGTGCGTGAAGCGCCATCAACATCAATTCACCGTCGTTCTCAACAATTGAACATTTCGGAGACATCATTGAGACGAATTTTGCATAAAGACCTTGGTATGACGCCATACAAAGTCCAATTGGTTGGACCATCCAATGCGTTTTCGCTTCGATAAGTGGGCCTGCGATCGACTTAGAGAAGATGCCGATTTTGCCAAAAAATCATCTTTTCAGATGAAGCTCATTTTGATCTTTGCGGGTATGTAAACAAGCAAAATTGTCGCATTTGGGGCACAGAAAACCCGCACGGATACATTGAAAAGCCGATACACCCAAAACGAGTCACTGTTTGGGGCGGATTTTGGTCCAGTGGCATAATTGGGCCATTTTTCTTCGAAAATGAGCAAAGAGTGGCCGTTACAGTCAATGGCGATCGTTATCGGGCCATGTTGAACGAATTTTTGTTCACAAAAATTGAAGAGGAGGTTATTGGCAACATTTGGTTTCAACAGGACGGCGATACGTGCCACACAGCCGAAGCTACACTCGATGTTTTGCGCCCTGTTTTTGAAGATCGCATTATCAGCCGCAGAGCTGATGTCGTTTGGCCACCTCGGAGCTGCGATTTGACACCGTTGGACTATTATTTGTGGGGTGCCGTAAAAGATGAGTGTTACGCCGACAAGCCAGATATAATTGACGCTTTAAAGGACAATATTCGTGAAGCCATTGGTGACATACAGCTGCACACAATCCATAGTGTGCTTTAAAATTGGACCGATCGTGCAGGCATAGCCAGCCGAGGCAGCCATTTGAATGAAATTATTTTCCATTATTAACCGGATTGTACTTTCAAATAAAAAAAGAAATTTGAGAAAATATTCAGTAGTTTTTTTTTTATAGCATTTTTAAAAAAAAAAAGAAGTTATTTGGCGAACCCTTTACAATTACACAACAATATAATTCTTTAAACACTCCCTTATACCCTTTTTCACGCATTTAGCTAATCTACGCTATGTGTTATTTATCAGAGGGTTGCAAAGGCATTTGCCTCAAAAGTCAAAGAGTTCGCTGTAAAAAAAACACCATAGAACATAAAGTAGTGTAGGAAAAAGCGACCATAGGACATAAACTTGTATAGAATTACACTTCTTTGTACTAGATTTGTAAATTTTATTACGTTTTTTTGAAACAATCATCGTTTAGTTAAGCAGCAATGAAAAATCGATTATAAATAAGAATTTAAGCAACGTTGCTTAGAGATAATTTAAATATTTAAGCATGCTTAACTAAACAACCTCTGAGACACATTTTAAGAAAATCTAATAAATACGGCTGTCAATATTTAAAAAAAAAACTATAAGCTAAAAATGCACAGTTCCTCATGTATTGTAATTAAAAAAAATTTTTTGCTGTTAAAATTTTAAATCTAATCTCCTCTGACAGTTTTTATTTTCTTTGCAGCTGAAATTATGCGTGAAGAAAAATTAGAAATTTTTTTTTATTGTACACTGGCATGAGACGGCGAACAGACTTTCTGCCTATGACAGAGTTTGAATTAAATAGCCACATTATAAAAATTAAGCAAAATAGTTTTAAGTGTATAAAAAAAATCGAATATGCCCAAAATCGAAATATAAAGCAGGTATGTACTTACCAAAATGAACTACTTTTAAATGCTCTTGAAAAAACACCTGCAGCTCCATTGCTAAGGACGTTTCGCGTTTGATTGTATAGGAACATTTTTTTGTTTGTGTAATATTTTATTGTTCAATATTTTAACAGATGTTCGTTATGCACTTAGGTTATATATTTGCTATCTTTTATTATTAAGAGCTCACAAACGAAAACAATTTATTCGTTCTCAACGATAATGGACTTTTTTTCTTTATTTAATTACACAAAAATAAACAAACAAAAATGACAAGCAATAATAATATAATTCATACACAATACAAAAAATATAACTTGCCAATCTGACATATAGAGAATACAAAGTAGGTTATCTCAATGACACAGATACACGATAAAAAAAAAACGCCTACGGCAACTCTTCTTTGTGTCCATGAGAGTTCAACAGCTGACGGTTTACACGTTTGCCACTTTTGTGAAAGAAATGAACAGAATTATGAAATGACTCGCGAATGTGAAGAAGTGCACGTCACGGTTGTGATTCATCGGGTTTCCAAAGAAAGCTTCACGAAAAGAAATGCGAACCAAAAAAACTGACGCAATAACCCTTTAAAATTTAGAGAATCCAAAATGTAGGTAGGTAATAAGCGAATAAAAATGTGAAAGACAAAATACCGACAAAAACAGATCACGCCACGAAAAATACAGCCAAGCACATAGATTCCTCGTATGTTTGGAAAGCGGCTGAAGATTTGAAGAGCGTAACCTATCTGGCCATCCGGGTTAATGGTTATGGTTACGTATCGAATAATGCGAGGGTGTGCATCAAACCAAATGTCACTTAGCGATAACAACTATTGCCCGGTTTTGACATTGATAACGTCGCGATGTGTGTAGAATCAGAATGGCACACGTTCAGAGCGTGTGCTTATCAGTCAACCAACTTCTGCATAAACAGACGTTTATGTACGACTGGCGTTACAATCAACTCGAGAATCAACTGGTAGTGACTAGATGTTTGACAAACACAACAAATCAGATTGAAATATCGTAATGATGTTATTTGAATTTAATGAAGTTAATTAGTGATGGCATATTGTTTATATTATTTTTCACATTGTACCTAATTATGGAAAATTCTGATTTCAAGTGTTTGTTCGACCAATTTGAATTATGCCACAAAAGACCTTACAAACAAACAACCTGTCAACTGTCAAACACTGAATTTTTATTTAATGCACTTGACAGAATGTCACTTAGAATAGGTATACTCGTGTCGTCGTGAGGTGCACTGTAAAACTGTGAGGTATTTTAACTCAGGTGAAGCTGGTTTTATGTGACCATAATCACATTAGATAAATGGTGGAAAGAAAAATCAATAAACCAAGTGAAATGTTTTACTAAAAAGCAACGACTGACCGACAGTTGACAATTTTATCGTAATTTCCCTTTGCTTTATCAAAATTGCATGCTTGTTTTATGTGCAACAGAGAATGAAGTCGTAGTAGGGTAGAGTCGCCTGTTTCCGAACATCCCCAGTTCTCGAACACTTTTAGCAAAAGTCGTTATATTATCGTTTAATTACCGTTTCTGCTTTTTGTAAACTTTTGCACACTTTTACGTATACATATTCCTTTTTATACCCTATCCCATAGGGGGGTATATTAGTTTTGATACATAGTTTGTAACATAGAGAAATAATTTTGCTACATATACCTCAAAGTATATGGATCGACTCAGAATTGCTAGCTGAGTCGAATTAGCCATGTCTGTCTGTCCGTCCGTCCGTCCGTCCGTCCGTGTGTCCGTCCGTCCGTCTGTCTGTTCGTCACCGATTTTTGGGCCTTAAATTTTGAGCTAGGGTAATGAAATTTGGTATATAGGATCCTTGTCCGAGTCACCAGAACAAGTGTAAAAATTTTTGAAATCCGCCCACTGCCACGCCCCCTTTTTAGAAAAACGTAATTTTTAGCAAAACCGTAAAGAATTTTAAAAAAGTGTCTGAACAGCATATTTACAGAATCGTAATGTCTATATTTCGTTCATATAAAGTTTTTTGCCACGCCCACTTTTTGGGGGCGTTTTCAATAAAAAACTGTTTTCGGTCAAATTTTAAATTTTTCGAAAAAAGTTTTGATGCAGAATCATTAACATTATTAATATGAACATTTCGTCTTTATACCATTTTAACCCACGCCCACTTTTTTGGGGCGTTTTTATATAAAAACCATTTTTATACACTACCCCATAACATATACAGGAGAAAACCTTGTCTTTTGTAGAACCGTAAAAGTGTTTTGTAAGCAGCCTGAAGAATTTGTTGTCACTATATCATTTTTTTTATTTTATCCACATCGTGTTTTTAGCCATGCCCACTTTTTTGGGGATTCTAGTTTTATGGATAGGATGGGATAGGGTATTCAACGATGCGCACAGCGGATTGTAGCCTTCTCATATGTTTTAATTACCTCAAGCATCACATTCATACTAATGTATCTTATGTCAACAAAAATTATAAGTTTGCTTATGGGTTTCAATGAATGTGGATCTGTTTTTCTAAAAAAAAAAAGTTTCAGTATTCGTTTGGGAAAAGTTGTTTTTAGAACAAAACTTATCGGGTAAGTACTTTCAACTGTGCTTTTATGATATTAGTGCATTCATTTGTAATATTTCATGATGTTTTGCAAATTTAAATTGAAGTTAACTAGTGGTTAAACTGCTCACCATCTTCGTGGATGTCTAAAACTAACCACATACCACAAGTGTGGCGTGAAGTTAAAGTTATATTCAAGCCGAAGGCAGGTAAATGCAGCCACACCGTAGCGAAAGATTTCAGACCCATAAGCCTGTCCTCCTTCCTACTGAAAACGATGGAACGATTACTCGACATCCAATTACGTAGCAACCTGAATCCAGGTTACCTATCTGTAAGCCAACACGCCTATATAAAGGGTAAATCGGTGGAAACGGCTCTACACGAAGTAGTTCGCACAGTAGAAAATTCACTGCACTACAAAGAATATACGTTAGCAGCCTTTCTAGATATAGAAGGAGCCTTCAACAACGTTACAACTGAAGCAATTGCTGAGGTACTTACCAAAGCTGAAATAGGAACGGTTGCTAGCAATTGGATCTTAACCATGCTCAATAACCGGATCATTTCGTCAACACCAGGCGATTGTACCAAAAGGATCACAACGTCAAGAGGTACCCCCGAGGGAGGCGTACTATCCCCACTCCTCTGGCTATTAGTAGTCAACGAGGCACTTAAGAAGCTGGATATCATTGCAATAAAAACAGTGGCATACGCTGATGACGTAGTCCTCATGGCGTGCGGAAAATTCCCACCGACATTGAGTGAAATTATGCAAAGAAGTCTCAATATACTCAGCAAGTGGGCAAAGTCTTGCGGGCTGGGTGTAAATCCAAACAAAACAGAACTGGTTCTCTTTACTAACAGGAGATCGATCCCAGCATTTCCGGCACCGTCTTTGGAAGATTCGACTTTCTCATTGTCAGCAAGCGCGAATTATCTGGGGGTGGTACTTGATAGTAAACTGAACTGGAATCTAAGAAGAGAGAGTTAAGAAAGCAAATATTGCCCTCTATAGCTGCAACAGAATCTGCGGCAAAAAATAGGGCCCATCCCCGAAGGTCACAAAATGGCTATACACAGCCATTGTCAGACCAATCCTAACATAAGGTTGCTTGGTCTGGTGGAATGCTATGAAAAAAGCAAAACATACTCACGACAGGAGCCATGCGCACTAGCCCCACACGTAGGGTTAGAAACAATCCTAAACATAACACCAATTGACTTACAAATCAAGGACATAGCACCAAAAAGCGCAGCAAAACTCAAAGAAACGGGCAATCTACTCACGAAGCCTTTTGGCCATAGCTCAATATTAAACTCAATGGCATATGCGGATGTAGCATCTGACTACATTATCCCATACCACGACTTTGATACTAATTACTCTATCAGAATACCAAGCAGAGACGAATGGTCTTCAAACAATGTGTTATCTAACACTGAAATAGCAATCTATAACGACGGATCCAAAATGGAAGTCGGAGTGGGCTCTGGTGTCTACTCTGAAAAGATCGGGCTAGCTACATCCTTGAGATTAGCAAACTCGTGTAGTGTATCTCAAGCTGAGATCCTGGCTATATTCGAAGCTGTCGAATAGGCTAGGGTATTGGACATATCACATGAGGATATCTCCATCTACGTGGATAGTCAAGCGGCCATTAAAGCTCTGGCATCCAATATAGTAAAATCACGGGTAGTTGGACGCTGCCGCTAAGAGCTGAAGGCTCTTTGTAACCAGAACAAAGTCCAAATTATCTGGGTGCCAGGACATAATGACATTATAGGAAATGAGAAATCAGACGAGCTAGCCAGACTAGGATCGTCCAGTTTCATTTTATTAGCTGATAAAAGGGTCAATCCCCCGCTAGCATCTAAAAAACATGAAATAACCAAGCACACTCAAAAAGCAACCATAACAAGATTGCAAAATACAATAACTTGTATGCACACAAAATCTCTCTGGCCGGAGTTAAGCGGCAGCAAATCAAACAAGCTATTAGCTTTGAATAGAGCTTCCATTTCTATAGCGGTTAGAGTGATAACAGGTCACAACCTGTTGGGTAAGCACTCAAATAAGATAAAACTGACTGGTGCGAACCAACTTTGCAGGAAATGCAGCGACCCTGACGTCGAAGAAGAAGTATCACACAAACTATGCCACTGCCTTGCGATCAGTGGCAGTCGTTTTATAATACTAGGCAGCCTTTACTTCGATGACCTAAGTGACCTAACGACTATCCCAAAAGCGCTGATAGTCCGTTTTTGAAGCAGATCAGGATGGAGCAACTACCTCTTTGAGGCTGAAGGAGCAACACAGACCAGCACCGCATAAGTATCACTAGCGAACTTAACCAGGTATCCTCTTTCTCTATTTCAGGACAATTTCTTCGAAGGGTATCGCTATGGGCCCACGTAGGCCTATGCGAGCTTGACGACTCACCCGAGCGTCAACAGCCCATCTAACCTAACCTAACTAGTGGTTTTGGACTGTTCAAGAAAAGGAACCTAATTTTTACCGAGTTTCCTAATCCGAACACAACTGTTCGCACATCCATCTTTTTTGCCATTTTGCTACCTTAACTTATTGGAAAACATTATTTTTTTTCTCTTTCTGTATCACGAACCATACCTACAATAAGTGTTCCTATTTTCGAACACCATATTCGTTGGTGTTCGAAATAAGGAAACTGACAGTTTTGTGGTTTCCTTTACTCGATCACCCAATATTTTAACTTTTTTCATTTCATAAGTTACAAACAAATACAAATTTTTGGCGCAACAGGCTCGTTAGTACCCAGGGCCTAGCTTTCTCACAACCATTCATGTGTGCGTGTGTACTTCTTGCACGATGGCGGGACCTCCTGTTTTATGCCGACTCCGAACGGCTAAGTTGAGATAAGCTATTCTTGACAATTGATACTACTCGGATGATTTGTCAGATCATCACGAGAGGAGGGCCAGTGAAAATCATTTAGGTGTTGCTACGGCTGGGAATCGAACCCATCATCGCACTAACCATCGCGCCACTGAGCCCTCCATTACATAAGTTGCAATATTGTATTTTCAAAAAAAAATATAGATAAGTAGGCATTACATTCGAAAGCACACCCGATGAATCACATATCGACCAAATGAGCGAGGTTTTTAGATACGTTCATATCCAGGGTGGTCATGAGCAATCGCTCAATAATCGTCTGTGGTTTGACGAGGCTGTTAACCGATTGAAGTAACATTTTATGAAGATAGTTTTAACTCTTGAACTCCTATGTGATCCTCAAAAGGAAAGTGTGGATACAATAGGGGGTTCAACTTTACTCTTATCTGCTGTATAAGAATTTACATTTTGTTTTATCTTTCAGAAATACTTTCAAACACCCAAGCTCTCATTAGAAAAATCTGTAATAAAACTTAAGGCATTCGCGAGTTTTCTTCCTCCGCAGGACTGTTCTGCTGCACCTGCTACCCATTGATATGATATAGGCTATCAAATTGCAACTAGCTCGGCCTTTCGACTTAAGTTCCTCCAATAGTGATAAAACATACACAATGGCCACTCCACAATGATACCATTACTAGGTAAAACTCCAGAATAAATTTCCAGGCCCATATCTTGTCTTGGCATAACAGCAAACTTGTAGTCTAAAACTTGCGAATATCAGATCAATCCTCAGTTGGATCTGGGGTATATTGTGCTAGGTTTCTAAAGAGATCTGGATTTGGATTTGGATACAATAGCGCCCTAATAATTCAGATTCGGCGTTAAACAGGAGATCCCCTTCATTGTGATGGGAGAACGTCGGGAGAGTACCTGTTTTAGGACCTGTACGGGCCGTTGACATTTATGCAAATGACTTCTCCAGAAGTTGTGTTAAAGAAGAAATCGAAAATTCTTCAACTTCTTTGAAAGCTTCACCTTCGTATCTTCTGCTTTTGAATTCTCTGTGATTATTCATGGAGGTGAAAAGCATATTATCCGAATATGTTCAAGCATAAATTTAAAGATAAAGTGACTGCCAGAGGTTTGCCAGTATGATTTCAAGAAAATATCAAAAACTCAATATGCAGATCTTGCATTCTGCTTCTAGTTTTTGAAGTCATCATCCACTCGGAAAACCGGAGCAATGCACATCTTTTGCAAAATTATTTCCAACTCCTACCTACCCACCTGGGGCAGTGAAATAACCACCCTGCCCCATGGGGCTTTATTCCCAAATAAAAGGAATTAGCCCCGGAGCTTATTTCCTTATCGAAATGGAACCAAGCCCCGCCAAAAAAAAGCATTAACACCTGCGGGGGTTATTGCCATTTGAAATTGGCAATTCGTACTCAAACTTTGCATACATCCAATTTCGCACCCATCATAAATACAACAGTGAGCCTACCCAGGAGGGTTCACGCTTTGCATACATGCAATTGTGACTTTGGGTGTATGCAAAATTTAAATATGCTTTGGAGGGGCATGCTGCCCCCCCTGCAACCCCCCTGCTTGGGCTCTCTTTTGGATTTGGGTTGCGTGCGAGGTTGATTGTATGTAAAGGAAACAAACCCCACAAGCAAAAGGAATTAACCCCTGCAGGGTTTATTTCCATTTCGAAAGGAAATAAACCCTGTGGGGGCTGTTTCTCTTTTTTGGGAATTAAGACCCATGAGGCTTATTTCCGCTGGGGTTATTGCACTGCATCTACCTACCCACCTATTTAAAATTAATATTTTAGACAAACTTATAGGTATGATTAAAGTGTTCGAAAAGAGGAAACATGTTGTTCGGCTTTAGGAAACAAGTGTTCGAAAATAGGGGAAATTGGTTGATTTTCATATTTGTTTGATTTGTTAATAAATTGTACTAATTAATAAAATCAACTATATGAGGTTTAAGAATATATGAATTTTTCTTTAAAATAAAATCAAAACTATATTTCTAGGACTAATCTAAGAATTTTTTACAGCCTATTCATTATTCAAAGTCTGTAAACTGTTCGAGAATAAGCGACTCTACCCTAGTGTGTACGAGTACATCCGATGTTCGACTTTTTACTTTGTGATAATAAGGTTTCCGAATATTGTTTATAACCGTCTGGCCTCTGGCTTAGAGCGACACATTGATTAGGGAAACAATACAAATAAATAAAAACAGATTGTGACTATAGACTGTCGACCAGACAATGTGTCATCTTGGTGATAATTTAAGAGATCTACATCGAGGAAAACAAATGCAGTTTTCATGTAAGAACTGGACAGTATTAGTGTTCATATCGCTCACTGCCTGCAATAATGGCACAACTCAAAACAATTCAAATTTAAACTGAAGACGCCGTTATGAATAAAATTAAATTTTCTTTGTTTCTGAAATATCGGCACCATTGAGTTATTATATATGACATCTCACTGGCAGGCAGTGAGATGTCATTTTCATACGCTTCTGCAAGAAAATATGTTCCAAAACAGCACAAACGACACTGTTTCACTGGGGATTAGCAATAAAACACATGCCACAGTTAAGCTTAAATAGTAAAAGGATACCAAAAGAGCGACATCTTGTGCGAAGAGATGCTTTTTATAGCGACATGTAGCGTCATCTATTCAAAAGATGGGACACTACAAAGAGTGATTTCAAACAAATTCTGCAATAACAATACATTTCTGCACTTACTAACCCATAAACTGAACAAGTTTTGTAAATTTATTTCTTATTTATGTTTTATGATCATTTAAATAAATTTTTTTTGCAATGTGATAAGGCAAACGATTTTTTAGCTTACTTAGTTTTCCGCAGTAAAACAGTATTGTGTCTGTTGTTTTTGAACATTTCGAAATTGGCTACTAGCAGTCCATATATAATAAGTCAATGATCGGCACATTGATATCTATTCTTGATTCCGAGAGATGGCGATATTGTCATTCAACTTTCGAAGCTTTTGTGCTTTCTCCTTATTTCAATTTCAATACCGGCATTTCTCTCAAAGTTTCAGTATTGGTATTCGTTTGATCGTGAGTGTGTTCCATCACTTTGTTTTAAGCGAAATTGGCACATTACAATTGTGCCAGGATCAAGGTAAGTAAATTATTCAAATTTTAGAGCAATAATGTCATTACTCGATAATGTTCCGCTATTACGACGATTATGCGAACAATATCAATTTTTACACCAGAAAAGAATGACACATTTTGCGTTGTGTCACTGTCGCACCAATAAATGCGTTATGAAAACATTATGAAATAATGACATGTGCCGTTTTTGGTTATATGCCATTATTCTTTGAAATGGCGCTTGGAGACTTTGGATATAATTTGCTTAATGCAGTAATGACACTTTCCGAAAAAAGGGCGGATGCCGCCCACTTTTAAATCTTGCAAAGGAAGTTATAAGTATGTATGGCTTTTCACATTAAATTGGCAAATCCGTGTCAGGATTGCATAATATATAAGAAAAAAAATCCAGATTGAAGAAAACGCATGGTTTTAAAAAGTTATTATCCCGAAACTGAAAACAATTAGCTGTGCCAGTATTGCAGGCAGTGAACGATATATCCGATTTGTTGCGGGAATTTATAAGTATACATTTGGGCGCAGCTTTTGGTCAAGGCAGGAAAGAAAAAATGTAGCCTATGTTAAAGCACAATTCGTCGCCCTAGTGACACAAAATCGTATGTCAATATTAGAAAATTTTCGATTATTATGAGATTCATGAATACTTTTGTAAAGTGCTAACTTCTATTCTACTTCACTTAGAGGTAACATTTTTCGGCACAATATAGAAATTCTATATTTTAAGTAAGATGGCATACCCAGCCCAAAATCGAAAAAAATGTAGTTACGTTCTTCTGTCACAAGGGCGACGAATTAATAATTCATATCGATTAATGCCAGTACCACATGAGGCGTGTTCAGAAAATTCGGAAGTGGAAACACAATTTTTTTGTGTGAACGATAAAGCTTAGTACGCAGCTCGCGCTAAATTTTATCTTTACTACTCTCCACTTGTTTTCTCCAATCCAAAGATAAATGCTCGCTCAATTCGTACACAGCATTTAGTTGAGTCAGGGAAATGTCATACATTCGCAGATGTCAGTAAATGTCAGATAATCAGTCGCGATTATTCCATCAAATATTCTTCTTCATTTTCTTCCATTTTGTTTTTATTTTTTTATTCAAATTTCGCCAATTTAAATGCCTCGCACATTAATTTCGCAAGATAATTAAGTGGAGACCTGTCATCCGCCGAGTATAACGCTTTTTGTATAACACTTAATATTGTTATACCCTACCTACATTTTGTGTGTCCCATCTTTATGAAGTTAGGAATTTATCTCGCGAGCTGCGTACTGCACTGATAAATTTGCTCGCTAAATTTTATCTCTGTAGAGATTTTTGTATGGGAGATAAAATTTAGCGCGAGCTGCGTACTGGACTTTAGGTAATGTTGTATTTTACACTAAATTGTGTGCTAAGCCTATATAGATTTGGAATGAAGAGAACAAAAACACGGCTAATGTCCCACCAACAAATTTCAAGACATTTTAAAACAAAAAGTTAAGACTTATCCATTGATAGCCATTTTATGTTAAGCCCAGTACGCAGCTCTCGCCAAATTTTATCTCCCATACAAAAATCTCTACAGAGATAAAATTTAGCGAGCAAATTTATCAGTGCAGTACGCAGCTCGCGAGATAAATTCTTAACTTCATAAAGATGGGACACACAAAATGTAGGTAGGGTATAACAATATTATGTGTTATACGAAAAGTGTTCTACTCAGCGGATGACAGGTCTCCACTTATTTATCTCGCGAAATTAATGTGCGAGGCATTTAAATCGGCGAAATTTTAATGAAAAATAAAAACAAAATGGAAGAAAATGAAGAATATTTGATGGAAGAATCGCGACTGATTATCTAAAATTTACTGACATCAGCGAATGTATGACATTTCCCTGACTCAACTAAATGCTGTGTACGAATTGAGCGAGCATTTATCTTTGGATTGGAGAAAACAAGTGGAGAGAAGTAAAGATAAAATTTAGAGCGAGCTGCGTACTAAGATGAAGACTATATAGATTTCGCGAAACCTGGATAATTATCCAGGCTTACACCCTTAGGGCGTGTTTACGGCCAACGCTAGTAAGCGAGTGCGCTAGTCCGCACTTGTGCGCTGGTAAAAAAATCGTGGACGATTATTCACGCTAGTTCAAGGTAGTAAACTTGAAAATCAAATGAAATTACAAGCTTGGACTAGCGCGGACTAGCGCGAAAGCAAAAAAGTGATCTGCGACACGTTATTGATTACATACATTAGATTTACTAGCGCGAAATAGCGCCAAAGCTTACTTGCGTTCGTCGTAACAGCGGCTTTAGCCTGAATAGAAAAAGTGCTACCAAACCTATTTTTTTCAATGGCTATCGAAAAAGGTTGTCGAAAATGCTAAAAATGGCTGCCGGTACCACATCCGGTAATCATACACTGCAAAATAGGTGGGAAAACAATGTTTTATGAAATAATTTGTTGTGAAAATATTTTTATCTTTGCTTTGAATATAAAATTAAAAAACTACAATAAGTGTAGTAGTGGATAAAGTGAAAAAAAATTGAATTTTATTTGCAAAAAAAAAAATAATAAAATTGAAACCCTAAACTACCATCTGTTGGCGGGCACATGATTCAGTATCAGTGTTACCGATTAGCGTTATTTTTTTCTCATGTGTATCTAAGCCTGTACAAACTTAGAAAAAAACACGCCTATTGACGACTAAGGGGAGAGTACGATAATAATATTGATAACGTTTTTTTGTGGAGGGGTCAAAAACAAGCATTTTTTACTATAGGAGGGTGGTCTATCTAGCCCCGTTTGGGAGATATGTTCAATTTAAAAAAAAAATGATTTAAATGAAATAAAATATAAATATATAAAAAACACGGCAACACTTAATATGAAGTACTATCTCGTTTTTTAAAGCCAGAAACCATTTTTTAACCCTCAATTTAAATTTAATTATTCATATTAATAGTTTTTAAAAAATTCGAATGCAAACTCAAAATTTTGATAAACAAATGCAAAAACAAGTTTCTAACAATTTTTTTCATAATTGTGGTATTACCGTTATTTTAAATATATTTTCATTTTTAGTGCTTTTTTATGAAATTGCCCCTCCCGCCCAAACCGCGAGAGATTGATCCCCCTCCCATAGTAAAAAATGCTTGTTTTTGACCCCTCTACTAAAAACCGTTATCAATTTTTGGCGCCAAACTTATCGTACTCGTGCCACGACTTATGTTTTCTGTTTTTAATTCTTACTTGCCTAAGCAATAAGATGCACGTCGACCTAGAAGATCTATTGTGCTTGCCGTCAGATGTCTGTTTAGGTTAGTAGCGCTACTACTTTCCTAATGTAGCTGAAAATACGTTCAGCAGAGGATTTCCTTAGTTCCTCGGTACTTAATATTTCCCTGAAGAAGGATTCCCTTCTTATACTGTAAAGGGCCGGGCATTCACTGTTTCGTCTTCTTCTAGACATAGTCTGCACTCCGGTGTGTCGACTAGATGCATTTTATGTAGGTGATATCGCAGACCGCGGTGACCTGTTAGGTCTTAGTTAGTTATGTTAGTTATGTTAGTTAGCGTCGGTGTAGCTGCAGACATTAAAAACATAACAAACATTTGAAAATACAGAAATTATCTTCATTTAATTCATTCAATCAATTTAATAGTTCACGCATAACTTTCTTTTCTGTGTCTATATCCATTACATCACAACCGAAGTAAAAAATCAAAATGAAAATCACTCTTGTCAAACTGTAGCTGTCAGTTGTCATTTGTATTGGTATTGGTAAATCTGCCGAAAATTCAGATTTCAAAAATTGATCTCTGATCAAAAAAAAATCAATTTTTTCGCCCAATGGAACACAACAACTGTCAAAATCGGTCTTCAGATCAAAAAAAAAAAATTGATTTTTTCCCAATGGAAAACGCCATTAGTTAACCCTGGATGAGATGTTTTTGACAGGTGATAAAATAGCAAGCGAACAATTATTTTTTTTAATTCTATTTATGTTTTATAAATTTTATAAAAAAATTGAGAAATATTGAGTTTAATTATTTTAAGAAGAAACATATGAGAAGGCTACAATCCGCTGTGCGGATCGTTGAATGCCCTATCTCATCCTATCTGTAAAATCCTCAAAAAGTGGATATGGCTAAAAACACAACGTTGATAAAATTGAGAAAATGACATGGTGACAACAAATTCTTCAGACAGCTTATAAAACTCTTTTACGGTTCTACAAAAGACAAGGTTTTCTCCTGCATTATGTTATGGGTAGTGTATAAAAATGGTTTTTATTTAAAAACGCCACCGAAAAGTGGGCTTGGGTTAAAATGTTCATATTCATATTACCATCGACATTTTTTCGAAAAATTTTAACTTCCCTTATCTCTGGTTTCAACAGTCCGCAGAGTAATAAACAGCCCGGATGATTTAAAACGATTGAAACTCCAAAAGAAACCAAACGAGCAACGTAAAGGTATTCGTTTAGAATTTTCTAGACTCCATATGAGTTGGAAAAATGAGTGGCGCAACGTGGTTTTTTCCGATGAGAAGAAATTAAATTTTGATGGCCCTGATCGCTTTAATTATTATTATCATGATGTGAGGAAGGAAGAACGATTTTTAGCGCGGCATCATAGTCGAGAAGGTGGAGTTATGGTATGGGGAGCAGTTAGCTACTATGGGACTGTAGACCTTGAGTTTCAAACGTCAAAAATGACTGCAATAACCTATAAAGGAATTTTGGAAAGTAATTTTCCTAAATTTGCGGATATTTTTGGACCCATTAACTGGACTTTCCAACAGGACAACGCCTCCATCCACACGGCGCGCATTGTCAAAAGTTGGATACAGGGCCAAAATGTTGAATTGCTTCAATGGCCGCCGTACTCACCCGACCTGAACCTTATAGAAAATGTATGGGGATAGTTGGTTCGGAAAGTTTATGAGTCTGGCAGTCAGTTTGAAGACAGCGAATCGCTTATTGCAGCCATTAAATTAGCTTGGAGGGAAATTTCGCTGGACTACTTAAAGAGCCTCTATGATTCCATGCCAGACCGAATTTATGAAGTGATTACGAATAAAGGTGGGAGCACCCACTACTAGAAATAACCAATAAAAAAGTATTTAAAGAAAAACTTGATTCATTTCATTCCATTAGATTTTATTTCATATTTTAATAGTTGTGTCTATTCAGTTGACGCAAAAAAAAACACTGCATTTTTCCATATGGAACGCTTTACAAGAGAGCGAGAAAGAAAACATATGAGCTGGCTACAATCCACTGTGCGGATCGTTGAATACCCTATCCCATCCCGATCCCATCCTTAAAATTAATATCTCCAAAAAGTGGGCTTTATTAGCCTATAATATAGAAAACGACATTGTCACAAAATATTGTTCAAACAGTTTATCAGCATCTTTTGTTGTTTGACAAAAAACATCGTTTTTCTCCTGCATATGCTATGGGGTAAGGTATACAAACAGTTTTTGTAAGAAAACGCCCGCAAAAAGTGGGCGTGGGCTAAAATGGTCTATGGACGAAATGTTCATATTTATATTACTAATGATTCTGCATCAAAAGTTTTTTCGAAAATTTGACCGAAAAACGTTTTTTTATTAAAAACGCCCCCAAAAAGTGGGCGTGGCAAAAAACTTTATAGTAACGAAATACAGATATTCAGATTATCTAAATATGTTGTTCAAGAACATTTTCAAAATTCCTTATGGTTTGGCCAAAAAATACGTTTTTCTAAAAAGAGGGCGTGGCAGTGGGCAGATTTCAAAAATCTGCTGGGAGCAACAAAGAGCACGTGTACCAAATTTCATCCTTCTAGCTCAAAATTTTAGGCCCAAAAACTGGTGACGTACGAACGGACGGACAGACATGGCTTAATCGACTCAGCTATCGATTCTGAGTCGATCCATATGCTTTGAGGTATATGTAGCTAAATTATTTCTCTATGTTACAAACTATGTATCAAAACTAATATACCCCTATGGGATAGGGTATAAATAGCGGTACTTTTTAAATTTTTCTTTCTGTGTTTTTTTCTCAACATCATAAGCAAGCAGTAAGCATCATAAAATGATACATTAAAGGTCAAAGTTAGGAAAAAATTGACAACATACCCTAGAAAATTTGTGTGCTTATTCAGTTGACGCGAAGTGTATGAGGTTATAGAATATTTTAGGGGTATTCATGCAACGTCGGAAAGTCGTCGTAAACGTTGTAAACGTGATAAAATTAAGACGTGATAAATGAACTGTCAAAATTTGTATGGGAAATCTTTTCCAACAATATCTATCGGAATTTTCTCACAGGAATTGGGTGCGTTAACTGAGATGGTAAACGTTGTAAACTTTTGAAATGCTATTTTGACATTTTATCAGTCACTTTCACACATCAAACGTATACGCTAAACTGAAGGAAATTATCGAGAAATGAAAGAGAACAATAGGAACAAAATTCTATCAATAAATAAATTAGTAAAATGAGATTGAATTCAGTGGGTTTCCGCATTATTTAGTGGTGCAGTTTTAGGGTCGTTCATGAAGCGTCGTCGTAAAATTATAATCTTTCGCACGTAATAAAATTACGACGTTGCATGAATACCCTTTTTAGTTTTTCTTTAAAATTAAATCAAAACTATATTTCTAGGCATATTCTAAGCATTTTTTACGGACTTTTCATTATTCAAAGTCTGTAAACTGTTCGAGAATAGACGACTCTACCCTAAATCCGTCCAGTCATAAAGACTCCAACAACACAGCGTCCACTGGGGCACTGGGCATTGACTGACCGGCATAATTAATTGCCAGACACATTTTCGTTGGTATAGTTGTGAATATTCGATTAAAATCTCAAGCTCGATATATTTTATCAAAGTCGCAATTCACCACAACGTAGGAGATATTTTCAAATGAGGTGAGGCGATGTGAAACGCCTCACCAAGGTAAATGTCAAACTATACCAACCCTTATTTTGCAATTTCGTTTTTCCACATTTATAGATTATTATTTACTTTCATGTATTCAGAATAATTATTCTTTAACAATAGTAAGAAATAACCTAAATAAACCCCTAATATTGGGTAATGCTACTGAAATTAAAAACATCTTCATGACAGTTCGACGCAAAATCATCTGTGTCACTCATATCAATCAACTCCTTGGGCAGTCTACTGCGTACAAGTTGGTGCAAGTGAGTGTATCTACGTGTTGGTGGATTATTTCGGTGTTTTTTTTTCTTTTTTTGAAACATTCTAGTGAATGAGTCGGCCTTTTTCGTTTGGGTTTTTGCTATCGGTTCATAATTTTTAACTAAGATTGACTTAAGCGATACTAAATACATTTCCCATTCAAAGATTCAACATTCTACTTTGCACGATTTGTAAAACCTAATATGAGGAGAATAATATTAATTATACGATTGTCAACGTTTATAAATAATTTGTTTACAATCGATGTTTGATGTATTCATGTGTACATTGAATGCATGCATTTACACTATCTCCTACAGTTTTGCTTTTATATTTTTTTTGCAATTATATTCTCAGTTCTGTCAATGTCAACACACTCAGGCATCCTTGCCTTTCTAATTATTTCATTTTCCTATAGACGTCAATGATGTCAGCAAATCGTGGGCTCAGAATAACAACCACAACAATTAAATTTTTCCACAAATATTATGTTATTGCTTTGCTAATTTGTTCATGGATATACAGAACTGGGGTCACACTGGAATTTTAATGAAATAACTAAACACACCTGCTTTTTGCAACAAAAACCGACGCAAAAGTAATGAATCACTAGACGACCTTGAAACACTTTTTTTTTCGTTTGTTATTGTTTTGAAACAATACTCTCTGTCACCGCTCAATGTTTTGGGACATTCGTATAAAGTAAACGATGCGTAGCAACTAATCGACGATATTCTTGGCGTATTCACCGTGGTGCGTATTAAATGATTCTTTAACCCTAGAACACTAATCCTCGCCTGTGAGGCCGCTCACAACCGGTTTTCTGAATTTTTCTCAGAATATACTACTTCCATGTTATTCTGTCTCCTTGCCAACTCAGTTGGGAATCAGATGCGGTGGATGGCGGATGTTTGTAAAATTTCAGTGGTTAATTTCCCAGTTATAGAGTTCGGTGTCGCCTGAGAGGCGAGCATTAGTGTTTAAGGTAAGTTTTTTTCAAGTCTTTAATTTTACTTTTTTGTAATATTTATGTTATTTGCATGGAATTAAATTAAGAAAATTGAATTTTTTAAAGATGAATTCCAATGAAGAGCAAATAAGCCATTGGTTAGAAGAACTGTCCGACGATGAAAATGAAAATCAGGATAATTTGGAAATCCAAGAATTCGATTCTGATGATAGTTTGGCTGACCCCACGTATTTAGATTCTGACGATGAGTTAGCTAATATAGATGTAGATGATCCAGGTGATGCTAACACGCCATCAACTTCAACTTTTAATTGACCTCAGGGCGTTCTTAGAGCATCAAATTCATCGAATGTACAGAGAAATGAGTTCCTAAAAGAGGGCTAATTTTTAAATTAACGTGGAGGCCACAATTCTTGTGATACAGCTCTGAGTTTTTTTTGCTATGAAAGAGTTTTTATTTATTTATTGGGTTTTGCAAAGTATATGTGCAATTTTTAAGATATTAATTTTTTTTTTCCTTTTTTTTGTGAAGTCGTCACTTATATAAAAAGTTCAAAAATGTGTTTTTTAATTTTAGGTTTTCATTATTAAAGTTCTAATAAAACTTCAAATTTAGTGTTTTTTTCTAAAAGAGTAACGTTTTGCTAAGTATGATAAATACTTTTAAAAGGTAAAAATAACAGTTCTAAATGATTCATTAGGCTTTTTTTCAAAAGTAGCCTCCCAGGCGAGGATTAGTGTTTAGCGACAAAAAAAAAAGATTAGTGTTCTAGGGTTAAGGACACAGAGGATGGGGGTCCGACACTAGATTACCGCACTGTTTCAAAGTATACAATTTATTGCACTGAATTTTAGTGTAGGTACACAACTTTGTTACAGAAAAACATCACAACAGGACAACGTGAATGCCAAATGAAAACTGACATATGTATGAAAACAAACGCAACCTGACGTTTGTGTAATGGCAAATTCATTTGCTGGGGCCGGGGGGTTATGTTTTGAACACTTTTAAAATTGCTTACAAATTGTGTAAAAGTGCAAAATAGGAACAGAACAGAGTTGTTGTTCTTTGTGAAAACAAGAACATAATAATCTTTACTACACGAAAACTTATCAACTTCGTTTGCAATCGCATTTATGTTCACACTTTGCAATGGCACTGGTTATGGTTTATCAATTTCACTCTTTTTATTTCTATTTTATAATATTACACACTCTCTTTGTATTGCTATGTATTTATAATTTGTGTTTCACTTTGAACAGTTTAAAATTTCATATTTCAAAATATCTCATTGTTTTCCTCCTAAACCTTTTGACGTTTTAATGACAGAGACAACGCACTTTTGAGGGAGATCGTTTCTTGAAGTAGGTACTCTATCGAGGAACTCAGAAATCAGAACTGTCCTTCGCTAGATGCTGTTCATTAGGTTATCTCTGCCGTCACGTGTAAACATTTACAAATTGCAGTCGATACCATTCTATTTTCGTAGCAGTTTTTCTGCCAAGCGATTTCATGAATCGGCGCGGCGCAGTAGGGACAATAAATGGTTTCGAAGAAAAAATATGAAACCACAAATATCTAGAAATAATGGATGTTAGACTTACCTTTCTTCAGACTTTCTATCCTTACACATGGAACTCGAGTTACCCATTGTGATGAAAGTTTTTTTTTTTTTAATTAAATTTCTTAATTATTTTTTGGTAGTAGGTATCTATGTTAAACACTTTTTATTTCAACCGTTACTTTTTTTATTTCACGCGAATATGAAACTACTTCTGGGTTCACTGATGTAAGTTGATGAAGTTAGCCATGCTTAGTCGGTTAAATCCAGTGTGCAACTGAAGTAGCTAATTGTTTATAAGTGTTGCTTTCGTCGGTTCACTTTGAATGTTACTAAATCAAAAAAAAAACTTGTTGTGGTCAATGGCAGCAACGTGCTGTTGCCTTGCTCTTCGGTGCTGCTTCGACACGATGTCTGTCTGGTTGGAGTTGGAAGTGATTAACTGCGAAAAGATTTACTTTTCGCTATGCACACGGAGCAGGTGATTTTTACTAGACCAACAATGCCATAGCGTTCACTTTTTAACAATTAAAGTGGTGGAAACAAAACCTCTTTATCTAGATGATTTTATTCATTAAAAGCTGTACAGTAAGGTGTTTCATAAAAAAAAACTGACCTAGTGATGGTTGACGGTTATGTACATTTTTACGAACATTTTTTATAGGGTACCTATGTATTTTATTAGTTTAGTTGGTTTAGCAGCGTTTTTTTTTATTTTTGTTCTTAAGCAATATTATTTTAATCAATTCTAAGTTATTTTTTCTGATATTTTACTTATCGCCGTTTCCGTATGAAACTTTTGAGAGAGGAAAATAATATTCCTCCACCCCTTATTGCATGAACTATGAAGGTGTGGAAAAAAAATTTTTTTTGTGAAAACTTCTTTTATTAGACTTTATTAATGGCGCTTTCCATTGGGCAAAAAATCAATTTTTTTTTGATCTGAAGACCGATTTTGACAGTTGTTGTGTTCCATTGGGCGAAAAAATTGATTTTTTTTTTGATCAGAGATCAATTTTGCAAATCTGAATTTTTCGGCAGATTTACCAATACCAATACAAATGATAGCTGTCAATTTGACAAGAGTGATTTTCATTTTGATTTTTTACTTCGGTTGTGATGTAATGGATATAGACACAGAATAGAAAGTTATACGTGAACTATTAAATTGATTGAATGAATTAAATGGAGATAATTTCTGTATTTTCAAATGTTTGTTATGTTTTTAATGTTGGCAGCTACACCGACGCTAACTTCACAGACACGAAATGACACCAATACAATGACATAAAAAACGAGTGGTGGGTGCACGACTGGGTCGTACGCAACTTTCTCTTTCACAGCAAGTTGGGCTTTAGATCAAATCATAAGCATTTTGATTATTGATGCTTAAATGATATAAATAATGTCGAAATGTATTTATCCGAATTTTTATTCCGAAATTTGAGGGAATCAATGTCAATGTGAATAATAATGATTTTCCGTTATCGGCCAAAACTGAAAATTCCGTTTAGTGATATTTGGGCGAAAACTAATTATGTGGAATTGTTTCAAGCTGTAATAGTAGTATATATATTAAATTTCATTCAATTTGACATAATAGTTTGCGAGAAATTATCAATTTTCCTTATATGGCCTAAATGACAAAATCCGTTATATGGATTTTCTCGAAAAAACTGGGTATGCAGTTTTGTTGGAACTAATATGGTTATAGTATATATAAAGTTTAATCAAAATCGTTAGAGCCGTTTTCGAGAAAATTGAGGTTATGTGTAATTTTTATATGGCAGGTACCGTTATTAACATGGCTAAAAGCAAACAAAAAAAATGGCCTAGAATTATGACCAAAACAAACTTGGATACGAAGTTTGAAGAAAATCGGTCGAGCCGTTTAGGCTGGGGAGACCATTACGGACAGACGGACCGACGGACCGACGGACCGACGGACGGAATTCCAAAAACCACTTTTTTAGGCTCCGCTATCATCGTAATGTTAGAATCAATCAAAAACTCGAGGTCGAAAATTTTCACGAAAACAATATCTTTCTCTTTGTAAGAGAAAGTTAAAAATAAATCTGAATCGTGTTCCATTGACACTCAAAAAGATCAAATTTCAGATCAAAATCAAGATTTTCCAATGGAAAACGCCATAAGTAAATTATAGTACAAAAAATATAAAATGATTTTTATTCTTTTAATTTTATAAACAATCCATATATGGCTTCGTATGCATTGTGGCAAAAAAATAAAAGGTTCATATTTGAAAATCTTTAAAACAATTTCTTTTCTCATTGAGGCATAGGAATACTTCACATTTTTGGCATTGTATAAAGGATAGATATTTGTTACAATTTTGGCATAATTGGCGTTGTTTTTTCTTCCATTCTGGGAAATGATCCAAGCAGTCGGATCGCACCGTATCAAGAGGTAGGTCTTGATGTCTGTTGGGAGTTTTCCGTGGCATTTTGTTGGGTATTGGTGAATTAGACAAGCTGGGTGGAGTAGCTGCTCGACTTGTTGTTGGAGTACTGGAGGTCGGTGTACCGGCAGGACGGACCACGTTTTCGGGCCATAATTAAAACCTTTCCTGATTTACGCAAATGTTCGGAAACTGCAAGCTTGAACGCGAACAGCGGCATGTATTCGTTTTCGCGGATTCGGCGCCAAAGTACCCAAGCATTTACAAGACTCATATCTATACGAAATGAAAAAAATGCGTTTGTACCATTGGCGGGAACGCAGATGGATTCTATAATATCCAAGCATGGAATCAAGCAAGTCTACACCCCACATATGCTTGTTCAGCTTTCGGACAATCCACATCCATGTATACTTTTTCTCGGCGAGAATATCGTTTTTTTTGTTGTTTTAGGTTCACTTCCAATGTAAGCTGAGAGCATATTGACCACCTTATTATCATACCATGACACTAAGCTTAGTTTAACACCATCTATGATTGCTGTTTTTTCTGCCATCGTTCCGCGTCCTCGTTTTTTCAACTCTTTCTCAGTAGGCATTTTCGAGTTCAGCACACGGTAAAGTCTTACTGTTCCCAATGGTAACAAATCATTTTTAAATAAATAAACTTGAAGCATCGGGCTATTGAACCAATTATCAAAACAAATTTTATAGTTTTGAAGCTTGGGTACAGTGGAAGTAAGTCTTGTTACGACATTTGAACTGACACCAAGATCAGGAGCATCTAATGGAAAGCAATTGCTTTGATCTCCCGCAAAAATGTCAAAATCGTAGCTGAAGCCTGAGATGCCACTTAAGACTTGATTTTTATAGCCCCATTTATGAGGTTTTGCAGGGTTGTATTGCTTCAGTTCATGACGGCATTTGGTTGGTATTATTTGCTCATCCACCGATAAATATTCTTCTTTGGGCACCAAAACATGCTTTGTGGCGTATCCAAAAGTTTTATTTCATCGGGAAGGTTAGCGTTTCCTTTGAATTCAAAATGTTGAGTCTCAAATGCTCACATTTTTGTGTTTCCCCAACTAACTTTTTTTTATTTTTTTCTTTAATCCTACCTTTTTTGCTCTTGATGATGTTTGTGGCTGCATAACATTGTTTTCGTTGTCATCGGAACTTTGAGAATCAGTTTCTGGAATGGTTATATTATCTTCTTGGTGAGCAAAATGAGGATCACATTCATTATCAGAGTCCGAAACCAGTTCATCATCACTCAAAAATCCATTACCAGGAATTGGATTAACAAACTTGGAACTTCCATAAAAGGTAGAAGGTTTCATTTCTGTAAACAACGAAAGAACCTTGAATGCATATCAAGCCATATGTGAACGGCCGGGTTTTGTGGGGAATGCATACGAAGCTATATGTGGTTTAAAAAAAACCATCAACAATCAAGTAAAAAAAGCACCAACACAAAGCCCATTATAATTGCCAGTTCTTGAATATTTATACAATGCGATTGATCTTTGCTTTAGCCTCCGAACTCGCTTCACAAATTCTCGAATAGTTTGACAAATTGTGCGTTGCATCGACAAAAATAACGGAATTCCGTTACACAAATATATGTTTCGTTGAGAGAACGTTAACCAAAAAAAATTATTGATAACAACAACGAAAAAAAGCTCAAAATTGAAGGAAACCATATATGGCTTCGTATGCGATAAGGGGATCAGTATAAAAAAGTTACTGTAAAAGTGACAAGCATCAGTTAACTGTTAGATGGTATTTGACACTGTCAAGTTATTTGTTTTACCATGTGTTTTTTACTGTATTTTACTCAAACGCGTTTCCGTACTATTTTATTTAGTTCTTTCTCTTTTAATGAATTTAATTCCATTCGAAGAAACTTGAGAATTTACTTATTACTTATTTTCTCCACCATAAGGGATCTATTAGATCTTTTAACTTTGTTTCCGTACAATAGGGGTGTTTTGGTGAGACTTCACTACCAAGTGTAGTAAGGTTTCACACCGATTGCAAATACAATAAATGTCTGGGAATCACATTAGCTTTTTACGTAATGTAATGGCGTTTCCCATTGGTAAATCTTGATTTTGATCAAAAATTTGTTCTTTTTGAGTGCCAATGAAACACGATTTCAGATTGATTTTGTTTGTCTCTGTATTGTTGTAATTTGTTGTCTGTGAACTCAGTGTCGGTGTAGCTGTGAAGTTGTAAGTCACACAAGTTGATTGTATTCATTGATTGATTTATATAATTTGTATTTGACATTGAACTGCTACAGTTTTAATGATTAATAATACATTTTTCACAACCGAAATAACAATAAATCAAAACGAAAATCACTTCGGTCAAACTGACAGTGTGTGTGCAAAGAGAGGTAGGTAAATCTGTCGAAAAACCCAGATTGGCAAAATTGATCTGAGATCTAAAAAAAAAATCAATTTTTTTGCCCAATGGATCACAACAACTGTCAAAATCGGTCTTTTGACAGATCTTGATAAAAAACAGATTCATTTTTTTACCAATGGAAAACGCCATAAGTTGAGTTGGGATAAACAGTATATCCTACTCAATACAGGGGGAGATGAAAACATATTATCCATTTTCCTTCCATAGGGCATAGTTGAAGGCGTTGAAAGAAAATGGCCGGCTACATGGACCTTACTGCTTACTTACTTAAGTGACGCTACAGTCCGGAATGAACCTGGGCCTCAACCAACATGCCTCTCCAATTAGCCCGGTCCTTAGCTAACTGCCTCCAGTTGCGCACTCGAAGTTGGTTGAGGTCGATTTCTACTTGAGCGCGCCACTTACGGCGAGGTCTTCCTCTACTGCGTCCGACGTCTGGCTGGGAATCGAAGACTGCGAGCCGGAGTATTGGTGTCCATTCTTTCTACATGTCCTAGCCATCTGAAACGTCCAATGCGGAGTTTATTGACTAGGGGTATGTCGCTGTACAGCTCGTATAGTTCTTGGTTGAATCTTCGTCTCCATAGCCCGTCAACGCAAACGGGACCGAAGATTTTTCGAAGAATTTTCCTCTCGAATCTACCAAGGATTTCTTCATCCGCTTTTGATACGGTCCATGCTTCAGCGCCGTAGAGCAGGACTGGGATGATCAGGGTCTTATATAGGGTCTCCTTAGTAGTTCGAGTGAGGGCTTTACTACTAAATTGCCTTCTTAGCCCGAAGAAACAGCGGTTAGCAAGAGTAATTTTTCGTTTAATTTCTGACGAGATGTTGTTGTCAGAGCTAATAGCGGAGCCGAGGTAGACAAAGTCCCGTACTACCTCTAAATTATATCTGTCAATGGTGACGATCTATCCAATTCGTCGATGTTGTGTGTCCTTTCGTGTTGACAGCATATACTTAGTCTTACCCTCATTTACTGCTAAACCCATTTTTGCCGCTTCCTTCTCTATACTAGCAAACGTGGCTATGACATCACGTTGAGTCCTACCAATGATGTCAATATCGTCGTCGTATGCTAGTAGTTGCACCGATTTTTGGAAAATTTTGCCTCTGGTGTTGGCTTGGGAGTTTTGCACAATCCTCTCAAGAATCAAATTGAAGAAGACACATGACATCGCATCCCCTTGCCTAAATCCTTTTTTGGTATCGAATGTGTCGGTGAGGTCGTTTCCGACCCTGATTGAGCCTTATATCCTTGGCTTTAACGTTTTACACTTTGGTAAAATTTGCGAACATCGTTTCGGGAGTGGCACCTCTCTATATCCTCGATCGCACGCTTTTCTTGCTCTTTTTTCTTCTTTCTGAAAAGCCAGTGTTCTGCCCTTCTTCTTTGCCTATAGAGCTCAATGGCAGCTCTCGTCGTCACCTGCAGCTTAGCCTTGTAGGCCTCGTTCTTGGCTGCGAGCATCTGTCCGCATTCCTCCTCAAACCAGGGGCTGCGAGAAACCTAACACATCAGTTGCGGCTGATCTAATTTCTTGTTGGCATCGTTGCCATTGTTCTTCTACATTAGATGCTGGTGGTATGGTGTGAATCGAGAGGTTAAGGGATACCCGCTGCGCGTAGGCCTTGGCGGTCTCTTGCGATTGCAGTCTTTCGACATTAAATTTTTCACAGTATTTCTGTTTTGTTGTGGCGTGGTGGATATCCGCATCCTTACCTTGGCTACAACAAGGTAGTGTTCCGAGTCGATGTTAGCCCCTCGGAATGTTCGGACAACCAAAATACTGGATGCATCCCTCTTGTCTATCGCAATGTGATCAATTTGGTTGACTGTTCGTTGATCTGTCCCCTTATGGATATCGAGGTGAGGAAACCGTGTGCTGGCTATAGTGGCATTTCGTTCCGTAGCGAAGTCAGTTAGCCTACGTCCGTTACCAGACGTGTTGTCGTGTAGGCTATATTTTCCGACAATACTGCTAAAATTGTCTTCTCTTCCTACCTTTACGTTAAAATCTCCCAGCACGATTTTAACATCGTACTTTGGTAGTCGCTCATAAGTTTTGTCAAGTAGCTCGTAGAAGTAATCCTTAGTTAAATCATCTTTTTCCTCCGTCGGAGCATGAGTGCATATAAGGCTTCTGTTGGCGAATTTGGCCTTGATGCGGATTGTTACAATGCGTTCGCTAATATCTTGGAATGATAAGACTTCTTGCCAAAGTCAGGCACTTATAACAAATCCGCATCCGAATAGTCGCTGTTTCTGCTCACCATAGTAGATGTCACAGTTCTTCATCCTCTTTTTACCCGGCCCATCTCATCGTATTTCCTGGATGGTAGTAATGTCTGCTTTGTAGCAGTTTAGGGCTTCCGCTAGTTGTTTGCCTGCACCTCTCCTGTTTAATGTCCTCACATTTCAGGTGCAGCTACGAACGTCGTTGTCCTTTTTTCGTTTAACAGGGTCGTCAACAGTAATATCGCAGTCCTTTCCGAGGCTATTGGTTGCTTCGTAATAATCGTTTTTTCCATGGGTGGGAAGTTAACCCAAAGTACAAACTTCAACCTGGAGGGCCAGTTCCAATTTATTAGATACCCCTAGGACACGGGGCCATCAGTATCCACTACGGGATTGGGCGCTGCCGTTGACCTATCGGTTCATCCGCCGCCATCTCTGTTCAAGGGGCCTGACTTACCCTTGAAATTCCTAGATAACCTGTAGTCCGAATATGCCGAAGCAGCTTATCCTGGTTCGCCTGGGATGGCAGACCGGGTATTCATTCCTGGCCAGTCTGCACAGGATGGTTATAGTGTTGCTGTTTTACGGCTTACTTACTTTAGAATATGGCCAGGCAGAAAAAATGTTTTTTTTCTTAAATCGCCACTTAACTTGGAACAGCCATATAGACGCGCCGATATATCTGGGCGCTGAATAGTCGAATGGCAACAGTCGTTTAAACATAAAGCGATGACAATGTAGAACTGTCGTCATATTTTATAGTAGAGCTCTTTTCCAAAAGGTCTTATTATTTAGGAAAATGCCGAATCTTCGTAACACATAAAGATTCCCCAAATGAAAATATAAATTGACCAAGCAAAGCAGTAGCTTCTCTGTATGCTTTTTTCAAGCTACTTGCGTGGTTAAAGAAAGGACAACAAAACTAATGACCTAAATATTCATAGAATCGGATCGAGTTCACTGTATTATGAAGCAAAGTTTTTCGTTTAGTATCGGCTCCAATCGGAGTAATGAAGGCTTCTTCAAAAAAAAAAAAAATTAATTACATTCTAGAAAATATTCATCTATATGTACATTGAACATGGTGTACATAATATGTGAAGTTCATAGTACCATTACTATACTTACTAAACTTGCGATCGATATCTAATGAGGCAATTTAACATAATCCCGTGAATGTATGTGTATTTTAGGTATGTGTATATAAATGTGACTTCATTCATGAATTTGCGTGTGTAATTAATTGCTGCTAATAATATTTAAATTTAAACAAATTTCCAAAATACCTTTTGTGTAGAGCGAATGCCATTAATTTGTAAGTCTTGCAATATATTTATGCATGATGTATTTTTGGTATCTCACTTTGTATGTGAATAACGATTTGACGAATATCTGGGTGGCACTGGTGACATAGTTTTAACATTTTGTGTTAATAATTTATTTTTCAGTTTCAATGTTGACTCCAGTTTAATCGATAGTGAAAGGTATCAAATGCATGTAGAGACGTCAAATCTGTCAAATACATTGGCCGTGTTCCGGATTTCAGATTTAGTAGAGGACCACACCGTCAACGGATAGAGCTTTGATCAGCTTAGATCAGTAAAAAAGAAGACTAAAAATGGCTGAACTAATCTTAAAACACATTTTTATACAATATAAAGGATGGGCCAATAAGAGCTTCCTGTTTTTGTTTCAATTTTAAATAAAACTAAAAAAAATTCGTGCATTGAGGAACATTTATATTTGAGGTGTTAGGTTAGGTTAGGTTGGTGGGTTGATGAGGCAGGCGGTATGTGTCCTCCCTCATCGCACTCAGGTCAATATAGACCCATTGTGATGCCCGTTGGGGGTCCACTTATGTGGTTGGTTCATTCATTGTCCCGTTACTGTCCATTGTTGTTAGTCTCTTTCTAGCCATCCAGATGTTGATGCAAACCTGAAAAGATTAGGGCGAGGGATTTCGGATAGATCCGTGAGGTCATGGAAAAAGTATTTTCCTAAGGTTCTCATTCTTAATTGGCTGAGGCCTGGGCAGTGGCACAGAAAGTGGAGGGTGTCCTCGTGTATTTCTTCATCACCGCAGCCTCTACAGAGGTCATCATCTATGAGATGCATTTTCAGTTTGTGGCTTTTTAGTAAGTTGTGTCCAGTAAGAATCCCAACTAAAGTAGAGACAGATTTCCTGTTTCTACGAAGCAGTTTATGGGTTCTGGCTTTGTCATACTCAGGCCACATCCTTTTGGAAGTTTCACAGGTGTGAAGTGAGTTCCACCTGTTTTTGGCAGCGATTAGTGTTTTCTGTCCCACCTGAGATTTGAGGTCGCATAGTGGTGGTTTGACAGACTGGTCTGCTTGGTCAGTGCTGGAGGCAGATCCTTTTCTTGCCAGTTCGTCAGCAATTTCATTGCCCTGTATGCCTCTGTGTCCGGGGACCCAGCAGAGCTTAACATTATGTTGGACGCCAAGAACCTTTAGCTCTTCACGACAACGTTTCACAAGCCGAGATTTTATTTCGACAGCAGAGATAGCTTTTATTGCAGCCTGACTGTCAATAAAGATGGTGATATCATCTGGTGGTATCGCCAGCATTGAGGTCGCTTTGGCTGCCTCTGCTACTGCCAATATTTCGGCTTGGAAGACACTGCTGTGCTCAGGGAGACGAAAGGTGCTGTTTAGCTTAAGTGTTTCTGAAAACACTCCAGCTCCAACGCCTACATCCATTTTTGAACCATCAGTGTAGATGGATATGGTTTCGGGGCCCAATTCGTTCCTCTCCCACTCCTCTCTGCTTGGGAGGATGCAGGAGAATGGTCTTTGAAAGTCATGGTGAGGCAGCATGTAGTCGGAGGATACAGCTGAGCCCAGATATCTGTGTAGAATTTGGGCATGTCCTCCTGAGTTCGATTTCCAGCAGTTGAGCTGGCTGATTCTTAGAGCACTTTTGGCTGCAGATTCTTGCATGTAAAGGTCTAGCGGTAGCAGGTTAAGGATGGTTTCCAGTCCCGCTGTTGGCGTGGTTCTCATTGCGCCAGTAGCGCCCACACATGCTATTCTTTGTACCTTTGTCATATTTTTCAGATGGGTGACTTTATTTGTGGATTGCCACCAGACAAGCCCCCCATATGTTAATATAGGTCTCACAATGGCCGTGTACATCCATAGGATGATCTTGGGGTTCGGACCCCAGTTTTTTCCGAATATTCGATTACACGTATAGAAAGCGACTGTGGCCTTTTTAATGCGCTCGCGCACATTTAGGTTCCAGTTGAGTTTTCTATCAAGAATGACACCCAGATACTTTGCACTATCGGCTAGTTTGAGGGTAGTCCCATCGATAGCCGGTAGGTCGAATATTGGTATCTTCCTCTTGTTCGTAAAGAGAACGAGTTCCGTTTTCTGGGGGTTGATGGGCTTGGCCCACATTTGAGGTGTTACTTTGGTTCATGTCATTTAAAACTTATACATACTTATCGGGCTCCCGACCCGTGAAGAGTCTTCAATCCTCTACGATCCCTGGCTCGCTGCTTCTAGTTGTCTAGACCAAGCGCTCTGTCATCCGCGATGCGGCTTGGGCTTTGAAACGGAGGTTCGGTCTTCCATGCCTTCTCGAACCTGGAGGCTGGGATTCGAAGATCCTCTTAGCTAAAGCCTTATTGTCTATTCAAAGTTGTCGTAGTCCAATGTAGTCGTTGTGTATTGGCTGTTTGGACTGCATGCACATCTTTGTACAGCTCATAGAGTTCGCTATCTCCTCCTCCATTCGGCCTCCTCGTGCACAGGACCGAAAATCCGCCGTAGTATTTTTCTTTCGAAGGAGCACAGTATCAGCTCTCCCTTATTGATTATCGTCCAGCATTTGGCTCCATAAAGCAGAACTGGCAGGATAAGGGTTTTGTAGAGCACACATTTAGTCCGAGTTAGGAGTTTTGAACGCAGTTGTTTCGCCAAACCGAAGTAGCAACGGTTTCCTAGGGTAATTCTTTGACGGATCTCCAATGGGGTGTCATTCGTGGAGTTTATGTTAACTCCGAGGTATGTGAACTCCTTAACTTCCTCGAAATTGCTGCTATCAATTGCAGTGACGTTTTGTCCCAGGCGGTGGACAGATGCTTGTTTGTTTGTTGACAGCATGTTCTTAGTCTTGTCCTCATTTAATTCAAGGCCAACGGATTTCGCCTATGCTTCAATCTCCGTGAACGCTTTTATCAAGGCATGTTGGGAGTGACCGGTGATGTCAATATCGGCCGCATTTGGACGAACCTGTTGAAAGTAGTGCCTTCCGTGTTAACACCTGCCCCGCGCACTATCTGCTCCAGTACGAGATTGAAGAAGCCACAAGATAGCGCGTCTCCTTGCCGAAAACCGGTGCATGTTTGGAATAGTTCGGAGGAGCTACTTTTAAACTGCACGTTGCAGCGCGTGTTTTCCAGCGACACGCGACACAGCTGAATCAGTTTTGCCGGGATTCCGAATTCGGCCATTGCCATAAAGAGCTCCTGACGATGTATACTACCATGCGCGGCTTTAAAGTCGATGAATAGGTGGTGAGTTTCGACTTTAAATTCGTTGGTCTTTTCCAGGATTTGCCTCAGCGTGGAAATTTGGTCTATACTCGATCTGCCGGGCCGGAAACCACACTGGTACGCGCCGATTAATGTGCTGCAGAAAGGTTTTAGACGTTCACACAGTATATTGATCCTATCCAATGCGACATTTAACAGGGATATGTCTCGATAGTTCTTGCAAGACATAGGATCGCCTTTTTTGTAGATGGGGCATAATTATGGAGCTAATAGTCCAGTCATCGGGTATGTTTTCTTCCTCCCATACTTGGTTGATAATTCGGTGCATGCTTCCTACCAAAACATCACCACCGTATTTAAAAAGCTCCGCTGGTAAGCCATCAGAACCTGCGGCCTTGTTGTTCTTAAGCTTTTTTATAGCTAGGCAAACTTAGGACAAGTTCTTCATTGTATTACGAGCTGCTGCAAAGTCCATTAGTCGGTAGCCGTTGTGTGTTGTCGTTTCGTGGATTCTGTGCTTACCAACTAAACTGCCGGACAGGCTCCGTAGGCTCCATCCAGGAGGTTATAAAACTCCTCCTTGATGGGATGTTCAGCCTCGTCGGTAGGGGCGTGTGCACATAATAGGCTTATGTTTTGGAACGTAGCTTTGATGCTGATCACAGAAAGGCGATCACTTATCGGCTTGATGTCAATGACTTTTGTCCTAGGCGGATTTCCTACGACGAATCCGCATCCTAATAATGCAATCATTGTTGCAGCTGTAATAAATTTCGCAATTTTTTCTCTTTATTATACTTGATCCTATCCTATCCATCTCATCTCCTGGATTACGGTTATATCCGCCTTGTACCGCATGAGGACAGATTCAAGTTTTTGATTAGCACCCGGAGTGTAGAGTGTTCCTACATTCCAGGTGCATACTTTCATATCATAGTACATTGACGTTCCTGGTCTTGTTGCCATATGAGGAGTTTCACTATCCGAGGCTGGTTGTATCTCCCTCATAAGTAATGGTTTTTCCATGGTCGGGAAGTTAACCCGACGGCACAACCCCCAACCTGGAGGGCCAGCCCCTTGTTTTTGACCCTAGGACAGCGGGCCGGAAATACTGATGTCAGTAGCCCATTTTGGGATATGAGCGCTGCCGTTAACCCATTGTAGGATCGTCCGCCACCAACTCTTTTCCAACACCCTGGCTCAGTATGGAAATTCCTATAGACCTGGTGTTCAAATATGTAGAAGCAGCTCATATAGGAATTACATTACCAGTTCGATCTAACTGGATCTGTAGGCGCCACCGTTGCCTTAGTGAGAGGATACCCCCCCCCCCCCCCCCCCCTCTCGTTTGCTGCCACCAACGGCAACGACCTTCCATAGGGGTTTGCCATCTCCAGTCGAGGTACTAAGCACCCACCGGTCACCAGCGTGCAGGTGAGAGTAGGAGTTGATAGTGAGAGGCTAGAGTGAGAACGCTTGTGTTCACATGTAATCGCATCACTACCCTTAAACACCGGCGATGTCATTTAATGTTTAAAGATAATTTCCTTTAAATGTTACCCACGACTAACTCTTAAATGGCCCATTCTGTAGGTCAAATTTCCGACCACTCTTTCAACCATATCAGCCGGTGAATAACAGGAGTTATCTAAAGCCTTAATCGTTTCTGGTTTATCGATGTAAACAAGAGATTTCACATATCCCCATAGAAAGTAATCCAATACTGTCAAATCATATGATCATGGTGGGCAATTGACAGGACCAATTCATTAGATGATATATTCATCGAAATTTTTCCTCAGCGAAGTGATTAATTCATTTGCTGTATGTAGCATGTAGCGCCATCCTGTTGAAACAACAAGTGAGCTACGCCACTATCATGCATTTTCGGCAACAAAAATTTATTTGATCATTACTATGTAGGATCATCCATTCTTTCGGATTTTTAAAGAAATACGATCCGATGATGCCGCCTGCCCATATATCGCACCAACAGGGCTACATACGGCAATTTTGCTCATTATCGTAGCGGTTTGACCATAAATGTGCTTCGTCCCTAAAGAACAATTTTTGGATACAAAAATGGATCAATTTGAAGCTGACTTTGGAAATGAATTTTCACAGTTAGTAAGCGTTGTGTCACCCTCCAGGTTGGGGGTTGTGCTTTGGGTTAACTACCCACCCACAGAAAAAAATATGGTTACGAAGCAACCAATAGCATCGGAAAGGACTGATTTTATTGTTGACGACCCTTCTAAACGAAAAAAGGACAACGACGTTCGTATCTGCACCTGGAATGTGAGAACATTAAACAGGAGATGTGCAGGCGAACAACTAGCGGAAGCCCTAAACTGCTACATAGCAGACATTACTGCCATCCAGGAAATACGATGGGATGGGCCGGGCAAAAAGAGGATGAAAAACTTGACATATACTACGGACCGTGTTATAGTGAGCAGAAACAGCGACTATTCGGATGCGGATTTGTTATAAGTGCCAGACTTAGGCAAGAAGTCTTATGTTTCCAAGACATTAGCGAACGCATAGTAACAATCCGCATCAAGGCCAAATTCGCCAACATAAGCCTTATATGCGGTCACGCTCCGACGGAAGAAAAAGATGATATAGCTAAGGATTGCTTCTACGAGCTCCTTGACAAAACCTATGAGCGACTACCGAAGTACCATGTTAAAATCGTGCTGGGAGATTTTAACGCAAAGGTAGGAAGAGAAGACATCTTTAGAAGTATTGTCGGAAAACATAGCCTACACGACAACACGTCTGGTAACGGACTTAGGCTAATTGATTTCGCTACGGAACGAAATGCCACTATAGCCAGCACACGGTTTCCTCACCTCGATATCCATAAGGGGACATGGCGGTCTCCAGATCAACGAACGGTCAACCAAATTGATCACATTGCGATAGATAAGAGGCACGCATCCAGTATTTTGGATGTCCGAACATTCCGAGGAGCTAACATCGACTCGGATCACTACCTTGTAGCAGCCAAGGTAAGAATGCGGATATCCACCACGCCACAACAATCCAGAAATACTGTGAAAAAATTAAATGTCGAAAGACTGCAATCGCCAGAGACCGCCAAGACCTTCGCACAACGCGTATCCCTTAACCTCTCGATTAACACCATACCACCAGCATGGAATGTCGAAGAGCAATGGCAACGATGCCAACAGGCCAATATTTAGATCAGCCGCAACCGATGTGCTAGGTTTCTCTCGCCCACCAGCAAGAAACCCCTGGTTTGATGAGGAATGCCGACAGATGCTCTCAGCCAAGAACGAGGCCTACAAGGCTAAGCTGCAGGTGAAGACGAGAGCTGCCATTGAGCTCTATAGGCAAAGAAGAAGGGAAGAACATCGGCTTTTCAGCAAAAAGAAAAAAGAGCAAGAAAAGCGCGCGATCGAGGATATAGAGAGGTGCCACTCCAGGAACGATGTTCGCAAGTTTTACCAAAGTGTAAAACGTCAAAGCCAAGGATACAAGGCTCGAACAGAATCCTGTCGAGATGAACAAGGAAATATTGTAGTTGAGACACAGTCGATGCTGAGGATATGGAAGAACCACTTCTGCAGACTGTTAAACGGCGATGACGAACAACATTCCGCTGTCAGGCAGAACGAACCATTTAATATTGGCAACGACAGCGAAAACTGCCAACCACCCGACCTGAGTGAAGTGAGGATAGCAATATCTAAACTCAAGCTTAATAAGGCTGCCGGAAATGACGGCCTTCCCGCTGAGCTCTATAAGGCCGGCGGAGATGACTTGGTAAGTAACATCCACCAACTCATAAGCCAAATCTGGTCGGATGAAAATATGCCTAAAGAATGGAACCGAATGGAACCTCAGCATCGTTTGCCCGATCCACAAAAAGGAGACCCTCTGAACTGCGCCAACTACAGAGGCATATGTCTCCTCAACATCGCCTACAAGATCCTATCTGCCGTAATACATATGTGAACGCCTGAAACCGTTTACCAACAACCTGATTGGCCCTTATCAGTGTATTTTTAGGCCAGGAAAGTCCACACTCAATCAAATTTTCACACTTCGGCGGATCCTGGAAAAAAGCCAAGAAGTCCAAATCGATACCCACCACCTATTTATCGATTTCAAAGCCGCATACGACAGCATTTATAGAGACGCACTATACAGACCCATTTCTAGTTTTGGTATACCACCCAAACTCGTCCGTTTGTGTAGGATGACGATGGAGAATTCTCGCTGCACCATCCGCATTGGATGTTTAAGATAGCTAGGACATGTAGAACGAATGGAAACCAATACTCCGGCTCGCAAAGTCTTCGATTCCAAGCCAGACGTCGGATGTAGTAGAGGAAGACATCGCCTTAAGTGGCGCGCACAAGTAGAAACCGACCTCAACCAACTTGGAGTGCGCAACTGGAGGCAGTTAGCTTAAGACCGGGCTAATTGGAGAGGCATGTTGGTTGAGGCCTGGTTCATCCCGGACTGTAGCGCCACTTAAACAAAACAAGCAATCAAACGAAACTATTACGAAGTGAGCATCTAACCAGGGGCCATATTTTATAAAACGAATATCGTTAAAAATCACTTCGTTCTCGTTGAAATTTGATTACATAAAACGAGTATCGTTATTGATTTTACGATACTCGTAATTTCATACGACTAGCATTGGGCAGTCGTATAGCTTTCGTTTTCGTTGAGCTGTCATAAATTTCTCGTTTTGCACAATCGCGCTTTGTCGTGACTAATCGTTTACTTCTGTTTCGTTTACTTGCCGTTCGTTTCGTTTTATGTAATAGAGTAGCGTTTCCAGAGATTGTATGCTTCGTCACGTTGATGCATTAAATTTTAAAAATTAAAAAAAAACCCTAAAATTACAACTTTTAAAAAATTCAAAATAGATACTTGCCGTTCATTACACTGGAGTTTTGCTTTTTGTGCTTCTGAGGATTTTTATTAGTTTTTGACTTACTAGATAATACGCACCTCATCGTACACAGACTAAGAAATATTAAATAGTGCACCACTGTGTAACCTATAGGAGTATAGAACAAAAAAAAACTCCAATAACGTGAACTCATTAAATTTTTTTATTAGATTCAATTATTCCACTTATTTTTTATAGACATTAATTTACTTAATTTGTTCTCACATACTTTTTGTTTTCTTTTGTATTACAATGACCATATGATTTATTTTTATGAATTAAATTTGTTATTGGGCAAACCTACGTAAAATGTTCCATTATAATTTATGCAAGTACATGTATGTTATGTACATATGTTACGAAGTGTGTTTCGACAAAAAAAATAAAACAAATCAAATTGTTTCTATTTTTTTTTGTAAATTTTAACATCAAATATGATTTCTAGGATGATAACCTCTATATAATATATATTTATAAAAACACAACAATAATTACTATGAACCTAACTATCATAAGTAAATATATGTATATTTTTTTTATTTTTTAAAAATACAATTGCAAAAATTCCACTCATGAAATTGATTATTAATTTTTTCTTCTGTTTATATAAGAAGTTATAGAATATATTTTATTTTTTGTAGAAATGATATAATGCACAATTTCGTTTAGTTATTAATTATATTAGAAAAATGTAATATATTACAACAATAAATTGCACGTTAAATGAATATGGATACAATAATTAAAACTAAAGAAGAAAAAAAAATTATAACAGAATACTAATGAAACAAATTCATAAATAATAAAAAGAAAAGGAAATACAAAAATTCTGTTCATTTAATAACTACAAACAATAGTTAGTTAAATATAATTTACTTAACAATTATAATTCTTAAGGCACAATTTTAGTTGTTATTACATTCTTTTGATTTTATTCAATTAAGCATGATTTGATTTTTGTTTAACTTAAATTTAATGCGTAATGGAGAAACGATAAGTGATATGATGAAGACAATGTGTTTTTGATTTTTTTCTTACTTTTTTCTTGTTGTATACGTATATTTTATTTCTTTATTCAATGAGGGATGTTTTGTAAAAATGAGTTTGTTTTTATTTTAAATAAATGTTATTTTTACAATGAAATTTTTTTTTTGGAGGTTTGTATATAAAAACAATTGTTGGGAGGAAATATATATATGATTACAAATAATTTGTATTACTTTAGATAAAACACTTAAATTAGTTAATTGATTTAAAATAGTTTAAACAATTTTTATTTGATTTTTAAAATTTGAAAATTTAAAACGCTTACAGAGATGAACTTATATTTGGAAGCTAGGTGTTAAGAGATGCATACTATGTAGCAACTAGAAACAGGAAGACTTTATATTTCATTCAAAGAAAGATATTTTATTGATAATTTTAATTTATAGCGTGGAAGTAGTTTTAATCATTATCAAGTCACACTTTGAGTAGTTGTGATTTATTTTTCTATAAAAATTATATCAATATTAGTAAGTCATTCGAGAAAAACTAGGACCAACCGAGTTATGTCAAATAAAACATTAAGGCCTGCTCAGAATGCATATCTGTAGCTGGTATCTTGCATCGCTGTCAAAAGGGAGATACATTTCTTGCATGAAGTTGCCCTCTATTCAACTTTAAGCTACAGATACACATTGTGTAAGCGCTTACGGGTTGCCTTGTTTTTAAAGTTTCAGTCAGCTACAGATACCAGCTACAGATACGCATTCTGAGCAGGACTTTACTATTACTACTATAAAAACCATTTTTTTCTCCTATAAATGTCAAATTGCTCTGTAAATGTTTGTTTTAAAAAAAATTCTTTTAGATAACAAATTTTAATACAAGATGGCGCAAAAGTAATCCTCCTATCAGAAAATGCTATAAATTTTGCGATTGGCCCCTAATGTCAGTTCTGTTTTGACAAATAAGTTCTGGAGCAGTGTAGCGTAACATTGTTTATTAACGTGTATTTCGCATGTGTTTACTACACAAATGTCAAAACAGAACTGACATTAGGGGCCAATCGCAAAATTTATAGCATTTTCTGATAGGAGGATTACTTTTGCGCCACCTGTTACAAGAAAATAATTCAAAATTTTTTTAATTCATGAACATTCGAAGGACGTTCTCTTGCTTTTTCTTGTCCAAATAGCTTTTGCAAATGTCATTGGTAGGCCTAATCTGTGAGTGAACCTATTGCAAATTGTGTGTTCACATGAAATTGTTGGCCAGATTTTCGCGATACCCGTTGTCCCGGTATTTACTTTCTTGATCCCATTCAATAAAGACGATGTTGTTGGTGTAACACGATCGTTTGTACCCAGGGCCTAGATTTTTCTCATAACTCCCATTTTACCCGGAAAACGAACGGTTGGATTGAGATAAGCATTTCTTAGCAGCTGATAGTACTGGGTGATATCTATGTCAGATTATAGCAAAAGAAAGAGGCAGTAAAAAAAATGTTTGACAGTTGGAATGCGTTTTTTTGTGGGAACACTATTTTCAAATGTTGAATTTCGTTAATGAAATGACGAGTTTCGGTTCGGTGGAAACGCACTATAATGTGTTATTGCCTTTCTTAAGTTGAATTTGACTATTTTTCTAATAATAATGAACTGTTGAATCGTTTTGAGTAAAAGAAAAAATAGTGTAAGGATAATATAACGGTTTTAAAACGATAAAATGAAGTTTCTTAAAGATTTGACTTTAGAAATAAGGCCGAAGCCATATGCTAAAATGATGTCAAACTGGGCATTATTCTGATATTTGAATTGAATCGATAGATTATCTTTTCGATTTCAAAAATCCATTATTTTATGGTTTAAGGAAGTAGTCCCAACATCAATATCAACCAATGCGTCAAACCATTGTGAATGAACACAGTTTTTAGTACCGAAAATTTAAAAAGACTTTGAGTTCGAATAACGTTCGATTCGAATGTCGGAATTATAATACCAACTAACGAAATTTTTACGTTGAAAATGACTTTCTTTGTAGTTGACGGTTCCATTATTACGCTCTGACAGCTTCGAGAAAACATCAGGTTTGTTCGTGTACAGTATTAATTTTACAGATTCGTACTTTAGTTTATTGAAAACAAAAAAATACCCAACAAAATATTTTTTTACTAAAGTGGTTGTTTGTTTGCTTATCTTTTCGATGTCAAAAATCCATTATTTTATGGTTTAAGGAAGTAGTCCTAACCATTATGAATGAGCACAGTTTGTAGTACCGAAAATTTAAAAAGACTTTGAGTTCGAATAACGTTCGATTCGAATGTCCGAATAATAATACCAACTAACGAAATTATAATCGTTGAAAATGACTTTGTTTTATCTTTGTAGTTGACAGTTCCATTATTACGCTCTGACAGCTTCGAGAAAACATCAGGTTTGTTCCTGTACAGTATAAATTTAACAGATTCGTACTTTAGTTTATTGAAAACAAAAAAATAGCCAACAAAATATTTTTTTTGTGGTTTTTGTTTGCTTACAAAATTACATTCGGGAACGTTTTTTTTAGTAAAAAATAGGCAAGAATCTGTAAAAATTATATTGTAAGGGAACAAACATTTAATAAATTTATATGGCGTGACTGTATAATTTGAGTTTTTCATATTGGATGCACATTTTAGGTGCACATTTTGGAAGATGCAACTGATTCTACAAATGCAGACTTAAAGACTTTTTAGATAAACTATATAAAACAAATTTAAATGCATTAAAAAAAGAAACAGAAGGTTTAGTGTGAATCAAGTAAAGCAAAAGGAAGTTCTCATTCTTTTTTTTTTTGAAACAAAAGATGATTTCAAATGAAATGAGTTCTTATTTTGATTTGTAATACCTAAATCACTTTGCTATGCTTGATTTTCACCAAAACCCATTTAATTTCGAAAAAACGTTTGAACTATAACCTCAAATTGGAAACAGCTTTTAGAACATCTTTGCAGTAGGTTTCTGTGACCAATTTGAATGCTTGTTTTGATTTGAGAATTAAAATTTCGGCATATTTGTCACAGGTTTAAATATAACATATTTTGCAAATGGTTGCAGTTCGCTATGAAGGCTCCTATAAATATAATTGATGGATAAAAATCAACTAATTGAACACATAAAATTGAATTTAAGTAGATTCTATAGCCATCCTATTATACTATATAATATGGATTAATAATACTTTTCATCAATTTTTTAATTATATATAAAACATAGTTTGCCATTTGTGTCCATGAGCTGCTCTTTGCTATAAACTATTTCTTCTCTTAACCCGAAAAAAATATTCTTGTTTAAGTTATTTTTGTATTAGCTTTATAGAAATCGTAATTGCATTTATTCAGCTCGCGTTCTGAAAGTAAACCGACCCCTATTGATACAACAAAGCTGTGGGAACACATTTTATGAATACAAATGTTTTATTAGCTATAAATAAATGGTGGTTTTAACTATTGTATTATTCTGACTTTAGCTAAAAATATAGAGAATATTTAATATTATTTAGCTGATTTTTAAAAATACAAAATCTCAATTTTTTTGTCCGAAAACCCTACATTTCTGTTCCACGGCAACTGAAAAAGCTTCTTTTCTAAAACCTTACATATAAATGACGCGCCTTCTAAATATTTTCGTTTTACTAATTAAGATCCAAATTACAACATTATAATATTATTTAAAAGAAATTTGTAACATATTATAGATTAAAAACTCGAAATTTAAAAAAATCATTAAACACTTTTAAAAATGTTTAAACAAATCCCCATACAAGTGTAACACAACCATTTTGTTATAAATCCCATCACAAACAATTGCTTTTATATACAATTTTACTGTTTTTTTTTTAACAAATAATATATTTATTTTATATGTTTTATAAATATATATATAAAAAACATTTAAAACTAGTATTTATTTAATAAAGAAAAAAATGTATTTAACAACTATATATGGCGGTTGATTGAATCAATGATTATTTGTTTTTTTTTTTCTTTCTTTTGCAATTTCTCAAATACTAGTTTTTTCTTTTAATATGTTTGTTAACAAACAAATATATATTGAAATAATCAACAGTGTAAAAAAAAAAACGTGTTAAAAACGTATCTCAAAAAATGTGTATCTTCAATTCTTTTTTTAAAGCGACATTATATATAATCAGGGTTTAATTTAAATTTATCTACTTGATTTAAAATTAATATTTAAATATATAATTTTGTTTTTAATTTACTTACATTTTTAATGTAAAAAAAATGATGAAGAGATTCTTTGTGTTACCAAACGTTTTGGGTGTTGTCTTTGTTGATTAAAAAAAAAGTAATGGTCCATCGAATCGAGTATTCCAGCGTCCGAGAGAAGCACCGATTCTGTTGTGGGAGACCCATCCATTTAGTTTTTTTTTGGGTGTGGTGAGTATCTAATCTTGGTATTCTTAAACTCATAGCAATTCATTGCCGACAGAGTTTTGAAAGATATTTTGACGGTTTTCGATTATCATGTTAGCAGAGGTTATATGGGACGAGAGCTTGGTGTAACACGAAACAGACACATATAGAAGGGGGAAGCATTATGCTGATGGATTCAATTGTTGAGGGGAATTTGTATTGTGCACATATACATTTATGTATATTTAGATCATTCACGGTTTATACATATATATCTTTTTGTTTTGTGGAAAATTGTTTTCCAGTTATAAGTTAGTTAATTTAATAGTTTTTGTTTTGTTGTTGCTTTGCACATAACAGATTTCAATCGCTTCAAATATACGTTCAGTGTTAGATCATCTACCATGGCACCACGTTGGTTAGCATGTAAAAAATAGAAGAAAAATAGAAATAAACAAAAATGTTAATGTTAGTACAGATTTTTGAATAAATATTGTTAAGTTTTTTTTTTTTTTTCTTAAAATAAATTTATTAATACGATGATGAAAGTGGATGCAGACATGAGTTTGTATTGTTTGAGTATTTAGTTTTCATTAGCAACAGAGAGGCTGTAATGCGGGGACAACTGGTAACTAAGGTTGTCACTCGATATAAAATTGATGAAAAAGTCCTAATTTAAGAAAATCTTTGATTCCCATTCAAATGGAAGACACTTCGCCTTAAGTAAGGTGAACAAGTTAAAACAGATCTTAAGCAACTTTCAGTGGGCTTTTAAGTGAAGGCAGTTAGTTGAGCCCCATGTTCATGGATGTAATTTGGTCTGTTTAGGTACTTTTGCAGTAAAAAAATAATAAACTCTCCAATTTCTTGACTTACATCTCGATCCTTTCAGAGAGAGAGAGAGAGAGAGAGAGAGAGAGAGAGAGAGAGAGAGAGAGAGAGAGAGAGAGAGACATTACGACAAACTACGGGAACGAAGGCAGTTAGTTGAGCCCCATTTTCATGAATGTACTTTGGTCTGTTTCAGTACTTTTGCAGTAAAAAATAATAAACTCTCCAATTTCTTGACTTACATCTCGATCCTTTCAGAGAGAGTGTGAGAGAGAGAGACATTACGACAAACTACGAGAACGAAGGCAGTTAGTTGAGCCCCATTTTCATGAATGTACTTTGGTCTGTTTCAGTACTATTGAAGTAAAAAATAATAAACTCTCCAATTTCTTGACTAACATCTCGATCCTTTCAGAGAGAGAGAAAGAGAGACATTACGAAACTACGGGAACGCGTCTGTCTGTTAAAGGAACAAATGACAAAATACACACATCAAAACTAACGAAATATCAAAAACCACAATTCGAATAAAAAAAAAAGTGACAAATGACTGAAAAATATGAACCGAGGATGGAATTTTCGAATTTTCGCGCCTTTTTTATCATTGAGGTTTCTTCGTGTTTGTGGCTGTTGAAAACTCTATTATACCTAATAGGTGTTCGTATATTAAATTAATGAATTTTGTCTGTATTGCCTTCATTTTTATTTTTATAATAGGGTGGTGAACAGGAAGAAATTCGGAAAATTTGACACGTCAATAAAAGCTTCTCTAGTGCGGGAGATTAGTGCTGATTTTTTTTTAAATACAAAAAGGATAATAAAACTGTGCGATAAGGGAAAAAAGAGTAGTTAACAAATTTACATATTTCTTGCTATATAAACCAACAAAAAAAAAGTGAATTACCTTATTCACACGCACAAATAAAAAACATTGTTTAGGTTAAACATAAACGAATGATCTCTCAGCTATTGCGAATGCAAATGGAACTTATGCATGGGTAATGGCGTTTTCCATTGTTTGTTTTATCTAGATCTGTCAAAAGACCGATTTTGTCATTCGTTGTGTTCCATTGGGGAAAAAATTGATTTTTTTATCTAAGATCAATTTTGCAAATCTGATTTTTTCGGCAGATTTACCCCTACTTGCACTAACACTAATTGAAATGATACCTGTCAGTTTGACAGTGATTTTCGTTTTGATTTATTATTATTTCGGTTGTGAAAAACTATAATATTAATCATTAAACCTATAGCACTTCAATGTGAAATATAAATTAAATCAAAAACAAATAACCCATGTGACTTGAAACTTGACAGCTACAACGACATTAACTTCACAGACAAGAAATTTCAACAATACAGAAACAGACAAAAAAAATCAATCTAAAATCGTGTTCCATTGGCACTACAAAAAGATCAACATCCAGATTTACCAATGAAAACGCCATCAGATGAGATATAGGTCTGTTTGCGTACTTTTGCAGTAAGTATAAGGTCTGTTCCCGTACAAAATTATATTTACTGATTCTTACTGATTTTTACTGATTTTGACTTATTGCCATTCCCGTACGCAAAAATAAGTAAAAGAGACAGCTCACGAGAGAGCAAAAAACTACCCCTTCATAAAAATCTGTAAAAAAAATTTACTGCAGAAATTTCTGTTGGTAAAAATCAGTAAACTCTCAGTTGGTATCTAAAAGTGACTACTCGCTTGTTTTGACAGGTGATTTATGTCATTTGTTCTTTAAAAGGCATACAAAATATATAATTTTACTGTTTTTTACTCAAACGCGTTCCCGTACTTTTTGGTAATTTTGTTTTTTCTGAGATAATTTACCCCCACTCCAAGAAATTTGAGAATAATAATAATCTCCAATTTCAGGGAGTGGTGGTTCTCTCAGAGAGAGAGAGAGAGAGAGAGAGAGAGAAATATACGAAAAACTACGTTAACGCGTATAATAAAATACAGACAATTAATTCGATTTCTTTGCCTCTTAAAGAACAAATGGAATTTCAAAAACACTTTCATGACTTGAACCTGTCATGAAAGATTAGCAAGATCAACAAGATTAGCTGTTTCACTCTTATCTGAGTATTCATGCGAGATACCTTGTTTCATCAGGCATTTCCCTTCTAATGTTACGTGACTATAATGGTCATTGACCAAGGAGTTTAGTATAATAAAATACAGAAAATTTAAGCGATCTCTTTGCCTCTTAAAGAACAAATGGAATGTCACTTTTAGATACTAACTAATAACTGTCAGATGGTATCTGAAAGTGACATTTGATTTTTACTAACTGAAATTTCCGCAGTACATTAAAACTGATTTTGTGTACGGGTAGTTTTTTTTATCTCATTTATTAATTTTTGCGTACGGGAACGGCAATAAGTAAAATCAGTAAAAATAATATTGCAAGGGAGCAGACATAACGTCATCTGAGAATTGGTTTGACGTATACGCCATTTCCACTTTTTTTGGGAAATCGCAATCGAAAGTTTACGGTTCAAATAAAATTAAACGGGTCGATAGAAATTTCTCATTTTTTCATCAAGTTTTACTTACAAAATTTACTTTCTAATCATAATAACCTAAAAGCTCAGTCTCTTCTAGTTTATTATTTATTAAAACATTTCCTCAGAATCCTTTTATACGTTCATTAAATTCATATGCACATACGGCAAACCAACACTAAACTTTTTATTTGTGTTGACGCGTACGTGTGTACGATTAAAGACATGTATTTACTTAATAACATACACGTAAGTCAACCAATTCTGAATATACTTTTTTATTTTTCTTGTCGTATGATGGAAGTCAAAAACAATACTAAACAAAAAAAAAATAGGAATTGCATACAAAATTTGACGTATATCCAAAACAATGGCTTTTACGTCAAATCAATATTCGATCTTATTATTTTGGGTGGATATACGTCAAAACAATACTAGATATCTCAGGATTGGCTAGAGATAGGACTAAATAGATAAAATATTTGGAAAGAGCATACTCGAAAACATAAGACTGCCAAAAGACTGTCCAAAAAGTGCATTTTGGCGTATACGTCAAACCAATTCTCAGCCGACGATAACGAATGACTACATATACTAACAATGCTGTCTATCTCGTATGACTGTGAAAATCGACAACTGACGCACGGATGCTTTTATGTATTATACGGATGCGTTATAGACCGTGTGGAACCTAAAATTTTACTGAATTTTAGGGTAAATGCCAAACTTTTACATTCCCCTATACATACTAACAATGCTGTCTATCTCGTATGGCTGTGAAAATCGGCAACTGGCACACGGATGCTTTTATCTATTATACGGATGAGTTATAGACCGTGTGGAACCTAAAAATTTTACTGAATTTTAGAAGGAAATATCAAACTTTTACATTCCCCTATACATACTAACAATGCTGTCTATCTCGTATGGCTGTGAAAATCGACAACTGACGCACGGATGCTTTTATGTATTATACGGATGCGCTATAGACCGTGTGGAACCTAATTTTAGGGTAAATGCCAAACTTTTCAAACCCCTATTTAGGAGTTTTCCATAAACAATAGATTTTTTTTATTAAGTTTCATCTATTGAAATTGATTTATTCAAAAATGATGAATTTAGATAGGTTTATCGGGTAATTTTTAATGATATCAAAAATACTTTCATGACAGGTTCAAACAAGATTAGCTGTTTTACTCTTATCTGAGTATTCATGCGAAGTTTACCTTGTTTCATCATTCATTTCCCTTCTAATGTTAAGTGACTAAAATGGTCATTGACCAAGGAGTTTTGTAAGACATCTTAAATGAAGCTCTGTTCTCATTGGTCAAAATGGTCGACAGAGAACTGAGCTTACTAAATCAAAAATCAGGAATACGGTACGTTGTTGAAAAAATAGCGATCTGTCAGACGAGCTTTTAAATATGTCGAAATAGAAGTGGCTTGCAAAAGTCCAAAAGAGCAGAAAATGATTTACAAGACGAAATTACGAAAAATTAAAAATGACCTAAGATCGACGTCTGTATACATGCATGCCATTAAAAGCAGGTCTGTTGAAAGAAAAAAAAATGTAATAGAGTAGATAAAAAAGTGTTTAAATTGACGGTATTGTAAGTGTGCATTTGATGGTTCTCTGTTGCTAGTGTAAGTGTAGTCTTTCTTTCAGTATATTTTTAATTTGTATGATGATAATGAAGTATCGTTGTTTAATTTTATCTCGTAATTAAACTCATGCAAGCATCCCAGTTATATACGAACATTTTCATAAAAAAAAACTATTATAGTTTTACTTAATTTTAAATGAAATTAACCATTCTACATGTTTAATTGTCTCGTCAAAAAAATGAAAATAAAAAAATTTCACGAAATTACAAAACAAATTAAAACAAAATTCCATTGCATATTCTTAGGCGTGAACACAAACTCTAAGAGATTATAACATATACATCTTGTGAGTGTATAACACATTACACAGTCGACAGCGAATGTTTTCAACCACCTAAATACAATGAAATGTTATTACAAGGATTTATGTTGTTATTTTAGTTACAATTATTAACGTACTCAACATAGATTCATGAAATTCTTTCTTATTCTATTTGTCCATCAATTTTGTTTTGACAATTAAACACATAAATATTAATTAAATATTCATTTCATTATGATTTTCATTCTCTTCTTGTTTTGAGTATAGAAAGGTGTGCATTATAATGGATTATTTTGTTTTAAAAACGCTATGAGATTAGATTCTTTTTTTTTTTTGTATCTCATGTATCATATTATTTATATGTATATTTATATATATAAAAAATGTTGTTTAGTTAACTTGGCCTTTGGTTAGTTAAATTTAGCAAGATTATTTAATATTTGTATTATTATTATTTAAAACAAAAAAAAATTACTATGAAACATTTAGTTCTTGCAATTCTAAATAGAATTAATAAAATTATCTTAAAAAAAAACAAATGTTAAGTAGATTAATTGATTTTGGCAAATTAATCAATTAATTTACAAAATGGAAGTTTAATGAAATATATAGTAGCGAATTTGTATACAAATTATATTTTAAAATGTTATTTTATGTTGCAAAGTAGAGGTGGATAGTTTTCTTTTTGTTGTTTAAACATTTATTCAATAACAGATAAATTGTATTTATATTTAAATTGTTTGGTATTAATGACTAAAAATGTGTTGTATGTGGCATGTTAGAATAGAACCAAAAGTGGGTAATTTTTACTTGTATTTTATAAATGTTCTCTTATTTGTTTGGAAGAAGAGACAACGAAAAAGCGATGCAATGCAAAATGTGTGTATGTGTTTTTAGCTTAAATTATAATTTGTATTTATATACCCATAACCAATGTTATTAGCACTAATATTTTACTATTTTTTTTAAAATAAATTTATGTATTAAGTTTTGGCAGTTAAAAATGATTTTTTTTTGGTTTCTGACTTTTTTTATAAGGACAATATTGCACAAACATGTATCCCCAACTGGATGATTATGTTGAGTCTTGTTGCTATCCTTATTCTACGACATACATTAGGGTTACAAAAAAAACTTTATACTAGATACAACTATGTATTTTCTAAAAAAAGGATTAAATTACAAATATATTTGTATTAATTTGTTAAAAAAAGGAATTATTGTTGTTTTTATTAATTCGTGGTTTAAATTGTTGTTAATAAAGATGAATGAGATATAATATATTTTTAGCGATTAATATTTATTAATTTCATTGGCATTCATTTGAAATTTATTTTTTTTTTTGTTTAAGAAAGATATATTATGACACGGAATATTTAATATGTAAGTACAATTTGATCAATGTGTTAAAGAAGGTTATCAAAACGATATTAATGCTTAGACAGGATAGGAATAGATTATGTAAACGGAAATTTTATTTCAATAAAAAAAAACAAATTTGTTTTTATTTAAATTTTGATTTAACAATCATTGATCTTTATTTGTTTTCATCTCTATCGAAATTAATCGATCATAATATTGTATATATTGTATCTTTGTCAAGTTGTTCATAGTAAAAAAATAATCAGATTCTTTCCCTTTTTCAATTGAAATCGCTTACATCATAAACTTACTTTATCAACAAGAAAAATATTTAGATTTCTTTTTATTTTTGTTTGTGTATTTTGTTTCTATTCTATATGAAGGGAAATTGAAATCTTAATATAAAGTAATCATTTTTTTTTGTTCGTTTGTGGTTGTTGTAGAGTATAAAATTGTTTTTCTTTTTTTTTTTAAATATATAACTTAAAATCTATAAAAAAATATATACGTTTATAATTTATATAAAAAAACACATTCACAAAGGCACAAGTCAACATTGAAACAATATATTTTATATATTTTTTTGTTCTCTCTTTCTCATAATTTTTGTTTAAATATCTACCTTCTATCGTTTTCGCAAGAGAAAAAAATTTACAATATTAAGTAAAACTATAAATACAAAATATTTACTACAGCACGAACCAATTTGGATTATTTTTTGTAAATCCAAATCAATCGTGTATCACTTAAAATTAATAAATTATATATAAATGTATTTGATATAAACAAACTAACCTGTGGGCTGAAAATTTGAAACAAAATTTAGAAGTTGACATTTAATTCTCATTGCTGCGGGGGGTCTCTCACAGGATTTTGTTATTACGACGATTTTAATTAAATTTTTGTTTTGAGTTATTTCTTTTTTAACAACACAACACTGAGATTACTTTATTTTTTCTTTGTAAAAAAATATTTTTTTTTTGTTTGTTCGTGATTAAATTGTTTTTTTTTGTTTGTTGTTAAACTTAAAAAAATGTTTGTTTACTTTTTTTTAAATAGAATTATGCATATAAAATTATTAAATATAAAAACCTCGAAAGTTTGAAATTTATTTATGATGATTTTGTTTTATATTTACTGAATTTCAATAAAATTTGGTGGTTTATGAGAGACCCCAGCCCTCTGATATGGATGTTCTCTGTTAGAAAAACGTCTGTGTTGTTTAAGTGCTCCTACAGTCAAAAAGTGATATACATTTTATAAGAATTTGTTACATAAAAAGCATTATATATTTAAAAATAAATGTTCTACTTTATAGATAAAACTAATAAGAGAAAAGTAAAAAAAAAATTGTTTTTTTTAAATACCAACGTTTCTATTGCTTTAAATTTTCTTTTCCTACTTTTTCCATATTGGCCAGCGCTTTTTTGTCAGTTTTAACTTATTGATTCTTTGGAATGAATTTATTATATTCTTTTTATTTTGTTGCAACTATTTATGGATTTTTTTTTAAATAAGTGATTTCATACCAGGATTTGTAAAAAAGCAAATAATTTTTTTTTAAAGAACACAATACTAATGAAAAAAATTAGATTCACACAAGAAATTAGACAGAAAAATTATAAAATTAATCATGCGGATTTTTATGAATTACAATGTAAGGATAAGAACATAAAACACATTGTTTGACTAGCAACTAAAACATATTGGACGGAATTCGGTGAGCTTGCATTTTTGTTTCTTCTATTGTTGTATAATAACAAATTAAACTAAGATTTGTATAATATTCTAATTATGATATAATAAGCACCATTTTGATTCAACCCGAAATCCTGCTGAGCAAGAAAAATAAAATAAAAATAAAAACAAAAAAACAAATAAGAATAATGTTCAAATAATATAAACTATGAGTAAAAGCCAATAAAAATAAAAGTTAATAATATTTTTTTTGTTGTTGGTGTTTTGTATAACAAACTACGACTGGTATTAATGTTTTGGTAAGTAAAAATGCTGTTTAGCTGATGGCACTGTAATTGTTGTTACAAATTTAATTTATGTTTTACTTGATTATTTTCTTTTTCATAAAATAGCCAGTAAAATTCAGCAGGTTTCATTCAGTAAATTTTCATTAGCAAGACCAAATTGAATGTCATGGATCACTTTTAAATTTAAAATTTTTGAATAGAATGAGAATAACGACAAAAAGCAATTGATCACAAAATATTGCTTTTACAAATTGGACTATTAGTCATGTTAAAAGGCAACAAATGGAAGATCATATAATTTGTGTACTTTTTTTTTTTTTTAAAAAATCTCACTATTTTGTTAAAATACTGCCATGTTATAAATTCGTGCACGAAAAATTTTCAATATCGGATTTGTAAGGAAATTCTATGCGAGCATAGACTCACCGACAGTTTGAATCATTTCAAAAATCGAGTCGATGATCCATAATTTTATGGATTCGAAGCCACAATTATGCAATCAGTGAAAAGTGTTTTTTTAATAACCAATTTAATTCGTGAGACAGGAGTATTTTCTATCAAAATCGTTGCGGATGTTTCCATTGTGTAGGATTCGATTTTTACCGATTGATGAATTCAATCATTAAATCAAACTAAAAGGTCTAAAACTTCCCATGGCTAAATGTAAGTTTGTAACGAGCAGGTTAAGGTATTTAATTGCGTATCTTAATGCATCCAACAACCAACTATTCGTATAGATTACCCGAGTATCTTAAATTCAATAACCTAGCAAAACACAAATTAAATTCGACTCCTATCCGATATTCTCAATTTAAATTGGCAAACATGTGTACCTACTCTAATTATAGTATAACCCTGTATCGTCTGAATAATTGTTAAATTAAAAATGATTTTAAAAAAAAATATTACTATCCTACATAATCTAGTACAGGCTAGTTTGTTATTAAGCAAACAAAAATTAATACAAACAAAAAAATTAAATAAGCAAAACTAAGCAAGTAACAATTAAGGTACACAAGAGAGAAAAAAAGTTATATAAAATTATTTTCTAAGCTAAAAAAAATTCACTATTCAAACCCAACACCGAAAAGTACAAAAAAAAATTGTTTTTGTTATTTTCAATACATAAACGAAATTAACGCAAAATTTTAAACTAGAATATACTCATATGATGACGATATTTATAAATAAAATGTAAAATAATAAAAACTAATATACCACTGGGTAAAAAATCACTTATTACATCGGGATAATATAAATTAAAAACAAAATACTATATATTTACATTAAATACAAAAAAAAAATTACTTCTAAGAAATTAAAAAAAAAATCATATAAGTTTCTAAAACTGTTTACTTTTTTGGCCGTGGTTATTGCTCATTTGCTGATTTCTTTTCATTATATTGTTGCTGAGTATTAATTTTTTTTAAACTATTTTTTGTCAGTTCAAATTCTGTTTTTTTTTCTTCTTTGTGATGATTTTCTATATACGACCTATCAAAACTTGTCGATTGGTATTAAACAAATAGAGAAACTTAACATGTACAAAAAATGTACTACATAAACTATTGTAATATCTAACTTCTTGTCATTTTTTTTTAACATACTAACTAATATCTATAAGGTTTATGATCGTTTTCATAATATTTAAAAAAAAAAACAGGAATTTGATCATATTTTGTTTGATTGGCTATTTTTCGTAGTTTTAACACCTTCCGATCAAATTTCTAAGGAGAAGGGTGTATCTTGTTTGTTTTCATTCCTTTTTAAAATTTGTTTTTTAATTAAAACAAATATAACATCTAACTAAATTAAATATTTAAAAGACGGAGCCGGCATGCAAATATCGACCAACTGTAAAAATTATTATATATGTAATCATTTAAAAGAAATATATATGTAAATATAAATATTATAACAAATTTAAAAAAAAAAAAACATTTTTTTTTATCTATGTAAGAAATGTTAAACAATTAATACAAAGCGACCCCCAAATTTGATCACAGTTTTTTTTTTTCTTATTTGTTTTCTAATTTGTAAAATAATTTAAAATTATATTTATATTTAAGAAAAAAAAAAATTAAATAAAGTTCTGCTAAGGTTGAGATTGGTTCTGAGGTTGAGATGATCAACGTCATAAAGTTTTTTTTTGCCCATCAGTGTGAAGTATATTTGTGTATACTTTTTTGAGAAGGGGAAGGTTTTAGGTGATCAAATTTGTGTACCAAACTGCAATTAAAAAATATTTGAAAAAATTGTGTTTTATGTCCCAAAAATAGGAGTTAGGTAAGCACACTTTAGTTTGTTGTTTGTTTTTGGAGTTAGGAACAATTGTTAGATTTTATATACGTAGAGATTTGTTGGTTTTTATTAATTTTGTCAGTATATATTGCAGGTTTGAAGAGAGGTTCTCAAGTGACTCAAGTTTAGTCACCTTTTCTAGTGAGAAGCTATGGTGAAAATTAATTAAATTGCGCAAATTCATTAACAATGTCACATTTGGTGGATATAAACTCATTTTTATGACTCCCAGCTGCACAGAAAAGACCACAAAAGTGAAGCATTTTGCATTCCACGAGAATTAAATCTGTAATGTCCTTTAGCTTAAATCTGTATATCTTAGACTTGCGCAGAAGATTGGCTAAGTTGGTTCGCGATATATCGCATATTAGTATGAGCTGAACAATTTAGTACCTACATACTTTTGAGGATGAAGAGTTTTCAACAGATTTTTTTTTTTGGATTAGTAAACGCAGTTTTTTAGTAGCATACATTCTGTGCAGGTAGTATTGGTGATAAGTGCGGGTAAGTCAACATGTGCGTATCTTTTTGGTGAACTTTGGCGTATACTTGACCAATATTAAAAAAAAAAGAAATTAGATTGAGAAAAATCTTTACCACGTACCCATCCTGATCTAATAATATCCTATTCTATTGTAAGAAAATCGTGTTTAGGTACATGCCAGCTGAAAATCAAGTTTTAAATAGTATGAGCGAAATGCGTACTAAATCATTGCGTTCTATTAGGCTACATATTTGATATTATAGAATTGGGCAAAATGCAAAATTTGAATCATGCAAAAATATTTCAACAGAAAAACAATTCAAAATTCAAATAATTTATGATGATCAATATAATTGCAATGTTCTTCCTATTTATCGGTTGAGTTATCAATGACAGGGATCATAATCCTGTTAATCTACTGCATCTCCAGTGGTCCGTCTATAAGGGGTTATGTCTATCCTTACATCTATTTAATGGATTTTTATTTATTTTTTTGTACATATTTCTACATGACTTTTGCGACTAAATGAAGTTTATTCGGACATTCAAAAGTGTTTCGAACGAGAATATTTGGTACTTGACTTATCAATCAAACCTAGATGATTCGAGTAACATTCGAAAGACTAAAAAATCTTTGACATTTCAAAATTTGTATTCAATTAATATGTCGAAGAAATGTCTAATAGCGTTTTCGATTGGGATACAAAAAGCACTCTTTTTATACTCTAGAGCACTTTTTTTTACTCTAGATCTATTTTTTCGTTTTCGATTGGGATACAAAAAGCACTCTTTTTTTTTACTCTAGGGTACTTTTGAAGAATCTGGATTCCAAGTCAGATTTACACCAACATGCGCCAACACAAAAACATTTAACATCTGACTTAATATGTCTATTTGAAGTTTGCATTTCGCAGTTTGATGATTAAAAAGTGATTTTCGGGGAAAATTATAATTAGAAATTAAAATATTTGTTTTGACACCAACTCAGTGTTGCCGGTGAGAAATATTAAAGGGAGTACAGACAATTCTTAGTCTTTAAAAATAGGTATCTGCACAACATCTTTGTATACTCTATCTCTATCTTAGTCTTGTATTTAAGTTAAGTTTTTAACATTATATACCTTAAAGTATATCAGCTAGCCATTCTTAGTCGATCTAACAATGTCTCTCTGTCTCTCCGTCCATTCGTTTGTGTATCACCGTTTTTTGGCCCTTACATACCTGAATTTTGAGATAGAGTGTTGAAATTTAGTGTATAGACTGTCTTTCCAACAAAGCAGAATAAACGTGACCAAATCATAAAAAATTTAAAAAAAAGTGACTGAGCAAGAAATTTAGACTATGTCATTATCTATATTTCATTCATATAAAGTTTTTGACCAATTTTAGCTGGAGTTTTATTAAAAAAATGAGATTTCCGCCAAAAAAAAAAAAAAACATTTCGTTGCCATATATCATTTTGATTCAATTTTTGGGGGTGTTTTCCTACAAAAACCATTTTTATAGCCTACCCAGCGTTGCCAGACGTCCCGATTTTTAGCCCAAAATTAAATTTCCGCTCGGGACAGGCACAGTCCCGCTTTCAAGACATGTTCATTCCTCTCCCTTTCAAATATCATAGCAATCATGGCAACTATGAATGTTAATTGCGGTAGGACGAAGAGTGAAGCAATAGTTTCTGGAGTATTGACAAAATAATTTTGAAGGATGCAATACAAAATTTTAAAGAATATTCATTCTATTTGATTTCTATGGATGCCAGCAATATGTCTGCAATATTTTAGTTTCGAGAAAGCCATACAAAACAAATTATTGGATTTTGTAGAGAGTAATGATGAAACAGCTTACCAAATAACAAAGGTACTTATTGAAACATTGGATAAACATAGCTTAAAACTATCTCAAGTAACTTCATATGAAGTTGACAATGCAAATGTAAACTTCGGTTCAACTAAAGAGATAAGTATTAGAAAAACATACTGACTACTTATGCTCTTTATGTCCCGCTTTTATCAAAAGGTTTCAAAATCCCGCTTTGCCCGAAAAAAAATCTGGCAGCGCTGACCCTATCCCATAGCATATGAAATAGAAAAACATTTATTTTTGTCGAACCATAAAAGATTTATATAAATTGTCTGTTCAACCATCCCTAAAATAAATGACCCCAAAAAGTGTAAATATGTCTAAAACTGAATGGAGAAGAAATATAGAAAATGCCACATGTGATTAAGAAAGTTTCTCTTATTTCTTGGTTCGACAAAAAAGGCCTTTATCTATGGGATCGTTTTTACAAATAGTTTACGAAAACGGCCCCAAATATGGTGGGTTAAAATGATGTATAGACGAAATGTTCATACAATTACTTACGAACCTTTTTTAAATTGTACCTAAAACCGTTGTTTACTAAAAACGACCGAAAAAGGGGGCCTGGCTAAAGATTTATATGTATGAATTATAGGTTTTACAAAAACTTTTTGAAAGTTCTTTACCGTTTGGCCAAAAACAACGTTTTACTGAAAAGCGGGCTTGATTTTTAAGTCATCACTTTTTGATGACAGTTTTAAATTTTAAGTGAATTAAATTATTTTGGTTGACATTCACCTAGCTGCAAGTGTATGATATTTTAGGTCTTTAAAAAATAGGAGTACGAATGTGAAAGGAGGAGTACGGGAGTACGGAGGTGTTGAAAGTAGTACAATACTCCTATGGGAGTACTTTCGGCAACGCTGCACCAACTCGCCAATGGTTGAGTTTATAAAAAAGCCGCAATGAGTAAAAGAAAATTTCAAATCATGGTTTCCATTGATAGGTAATAGCTATAATTTCGGCTCTAGATAAACAATAAGCTGTCAAATGGCACACTAACACACACAGTAAACCAGAGTAACCTCTATAATGTTCGATTGGGATGGGTAAAATCTGAAATCTGAGAGTAAATCTAAAAATTCCAATCGAAAACGCTATAAGAGTTTTTGATTTATATACTAACAATTTTAAAGAACTGAATAAAAAAAAAACAGTAAAAAATACAACCAAAACTCGTTCAACTGACATTTCTCATATGACACTTGACCCAACTGTCAAAAAATGTATCTGTTTGCAGTGATTGTTTTTTTTATATTGATTTCCCTGGTTACTGTTAGGAAGAACAAATTGAATCGATTTTAAAACCTAAAATATTTGTACTTATTACAAAAAAAAAAAAAAAAAAACAAATTGTGATCAAATTTATCAGTCGCCCAATTTATCCTACATACATATTTTACTGACTCTTGAATATTACATATTTTAATTTATTAGTTCAGATTTTAAGCATTTAGTATGTTTACAAAAAACGTTTAATAAAAGCTATTAGATGGTTTGGTATAAAGTGCCTCAAGATATTTCCTAGATGCATTTAATATTTGCTTGGTTGCGTATTTTAGTATTTACCTACGCAAAAATCCCATGACTTGTTACGTGTTCAGTGTCGATTGAGGATTAAGATTACTATAGGTCTGTTCCCGTACTTTTTCAGTAAAAATTAGTAAATTCTCAAATTTCTTGGAGTGGGGGTAAATTATCTCAGAAAGAGACAAAATTACCAAAAAGTACGGGAACGCGTTTAAGTAAAAAACAGTAAAAATTATATATTTTGCATGCCTTTTAAAGATCAAATGACATAAATCACCTGTCAAAACAAGCAAGTAGTAACTTTTAGATACCAACTGACAGTTTACTGATTTTTACCAACAAAAATTTCTACAGTAAATTTTTTTACAGATTTTTTTGGAGGGGTAGTTTTTTGCTCTCTCGTTAGCTGTCTCTTTTACTTATTTTTGCGTACGGGAACGGCAATAAGTAAAAATCAGTAAAAATCAGTAAGAATCAGTAAATATTATTTTGTACGGGAACAGACCTTATGTCTGTCTCCATCTCCATATAAAAAAAATGACATTACTAATTTTTGAAATCTGTCAAAATAAGGACTTATGCCCAGTTTCACAGTGAGAGTTTAAGCTTCACGTGGAGCTTAACGTTCGGTTTAAAATAACTTTGTGTTTCACAGTGCCGGTTTAAGGTAAAACTTAAGCCCCGATTTTGGTGGCTTAACTTCTGTCAGAGTAAAATTTTTGTGGATGTTGGATATAGTAGAGACATACTCCATGGGTGATGTCCAAACTAAATTCGGGGTGTAGCTGTGTCATATTCGCAGAATATTCCCGTTTGGGGTATTCACAATTACTTGTTATAAATGCTTTATCTAAACCACACTTTTTAAATGACTGTGGAACCCGAAAAACTTAAGCCCAAACTTAAGTTCTCCGTTTTGCTTAGCTAAGCAACGACTTAAGCTCTCACTATGAAACCGGGCATTTATTTTTGTTTGCACTGGTCTATGAAATTTATTCAGATGACACATTGTTGAATATAGAAATAGAAATCAAAAAATCAGATAAGCAATAAAACTGAATTGGCTGTTATCCATGTAGTGAGAATTCAATATATTGTATGGCTTAGTACATAAACTAAATCAGACCTATCGCGAATAAATTTTACTGGGAATTTTCCCTTGTCAGCAATGTAAATCAGATTTCTCAATGCGAACAGTTTCCCGGGAAATTTTTTTCGCGACAGGCCTGAATATATGCCAAGCAGGAGATGTCAAAACAAAAGAAAAGTGTCATTTTGTATATTTAACTGAGCAAAAGTTAGAGGATCTGATTTGTTGTAAAACAAACTTTATACACATGCACTGATAGGTATATCAAGTTTTTGCACGTCGTAGAAACTCATTTCCTACATTAGACACAGTAAAACTTTTCGCCGCAAATGCAGCATTGACACAAGTACGCAGTGACATATTAAACGTCACAAATTTAAGATATATTGTCTTTATATAGAAATCAACACAATTACGCAGTGACATATTGAGAAATATTGTCTTTATATAGAAATCAATTAATTATATGTTTAAAATTTTAAGTGACAAGTGATAAATTTAAAAAAAAAATGAAAAATGTTGATATTATAAAAACAAGTATACATAAGCGAATTTGAATCTATTTACACCCTACACTTCAAGTCATGGGATAAATGCGTAGAAATAACATACAAAAAAACACCCGCCTTTTATATATGTAAGGAGAAATATCTTTTCTATTTTTTAATATATTGCAAATTTGTAAATAAAAGAATGACACAAACAAACATTTTATAGAAAAAAGAAATCCAACCAATAATGTGGCATAAAGTTAATTCTACGTAAATAAATTATTGAAATAAATAATAAAATAAATTTGTCAATGCAAAGAAATGCGATTATGAAGTACTCGGCTACATTTTGGTTGTTTTCTCTTTTTCTGTTGATTAAAAAAAAATGTCACCGCTTTATACCTGTGAGCAGAAGTTTACCAATACTTATTGTATTAATTATCTCAACCATAGTACAACAAATTATTAATTTCTTTTTGGTATTCAATTTTCTTTAAAAAAAAAATTATATAATTTTCTGTCACCTATTATTAATTTTGTTATACTTGTGTTTTTGTTGTTATTTTTCTATTTTTATCAAGTGCATTTTGTTTTCTCTTTTTTAAACTTAAAAAAAAAAAGATTATTCAAAATATTAATAATGTGTATTACTTATGTTGTTGTTTGTTTGTTTTTTAATTTGGTATTATTTTTGCATTTTTTTTTGAGATTTGAAGTTCTACTTAAAATTAGTTTTTTTGTTTTGTTTATCTTGCAAATAACCCACCGCTATGATCTGCGTATTCCGTGAGCAATGGATTTCCTAACGCCGCCGCGTAGTTGTAGTCACCAAACGGAGCAAAGATCATACCATGGGCATGCTCAAGACCAGGCTGTGCTTGTCCTGGCATAAGACTGGCCGCTGTTGTTGGTACTGTCATTCGGATTAATGGGGCACCCAGTGGGGTTTGTGTTGGACCGCGAATCTGTTGCGCCAGACCGGGAATGGAAGTTGGAAGCAAGCGATTTTCTGCTGATGCAACTACCCGACGCCATTCTTCTTCAACTGTAAATATTTAAATTTTATTTTTTATTTATTTTTAAATTCAAATAAATTGGCTAAAAAGGCTTATTTTGGTTTTGTTATAACAATAAGTTACAGATTTAATTACGTTGTTAGAACGATTTTTTTTAATCATATTAATAATCGATTTAGAGTTTTATTTTTGTTTTTTTTTTTTTCATTGGGAATGAAAGATTTATTAGGAACGTACCTGCAGCGACTGATTTTGCAGTTGTATCTCTATAAGTGCCATTAATTATAGCTAATTCCATGAGTTGTCGTTTTTTAAGTTCATCTTCGCCTTCAGCTTGCTGTTAGTAGGTACATCAGAAATAAAAATTTATTTATTATTATTAATTGTGTATTAATCCAAATGTATTATTTAACAATTGTTTTTGTTTTAGAAGATTAAACTAAAAAAGGTACACAGATTGGCGGTTAATATTGAAAATATTCATCCACACTTACACATGATTGTTGAATTTGTTTTGACATTTTCTTACAACATTTTTATTTTATTTATTTTTTTTTAAATGGAATTATTAAGCAGCGTTAATAGAGAGGATTTGTTTTTTTTTTATTAATTTAATTATTAAGTAATTTGATTAATTTAGCTGGAAAAGATATTTATTTAATTGTTAAACATATTTGGCAGCACTTACCGGTACTAGCAATTTTTGAACTTCGGCAACAGCTTGTGCGAGTTTGAGTGTGGCTCGGTTTTCAGTATCTTCGACGGTGATGAGGACGTGTAGGTCATCTGAGAGGTGTTCCCAATTTGGTTTACCTCTATTTGCGTCTTCCTGTAGTTAGTAAAAAAAAATGATTTAGGTATAGAATAGTTTTGGGTTGACTTTAACAATCATTTAAAATATTCAACTAAATCAAGCATTTTTCCGAAGAATTTCACACAATCATTGATCGCTACTATTCTGTCAACAGAAATATTTCCTGGTCGATTTAAAATACAAGGTGGCGCAAAAGTAATCCTCCTATCAGAAAATGCTATAAATTTTGCGATTGGCCCCTAATGTCAGTTCTGTTTTGACATTTGTGTAGTAAACACATGCGAAATACACGTTAATAAACAATGTTACGCTACACTGCTCCAGAACGCGGAATAATGGTGACTATTTATTTGAGCAATAATCGGTCGGTGACTTTGGCACAACGTGAATTTCGTCGCAGATTTCCTAGCCGTCCAACGCCTACTGGTGAAACACTGCGACGTTTAGCCGCTCGCCTCGAAGAGATTGGCACACCACGAGATGCTTCCAGGCGTGGCAGACCCCGGAGTAGCCGTTCTGCAGAGAATATTGCTGCTGTAGCCGAAGATGTCATGGAAGCGCCGTCGACATCGACCAGACGACGTGCCACGCAAATGGGTATCAGTCGACGGTCTTTACAGCGAATTTTGGTACGAGATTTGAAGATGTTTCCGTACAAAGTCCAGACGGTGCATCAGCTGTTAGCTGCTGACCGCCAATCGCGTCTAACATACGCTCAAGCCATCCTTAATCACCACCAAGAGGAAGATGATTTTTCATCAAAAATAATCATGCGTGATGAGGCCCATTTCCATCTTAGCGGGTACGTAAATAAGCAAAATTTACGCTTCTGGGGCACTGAAAATCCGCGTGTAACCCACGAAGAGCCATAACACCCGCTCAAAGTCACTGTATGGTGTGCTGTTTTCGCTGCAGGAGTCATTGGACCTTTTTTCTTCGAAGACGTCGCGGGCCAAACGGTTACTGTGAATGGTGAGCGCTACAGAGCAATGATCAACGAGTTCTTTTTGCCGCAACCTGATGAATTGGGATTGGAAAACATGTGTTTCCAACAGGACGGTGCAACGGCACACACTGCACGTGCCACAACCGATATGCTGAAGGATGCATTTCCCGGGCGCCTAATCTCCCGTTTTGGCGATTTGCACTGGCCAGCAAGATCGCCTGATTTGACCGCTCCAGACCTCTTTTTGTGGGGCTTTTTGAAGTCGCGGGTTTATGTCAACAAGCCTCCGACTCTTGCAGCTCTTAAAGACAATATCCGTCAAGAATGTGAGGACCTTTCGCCGGAAGTTTTGGCCAAAGTGATGGAAAATACCATAAAAGGGGCTCAAATGACAATCAACTGTGGCGGCGGCCATTTACATGACATCATATTCTCGACTTGATGTAAAAAAAATTAAAAGACCAAATAAAAATAATCCACAAGAAGAATCAAAGTTTTTCATTTTTTTTTTAAATTACAGCCAAAAAACATCGGAAGGTTATATTTCTAAATCTTCTAAATCCTTATCAAATTAAGAATCCCTAATAGATTTTAAAAATTACTAAATGTGGACATAGCTAAATATAAGCAATGATTAAACAAATTTCATTGTATGGTTGCAAGATTTATGGCTAAATATAGCACGTTCCTATCTGAATTAAACAGCAATTTATAGTACACGTCAAACTTCTATTAACCTGTCTACACAAATCATCAACATTCCCCGTAAATGATGACATTAGAATCAAACAATTACAATGCAACATGCAGTGTCTACAATATTCTAAACATATCACCCTGTAACATATATGTCATATATGTATATCCATGCATGCAATATGTCAATTAAAAAAGTTTACTCTGTTTGATGTCACCGGTGACAGTGCTATGAATCATTTGCAGCTCATAAATCTTTTCCTCGACAAATTATTACTTCGCTGCTTTGTAGTGAATCCAATTAAGTCTTCACCCCCACTATATGCAATTTGATTGCATTCAAAACAATTTTATTCGAAATATAAAAACACTTCCGTGCCAAAAAAAAACCAAAGACAAAATGACTGCATTCAGTTGACACCATTTAATAACTTATTTGCGAACACCTCGGGAAGTTGTCAAAAGAAATACGATCACCTAGGTGACAGCAAATGTTCAACGAGTTGAATTTTTTTTTGTTTTTTTTTTTTTTTGTTGATCTCATAATATTGCAATTCCAACGCCTCCTCACATAAATGTCCACCTTCCTGTGATACACGTCGGTTTTCATTAGACCACACTGAAAAGGATATCACCAATAAAATTTCTGACTGCATTGAATCGTTTCGTTTATGTACGCGATATAATGTGCGCACGTAGTTGTACACTCTGGGTGACCTCATTTCCCGATACCAAAATTAACATGGAAGTGTAAAATGTATTTTCGGAAAATCTTCACTTTTCAAAAAAAAAAAAAAAAACAACGATTTTAGTTTTCTGAAGAAAATTCGCAAGACATGGCGAATATTTATGGCCCACGTGGATTTCTTTATTCCGATCGTAAAAATGTTGCACAGTTGCATCTTAATAGCTAGTGTTTCCGCTTGGTCACTTTAAACGAATTATAATTTCATTCGCATTACTTGTGCATTTAAATGATACAAAGATGGTTTTAGAAAACTGAATTTGTCACGCGTTAGAAGAACATTATACTAACACGCTCTTCTTTAATATTTAAGCCTTGGGATATTTGGATTTATCAATTAATTTTGGAAAGGCTTAATTTTAATTTTTTTTTAAATATTGGCACCAGGTTAAGTCCTAAAAATAGATTATACTTCAAAATATCGGTAGATATTGACCACTGAGAGGTGAAATAAGTTGACAGTATACTACGTCAAACAGAGTAGTGATTGTATTTCGGAAACCAAAAAGAATTATCAGCCCTATCGAGGTATTCGTCGGAGCAGAAAATTCTCCGATTTTGTACGATTCTGAGGATTTTTGCCTCGAGGTGCCTCCGAAAAGCTGCTATAGAAGTATCCGTCGGAGACGAAAATTCTCCGATTTTGTACGATTCGGAGGAATTTTGCTTCAAGGTATTCTTCCGAAAAGCTGTTCGGAATATTTCTCGAAATGTTGCAATGCATCCCGGCGAATTGCGTTCACGTGCATTTTTTGTGCAATTTTTGACAGCACAGTGCCATTCTTTTTCCGATTTCCTGCGACACAAATTCTTCGCGGAATTATGTAACGCATCCCGGCGAATCGCGTTGAAGTGCGTTCACTTGCATTTTTGTGCAATTTTTGACAGCTTAGTGCCATTCTTTTTCCGATTTCCTGTGACACAAATTCTTCGCGGAATTGATTTACGAATTGTAGTGTAGTCGATGACACATACCTCGACTGGAATTTGAACCTCCAAAGAAGTATGAGTTGCGGAAAATTTTCCGCTCCGGCGGATACCTCGATAGGACTGCATATCTCTGGCAATTCCGTAAAATAATCATTCGATTAAGAGAACACATATAAGGGTATTCATGCAACGTCGGAAATCCATCGTAAATGTGTGGTAAATAAACTGTCAAAATTTGTATGAAAATATTTTACTATAATAAAGGACATCTAACACACAAATTGGGTGTATAAACGGAGATGGTAAATTTTGAAACGGTATTGTAATATTTAACATGCACCAATAAAACATATGTTTTCATTAAGAAATTGTCAAAAACCGAAAGAGCGGGAATACAGAAAAAAAGAATTACAAAAACAGTTTAGCTGATGCTTGTAGCTGAGTAAAAAGTTAAAAACAAGGCAACCCGTAAGCGCTTAAACAATGTGAACCTATAATCTTCGTGAATCTGTAGCTTGAATTTGAATAGAGGGCAACTTAATGCAAGAAATTTATCTCTCTTTTGACAGCGATGCAACATCCACCAACTCATAAGCCAAATCTGGTCGGATGAAAGTATGCCTAAAGAATTGAACCTCAGCATCGTTTGCTTGATCCACAAAAAAGGAGACCCTCTGAACTGCGCCAACTACAGTGGCATAAGTCTGCTCAACATCGCCTACAAGATCCTATCTGCCGTAATATGTGAACGCCTGAAAGCATTTACCAACAACCTGATCGGCCCTTATCAGTGTGGTTTTAGGCCAGGAAAGTCCACAATCGATCAAATTTTCACACTTCGGCAGATCCTGGAAAAAACCCAAGAAGTCCAAATCGATACCCACCACCTATTTATCGATTTCAAAGACGCATACGACAGCATTTATAGAGACGAACTATACAGAGACATGTCTCGTTTTGGTATACCGCCCAAACTCGTCCGTTTTTGTAGGATGACGATGGAGAATTCTCGCTGCACCATCAGGGTCGGAAACGACCTCACCGACACATTCGATACCAAAAAAGGATTAAGGCAAATCGATGCGCTGTCATGTGGCTTCTTCAATTTGATTCTTGAGAGGATTGTGCAAAACTCCCGAGCCAACACCAGAGCCACAATTTTCCAAAAATCGGTGCAACTACTAGCATACGCCGACGATATTGACATCATTGGTAGGACTCAGCGTGATGTCAAAGCGGCAAAAAAGGGTTTAGCAGTAAATGAGGGTAAGACTAAGTTTATGCTGTCAACACGAAAGGACACACAACATCGACGAATTGGACAGAACGGAACCATTGACAGATATAACTTTGAGGTAGTACGGGGACTTTGTCTACCTCGGCTCCGCTATTAGTCTTCTGTCCCGTTTGCGTTGACGGGCTATGGAGACGAAGATTCGACCACGAACTATACGAGCTGTACGCGACATACCCCTAGTCAAAAAACTCCGCATTGGACGTTTAGGATGGCTAGGACATGTAGAAAGAAAGGACACCAATACTCCGGCTCGCAGAGTCTTTGATTCCCAGCCAGATGTCGGACGCAGTAGAGGAAGACCTCGCCTTAAGTGGCGTGCACAAGTAGAAACCGACCTCAACGAACTTGGAGTGCGCAACTGGAGGCAGTTAGCTAAGGACCGGGCTGATTGGAGAGGCATGTTGGTTGAGGCCCAGGTTTATCCCGGACTGAAGCGCCACTTAAGTAAGTAAGTTAAGTAACTCAATAAATCATTCTTAATATGAGTCAAAGCTAATTTTTTAAACGCAAGAGTTTTATTCAACCCCTCCTTTCTTGTTGTCCACATTTTTAGGTAAAATACTCCTCTGTGCGACGTAGGACGTATTTTTTAATGGAGTTTGGGATATGACTCCATTTTTCCAGTATTAAGATACCCCAAAAAATGAAATCTGTTATTGCTTGTGTGCTAACATTGACAATTTTGATCTGAATTTCCTTGTAATACTGTAGTTGTTGTCTTTTTATCGAAATTTAGAAAGAGGTCTAATATAACGTGTCCGCCATCTAACGTTTTTTTTTTTCAACAAGTGCTTATTTCGTGAATGGTAACACTTAGCTCATGTCTGATCTGACAGATAATTAGTTTTATCCTTCCGCTGAACGAATATGGTTGTGTATATGCTTGAACAACGCTGCGGGAAATATTGCGACATTACTTTGAAAATCATGGTAATGTTGCAGAATGTGTGCGAAAATTGCGTACGGATTTTGGAAGAAGAGAAGCACCGTCAGCTCCGTATGTTCGTTATCTTGTGAACAAAAGTGAAAGAAACTGGCATCCTCATCGATAAACCAAAGCGTGAAAAGCCAAAAACAGTGCTGTGGCAGAAAGTGTGCGTGAAGCGCCATCAACATCAATTCACCGTCGTTCTCAACAATTGAACATTTCGGAGACATCATTGAGACGAATTTTGCATAAAGACCTTGGTATGACGCCATACAAAGTCCAATTGGTTCAGGAGTTGAAGCCAACTGACCATCCAATGCGTTTTCGCTTCGCTAAGTGGGCCTGCGATCGACTTAGAGAAGATGCCGACTTTGCCAAAAAAAATCATCTGTTCAGGTGAAGCTTATTTTGATCTTGGCGGGAATGTAAACAAGCAAAATTGTCGCATTTGGGGCACAGAAAACCCGCAAGCATACATTGAAAAACCGATACACCCAAAACGAGTCACAGTTTGGTTCGGATTTTGGCCCAGAGGCATAATTGGGCCATTTTTCTTCGAAAATGAGCAAGGAGTGGCCGTTACAGTCAATGGCGATCGTAATCGGGCCATGTTGAACGAATTTTTGTTCACAAAAATTGAAGAGGAGGATATTGGCAACATTTGGTTTCAACAGCACGGCGCTACGTGCCACACAGCCGAAGCTACACTCGATGTTTTGCGCACTGTTTTTGAAGATCGCATTATCAGCCGCAGAGCTGATGTCGTTTGGCCATCTCGGAGCTACGATTTGACACCGTTGGACTATTATTTGTGGGGTGCCTTAAAAGATAAGTGTTACGCCGACAAGCCAGAGACAATTGACGCTTTAAAGGACAATATTCGTGAAGCCATTGGTGAAATACAGCTGCACACAATCGATAATGTGCTTAAAAATTGGACCGATCGTGTAGGCAACTGCATGGCCAGCCGAGGCAGCCATTTGAATGAAATTATTTTCCATCATTAACCGGAAGGATTGTACTTTCAAATAAAAAAAGAAATTTCAGAAAATATTCAGTAGGTAGTTTATTTTTATAGCATTTTCAAAAAGTTATTTGGCGGACCCTTTATATTTTCGAAGTTATTGTTGTTTATATCTGGTTTATGTATTTTTTTTTCATTCAACGTTTTGTTTAACTGAAAATACCTTAAAAAAGTAGAATATATAGATCTCGAAATATTGGTGAGAGAACGATTGTCTGAAATTAAGCTGTCAAAAACATATCTACAAAACATGCAACATATCACATGTATTGCGACTTGAATGAAGGCAAATTTTCTAGATTTCTGACAAACTTCACCAATGTCATTGTTTTACAGTTTTATTAATAAGCCAACATTGATTTTTGATTTTTTGTCTATTTGATATAATGTCAACGAACTATCGAAGAGCAATGTCATGCTTTATATTTTTATTTAATATTTTCGAAAGCGATAATATTTCGAATATACACTAGTCGGCATAAGTATTTTGACGAAACCTTTTTGTGACTATTGAGACTAACTTTGCTTGGTATCGTTAAAACAACGGTGCAAAAATGATGCGCGAAACAAAGAATCTATTTTTAGCTCTATGCATGCCAAGTTTTGTATTGTTTACCTTTTGCATTCTCTTTCTGCTGATAAGAACGCATGCAGACAAAGAATTTTTACGTGGCATAAGTATTTTGACGGAAACTTTGTGTAAATATTTTAACAGTTTTGAGCACGTGATAACCAAAAAACTTGTGTAGTTAACTTTAATTTACATTAAACGTTGATAACAAAATAAAAATTTATTAAAATTTATTAAAAACCAAAAAAAAAAAAACAAATTTTACGTTAGATTGCCAAAGGCAAAAAAGACGCCCGTTTGTCAAAAAGTGAGCCATGGTGGAGGCTCTGTCATGTTCTGGGGATGTGTTGCGTATAATGGCCTGGGTGCATTGGTTCCTATCACCGGCTCGATGAATCAAGGTCAATATTTAAGAACCCTAAATGATAATGCCTTTCCTTCCGGAGGTAGGCTTATTGGTGAATCATTTATCCTGCAACAGGACAATGCCCCATGCCACAAAGCCCGGATGATAACTAAATTTTTGAAGGATGTTGGTGTTGCCACTTTGGACTGGCCACCTCAAAGTCCAGATTTAAATATAATAGAAAACGTCTGGTCTCTTTTGAAACGCAAAAGAACAGTTTCTTTAAATAAAACCAGAGAGGAGACGATTTCTGAGGTCACTTCCCTTTGGGAAGAGATATCTCCAGAGATTCTTCAAAATTTAGTAGATTCAGTACCGAGACGCCTTCAAAAAGTTATTGAAGCCAAAGGAGGTTATATATTTTACTAAATTCTTCTTTATTTATTTACTTTTGTTAAGTTTAAAATGTTTTTTTCTTAGAGTTATATACTTGTCAAAATACTTATGCCAACACACGAAATTACAAATTAATTTATATCTTTTTTGACTTCTATGAAAAAATATTTGTTTGCCTATTTTTAAGTTTGTATTAGTTATATATAAAAATGAAAAAATAAACATGAATTCTTGTCAAGCCATTTAGAAGTTAAACTCAAAAATGCACGATTTTTATTTCGTCAAAATACTTATGCCGACTAGTGTATCTCACAGAAACATATTGTTAATATCAGAATAAAATAGAAATTGCTCAAATATTCTCTCAAAATATATTTCGCCCATTTAATCACTATCTTACACCTATTAAATTTACTTCATTTCACAGAAAAAAAACCGCCTTTAGTCAAAAAACATATGCTAGTTTTAACAGTTCTACTTGAATTTATTTCTGTTTAAATAAAAACGTCTTGATGATTTCATTTCACATGCAAGACATATTGCCGTCCGTCTGTTCGTCAGATATAATAGAACAGTATAATTGGTAAAAACAAACATCACAGGCAATTAAGATTGAATACGAATTGAAAATAAAATCGCTCAAAGCTACGGATGAATGATTAAAAATAATCAAATTGTACAAGTACATTATGTAGAGTGTTCCCTTTGGCAGAAAAATGTCTGCGATGGACGTTGTAGAAAAAAAAATTAAATATGCCTGCTACAGGCCAACACAATGGCTTTCACTTTTCATCTGCATTGCATGAGCTCGAGCTGTCCATCTAATGCAGCACACTTAAGGCCAAGGCGGCTATGTTTCTCTTATTACTGTTCTGCATCAGCTGCAAAAGTGAACAAACAGGAAACGCTGGAAAAAGCAATGTAACCGAAACCGGGATTTTTGTCCAATCTTTTAATATTTTTTATAAATAAAAAAAAAACACATCCCATACATTCAGTGTTCCATATTATTTTCGATTTTGCGCAGTTACGATGCGTAAGCGTATCTGCGATTTAATTTTATTTAAAAATAGAATTTTCTCCCGCGTGAAAATACAATACATCTGTGTATATCGTTTGCAATCCGACAGGGGCAGAGGAAAAGCAAGAGTTTTTTCAACTCAGCTTTTGTATGCATATTCATAGTCACATGTGTGATATATCCTAATTTATTCGAATAGATATACACGCATATCCGAAAACTAACACCCCACCCACAGTGAGTTCGAGTACTACAACGAAGAACAATGCAATTACGCGCGTGCGATGAAAGATGCTACTGTGGGCTATCTGTGCGATATCAAGATACTTTGCCAAGTTTCTCATCTCATAGATGAATAACATTTATTTTTAATTGTGTGTTGTCATGTTTTGAGAGAGTACAAAGTCGATGACGTTGACCGAAAAATTACTCTGTTTGTTTGAATTAGCTTGACAAAGTGGATGGATTGACAATTTCGCAATGACTTACCTTCTTTTTATCTCTCATTGAACCCTTGCCTCTGACCATTATTTTACAACCAGTCTCTTGCTCTAATTGTTTAGCTGTCATACCACGGGGTCCCAGGATTCTTCCAACAAAGTTGAACTGAAAATAAAAAAAAATAAAAAATGAATTCAATTATAAACAACATGTAGAAGCTGTCTAATACAAGGTGGCGCAAAAATAACCTTCCGATGTTTTTTGGCTGTAATTTAAAAAAAAAATGAAAAACTTTGATTCTTCTTGTGGATTATTTTTATTTGGTCTTTTAATTTTTTTTTAACATCAAGTCGAGAATATGATGTCATGTAAATGGCCGCCGCCACAGTTGATTGTCATTTGAGCCCTTTTTATGGCATTTTCCATCACTTTGGCCAAAACTTCCGGCGATAGGTCTTCACATTCTTGACGGATATTGTCTTTAAGAGCTGCAAGAGGCTTGTTGACATAAACCCGCGACTTCAAAAAGCCCCACAAAAAGAAGTCTGGAGCGGTCAAATCAGGCGATCATCAAATCAATCAGGCTTCCTGATCATAGTAGTGTGTTCCAGGCTAAAGGAAATACCACACAGTGATATCACCATATTCACTGACAGCCATGCGGCTATAAAACCAGTATCTGCTATCGAAATTAAATCAAAGCTAGTTCGCCGCTGTCGCGAAGAGCTCAAGGTTCTCTGCTCACAGCATAATGCTGATCTCTGCTGGGTTCCTGGTCACAGGGACATAGACGGCAACGAGATGGCCGACGAACTGGCTAGAAATGGATCTGCTACAGATCATGAACAGGCACTATAAACGGTCGAACCACCACTCTGTAACCCCAGAGAAAGAGTGGCATACAAGACCCGAATGAAAGCCAATACCAGGTGGAAGTCATTGAGTACCTGCGAACTATCTCGGAAGCTCTGGCCAGAATACAACGGGAACCGGACCAAAAAACTTTTGCGGTACGACAGAATCTCCTTATCTAAACTGGTAGGGGCTCTCACTGGTCACAACTTTCTTAGAACCCACACAATGAAACTAAATCTCAAGGATGACGATATATGTAGAGGCTGCGGTGATGAGGAAACACATGAGAATACACCTCATTTCCTCTGGCACTGCCCGAGTCTCTGTCACCTGAGGAACAGAACACTTGGAAGCTACTACTTCCAAGACATCCAAGAGCTCTCCGATATTCCATTACCCTATCTTTACAGGTTCCTACGAACATCAGGATGGGTGGATAGAGTGGAGTAACCCGTAGTAACGATAAGGAAGTACGAAATCCCACCAAGGGTATCACAATGGGTCCACATGGCGGAATAGAGGATCCTCTACTCCACCAACCCATAAACCTAACCTAACCTAACGTGCCTTCAAATGAACTTTAATAATAAATTATGTGGATGAAATAATCCACACAATCGCCTCCAGCAACCCCATTCTTCCGACACACAATTGAAAAGTGGTCAAACTGAACCAAGTGCAGGGACTTTATAGATCATTGCGATCAATAAAGAATCCCTTGCACCCCTTAAAGAAAATAATGTGTTTGGAATAGACTCCGAAGCGGGTCTTCCTCATCCCACCGGTACGACCATAAACGCCACCAATCCTGGGGCTGCTGTGAGTTTTCTTCTCTAGAATGTGAATCTGATTCATCAATAACGGAGAGGAAAACTGATAACAGGTTCCTCTATCCGGAAGCTGGATTAGTTCAATTAAAACCGGAGAGGGAAACTCAACAACACTTCTCCCAACAGCAAAATCATGGAGACATAATCTATTATCAGTGATTCTCTGATGGGGGATGACCTTTACTACTTTCAAAATCTCAGCGATTTTGAAAAGTCTCCTCCGTTTCATTAACAGCTCAGAATGGTTTTCTCACAGATAGTAAGGAAAATGTACAAGACCCACATGGTCTAAGTGTGCTGGCGAACTCGCTGGCAGCCACTCTAACCAACCTATGTGAGCCCCTTGTTGCGATAATATTTTATGTACTCGGATGTTGGCGTTTGGTACAATCCTCGGCAGGCTCGGAGACCGTCTCTCTTTTATATGTGTGATGGCGCTACGATGAACCGCACGTGTCAGCTGTAAGTTATGATGTAACTTATATGGTCTATGTAGCCTTAAATCAAGTTGACTTCTTTTCAGAGCAAAAGTCCCCTTGGCGCCATGGCAAGACAAGCACCTGAATTTTCGTTGAAATATAGATAGATACTAGTCAAGCAGGATGCCATGATTTTAAGAACATTTCTCACCGTCCATGCTGTCCAAGCATGGCCCATTTTTCTCCATTTTTGGTAACGTTAGACGCCCTAAGCTTCTTAATATCAGCACTGAACTGAATTGTTTCCTTTTTTTTATATTCCCAATCATCGCAAAGAGATGTCGAACTACACACAACCATATCATCTTCGTATGCTATTTTAAGGAACCACTTGTAAAAACGTTAAACAGTATCAGGGAGTTAACAACAGTTTCTTCTACTTGAACCACATCGATTACAAAAGTTTAAGGTTGCACAGAATCAATGCTGGTACGTTTTCTTTAATACTAAACTCAAAGACGTCCTTAAACCGCGACTTCAAAAAGCCCCACAAAAAGAAGTCTGGAGCGGTCAAATCAGGCGATCTTGCTGGCCAGTGCAAATCGCCAAAACGGGATATAAGGCGCCCGGGAAATGCATCCTTCAGCATATCGGTTGTGTCACGTGCAGTGTGTGCCGTTGCACCGTCCTGTTGGAACCACATGTTTTCCAATCCCAATTCATCAAGTTGCGGCAAAAAGAACTCGTTGATCATTGCTCTGTAGCGCTCACCATTCACAGTAACCGTTTGGCCCGCGACGTCTTCGAAGAAAAAAGGTCCGATGACTCCTCCAGCGAAAACAGCACACCATACAGTGACTTTGAGCGGGTGTAATGGCTCTTCGTGGGTTACACGCGGATTTTCAGTGCCCCAGAAGCGTAAATTTTGCTTATTTACGTACCTGCTAAGATGGAAATGGGCCTCATCACTCATGATTATTTTTGATCTTCCTCTTGGTGGTGATTAAGGATGGCTTGAGCGTATGTTAGACGCGATTGGCGGTCAGCAGCTAACAACTGATGCACCGTCTGGATGGAAACATCTTCAAATCTCGTACCAAAATTCGCTGTAAAGACCGTCGACTGATACCCATTTGCGTGGCACGTCGTCTGGTCGATGTCGACGGCGCTTCCATGACATCTTTGGCTACAGCAGCAATATTCTCTGCAAAACGGCTTCTCCGGGGTCTGCCACGCCTGGCAGCATCTCGTGTTGTGCCAGTCTCTTCGAGGCGAGCGGCTAATCGTCGCAGTGTTTCACCAGTAGGCGTTGGACGGCGACGAAATTCACGTTGTGCCAAAGTCACCGACCGATTATTGCTCAAATAAATAGTCACCAATATTCCGCGTTCTGGAGCAGTGTAGCGTAACATTGTTTATTAACGTGTATTTCGCATGTGTTTACTACACAAATGTCAAAACAGAACTGACATTAGGGGCCAATCGCAAAATTTATAGCATTTTCTGATAGGAGGATTACTTTTGCGCCACCTTGTACCTCTGACACACTATGGTATACGAATGTGTCACTGTGTCAGAAAATACCACGATAATGCCAAGCGAGAAGCATGGTATTTCTGTGGCTCAATACTAGCATTTTTGTATATATTTTGGTATACATAGAATTCGACCGACCACAGCGCCATTCATCCTCTCTGGTATGTTTAAGAACTATATTTTTCAATTGCCATATTCTCTCAACTCATACTACATGAAGCGTGTGTCACCACCCAAATGACGTTGAAATTTGTACACAAAATAATGCCCGCTTATGATTGGTATAGCAATGTGTTACCGTTAAAGTTCTCATAAATTGAATACCGTTCCGATCCTAATCTTAATTTAATTACACTCAGCATTGCTAAATATAGAATTTTTGGGATACGTTTGGTGAATAACGTTATAGGAACTCAGCTTAACCGGTTCATTTCAAAAGGAATGTATAATACCTATGAAACCCGGTTTAGAGACAAATTTTATAATCTTGTTGGAATTTTAGTATTTCAGTTTATGAATCAATCCATGCAAATTAGCTAGATAAAGCATTTTGATAAAATTAATATTAGACACAAATTATTATTTAGATATATAAAAACCTCACTAGTGTGAGATGACTAAATTATAAGAAGCTGCAATATTTTCAAATGTTGTTCACATTTGTCAGTCTTAACACTTTAATATGTTTGCGATTATTCTAGTTTTAGGATAGTTAAGACACAATATTCTAGTTTAAGTTTTCGGCGTAAAATTTCCGTAAAGAAAAGTGTCAAACAAAAGTTCTTAAAATGCTTTAAAGGGCATTTTAAGAACTTTTGTCCTCAAAAAAAAAAACTAAGAATAGATATTTTAAAATACAAACTGCTATGATACCTGTTATTTAAAAAAATTAAAAATAAGTAAGCATTTCCGGATTTGTCCGCTAAATGCTATTTCAAATGACGTCCAACCGAGTTATGTCAAATCAAACATTACTTTTTTTCCCTACAAAAACAATTTTTTTCTCCTAGAAACGTCAAATTGCTCTGTAATTTGTTTTAGAAAAATCGTTCAGAAAACAAATTTATATTAAACAAAAAAATGCATAAACGTTTAATAATTAATGAACAATCGTATGATGTCCTATTGCTTTTTCTTTTCAAAAAGCTTCTGCAAATGTCATATTTTCGGAATAACAATACATGACATGGGCCAGATTTGCTCGATACCCATTGTCCCTGGTATTTGCTTTATTGAGTCCATACACACATTTGGGTGAAAAACGGACGTTAGTAACCAGGGCCTAGCTTATTCTCACAACCATTCCTAGCTCTTATTTTATTCCGAATCCGAACAGTTAAGTTGATATAAGCATTCTTGGCACTTGATAGTACTCGGATGTTTTGTCAGAGAAGGTCCAGTGAAAACAAAAATATTGACAGTTGCAATGCGTGTTTTTTGGTGGGAACACTATTTTCAAATGTTGAATTTCGTTAATGAGTTTCGTTCCGGTGGAAACGTACTATAACCCCAAACTATTCATAAACTCATGAGGTGCTTTAAATGAAAAGCTTGCTTCAACTTGCTGAACATTTCCCCAAGAAGTCTAAGTCAAACTAACCTAAAAGTGACAGTTATGGCAATCAAACAAACCCAATTTCAATAAAAAAAAAATCCCAATCAAAATCCCAATCACACATAAAAGTGACAATCAAAAATATTTCAGCTGGTTTTGCGTTTGACGGATTTAAAAAAAAACAAAAAATTTAATTGGAGACTAGCTATAGGAATATGAATCCAGCGATTATTTACAATATTGATATTGTCATTCAGGAACTTCACCATGGTTTTGTCGAATGTATATCGGCATTTTAATTCTTCATCATCAAGGTAGTCAACAGTTCATAGATAGCGGTTTTGTTACAAATCGAAATTTTAAACATAAAATTGGTGTAATTGTAGAATTTTTGGGTCGACCCTGTAAACACACTATGGTACTTCGAATGGGCACTTTTGCTGAGCAATATAGAAGATCTATCAAATTTAAGAATTCTTGAGTATTACTGCAAGTTGCAGCAAGTCATACGAATTATCGATTTATATTCGCAAATTGTCCAAAAGAAATGGAATAAGTGCAAAGGATGTTATAGCGCAGTCAGTATGAATTTCGTTTAACACAACTTACATTTTCTCGATAATAGGGTCACTCGAAATAGCTGTCATTACTTGTTCTTCAGGTGCTTTCACACCGACCCACCCGAAAACTGAGTTTTCTCAAAAATACCTGAAACCAACATCGAAAACCGGAGTTTTCCCATACATTTGCAGTTTTCAAAAACCAGTAGGTTACGCCGAAACCGTCTCGAAACCAACCGAAAACTGATTTTTAGCAAAAATACCTGAAAGCTACATTGAAAACCGGAGTTTTTCCATACATTTGCAGTTTTCAAAAACTAGTAGGTTACGCCGAAACCGTCTCGATACCAACCGAAAACTGAGTTTTCATAAAAATACCTGAAGCCTTCATCGAAAAACGTAGTTTTCCCATACATTTGCAGTTTTCATAAACTAGTAGGTCAACCGAAAACTAAGTTTTCACAAAAATACTTGAAACCTACTTCGAAAACCGGAGTTTTTATATACATTTGGAGTTTTCAAAAACTAGTAGGTTATGCCGAAACCATCTCGAAACAAACCGAAAACTGAGTTTTCGCAAAAATACTTGAAACCTACTTCGAAAACCGGAGTTTTCCTATACATTTGGAGTTTTCAAAAACTAGTAGGTTACGCCGAAACCGTCTCGAAACCAACCGAAAACTGAGTTTTCATAAAAATACCTGAAACCTTCATCGAAAAACGTAGTTTTCCCATACATTTGCAGTTTTCATAAACTAGTAGGTTACGCCGAAACCGCCTCGAAACCAACCGAAAACTAAGTTTTCGCAAAGATACTTGAAACCTACTTCGAAAACCGGAGTTTTCCTATACATTTGGAGTTTTCAAAAACTAGTAGGTTACGCCGAAACCGTCTCGAAACCAACCGAAAACTGAGTTTTCGCAAAAATACCTGAAACCTTCATCGAAAAACGGAGTTTTCGCATTCAACTGCAGTTTTCAAAAACTAGTAGGCTACGCCGAAACCGTCTTGAAACCGCTTCGCAGACGTCATCTCGTTGAAGGTTGTAGGAACGAACACACCTTTTCATACATTCTACACGTGTTCCACAAGTCCCACAAAACAGCTGATGAACTCGCTGTCAAAACATATATATTTTTTCATTTCTTTCGAAAACTGAGTTTTCGCAAAAAATACCTGAAACCTACATCGAAAAACGGAGTTTTCGCATACATTTGCAGTTTTCAAAAACTAGTAGGATACGCCGAAACCGTCTCAAAAGTGCTTCTCAGACGTCATCTCGTTGAAGGTTGTAGGAACGAACTATTACTCTGGCTTGTGAAAAATGTAATATAATGGAAATGTCAAACGAAACCTGGTCAGAGTTTGGTGTGAAAGCATCAAGTGGTTTTCGAAAACATTTTGCCGAAAACTCAGTTTTCGATTCGGTGTGTAAGCACTTTTAAACTAAAGAAAATGTCGGAAAATCCGGCGTATGCTATAAATTAATAATAAATTTTGCCAACCTTTTAGGACAATGATATCTATTAAATGCCATCAAACATTAATCGACTGACAACCATTTTTGTAAGACTTAACTCATCCTTACCTAAACCACTTGCGTCAAATAGAAAACCCATATGCATAACGTATTATTAAAAAAAGAGAGTATCTACTTCCTTTCATTTTTTCTTTGTTACGAAGAAACTGATTAAAAATTCCCGGTAACAAAATTGCATCAGCTCGAGCGTGGAGAACGCATTTTCATTTTCAGACTCACTGACTGTACGTCTCCAAAGAGAACGAAAGCCGGCACGGCCCAAGAGATATCTCCCCCTCTTGATGCGTGTCTATGCATGATCATTCGATTCACCTTCAATTATGTCATATGCAGTATTTTCTAATCGATTGATTTTCAATTCCAGATACAATTAAATTTCCTTTGTCTTTTTTGTGATTTAATGACCGTTGCGCCTTGATCGGCGTGGGACTATCTAAGGTAATTTTAATGCGTCATCGTCACGGGTAATTTGCCTTTGATTCTGTGTTTACTCGTCTAGTCTACCCGCGTCTGTCGCATACGATTATTTAACGATAGTATTGAAACTGGAACGCAGTTTTCATTCTCCAACCAGTATTTTAATTTATTTTTGTATGAATATTGATGTGTGGAAGGTTTGGTAACACACGGTGTGTTGTGTTTTGAAAGATTTTCCATTTAAGATCACTTGTGATTGATCCGCACAAAGCAAATTGAGAGCTACGATCAAAATAACAGGAAGGAAGTGCGGTTCATTGGTTGTCAAAATTGTTTGAAGCTCATTGGTTATACATATCAAATTAGAATCAAGTATTGAGGTATACATATGGCTGGCGCATTGGCGGCTTACGATTTCTCTACCATTAATCAAACGTCATGCGTGTGTCAAGAGTTATTCGCCTAAACGCCAAGGTGCAGCACCCACTTTAGTTTGGCGGCTACCTGTACAGAGTTAATCAAATTTCGATTAATTACCCGCTGTTACTTGAGTTAGCAATAGTTGGAGCGTCTAAAACGGCAATCGGTATGCGGAGGCTTACCTCCTTCACCGCGGAAGATAATTGTGCAAATTTGTCTTGCTGGCGCGCATGAATGGGGATAATTACATGAAGCACCAGTCGACCGTTTAATGAGACGATTAAGATGTTGGTTGTGGCACAGAAATACTCTCATCGAAGCATAATCGCTATGAAACTATTTCTGGTGAATGTGTGGCCCACTCTCCGCACATGTATCTGTAACTGAATCGATGAAAAACCCCATACAATGCACACCTTTATTTCTTATTGTTCTGACATTGCACAATGGCACGTGTTTAAGAGGACTGCGCGACGCGGCGGCATGCATGGCGGTTTTGCGCCGGATACCCTACACATCACGGCATATCTCTGGAACCGCAATGGTATTGAATTTAACTTTCCCACTGTTGCATAAACAAACCATAGATAGGTAGTCATCGAGGGGTGGACAAAATGGGGGAACAAAACAATGTAGGTCCACCTACATAAACAGTCGCACAGCCAACAGATGGCGTTGAATTGTTTTGACGTAAGCAGCTTTTCTGAACCAAGTTTCGAAAAAAAATTCACTTGATGTCGTCTGCAGAAGCTCGGATGGATTGCACATAGGAGGTACTTGAAGGTTGGGCTCATCTGTGAGCTTTGAGAGCTTTGAAGTGAATTTTAATTAGCCAATTGGTAGCCATTTGGGGGCGACTGGAAGATTTAATGCTGTCGGCGACAGGAAAAGGTGTGCTCCGTTGCGTTGTTGCCCAATTCAAATTCAAATGGAGGCCGCGGAAGTTGACTTTATGCCAACAATTGTTTTTTTTTTTGCTTCGGAGTTGTGCCGTAAGACAATGGGAGGGAGCTTTAATTAGAGGAACGTGGGAGAGTTTATAATTTGCACTATTTTATCAGATATTTTGTTGTACTTAATAAAGTATTGAAGTAGATAACCCAAATGGTAATAAGCTTGATAAACATGGGGGTTTGAAAGTGAGGAAGGTTAGAATCCATCAATTTAAAAGTTTACAGGGCTGTTAAAAGCCAGAAACTAAAAAATAAACTGAACTCTAACCCAAGTACCTAATCGAAACGTATTTGCTTCAATTAGAAATAAGAAGTTCATGTCAAAATCATCATCATCCTTTAAGGTCACGATTACTGAATTTGGGATCCCAACGAAACTGATCAACAAACACGATCAATGATAGGTTAGGAAACGCACAGTATGGTAGCCGATCGGACTTCTTAAAATAATACAAACACGTATCTTACAATTTCCGTGATGCACAATTATTCGATTCCAAAAAATAATCCGTCCAACTGCTATGACACGCAGGCAATATTAAGATTTTAAGATCATTAGTCGCTCCTAGCGTATCCTTGTAGAAACCAGTAAGAAGACAGGATGTAGCTTTTTGCTTACATCCATTCATCTGTTCACGATGGCGTGACTTACCTGAATCCAAACAACAGAACTATTTAATGGCAATTCTTGGATGGTTCGTTCAGTTTTGAGGTTAGCTAGCTGTCATTAATTTGGCAGCGAGTATTAAAACAAATTTCGATTTCGATTCAGCGCACATCATTTTATTCGAGTTCAGATATTCATTTTTAGCTTTTAACCAACCAACAGATTGTGAAAAAAATCACAAATTCAATTTTGTATCGTATCGGTGACATCAGATACACACATTATGTCAACTGTCAATGGCAAAGGTTAGGACTGATTTACCACAAGTTGTCTATATTCAGCACACCTTGTGTTTGGATTTGTTTTTCACGCATATGAATGTTTGATGTTAACACATACATATTAACTAAAACAAACAATTTATTGAAATGCGTATACATAACTTTCAACATGAAGGTCGGCAACGAACAAGATTGGAATAAATTCCAAATGACAGACAAGACTCTGCGCAACTTAATTATTCTATTTGATTGAAGACACATGCAGATTTTGGGTAAAGCTGCAACGCATGTAGGTGATCAGTGATCAGTGATAAGTTAAGAAATTTCACTGATAGATTAGATTAGATTTATTTTATTGAATTTAATATATTAACAATATTCATATTATGATTAAAAACAATAAAATCGATAGGCTTGGCGTTGCCGTCTGCCTGATTGACTCGCTAAAATGTGTGTGTGTATATAAATTAAAACAAAACTTTTTAACATATTTAACAATAAGAACATGATTTTTTTTTTTTTTACTATCTAAATTCCGTGATGATATTATATCGGTACGAAAAAGCGGTTTCGATAAACCTATAGAGAGCATGCCAATTTTCCCCGTTAAGAATAATCTTTGTTTGTTCCATTGTCAATGATCGCTTTCCAAAATAAATAAGTCGATTTCTTTGTAGATTGGACATGTTGCCAAAAAATGAAATGTATCTTCTTTTGATTTTAGATTGCATATCGTGCAAAGATTTGATTCAATTTTTTTGAAAGGTGACCCGTTTAGATTCAACATTTCACTTCTTGTTCTACATATCAAGGATATCGCATTTAGGCTGTAGCAGTCATTAAAATAATTTTTGCTTTTTAGATCGTAGTTTAGTTCGGGGTATATCAATCTGTTTAAGGAAGATATGGCTTGAGACTTGCTTTCGTTGCGATTGTGGATGTCAGATAGCTCCAAAATATTATAGCATTGTTGCTTCAGAAGTAATAGATTATCGTGCTGGATATTTAGGGTTGTCTGACATTTATCTGCCAGAGCTACCCAATGATTAGTCCATTCCAATTTATTTTCAATGGTGTATTTTGCGAGAATGAGTGGGTGTCTATGCGCACTTTGAGTATATAATTAAAAATAATTTGAGGGTATAACTGAAAAGACTTGGGAGACCTGTTTCTAGACATAAGACGTAGTTAGGTGTGTTCATTGGAAGGCGGAATAATTTTTTTTATAAAAAAACGAAGAAGCTTTTCTACTTCCTCGTATTGTTTAAAACCCCAAGTTTGACAGCTATAACACATAACGGAGCGCATAACCGCTTCAAACACACGATACTTGGCTGATATTGGAATTTCATTTTTATAAATTATATTTTTCCACGAAGCGTTTATAAGGCTTTTGGATGCTGATAGTTTCTTTTCAAGGTGTTGCGTTATTTTCATGTTGGGCTCTAAAATTATGCCGCGATAATTATATTGGGTGACAACTTCTATTGTTTCACTATCATAAAACCACTTTTCATTCTCACCCAGTTTAGTTTGCCTGTTACGTACAATCATGATCTTTGATTTTTCCAAGTTGACTCTCAGATTCCACATTTTGCAGTAGTTATGCATTTTATTGATCATAAGTTGTAGGCTAGTAAAACAATATCATCTGCGTATAGTAGAACCTTAATGGTTTCTTGTGCGATTCTTATACCTGCTGGCAGGTGTTCCGATATGTCATCTATAAACAGAGCAAAAAGAACTGCGCTAAGTAAGCAACCTTGTTTCACTCCAGATTTAGTTTTAAACCATTAGGATATATTTCTTCCGTCCCATACTGTTTGCCGGGTGTTCTTATACATATTTTTTATGACCTTCAGCATTTGAGATGACATGCCTTTTTGCGAAAGTTTATAAAAGAGTGCGTTTCGGTCAATTGAATCAAAAGCAGCTCTGAAGTCCACAAAAACACGTATAATTTTCTATTTTGCCTAAGGAAGTATTGGGCGATCGTTGTCAGTGAAAATATATTGTCAACAGTAGAGTAACCTTTGCGAAATCCTGCTTGATATTCACTCAGTACTTTATTTCTTTCTACCCAGCAGTTAATTCTGTTAAGTATGATTGATGAAAAAACTTTAGCAATCGAGTTCATGAATGATATTCCTCTGTAATTAGATGGTGTATTAACATCTCCCTTTTTGTATATTGGGTATACAATAGCATCTTTGAATTCTTGAGGTACATCGCCTGTTCTAAGAATGAGATTGAAAGTTGCCAACATTTTACTTAAGAATTCAGCAGGGGCATTTTTATAAAATTCATTTCCTATTCGATCAGGTCCTGGAGCTTTTTTATTTTTACAATTATGCAGACTAGTCATAAGTTCACTCATTTCAAATTGCCTATCCATCAAATCATCCACTATATAAGGCTCAGCAAATTGAATACTTTCATGTATGTCAGTGGGGTTAAGTAGACTTTTAAAATAAGTGGCTAGTTTTGAGGTAGAAATATAAATTCCACAGACATATTCCACGCCTTTGAGGGTCTTTATTTTATCCCAAAACTGTTTGCTGTTAGTTGTGCTAGAAAGTTCTATTGCCACTGACATATAGTATTTTTCACGTTTGGTTCTACATAGAAGTTTAAAATTTTTATTAGCGTTGATGTATTGTTTTCTATGAGCTTTATCTGGACTTGTTGTTAGTTTTAGATTTCTAAGTAGGTTAAACGATAGTTTTCTTGAGGTGAAACATTCCTGGTCGAACCACTTCTGCCGGTAGCTTTGTTTTTTGAATATTGGGTTTATTGGAACAACTTTTTTAATACTGTTGCTTAAGAAACTTATCTTTTCTGCGGCGGTAAAAAATGTGGTGGTTGCGTAGGTACTCTGTATCTCATTCAATAATTTGTCTGCATACAATTCTTTTTGAGTATCTTTCCACATAAGTTTTGGTGGTAAGATAAATGTATGATACATTGTGCTTTTACCAAAGTCAAATGTTACATTTATGGGCATGTGATCTGAAAATATTTGGGTTCCTACTTTAAAGCATGATATAGCATTGTGCCATTCACCTGACACTGCGCAGATATCTATAACCGACTTCCCATAGCCTCCAATAAACGTTAGTTCTCCGTCTTTATCATTCTTGTGACACCCATTAAGTATATACAAATTAAACGTCTGACACATTTCTAAAAGAAGGCGACCATTTCTATTTGTGATTTTATCTTTTGAAGTACGTTTTTCTAAAATTTCTGAACCGATGAAGCTAGTCTCAGGTGGAACTATCTGCTCTCCACCAATCCTAGAATTAACATCCCCGATAAGCATAATATTTTCTGAATCTATTAAATTAAGCATATCATAAATAGCATAAAATTCGATATCCCAGAAATTGCAGTTAATGTAGGTTGGCAAAATATAAAATGTTGAATTAGAGTTATTAATGTTTAAGCAAACGCGGTTATTTATATAAGTAAAGCTACCATTAATAGTATTTTTAAAGCCAAACAAAGATCCTCCTATTGCTCTACCAAATCTATTTTCACGATTAGCCGGTATCCAATGTAATTTATATGTTAATGCACTTCACAATCACTGTTTATCTAATTAACAATTAAAACGAATAAACAAGCAAATTATATGTTTACCAGCTACTTGAAGTGAATAGTGTTTGCTTTATATCCGACCGATCAAGTAATCAAACGTTGCGTTGTTTAACTATCGATAATGGTTCTAATTTTGATAAGAAATTTTACAGTAGGGATTGCGTGTTTGAGTGCAGGTTCTCAACGTTTAAGTGAGTGTCAATATAAATCAGAGGACAGGGGTATTTAGTGCTTCACCGGAATAACAAATTTGTTGACATTTGTTGTGCCACCGATTGTGTGTAAACAGATAATTATACATTCGTGTTTATAACCAAGTGTCAGATAAGACATTTTGATGATGTTACTATTGTGTTTTGACATCAAACAGATGGATGATTATTTTTTAACATGAAATTCTCAGAAATTGGGAATATAGTCATTTAAAAAATGACGTTTCCATTGGATTTTTAACAAAAACAAACCCTCAATAGAAATAGATATCCAAACTACACAGCACACTGCTGTGAAAGCAACGCAACTATCAAATCGATCCATATTAGCATGCCTGCGATAAGATCCAATATAATCTCTCAAGGATTGCCCTTTTAGTCAACCATCCTAATTAAATGCGCTTGTGTGAGTAGGTGGCATTTACGTAATGTACTGTTTCTTGTGGCAACTAATAATGTTTACCTAATATCTGACACAAGAAATAATCAAAAAATGTGATTGTGGCAATCACCTATCAAAAGGTTTATTCGACATGCGTTTCTGAATCTTAATTTGTGACCCCGCATCGTGGATGGAACATCGCAGAGAGCTGTCATTATGTGAACACATACAAGGTCCGCCATCTAACGTTTTTTTTTCAACTAGTGCTTATTTTGTGAATGGTAACACTTAGCTCATGTCGGATTTGACAGACAATTAGTTTTTTCCTTCCGCTGAACGAATATGGTTGTGTATACGCTTGAACAACGCTGGGAAATATTGCGACATTACTTTGAAAATCATGGTAATGTTGCAGAATGTGTGCGAAAATTGCGTACGGATGTTGGAAGAAGAGAAGCACCGTCAGCTCCCTATGTTCGTTATCTTGTGAAAAAGTGAAAGAAACTGGCATCCTCATCGATAAACCAAAGCGTGAAAAGCCAAAAACAGTACGTACACCCGAGAATATTGCTGCTGTGGCAGAAAGTGTGCGTGAAGCGCCATCAACATCAATTCACCGTCGTTCTCAACAATTGAACATTTCGGAGACATCATTGAGACGAATTTTGCATAAAGACCTTGACGCCATACAAAGTCCAATTGGTTCAGGAGTTGAAGCCAACTGACCATCCAATGCGTTTTCGCTTCGCTAAGTGGGCCAGCGATCGACTTAGAGAAGATGCCGATTTTGCCAAAAAAATCATCTTTTCAGATGAAGCTCATTTTGATGTTGGCGGGTATGTAAACAAGCAAAATTGTCGCATTTGGGACACAAAAAACCCGCACGCATACATTGAAAAGCCGATACACCCAAAACGAGTCACTGTTTGGTGCGGATTTCGGTTCAGAGGCATAATTGGGCCTTTTTTCTTCGAAAATGAGCAAGGAGTGGCCGTTACAGTCAATGGCGATCGTTATCGGGTCATGTTGAACGAATTTTTGTTCATAAAAATTGAAGAGGAGGATATTGGCAACATTTGGTTTCAACAGGACGGCGCTACGTGCCACACAGGCGAAGCTACACTCGATGTTTTGCGCACTGTTTTTGAAGATCGCATTATCAGCCGCAGAGCTGATGTCGTTTGGCCACCTCGGAGCTGCGATTTGACACCGTTGGACTATTATTTGTGGGGTGCTGTAAAAAATAAGTGTTACGCCGACAAGCCAGAAACAATTGACGCTTTAAAGGATAATATTCGTGAAGCCATTGGTGAAATACAGCTGCACACAATCGATAATGTGCTTAAAAATTGCACCGATCATGTAGGCTACTGTATGGCCAGCCGAGGCAGCCATTTGAATGAAATTATTTTCTATTATTAACCGGAAGGATTGTACTTTCAAATAAAAAAAGAAATTTGAGAAAATATTCAGCAGTTTTTTTATAGCATTTTAAAAAAAAAAATTATTTGGCGGACCCTTTACAAGGTACGCTATCTATTATGTCTTACTTACTTACTAAAGTGGACCTTAAGCCTGTAATGAACATGGGCCTCAACCAATACGCCTCTCCAATTAACCCGGTCCTTAGCTAACTTCATCCAAGTTGGTTGAGGTCGGTGGTAATTGTGTGGCGCGCACAATTAGAAACCGAGAAATGCGAGGTCTTCCTCTACTGCGTCCGACGTCTGGCTGGGAGTCAAAGACCCTGCGAGTCGGAGTATTGGTGTCCATTCGTTCTACATGTCCTAGCCATCTTAAACTCCAATGCGGATTGTTTTGACAAGGGGAATGTCGCTGTACAGCTCGTATAGTTCGTGGTTGAATCTTCGTCTCCATAGCCCGTCAACGAAGCGGGTCCGAAGAATTTTTTTTCCGAATCAACCAAGTTTCATCCGCTTTTGATACTGTCCATGCTTCAGCGCCATAGAGGAGGAATGGGATAACAGGGTCTTATATAGGATCTCCTTAGTAGTTCGAGTGAGGGCTTTTCTAAAAAATTGCATTCTTAGCCTGAAGAAACAGCGGTTGGCAAGAGTAATTCTTCGTTTGATTTCTGGCGAAATGGTGTAGTCAGAGTTAATATCGGAGCCGAGGTAGACAAATTCCCGTACTAACTCAATGTTATATCTGTCATTGGTGGCGTTCTGTCAAATTCGTCGATGTTGTGTGGGAATAAATGTTGCTTTTCAAATAACACCACAAAAAGAAGCCAGAAGGTGTCAAAACAGGTGTTTTGGGCGATCACTCAATGTCGGCATTTTTTGACAGCACACGTCCTGGAAATATTCGTTGCATTTGCATTTGTGTGGCATGGCACATCGCCTCGTTAAAACCCGTCTTTCTTGAAAATAATACGGATGGCGTTTCCACTGACGCCAAAATGCTGAGTGCGGTGACGATATGGCAATTGTGGGTTCTCGGCAACACTCTAGCTTACCGCTTCAACTTTGAATAACGGCACGAACTCCCCCTGTACCGTGATCAAAAAAACTTGACACAAATCGACGAATAGGTAGTATTCTCAGACGGTGCTTGTTGGCCATGATATATTTGACAATATGCACGATGACAAATAATGCCAAAACACGAACGTGACAAGGTGTATTGGTAGTAAGCTTCGAGTTTGGGTACCTGGTAAGTTATGTTGGTTGAGGATAACATTTTACGCAATCTTAGTTCAATCTTAGAAGACAATTTGTAATTTTGTGTGCTTGCATCTTAATCACACTAAATGAGTTTAGTGTTGCGGTATCAAGTTACAATTAATTTTCAATTTTGTTAGCGAAATTTATCTGCAGATAGAAAGTAACGAGAAGTAAATAAAGAAGGCTTTTACAACAGCAAAAAATTTTTGTCGTGTTTCTCTATAGAAAAGGTAAAATTTAAGAGAGCAGGTTAAAGATCACAAATCTCTGACATCCTTTACATGTTCATTAACCCATACAAACTATATTATTCAAAGATTCGCTCGTTAAACAACTTATGCGTTTTCAATAACTTTTCCCGCCTATGCCATGTCACTATCACCATTCACTTGCAACAGCACAATTTACATTTGAATGCATCTTAACACACAGTAACATTCATTTGCAAATGACGTTTGAAAAAAAAAAAAAACACACGTAATGCAACATATCAATTGCTGACATAGAGAGCTGCGCATCATTGTTAAAAATCAGAGAGCATCAAATTGTAATCCAAGCAGTTGTCTGCTTTCTACGGTAATGACACTCCCGCATTTGAAAAGAAAAGTCCACCAAGAGTTGGTAACATTGAAGGGGAGATTTAATACAAAAACATTATCAGTTCCTGAGGAAAGATGTAATCCACTAATGCCAATCGTTTATCGAAATTACCGAATGTCTCAATTAATTTCTAATTTGTTGAACTTAGCAAGAAACTCGCAGAGGCTTTTAACAAATCAAACAGAATCTAAAGTACCCTCTTTTGGTTTTAGAAATGTCAATTTTGCTGAGGTCATTGAAAGCCTGCTCTCTATTAAATCTTCCGCAACTGGACTCGACGATATAAATCCTCGATTCATAAAGCTCATATTGCCAATCCTTATACCATACATTACCCATATTTTCAATTCGATTCTAACATCTGGTGAATACCCGTCACAATGGAAATTGACTAAAGTAGTACCCATACCAAAAAATGCAAAGGGTACCGACTTTAGGCCCATTTCAATAGTATCTTTTCTTTCGAAATCGTTTGAAAGGATTTTACAGAAGCAAATGAACCTATTTCTTGATACCAACAATTTTATGACAACACTACAATCGGGTTTTAGGAAGGGCCATAGTTGTATAACCTCCTTAGTGAACGTCATCGAAGATTTAAGGCAAAAGATGGATGAAGACAAGGTGACCTTTTTAGTGTTGCTAGATTTTTCGACGGCGTTTGACACTGTGGTTCACACAAACCTGTGTGATAAGCTGCATCAGCTATTTAACTTCTCATACGATGCTGTCAAATTAGTTGCTTCGTACCTCTCAGGTAGAAGGCAAATCGTTCCAGTGGGTGACGTTCGATCGGATGTCATTTCGATCCCAAATGGTGTTCCACAGGGATCCATTTTGGGCCCACTGCTATTTTCAATGTATGTCAATGATCTACCATCTATCATCAACCAGAGTAAGGTTCAGATGTATGCCGATGACGTGCAGTTGTACTTGAGTTCTGATCTCGGTCTTATTGAACATGGTGCTGCCTGTGTTAATCAGGATCATGAAAATATTGCGCGCTGGTCTGAAACAAATGGTCTTTTGTTAAACCCTGCAAAATCTAAGTGTCTTGTCTTCTCAAGAAATTCTTTGGACTTGTCATACTTTCCTTCTGTGATTTTAAGTAATTCTCCTATTGAATATGTTGAGACGGCCAAAAATCTTGGTATGGTATTTAACCGGAAACTAACCTGGGATAATCACATAAATGTTGCGACTGGTAAAACATATGCGGTTCTTCGAACGTTATGGGCAACAAAAGCCTTCACCCCCTTAAAAATTCGTCTCATGCTAGCCAAAACGCTGGTTATACCAAAATTGTTGTACGAGTGTGAAGTTTTTGCTAATTGCAGTTTCGTCAGCAAAAGAAAACTGCAGGTCGCTTATAATAACACCGTTCGGTATGTTCTTGGACTTAGAAGGTACGACCGTGTGTCGCACTTCTCAAATAGCCTTTTTAACATGTCGTTTGATAGCCTACTTCAGTTCCGCACTTTAACCTTTCTCTCAAACATCCTGATAACACGACAACCTCACGGTCTGTACGAAAAACTGGTTATGCCCAGTGCTGTCGAACGTACTGCAAAAGCGATACTTGTATTGCTTTTGCGTGCTGCGTATTGCCGTATTGCTCACCTCTGTTTTGTACTGCATTTTATTTTTTGTATTGCCTTTTGTGTTTCTTTTTTGTTATATGTGTACACAAGTTATTACATCGCTGGTATCGAGCTGGCATCCCTTTTCATATATTTTGATGTAGGTGTACACTTCCAGGATCCACGCTTCATTTCCAGATGTAGATGATTTTTTGGTTCCAGACTTCCAGTTGTGCAGCGAACACAATTACACAATTTGAAATGGCTATAGTTGTATCGGTATGTAATTTCGTTTCGCTAGCGGTCTATCAGAAAAAGTTTTTCCAAACATTTGTAACAAAATAATTTCATATCGCCGTGCCTTCGTATTGTTAAAGACTTAAAAAAGGAAATATAAAATGATCGAAATAGACGATAATATAAAAATTTCCACAAGTATCAGCCTCAGTGTAGGTAGTTTGATTTGTTTTGATTGCTCTACTGGTGCTTATATATACGTGCAGTTTCTGTTAAATCTGTTTGCTGGGTGTTGGTGGTTGCTCCATTTTATTTTGAATCGAAATATTGGAAAAAGCTGTTAAAACGATGGACAGGTATATTAGTAGATTTTTAATAGATATAATATGTAGGTGTCTTGAACAAGCATTTTTAATAGGTGGCTTCTGAAATGTGGAACAAACGCAAAGTCATCGAATTCTCTAAACGCTATAGAGCAGGAAGTGAGAGGTGAAGATGAAATGAAATCTAATTGCGAAGAATGTCTTTCCTCGGATAATTTAAATACTGAGTAGGCTATAGAAAAGATTTTTTGATGTTCACATTTTTATAGATAATTGCATTTAGATCTTTGGCAAAAAAAGCGGTCATTCTCCACCCTCAACATCAAAGTCATTATCAAGTGAGAAAGGCGTTAATCCACCAACATGTCGGCGAAAGCAGAAGATACGCCAGATATGGTTACAACAATATCCGTGGTTAGAAAAAAAAAAACATCGCAATGGGGCGAAGACAAACTATTTTGTAAGTTTTTAACAACAAACATAGGAAATATAAAACGGCACAATGAATCCGAAGTTCATAAGAACTCAATGCAATCGCTGAAGCAACAACCACCTATTTTCCAAAGTGATGAAGATTTGTTTAAAACCAAAAAAAATAAATTAAAGTCGGCAGAGCTTAAAATAATTTTATTTCTTCTTGAGTTCAATTTGCCCTTTTCTTTAATAACTCCCCTAATTTTACTATTAAAAGCAATTGCTCCAGACTCCGACATTATAAAAGATTTGAAATGTGGTAAAACAAAGGCCACAGAAACAACAAACCAGTTATTTTTAAATGAAGGCCAAGAACTGATAGCTAGTGTACTAAGATCACAAAAATGTTCCATCATAATAGATGAAACAACAGATGTTAGTACTACAAAATGTTTGGTACTTGTCGTCAGGTATTTTGATAACATCTTGGGGAAGGTCATCGACAGGTTCTTCGGTTTAATTAAATTTATAAATGCTGATGCAAAAACTATATTTCAGGAAATAGTGAAACATTTTGAAGAAGTCAATGTCCCTTTAAACAACATGATAGGATTTGCGACAATGCATCCGTCATGATGGGGGAAAAGGGTGGTGTTAAGGCACTTTTTAAAAATATTCAACAGGATTTATTTGCTATGGGATGTACATGTGACTCGTTACATTTGTGTTCAATTGCGGCTTCGAAAAAAATACCAGCTAATATCGAAAAACTAGCGAGAAATATTTACCTTTTTTTTCTCACAGCTCTAAACGACAAACAGAATTTCGCGAATTTCAAGAATATTTCAACACAAAGGCTCATAAGATATTAAAAACATCTTCCACTAGGTGGCTTTCGCTTGAAAATGTTGTGTCCCGAATCTTAGAGCAGTGGGTTCCTTTGAATCACTATTTTATCTCCTATCAGCTGGAAGAGAATGCTGACTTAGCTCATAGCATCTATGCGAATATGACTAATGAAATAAAATTATACTTCTATTTTTTACAATATATTTTAAAATTAACGAACAAAATTAATATAGAGTACCAGTCAGAAGAACCCCGTATGCTTTCAACTGTAAAAATGTATTTTAAAACTAAATGAAGTTTGACAATTCATTAAAAGTGAATTTATCGATAACACCTTTCTAAATCCAATAGACTTTTGCAATGCAAATTGCTTTTTAGATTTAAAAGAAATCTACCTTGGGGCACAAGCTAACCTTCTGATTTGTAATGGTAGCTTAGCAGATAACGATATCCGAAATGTAAAAGAGAAGTGTAGAGATAACTACATTGAATTATGTTCGCAAATCAGAAAAAGAGTAAACTTTCAAGACAAAGTTTTAGAAGCCGTACAAATAATAGATCTGCAAAAGAAATCCCCAAGCCTTACCCCACTTATACAATTGTTCCCAACTTTAATTGAAGAAGAACTAGTCGATGAGCTAGATGACGAATGGAGAGCCCTTTCAAGGATTTGAGTTTTGAAGGTTTTTGGAGCGCCACATTTAATTTTAAAAATGCATTAAATGCTCCAATGTTTCCTGTTTTAAAAATATTTGTAGGTTCTATTTTATGCTTTCCGCATAGCAGCGCAAGTGCTGAGCGCATATTTTCCCAAGTAGCAATAATAAAAGACAAGAAAAGAAACTGTTTGCTCACATCTACAGTAAATGCAATATTAATGGCAAAAGAAATAATAAGGCATAGTAGCGCCATTGAGTGGACTCCGTCTAAAGAATTTTTATCCAAATACTATAAATAATGTAAAATGCACCTAATGTAAAACTCAATAAATATTAATAAATGTTAAACTATTATTATTATTATTATACTGTAATAAAGGAAGATTGAAAACAATTTTTTTTTTTATTATATGCGTATTGCCTTTTTCCCAAATTATGCAAAAAAAGTTTGGACGTATTGCTCTGGTCATTTCTAAAACGACAGCACTGGTTATGCCTACCTCAATCAGGTCTAGTCAGTTGATTTCTCCGCGTTACTCTTCCCTTACATCTGAGCGACAATTTTTCATTAACTCTATTCGTCTGTTGAACTCTTTACCGCGTCCCATTAGAAGAATTGATAACACAAAAAGGTTTAAATATGAATTAAGAAAGTATCTTGCATTTTTGAATTCTTCTTAATTGTATTAATAATGAGTTTTTAGTATTGACCACGTAGTATAAATACATAACATTTTTGAATTATATCGTCTTCCTCAGTAGCTTTTTTTCCTGCCGAATATAGCTTATCACTAGTTTATGAGATATTTTATCTTAAAGTGTATAGGCATTACAAAATATTTATAAAATGAAAAAAAAAAATTATTGTTTGTAATAATTTCATTACATGATGTCAGAGGTATGAAATGCTGAACGCAATCATATAAATAAACATTTAAATGCCATGAAAACTGATGTTAAAAATCGATTGTAAACAGCATGACACAAACACACTTTGTGGGTGGGATATTATGACCCTTGCCTTCTATGGTCACAATATAATTTATTGCATTGAACTTAGCTAGCTCCAAGTCAAATGATCAGACACCAAAGCAATGCTATGGAGTTATAATTCAAATTCAACCCAGAGCATGTTTTTTTTATTGCAAATTGTTGCAATCAATCAAACTATCGCACGGTGAGATCAACACAGCTCATTGATCGGATCGCATCATAAGTTGTATTGTATGACTCATGCGATCAGGTCACATATGCATGCACTTGGGCTTGAGATATGCAAAACTAAACAATGAACTCCATTGATTACGATGATTTCAAGCACTTGATCTTAAAATTTACATGTTTTTTATTTATTTTATAAATAAAACTTTAAGGAATTTCATTTGCAACAAGTGTATTGCATGTTCGGTGCGGTGTGTGAACATTGGTGTTTTTGACGTTTTATGATGTTGACATGAGTGCGGTAGGGATGAATTGTTGTCGTTGGAAAGTTCATTACAATGCATTAAACTCATCAATAAATTTCACTTTGTTTTTGGAATAAATTATAGGTCATCGTTTGTCACAAAATGTCACATGTTTGTCACAGGGTGGCGCACGAATCGTGCTACAATGCCAATGTTCGGGTTCAGGATACAATCGCAGCAGTAGCATCTGCAATACAGGCCAATCCGAGCGTTTCGACCCGAAACTTATCGGGGCAAATTGGAGTTAGTAGACGGTCATTACAACGGATACTTCATGACGATTTAAACTTGTTTCCGTACAAAGTCCAAATTACTAGCAAGTTAAACCCTCAGGATTTGCCTGTTCGCCTGGAATTTTGCCAAAAAATGATATCAATGGCCGAAGAAGACAACACATTGATCAATTGTTTTTTCATGTCTGATGAGGCCCATTTTGATCTTAACGGCAATGTAAACAAGCAAAATTGCGGTATATGGAAAGAGTCTAATCCAGAAATGCTCCATGAGACGGAACTGCATCCAGAACGAGTCACTGTGTGGTGCGCAGTTTCATCAAGGTGTATTGTCGGGCTGTACTTCTTTGAAGAAAACGGTGTAACCGTTACTGTCAATGGGGACCGTTATTTAAAGATGTTGAAGGAGTTTTTTTTACCCAGAACTGCGCCGAAGACGTATACCATTCAACAGCGTTTGGTTTCAGCAAGATGGAGCAACTGCACATATAGCCAGACCAGTTATGCTGGAGCTAAACAAAAAATTCGCAAACAAATTAATTTCTAGGAACTCCACTCTTCGCTGGCCCCCAAGGTCACCTGACCTGACTGCACCAGACTTCTTTTTATGGGGTTATGTCAAGCAAGAGGTGTATAAAACGAAGCCCAGGAATTTAACTGAATTAAAGCAGTCCAAAACGACCATAATTGAGGCGATCCCAACTTCAACTCTTCAGGCCGCAATGAATAATTTTTTGATCAGGTGCCGCATATGCGTGGGAGAGCGTGGAGGTCATTTGCGATCTATAATATTTAAAAACAACTAACTATTTAAAATTTAATTTTCTAATCAATAAAAATAAATAAATGAAATACATCGATTAAAAAATAAGTTATTTGAATTTCTTATTGTAGCACAATTGGTGCGCCACCCTGTATATTGCAAATTAAATCGGAGAAATCTCGCAGTTATCGTTCAATAATATTTATTTGCGTTAAATCGACAATAAGCGCTAATTCGTAATTTCACGATCACTGTTAACTCATAATACATTTTTACCTGTATCATTATGAAAGTGACAAAAAAATGTAAACATTTTACGAGCTGTCAAATAAATTGACACATGTGGGGTAGTTTCGTGTTAAAAATTATTACATCTCATGTAGACGAGATATGATAACCAATTTAAGCAAAGTTGCATGAAATCAATATGCCGATTGAAAATGTAACAAAATTAAACAGCAAGTTTTAAGGCTGAACTATAATAGAAGCTGGTTGAGGACGACCACTTCCGTAACTGTGCGAACACATCAGGGATGAAAATTGGCTTTTCAGCATTGTATTGAAAGTTAAAAAAAAATGTATTGAAATTGTACTGGTTGATTTTGATCATTGTTTGATGTTTTGATTAGCTAGGTATTTATTTTATACAATTATACAATTCAAAGGTTAAAGTACACTAGTCGGCATAAGTATTTTGACGAAACCTTTTTTTGACTATTGAGACTAACTTTGCTTGGTATCGTTAAAACAACGGTGCAAAAATGATGCGCGAAACAAAGAATCTATTTTTAGCTCTATGCATGCCAAGTTTTGTATTGTTTACCTTTTGCATTCTCTTTCTGCTGATAAGAAGAAGTATTTTGACGGAAACTTTGTGTAAATATTTTAACAGTTTTGAGCACGTGATAACCAAAAAACTTGTGTAGTTAACTTTAATTTACATTAAACGTTGATAACAAAATAAAAATTTATTAAAATTTATTAAAAACCATGGGTAAAACGGCTGAGTTGAGTTTGGTTGTCAGATCTTCAATGGTAGCGAAGTTTAACGCTGGAACGGCAGTAAAAGACATAGCAAGTGAGTTTAATGTGTCGCGTCAAACTGTGCACTATCAAATCAATAAGTTTAAAAAGCATAATGACATCACAAACCTTATGAGATCAGGTGCTAAGCGCAAAACAACGCCCACTGAAGACCGAACCCTTCTACGGGAATTTAAAAGAAATATATTCCTGAAGCCTCAAACTGCTGCAAATCAATGGAATTTGACGGCAACAAATTCAATCAGTGAGTGCACTGTCCGACGACGTTTAATGGAAGGAGATTTTAAAACATTTAAAGCTAAGGACGTGCCGTACATATCAAAGGTAAACAAGCTTAAAAGACTGTCTTTCGCAAAGGAACATCTGCACAAGCCAAAGGAGTACTGGAGAAGCGTTCTATGGACAGATGAAAGCTCCTTTGAGTATAACTCATCAAAAAACAAATTTTACGTTAGATTGCCAAAGGTAGAAAGGCAAAAAAGACGCCCCGTTTGTCAAAAAGTGAGCCATGGTGGAGGCTCTGTCATGTTCTGGGGATGTGTTGCGTATAATGGCCTGGGTGAATTGGTTCCTATCACCGGCTCGATGAACCAAAGTCAATATTTAAGAACCCTAAATGATAATGCCTTTCCTTCCGGAGGTAGGCTTATTGGTGAATCATTTATCCTGCAACAGGACAATGCCCCATGCCACAAAGCCCGGATGATAACTAAATTTTTGAAGGATGTTGGTGTTGCCACTTTGGACTGGCCACCTCAAAGTCCAGATTTAAATATAATAGAAAACGTTTGGTCTCTTTTGAAACGCAAAAGAACAGTTTCTTTAAATAAAACCAGAGAGGAGACGATTTCTGAGGTCACTTCCCTTTGGGAAGAGATATCTCCAGAGATTCTTCAAAATTTAGTAGATTCAGTACCGAGACGCCTTCAAAAAGTTATTGAAGCCAAAGGAGGTTATATATTTTACTAAATTCTTCTTTATTTATTTACTTTTGTTAAGTTTAAAATGTTTTTTTCTTAGAGTTATATACTTGTCAAAATACTTATGCCAACACACGAAATTACAAATTAATTTATATCTTTTTTGACTTCTATGAAAAAATATTTGTTTGCCTATTTTTAAGTTTGTATTAGTTATATATAAAAATGAAAAAATAAACATGAATTCTTGTCAAGCCATTTAGAAGTTAAACTCAAAAATGCACGATTTTTATTTCGTCAAAATACTTATGCCGACTAGTGTAGGTATATACAAGGTGGCGCAAAAGTTGTCACCCGTCGCAAAAGTTGTCACCCGATGATTCTTGGCCGTCATTTTTTTAAGTGCTTTGCAAAAAAATCGAAACAATTATTATAGGTGGCGCATAGGACATGAATCGTGGAATAAATTTTTCTACTTTTTTTGCGGAAGAATTCAAATATTTGCAACCAAAAAACATCGGGTGACAGCTTTTGCGACGGGTGACAACTTTTGCGCCACCTTGTATATCAATCTGGCATGGTTATGCTATTATTACTCCTACAGCACTTATTATTTCGTAGGCCAATCGTTTTATTTGCAAACGAGAAATAATAAAAGTCAACTTTGCTTTGCAGAAAAAGCACTCCTAATACAATTCCATTAGAAGAGGATTCGATGTGTCGGATGCGATCAAAGTCATTAGTTGCGCTCCGATCAATTTTAACGAGCACCTCATCCGCCATATGGTAATAAACTTCACACACAATAAATGCATTTAAATGCATACGTGTAGTTATTTATTTTTACCACTGTGCTTAACGACGACGACGGCTTCCAGTGCAAATAGTGCCGCCAATATATTAAGTTACATCGGTTAATTAATTGCGATAACCGTGAAACGTGAAGGTGTGATGATCAGTGATGAAATTCTTGATATTTTAATCGTCAACCACAGAACGAAAAAAATTCCATTTCATTCATTTTGTTAGCCATGCTGCACTTGGGGTCTTCTTTGTTGGGGATCAAGCGAGGAGAGGTAGTATCAAAACGAACAGGGTATTTGTCCCTGGGAGAGCCACCATTTAAAAATATTTTTTTTTGATTTATTTTCCTATTACACCCAAAATGTTTAGATTATTAAGATGCAACGATGCATGTGATTTTTCTCAGAGGGTGCATAGTCGTGTTTTTGTTGATAATTTAATTACCCCATCATAAACGTCAAAATTCAATGGCTGAGAAGATAAACTAAAACAAAAACGGATACTAAATTAGTGGTAACATTTTACTTTCCGAAGTATAAAGCATTCTTGTGGTTTAATTTTGTCGACATACACCCACGACAACAAAGGCTTGGGCTATAGAATAGAAGCTAATTTTCTATCTTATTTTTAGAGTGGCAATCCCAAATGCAACTAATCTACTCCAAGTACGTGATGTCACTTTTGAAATGATGATATCACAATAACAATAATAATTCTTTTTTTTTTTGATTTAATGACTGATTTTCATAAATTCACAACGACTATTGCATTTGTTTGAATTAATTAGATTTAGCGGAGTTTAGGTTAATATGCAAGTTTTCTTATAAACAAGTGGATTTCTAATGTGTTCTACTTTTTATTTAGATTAAAAGATATTTTTTAAAATATGTTAAATATTATTACAATAAAATGAAGGAAAAACGGTGAAAGGTAAGAAACTAGTTTTTGCGAAATGTTCATTTTACGGCGATGATCTAAATTTATTCGACTGACTCATTAAACAAAATGGACAATTTTTAAGAAACTAATTAGAGTTTGTTTTATTACTTTGTGATGACAATTATGAAAGATAATGCGCTTGTTAACAGTCATATTTATTATTAAAAAAGGTCAAAATTTGACATTTGGTGTTTAGAGTTTTTGAATTTCCGTAAGTATTTAATATTCCCGCGCAAAAGTCAAACGAACGTGAATAGCAAAACATCCCTTATTAATAGTGCGCAAATAAAACGAGTGGTGGGCACGGTTGCCACTTGAAAATGAAATTTGTTACCACAATTTAAGAAGAAGCGACCAAACGCAGTAAAAAGTTACCAAAGTACTTAAAATTTTAAAACGTTGTATGAAATACACCAAAAATCATAGATTTTGCCATTTTTATACCCTATCCCATAGGGGTATATTAGTTTTGATACATAGTTTGTAACATAGAGAAATAATTTAGCTACATATACCTCAAACTATATGGATCGACTCAGAATCACTTGTTGAGGCGATTAAGCCATGTCTGTCTGTCCGTCCGTCTACATGTAACCGATTTTTAGCCCTAAAATTTAAGCTTAGAGAATGAAATTTGGTATATAGAATTCTTTCGCAGTGAAGCAAAACAAGTTCCACGCCCCTTTTTTTAGGAAAACGTAATTTTTAGCTTAACCCTAAGGAATTTCAAAAAAGTGTGTGAGCAACATATTTACAGAATCTCTATATTTCGTCAATATATAGTTTTTTCAAAGTCCACTTTATGGGGCGTTTTTAGTAAAAAACGTGTTTCGGTACATTTTTAAAATATTTGAAAATATTTGATCATCTCGTGAATTTTGTTGGAGGAATGGCGAATGTGGTGGGAACTTGAATTATTTCTATGGGGTAGAACAATTATTAAGATACATTCCTGGTAAGAGATACCATCATGTCATTGTTATGCTGCTTCTGGAGTGATGCACTTAGGTTGGAGTTTCTTTTTGTAGAAACCTTCACTGGAATATTTTGTTTAGCATAGCCGATTAATTATTACATTGCAAAGCATTTAAGAGGATCTAGATTTGTGAATAGTCGGACATGTTCCTTTATAGACAGCTAGAGCTAGGAAGTCAAAACGCTTCTAGGGACTGCTGAAGTGAGTTGGACCAATCAATATGGCTGCCAATTTCGCCTGGTCACTCGCTAATTCCTTTAGTTTAGTCGGTTATTTTCCAATTATCACGTTCCATATGGTCTTTCTGTACTGCATTACAAAAGGATTTGAGTAGAGAATCTTGTAGGTTGGTCGTTAATTTCTTTACACTTTAAACGTCTCAGGGTTCAATGCTAGGTTTACACCAAATCGTTGGGCCTCAAATTTTCTTAATATTCGGTGTTAAATCTTCAAATTTTAAAACGTAAATTTGTGGCACCAGTGATCTCCATTTAGGTCAAGCCGATTTTGGGACAGTTTCAATTCCTTACCTTATTGTCAAGCGGTTCAATGAACAGCAGATTTAGGTATGTGATCAACTCATCAATTGGGTGAACATTTTTAGTAGAATGCTCCGCCCAAGCTGACGCAGAACAAAAGTTTATCATGGTTCTTGATAATCACTTTTTTCCCATTGGGGGAAGACAAAATGCTTCATGCAACATAAGGAGGTGTTTTTTGGAGTTGAGTATTCCTGTGTATCCGACTCCCCTTTATGAAAGTTATACGTCAACTAACAACTCTTCCTGTCCCTTCAGTTTCCGAAATACTTCCGCGATTGCTCTTCTCTTTTTTCTAAGAACATGTTGTGCGTAGGTGAAGATTCGGTTTCAACTCTGCTCCAAGTCCACTTTAGTAAAAAACGTGTTTCGGTAAATTTTTAAAATATTTAAAAAAAAAAATTCGATGCAGGATCATTGGTTATGAAACACATTTATGCATCGTTTACATATGAATGATGAAAGCAAGTCGCACTCATGCATTCAATTTTACTAGAACATACAAATTATAGTTCGTGTTTTTTTTTAATTTCCTTTGAAAAAGCGACCATGTGTAGAAAAAAATTACCAAGCGACCAGATGAAAAAAAATTTTCCGAATTTGGACGCAAATGACCAAAGTGGCAACCGTGGTGGTGGGTGCACGACTGTGTCGTACGCAACTTTCTCTTTCACAGCGAGTTAGGCATTAGATCAAATAGTACGCATTTTGATTAATGATATAAATAATGTCGAAATGAGTTTATACGAACGTTTACTCCGATATTTGAAGAAATCGATGTCAATGTGAATAATAATGATTTTCCGTTATTGGCCAAAACTGAAAATTCCGTTTAGTGATAGTTGGGCTAAAACGAATTATGTGGAATTGCTTCAAGCTGTAATAGTAGCATATATATTGAATTTCATTCAATTTGACATAATAGTTTGCGAGAAATTATCAATTTTCCTTATATGGCCTAAATGACAAAATACGTTATATGGATTTTCTCGAAAAAACTGGGTATGCAGTTTTGTTGAAGCTAATATGGTTATAGTATATATAAAGTTTAATCAAAATCGTTAGAGCCGTTTTCGAGAAAATTGAGGTTATGTGTAATTTTTATATGGCAGGTACCATTATTAACATGGCTAAAAGCAAACAAAAAAAAATGGCCTAGAATTATGACTAAAACTAGCTTGTATACGAAGTTTGAAGAAAATCGGTCTAGCCGTTTAGGCTGGGGAGACCATCACGGACAGACGGACCGACGCGACGGACCGACGGACGGAATTCCAAAAACCACTTTTTTAGGCTCCGCTATCATCGTAATGTTAGAATCAATCAAAATCTCAAGGTCGAAAATGTTCACGAAAACAATATCTTTTTCTTTTTTTAAGAGAAAGTTAAAAAAGGGAGTATAACACAGGATGTTAGGCATATCGCGATCTCCTTAAAAAAGACCAAAGTTAAAAAAAATACTAATCAGATCTATTTTCAATAACAATACTCATCCTCATACAAAAATTTCATAACACAACCAAGGTAAAACTAAAAATCTTCCATGGCCAAGAAATACATAAGGACCTGTCAGGAACTGTCATTTTGAAGGGAATTCACGGATCAATCATAAGAACATTTTATTAAAGTACTGAATTACTTTTTCATAGACTAGTTAGTCCGCGGATCGTCAATAGAATATGATTTTCTTCTATATATTGGGGTTATAGTTTAGCTGCAAATATATTTAAATTATACTGAATTGGTGCTCGCTATGGATATCCAATTTATGTGCGACTGCTTTATTTCGTTTTTGTATCATGTGCAATGTGCTGGCTACATCTTACTTCAAAAGCCTTTCTTCCTTTTTTTGAATTTTAGTAAAAGAAATGATCCCACTTCTTGCCAACTGAGATTTATGGATTTAAGCGTAATCCATTATCTTATAGTACGTTTCTCTCTACATTTCAGCCGAAACAGCATTACAATTCACAGCATTTTCAAATATAGAATTTCAGCGAAAAACTGAATTTCGTTTTGTCATTTTTAAGTTTATCAAATCGAACAGAACTTTTTAAAACGTCATTCAACGCTTACAACTTTGATAGATAAATATAAAAATATGTCTCCCCAGTTCGACAAAAGGGAGTTCTTCGGAGAATACTCATTTTTTTATTTTTCGAAAGCTCTGATACGAATTTATGTTTATGAAACCACACTTTAATTTCAAACGGGAAATAGAAAAACAAAACAATAGTTGAGAGCATTTACATTTTCTGTATTCAGTGAGAACGGTGAATTGAAATTTCGAAATTTTGTAGTCAAATGTTGAACTTTGGTTCATTGAAAACTTTTTTGTAGTCAAATGTAGAATTTTGGTTCATTGAAAACTTTTTATTAGGGAGAAACATAACATAAATTCATGCAAACAAAATAAAAATCGATGAATTTGGTTGTTTGCATTAAACATCTGCAAGAATCATCTCAGGGCGCTTAAACTTTACGGCAACATAGATCAGGCCAAAATATCCTGCATTCCACGTTTAAGATGGCTAGGGCATGAAGAGCGAATAGACACAAATGCTCCAAGCCCAAAGAGCCAATACAAGTTATCTCCCCAAAGTAAAACGCTAAAGAAGAAATCGACCTTAACCAACATGAAGTGCACAACTGAAGCCAGCTAACTAAAGATTGTGATAGCTGAAGAGGCGTGTTGCTTGAGCCGTATGTTCATCCTAGACTTTAGCGCAACTTAAATAAGTAAGTAAGTCTAAACTGTCCATAATATCAGCTTCACCAATCATTTGAGTGTGCCAATTTATTTTTTTGTCAAATATGATGGGAGCTACCTTAAATTCCATGCTGAATCTAAAAACAAAATTAGAAGCTTTTCAAGGCTTGGGCTTGTATTAATTTTTCTTTTTTTATGGAATAGGTCCACTTGTAAAGCGGTTCAATGTTCAAATATTGACAGAGCTACACCTAAAGGTTAGGTTAGGTTGAAGACCATAAAGGTCCGTTGTGGTACCACGTGAATCCTTCGACTATCATATATTCGTGCGCCTAATTGAACCATTCAGAGTTAACTATGTAGCGTAGGAGGTTGCTGACACTGATATTAGCCAGATCACCTAGATTATCGAAGAAGTAGTCTCCCAGATGAAGTTTCCTTTTTACTGAGAGAGCCGGACAAGAGCAAAGAAGGTGAGTGATACTCTCCTCCTCTTCTTCGTCCAGACAGCTTCTACAGAAGTCATTGTTGAAAAGGCCTGGTCTTTTTGCATGTAGGCCTATAAGACAATGTCCTGTGGGCATACCGATTATTGTGCTGATGTATGATCTGTTCAGCATTATTAAGCAGATGGAGCGCTTCTGGTTAAAGATGCCATTTATCCATCTGCAGTTTGCTTTCTTGATCGCATCTTGCTTGATCAGTAATTTACATGTAGCAAGGGCATAACTAACATATACACTGTTGGTAGAAAGTCAAGGGTAGTCCCCTGTCTGGCAAGGTCATCTGCTTGCAATTCCCTGGTATGTCTCTGTGGCATGGTACCAAAAAGAGGTGAATGGTAAAATGCTCCGCCATCTCGTTAAGAGACAGTCGGCATTCGTGGTCTGATTTTGAATTGCCGCTTGATTGTCGCTGAAGATGCTAATATTCTTCGTGGATATTACATTCATTTTCAGCCAGAACAAGGCTTCTTTGGTTGCCATGCTTTCCACCTGCAAAACGCTACAATGAACGGGAAGACGAAAGGATATGCTTAGGTTAAGCATCCCGGAGAAAACACCTCCACCTACTCCAAATTCTGTTTCAGACCCATCCGTGAAGATGTGAGTCGAGTTATTGGTTTCGATCGAATCCGACTCCCATTCAAGGCAACTATAACAAATTCAGTATTTTTAGAGCAGTGGCCAACTCAATTGTTTCTTAAGAGTTCAAGGATAGAGAGGGCTTGCCACAGCATTAAATAAATATGCAACGTTTGGGCATCTAAACGCATAGTATCAGAATAAAGTTTCATCTGGAATAGAAAATGAGAAAAGTTAAACTACCAGCGCAAACTCTAAGCACTGAAGACTAGGGATATACTAAGGCCAACATTTGGCAACATTCTAGGAAAAGTGAACATTTTTCAAACACAAAAACATTCTGCAATTCCATAGAACTTATTTTGAAATGAAGCCGTACCAAGAACTACAATAAACGTGTGTAACTTATACCCTTATTCACAAACCCATTATAGGAAGTATATAAAGCTATAGAGCATCTAAAAGCATAAGCCTTATTCATAAATGTTATAGCGGGTAATTTTTTAAGCGTAGATTTTGTAAATATCAAATAGAACACTCAAACTTGCATCAAATATTAAATTTTTTTATTGGAATCGATGAAAAGGCCTTTGCCATTTACGTTGTAAATGTTCTCCGCGGCTCCGTTTCAAATGGTCCATTCGGAAGGTCCAATTTTTCGAGCATTTCGGCCTGTATTCCCACGAATTACGCGTGTTTTGTTATCCTGTAAGGCTTCAATCGTGTTCGGCTTGTCCACTAATGACTTTACATAACCCCACAAGAAATAATCAAGAGGCGTTAAATCGCATGATCTTGGCGGCCAACTCACAGGGCCATTTCGAGAGATAAGCTGCTCACCAAATGCATCCTTCAACATTTCCCATTGTTTCACGAGCTGTGGTACCGTCTTGATGAAACCACATGTTAACCAAGTTCAACTCAGCCAACTGTGGCAAAAATAAAGTCGAGTATCATGGCACGATAACGTTTCTTAGACGATCGTCTTTGAAGAAAAATGGACCGATGATGCCACCAGCCCATAAACCACACCAATCTGTCGTTTTATCGGGATGCATCGGTAATACGATAGTTTTGCTGAAATACGTACCCGTTAAGCCAACAATGAGCCTCATCGCTGAACACAATTTTTCGATAAAAAAGCGGATTTTCATTTTTTTCACAGAGCACGAGTTTTGATTATATATTTCAATAATTTGCAATCGTTGCTTGTTTGTAAGTGTTTCCATGATTAATTGGCAGAATATACTGAAAACTTTTCACTTTGACAGATGACGTTTGGACGCCATTACCAACCAGTGCTGCCAAACCGAAAAAAACTTAACTCTTAAAAAATCACCCATACTTTAAGGTACCTACATCTAAATAAATTATTTCTCTATGTTACAAACTATGTATCATAACTAATATACCCCAATGGGATAAGGTATACAAATCATAGGAGACATACACTAGCGAACTCCTTAGTTTCGGTCGAAGATCGTAGAAATGTCTCCTGCCTATTTCTGTTTTATAGCTACTTCAACAACATGAAGCGAAATAGCCATTTGCATTCCCCCAATTAACTTTTCCGCCGCTATTTAATGAATGCAAATCAGTTTATCCTTAAGGCTCTCATCGGACGTACTACAAAATATAGAAATTCCTTGAGCTTTGATGCGCGCAAATTAGTAATCAACTGTTTGACACGAAGCAAGGTAGAAACGATCTTGTCAATAACAGTCTCATTGAAACCCAACCTTTAACTCCATACCTATAAATCAGATCATGGTAAAAAGTATAACGCTGCATCAGTTATATTGATCTTAAGGAACCTAATTGAGATACATATTTCTAATTCATGAGCACAACGCCGATGAGAAATTTTTATGTGTCCACATACACTCTGCCTCACTGCATGGGTGTACCTTCGTTTCGACGTAGCGTAGCCGAGGATAAATACCTCATTACAATAAAAATGCGTTGCCAATGTCGTAGTCAATTATTGACAAGCTTGTCGGTGAAAAAGTGATTTTGTATGATTGTCAGGTTGTTTTTATGCGATTAAAAAAAATAAAACATTTTTCCAACGCACAAGAGAGATATTTAGCGTTTTAGGAACATAAAACATTGATTATTCCTAGTTCAGTATCTTTTGAATCTCAAAGAACTCTCCTTTTATATAAAACAGGAAAAAAGAAGGGAGAACAAAACCCACTTACACTTTTTTTTTGTAAGGGGTGTCTGTTCCCACTAACTACAACACTCTCACAATCATCTGTTAGGGTATTTAACTGCCAAATTATGTGCATAACTGAATAAAAAAACTACAAAATATTACCTATAAGTGCACATACCTTGGAAGCAATAACTTTGACCTAAATTGCATTGAAAGTGCTTCCAACTGGCTTTGCAAAATGTAAAGTTCAATAAAAGTGCTGACAAATCTATGTTTGGCTATATATATCGAACAGCATTGCAGACGATAGCGCGCATCGCGCAGACAGTGAACTGCTTTCAAGTTTAAATGTTTAATTGCATCTTGCACACATTGTGGGTTTTGAGTGGACACTGGGTTTCAATCCGATTCTCAAATAGCGAATTGGAATTCAATGTTGGTGTGTTTGCTTACACATTCTAGAGCGTAACTGAGTTTAACATGCTGTTTGCATTGAATTTAATTAAGTTTATTGGAATTATACAAGAGAACGCGATAAGAGCATTTTTATTTCAAATTCCAAATGCTTAAGAACTCTGTGCAAACGTGAGTAACAATAAACGTTTTGGCAATCCGACATTAAATGTCTTATATGCTTTATTTCCATGGACATATTTAATTAAATTAATTTAATTTCTATTTGCATTATGCAAATTCTTGTATTCGAATAATGAAGATGAACTCAGAACAGCATAACTTAGTATTTTTTTTTTTTTAAATTCTGACCTGCCTAAGCAGTAATATACACATCGACCTAAAAGATCTATTGTGCTTGCCGTCAGATGTTTTTTAGGTTAGTAGCGCTTCTACTTTCCTAATGTAGCTGATAATACTTTCAGCCGAAGATTTCCTCAGTTCTTCGGGACTTAAAAATTCCCTGAAAAAAGATTCCCTTCTCATACCGTAAAGGGCGGGGCATTCACATATGATATGCTCGGCTGTTTCGTCTTCTTCTAGTCATACGGCCCTATCGAGGTATCCGTCGGAGCCGAAAATTTTCCGATTTTGTACGATTCGGAGGATTTTTGCTTCGAGGTATTCTTCCGAAAAGCTGTTCGGATTACTTTTCCGACATTTTGTAACGCATCCAGGCGAATTGCGTTGAAGTGCGTTCAGTAGCATTTTTCGTGCTATTTTTGACAGCAAAGTGCCGTTCTTTTTCCGATTTCCTCCGACACGAATTCTTCGCGGATTTTTTTTTACGAATTGTAGTGAAGTGAAGCCGTCGCATTTGTGTAGAATTTTTTTCCGATGACACATACCTCGAATAGAATTTAAACCTCCGACGAAGTACGCGTTGCGGAAAATTGTCCGCTCCGACGGATACCTCGATAGGGCTGATAGTCTGCACTCCGGTGAGTCGACTAGACGCATTTTGTTCAGGTGATATCGCAGACGGTGATGACCAGTTAGGTAGCCTACTAAGTTTTAAATATCGTGCCTGCGAAGATTTAGTATCTTATTGGCATCTGATTTGAAGGGCTGAATAGCTCTTTTGGTCTGTCTTAGGCCTGGGATGTTTCCCCAGTATGAAAAACATTTGTTTTGTCCCCAGTTTTTTATGACCAGATTTATGGCTGATTTGGGAATTGCACAGAAGGGTTCAGGTCCAATGAAGGGGGTTTCCGAACCTTTTCTGGCTAGTTCATCAGCCTTTTCGTTACCTTTAATCCCCTTATGTCCGGGGACCCACCATAGTCTGGTTTTGTTCCAGGAACTGAGTGTTTGGAGGGAGTTGAAGCAGTGTAGTACTGATTTGGAGTCAATGATGTGTGAGCTAAGGGCTTTTATAGCTGCTTGACTGTCCGTGAATATATGGATGTTTGCGCCTTTAATACCTGAGTTGTGTATTAGGTTTGCGCATTCTTTTATGGCATGGAGCTCAGCTTGGCATTCACTAGGGTTTTTTCTCATAGGTATTGAGATGTTTTCATTTGGTCCATGTATGCCAGCTCCTACCCCTGAGTCCATTTTAGAACCATCCGTATACCACTTTAGGCCGTTTAGGCAGTTTGGTGGGTTGTTGCTACACCATGCTTCTCTGGTTTTGATCTCCGTTGAGAATCTTTTGTCGAAGCATAGTGTCTTTGGTAAGCGGTCTGTAACCGCACAGATCATGTCAAGTTCTGGAAGTTCGGATAGAAGCTCAATTAGTTTTAGATGTTCACTAATGTTTAATTCTTCCGCTTGTGTCAAACTTGCTGAGCTGCGAATTGCCACTTTTTTTATATAAATGTGGAGAGGTGTTAGTCCTATTAAGGCTTCTATAGCCGCTGTGGGACAGGTACGCATAGCTCCGGTAATGCCCAGACAGGCAAGCCGTTGTACCTTGTTTAATTTATTTATAGTTGTTTTTTGGGTGACTTTGTTCCACCATACTATTGAAGCGTATGTTAAATGGCCATGATCGTGTAGATCCAGTGTGTGGTCTATGGAGAGATACCCCAGGTTTTACCACACATGCTTCGGCAAGCCCAGAAAGCTTTGGTTGCTTTTTGAATTTTATTGTTAATGTGGGAGTTCCAGCTTAGTTTTTTATCGAGGATCACTTCAAGATATTTTACTTCGTTGGAATACTCAATGTATGTAAAGGGTGATCCATTTCGAGGTTCCCTACTTTTTTAAAGAAAAAAACACAGAAAATTAAAATTTAATGGAGAATGTTTATTATCATTTGAAAGAACATTCTTTGGCATTTATTTTTTGAAGATTATGTCTATCAAATGTTGGCCGTTGCTACGTCGCAGATGGTCCATCCGTTGAGTCCAATTTTCGATCACTCGTTCGAGCATTTCGACTGGTAACTGGCGAAAGACACGCGTGATGTTTTCCTCCAAGGGCTGAATCGAAGCGGGTTTGTCGGCATAAGCTTTTGACTTTACATATCCCCACAGGAAAAAGTCTAACGGTGTGATATCACACGATCTTGGTGGCCAATCGACCGGCCCAAAACGTGAAATTATGTCCTCACCGAAATGTTCTCTCAAAAGTCCATTGATGCGATGTGTGGGAAGTGGCGCCGTCTTGCTGAAACCAAATGTCGCCGAGATCACGAGCTTCAATTTCAGGCATCAAATAGGCGGTTATCATGGTCCGAGTTGCTGCGAACGGCGCCGAATCGACTCTCCATGGTGTTCGTGTACACTCTCAGCTACGGCCGCTATATTTTCTTCACAGCTTGCTGGACGTGGTCTATTCGGTCGAATATTATCCAATAATGAATGCTGGGTCTCAAAATGGGTGATGGTGTTGCGAATAGTACGCTCAGTAGGCCGATTATGTTGACCATAAGTTGAGCGAAGTGCACGAAACACATTCCTCACAGAACGTGAATTTTCATAATAAAGTTGAACAATTTGTAAACGTTGTTCACGCGTAAGTCTTTCCATTATGAAATGTCAAACAATACTAACCAAAAATAACATGACAGCATGACACGACGACTCACACGTGATCTGTCAAAAAAGGCTATTGAAAAAAGTATCTCTACTTGGATCACCCGTTACCATTAATTGAAACTTAGTAAGAACTGTCAGAAAAGAAAAGTACAGGTCAGTAAAATGTTTCTAAATAATGTAAATAAATAGAAGAATGTCAAATCCTGAGAGACTTATGACCTATTTTTCACTTTTCTGTTTTGTTCTGTGATTTTTACATTAAACAGAGCTTTTATCAACTGACCAAACGTCAAATGCATTGACGTTCAATCGTTTGACTTTTTATTCAAATCCATCCCATTAAAATCACAAAGTGGGTAAAAATGAGAGTCGTGACAAACAGTAGTCGATTGATTACCCGATTTAATGTCAGAATGCCGTCACATTGTAAACGGAGACGACATAACTCGGTTCGTTTTCATTGACAAAAGAAACATTCAGCCAATCATCAGTTAATAAAACTGTAAATACAGTGATCGTAGGTATTCTTAACCTAGGTTGTCTTAACCTAAATACGATACGATTAAGCTTTCCATGCAGATGTTTAATTTGTCGGTTTTTTTTGTTATTGGTAGGCATGTGTACCAATTTGCGATGATTCAATTAATCGATCGGAACGCATTCATTTGTCGTTAATCGTTTCAATTGAATCGTGATTCGTGATGGTGTTTGTTTGGAACGTGAGAAGCGATTACTCACTGAATATTGCTGTTTCCATTTTTTTTATCACTGTATCACTGAACTGATCAATAATATGCCATTGTATTTATATCTTGAAGAAAATGTGTTTTCTTACGAATGAAATAGGATTTACAATTCGTTTTAGTTTTTTTTTTGAAGTGTATGCTATAAATCAATACTCGTTATGCCTTCATTTAAATTTATTTTATGGGTTAATAAGTGCTACCAATCCAGTTGTAAAATTAAAATGGAACCGTAAATATTTAATTAATCGAACAAATTATTCATCTCCTATGTTAACCACGAATCCGTTGATGGAAACATATTAAAGATTCAAATTAATGGAAATAAACATTTGATTTTGGACCATGAATCGGCCAATACTGTGATTAAGTGAGGTGAGGTTTTTTTTAAAATGAAAATGATAATATGGTGGTAAAATGACGGATATTTGTATAGAAAACATCGATTGATAGTTAAAAGTCTTTTTCATATAATAAATAAGGAAAAATACTAACCATTGTCAAACCTCAACAGCTTTATTCAAAAATTCGATACAAAAAAACACCCCTAAACCGTATATTTATACAGTGCCTAAGTATTTATTGAACATTTATACAGGTCGCACAAATTTGTATTCCTAAGACATTTCCCCACCCATATAAGGTCTGTGCCAAATAAAGTAACAAACAGAAGAAAATCTATTACAACTCAGCAGATTTACCAGCGGGTATTTTTTTTGGTTGCGAAACTCATGACGACCACTATGTGTTCTATACGTTTATAACATTTTAGTGACTTAAGTTGACGGTATAACATCATTAACACTGTTGGCTGGTAGATAAAGAAGAATTTGCATTTGAATAAATAAAACAGCGAAACAGAAATGCAGATATATAAAAAGAACATTCATGCCTATCGTCGTTGGTAACCCACTCGGCAGTTTGTGACAAACAGTGACAAAATACTTAAAATGCCCTCAAAAAACGGGTCCGCCATCTAACGTTTTTTTTTTCAGCTAGTGCTTATTTCGTGAATGGTAACACTTAGCTCATGTCTGATTTGACAGATAATTAGTTTTATCCTTCCGCTGAACGAATATGGTTGTGAATACGCTTGAACACCGCTGGGAAATATTGCGACATTACTTTGAAAATCATGGTAATGTTGCAGAATGTGTGCGAAAATTGCGTACGGATTTTAGAAGAAGAGAAGCACCGTCAGCTCCGTATGTTCGTTATCTTGTGAAAAAAGTGAAAGAAACTGGCATCCTCATCGATAAACCAAAGCGTGAAAAGCCAAAAACAGTGCGTACACCCGAGAATATTGCTGCTGTGGCAGAAAGTGTGCGTGAAGCGCCATCAACATCAATTCACCGTCGTTCTCAACAATTGAACATTTCGGAGACGTCATTGAGACGAATTTTGCATAAAGACCTTGGTATGACGCCATACAAAGTCCAATTGGTTCAGGAGTTGAAGCCAACTGACCATCCAATGCGTTTTCGCTTCGCTAAGTGGGCCTGCGATCGACTTAGAGAAGATTCCGATTTTGCCAAAGAAATCATCTTTTCAGATGAATCTCATTTTGATCTTGGCGGGTATGTAAACAAGCAAAAACAGGAAATCCGCACGAATACACTGAAAAGCCGATACACCCAAAACGAGTCACTTTTTGGTGCGGATTTTGGTCCAGAGGCATAATTGGGCCATTTTTCTTCGAAAATGAGCAAGGTGTGTCCGTTACAGTCAATGGCGATCGTTATCGGGCCATGTTGAACGAATTTTTGTTCACAAAAATTGAAGAGGAGGATATTGGCAACATTTGGTTTCAACAGGACGGCGCTACGTGCCACACAGCCGAAGCTACACTCGATGTTTTGCGCCCTGTTTTTGAAGATCGCATTATCAGCCGCAGGGCTGATGTCGTTTGGCCACCTCGGAGCTGCGATTTGACACTGTTGGACTATTATTTGTGGGGTTCCGTAAAGGATAAGTTTTACGCCGACAAGCCAGAGACAATTGACGCTTTAAAGGACAATATTCGTGAAGCCATTGGTGAAATACAGCTGCACACAATCGATAATGTGCTTAAAAATTGGACCGATCGTGTAGGCTACTGCATGGCCAGCCGAGGCCATTTGAATGAAATTATTAACCGGAAGGATTGTAAATACTTTCAAATAAAAAAAGAAATTTGAGAAAATATTCAGTAGTTTTTTATTTAATAGCATTTTCACATTTGGCGGACCCTTTATAAGGCGCGTTTAGCTAATGCAGTCTATATTCAACATTCTAACGGCTGATTTTTTAAGAGTTAAGTTTTTTTCAGGTTGGCAGCACTGGTTAGTAATGGCGTCCAAACGTCATCTGTCAAAGTGAAACGTTTTCAGTATTCTCTGCAATTTAATGATGGAAAAACTTACAAACAATCAACGATTGCAAATTATTGAAGTGTGTTTTCAAAATTCGTGTTCTGTGAAAAAATTAAAATCCGCTGTTTTATCGAAAAATTGTGTTCAGCGATGAGGCTCATTTTTGACTCAACGGGTACGTAAATAGGCAAAACTGTCGCATCTGGAGTGATGAACAGCCACATGCCATACAAGAATTACCGATGTATCCCAAAAAAAAACGAAAGTTTGGTGAGGTTTATGGGCTGGTGGGATCACCGGCCCATTTTTCTTCTAAGACGACCGTTACCGTCAACGGCGAACGATATCGAGCCATGATACTCGACTTTTTTTTGCCCCAGTTGGCTGATTTGAACTTGGTTGACATGTGGTTTCATCAAGACGGTGCCATATGCCACACAGCTCGTGAAACAATGGAAATATTGAAGGATGAATTTGATGAGCAGCTTATCTCTCGAAATGGCCCTGTGAGCTGGCCGCCAAAATCATGCGATTTAACGCCTCTTGATTATTTTTTGTGGGGTTATACTTAGTCGTCTAACATAACACGCGTAATTCGTGGAATACAGGCCGAAATTCTCGAAAAAGTGACGTGAAATTCGGACCTTCCGAATAGACCATTTGAAACGGAGCCGCGGACAACATTTAGGTTAGGTTGGTGGGTCGATGAGGTAGACGGTGTGTGTCTTCCCTCATCGCACTCAGGTCAATATAGACCCATTGTGATGCCCGTTGGGGGTCCACTTGTGTGGTTGGTTCATTCATTGTCCCGTTACTGTCCATTGTTGTTAGCCTCTTTCCAGCCATCCAGATGTTGTTGCAAACCTGAAAAAGATTAGGGTGAGGGATTTCGGGTAGATCCGTGAGGTCATGGAAAAAGTATTTTCCTAAGGTTCTCATTCTTAATTGGCTGAGGCCTGGGCAGTGGCACAGAAAGTGGAGGCAGCCTCTACAGAGGTCATCATCTATGAGATGCATTTTCAGTTTGTGGCTTTTTAGTAAGTTGTGTCCAATAAGAATCCCAACTAAAGTAGAGACAGATTTCCTGTTTCTACGAAGAAGTTTGTGGGTTCTCGCTTTGTCATACGCAGGCCACATCTATTTGGAAGTTTCACAGGTGGGAAGGGAGTTCCACCTGTTTTTGGCAGTGATCAGTGTTTCCTGTCCCACCCGAGATTTGAGGTCACATAGTAGTGGTTTGAAAGACTGGTCTGCTTAGTCAATGTTGGAGGCAGATCCTTTTCTCGCCAGTTCGTCAGCAATTTCATTGCCCTGTATGCCTCTGTGTCCGGGGACCCAGCAGAGCTTAACATTATGTTGGACGACAAGAACCTTTAGCTCTTCACTACAACGTTTCACAAGCCTGACTGTCAATAAAGATGGTGATATCATCTGTTGGTATCGCCAGCATTGAGGTCGCTTTGGCTGCCTCTGCTACTGCCAATATTTCGGCTTGGAAGACACTGCTGTGCTCAGGGAGACGAAAGGTGCTGTTTAGCTTTAGTGTTTCTGAAAACACTCCAGCTCCAACGCCTACATCGGACATCATTTACATGAAGTTGTCTTTAAAACGTAAATGACAAAGGCCTGTTTATCGATTACAATAACAAATTTTGAATATTTGATGCAAATTTAAGTGTTTTATTCGATACGCTTAAAAAAGCACCCGTTATATGGATCGAGTCGGAATCGATAGCTGAGTCGATTTAACCATGCCTGCCCAACCGTACGTCACCAGTTTATGTGCCTTAAATTTTGAGAATGATGAAATTTCGTACACGTGCTCTTTGTTGCTCCCAGCAGAACAAGTGTAAAATTTTTCGAAATCCGCCCACTACCACGCACTCTTTTTAGAAAAACGTAGTTTTTGGCCAAACCGTAGGGAATTTAAAAAAAAAAGTCTGAGCAGCATATTTAGAGAATCTCAATATCTACATTTCGTATATATAAAACTTTTTGTCACGCCCACTTGGGGGCGTTTTCTATAAAAAACACGTTTTTTTGGAACATTTTTAAAATTTTTGAAAAAACTTTCGATGCAAGATCATTGGTTGTGATAATATAAACATTTCGTCTATAGATCATGTTAACCCACGCCCACTTTTTGGGGGCGTTTTCCTACAAAAACCATTTGTATACTCTAACCAAGGCATATGCTATAGAAAAACGTTTTTTGTAGAACCACAACAAATTTCGATAAACCATCTGAACAATATGTAGTGACAACGTCATTTGCAATATTTTATCGCCATAAAGCTCACATTTTGGGGATATTATTGTTTTTTAGGATGGAATGGGATAGGGTATTAAACTATCCGCACAGCGGATTGTAGCCTTCTCATGTTTTTAAGGATGGGATTGGATAGGGTATTAAACTATCCGCACAGCGGATTCTTATATGTTTAACCACGCGTTTGAATCCTGTCTTAATGTTGTAATTAGGAGTGAAATATGTCTTACACTGCGTTATTAAGGGTTTTGATGGTATGACAGTTCCAACGAAGATAGTTACTAACTCATTGAGAGCTTCTTGGTTTCTTTAATGTAAGTGGCAATCATCGATAACGGCTGTGGATTTTCGTTTGGGTTTAATCCCAGAACACAGCATGTAGTTTTGAAAAGCATAATTCCATTTTGTTGATTAACCCCATTTGATAATGAAGTGAAGATCGTAATTCATAAGATTAACATAGTTTGTCCACGTCTGAAGATGTGGGATGTGAATTTGAAAACGAATATGTCAAGCTAAGCTGACGACAATTTTCTTAGCTTGACATATTCGTTTTCAAATTTACGAAGGAATGAATTGGATTAGAAGTTGCAGACAGAAGATCATTTTAATAAATGAGAAACAAAAATGCTTCAACAAAGTTCTGACATGCTGAAAAATCTGGAAGAAGTATTCTTCTCCTTACGTTTACTAAAATCTTTCCTAACTTATCATGACAGTTATTCTGAATGGTGTCAGGCTCTCGGGGTCGGGATTTCAATTAGCGATCACTTGCTTAGTAATGCAGATCACTAACCACTGAGCCACAGCTCAGACAAATTTTCTAATTATGTGTCAACTCATGTCATTGCATTAAAATAACACTAGTTTAAAGTTGTATGAATGTATTGTTTAAAATGAACATCACAAGGCACAAGACCACCCCTTCTCATAATTCTACGTTTCATTTTCCCGAAAATAGCTGAGATTATAAAAAAAAAAAAAAAAATAGATCAATACCATAAATATAAGAACAATTTCTCTTCCTTTCCAACATCTGAGTAATTTCACACCACATTTACATTAAATAACATTCTAAATTATATTAAAAATTTTGAGCATTTTCTTTCAATTATTCATCATTATGAATGGCGCGGCTTATAATAACACTCTGACAGCAACCATTTTGCTCGAAAATACAACGGAATACATTATTAATTTTAATGCACATTTTCCCTCAACGTCGTGTTTAAAATGAAAATTTTATTATCAAATATAAATGTTTTGTGGATTTTCTTGAAATACGACGCGGTAAGGTGAATGACAACAGCGATGCCGTAGAAAATTCGTCCCTGGACGTGCGAAAACTTAAGATAAATGTATCGGTGAAGGAATCAAGACAAAGGTGTTCGCAGCAAGCAACAGCACATGATAATAAAAATGTCAGATATAATTTAGGAATGTCACACAGTTCTGCTTTAATTTAGAAGAGAACACACATTTTCATTTTAAATAAAACAGCATAAAGAAAATTTTAAAAATAAATACAACGCTAGAAAATAGTATTAATCATTTGAACTGCATGAGGGAGTCATCGAGCTTATTAGCTCATTTTCAGCGGAGATTATCTTGTTTCTTTTTATTAGATTTTTGTTTAATGGTTGTGCGACGTCAAAGGAAACGTTGACCAAGTATTTTTTCTTTAAAAATGCAATTTTCCAAAGAGATGACATTTGTTTTTTAATGTGCTTTGAATGGATTTTAATGTTAATGTTCATTTTGTGTTTTGAAAATACCGAGAGGCAAAAGAATTTTTAATTTCTACATGATGTCGAATTTCTTTGAAAAATTTTAGTCACATGTTGAAAAATATATATACATACGTTTTTATGGATAATTAAATTCAAAATTAAATACTTAAACATGGGTCCATTTTGTAGGATGCCAAAAAAAAATCCATCCATGAGTAATCTAAAAATGAACTACATCGCAAGTCATAAACATATGGAAATTTTTTAACCAATGGGTTTTTATTAAATTTTTATAATTTCATTAAATTATTATAAATTAAAATTAGAAAGAGAAAAGTTCATGGGTACCTAAGTTGAATTAAATTTATTGTCGGACAATCCAAAAGGAGGAACGTTTTTGAAAATTTATTGGGCGGTGTGAATAAAAACGAGTAGACAATTAAGTACTTGAACATATCAAAATAACAAGTAAAAGCCAAAATTGAAGTGAATAAAACTAGTATAGGCTAGTAAAACCAGGAAAAATGCCAATTTTTGTGTGAATAAACGCAAGTAAATACTTCTGTAGCAAGTAAATATTCGTCTATTCACAAGTCAACCCGACCCCAGACTTGCAGTCGTACTTGTACACGAAAGATGGCTGCATTTATAAACCTGCGTGGTGTGAAACGTTATAGAGACCGGCGTGATATAAGTCCCGATCTATCTAAGGGACTAGAACGTAGATTTTCTCACTTCGCACTTTCTTGATGAAAACACTGATGCAAGGGGTGGAGGATTAACTGCACGGAAAAAGATGGACATTTTTCTGAGATACGTTAGTGATCCAGGATTCCAAAGTGGTGTTGCCAACGACATGGGGGTTGAAAGAAGTACCGTCAGCAGAACATTTTCAAGTGTATTGGATAAAATAGTGTCGAAGTCTGAAGATTGGATTAAATTTCCACGCACTATTGAAGATATGGATCAGGCCAAGGCAGATTGGGCTTCAAAATTTCGCATTCGGACTGTCATTGGTGCTATAGATTGCACTCACGTGCATATTATGAAACCTTCGGAATTCGGATATGATGCTTAGTCTGTGTGTCGCTACAAGTATTTACTTGCCTTGTTTGTGAATTCAGTTGTCTCGCGAGTAAATACTTGCTAGTATACCTCGGGTTGACGAGTACACGGTCACAAGTAAACTCGACGCTTTATTCACATCGGTTTACTTGGAGTTTAAATACTCGTTACACTTTACTTGTAAGTAAATACTCGTCGTACTCGTTTTTATTCACACCGCCCATTATCTGTCAACTTCTTGCACACATACCTAAATCTGTCAAATTTGTATTAAATGTGTAACTTTCATTTGATATTTTGAACTCTTCAAAGTTAATTATTTCATTAAATGAATTTCGAAGTTAAATACATTAAATGCCTTGTGTTTTAATGTTTGGTCATAATTCGTATCTGTTGCTTGGATTGTGAATCACCAAAAAAAACCTATAGAATATTGAGGACTAATTAATCTGGAGCCATAGACATATAGATTTTATATTTTTCAAAAATAATAGAACAGGTAATCAATTGGAAATTAAAAATATCAAACATAAATGTACCTATATCATGAAGTTTGAAAAAATTGAACATGATGACAAAATTGTTAAATGATGATAAATGACTTCACCAACTCGGCATAAGCAATGACAGACATCTCTAGGTACTGGTATGATGCCGCTATTTGACAGAAACATTTCATTTTCCGGCATATAACGTATAGCAAATGTTGACTCAGAATAAATGCTATGACTAGTTTTGAAAATCTGTAGTTTGGTCATCTGTGCTGTAGCCTACTACAAGGTGGCGCAAAAGTAATTCTCCTATCAGAAAATGCTATAAATTTTGCGATTGGCCCCTAATGTCAGTTCTGTTTTGACATTTGTGTAGTAAACACGTGCGAAAATACACGTTAATAAACAATGTTACGCTACACTGCTCCAGAACGCGGAATATTGGTGACTATTTATTTGAGCAATAATCGGTCGGTGACTTTGGCACAACGTGAATTTCGTCGCAGATTTCCTAGCCGTCCAACGCCTACTGGTGAAACACTGCGACGTTTAGCCGCTCGCCTCGAAGAGGCTGGCACAACACGAGATGCTGCCAGGCGTGGCAGACCCCGGAGTAGCCGTTCTGCAGAGAATATTGCTGCTGTAGCCGAAGATGTCATGGAAGCGCCGTCGACATCGACCAGACGACGTGCCACGCAAATGGGTATTAGTCGACGGTCTTTACAGCGAATTTTGGTACAAGATTTGAAGATGTTTCCGTACAAAGTCCAGACGGTGCATTAGCTGTTAGCTGCTGACCGCCAATCGCGTCTAACATACGCTCAAGCCACCCTTTATCACCACCAAGAGGAAGATGATTTTTCATCAAAAATAATCATGAGTGATGAGGCCCATTTCCATCATAGCGTGTACGTAAATAAGCAAAATTTACGCTTCTGGGGCACTGAAAATCCGCGTGTAACCCACGAAGAGCCATTACACCCGCTCAAAGTCACTGTATGGTGTGCTGTTTTCGCTGGAGGAGTCATCGGACCTTTTTTCTTCAAAGACGTCGCGGGCCAAACGGTTACTGTGAATGGTGAGCGCTACAGAGCAATGATCAACGAGTTCTTATTGCCGCAACTTGATGAATTGGGATTGGAAAACATGTGGTTCCAACAGGACGGTGCAACGGCACACACTGCACGTGCCACAACCGATATGCTGAAGGATGCATTTCCCGGGCGCCTAATCTCCCGTTTTGGCGATTTGCACTGGTCAGCAAGATCGCCTGATTTGACCGCTCCAGACTTCATTTTGTGGGGCTTTTTGAAGTCGCGGGTTTCTGTCAACAAGCCTCAGACTCTTGCAGCTCTTAAAGACAATATCCGTCAAGAATGTGAGGACCTATCGCCGGAAGTTTTGGCCAAAGTGATGGAAAATGCCATAAGAAGGGCTCAAATGACAATCAACTGTGGCGGCGGCCATTTACATGACATCATATTCTCGACTTGATGTAAAAAAAATTAAAAGACCAAATAAAAATAATCCACAAGAAGAATCAAAGTTTTTCTTTTTTTTTTTAAATTACAGCCAAAAAACACCGGAAGGTTATTTTTGCGCCACCTTGTATACACTTGTTTGAAATGAAGTTTTAACACCACGTAAAATGTCAAACATAAATGTACCTATATCATGAACTTTGACAAAATTGAACATGATGACAAAATTGTTAAATGATGATAAATGACTTCACCAACTGGGCATAAGCAATGACAGACATCTCTAGGTACTGGTATGATGCCGCTATTTGACAGAAACATTTAATTTTCCGGCATACAACGTATCCTAAATGCTGACTCAGAATAAATGCTATGACTAGTTTTTCATGACTAGTTTTGAAAATCTGTAGTTTGGTCATCTGTGTTGTAGCCTACTAGTTAGTGCGTTGGGCTACTAAGTGCGAGTTCCTGGTTCAAATCCCGAAAGTAACAATACCATTGAACATTCACTGCAACACCTCTTGGGAAAGTCTGACAAACATGCAATAGTAAAGTAATAGTAACCTATAAAATCTGTCGTGACAAGCTTCATTTATTGTGACTGAAATATAACTTCGCAAATGAATAAATCTTCTAAATGAATGAAGCTAGGTTTGGCCCGAAACGCATTTAATGTGATTAATAAAACAAAAAATAACCACACTTCCAGCAACGCCAGACTACTGACAGTTCTATCTCTCATACAATTTGAAATACCAATGCCCGAAAAGTGTGACAACGGTCTGACAATAATGGAAAAGGGTGGTATATCATAGAATTTTGTTTTTAAAATGCCAGTCTGACAATGGTCTGACAGTACCCACGCATTTCGAACTTCTAGTCTAGATAAGATTATAAAAACTTTTGATAAAGTTATCAAAGTTCCCGCGATATAGACTATCTACTGCTCTGCAGGCTTTGACCTGGGGTCAAATTACCACATCAGTAATCGAGTCATACGTGACTGATAAATGCTGATTTGGTATGATCGCATACGAGTTTCGAGTATCGAATTTTGGTATTCTGTCATCAGTGAGTTTTGATACACAGTTTGTAACATGGAGAAATAATTCTGCTAGATATACCTTAAAGTATATGAAAGTATATAAAGAATCGCTAGCTGAGTCAATTAAGTAATGTCTGCCCATCCGCCCGTACGTTACCAGTTGGTGGGCCCTAAATTTTGAGCTAGAATTTTGAAATTTGGTACACGTGCCCTTTGTTGCTCCCAGCAGAACAAGTGTAAAAGTGAAATCCGCCCACTGCCACACCCCCTTTTTAGAAACGTGTTTTTGGCCAAACAGTAAGAAATTTTGAAAAAGTATCTGAACAACATATTTAGAAAATCTCAACATCTATATTTCGTCTATTTAAAGTTGTTTGTCACCATTTTGAAGCCGTTTTCAGTGAAAAAAGTTTTTCGGTACATTTTTAAAATGCAACGACACCTTTTAAAAGTTTTTTTGGCCAAATAGTAAGAAATATTGAAAAAAGTCTTAACAACATATTTAGAAAATCTCAATGTCTATATAAAGTTGCTTGCCACACCCACTTTTTAAGGCGTTTTCAGTGAAAAATACGTTTTTCGGTACATTTTTAAAATATTTCGAAAAAACAACTTTCAATGTTTTGCAGGATCCATGGTTATGATAACAAAATATATTTCGTCCTTAGATCATTTTAACCCACGCCTACTTTTTGAAGACGTTTTCCTACAAAAACTATTGTATACCCTACCCCAAGGCATATGCAATAGAAAAGCGTTGGTTTTTGTCGAAACATAAAAGATTTTGATAAACTCTCTGAACAATATGTTGTGACAACGTCATTTCCTATATTTCATCGCCACAAAACCCACATTTCGGGGATAATAATTTTTCAGGATGGGATAGGGTATTAAACGATCCACACAGCGGATTGTAGCCTTCTTATGTGTGTTTTTGTACGGTAGGGTTTGTGGTGTCGAGGAGATGCATTTTTGTGAGAAAAAATGGAAGTTTATTTGAAGTTTCTCCATTCTGAATCTTTTAATAAAATGGAATATGTTTCAAGAAAATTCTTTTTTTTTTGTAAGATTAAGATTAAGATAAAGATAAATGATTGCTGAACTGTTTCCTTCATGTCCATCTTTTGACTCGGGAGATGAAAAATACAGCCAATAAAATTTTAGAATTTTTAAATACCTACACCACTTTATTTTCATAACATTCACAGAAGAATAATGTTATGTACATTTGACATTTGTCAGCCATTAAACAGCAATGAAGCAGTATTTTGCTAGTACAATTGGTACAATTTTAAATGTGCACTCGATACGTGACCATCGTATGTGATCATCCCAATGTGGTTACTCGATCATACGATAACTTATGAGTTTCACTCACTCGATTACTGATGTGGCAATTCGACCCTTAGTATACGAAAGTTCAGAAGTTGCAAATGTGTAGCAATAGCCTTGTTAAATGAGTCCGATCTTTGATTACACAAAAGAACCGAAAAGAATATCTATTTGATTTACACGAACAAATATCTCGGGCTTGTTCACATAAACATGGAACTTCAAAAAAAACGCACAAAAAAATCTGGAACGGTTAAATCGGGCGATCTTGCGGGCCAGTGCAAATCACCAAAACGAGTGATGAGGCGACCCGGGAACGCCGCCTTCAGAATATCGGTTGTGGCTCGCGCAGTGTGTGCCGTTGCTCCGTCCTGTTGTATACACATGTCCTCCAGTCCTAATTCGTCCAATTGCCGCAGAAAAAACTCGGTTAACATGGCCCTATAGCACGCACCGTCCACTGTTGTCGTTTGACCAGCGGCGTTCTCGAAAAAAAAAATGGCCCGATGACTCCTCCAGCGTGAACAGCGCACCATACAGTAACTTTCAGCGGGTGTAATGGCTCCTCGTGCATTATTCGTAGATTTTCGGTGCCCTAGAAGCGATAGTTTTGCTTGTTCACGTACCCGCTGAGGTGGAAATGAGCCTCATCGCTCATTATGATTTTGGTCGAAAAATCGTCCAATTCGTTTTCGAGATTGAGGATGGCTTGGGCGTATGTTACACGCGTTTGGCGGTCGACAGACAGCAGCTGATACACGGACTGGAATTTGTAAGGGAACATGCGCAAGTCCTTGACCAAAATTCACCTTCGGGACGACCGGCTGATGGCTAATTGCGAGGCACGGCATCTGGTCGATGTTTCCGGCGACAGCTCGACATCTTCGGCGATATTCTCGGCACAACGGGCGCTCTTGTGCCTTCCACTCTTGGCAACGTCTCGTGTGGTCCCATACTTTTCAAGGTTGGTGACCAAACGGCACAGTGTTTGCGCAGTAGGTGTCGGACGGCCGAGGAATCGGCGACGGAATTCGCGCAGCGCTAACACTACAGACGAATTGTTACGAAAAAAGAGACACGATTATTCCGCGTTTTTGGGGAGTGTATCGCTCCATGGCTTGTTCATTTGTCTAGTCCACAAATGTCAAAAAAGATTTGACATTGGCGGCCATTTGCAAAAATTAGAGCATCTTCCAATAGGGTGATCTTTTGGCCCTGCTTGTGTTTTTCATTTCTGACAGTTTTTACTAAGTTTGACTATTCAAAGTTTTTCTTCCTTAAACAACTAAATTCCTATCCACATCAAATTGTCACAAAATTTTGATTTTCAAGTGTAAAACTCATCTTACATAGACCGACGTTCTTATCACTTTTTTTACAAATCACCTTATCCGATTCCATTATGTCAAAAGTCGATTTATGTGTGAAGGCCACTTTGTTTCTGCGCCTCTTTTTAACACTTATAACTATGACATATAAAAAAATATGTTTACAACATTATTATTGTAACAAACTAAATATTATTTTTACAATGAAAGCAACTAAATGCCTTTCCGCTAAATTAAAATCGGGAAATGTATTTCTTTGCTCGAGTGCTTTCTTTAGGTTTTAAAATGCAGCCGTTAAAATGACAATTCTGACCAAGTAATTTAATAGTTTTTCATCTTTAAATAAGGCTAATCTGTCAGATTGCCAGAAATTTGCAGTTGATCATTTAAATATTTGAAAAACATAGATGACATACGAAACAAATGTGTTATTGACTGTTCACACATGTCAATGAATGCGTCCAAATACATATTTTACAGCAATGTACCAACATTAATGCACCGTCAATTTAAACAAATGTCAGTCTGTCAAAAATATACACCTGTCAGTCAAGTAAAACCAACGAACAAAAAAATGTTATTATGTCATTGGATTTGGTTAATTTATAACACCAACTGTTTTATCATATTCTAAGTGAATTTTATTACTCATTCAATCAAGTGATTTGAATATAATTCAGAAATCAAATTAAATTCCATTAGCCCAGTACACTTATGGCGATAGATGGTTCAAACGCCATATAAAAACTCAGATACAATAATTTCTAGCACACTTTATGTGTGGGTGTAGTCTTTCCAATAAATTTATCACGACGATCGTTCGAGTATAATAGAAGAGTCATAAAGAAATATCGCAGCTAGCTAGAAAAACTTTAAAGCAATCACATAAATAAAACAAAATGTGTTTAATTAATATTCACAATCACGTCAGAGATGGGAATTTAAAACAAAAGACAACGAATTTCTGTACCAGTGTTGGAGTGCCATCTTCTGGTGAAAACAAATATGATGAAAATTTTATGCTGGCTGACTCACTGGTCACTTTGCTTTGAAGGAATTTGCAACAGAAAATCAACCTCTTATTAAAGTTGACACATGAATTGTATGTAGTAGATACACCGGAAATTGGTTAAGGTGTGTCCAGTGTGTGTAGTTTATAGCCCTAGCCTAATGAATATTGACAGTTTAAGTGTAGATTGAATTTTGTTGTGAGAAAATAACGCTCAACTCTCATAGTATACAATTACATATTCTCCACTGAACCATATCGACTGTCACCTCCACCCCGTTGGCATCCTGTGTAATTAGCGTGAGTGGAGCTTAAAGACCTGTTTACAATAGCTAAACGCGGCGTCGATCCAATCAATCAAGTACTTTTGTCTTGACAAAACAAAAGGAAAACAAACCTTGCATACAGAACTTCATAATCCGTCATGCAACAGTGAGGTGTTAATTCGGTGTTAGACTACATCGTTTTTCTTTTGCGCCACAGCTTCTGTTCATCACTTCGGCTGACAATTGGCAGTAATGTCATATAATAGAGGTACATTCATTATTTAAATGTAAAGTCGTATATTTACTTCGATTGTTGTGTAAGTAATTGGATACAAAACGAAGGTATTTTTTATTTTTATTAATGAGAGACGCATCTTTTGACATACAACAATCAGCTGTCAATTTAATTTTCATTGAAAATGTTTTCAAGTTTTAATGCTTTACAAATATTAATGTGTACTTACATCTGGGTGTTCTCTAACTGGCACATAGACTTTTTCATTGAGTGTGATGGGCGCGCCTTCTGGCTCTGGTAGTGTCAGTGGTTCTTTTTTGACACCATTTATTTGAAATAGGGAGGCACGAACTCTGGCAATCTCTGAAAGAAAGAACAAAATAGAAAGATTGGATTAAAATTATTGATTTGCAAATAAAAAAATATAACAGGTGTAAAGAAAATATTAAATAGAATAGCCGGGAATTGTCAAACAGTTGCACTTAACCTCAATGAATATTGATCTATGTCAAGATTCATGTCATGATATTATATAATAACTCAAGTCGTGACATTAATATGAAGTACGCACTTTTGTGACGTGAGTGACATCTGACAAAATCTATTACATACCTACCTATTTGTAATTTGTTTGTCATTTGTACGAACATACGAGGTGGCGCAAAAGTTGTCACCCGTCGCAAAATCTGTCACCCGATGGTTTTTGGTTGCAAATATTTAAATTCTTCAGCAAAAAAAGTAGAAAAAATTATTCCATGATTCATGTCTTATGCGCCACCTATAATAATTGTTTCGATTTTTTTGCAAAACACTTTAAAAAATGGCGGCCAAAAAACATCGGGTGACAACTTTTGCGACGGGTGACAACTTTTGCGCCACCTGTTACAATAAAAATTTAATGTCGGAAGACTGCAATCGCAAGAGACCGCCAAGACCTTCGCACAACGCGTATCCCTTAACCTCTCGATTAACATCATACCACCAGCATCGAATGTCGAAGATCAATGGCAACGATGCCAACAGGCCATTAGATCAGCCGCAACTGATGTGCTAGGTTTCTCGCGCCCACCAGCAAGAAATACCTGGTTTGATGAGGAATGCCGACAGATGCTCGCAGCCAAGAACGAGGCCTACAAGGCTAAGCTGCAGGTGAAGACGAGAGCTGCCATTGAGCTCTATAGGCAAAGAAGAAGGGAAGAACATCGGCTTTTCAGCAAGAAGAAAAAAGAGCAAGAAAAGCGCGCGATCGAGGATATAGAGAGGTGCCACTCCAGGAACGATGTTCGCAAGTTTTACCAAAGTGTAAAACGTCAAAGCCAAGGATACAAGGCTCGAACAGAATCCTGTCGAGATGAACAAGGAAATATTGTAGTTGAGACACAGTCGATGCTGAGGATATGGAAGAACCACTTCTGCAGACTGTTAAACGGCGATGACGAACAACATTCCGCTGTCAGGCAGAACGAACCATTCAATATTGGCAACGACAGCGAAAACTGCCAACCACCCGACCTGAGTGAAGTGAGGATAGCAATATCTAAACTCAAGCTTAATAAGGCTGCCGGAAATGACGGCCTTCCCGCTGAGCTTTATAAGGCCGGCGGAGATGACTTGGTAAGTAACATCCACCAACTCATAAGCCAAATCTGGTCGGATGAAAATATGCCTGAAGAATGGAACCTCAGCATCGTTTGCCCGATCCACAAAAAAGGAGACCCTCTGAACTGCGCCAACTACAGAGGCATAAGTCTCCTCAACATCGCCTACAAGATCCTATCTGCCGTAATATGTGAACGCCTGAAACCGTTTACCAACAACCTGATTGGCCCTTATCAGTGTGGTTTAGGCCAGGAAAGTCCACAACCGATCAAATTTTCACACTTCGGCAGATCCTGGAAAAAACTCAAGAAGTCCAAATCGATACCCACCACCTATTCATCGATTTCAAAGCCGCATATGACAGCATTTATAGAGACGAACTGTACAGAGCCATGTCTAGTTTTGGTATACCGCCCAAACTCGTCCGTTTGTGTAGGATGACGATGGAGAATTCTCGCTGCTCCATCAGGGTCGGAAACGACCTCACCGACACATTCGATACCAAAAAAGGATTTAGGCAAGGCGATGCGCTGTCATGTGACTTCTTTAATCTGATTCTTGAGAGAATTGTGCAAAACTCCAAAGCCAACACCAGAGGCACAATTTTCCAAAAGTCGGTGCAACTACTAGCATACGCTGACGATATTGACATCATTGGTAGGACTCAACGTGATGTCATAGCCACGTTTGCTAGTATAGAGAAGGAAGCGGCGAAAATGGGTTTAGCAGTAAATGAGGGTAAGACTAAGTATATGCTGTCAACACGAAAGGACACACAACATCGACGAATTGGACAGAACGTCACCATTGACAGATATAACTTTGAGGTAGTACGGGACTTTGTCTACCTCGGCTCCGCTATTAACTCTGACAACAACATCTCGTCAGAAATTAAACGAAGAATTACTCTTGCCAACCGCTGTTTCTTCGGGCTAAGAAGGCAATTTAGTAGTAAAGCCCTCACTCGAACTACTAAGGAGATCCTATATAAGACCCTGATCATCCCAGTCCTGCTCTACGGCGCTGAAGCATGGACCGTATCAAAAGCGGATGAAGAAATCATTGGTAGATTCGAGAGGAAAATTCTTCGAAAAATCTTCGGTCCCGTTTGCGTTGACGGGCTATGGAGACGAAGATTCAACCAAGAACTATACGAGCTGTACAGCGACATGCCCCTGGTCAAAAAACTCCGCATTGGACGTTTAAGATGGCTAGGACATGTAGAACGAATGGACACCAATACTCCGGCTCGCAGAGTCTTCGATTCCCAGCCAGACGTCGGACGCAGTAGAGGAAGACCTCGCCTTAAGTGGCGCGCACAAGTGGAAACCGACCTCAACCAACTTGGAGTGCGCAACTGGAGGCAGTTAGCTAAGGACCGGGCTAATTGGAGAGGCATGTTGGTTGAGGCCCAGGTTCATTCCGGACTGTAGCGCCACTTAAGTAAGTAAGTAAGTAAGTTACAATAAAAGTCACGTCGAACGAGATTGGTAAATTTAATGCGCGCCAAAATGAAATGGGTGACATGCACCAAAATAAATAAAATTCTCGATAAAAGCATCAACGTTTCGTATAAAAAACATTTTTTTTGTACAGACATCATTTATTGGTATTTGGTTTAACAGGGCACGAATAAATTACCGATTTGTTTTAGATTTCAGTGTTTTCTATCGCTCCTCTCGCTTTCAAATCATTTCGCTTTTGACCGAAATCTTCATATAACACTAAAATGACTAAAATATGCAGATAACCCTATCAAGGTATCCGTCGGAGCGGAAAATTCTCCGATTTTGTACGATTCGGAGGATTTTTGCTTCAAGGTATTCTTCCGAAAAGCTGTTCGGAATATTTCTCCGACATTTTGTAACGCATCACGGTGAATTGCGTCAAAGTGCGTACAGCTGCATTTTTCGTGCAATTTTTGACAGCTAAGTGCCATTCTTTTTCCGATTTCCTAAGACACAAATTCTTCGTGGAATTTATTTACTATTTTTACTGAAGTGAAGCCGTGACGTCTGTGTAGTATTTTTTTTTCGATGACACATACCTCGAATGGAATTTGAACCTCCGAGTTCAGACGATGTATGCGCTGCGGAAAATTGTCCGCTCCGACGGATACCTCGATAGGGCTGAACATCCCTTTAGATCTTCTATTAATCTTGCCATCCATTAAATGACGCTTTTTTTGTGCATGTCTATGTCATAAATGGGAATAAACATGTTGCCAAGCACTCTGACACTGAAAATAATCATGAAACTCTGTTTACGAAAGACGTTTCATGACCGCCCCTAAAAGTGAATGCAAAAATTATGATGGGATCCTAGAATTTTATGAATTTAATCAAAATTTAAACAAGTTCCCAATGTAAATACAGGGTGCGTCAGCTTTTATGTTTTTAATTGACCCTATCGACGCATCCGTTCGGAACAATTTCCGAAACGAATGTCAGTTCCAATCAGTATTCAATTTGCTTTCGGGGTATCCGTTACGCAACAAAATAAAAAAGCATGCAATCGTGTGCGTTTGATTCTGCAGCAATTCTTTGTTGGACAACTTCGGAAGAAATTCAACGCATAGCTGTCAAAAATTGTTGACTTAACGCATATCGCTGATACGCGATCATGTGCATCACATTTCGTCCGAAGATCTGTTCGAAATGATTATCGAAATGTATATCTCTGATTTCGAATTTTTTTTGGCGAACGGATACCTCGATAGGGGTGAATATTCATATTTTGATAAACCATTGACTTGAGTAGACCTCGCTTCACACCGAAACAACGCTCCGAAATAGAAACGCGAAAATAGTCATTCAGTGTTCTAAAATATTGTGGCCAACATGCACCGTCTGACATCACTATTCGTCGTTTGATGTTGAATTTTGTTGAACAGCAGTGTGAGATTGTCGAGATCTGTGTCAGTGGAGCCATCTTCTGGGGCATTTTGAAGGATGATTTGCATTTGTTTCTAACGGGTGATTTTTTAGGAGTTAAGTTTTTTCAGGTTGGCAGCACTGGTTAGTAATGGCGTCTAAACGTCATCTGTCAAAGTGAATAGTGTTCAGTATACTCTGCCATTTAATCTTGGAAAGACTTACAAACGAGCAACGATTGTAAATTGTTGAAATTTACTATCAAAATTCGTGCTCTGTGAAAAAATGTGAAAATCCGCTGTTTCATCAAAAAATTGTGTTCAGCGATGAGGCTCATTTCTGGCTCAACGGATACGTAAATAAGCAAAACTATCGCATCTGGAGTGATGAACAGCAACAAGAATTACCGATGCATCCCAAAAAAACGACAGTTTGGTGTGGTTTATGGGCTCGTGGCATCATCGGTCCATTTTTTACCAAAGACGGCTGTGGAGAAACGTTACCGTCAGCAGCGATTGATATCGAGCAATGATACGCTACTTTTTTGCCGCAGTTGGCTGAGTTGAACTTGGTTGACATGTGGTTTCATCAAGACGATGTGGTTTGCCACACAGCTCATGAAACAATGGAAATGTTGAAGGATGAATTTGGTGAGCAGCTATCTCTCGAAATTGCCCTGTAAGTTGGCCGCCAAGATCATGCGATTTAACGCCTCTTGATTATTTTTTCTGGGGATTATGTAAAGTCGTCAGGCTATGTGGACAAGCCGAACACGATTGAAGCCTTACAGGATAACGTGGAAAACAGGCCGAAATGCTCGAAAAAGTGACACAAAATTGGACCTTCCCAATGGACTATTTGAAACGGAGCCGCTGACAATGTTAACATTAAGTTGAATTTAAAACGTAAATGGCAAAGGCCTATTTATCGATTACAATAAAAATTTTGAATATTTAATGCAAATTTGAGTGTTTTATTCGATTTAAAAAAAAACTACGCTTAAAAAATCACCCGTTATATAAGGTGGCGCAAAAGTAATCCTCCTATCAGAAAATGCTATAAATTTTGCGATTGGCCCCTAATGTCAGTTCTGTTTTGACATTTGTGTAGTAAACACATGCGAAATACACGTTAATAAACAATGTTACGCTACACTGCTCCAGAAAAATAATCCACAAGAAGAATCCAAGTTTTTCATTTTTTTTTTAATTACAGCCAAAAACATCGGAAGGTTATTTTTGCGCCACCTTGTATAAAGTGCAATTGACTCGAATAATATTGCCGACAATCTGCTCACGGCGCTAGGAATTCAGCCAAACAGTCGCTGGAATAAAAAAATGGCAACATTGACCGGCTAACAAGATCATCAGATCTGACCCCTCCGTTCTTCTTTTTCTTGGGGTTATTTAAAAAGCAAGCCTCAGACCATTGACGAGCTTAAGGCAAACATTCGTGCCGAAATCATCGCTATACCGCCTAAGATGCCCGAAAAAGTGATGAGATTTGGTCAACAGAGGCGGACACTGGATTGATGTTGTATATTCAAAAAATAGTCCAAATATATTGCAATGAACCAATTTAAATAAAAAAAACATGATGTTTCGAAATCGGGTTTAAGTTGTTCAATACTCACATATCGACATAAAAGATGGCGCACCCTATGCATATTAAATTTATCACTTTCCATTCGAAACAATTAGGGGTAACTTTTGATAAGTGAGTTTGTGTAAAGTGATTGTAACAATTTTAATATTTTTGTGAATTTTTCTTATAACTTATAAAGTAATAAATAAATATTTTCAGAATGATTAGTTTTTACAAAAAAGTGATTGACTATTTTGACTGTCACTTAACACACCACAGATATTTGCCAATTTGTATATTATTTCATGATTTCCATCGGTTTCAACAATCGTCTGTAGTATGAAATAGCGTATTTGTTAACCTCTTTATATATTTTTTTTAATAAAACCAACAATTCCACTTGTTTCCTGAAATCAGATTATCTCACTAGTAACTAACTATGCAATCTCAACCCTAAATCAAATTGTATGTGTGCTTATTTACTTGCACGACTATGTGAGTAAAATCTTATCTCTTCCTTTGGACATTTATTACTTAAGAATTTTTTGTGTAATGTGTTTCGTTATCAGTAAAATTTAGTCATTTCATTCGACAACGGAACATCTCTGCTCATTGGTAATGCTTAAACAACAACAGTTAATGCATCCCCTATGACACATTAACGTAATTTCATAACACATGATTTCAGTCGGTCGACATTATCAGTCAAATTGAAATATGATCAAAATATAAATTTAAGAGCAGAGGCCCTATGAATTCTCGCCATAAGATACTCTATAGAACTGGGATACAATTTTGATTCTAATAAGTATTGTCCTAAGCCTGGCTTAAAATAAAATAACCAGAAACTCGTTTTTTAGTTGTCCATGCAATCCTGTCTCAAGAACACGTGGTACACGAAAGAGCTTAAATCTCTTCGAAACAGACGAAACCGGGCCTGGAATAATTTTGTTAAAAGCCAGAATCAATACGACTATGATAAGTACCTGAATTACTTTAATGAATTCTCTGCGATGTCTAGTAGTTTATATAATGGCTATATAGTCAATATGGAGAACGCTCTTAAAAGTGACCCAAAACGCTTTTGGGGATTTGTCAATTCGAAGAGAAAAACGGATGGATACCCAGCCAACTTCTTTTCCAATAATTCAAAAACATCGAGCTCTCTAATTGCGTCAAGCTAATTCGCAGAGAGCTTCAGTAAATCATTTATTGATACCCCTCCAGTCTTAGACGAGGATTATTTCAGTTATCTCAATGACTGTCCTCAAGTTAGTTTCAGCAATGTTACATTTGACGATGAGACACTACATAAATATATACCTTCATTAAACAATGATTATTCTGCGGGGCCCGATGGAATCCCACCAATAGTCGTAAAGCAATGCAAAGATGCACTTTTGCCATACCTTAAGTATATGTTTGAAAGCTCCCTTGCCACAGGAGTATTCCCAACCCAATGGAAAAGTGCATTTATAACACCTGTTTTTAAAAAAGGCGAGCGAGGAGATATCTCTAATTATAGACCTATCTGTAAACTATCTTGCATTCCTTAGTTATTTGAACATATTATTTGTGATAAGTTAGTATTCCTGTGTCGAAACATTATCTGTGAAGAACAGCATGGCTTTGTTAAACATCGATCCACTGTAACAAATCTATTAACTTTTAGAAAATAAAAAAGAAGTCGATTGTATATACACTGACTTCTCCAAAGCATTTGACCAGTTATCACACCATAATTTTTAAACTTAAGGCGTATGGATTCCCTCCCGGTTTCATAAATTGGGTTAAATCATATCTCTCATTGAGAACATACGAATACGAATACGAATTTTTTGGCGCAACAGGCTCGTTAGTACCCAGGGCCTAGCTTTCTCACAACCATTCATGTGTGCGTGTGTACTGCACGATGGCGGGACCTCCTGTTTTATGCCGACTCCGAACGGCTAAGTTGAGATAAGCTATTCTTGACAATTGATACTACTCGGATGATTTGTCAGATCATCACGAGAGGAGGGCCAGTGAAAAATCATTTAGGTGTTGCAACGGCTGGGAATCGAACCCAGACCTCCTGCGCGGCAGTTCATCGCACTAACCATCGCGCCACTGAGCCCCCATTGAGAACATACCAAGTAAAATTTAGAGGTTCCAAGTCCAACCCTTTTGTTGCTCAATCTGGAGTACCTCAAGGAAGTCATTTGGGACCAATTTTGTTTATATACTTGCAATTAACGATGTAAAAGCCTGTATTCGAGATAGCAAAATATTGATATATGCTGATGATATGAAAATTTTCAAATGTGTAGGAGATTTAAACGATTCGCTTTCACTACAAACCGATTTAAATAGTTTTACCATATGGTGTCTTAAAAACGGTTTGCTTCTGAACCCTACAAAGTGCCATTTTCACGAAAACGCGCTCCATGTAATTTTAAATATACTCTATCCGGGCACACTCTCTGTCGTGTAGACAGTTTCAAAGATCTTGGTGTTTATTTTGATCCCAAAATGGAGTTTAATAAACACATTAACGTCAATAAATCCAACTCCATGTTAGGATTTATAAAAAGGTGGTCAAAAGAGTTTACTGACCCATATGTCACTCTTTCACTCTATAATTGTCTAGTTCGCCCTCACTTGGAGTATGCCTCACAAGTTTGGACACCCTTCTATGTAGTTCATGCGAATAGAATAGGAAAGATATTGTTTTCGTGAAAATGTTCGAACTCGAGATTTTAATTGATTCTATCGTTACAATAATAGGGCAACCCAAAAAAGTGGTTTTTGGAATTCCGTCCTTTGGTCCGTAATGGGCTTTCTAGCCTAAACGACTTGACGGATCTTTTCCAACCTAGTATACACAGCCATCCTTAACCATTTTTTACATTTAGCAATTTTATTACCTCCCACATGAATATTACACATATCGTAAATTTTCATGAAAACGGCTCTAACGATTTTAATTAAACTTAACATATTTCCATATAAGGGTTCTTAAGTTTTAACATCAATAACCAAAATGAATGTAAAGGTTTTCTACAGTTCGCCAAAATTTTAAAAATCGTCAAAATCTAGCATGCATGTTACGAATAAAAAACATATGAGAGGCTACAATCCGCTATGCGGATCGTTGAAAACCCTATCTCATCCCATCCTTAAAATTAATATCCTCAAAATATAGGCCTTATGGCGATGAAATACAGAAAATAACATTGTCACAATATATTGCTCAGACAGTTTATCAAAATCTTTTGTGGTTCGACAAAAACCAACGTATTTCTATTGGTAATGCCTTGGGATGGGGTATACAAATGGTTTTTGTAAGAAAACGCCCCCAAAATGTGGGCGTATGTGAAATTGATCTATCGACAAAATGTTTATATTACCATTTCGGAAGTATTTGCATCAAAATTTTTTTCGAAAGTTTTAAAATTTGGACAAAAAGTGTTTTTTCTTTAAAAACGCCCCAAAAAAGTGGGCGTGGCAAAAAAGGATTATTAGGATTATCTAAATATGCTACTCAGACACTTTTTGAAATTCCTTACGGTTTGGCCAAAAAATAAGTTTTCCTAAAAAGGGGGCGTGGCAGTGGGCGGATTTCAAAAATTTTTACACTTGTTCTGATGGCACGGACGAGGATCCTATATACCAAATTTCATTATCCTAGCTCAAAATTTAAGGCCCAAAAATCGCTGACGAACAGACAGACGGACGGACGGACGGACAGACAGACATGGCTAATTCGACTCAGCTAGCGATTCTGAGTCGATCCATATACTTTGAGGTATATGTAGCAAAATTATTTCTCTATGTTACAAACTAAGTATCAAAACTATTATACCCCCCTATGGGATAGGGCATAAAAAGGCATGCTCTTCGGTCGTATCGTGTTTCTTTTAAATTTGAATTTTTTTTACAATTTTATTGTAGTGATACTCAAAATGCATCATGCATACCATCGCACTCAATCGTCGCCAGCGTTATATTGCTTGATTTCCACTTACTATAATTTTTTTCAGTTCAACTATGGAGGTCAATTGGCAACGATACGCCACATTAAAACATAAATAAAATGTGTATTGCCAGCAATCATCATCGTCAGCTTAAGTAAACCGTGAAAAAAAAACCCAACTACATGGCAGCAATTATTGTTAACCGATCGCGGGAGATATATCTGTATAGCGTGCAACGCTATGAGCGTTAATGACATTTAGGCGCCAACCATAACCAACATGCTTTGTTTAACCTAGTTTTTTAGGACGAGTCTAAGTGAAGAACATCACACGTTAATTGGCGTGGGAATTTGTACTTTTTTGTATGCAAATAGATACAAACCCTCACATAAATTTGTTTAGTTTGTATTTACATTAAGCCACAACTGGGTATCTGCAACATAAAATTCCGTTGTAGATGAAACCATTCGCTAGGAGTCACCATCTAGATACATCAAATAATTTCATTTCATTTCTTATGATTCAACCTGTTCGCCATTTCGACTTGGAGTATTTTTAAATACGAAAATTGTGTTGAATAGCGTTCACGCTAATTTCATCGCATACATTGTTTCAAAATAAATGTTCTTCTGGCAGTTTTAAGTGGATAGGTTTAATAAGAAAATCATGACTAATAAATATCTATGTTGTGTGTTTTAGATATTTGAGAGCAATTAATATTACTTGTGTTTTTGGTGGACATTTTTTTGCATTTGAATTTCGGAAATAAACTTTTTAATTATTTTCTAATGTTCTGTGTTTGTTTATGAAGAAACAAATTCTTAAATAAAAAGATACATTAATTCACAAGAAGATATATGTAGTGCAGTGATGATAAAAAATAAATAGGGAAATTAATACTCAACCTCATAAAACGTTTAAAAATAAACAAAAGTTTACAATATGAGTGTTTTAAAGAACCTTTTCAAAATCTGTTTGCAATCGAAAGCCTTCAACACACCTTTTGAGATATTTACAATGTCAATTGCACCTGACTGACATTCAAAGGAAAAGTTGATTATTTTTTACACACCATCGGCTTACAATGAGGGCTTTTGTAAAGGTCACTTGAGTGCACAAGTGGATTGCGATATGAAAATTACAAAATTTACACAAATTTAATATTTTAATCATTCATGTTGTGTATGTTTGCGGACTGAGAGTTTTTGTTCCCAGAACTAATCATCAACTCTTGGGCATCAAACATTAGCTGTCAGAATTGGAGTTGTTCAATAATGTCCAAATAGATTATCGAATTTTAAATTTTGGAATCGGCCAACAAAATTAGTTATAAATACAAAGTGGCGCAAAAGTAATCCTCCTATCAGAAAATGCTATAAATTTTGCGATTGGCCCCTAATGTCAGTTCTGTTTTGACATTTGTGTAGTAAACACATGCAAAATACACGTTAATAAACAATGTTACGCTACACTGCTCCAGAACGCGGAATATTGGTGACTATTTATTTGAGCAATAATCGGTCGGTGACTTTGGCACAACGTGAATTTCGTGGCAGATTTCCTAGCCGTCCAACGCCTACTGGTGAAACACTGCGACGTTTAGCCGCTCGCCTCGAAGAGACAGGCACAACACGAGTTGCTGCCAGGCGTGGCAGACCCCGGAGTAGCCGTTCTGCAGAGAATATTGCTGCTGTAGCCGAAGATGTCATGGAAGCGCCGTCGACATCGACCAGACGACGTGCCACGCAAATGGGTATCAGTCGACGGTCTTTACAGCGAATTTTGGTACAAGATTTGAAGATGTTTCCGTACAAAGTCCAGACGGTGCATCAGCTGTTAGCTGCTGACCGCCAATCGCGTCTAACATACGCTCAAGCCATCCTTAATCACCACCAAGAGGAAGATGATTTTTCATCAAAAAAACATCATGAGTGATGAGGCCCATTTCCATCTTAGCGGGTACGTAAATAAGCAAAATTTACGCTTCTGGGGCACTGAAAATCTGCGTGTAACCCACGAAGAGCCATTACACCCGCTCAAAGTCACTGTATGGTGTGCTGTTTTCGCTGGAGGAGTCATCGGACCCTTTTTTTTCGAAGACGTCGCGGGCCAAACGGTTACTGTGAATGGTGAGCGCTACAGAGCAATGATCAACGAGTTCTTTTTGCCGCAACATGATGAATTGGGATTGGAAAACATGTGGTTCCAACAGGACGGTGCAACGGCACACACTGCATGTGCCACAACCGATATGCTGAAGGATGCATTTCCCGGGCGCCTAATCTCCCGTTTTGGCGATTTGCACTGGCCAGCAAGATCGCCTGATTTGACCGCTCCAAACTTCTTTTTGTGGGGCTTTTTGAAGTCGCGGGTTTATGTCAACAAGCCTCAGATTCTTGCAGCTCTTAAAGACAATATCCGTCAAGAATGTGAGGACCTATCGCCGGAAGTTTTGGCCAAAGTGATGGAAAATGCCATAAAAAGGGCTCAAATGACAATCAACTGTGGCGGCGGCCATTTACATGACATCATATTCTCGACTTGATGTAAAAAAAATTAAAAGACCAAATAAAAATAATCCACAAGAAGAATCAAAGTTTTTCATTTTTTTTAAATTACAGCAAAAAAACATTGGAAGGTTATCTTTGCGCCACCTTGTATTTTATTCATTCATGTTGTGTATATTTGTGGACTGAGAGTTATGGTACCCAGAACTAATCATCAACTCTTAAGGGCCGATCAAAATGCGTATCTGTAGCTGAGTGAAAAGTCAAAAACAAGGCAACCCGTAAGCGCTTACACAATGTGTATCTTCGTGAATCTGTAGCTTGGAGTTGAATAGAGGGCAACTTCATGCAAGAAATGTATCTATCTTTTGACAGCGATGCAAGATACCAGCTACAGATATGCATTCTGAGCAGGCCTTTAGGCATAAAACATTAGCTGTCAGAATTGGAGTTGTTCAATAATGCCCAAATAGATTATCGAATTTTAAATTTTGGATTATACATGTTTGTATTCCAAATTTATTTCAGTTTTGAGAGAAAAATAGCCTTTATAGAGTGTGGTTGGCGTTTAACAAAAGTAACCGTTTGGTATTAGGTGCGAATAATTGGAAACAATAGATTTTAACAAACCCAAAACAGATGCCATTTTATGATCCATTTTGCAGTAAATTCATATTAAATGTAGGTATCAAATGTCATGTTCCCAATTTTTCTTGTCGATTTACTAGATTGCTACTGAAGATTGGAAGTTGAGGCTGAACTGTAAAGGCTGAACTATAATAGAAGCTGGCTGCGGACGACCACTTCCGTAACTGTGCGAATACATGCAATTTGTATTGTACGACCATAACAGCTTTTCGCTTCGATTCGTTCAGTTTTCGTTCACTTTTGCTCACTTACGAAAAAGCGAATTGATTCGCTCTTTCTCTTTTTTTTGTTCTTGCATACACAATTTTTACATTTCACTTCAACAGCTTGTTGTTTTTGTTTGCAATTCCATTTTCAAAAGTCTATTATGGGCAACTTGAGTAATTGAGAGTACTGAAGAAAACTTAACTTAGAATTTTGACATTAGCTTCCGATTGCTTCCGTCTATTATAGTTCAGCCTTAATAGTCGGAAGCAATCTGAAGCTAATGTCAAAATTCTACGTTAAGTTTTCTTCAGTACTCTCAAGTACTCAAGTTGCCCATAATAAACTTTTGAGAATGAAATTGCAAACAATAAAACCAAAATTTCGTTGCTTAGGAACTACAAATTTAAATGTACACAGCTGTTGAAATGAAATGTAAAATTTGTGTATGAAAGAACAAAAGAAAGAGAAAGAGCGAATCAATTCGCGTGAACGAAAACTGAACGAATCGAAGCGAAAATCTATTATGGTCGTACAATACAAATTGCATGTGTTCGCAGAGTTACGGAAGTGGTCGTCCGCAACCAGCTTCTATTATAGTTCAGCCTTAAGACTTTTGTGAATGGAAGCGATTTACAGCTGTTGAAGTGAAATGTCAACTTTTTGTATGAAAGAACAAAAATAAACAACAAAAACGAATGAATTCGCTTTTTCATAAGTGAGCAAAAGTGAACGAAAACTGAACGAAAACTGAACGAATGTACGAACGAAAAGCTATTATGGTCGCACAATACAAATTGCATGTGTTCGCACAGTTACAGAAGTGGTCGTCCGCAACCATCTTCCATTATAGTTCAGCCTTAAGGATTTCTATTGCTAAGAGAAATATTTGACAGCCGATCACAGCTGCCAATTGGTGATCAGGGATTTGTGAGAGCTTTCAACTGCAAATCGTAAGCAGATTTGTATTGCTAAGAGAAATATTTGACAGCCGATCACAGCTGCCAATTGGTGATCAGTGATTTGTGAGCGCTTTCAACTGCAAATCGTAAGCAGCGGATTGCAGTTGACATCGATGGTGTGTTCGAAGCAGTAGCGATTGCTTTGCAGTGTTTTTCTAGGATCTAGTTACATTTAGATAACGTTGAAAAGCTTCATTGGCAATTTTCTTTTTTTTTCTTTCGGCTGGTTAGTAATTAAACCGAAGCTTATAAATTTTAAAACAATTTTATGCGAAAATATTTCAAGTTTTAACGGGTGATTGAATAGGAGGTACTTTTTCAATAACGTTGTTTTTATGCCCTATCCCATAGGGGTATATTAGTTTTGATACATAGTTTGTAACATAGAAAAAATAAAATAGCTACACATACCTTAAAGTATATGAATCGTCTATACATCATTTTAACCCACGTCCACTTTTCGGGGCGTTTTCCTACAGAAACCATTTGTATACCCTACTCCATAACATATGAAGGAGAAAACGAGAAAAACTGCCGGAACAACATCTTGTGACATCGTCATTTTCACCATATGGGATGAGATAGGGTATTAAACGATCCTCATATATTTTCAGTTATAATTTGTCAACTGGCGTGTCTATATGATGTTTGTTTTCATTATGTATTCTCATTTCTTCATTAAAAAGCGGCCCTTACACGGTAAATCAATTGACATCATGCATAGTGTATGTGTGGATTGACGCTACCCCTTACACAGTTCAATCGATTTACGTGAAATTGTTTGATTTTGTGAGTTTTCGTAGTGTTCGGATGTGCGATGTGTGTTCGGTCTTCATCGTCCTTCATTTTTCCCCTAGCGCCAGTCATGTTTTCTATTCCGAACTTTGTCAATCCTACCCTTACACATTTCAAACAGCATGACCTTCATCATGCAAAATCAAATCAAACTTGTTTCGTATAAAAGCGTATAAAATACAGCGCGTCCAATAAATTAATCCGACTGACTGTGGTTTAATTTTGGGTTCTTGGCCTTAAAACAGCTTAACATTATGTTTTTTTAATCGAAAAATTGCTTTTAGCGAAGAAGCTCATTTTTGGCTAAAAGGCTACAATAACAAACAAAATTTCCGTATCTGGGATGATGAACAGCCAGAGGCAATTCAACAGCGCCATGCAACCCAAAAAAAAAGCACTGTGTGTTGCAGTTTATGGGCAGACGGCATCATCGGACCGTATTTCTTGAATAATGCGCAAGAGTGCGTTGTACCGTCAATGGAAATCGCTACAGAGCAATGATCGATGAATTTTTGTTGCCGAAAATTCAAGAGATTGGGGTAGCTGACTTGTGGTTTCAACAGAATGGCGCTACATGTCAAACAGATAACAAATCAATCGCTTTATTGAGGAAATGTTTGATGAAAACATCATCTCAAGAAATGGTCCTGTCGATTGGCCTTCTTTTTTGACGCCATTTGATTACTTTCTATGGGGATATGTGAAATCTCTTTTTTATCGATAAAGCTTCAATGGTTTTGAGCATTGAAGCTTTGAAAACCAATATAACTCGTGCTATTCATGGAATACCGGGCAATGTGCTTGAAAGAGTTGTCAAAATTGGACTCAGAAAATGGACCAGTTAGGGGTCAGTCTTGGGCAACATTTGAAGGAAATTATCTTTAAAAATGGTTCATTCCATTTAATGTTTAAAAACACCTCAAATAAAGAATTTCCTCAAGCACTTTGTTTTTTTGATTTTTTTTTTGTTTTATTTAAAAAAAAGAAGAGTCGGGAAGCTCCTATTGGATCTCCTGTTAATAAAAATTTTGGCGAACAATATCTTTCTGTTTTTCAATGACCATGATTTATTTTTCTGAAATAATGTTTCGCATTCCATCCAAATGAAACAAATTCGTTTCAATGAGGTGTGTTCACTTCACATCTTCGGTGAAATCTGACATTAGTCTAACCTCAACCTAACCTTAAGTATGCTTCATTCCCTCTATTCCCCTATACTGTAAAAATTACATTTTCGAGTAAGAAGATTAATTTATTTATTTTTATTGCAATTCAATGTCAATAAAAATAATTTCTGGAGATATGCCACCTGGTAACATTATTCGTGACATTGGTTATAACCAGGGATAGGATTATGCAAACATTGCCTTTTTTTTGGTAATCGTAAGAAGCTATCGACTTTATACAAATCCGTTTCATGTCCCCTGATAATTTGGATCAGACTATTTTTCATCAGATGAAAATGTTTTATTATGCAAATTGTGTTGTGTGAAAGTGAACCATGAAAGAAAAAAATGTTGAATAGCATATTCAGAGAACAAAACACCAGAAAGCATTGACGTCTTTCGTTGGTGGAACTTCAAAAACGAATTTATCTCTGATATGACGAAAATGTTCCTGGCATGTGATATACCATTACCATTATAAAGTCAATCGTCCAGAGTTCAAGTCTTTTTATAGAAAATAACCCCAATTGATATTGCCAGACGAGTCGACACTCAGAAAAAAATTACGTCGAAGATTGCTACCTAGAAGTGCTCCAAAAAATCCGATTTGAAGTAGGGGACGACAATATTTTTGTATCGATGAAACGACAGACAAAGCTGGCCGCTGTGTAACAAACCTATTTGTCGGAGATGAGAAGATGGTTGAGGAAATCTTTTAACGTCTGAAGTTCTGCAGAAAGTAAATTCAACAACCATTGCCCAGCTCTTTGATGATTCAAGGCGATTGTTGTGGCCAAATAAACCTAAAAGGGAAAAAGTTCTTTCGTTCGTAACAGACGCTGCGCCGTAAATGAAAAAGAGTGGCAAATCGCTATAAACCTTGTATCCAAAAATGATACATGTAACTTGCGTTGCTCACGGTGTACATAGAGTCTGTGAAAATATACGAAGTCACTACCCGAAAGTTGACACCTTCGTTTCGAACATGAAAAAAATGTTTTTAAAAAACCCATCCCGGATTGTAGTTGAGGAGAAAGAACCTGAATTGCCGTTACCACCTCAACCCGTAAGTTTTTTTTTTTGAGAAATAAAAATCGAATTCAAATTTGTGCATTTAAATTACAACAGGTGTTGACTTGCTGGGGTACTTGGCTAGAGGCAGCTATGTATTATGCAAATTATTTTGATCGCATCTAAAAATTCGTCAATGGTCTGGAAGACGATGTAAGCTGTGTTGTGTTTATAAAGGAATTGATTGAAGACATAAATTAAATTAAATTTTGGATTTTTGGTTGACCCAAAAAAAAAAAACAAATTTTCGAAAACTTAAAAAACAGGTAGTTTTGAGTATCTGTACTGTATACGAACTTTTATTTTAAACAAACATATTTTTTATCAAGGGACATCGATTGGGCAAGTGTTTCCGATCCTAAATAACATTAAAGAAAATTTGGAAAAAACGAATGGGTCGATCGCAAAAGAAGTGTTGAAGAGGTTCAATGCTGTTGTTAATGGATATGCGGGACTTGAGATTTTTGAGCAAATGAATGTTGTAATGGATGGCGACGTCAATTCCAAACTTCCAGAAAACGTTGAAGTGAATAATGTATAGAGCTTTAAATGGTCTCCACTTGTTTCTGCTTCAGTTGAGAGATCCTTTTGCTCCTTCAAGGCGCTTCTAAGAGACAATCGTAGAAGGTTGCTACCTGAGAGCTTCAAGAAGCTGTTGGTTGTTCAATGCTACTATAATTAAACGTTTTTTTTTTTATGTTAAAATTATCTTTATTTCGAAAATGCCTTTTTTGTCATTTTAAGAACTTTAGTTTGCCTTTTTTAATTTTTTTGGTCAGAAAAATCCTTTCCTTGGTTATAACCTATTATTTGCAACTTGTTGTAGCATTATAGGTCCGGAATACCTATTTGGAAGTAAAGGGTTTTTCAAAAGGGACGCTACAAAAGTAGAGCGACAGGGACAGCAAACGACGCCATATTTCTTGCCGCTCTTTTGACATTTCTCTTCAGTAAGGTTTGCCATTTGAAAATGATTCAGATTTTCATGGAAAAATCATCTTCAGCGATGAGGCTCATTTCTGGCTGAATGGCTTCGTCAATAAACAAAATATGCGGTATTGGTCAGGCAGCAATCCACACGTACTCCATGAGTCATCATTGCATCCCGAAAAAATTACGGTTTGGTGTGTTTGGCCGCCGGCCCGCGTCATTGGGTCGTACTTCTTCCGTGTGGATCAAGAACGGTACGTTACTGTGAATGGGAAGCGCTACCGTTCAATGATAACCGAATATTTTTGGCCCCAATTGGATGATTTGGACTTGGAGGACATGTGGTTCCAACAGGACGGCGCGGCGCCACAAGCCACATAGCGAATGTCACAATCAATTTATTGGAAACCAAGTTTGGAGAACGTGTTATCTCACGAAATGGTCCAGTCGCTTGGCCGCCTCGGTCGTGCGATTTGACGCCGTTAGACTGTTTCCTGTGGGGCTACGTCAAGTCTATGGCCTATGCCAACAAGCCAGCGACGATTGATGAACTTCGTACGAATATCGAACGTGAAATTGCAGCAGTACCGACCGATTTATGCTTGAAAACCGTCGAAAATTGGGTTCAGCGTCTGGACTTCTGCAAGCGTGCCCGTGGTGGCCATGCAAAAGAAATCGAGTTCCATACATAATGGCATCGAACGTACTTTCACAGGAATAAAGAATTTCATTGATATCCAAAACCGTTTTTGTTTTATTTAAAAAAAACTTTTTTAGCGCTCTTACTGAAAAACCCGATAAAAATAAACAAAGAACCATGCCCAATTCGCCCTCTTTCAAGGCTTTAATTGAATTTCGAATACAAATGATTCCTACAATGATGCCAACCAGATTTTTGTAAATAAAAATAAAAATATTATGATTTTGTTGCTTTCAAATCAAGAATTCCTCTAATTATTGATTTATGTATCTATCCATAATTACGTATAATTAAACAGTCAGAACATATTTAAGGCAAATTCACCATAAAGCAGTAAATTTTGTAGGCAATTCAGATAAAATCATTTCGATTTATGCGGAAGGGTCAAAGCTCATTAATCAAACTTCACTTCCACCTTTGATACAAAATATACGCCACATTAATACGGACGGATAAATTTAAATTTCTTATTACCATTATCGAGATACAAACAAAATTAAAATTTTCCATCACAAATGACAAACTATACGATGAATAAATTTTAAGTTAAAAAGAAACTGCGAGTCAGAAAAAAAGCGTAAAGTATTCATCACCATTATCTCATCAACCTACATCTGTTATGCATATATAGGTATAGTTCCAGACGACTACAATATCAATCTGTTAGTCATTAGAGTAACGCCAACGTCTCGGAACTCCTAATAAGGGACCCACCAGGCCAAATTACATCGCGTCAGTGTAGGTGGTCAACAAAATAACAATCTAACACATAAACTGTTTTCTCTCTGCTTATTTTTTTTTTTTTGTTACTGCTGTTTTCTGAACGCTTACCTTTTTGAGGTGACTCGAAAAGCTTTTAGCTTCGCAATATCTATCTTACATTGCGGAGGCATGCATCTAAATGATAAATACTTGTAGCCTCTGACAAGCTTAAGTTTACTTACTCTAGGGGTATGCCCTGATTTGGTGATATGAGTAGGTTTGGTGATTTAAAAAAACAACAAAAAAAAATATACAAATAGGTATTTCTAACCACGCATGGTAGGTGTTGTCGAAGTTATAATTGTCGATGACTTATACCTCAAGGTTGTGAAACTAAATTAAACAGCTAACTTCAGGCTACCAAATGAGGATGATATTAAATTATCTGGGTGTAGGTTGGTTTGAATTAAGGAGAAACTTGAATAAAAACCCCTTTTCAATGATAATTACAATTAATATGCTTCCCTGACTACGTCGATATATTTTGAAATACGCAGCTTATATGTGTTTGGCGTATGTGGGATGAGGCGGCAGTAAGTGATTGTTTTGCTTAGTTAGCTGGCTGTCAGTTGAAAACGGATGTGTCCATGTATGTCTCTTGAGGGCAATAATTAATGTTATTTATAAGCTCGAGTTGTATGTTTTCACAAAAAATAAAATTAAACTTTCGAGAGGAGGTCTAATGACAAACTTGGTTCATTTTACGGATGCACGTTAAAGATTCATTTTTTATTGAGCCAATTTAGATGGAACAGGAGCTTAATGATGAGGTCTGATGAAATTGTCTTTTGACGCAAGGCCTACAAGCTAAGTTGCAGGTGAAGACGAGAGCTGCCATTGAGCTCTATAGGCAACGAAGAAGGGAAGAACACCGGCTTTTCAGAAAGAAGAAAAGAGAGCAAGAAAAGCGCGCGATCGAGGATATAGAGAGGTGCCACTCCAGGAACGATGTTCGCAAATTTTAACAAAGTGGAAAACGTCAAAGCCAAGGATACAAGGCTCGAACAGAATCCTGTCAAGATGACGAAGGTAATATCGTAGTTGAGACACAGTCGATGCTGAGAATATGGAAGAACCACTTCTGCAGACTGTTAAACGGCGGTGTCAGGCAGAACGAACCGTTTAATATTGGCAACGACAGCGAAAACTGCCAACCGCCCGACTTAAGTGAAGTGAGGATAGCATTATCTAAACTCAAGCATAAAAAGGCCGCCGGAAATGACGGCCTTCCCGCTGAGCTTTATAAAGCTGTTGGAGATGACTTGGTAAGTAACATCCACCAACTCATAAGCTAAATCTGGTCGGATAAAAGTATGCCTGAAGAATGGAACCTCATCATCGTTTGCCCAATGCACAAAAAGGAGACCCTCTGAACTGCGCCAACTACAGAGGCATAAGTCTACTCAACATCGCTTACAAGATCCTATCTGCCGTAATATGTGAACGCCTGAAACCGTTTACCAACAATCTGATCGGCCCTTCAGTGTGGTTTTAGGCCAGGAAAGTCCACAACAGATCAAATTTTCACACTTCGGCAGATCCTGGAAAAAACCCAAGAAGTCCAAATCGATACCCACCACCTATTTATCGATTGCAAAGCCGCATACGACAGCATTTATAGAGACGAACTGTACAGAGCCATGTCTAGTTTTGGTATACCGCCCAAACTCGTCCGTTTGTGTAGGATGACGATGGAGAATTCTCGCTGCTCCATCAGGGTCGGAAACGACCTCACCGACACATTCGATACCAAAAAAGGATTTAGGCAAGGCGATGCGCTCTCATGTGATTTCTTTAATTTGATTCTTGAGAGGATTGTGAAAAACTCCCGGGCTAACACCAGGGGCACAATTTTCGAAAAATCATTGCACCGATTTTACTAGCACACGCTGACGATATTGACATCATTGATAGGACTCAACGTGATGTCATAGCCACGTTTGCTAGTATAGAGAAGGAAGCGGCAAAAATGGATTTAGCAGTAAATGAGGGTAAGACTAAGTATATGCTGTCAACACGAAAGGACACACAACATCGACGAGTTGGACAGAACGTCACCATTGACAGATATAACTTTGAGGTAGTACGGGACTTTGTCTACCTCGGCTCCGCTGTTAACTCTGACAACAAGATCTCGTCAGAAATCAAACGAAGAATTACTCTTGTCAACCGCTGTTTCTTCGGACAATTTAGTAGTAAGGCCCTCACTCGAACTACTAAGGAGATCCTATATAAGACCCTGATCATCCCAGTCCTATTCTACGGCGCTGAAGCATGGACCGTATCAAAAGCGGATGAAGAAATCCTTGGTCGATTCGATAGAAAAATTCTTCGAAAAATCTTCGGTCCCGTTGGCGTTGACAGGCTTTGGAGACGAAGATTCAACCAAGAATTATACCAGCTGTACAGCGACATACCCCGGGTCAAAAAACTACGTATTGGACGTTTAAGATGGCTAGGACATGTAGAACGAATGGACACCAATACTCCGTCTTCGATTCCCAGCCAGACGTCGGACGCAGTATGGGAAGACCTCGCCTTAAGTGGCGCGCACAAGTAGAAACCGACCTCAACCAACTTGGAGTGCGCAACCGGAGGCAGTTAGCTACGGATCGGGATAATTGGAGAGGCATGTTGGTTGAGGCCCAGGTTCATCCCGGACTGTAGCGCCACTTAAATATAAATAATCAAACAATCTGTACTGGTTACATATTTGAATTATGTTCTGAGATGGCAGGGAAACGATTTTGGATAAACGAGGAGATACTCCACAATAGAACTACCCCTACTGCGGTTTTTGTTAATCCACTGTTATTCTTTCACGTCAAAAAGGACATTAATAGGACTTTTGCTTACTGTTGGGATAAAACAGTATTCCTAAAATAAATGTTCGTTATTAATAGGGGGCAGCGTTGGTAATATAGAATGTCAGTTCAGTGCTATTTTTGAACCACACCAACAACAAAAACTTATGAACGTTAAATAATTAATAAACCAATCCTGTGAAGAAAGAAAATGAACAAAAGAATATCACAGAAGACAGGAGGATGATCATGTGTGCTGTCAGGTAGGGTACAGAGTAGAGTCGGTGAGGTAGAAAATGTAGTTCAAACAGAAAAGTGGAGTGATAGAATGTTCGGGTGGATTAAAAAGTCCAGGGGTCGATTATTGGACAACAGCAGGTGCACGTTAGGAGAAGAGTAATATAAGGGTTGGTGGACAACTTTTAAATATTTTAAAGATGCGCACTGAACGTTTAAAGGAAAATCGGGATGGGAATAGTTAAAAAAAATTTAAATTATTTGATATTACATTCTTTATAGAAAATCAACTATGATCAGACAGAATTTGTGGAAAAATTAGATACACAAGACAAGGTATTGATAGCTTTAATTTATCACTTGATTACTGTGAATCTAGGTTTACAAAAAATGGCTTTTTTGTGGCTCCTTAAAGACCCACAAGAGTCCATCAGCTAGCCTCAAATACGTGGAAAAAATCTCTTATATTGGCATGCACCTAAAGAACACATTAATTGAATAACAATTACACTCAATAAATCAAATTGCATCATTTATCTATTTGATCCGTTCAATCGCATCATCGAGTCACCACCAATAATCCGCCCCCAATAGTCAAAGGTCATCGTGGCAATCGACAACCGCCTTCTCCAACTCACATAACCTCATACAAATAGGTGTGGATTGTAATTGGCAATTCAAAAACGAAAAAACACACTTGTTCACCATCATCATCAGACCACACAGTGCAGTGTGCACTTAAAGATGGACGGATGGACGTGTGATAACCCACTGCACCGACGTTACATCACAGCTCCACAGTAGTTAAATTATTTTCAAATGAAATTTAGCGCGATGCCCTCCTACTCAATGTTATTGAATTCATAAAGATGCCGACAGAATTCTTGCAATAAAATTCGAAAGGTTTAAGCAAAGTGGAAATACCTCACAAATCAACTGCAATTACCACTTTGCATTTCACAAAGCAGAAAAAAAAACTCGGTTTGATTTAATTGTGTTTTTTCTAGCTCTCTATCTGCATGGTGTCTTACTATAATTGCGGATCATTTGATGGTGATTTTAGCCAGATAAAAGGGTCGACCACTTTAACTAATCAACGATGATTAATGGTCGTTTAATTTATAATTATTAGATTGAGTTTACTCGATTGATGAGGATGGGGTATGTAGGTAGTTACATAAGTGGACATGAGAACTGAGAATGTAGTGACCTTATTTTTCACAAGAACTTTAGTATTTCCAATCGATACTAAGAACCGGAGACAAATTAAAATGAGACATTGCGGATGTCATCAGCGAAAAAATTTGAAAATGCCGTCAAAATGTCTGCTTTTGATTGGTCGGTAGGTACTAATAAACTCAACAAATGTACTATACAGGATTAACGTTTTTAGCTAGTACAATATAACAATATTCCACTGCATGACACCCATCAATTAAGGCTGATAAAGGTTATAACGGGTGATTTTTTAAGAGTAAAGTTTTTCAGGTTGGCAGCACTGGTTAGTAATAGCGTCCAAACGTCATCTGTCAAAGTGAAAAGTTTTCCGTATACTCTGCCATTTAATCATGGCAAGACTTACAAACTAACAAATATTGCAAATTATTGAAATTTATTATCAAAATTCGTGCTCTGTGAAAAATGTGCACAGTTTGTTACGACCATATTATGGTCGTCAGAATCGAACTGGTGAATCAACAATTCGTGCTGTTATCACCAAATTTCGCGCCAAATTTACTTTGTTGGACATTAAACCATCGACTCGAATGCGTACAGTGCGTACCGAAGAGAATATTGCAGTGGTAGCGTCCAATGGTAATGAAGATCGTGAAATGTCAATTCGTCGCCGTTCTCAGCAATTGGTTACTCAACCACATGGAGTGTCGATTTTGGTTTGAAAGCCTATAAAATTCAACTTATGCAAGAATTAATGCTGAATGACCTACCACAACGTCTAATTTTTGGTGAATGGGCCTTAGAACAGCTCCATGAAAATCCGCTGTTTTATCGAAAAATTGTGTTAAGCGATGAGGCTCATTTCTGGCTCAACGGATACGTAAATAAGCAAAACTGTGGCATCTGGAGTGATGAACAGCCGCATGCCATACAAGAATCACCGATGCATCCCGAAAAACCGACAATTTGGTGTGGTTTATGCTGGTGGCATCATCGGTCAATTTTTCTTTAAAGACGACCGTGGAAGAAACCTTACCGTCAACAGCGAACGATATCGAGCCTTGATAAGCGACTTTTTTCTGCCCCAGTTGGCTGAGTTGAACTTGGTTGACATGTGGTTTCATCAAGACGGTGCCACATGCCACACAGCTCTTGAAACAATGGAAATGGTGAAGGAGGAATTTGGTGAGCAGCTTACCTCTCGAAATGGCCCTGTGAGTTGGCCGCCAAGATCATGCGATTTAACGCCTCTTGATTATTTTTTGTGGGGTTATGTAAAGTCGTTAGTTTATGTGGACAAGCCGAACACGATTGAAGCCTTACAGGGTAACATAAGACGCGTAATTCGTGGAATACAGGCCGAACTGCTCGAAAAAGTGACGCAAAATTTGAACATCCGAATGGACCACTTGAAACGGATCTGCGGACAACATTTACCTGAAGTTGTCTTTAAAACGTAAATGGCAAAGCCCTATTTATTGATTACAATAAAAATTTTGAATATTTGATGCAAATTTGAGTGTTTTATTCGATTTTTAAAAAAACTACGCTTAAAAAATCACCCGTTATAACTTGTTGGTTGTTGGTTTGTCAAATCATTGCGAGAATATCTATCACTGGATAAAAATATTGGGAGACACCTTCACATTTTACGAGACTTGCAACGGAGTTAAATTTTACAATTGAAACCCACATTTTTGGAGAACTGAATTTAAATGACCATCACCCAAAAACCATCATCTAAAATCTCGGATAGACTCACTAATAGAGGACCATCATTCGTAAAAAAAAAAACTGGTGACTGTGTGCTTTTGACAAGCATTCTGAAGGCGTCATCTACTTATTATGGACCTAAGTCTCCGAAAAATCCGTAAGTAGAACACGATACCTCTCTTGGCTAAGTGGAAATTTTCTGCAATACGCTGAGACTAAAATTTTTTGGATTTGTCTCAGCTGGGTATTTTGTATGTAAAGTGAATTTATCATTATTATAATCTGCAAGAAATGCCTGCGAAGGAAAATCTCTGAAAGACCCATAAGTTTAACACACATATTCAAATTTAAGAACCCAATTTACGAAAAAAAGAACACGACTGTCGATGTTGGTATTTTCTTAAACATAAAACCAGCATTTGATTGCTCTCGGTGAGGAATATCTAAATTTAAAACCAGAAGTCATGCCAATATTTTCGGGGTCGAAGCACTGAATCGATTAATCTGGAAATTGAACTATGATGAACCATTTAAGCTGCCTGACACACCAATAGAGATCGAAATGCATCGGAGGATACTTTTATGAGGAGGAGGAGGACGAGGAGATAATCAGACACTTTTACAATGTCAGGCAGTACTATGATGAACCATTTAAGCTGCCTGACACACCAATAGAGATCGAAATGCATCGGAGGATACTTCTATGAAGCGGAAAGTGGATTCAAATTTCAACACTGCAAAAGTATCAGAACTATATTTTGTGTATACACACTAACAAGGCGCATGAAATGCCCCACGAACTCAAGTGCAAACATATCCTTTAAAAAAAGGGAAAAACAAGGCTCTCATCTCATCATTATTTTGCACCGTCATGTGTACAAATATCAAGCTTACGATTGTTGTTATTAAAAATATAAGATATTGCAAAATTCAGTTTTTAAGATGAGCAGGATTACAGAGAACATAGTTGCTCTTCAGGACATTAAAACCATCGGCAATTCCAACTGAATCATTTTTATGGGTTAGCGCATTTTCTCCCAATTTTTGTAATGATTTCTCGAACTTCTTACATTATATGGATTTAGGGCTTTCATTCTGTCAGTTTTCGAAAATATTTCTCGAGTTAATTAGCAATACCCTTGACAATGACAATCTCTAAATATATTTTAATGCTGCTTTGAAGATTTTATTTTCTAGTTACCTTAGTCAAATTTGTCAGTTTTAATTTTATTCTAAAAAAAATGCAATTAATTGGAAATACTGGAGTGAAGTTCTCTTCTTCGAAAGTGGTTCCTTTGCGAAAATAAGAGATGCCACTTGCACGAAAGCATTTATTCCACAAACCAGTCGAAACTCTATTATCTGGGAATTTTCTAGCGGATCTCAGGCTAACCAAGGTTAGTTGAATACTTTCAATTGTGAAAGTGGCCATAGTTCTGGGGGTATTCAGCCCTCCAATTAAGACTATGAGATATTCTCAAAATGTTTCGCAGTGTTCTGATGTTAATGTCAAACCACCAAATAACTTTTTTTTTGAAAATTCTCTAAAAAACTACTAACTACTGAATATTTTCTCAAATTTATTTTTTTATTTGAAAGTACAGTCCTTCCGGTTAATAATGGAAAATAATTTCATTCAAATGGCTGCCTCGGCTGGCCATGCAGTAGCCTACACGATCGGTCCAATTTTTAAGCACATTATCGATTGTGTGCAGCTGTATTTCACCAACGGCGTCACGAATATTGTCCTTTAAAGCGTCAATTGTCTCTGGCTTGTCGGCGTAACACTTATCTTTTACGGCACCCCACAAATAATAGTCCAGATGTGTCAAATCGCAGCTCCGAGGTGGCCAAACGACATCAGCTCTGCGGCTGATAATGCGATCTTCAAAAACAGGGCGCAAAACATCGAGTGTAGCTTCGGCTGTGTATGCCACACAGCCGTCCTGTTGAAACCAAATGTTGCCAATATCCTCCTCTTCAATTTTAGTGAACAAAAATTCGTCCATCATGGCCCTATAACGATCCGCCATTGACTGTAACGGCCACTCCTTGCTCATTTTCGAAGAAAAATGGCACAATTATGCCTCTGGACCAAAATCCGCACCAAAAAGTGACTCGTTTTGGGCGTATCGGCTTTTCAATGTATGCGTGCGGGTTTTCTGTGCCCCAAATGCGACAATTTTGCTTGTTTACATACCCGCCAAGATCAAAATGAGCTTTTTCTGAAAAGATGGCAAAATCGGCATCTTCTCTAAGTCGATCGCAGGCCCACTTAGCGAAGCGAAAACGCATTGGACGCAATTGGACTTTGTATGGCGTCATACCAAGGTCTTCATGCAAAATCGTCTCAATGATGTCTCCGAAATGTTCAATTGTTGAGAACGACGGTGAATTGATGTTGATGGCGCTTCACGCACACTTTCTGCCACAGCAGCAATATTCTCGGGTGTACGCACTGTTTTTGGCTTTTCACGCTTTGGTTTATCGATGAGGATGCCAGTTTCTTTCACTTTTTTCACAAGATAACGAACATACGGAGCTGACGGTGCTTCTCTTCTTCCAAAATCCGTACGCAATTTTCGCACACATTCTGCAACATTACCATGATTTTCAAAGTAATGTCGCAATATTTCCCAGCATTGTTCAAGCGTATACACAACCATATTCGTTCAGCGGAAGGATAAAACTGATTATCTGTCAAATCAGACATGAGCTAAGTTTTACCATTCACGAAATAAGCACTAGTTGAAAAAAAAAAACGTAAGATGGCGGACCCTTTATAAGGCAACTCTCAACATATAAATTACTCAAATCAGTGAGCAGATGTCATTGCAATGGAACATCTACAATAAGAACAAGAAACAGTAAATGTCTTTGCAACTTGTTGTTCCCCCGGACTGTAACGTCACTAAGGTAAGCTCGCCAACTTTCTTCATAATCCTTATAAAGCTTAAACACACAAATTCATGTCGTGTAAATTCGATTTCACCAATCCTTCCTACATACACAACAAATACATGCGTCATCGCCCTTTCAAAAGACTCCAAAGCAAATAAGACTCTTTTCAATATTTTTTGCTCATATTTACACTTTCTCCACCAAAAAAAAAAAATCTGCTCCACAAAACCGATTTACTTTTGATCCCCCACGCACCCAAGATCAAAATTTTTCTCTTCGTTTTCATCCGCTTTATCAACACCATCAACCAGCGACAACGTGGTGGCGTTGTCATTATAAAGCCTGAAGACCCTCAAGGCGAACATCTAGAGTATGAAAACTTTTGATTTCACTTGGTAAAGTACCTACTCCGGATTCAGTCTAGCATGACCCCGCCGGCATCGGGACTGCCGTACAGAAGAAACTGATAGTAAAACTGAATGTGGGCCAACTGGAAGATTAAGCGCTTGTTATGTCTGCCCCTTCGTGGGTAATTTAAGATACAATAGATGTCGACGTTCGCAGGTACAATTCCATATGATGATGACAAATCTCAACTTCTTGTCGAGAGATTTTCGTTGGAGAATCATTTTCGGTCCTCAAATTCGGAAACCTCATGGCACAATCCAATAAACTTTCTAATCACACGGGAAACAAAAGCTAATTTCATCTAATTAGGTGTTATTTTGTCTAGTGGGAGGGCACATTGTGACACGACAAGGCTATTTAAAAATTGAAAACAAAAAAACTAATTTGTAAACAAAATTGAAACCTAGACGGCGCGTCATTCGCGTGTGTCGGTTACAGTGTCTCCCTTACCGAGCCAAAAATACGCGCTCAATGCTTTCATTTGAAGCAATTTGCATCTAAATAGACGAAAAACTATCCGTGGGGCATATAACCATTAATACAACTCATGCCTCGATATAATGGTGGTGGTATCTACATACAGTGGTTTGGTCCGCCACAACCGAAACCCATAAAATGACAATTTATTGACAGCATTTTTTCTAATTTTAACCCAAAGTACCTTTCGAAATGATTCCTTGTAACGAGTGTGTGGATGCGGACCACCCTTAGTTGAGATGACTTAAGGGGCAACCAAATGAATTGCATTTTTAAAATGTATTCCACTTTAACCGCAAGTGTTCCACGAGAACCAATAAAATTTAATTAATATTTCTTCCTACACAATATTAATGAATAATATTTAAAATTTTAAATGCACATTGGATATGGGCCAAATGTACACGCCCCGTTTTCGACTTTTCGCGCGTCCACCAGGGGAATAGTCGAAGAAAAGTATTTTTTTATTTTTTTTGTTTACTTATAGATTGTCGTATTGTCTTGTCTTGGTTTAGATATTTTGTATTGGCGAGAGCACACAGTTTTTGACCCTTCAGGATGGGCTAATGTGTGCCAAAATTGTTGGGCTCTTTTATATAGGAAAAGTAACGAAACCGTGAAATTTGTCGATTAGAATATCTGCATTAGCATGAAACACGACATGACGAAATAAGAATTAAAATGTTTAATGTGAGAGAAATTTAAAATGATTTTAAAGTTTTAAGAACATCGTAATGCAACTAAGATTTAAGTGGGATAGAATATCACATCATTCAACAGCTTTAATCACTTAGGGCCACAGGTGCCAACATATTCATTTCAAGTCACAATTCTGTCAAACCAGACGCCATTTTGTTTATAAATTTTATAAAATCGTAATGGCAACACGATATCCAGGCATTTTTTGGTTGATTTCAGAGAGCTCTTCAGACATTGGAATAAATTGGTTGATGCAAGCAGACCTAAAAGTCTGTCAAACCAGACGCCATTTTTTTTATAAATTTTATAAAATCGAAATGGCAACACGCTATCCAGGCATTTTTTGGTTGATTTCAGACAGGTCTTCAGATGTTGGAATAAATTGGTTGATGCAAGCAGACTAAAAGTCACAATTCTATCAAACAAGTCGGCATTTTGTTAAAAAATTTAAAAAATTAAAATCTTCAAGTTTACTATGCATAGATACATTCCAAATTTATGGATACTATTAGTTTTTTTTTTAATAAAGTTGAAACGAGCAGGAAAAACAGTACAAGAGAGTAAGAAACGACATTAGAGATAAAGACCTTTGAGAACCGGAAAGTAAATAGAAATGTTTGTCGTAGTAGTGAGGTAGGAGTAACAACGATTCTAACTCTAAGGGACCGACCCCTGACAAATGTCTGATTGTCAATTCAATGATTGAAATTACAACAACAACTTGTGTACAACAACACTATTTGGTTGGAATTACAGCTATTTCGTACTTTTAATTGTCATTTAAACATTTTTAAGTAAAAATTTTGGACTTGTTTTCTTTCGCAAAAGTAGGTGCAGATAGTCGTTCGATTGTAAATCCAAAACAAAACTCTGAACAAGCAGTGCCACCATTTACCAACGGTAAGGCATATATCCTCTAGGATGGGTGAAATAAAATTTAGGCCTCAATAAGATGTCTCCTGAACAGTTTGGACTATAGCAAAGTCACTAGTCCTGACAGAATTCTACCTCTTATAGATTCTTAAAAATGCGCACCCGAACTTTTACCCGTTCTTTGCAGATTATTCTATGTCGTATGAATCTAACCAAAGGAAAAAATTGCATACCTCAAAACTACAGAGCCAATGCTTTCCTGCCCTTGCTTCCAAAGGTAATGGAAAACAAATTAACAGCATGATTGTTGAATGGAATATAATCATAAACGATAGTCAATATGGGCCCCAAAAGAAACACTTAACTGGAGACCTGCTATAAGCTAAAGCTATGCAACCTATGCAATTTATGGAAATCTGCGGTGAAAAAACATGGTACCCTGGCTATTTAAAATCATTCGACAATTTGGCGCAGAGCTTTGTTAGTCAAGTTAATATGGTGCTGCTGGATGGAAAGATTTCTTAAACAAATTTATACAAGCAGATAGTAAAGCTGGTGTACCACAAGGATAGATTCTCACCCCAACTATATTTTTGCCATATTTTAGTAATCTCTTGGTACTGACTAGCACAAATGACACTCCTACTACCGGTACTATTGAACACCAACACAGATGTTAACGGACTTAGGCTAAATTGACTTCGCTACGGAACGAAATGCCACTATAGCCAGCACACGGTTTCCTCACCTCGATATCCACAAGGGGACATGGCGGTCTCCAAATCAAACAAATTGATCACATTGCGATAGACAAGAGGCACGCATCCAGTATTTTGGGTGTCCGAATATTCCGAGGGGCTAACATCGACTCGTACCACTACCTTGTTGTAGCCAAAGTAAGGATGCCAAAGATATCCATCACGATATCCACCACGCCACAAAAAAACAGATATACTGTGAAAAAATTTAATGTCGAAAGACTGCAATCGCAACATACCACCAGCATCTAATGTCGAAGAACAATGGCAACGATACCAACAAGCGATTAGATCAGCCGCAACTGATGTGCTAGGTTTCACGCGGCCACCAGCAAGAAACCCCTGGTTTGATGAGGAATGCCGACAGATGCTCGCAGCCGAGAACGAGGCCTACAAGGCTAAGCTGCAGGTGAAGACGAGAGCTGCCATTGAGCTCTATAGGCAAAGAAGAAGGAAGAACATCGGCTTTTCAGAAAGAAGAAAAAAGAGCAAGAAAAGCGCGCGATCGAGGATATAGAGAGGTGCCACTCCATGAACGATGTTCGCAAGTTTTACCAAAGTTTATAACGTCAAAGCCAAGGCTACAAGGCTCGAACAGAATCCCGTCGAGATGAACAAGGAAATATCGTAGTTAAGACACAGTCGATGCTGAGGATATGGAAGAACCATTTCTGCAGACTGTTAAACGGCGATGACGAACAACATTCCGCTGTCAGGCAGAACGAACCATTTAATATTGGCAACGACAGCGAAAACTGCCAACCACCCGACCTAAGTGAAGTGAGGATAGCTATATCTAAACTCCAGCTTAATAAGGCCGCCGGAAATAACGGCCTTCCCGCTGAGCTTTATATAGCTGGTGGAGATGACTTGGTAAGCAACATCCACTAACTCAAAAGCCAAATCTGGTCGTTGAAAGCATGTCTGAAGAATGGAACCTCAGCATCGTTTGCCCGATCCACAAAAAAGGAGACCCTCTGAACTGCGCCAACTACAGAGGCATAAGTCTACTCAACATCGCTTACAAGATCCTATCTGTTGTAATATGTGAACGCTTGAAACCGTTTACCAACAACCTGATCGGCCCTTATCAGTGTGGTTTTAGGCCAGGAAAGTCCACAACCGATCAAATTTTCACACTTCGGCAGATCCTGGAAAAAACTCAAGAAGTCCAAATCGATACCCACCACCTATTCATCGATTTCAAAGCCGCATATGACAGCATTTATAGAGACGAACTGTACAGAGCCATGTCTAGTTTTGGTATACCGCCCAAACTCGTCCGTTTGTGTAGGATGACGATGGAGAATTCTCGCTGCACCATCAGGGTCGGAAACGACCTCACCGACACATTCGATACCAAAAAAGGATTTAGGCAAGGCGATGCGCTGTCATGTGACTTCTTCAATTTGATTCTTGAGAGGATTGTGCAAAACTCCCGAGCCAACACCAGAGCCACAATTTCCAAAAATCGGTGCAACTACTAGCATACGCCGACGATATTGACATCATTGGTAGGACTCAACATGATGTCATAGCCACGTTTGCTAGTATAGAGAAGGAAGCGGCAAAAATGGGTTTAGCCTTAAATGAGGGTAAGCCAAAGTATATGCTGTCAACACGAAAGGACACACATGAATTGGCCAGAACGTCACCATTGACAGATATAACTTTGAGGTACATCGGGACTTTGTCTACCTCGGCTCCGCTATTAACTCTGATAACAACATCTCGTCAGAAATCAAACGAAGAATTACTCTTGTCAACCGTGGTTTCTTCGGGCTAAGAAGGCAATTTAGTAGTAAAGCCCTCACTCGAACTACTAAGGAGATCCTATATAAGACCCTGATCATCCCAGTCCTGCTCTACGGCGCTGATGCATGGACCGTATTAAAAGCGGTTGAAGAAATCCTTGGTCGATTCGAGAGAAAAATTCTTCGGAAAATCTTCGGTCCCGTTTGCGTTGACGGGCTATGGAGACGAAGATTCAACCACGAACTATACGAGCTATACAGCGACATACCCCTACTCATTGGACGTTTAAGATGGCTAGGACATGTAGAAAGAATGGACACCAATACTCCGGCTCGCAGAGTCTTCGATTCCCAGCCAGACGTCGGACGCAGTAGATGAAGACCTCGCCTTAAGTGGCGCGCACAAGTAGAAACCGACCTCAACCAACTTGGAGTGCGCAACTGGAGGCAGTTAGCTAAGGACCGGGCTAATTGGAGAGGCATGTTGGTTGAGGCCCAGGTTCATCCCGGATTGTAGCGCCACTTAAGTAAGTAAGTAAGGGGGGTCATTCCGTAACTTTGAAAATTATTATCACTCAGACGGTAGTCGAGACCTCAATAATCGTCTGTGATTTGACGATAATTGTTTAAAGTGAAGCAAATAAAGTGATATCTCGTACAGAAAGAACGACAATTGATCTTACGGGATGCAGGAGGTACCGTCGAAATGTTATCGTCAAACGATAATCACTTATTGAGTGTCCTGGAAACTTTTGTTTGAAGATCAATATTGAAAGCATTTTTTTTTTGTAAATTGTACGTAACCAACCTTCAAAGATATAAACAATGGCAACAGCTTTTATGCACGCTACGTAGGATATTTATTTGATATCTTACGTAGCGCGCATTTCCTACGTAGCGCATATTTTAGAAGATAACAAATTATTACAAAGTTCTCCTTTTAATTGGTGAAACATTTACACTTCCACTTTTTTTTAAAAGTATGCGAACACCTTTTGAGTTATTCACCAAGCTATTTTGAAACTTACTTTTGAAAGACAGATCATGGTAACAATCCCGTTGCTGCACATTTTGAGTTTACAAATTTTTGGAACAAAAAAAATTGTTTGTGCTTTGAGGTGGCAACTATCAACAACTGATATCTATGTCTAAACTAGCCATCGGATAATAAAACGGATGATAAAACATCCACACAAATGTTGTTTATCACATCAAATTAAGCAAAATTTCGCAAAGTATTAAGTGCAAACGACTCTTATAACATTTTGCTCTTTTTATTTCAATCATTAACATCAAAATACTGACATCAACCTAGTGGCAATGAGTTCATCTCTTCGAAACATTTTTCTAGATATTCAAATGCCTTTGTTCTCTGTCATTGTATCTTAATGAACCAGTCCAGACAAGTGTCTGTCGGCCACTTGGCGTTGCTTCATTACAAAAGCCAGCATTATACGCCTTAAATCTGTTTGTCTGTCCTATGGTTGCATTTGTTTTCCCTCAAACACCCACCATAATAAATATCTGATCTACCGATTCTATCATTTTCGCATCTACGTTAATAAACTCCATTCATTCTTAACCGATCGCTAGGCGGTTCTCAAGAGGCCTTCACATTGTCGTGAACATATGTAACCTAACAAATATAATACACACCACACGATCACACCATGGCGTCAGTGTCAGTTCTACTACCTCGGGGCAGGCGAAGAAATTATTGATCAGACTCTTGACGACTGTTTTGACCTACCTCATTGACACACAATACTATAAGATACTTTGCAGTAAAACTAATGCATATATCACACGATGTTACAACATTGACTTGTGCGTGCGCTTGGATTTGAATTTGTATTCCTTTACTGTTTACGCCAATATCATGGGCACAACTAGGTACCGTGCATTAATCTGTTCCATGTACGCTTGACAGTGCTCATTAATTTCTGCACTCGAGGACACTATTATGCACCCGAGAGGGAACAAATAAAAATAAAACATGCATCCAAAAACGCGATTAAAAAATAAAAAACAGAAACAATTGTTGCATCAGTTGGCTAGCGGACGCATATAATGGTGTTGGTCTCATGTGACCCATTTTGATTCGGAATTGGAATCGTTTCCCTCTCTATGGCATTCTCAATGTCAAGTTTGAATTGAAGTTTACCATGCAAATTATGATGATGATGATGAGGATGGTGGCGGTGGAGGTATCTATATCTCCAAGGCTTGCCTTATTGTTATTATATTTCTTGTCTCTTGGCAGCAATTTGTTATTTTCCTTTGTATTATTATTTTAATTTCATATGTGGTCTTGTCATTGTGGGTTCCGACAAACTTTAGTCTCCCGTCATGCATTTGATCGTTTCGCCTAAGGCAAGAATGACGCAATGATACCCCCAACTGATCGCGTGAAGAAACCCAAAACCAAAACATTATATCGTGACACAAAAAAAAAAATAAAAACACAGACTGCAACCACAGCACCACAAAGAGATGTATAATTTGAAATTCTTGTTTCGGGGAGGAAGTCCGTTCTTTGTATCTAATGAGTCTGCGTTAAGTAGCCTCGACATTGTTACAGTCCCACAAAAAAAAAAATAAAAAAAATAAACAAAATCGCCAACAGGCTAAAAACAACTGGGTGTGGAAAGTGGCAATCAAATCGTATCTAAGTACCTACCAACTCGTTTTCAGTTGACACACATTAAAAGTGTGACATTACGTTTTCATATTATACTGCATAAGCGTTTTTTTTTTTCTTCTGCTTCGTTGAGCAGGTGTTGCGTCGCAATTGAATTAATATAAACTATTCGATAGATGTCACTTGACGTTGATTGCTTATCAAGTGAGAATGATTTTATTTTATATTTGCATTGATAACAAATGTAATGCAGTTCAAAAATTAATTTGTCACGGATTTGCAAATGTATTCATAAAGAAATCATTACAAAAAAATGTTTAATCGTAAACGCTTTAGGACTTGGCAATAGCGGCCATATTTAAAAAAAATCTGTTTTTAATTTGATTAGTTTATTCTTTGTGTTTATTTCATTTGAAATCTACGTATCAAACTACAGTGTAATGACATCACTGATCAAACTACAGTGTACTGACATACTGATACCCCAGTGATGCCAAAACATATCAATCACCAGAACCACTGACATTTTCGCTAAATCAAAAATCATTAAATGTTAAGCGTGTTTTTTATTCTAAATCTATGCAGGCTTATTTTTTTTTTTTTTTTTTTAAATTCTGACATGCCTAAGCAGTAATATACACATCGACCTAAAAGATCTATTGTGCTTGCCGTCAGATGCTTTTTAGGTTAGTAGCGCTTCTACTTTCCTAATGTAGCTGATAATACTTTCAGCCGAAGATTTCCTCAATTCTTCGGGATTTAAGAATTCCCTGAAGAAAGATTCTCTTCTCATACCGTAAAGGGCCGGGCATTCACATATGATATGCTCGGCTGTTTCGTCTTCTTCTAGACATAGTCTGCACTCCGGTGAGTCGACTAGACGCATTTTGTTTAGGTGATATCGCAGACCGTGATGACCAGTTAGGTAGCCTACTAAGCTTTTGATATCGTGCCTGAGCAGATTTAGTATCTTGTTGGCATCTGATTTGAAGGGCTGAATAGCTCTTTTTGCCTGTCTTAGGCCTGGGATGTTTCCCCAGTATGAAACACATCTGTTTTGTTCCCAGTTTTTTATGACTAGATTTATGGCTGATTTGGGGATTGCACAGAAGGGTTCAGGTCCAATGAAGGGGGTTTCCGAACCTTTTCTGGCTAGTTCATCAGCTTTTTCGTTACCTTCAACTCCCTTATGTCCGGGGACCCACCATAGTTTGGTTTTGTTCCTGGAACTGAGTGCTTGGAGGGAGTTGAAGCAGTGTAGTACTGATTTGGAGTCAATGATGTGTGAGCTAAGGGCTTTTATAGCTGTTTGACTGTCCGTGAATATATGGATGTTTGCGCCTTTAATACCTGAGTTGTGTATTAGGTTTGCGCATTCTTTTATGGCATGGAGCTCAGCTTGGAATACACTAGGGTTTTTTCCCATTTTACCCCTGAGTCCATTTTAGAACCATCCGTATACCACTTTAGGCCGTTTAGGCAGTTTGGAGGGTTGTTGCTACACCATGCTTCTCTGGTTGTGATCTCCGTTGAGAATCTTTTGTCGAAGCATAGTGTCTTTGGTAAGCGGTCTGTTACCGCACAGATCATGTCAAGTTCTGGAAGTTCGGATAGAGGTTCAATTAGTTTTAGATGTTCACTAATGTTTAATTCTTCCGCTTGTGTCAAACTTGTGGAGAGGTGTTAGTCCTATTAAGGCTTCCATAGCCGCCGTGGGACAGGTACGCATAGCTCCGGTAATGCCCAGACAGGCAAGCCGTTGTACCTTGTTTAATTCATTTATAGTTGTTTTTTGGGTGACATTGTTCCACCATACTATTGAAGGGTATGTTATAATGGGCCTGACCATGATCGTGTAGATCCAGTGTGTGGTCTTTGGAGAGATTCCCCAGGTTTTGCCATACATGCTTCGGCAAGCCCAGAAAGCTTTGGTTGCTTTTTGAATTTTGTTGTTGATGTGGGAGTTCCAGCTTAGTGTTTTATCGAGGATCACTCCAAGATATTTTACTTCGTTGGAATACTCGATGTATGTACCATTAATTGAAATTTGGGTAAGATTTAATTTCCTCCTTTTTGTAAAAGGGACGATGATAGCCTTGCTGGGGTTTATAGAGAGACTTTCTTTATCACACCAGTCTATGACTATCTTAAGGGCGTTTTGCAAAGGTGTTGTAACTTCGTTTGGTTCTTTGCCCTTTATTATGATGACTAGGTCATCGGCGTATCCAATTATATTGAAACCTGCATTACTTAGGTCTTGAAGTAGGTTATCGATAACCAGAGACCATAGTAGGGGTGAGAGTACTCCTCCCTGAGGGCAGCCTTTAACGGCTGTTACTGATACTGAGGTCTGTGCTGATGAAGCAGTTATTTTCCGACTTTCAAGCATCGCTTTGATCCATTTGATGGTGGGATGATCTATTCTTCTATGAGTCAAAGCATTTGATATGGATTGGATTTATGGATGCAGGCTTGTTTACACATGAGAAAAAAAAACGTTAATCGGTGATCTGGCATCACTGATACTGAAACACGTATCCGCCAACAGATGGCAGTTTGGGGTTTTAATTTTTGCTGTGTCATTTATTTGTTTGTAAATATAAACAATTTTCGTTTTTCACTAATTCCACTACTACACTTATTGTAATATTTTGATTTTAGAGTCAAAGCAAATATAAAAATAATTTCACATCAAATTATTTCATAAAACATTGATTTTGCACCTATTTGGCAGCGTAATACCTACTGGTTGTGGTATCAGCTGCTATATTTTGCAATTTTATCATTTTCGACAGCCGTTTTCGATAAAAAATTAAAAAAATAGGTTTGGTAGCACATTTTCTATCCAGGCTAAGGGCGTAAGACTGGATAATTATCCAGGTTTCGCGAAATCTATATAGGCTAAGGTATTGTTGTATTTTACACGTAAATTGTGTGCTGAGAAAAAAAACACGACTGTTATAGAAATTATCTGACAACTGTCAAATGTACGAATGTTTTATTTCTTGTTCTGAAATATCTAAAAATAAAAAAAAGCCAGTTTTTGATATGGTAGGACTTTCTCATTTTTTTTTATAATTTGCGCGCACTCAAGGGGTTATGAATACCCTTTATCCCCACGTATTAATAAACGTTGATTAGCTAATCAATGATTTACATGACAGCACCTCCCATAAGACATACTTGCGCAAATGTCAATAGTTAGTCACTGATTAGCTACTCAGCGTTTATTAATACGTGGGTATCTGTTTTAAAACAGTGCGGGCGTTAAGGAAATTCGGAATAAGAAGAAAGGAGATAACTATGCACATTGGTTTTAAATGTCTGTAAGTTATGTTAAAATGGAAAGGAAAAACAGGGGGGTCATTCCGTAATTTTGAAAACGATTATCACTCAGACGGTAGTAGAGACCTCATGAGCAATCGCTCAATAATCGTCTGTGATTTGACGATTATTGCTTTAAGTGCAGTAAATAAAGTGATATCGTCGACAGAAAAACCGACTATTGATCTTCCGTGATGCAAGATGTACCGTCGAAATGTTATCGTCAAACGATAAACATCTTACGGAATGAGGGCTCAGAGTTTGGTAGAGCATTCGTGCTGTTCGGTCATGTACGAATCTCTGTATTTCAGCGTTCGTCCGAAGATAGGCTTGATGATAAACTGATTTGCATTCATAGCATAACGAGTATTGCGGCTGAATTGTTGAATGTGAGGAATGCAGCTGGCTATTTCATTTGAACATTGGTTGTTAAAATAGCGATAAAACAATGTAAGGCAGGAGATTTTTCGACTATGTTCGAGCGAAACTAAGGAGTTCGCTGTTCTTATGTCTCCTATGAGTTTTTTTCGCAAGCGTTTGAACTCCAGCTAGTAAGTGCAATGTTGATTTTGGTGCACCTGACCAGACGTGGGCGTTGAATTCCAGTTTAGGGCGTATAAACGCTTTATATATAGTGGCCAGATCAAAGGGGATGACATATTTCTTACATCGATTAAGTAAATCTAGACATTTCGCTGTGTTTTTAGGGACTTGGAATATGTGGTCGTTCCAACGTAAGTCGCGTTACTAACACACATACCAAACATGGAAAGCTTTTCGGTTTCTTCGACGTAAGTGACATTCATGGATAATGGCTGTAGATTATGGTTTCGCTTTAATGAAAGAAGACAGCATTGGGTTTTGGAAGCGTTAAATTCCACTCTATTAGATTTACCCCATTTAAATATGCTGTCAAGGTCAGAATTCAATGAGCTCAACATATTTGGACGTTTTGAGTCAACGTTCGAAGGTGAGGGACTAGGACCTGAAACGAATATGAGAAGCTGAGTGTACTGTCATCAGCGAAGGAATGAATTGGATTAGAAGTTGCAGACAGGAGATCATTTATAAAAATGAGAAAGAGAGTCGGAGACAAAACTGAGCCTTGAGGGGCACCAGCATTTATTTGGTGAGTTGCAGACCTGAAACCGTACAAAACAACTTGAATTGAACGTTTCGAAAGATAATTTCTAATCCATAGAAGAAGTTTTTCATCTATTCCAAGTGAACGCATTTTCGACAAAATGGCTTGATGCCAAACCCTGTCAAATTCCTTTGAAATATCAGGTGCAACAATTTTGCTTTCTCCACCATGGTGGATTGATTGGTTCCGCTTTTCGGTGAGACATGTCATCCAATCACCAGTAGACCTGTTGCTGCGAAAACCATACTGCCGGTGATTGAGAAGTTTTCGTGTTTCGAGATATTTCATAAGCTGACGATTTATCAGCGTTTCCATGACCTTGGAAAGAAGGGACGTAAGTGCAATTGGTCGGTAGTTGGAGAGAGAAGAGGTTTCGCCTTTTTTTGGTACAGGCTGGACAAATGCTGTTTTCCGTCTACTCGGAAAGAGTTCTGATGAGTAGGATAGATAGAAAAGCCTACGCAGTGGTTTTGCTAGCGTAGAAGAACACCTCTTCAGAATAATGGGGGATATACCATCTGGACTAGTTGGAGAGAGAAGAAGATTCGCCTTTTTTTTGGTACAGACTGGACAAATGCTGTTTTCCATCTACTCGGAAAGAGGCCTGATGAGCAGGATAGATAGGAAAGCTTACGCAGTGGTTTTGCTAGCGTAGAAGAACACCTCTTCAGAATAATGGGGGATATACCATCTGGACCTGCGGATTTGTGAATGTCAAGATCAAATAAAACTCTTGCAACTGTACGAGTACGAAAGTGGATTTTTCTCCATAAAATAATCTACGTTCTCAAGTACGGGAGGAGACTGGGCATAATCGGCAATGTAGAATTTACAGCAAGAAGATTGGCTTTGTCTAAAGAGCTGACAAGAGCTGACAGCTGGAATGTCATCGTGAACAAATTTTTTTTCAACTTTTTTTCCAAAAATAAAAGCTAATTTACAGTTTAAGAATTAGGAATAGAATTTAAGAATACATTAATAGCTTTGTTTACTGAAGATAAACTTAACACATAACAGGGCAGCTTTGTGAAATCTGTCAGAATACAGATCTGTCAAAACTCGAAAAAACTATGTCAAATGAGATTTTGAAGACGTATATTATTTTAAATTACGTAGTATTAAGGGCCAAACCCACCGAGCAACCGAAACCGAAACTTTGTTTTTCATTTTTTTTAAACTGCTTATTACTTAAAATTTGATGTGTTTTTCAGTTAAAAATACTTCTTAAATAAAAGATATTAATAAACCACACTAATCTCATCTATTTTTATTTCTTAAAGTCTTTTTATTTTGATATAAAACGATTTTATTTTTTTTCCGTACCGAAATTTTACTTTTTCATTTTGCAGTTTTGCAATTCATCGTACCGAAACTTGCAACTTTTTTTTTCATCGTTGAATTTCTGTTTGCCGAAGTTCGCAGACGTCACTTTTCTGACGTTCATACGGAAATACCGGGCCGGATACTCCTCCAATTTTGTTGAGATTCGGTAGAATTCTCCATTAATTTTTCGGTCTCGATTTAGGGGATGAATCCAATATTTGGAACGTTTTGTTCTATTCAGCATTGCAAAATATAACGCAACATATAACAAAATTTTCTTTTTTTTATAGATCCGCATTCTGAATTCACTGAATGTCAAATGTGACGTTTAATTTTTTTTTCAGTTTCTGTGCTATGTTCGGTGGGAATGAAATGTCATAATTGAACAGAAAAATGAAAAAATAAAACGAAGTTTCGGTTTCGGTTGCTCGGTGGGTTTGGCCCTTTGGACGAGCTTTGTAACGCTGTGCATAAAAGAGACTTAGTTCTTATATGTTAAAATTACAAAGCTTGAAGCTCTTTTATACTAAACATGGACATAGACATTTATGACGTAGTTATATCTACACAAAAGAAGGTACATAGAAACCTAGTCAAGATTGGATTGCTCGGTGTCGTTTTAACACATTAAAAATAATTACAGACCCATTTTTATGTCAAAGGGTGTCCACTTAAAACGCAAACAAAAATCATACACTGAAAATATATTAAATACCGATTTAGCATTAAAATTATTTTGTTTACAAATCTATTCCACATTGATTAAGCGACTTAAACAGCTTGTCAACGATGGTAATGCTCATCAAATTATTTTATTTTTACCTTGAATAGATTTATTAAAATGAAAACACCTACAACTGTCGTACTAGATAATCATCTTTAATTTAAAAAGCATTATTGCATGTCATTGGCGGCCCATTAAAATTGCATTTGCTGGCAAAATTTAAAAACTATCTAGTCCCTGAATATGTATTTCTTGTCAGTTTGAAACAAAGAGAATCCGGTTCGATGTGTAAAAGTTAAGCATAGTAATGCTGATAATACAAATTCATTATGCCAACTGTTTACCATGAAGTAGAAATTGATTGTTGAATTTTAAGATAGTCACGTTCGTAGAAATTAAAAAAAAATCAAATATACACATGCAATGAATGGAATATGTTCGGGTGGTACTATGGCGTATGAGTGATTTTTTTTCAGTGACTGCATCTAACAACATTGAACCTTGCTGGCGCTAACCAATTCGTAATTCAAGTAAATATTTGAACTCGACTATATTTTTACCAAGCGATAGCTTAAGTGGTGCCAATTTATCAAATTAATGCACCATCATACACAAGCTGTTGAAATCGAAATATTGATTACCAGTACCAATTTGCATATATTACTAACGAGTTTTTTTTTTATATAAATATCTGATAAATCAAGATTAAACCATTCCCTTTAGCTTTATCAGTTGTTTGGGTTTATTTTTGTTTACTAATATTCAGCTGTTTCGGAAGATCCGGTTTTACATACCTGAAAATAAAAGAACAAAATAAATTATGTTAATGTCGATATAAGAAAATTTGAAAAAAAAAAAAATACATTTTGAAGGCACAACCTCGTACTACTGAATGACAGAAAAAAGCTAACCAGCGACGTCCATGTTTACTACTACTACTACTACAACCATGTTTATGTAGTTTAATCCAAGTCACTGAGACTTTGAATTGATAATCAAATAATTTGCTAGGTGTTAGGAAATCAAAACTTTGTCCATAAAAAATTAATACCTTTAGCACATTCCATTGAACTTGACAGGTTGAGCTATTGTATGATGTTAATTCTTGTTTAACATTAGTAGTCAATTGATTTAGCGCCATTAGTAATTTCAAGGCTGATGTCGAGATGCTTTCAAGTATCAGGAAATCTAGTACTTTGTTATGCTATTAGTTATCGTAATAAAATAAAATATTTTAAGCATTGGCATAATAAATAAGAATGTCTTCTGAATTTTCCCCTGCTCTATAAGCGGGAACAGCTGTTCCTATTTCTGAAGCGGTCAAGTCAGGAACTTTAAGAAATACGACAGACAATTCGCGTGAAAAATGTTGCCAACTTTTGAGAAAATTTGAGAAATGTAGACGATTTCTTATGTGTGACAGCTCCAGATCGCTTTAGAGTGGCCGGCATTACACCTTTCTTCCTCGATGCGGTTAATCCTGCGCCGTCTCCTCCAGATGCCAGCAGCCTATTTGAGCTAGTCCCTACTCTGCCTTGCAGAACCGTTTTGGAGCAGCTGGGTGTCGACTCAGTTTTGGACTTGTCCTTGGCTGGGAAGACACTCGCTTTCTTGGGGTTTGACTTCTCAAGGCGGACTGCGATATACATTCCTTCCTTGGTCCGGTCAAGTTCCCATCACCAGTTTGGTTGTGCTTCCTGTTTTTAAGGCTGCTGCGCCAAGCTGCCTCGGTTGATTTGTCAATCTCCCGAGCCCTGTTTATCCGAACCGTTTCCCTATCCGTTAAGGAGTTGGGTTCACGGTTCCTAAACCTACTTAAACCTTAAACCTAACAGACGCCGCGCATTCCTGCGTAGTTTAAGTAGGTCCTCCACCGTGTCTGACTGCTCTACAGTGTTGCTCACCGGTTTTGTCTTCGTAAAAACAGCGACTTCGGTAAAGTCCGAACATGTACTGTCTTCCGACTTATTCAGCTTGTCAACAACTGTACATAAACTGTTTAGAGTCGAGTCTGCCTCTCCCGGTGACGTCGTCTTGTCTGCTTCTTTTGCAGGATCCAATGCTACCGACCCGTGCTCAGATAGGCTCAGGCATACAAGAGACACTGGTGGTCGCATGAGATCTTCCTCGCTCTCAACTTCGGGGAGACAATCTTTGGTGGGGCGTAAGCACAAGGCACGCGGTTCAAAGCTCGACTCTCCAGAAAGTTGAGGGCGTTCTGGAGCCTCCGTTTATCGTTGTCCTCTAGTAAGGGTTTTTTTCAACTTCCATATCGTCATTTTACAATTCAGGACGTTTTTTCCTGATTGACGTCGTTGACGATATGGAGAATTTGGATGAGCTGGCGACGGACCGGTTGTCATCGTTCTCAAGAAATAGTTTCCCAAAGTGAATGTCTATCGTTCCTTCGCTTCCCTCAACCGAAACTGCCTTACTAGGCGTTGGCTCTTGGAGTAGAAGGTTTTCTTCTTCCTCCGTCATGGTCATGTCTTTAGAAATAGTTTCCCAAGGTAAATGTCTACCGTTCCTTCGCTTCCCTCAACCGAAACTGCCTTACTAGGCGTTGGCCCTTGGAGTAGAAGGTTTTCTTCTTCCTCCGTCATGGTCATGTCTTTAGAAATAGTTTCCTAAGGTTAATGTCTACCGTTCCTTCGCTTTCCTCAACCCAAACTGCTTTACGTTGGCGTTGGCTCTTGGAGTAGAAGGTTTTTTTCTTCCTCCATCATGGTCATGTCTTTAGAATCGCTTTTTTTAAAGTCCGTGGTTCCCGATTCATTAGCACCAGTCCCTGTTTTTGTTTTGTTTTGTAGTTCAATTTTGGACATGTCATACTGAATTCACCCCCTGTGCACAGAAAAGGGGAATTACTTGAAACTAGAGGTCCCCAGGGCCCAGGTATCTAGAGTTCACCTTTAGAAGACACATAACGTAGTGCCATTCATCCCATCGGCACGGCTGTTTGACACCGGGGATTACGTTTTTTTTTCGAGTGTTTCCCCTCTAGATCCGTTATATTTCGTCTAAAGCAGTGGCACCTCGTGCAGGATGTGGTTTTTCACCACGTATAACGGTCTTAGGAACCATGTTCCCCTGGTTTTCTTCCCAAAAACCTTCACCACCTACTGGGTACTAACGAGGCGGTTGCGACAATAATTTGTATTTGTTTTTTGTTTACGTTTAGGTTGTTGAGGTTTTATTCGATCAACGGGCTTCTAAAATTGTCATTCCTAACCCTTTCAGTCGCCATCATGCGTCAAATGGATGTTTTGTGATCGCAACTCAGCGCGCATTCTAAAAACGCTCCAATGTAGCCCAGTTGGTTGATATCCCGGACTGAAAATTAATTGCTACATACGTCACTACATTCAGACAAAGAAAAAAACAGCTAGTGTGACAAGACAAAGATCTACAGTCCCTTGGCCCATTAGATCGCCTTAGAACATTGAGTCAGTAAGGGGTTTAATCTTGAAAACATATGGTTCCAACAGGTCGGCGGAACGACTGACACTTCAAGAGCTTCCATTGATGTTTTGATTAACACACTTCCTGGAGTGCCTTATTTTAATAAAGTGCGATTAAGGGCCGGTTTGTTCACTGTCGGTTTACATTAACTGACGGTTATTCCAGCCGATAACCGACGAATTTTCACCAAAAATTTAATCGGAGAATCCACGGCTAGGTTAGTTAACCCGACAAATCTGTAACCGCCCGATTTTGTTCGGCTCATGACATTTAACCGATGTTTTTCTGAAATTTTGTTTATTCATGCTTGGTTTCGAGAGTGTATTACTTTTGATGTGTCATTCACAGAACAACATTCCGTGCAAAATCAGAGAAATATTCGTGTGATATGTTCTAACTGGCGATGGGTTAGTACAAATATTTTTTTATATTGATTTTGAAGAAAAAAAACAGAAACAAACGGTTAATAATTTTTCGAAATTCAGCACATATGTTAAATATCAGACATTTGCTTATTTAAGGCAGCCGAAGTCCAAAACACATTGAATTCAATCAACCTGTTGTGTTTTTTTTTAATTTTATGACGGTCTGTTATAAGCCGGATAAATGTAATGAAACTCATATAATTTGTCCACACATCGCTTTTGTATTAATTGAATATTCAAGTGGTTTTTGTTTTCTGAATTTTTAATTTTTATTGCTTCGGTAAGTAATTTTCGATTTACGTCGACCCTGCCGGAACCAACTAGGAAACATATATTTTAATCCCACCACTTGTTCTTACAAAAATTACCCCAATAACACAACACAGATAATAAGAAAGATAACCCACAGAATGAGTTTGACAGATAAACTGGAAAATGGAACGATTTATCGCACATTCACGGTTTGGTAACCGAAACGAAAAATGTAGTGAACAAGCACTCTTCGGTAATCGCAGATTCTTAATCGTCGGTTAAATCAAAACTGCGGTAACCTAAACGTCGATTTAACCGGCAGTGAAAAACCGGGCCTTAATTTGGTCATACGCTTCACCAATTGGAGCCCTTGTGATATTTTTTGGGGCGGTTTTGAAAACCCGTGTTTCCCAAGGATCTAACAAGGCATGAAGGCCAACTTCCGGGCAGAAATGGCCAACACAGCCGATGGATGTTTTGAGGAAAAACTTCCCGGAGAGACTCATCTCAATAATGAGCGATTTGGAGTGACCATCCCGCCCTCCGATTTGGCTCATTGGATATTTTTTGTTGTGGGTCCAGTAAACGGCTTAGTACATGACAGCGTAACCTCCCTACTAACAATTATTCGAAGCCTATAATTTGCTTCTGTATGGCCTTTTATAAGAAAACTAAGATTTTTCTTTAAGGCTTCTATGTAAAGAAGTCTTATAGAAGTAAATAGCTTCCTAGAAGCGCGCCAAATGTTTTTCCATTAGACTTCCTACAAGTAATATTGCTGGAGTGCTTTATCAAAGCGAAATTGTTAGTTGGGCTGCTTGACATGATTTTCAAAACTCCCAACATCAATAAAAAAAAAATCTGTTAAACAAAATGGGTTTTATGCGTTTGAAAAGCAAATTGTGGTGCCGTACAATTTACTTCATTTTTTTAACCCAATTTCGTATCAGAGCGTAAATTCGTTCAGGAACTATAGTTCATGTCGTAAACTTGAAAAAAGTAACATATTTCTGGTAAAAGTGATGCCAAATACAACTTGTAATGTTTAATATTGATCACAAGCTTAGAAAATGCCAAAAGGGGATTCAAAATACGTTGGAGTGACCAGAAACTTTTATGAATTTTCATAAAAAAAATAGCTTGCTAATTCTTTAACATTATGACTACTAACTGAAAGGATATATACATATTATGAACTTAATCATCCCCTTGTGAAGGTTTACCTATGGCGATGTTCTCTTCTCTATAACTTTCCATAAAATAAATCTGTCAACTAAACCCGAGCATTAAGAACTTAACAGTTAAAGCATATTGATATATAGGTCAACCTTAGATAAAACAAATAATTCTAAAAGTATTTAATTTATGAACTATTCCAACGCCTACATTTTCTATATTTGATCAAAGCCACCTGATTTTATCTACTTAATATTTCGTTTAAAGCCTGAAACATGACGTTGAAAATAAAATTACTCAACGAAAATAAATCAACCAATTTTGACACATCCAACTGAGAGAATAAAATAACCTGGACACTCACACGTTAAAGTTGGAATTATTCCAAGAAACACAAAGAAAAGAAAAAAGAAAAAAGAAAAAAAAAAGTTTTTACTTGAAACACAAATTCGCAGAAAGGTGGCAAAGCGTAGAATAGATTGGTGGATATATTTATAGATTTACTACTAGACAATCGGATAAGAAATATACATCCACACCAACTCGAAATGTGTGTCATATGGTAACCATTTTTTTTTTCTACGCTAGAAGATGCTATATTAACATATTCGATATACATTTTCAATTTTTGTAGTAATACATGAATAGATAATATTCTGATGGATGATAAGAAAATAAAACTAATGGAAAACCAAAGTTTGTTCACTCTTGTTTGGTAATGGTGGTGATGTTGTGACGTTTCAAAAGCTACCAACTATCAAGCGTGGTGATGTAATCTTCCAAACTGTATGTATTCGTAATTGACTGGTGGGCTGAATGGGCAGCATTTATTACTGTTTTTGACAATTCGAATTGACAAATAACTAAAATACGTATACCTTCTAATGCCGTTTGTCTATTGCGTTAAAAAAAGGTGTAAAACTTTATCCGCTGGTTAATTTTTGACATTTCTGCTGTGGTAAACAAAATTTGGCTCTTTGCTGTGTCAATTGGATTAAATGGGATATTATTTAAATGCTATTTTTATTAATTTCCCAAAAGAATTGCAACAAAATTCCTTTCTATATATTATTTTCTTGTAATAAAAAATACTGAATAGACTTTAGAGATATCATACAAAAAACCTTAACTATTTAACACACTAGTTATAAGGTACTTTAAATTAAAAGGTTGCTCTAACATATTTTCAATAATAGACACTTTTTTAACATGGCGCTAATTAGTGTATGCTAATGGACATTCCTCTGAGGCCTCTAAATCAAACTCACCTAAAAAGTGACATAACGCTAACTCTTTCTTATATATTTAAAGTGAGGTTTCTGTCGCTTTAACTTTAATGCAGAGTGGCAACGCTAAAGTACACTTTTTGACGATTATAATTACCAAAACGCATGAGTACGCGATTAAATAATTTTAAAGTGTACTTTAAACGTCTATAAATTTGCGCCATTGACATTAAAATATAATTGTTGTACAATTTGTGTTCATTTTTAAGGATATCCATTTTACTTCGCTCAAATTACACACATTTCGCATACAAAATATACCAAAACAAATGTAGTCATAATATTTTTGTAACCATCCTTTTTTAAAAACCCAATTTTAGTTAATGTTAAAACTTTGTTTACATTTTCTGTTATGAAATACACATTCTTTGCTTTTCATTTAAATCTGAATGCTGTGCTATTTTCCCACATATGTGAACACTGGTATGCTTTCCATCACTCTCACTCCTCAGTAGGTATACCAAATGTCAAAAATTAGCCACTGGATAAATTTTAGCGAGCTGTTGAGCTGGTTAAAAATTTGAAGTCTCTATTCACCACACTAATGTAAAAATTATCCACTGGCTAACATTTTAACGCAATTGGCACACGGCCTAACTTTAGAAAGTGATTTAAAAAAAATAAAACCTAATCTAGCATTTATAACAAATAATACCTGTACTGTGGACTTGCCAAATGATTATCTCTTACATTCAACATTCAATTTTCACCAATAAATTGAGTCGGGTTTGATTTCATTCTCAGACTTGATACTTATTGAAAGTACTGTATGAGAAATGAGCACATTTAGTCCGTTTCAAAGATCAAATCACATTGCGAACAGTCGTCTGCGTTTTTTGTTTTCAAATGATACGCGCAGAAAATTAATTTTTTGTGTTTCTCAAATGTGAGGATGGTTTCCAGGCCTGCTGTTGGTGTGGTTCTCATTGCACTAGTAGCGTCCACACATGCTATCCTTTGTTAAGGTTTTTTTTTTCTAGAGATATAGAACTTTAGGTTGGCAACACTATTTTAAATGGCTGCCATTTTGTCAGCTGTCAAGTGATTTATTATATAGTCCGTACCAAATCAGTTGGCCAATCTACTGCGCAGGTCTCTTAAAATTTATTTTACAATATCTTAAATTTCCCTTAAATCCTCTCTCTGCGCAATCGACCGTTGGCAAACTGATTTGGTACGCACTATACCCTATCCCATAGGGGTATATTAGAAACATAATTTACCTACATATACCTCAAAGTATATGGATCGACTCAGAATCACTAGCTGAGTCGATTAAGCCATGTCTGTCTGTCCGTCCGTCCGTCTGTATGTCACCGATTTTTAGGCCTTAAATTTTGAGCTAGGAGAATGAAATTTGGTATATAGGATTCTTGTGCAGTGGTGCAAAGCAAGTGTAAACAATTTTGAAATCCGCCCCCTGCCACGCCTCCTTTTGAGAAAAACGTAGTTTTTGGCTTAACCGTAAAGAAATTTGAAAAAGTGTCTGAACAACATATTTACAGAATATCAATATCTATATTTCTTCCATATAAAGTTTTTTTTACCATGCCCACTTTTTGGGCGCGTGTTAAGTAAAAAAAAACGTTTTTCGGTACATTTTTAAAATATTTGAAAAATTTTGGGATGCAGGATCATTGGTTATGATAATATAAAGATTTGGTTCTGAGATTATTTTAACCAACGCCCAATTTTTGGGGACGTCTTACAAAAACCATTGGTATACCCTACTCCATAGCATATGCAGTAGAAAAACGATGTTTTTTGTCAAACAACAAAAGATTCTGATAAACTGATTCAACAATATGTTGTGACTATGACATTTTCTATATTATATGTGGACTTTACTTTTTGGGGCTATTAATTTTAGGGATGGCATAGCGGATTATAGCCTTCTCATATGTTTTTTAGTTTGGTTCGGCATTTCAACATGAATAGACTGACGTTTGAATAACGCTTACAAATTGTGCAAATTTATTTTGAAAATCATGCTTCTGTTCAGAATACGTATCGCGAACTACGTCCATTTTACATAATCGTCCATCAGAGCAATTAATTCGATTAAGTATGGAACGTTTTCGCAACACGTTTACTCTAAAATGACAATACGCATCCACAGAAATGTCGCGTCGTACAGTGCGTACAGAAGAAGTCATTTCTGCTGTAGAGCTTAGCGTAGAAGACTCGAATCAGTCTATCCGCCAACGTGTACAGGAATTGGATATGTGTCCATGTACTTTATGGAAGATTTTGCGGAAATATCTTGGTTTACAAAATCCAACTCGTGCAAGAATTGAAGCCACAGTATCACCTACCAAGGCGTAGATTCGGTGAATAGGCCCAAAAAAAGATTGCCGTTGACTCCAATTTTTATAAGCGAATTTTGTTTAGCGATGAAGCTCACTTTTTGCTGAATGAATACGTCAATAAACAAAACCGCCTTATTTGGAGTGATGGTAATCCCCAAGTTTATGTTGAGACACCATTACATCCACAAAAACTGACTGTTTGGTGTGCTTTATGGGTTGGTGGAATAATTGGTATACCTACTTCTTTAAAAACGATGCTGGCCAGAACGTTACAGTCAATGATGACCGCTATATAGCCATGATTAATGACTTCTTCGTTTATCAGTTGAACAACCATGATATGCAGGAGCTGTGGTTTCAACAAGACGGCGCAACATGTCACTCAGCTCGTGCCACAATTGATTTGTTGAAGGAAACGTTCGGTGAACGAATAATTTCGCATTTCGTCCTGTGAATTGGCCTCCAAGATCGTACGATTTTGCGCCGTTTGACTATTTTCTGTGGGGATATGTGAAGTCGGTAGTCTGCGCCGAAATGATTGACGATTTGGAGGACAACATTCGCCGCGTTATTGTCGATATACGTTGGAAAATGGTCATCGAAAATTGGACATCCAGATAAGAATAATTCCGAGCCAGTTGCGTCGGTCAGAATGCCAGAAATTATACTTAAATAATAATGCCAGAAGATTATCTTTCTAATAAAGTAAATTTCACGTCAATTTAAAAAAAAATCATGTTTGTTTTATTCCATTTCAAAGTTCTATGCCTCTTAAACAAAAACACTCATTACCTTGTCATGTTTTTCAGATCGATGACTTTATTTGTGGATTGCCAGCAGTCAAGCCATCCATTAGTTAATATAGGTCTTACAATGGCCGTGAACATCCATAGAATAAGCTTGGGTTTTGGGCCCAGGTTTTTCCGAATATTAAGTTAAACGTTTAGAAAGCTAGTGTGGCCTTATTTGTGCGTTTGCAGTTGGCACACATTTAGCTTCCAGTTGTGTTTTGTGTCAAGAATAACACCCAAGAATTGGATAATTTGAGGGTAATCCCATTGATAAACTGTAGGTTAAATATTGGTAAGGTGTTTTGGGGTTGATGCCAAGCCCACATTGTTTTGTCCACTCGTTGAGAGTTTTCGATACATGGTCTAGCAGCGCACTAATAGTGGGTAGGAATTTCCGTTTAACTAGTATCGCTACATCATCTGCGTAAGCTATGACTTTTACCCCAATGCGTTGAAGACTATTGAGCATCTCATTAATGACGAGCATCAAAATAGAGGTGAGATGACGCCACCTTGTGGTGTGCCTCTTGATGCGACCACTTTGAGATGTGTGTCTGTCAGCTACGCATGTAGATATCGATTAGTTTTTTAAAGGTCTTTAATGCGAAGGATGTAAGACTTATGTACCTTAAGTCCTTCGCAGTCATATAGATAGGCTACCCGGATAGAGACTATCTTTACTTTCCGCCAGCATATAGAAACGTAAACGCATTTTAAACTACCAAAAAACAATTTGTGTAGGAAAGTTGTTACTAGGTGTTTCAATTTTTGAAGCATAATCGGAATAATACTGTCGATTTCGGGGGATCTATAGGGGGAAGGAGTCAATTGCTTAGTTGATTCTTTCTAAACTAACCTCCGTTGTCACTAACGCATGGTTGCCATTGTACACGGTTGGGTCTAGATTCCTACCAGAGTAAGAATCACATCCTGGAAAATTGGTTACAAGTGATACCAAATATATCAAATCTTGTGTCTTCTTTATTTAACAAATTTATATTAATTGTGATCTGATATCCAATATAAAAAATCCACTTCTGTTAATATTCGAGTTGCACCGGTTTCCATCCATGTTTTGATTTAAGCTCACTCATCAAGTGGTGACATATAGGATTATTCCAAGAACACATAAAACATAAAATATATTTTGAACCTCCATACACCCCATAGATAAATTACTATAGCGACAGACACTTCGATATGACACTTATTCATAGAACAGCACGTCCTAAATGATCCAAAAACCAACATTAAATTATTTTCAAAAAGATATCACAAACAAAAAAAAAATAACTATGACATCGTTCTTGAGACATCTGTGTCGCATTTTCCTACTACGGATTACCAAAGCTCCATAAACAAAAGATTCGTGCCTCGTGAACGGCTCCTTCTATTGTCACAACATATATACATGTCACAGCCCCCCACTTGGTTGTCAGAATATCTCAGCTTTGTGATCGGAATACTTAAGTGCGGAATTTTCACGTCGCAACAACACCGCGTCTTAAGAAGCCGACCTTTTTGAAGCTCAATACAAACAAAAAAAAAACAAAAACCTGTCCAAATGTGGGATTCGAGAAACAGTGCGTCGTAGTTTAAGAAAATAGAAACCGTCAAAGCCCACCTACTGTCAAAGAGTCACAGTACATTGAGTAGCAATAATATTCACTAGGTACGCGCGTTGCGATAACGATAAGTTTATTTCATATAATATTCGTCAGCTATTCAGAGTCCCCTAGCAGCGCTCAATTAGCGGGAGGGGCACCAAAAACGATGTCTAAACGTTGGATTACTTGTACTGTCCGAGGGGACTGTCAACAGACGATAAGTACGATAAAGCGTCGTTCAATTTGCTAGCAAGATTAATGCATTTAGTAACAGTGCAATGGAAAAATTGCATTCGATGAACGAAGACACTTTGAGATATCTTGACGATTGAATTAAATTGCATGTTGGCGTGTGGCTTTCGACAAAGAATTTCGAAAAAGGAATGCAAGAACGATATGGTTAGTTGTTTTGTTGCTTTTTTTAATTATTTACTATGGGGTGTGCTTAGGAAGTTTATGATCACAATTGGCCTTTTTGAGATGTTTGCTGAGAATCTGACACTTTCAGTTTAGTGATATATATACATGAAGCTTTGCTGTCTTTGATCTTGACAAATTTGGATCAATATTAATTGATTCAATAAACCAAACAACATGTTTGGAAAATGTATCAAATCTGATCACTTTTACACAAATCAGTTACGTTCAAGTCATATAGTTAGATATCTTCTGGCGAGTTTGGCACCACTATACCCATTTTGAAATGTCATCTTTTGAATAATGGATACGTTCAGCGACAAATTTATTTGGTATCCCTGTTTAAGCTTATCAAATGTCAAAATGAAAGGAAAGACTAATCAAAATGGACACTTTTTTTAAAAATATATTTTCATGAGCGCTCATCATAAAGAAGGTGCAGTTTTGGCTTCCAGAAAAATACAATTGTTGGGCTTTTTAGGAGAATGGTTTTTGGGATCTCGTAAATTAATGGTTGTAGTAACAGATGGGCCAAAAGAGATCACCCTATTGGAAGATGCTCTTATTTTTGCAAATGGCCGCCAATGTCAAATCTGTTTTGACATTTGTGGACTAGACAGATGTAGAATACAAGTAACAGGCCATGGAGCGTTATAATCGAACGCGGAATAATCGTGTCTACTTTTTTGCGTAACAATTCGTCTCTAGTGTTGGTGCAGCGCGAATTCAGTCGCCGATTCCCCGGCCGTCCGACACAGACTGTGCAAACACTGCGCCGTTTGGCCACCAAACTTTAAGAGTATGGAACCACACGAGACGTTGCTAAGAGTAGCCGGCCCCGGAGCGCCCGTTGTGCCGAGAATATTGCCGGTGTTGCCGAGGATGTCGAGCTGTCGCCGGAAACACCGACAAGACGCTGTGCCTCGGAATTAGCCATCAGCCGGTCGTCCCTAAGGGGAATTTTGGTCAAAGACTTGCGCATGTTCCCGTACAAAGTTCAGTCCGTGCATCAACTGCTGCTTGTCGACCGCCAAACGCGTGTAATCCACGCCCAAGCCATCCTCAATCTCGAGGACGAAGTGGACGATTTTTCGACCAAAATCATAATGAACGATGAGGCTCATTTCCACCTCAGTGGGTACGTGAACAAGCAAAACTATCGCTTCTGGGGCACCGAAAATCCACTAGTAATGCACGAGGAGCCATTATACCCGCTCAAAGTTACTGCATGGTGCGCGCTGTTCACGCTGGAGGAGTCATCGGGCCATTTTTTTTTTCGAGAACGCCGCTGGTCAAACGACAACAGTGGACGGTGCGCGCTATAGGGCCATGTTAACCAAGTTTTTTCTAGCGCAATTGGACGAATTAGGACTGGAGGACATGTGTATACATCAGGACGGAGCAACGGCACACACTGCGCGAGCCACAACCGATATTCTGAAAGCGGCGTTCCCGGCGATTTGCACTGAGTTCGCCCGATTTAACCGTTCCAGACTTTTTATGTGGGTTTTTTTTTTAAAGTCCCGTGTTTACGTGAACAAGCCCGAGACCCTAGAAGCCCCCAAGGACAACATTCGACACGAGTGCGAGAATCTGTCTCCCGAAGTGATAAAAAATGTCATTAAACGAGCCCGTATGGCCATCAATTGTGATGGCACCCATTTGGCCGATATCGTCTTCTCGACTTTACCAATAAAATTCTAGAGGTTTAAATGAACAGAATCGAAGTTTTTTGTTAAGAAAAAAAAATGAGAGCCAAACAACATCGGATGACATCTTTTGGCCCACCTTGTATATAAATTTCACGAAGAAGCTGTCCTGCTATACGCCGTCCATTGTTTAAGCTAATTTCAAAGGAATATGTAAGGCAACGATAATGTGACTCTAGGCAATTGGGCCTCGCCATGCTCTTCTTGGGAACCCTTTTATTTCTACCTTTGATCAACATTGATCAGTTATTGGCCTCAGCCAAACGCATTAGGAGTCTGTTCAGAGGTATTACAAGTTTTCCAAATCAGACTTGCCATCATACGGCAGACTATGCGCAGGTAATAAGACCCTTTCACCATTTTCCGTTTTTTTTTTTTTTTTTACTCTTATCCGTCATATTGAGGAATAAAGATATGAAGTTTGACAAACTCCTACAGAGGCGTTTTTGTTTGACATGTTGATGGAATAAAAGAATAGTTCACCCAACAATGTTGAAAAAGGTTCAGGAGTGGATTACCGCCTACGCGACTATACATTGTCCATTGCATGGTTGAAGGAACATAGAATCTATGCGTTTAACTAACGCTCAATAGGTAAGGTTCCGATTTCCAACAGTTTTTGATTTCCAACCAAATATTGATTGTACAGCACTCCTCTCTTATTGCAGTGTTGATTGTCAACAAACACTTATCTAAACTCAGCCGTTTGGATTCGACATAAAAATCTTTATTTCCGCCTTTGTACAAAATTGGGTCACAAAAGGAGTTGTGGAACGATCTTGTTGCCTTTTGCGGTGAATTTGTGAGTTTTTGGGGTTTTTTGACAATGTTTCACGTCACGGCAAAAAAAAAAGCAGAAACAATTAACTATGAAAATATTCATAACCCGTTGAGAAAGTGTCAAATGTACGGTCTTGAACCCTTGGTTTGAGGACTCAATAATAATGTTTTTTTTTTAGACTAATAGACTTGCTCCAATATTTTTGTAACAAATAAATTTAGTTCTGTCAAAATAACTTATTCAAGTCAAGGTACAAGTCAACTGTCAAATGAACAACAGAATGGAAAAACGATAACCCTGGTCAATATAGAAACGCGTTTATGTGTTTTTTTGACTGTGTTTTGCAGCTAATTATGAATATATTACAAACCCGAATATTTTGTCAATATCGAGTAATACAAGAAACATTTCAAACGGTATATTACTTTTAATCTTATTTTTAAAAATTAATTGGGGAGTATAATAAAAAATACACTCATCAGTTGAATGACTGAATTTGATGAATTTTGAACCTAACTTGGAATAATCACATATGCTTGGGAAGTAAATGTTGAAATCCTACATATTTCTAAAGCAACATTTTGTACTACGTATGCTAGTCGAGTATACTTCAAATGTCAAATATTATTTTTGACACCACTTTCAATAATGATGAGAATGGGTGCGTTCCGGATTTCATTTTTTACAAAGTTAACTTTGCCGGTGTACTGCTCTCATTGGTCAATCGAGCATTTTTAGTCATGTGACATGGTCGATTGATCAATGAGAACAGTGCATCGGCAAAGTTACCTTGGGAAATCTAAAATCCGGAACACGGCCAATATAACCAAATGGTTGAACATGAACATGAATGCGTGAGATGTCAAAAATGTTTGAAAAATGGATTCCAAAATTCCTTGTTGAAGTTAGACTGTCAACAGATTCCCAAATTTGTTGAGAAGTCGTTTAATTTTCCCCTAAGAATTTGACTAATTGCTGACGTTTAGCTAGCAAACATTTTCCAAGCTCGTCGTGTCCCAAATGCATCGTTTGTGATGGAAGTCTTCACATATTGATACCCCAAAGTCGTTATAAAAAAAAACAAACAACTACAGGTCTTGTGAAACATTAAACCTATATGTCAGCCAAAATTGCTTGACATTTAGCGCCATCATAAATTGTCTTAACAACAGCACAACGATATAGGCAATCATTTTGCAAAGTCCCACTGAATCAAAAACCGCTTCTGGCATCAACACTACACCAAACTAGGTATGTTCAATTTATTTGTCAGCCATTAGACAATAATTCAAAATTTCACTTTCAATTCATACTCAATACTCTTATCGGTGTTCCTTGAAATGCCTATAAATTACATATTTCATTGCATTCCCAACTATGAATGGATCTACAAAACGCGTTCGTGATCACATATACCCACATCAAACCTACGGCATCATCACGATAACTTAACATCGACAAACTTCGACCCCCACTTTAAAGATTTGCTTTTCCATTGTAACGTGATTTATAAAATTTAATTTGGACTTTTGCCAGTCAATGCGATCAAATTGCATTGCTCGCTGGCTGATGGACGTTCAAAGATTAGGTACGATGTCCATCCATCACTGTTCAAAATGGCACCACGCGAATATCTCATTACAATTATGCCGAACACACTCCACCACCACCATCACCAGAGAAGGAGTACCGCAGACGCGCCGCCAACAACGGCACTGCTTACTGCATCAACATTTTATGTGTATACGCATAAATTCCGCTCGTTTTTGGAATTTTCTCAAGCGTTTTCTCTACTTTTTGTTTGAATTGAATTTCCTCATAAACACATTTTCTCTGTGTTCGAAAAGAGACACCGACAAAGGGGGTGAGACTAAAATGGTAAAAATACTTTTTTAGCTTTTCTTGGTCTGTTACACACACGGCTGCAATGTATCGAACTTGGTCAGAGGTATTTGGCAGTTATTTCTACCGCAAACTACAAATAACTTTTGATATTCGCATTCAATAACGTGCGAATTTCGAATTTGCATTTTTTTCAAAAACTTGTTTTGAAACAAAATATTGAGTCATCACATCAGTATGTCAACAAAAAAAAAATGTAAGTGTGACGTTTTTTTTATATCTAAATATTTAATGAATATCAATTTGAGGATACATATCTAAAAAAAGTTATTTTTTTAATACAGGGTTGGATTGAAGAATATCGGAGTAAGGAGATCGATTTCATTTCATTACTTTTGTGATCAATTCAGAATACGTTATTTTTTGCAGCTTGGCAGCACCAAAAAGGTGATGTCTGACAGATGTAAAACAATTTCTGAACAAAGTCTTTAATGGCGTTTTCCATTGGGAAAAAAATCTTTTTTTATCTGAAGCTGTCAAAAGACCGATTTTGACAGTTGTTGTGTTCCATTGGGCAAAAAAATTGTTTTTTTTTGTTATCTTAGATCAATTTTGCAAATCTGTATTTTTCGTCAGATTTACCGATACCAATACAAATGATAGCTGTCACTTTGACTAGAGTGATTTTTATTTTGATTTATTACTTTGGTTTTGAAAAACAAGAGTGCTTTGCGTTTGGATTTATTAATGTTATCGTGCCATGATAACCGACTATTTGATGCCTGAAATTGAAGCTCGTGATCTCGGCGACATTTGGTTTCAGCAAGACGGCGCCACTTCCCACACATCGCATCAATCAATGGACTTATTGAGAGAACATTTCGGTGAGCACATAATTTCACGTTTTGGGCCGGTCGATTGGCCACCAAGATCGTGTGATATCACAACGTTAGACTTTTTCCTGTGGGGATGTGTAAAGTCAAAAGCTTATGCCGACAAACCCGCTTCGATTCAGGCCTTGGAGGAAAACATCACGCGTGTCATTCGCCAGTTACCAGTCGAAATGCTCGAACGAGTGATCGAAAATTGGACTCAACGGATGGACCATCTGCGACGTAGCAACGGACAACATTTGATAGACATAATCTTCAAAAAATAAATGCCAAAGAATGTTCTTTCAAATGATAATAAACATTCTCCATTAATTTTGAATTTTCTGTGTTTTTTTCTTTAAAAAAGTAGGGAACCTCGAAATGGATCACCCTTTAGCATATTTGACAAACTTGATAAATTGAATCTATCTTTGAAAGGCAACAACACGCGCGTCATTCTGAAACTATTGGAGAAGATTGCGGCGTTGAGAAATAAATTGCAGTTGTGAATAAAAAAAGATGAATGAAGGTGGCGCCCAAGATTGCTTACCGCAAATTGTATAAATATGCGGCTTCTAAGCTGTTTAAATGAGGTTTTTTCTTAAATTTTTTTTTTCCTCAAATTATGTTTATTTAAATTATTTTCTTTACCACAAATATTAAACAATTTCAGTAGAAAGATGCGATTAGGTATCAAATCTCTGTATAAGGTAATGTGCGGTAACTCAGACCATGTAAATTTACAAAATTATCTGAATAAAAATATATCTATCTATCTATGCGGCTTCTAATGAACTCGTTGTCTCACAAGACCTGATGGGCCCTTTTACCGAACACCTTTCGAAACTCATCGAAAATACTTTACAGATGATGATGTCGAAAAGTTTGCCAATATCAATTCATGGACAAGCTTCACCAGGATTCACATCACAAGAAGAAAAGAGTCACGCTGAACTCTCTTGCGACAACAGTCTTAAAACTAGATTCATCAGTTCCGGTTTAATGAAGTTTTGATTATCAATTCAAAATGAATACCCAAACTTAACTTCAAACGCTTTAAGAATTTCCATTCCGTTTGCAACATCTATTTGTGTGATTTGTTAGATGTAATCAAAAGCAAATATCGCTTAAGGATCAATGTGCAGCAAGAAATGACAATATAGCAGTGCCAAGCCTTATTCCCCGCTTTGAAAAACTATGTGCAGATTACCAGACTCACCCGTCATTTTGATTTGACAGAGTAGCTATTGTATTTATTTTTGTGTTTCTTAAGTTTCATATTGTGGATGTTTTATTTTTTTCCTATCCATCTATTATTTCATTCGACTGTTTCTGTTTCAAATAGCATAGGATAGGGCGTTGTGACAAAAATACTAAACTTGTAGGTGCGCCGTGGACTTAAAAAGATTGGGAACCACTGTTCTAAAAGTTTAAAAAAAATCGAAAGGCTCTTTGACAAAAAGTCAGAAAAAGCCGTAACAATTTCCTTTAGTTTGTGAATGCTAGGTAAAATTTTGATGTAAAGGGTGTTTATTTTAGAGATAAAGATTTTGCAGTAGGGATAACTGTCAAACTAGCTGTCATACTAATGAAGCGAACTTTTGAATGTGTACTTTTTCTACTTTTTTCTCAGTATACTTTGGCAAATCACCAGAAAGACTTACACCAGAAAAATGTTTACAAATCGTGGAAATTTATTTTCAAAATTCGCGCTTTGTTAGACAAATTTATAGAGCACTTGGTCGAGTTTACAGTGCGCATAATCGTCCATCTGAGCAATACTATGGATCGATTCATGACCAAATTTAATCTTTTTAGAAATATATTCAACCAAATCGAGCCCCTACCGTGCGTACAGAAGAAGCCATCGCCCTTATAGACTTGAGTGTGACAGAGGACCCGAAATCGATCCGAAGCCTTTCTTATCAACTCCGTTTCTGCCTTTATAGACGTGAGGGTGACGGAGGACCCGAATTTGTCGATTTGACGCCGTTCTCATACTCGGTCTTTGGCCGTCCACTACTTGGGAAATTTTGAAGAAAGATCTTGGTCTACATCCAAGCGGACCATCAATTGAGCCGTGTGTTCCGTGACTTGGCTGAGAATCAACTGGAAGTTGAACAGATTTTTATCGTCAGATCATTTTCAGGGATTAGGCTCATCTCTGGTTTGACGAGTATGTAAACAAGCAGAATTGTCGTTTTTGTAGTGAGCACTATCCTCATGACATTCTTGAGACTCCATTACATGCCGAAGGCGTCATCGACCCATTTGTCTTTAAATCAAAAAGCGGAGCCAACATTACCGTGAATGGCGAAAGCTATACAGGCAAATGATTCATGACCTTTTTATTCCTCATGTCATTGGAAATGATTTGCAGGAGAAATGGTTCCAACAAGACGGTGCAACATGCCACACAGCGCGTGCGACCATGACTTTGTTGAGCCAAACTTTTGGTGATCGAAAAATCTCAAGAAATGGACCTGTGAATTGGCCACCTCATTTGCGTGATTTGACACATTTGGACTATTTTTTTGGGGAGGAAGGTCAAATCTCTGGTCTATGCTGATAACCCAGCAATGATCACTTCCAATCCAACATTCGACGCACTGTTGACGAAATAAGCCCGGGTATGCTCGAAAAAGTGGTGCAAAATTTGACCGACAGGATAGCGTTCATATGGCGCAGTCGCGTACGCTATATGCCAGGAATTATTTTTAAATGCCATGAGGTAATAAAGCCAAAATGATGGTCATTCAATGGAATGAGTTGTGTTCTATTTAAAAAAAAAATTCTATGCCTCTAAAAAAAAAACACCCCGACCCTATATACATTTTCAACACGACTGTCAAATTAACACAACAATTTGAAAAACCCACTGACACACGTGTTTTTTTTATAATTGGCCATCACATTCCAGATGAATGGTAGGCAAGAACACAAACTTAAGTCGCCCCAAGGCCCCATGAAGTAGTTGAGTATCTGTTAAGAAGGCTGGGTGCAATGAAGTTGACGGGCAAGCACGATGGTTAGTGCGATGAACTGCCACGCAGAAGGTCTGGGTTAGATTTCCAGCCGTAGGAACATCTGAATGCATTTTCAATTGGCCCTCCTCTCACGAATATCTGACAAGCCATCCGAGTAGTATCAATTGGTAAGAACACCTTATCTAAACTCAGGCGTTCAAATTCGGCATAAAACAGGAGGATCGAAAAAAAAGCTAGGCCCTGGGAACTAGAGCAAATAAAAACAAAAAGCAAGCAGTATGGCTTGCTAATAGGTGAACAGTTTTACTTGCATTACGAATCCCTCAGAAATCCCTGAGAAAACCCGCGAACACCTGAGGAAGTCGAGTTTTGTAATAGATAGACGACATTTCTCCACGCATCCACCAAGCGTTGTGAATAGCAATTCTAAACAAACAGATTGGCAGAATAATCTTGCTTTGGTTAGATTGCTTTTCCAATCGCGGCATAAAATAACGCCGAGAAAAATAATTCCAATATTCCAAATAGACTAGATATTAGGGACTACATTACCACCAATGTACCATATAACTGGGGATGGTACTTTTGACCTATTTGCCCTATTGAAACTCAACAAAGAAATCACGGCATGCAGTGAAGAGTGTTACCGTCAGTCTTGGCCTAAGGCGAAACTAACAAATATAAAAGAAAACAACAGATGCCGACCCAAGCAGATGGAATCTTGCAAAGCAAGTGATCAAAAAAGAATCATGATTATGTTCCCAAAAAATGTGTGTTGGATCACGGATTTGGAGGAAGCCAAAATGACATCATATACCCGTTCGACTTTAGAACCGCGGGCTTGAACATTTCTTTTTTTGTTTTACTATTCTTTATGAAAAGAAACTGTTTTTTTTTTTGGAAGATACTTATTTTAAATGTATCTATCATGTCTACGCTAATGGTTCATGTATTTCGCGCCATAACTCATCTACACCCGCCGAACTAGGTAATAACACGACTCGCCAGTGTGTAACAAGAGATTAATTTTCGGGTTCTAAATTCTTTTCAAAATAAATATAAAAATAGTTTACGGAATTTTATATCGTAAATTTTGGATTCAGAAATTGCACATTTGGTGGATAAATTTCAGGCATCGTGCTTGTCTAAATAAACGAAACGATTTCATGGGTTGGGCTTCAGTTCATATGCACCTTTATTTTTTTTTTTGGTGTTGTTTGGGACTGAGACTATTGTGCTAACGAATTTGCCTGAACTCGTGGTTGCCGGACGGGTTTTTATTATCAAAATATACGCTTAATTCAGTTTGCACGAGTGTGTGTGTGTGTCTGTGGTAAGAGATGCAAATTTTAAATTATTATCTCATTGAGGCTGGAGCGCGATATCTGTGAAATATGTAATGTTGTTTCCGTTTCAAGAAATTGTGTCAATGGAACTTTAAAGGGGTTAAACAGGTATTGGACTTAGGTTACCAAATGAAGTAATAAATCAATCATTCAAACAGTTCAAATCAAATTCATTTTTTTAGAGGAATGAAACTAATTTTCGAAACGATGGAATAGAGATAATTTTTTTTTCGAATTGAAATTGACTCATTTGGCGGACAATTCGTAAGCAAATTTGACAAATTAGGCAGGTCGACGACTGATTTGTAACTAAATAGTGCTTCAAGCTACATAAATTTGCACATTTTTACATCATTTAATGGTCATAAAGATACGTAGATACGTAAAAACACAGCAAATCAATTCAACTTGATATTTTTCGGTAAGAAGGATAAAGCTTCTGAAAGATGTCTTCATTTTATTAATATAAATCTTATTATAACATAATTTCTGAAAGATTACGGTTTGGTCATCTAGTGGTTTTATACTTGCTATTTTGTTCCGTTATTGATATTCGTGCGGACTACTAAAAAGTACGTTTAGGTGGTGACGATTTATTTTTAGAAGGAATAAGCTGAGTTTGTTAAGGTAAACGACAGATATAAAGGGTGTTCCATTTGAATTTTGCGGTTATTCAATAGTACTGTATTTCCAACGGAAAAAAATGATAACAATGTGACAGCTGACAGTTCGGGGTTAGTAAAAAAAGTATCGCTATAGGAAAGAACAACGTATTTTCATTCTTAACCAATATTTTCAAAACATTCTTCTTCGAAAATGCTGCTGCTGGTAAGGCAGTAACAATTAATGGCGTTCGTTATCGTGACATGATAACCCAGTTTATAGTGACTAAATTACAAGATATGGACATGTGGTTTCAACAAGAGGGTACCACATGCCATACAGCCAGAGAAACAATTCAATTACTGCATGAGTTATTTACATTTTGCGTGAATTATTGGACACCCTTTATAAATCGTCAGATCCCCAAACCTAGCTTTTCAATTACTTGGTATCTCATCAAGAAAGAAAAAAAGAATATTTCTGACACAATAAATGTTGCTGAAACATACACACATATGTTTCAGCCATCCGCAAGTAAGGGACAGTGGACAAACGAGAGAGATATGATCAATTTCAACCTGAAATTCGGTTCATCCTTCAATCCTTCAATCACATAACTGGTGATTTTTTAAGAGTCAAGTTTTTAAGGTTGGCAGCACTGGTTAGTAATGGCGTCCAAACGTCATCTGTCAAAATGAAAAGTTTTCAGAATACTCTGCCATTTAATCATGGAAATACTTACAAACCAACACCGATTGCAAATTATTGAAATTTATTATATCAAAATTCGTGCTCTGTGAAAAATGTGCGCTGTTTGTTACGTCCATATTATGGTCGTCATAATCGACCTGGTGAATCAATAATTCGTGCTGTTATCACCAAATTTCGCGGCAAATTTACTTTGTGGGACATTAAACCATCGACTCGCATGCGTACAGTGCGTACCGAAGAGAATATTGCAGTTGTAGCGTCCAGTGGTAATGAAGATCGTGAAATGTCAATTCATCGCCGTTCTCAGCAAATCGGCATGCGTTACTCAACCACATGGAGTGTCGATTTGGGTTTGAAAGTTTATGAAATTCAACTTATGCAAGAATTGACCTACCACAACGTCCAATTTTATTGAATGTGCCAGCTTCATGAAAACCCGCTGTTTTATCGAAAAATTGTGTTCAGCAATGAGGCTCATTTCTGGCTCAACGGATACGTAAATAAGCAAAACTGTCGCATCTGGAGTGATGAACAGCCACATGCCATACAAGAATGCCCGATGCATCCCGAAAAAAACGACATTTTGGTGTGGTTTATGGGCTGGTGGCATCATCGGTCCATTTTTCTTCAAAGACGACCGTGAAAGAAACCTTACCGTCAACGGCGAACGATATCGAGCCGTGATACGCGACTTTTTTTGCTCCAGGTGGCTGAGTCGTACTTGGTTGACATGTGGTCTCAAAAAGACAAAAGGTGCCACATGCCACACAGCTCGTGAAACAATGGAAATGTTGGCGGATGAATTTGGTGATCAGCTTATCTCTTGAAATGGCCCTGTGAGTTGGCCGCCAAGATCATGCGATCTAACGCCTCTTGATTATTTCTTGTGGGGTTATGTAAAGTCGTTTGGACAAGCCGAACACGATTGAAGCCTTACAGGATAACATAACACGCGTAATTCGTGGAATACAGGCCGAAATGCTCGAAAAAGTGACGCAAAATTGGATCTTCCGAATGGACCATTTGAAACGGAGCCGCGGACAACATTTACATGAAGTTGTCTTTAAAACTATGTTACGAAGCAACCAATAGCCTAGGAAAGGACTGATATCATTGTTGACGACCATGCTAAACGGAAAAAGGAGAACGACGTTCGCATCTGCACCTGGAATGTGAGAACATTAAACAGGAGAGGTGCAGGCGAACAAATAGCGGAAGCCCTAAACTGCTACAAAGCAGACATTACTGCCATTCAGGAAATACGATGGGATGGGCCGGACAAAAAGAGGATGAAAAACTTTGACATCTACTATGGACCGTGTTATAGTGAGCAGAAACAGCGACTGTTCGGATGCGGATTTGTTATAAGTGCCAGACTAAGGCGAGACGTCTTATGTAATTGTAAGAACGCGCATCAAGGCCAAATTCGCCAACATAAGCCTCATATGCGCTCATGCTCCGACGGAGGAAAATGATGATATAACTAAGGATAGCTTCTACGAGCTCCTTAACAAAACCCACCACCTATTCATCGATTTCAAAGCCGCATACTACAGCATTTATAGAGACGAACTATACAGAGCCATGTCTAGCTTTGATATACCGCCCAAACTCGTCCGTTTGTGTGTGATGAGGATGGAGAATTCTCACAGCTCCATCAGGGTCGGAAACGACCTCACCGACACATTCGATACCAAAAAAGGATTTAGGCAAGGCGTTTCGCTGTCATGTGACTGCTTTGATCTCATTCTTGAGGTGATTGTGCAAAACTCCCGAGCCAACACCAGAGGCACAATTCTCCAAAAATCGGTACAACTACTAGCATACGCCGACGATATTGACATCATTGGTAGGACTCAACGTGATGTCATAGCCACGTTTGCTAGTATAGAGAAGGAAGCGGCAAAAATGGGTTTAGCAGTAAATGAGGGTAAAACTAAGTATATGCTGTCAACACGAAAGGACACACAACATCGACGAATTGGACAGAACGTCACCATTGACAGATATAACTTTGAGGTAGTACGGGACTTTGTCTACCTCGGCTCCGCTTTCAACTCTGATAGCAACATCTCGTAAGAAATCAAACGAAGAATTACTTCTGGCAAACGCTGTTTCTTCGGCAATTTAGTATTAAAGCCCTCACTTGAACTACTAAGGAGATCCTATATAAGACCCTGATCATCCCAGTCCTGCTCTACGGCGCTGAAGCATGGACCGTATCAAAAGCGGATGAAGAAATCCTTGGTCGATTCGAGAGAAAAATCTTCGGTCCCGTTTGCGTTGACGGGCTATGGAGGCGAAGATTCAACCACGAGCTATACGAGCTGTACAGCGGCATACCCCGGGTCAAAAAAAACTCCGCATTGGACGTTTAAGATGGCTAGGACATGTTGAACGAATGGACACCAATACTCCGGCTGGCAGAGTCTTCGATTCCCAGCCAGACGTCGGACGCCGTAGAGGAAGACCTCGCCTTAAGTGGCGCGCACAAGTAGAAACCGACCTCAACCAACTTGGAGTGCGCAACTGGAGGCAGTTAGCTAAGGACCGGGCTAATTGGAGAGGCATGTTGGTTGAGGCCCAGGTTCATCCCGGACTGTATCTCCACTTTAAGTAAAGTAAGTAAATTATTATTTATAAATAATCGGGATGAAAATGAAACACATCTACTGAAAAATGAACCCAGCCAACATTGCTTCCCAATTTGGTTGTGAAAGTATCTACAAAGAGTTTTTCTTGAAGAATCACTTTGCTGAAAGTATCTCACCATTTCGATATGAACCTTCACACATTCCATTTATCAATGCAACAAAAATATCGCAATTTCTCATTCTACTAAGAAACTCAACATCCATATGACAACTCGCAACCGGACAACAAATGGAATTCCATTAAGATTCTGCACCAGATATCCCTGAATGTGTCCACAGCCAGAGTCTGTTGTAAATTTTGTGCGTCCATTGCAACTAGTCTCATGGGAACCTAATGTCTCTATAAGTCTTGAATTTAAATCGAATTTAGGCGATGCTCTACGATGAGAGCAAAACCATTAACTAGTTTACTGCCAAACGAGCCTTTTAAAAAAAAAAAAAAAAAAAAAAAAAAAAAAAAAAAACATTTACATGGTTGTAGAGCTATGGTGAAATTTGAAGGCTTCGTGTGTCACAATATTTAACAAATTTTTCAATTTGTTGTAAGCCTGTTCGCTTATTAGCCCATCGTTTTAGCATTTTGTACCATTTATCGATTGGAAATCTGTGACAAAACAGACTCACGCCAGCCTGTATAAATGGTGAGAAAATTCGCAGGCGTGTTTCAAGCCCTAGGACGGAATCTAATTTGTTTTAAATTTTGGATCAAAATGGTTGTGGGAATTATTTTTATTTTTATCACACAGCAGATATAGATGTGAAGGAGATCCATAAAAGGTTAGATTGTGTAGATAGTTTGGTATCTGGAGGCAACGCCTCTTGTGGAATATCTCGAAATTCATATCTTGCCACTCCCTGTCGAACTTAAGTGTGGGGTATTTCTAATTACTCGCCGATAGGTGTACCAACACATGTGGTACTGGATAAATGTGTTGGAAGATAACACCCGTCAATTATCAATTACCAGTGTACACGTTCCACCAGTAATAATCGGTTGATATGTGGAAATCAATTCATCAATTCTGTCAGTGAGCAGTAGTTATGTACCTCCTACCATTATAGACTGTTGAGAGTTGGACTTGGGGGTATCTATCTCTCTCTCACTTACCTGAAAATAAAAGAAAATATTTTTTAGATAAGTATGGTCAAATGGCATTGGTTATATATTCTGAAATCAAGGCAAGACTGTGTCTAATAAATCATTAATCAACGATTGTTCAGTGGATTTTGATTGTAAAAATGTGATTAGTTAAATGGTTTAGGTAGTCACGTTTGTAATTTTGACAGAGGTCTAGAATTTGTAACTTTTAATTTCGCAAATGGTTTGAATGAGTAAAAACGAATATTTCGAATATGTTTTCAAGAACAAGGTTTTTTTGGGATTTGAATTATCAAATTCCAAAAAAATTCCAAAAACGGGTCCGCCATCTAACGTTTTTTTTCAGCTAGTGCTTATTTCGTGAATAGTAACACTTAGCTCATGTCTGATTTGACAGATAATTAGTTTTATCCTTCCGCTGAACGAATATGGTTGTGTATACGCTTGAACAACGCTGGGAAATATTGCGACATTACTTTGAAAATCATGGTAATGTTGCAGAATGTGTGCGAAAATTGCGTACGGATTTTGGAAGAAGAGAAGCACCGTCAGCTCCGTATATTCGTTATCTTGTGAAAAAAGTGAAAGAAGCTGGCATCCTCATCGATAAGCCAAAGCGTGAAAAGCCAAAAACAGTGCGTACACCCGAGAATATTGCTGCTGTGGCAGAAAGTGTGCGTGAAGCGCCATCAACATCAATTCACCGTCGTTCTCAACAATTGAACATTTCGAAGACTTCATTGAGACGAATTTTGCATAAAGTCCTTGGTATGACGCCATACAAAGTCCAATTGGTTCAGGAGTTGAAGCCAACTGACCATCCAATTCGTTTTCGCTTCGCTATGTGGGCCTGCGATCGACTAAGAGAAGATGCCGATTTTGCCAAAAAAAAATCATCTTTTCAGATGAAGCTCATTTTGATCTTGGCGGGTATGTAAACAAGCAAAATTGTCGCATTTGGGGCACAGAAAACCCACACGCATACATTCAAAAGCCGATACACCCAAAACGAGTCACTGTTTGGTGGTCCAGAGGCATAATTGGGCCGTTTTTCTTCGAAAATGAGCAAGGAGTGGCCGTTACACTCAATGGCGATCATTATCGATCATTATCGGGCTATGTTGAACGAATTTTTGTTCACAAAGATTGAAGAGGAGGATATTGGCAACATTTGGTTTCAGCAGGACGGCGCTACGTGCCACACAGCCGAAGCTACACTCGATGTTTTGCGCCCTGTTTTTGAAGATCGCATTATCAGCCGCAGAGTTGATATCGTTTGGCCACCTCGGAGCTGCGATTTGACACCGTTGGACTATTATTTGTGGGGTGCCGTAAAGATAAATGTTACGCCGACAAGCCAGAGACAATTGACGCTTTAAAGGACAATATTCGTGAAGCCATTGGTGAAATACAGCTGCACACAATCGATAATGTGCTTAAAAATTGGACCGATCGTGTAGGCTACTGCATGGCCAGCCGAGGCAGCCATTTGAATGAAATTATTATCCATTATTAACCGGAAGGATTGTACTTTCAAATAAAAAAAGAAATTTGAGAAAATATTCAGTAGTTTTTTTTTTAGTTATTTGGCGGACCCTTTACTATCCTTCCCAGTGTATCTATAGTATGCCACAGTGCCAAAGGACTCGTTGTGTTGAACGACATGAACTTTCAGCTATTCGCTGTTTACAAATAAAAACAAATTTTTGGCGCAACAGGCTCGTTAGTACCCAGGGCCTAGCTTTTTCACAACCATTCATATGTGCGTGTGTACTTCTTGCATGATGGCGGGACCTCCTGTTTTATGCCGACTCCGAACGGCTAAGTTGAGATAAGCTATTTTTGACAATTGATACTACTCGGATGATTTGTCAGATCATCACGAGAGGAGGGCCAGTGAAAAATCATTTAGGTGTTGCTACGGCTGGGAATCGAACCCTGACCTTCTGCGCGGCAGTTCATCGCACTAACCATTGCGCCACTGAGACCCTCTGTTCACAAGTTTAGATTTTAGATCGACAGCAGAAACTGCTTTATTCGCACCCTAACTGTCATTTAAAATGGTGATAGATATTCTTATGTCTTCGCCAGTATTGAGATCACTTTGGCTGCTTCTAGGAGGCACTGCTGTTATCAGAATTTGTCAAATTTGTTTGCAAATAATCGAATTTTGAGGAAATAAACAGACAAGTTTCGGTTATTGACAACATATAAGAACTCTAAAATCTATCAAGACGCAGGAAACGCAGCTTATTAGGTAAAATTTATATCAACCCCAACAAAAATATAAATTCGCTCCATTTTTAGTCTCTGCTATGGACGAACTATAAAACCAAGACGTTTTCGGCGATTACATATGAAATTAATACTCGAAGTAAAATATAACCAAAAATAGAATTTAGCTAAATGAAATTCATTGGCATACAAACACACATACAAATACATGTCAGATCATAAAAACTGTATGTATACATTTTCTAATCATGCAGCACAGATGGTCATTCCTCGCATTAGATACATTCCTCGATTGTAAACAACATCAAAACACATTTTCTCAACGAAACTGCCAGTATTTCAGAACTCACAAGCTATAACAGCCAACTTTTAAGTAAATGCCATGTAAACAGTTTCACTAACAGAATTTTTGACAATCTATGTATATTCTCCAACACTTTGATGTTACCAATTACACAGGCTCATTGCCATAGATCATAAAATTTATGACACACATTTCACCTTGCTGAATGACAAAACACCAGACACCACCAGTGTCGAGAATAATTTTAAAACAATTTGCCCAGAGGGAACAAGAATACTCTTTGTTCGAATTAGTTGACACACTTCCTTTCAGCAATGGATACCTTAATATGCAAATAGAATTCAAAAGTCAAGACCAAAGTAAACAGAGATGCAGATACAAATTCAACCAGGTAACAGAATTGATGTTTTATTTGCTTAGTAACAACACTACAGGTACTTGTCGTCTTTGCATTGATTGTTAGACCAAATAAAAGCGAACAAATACAATAAAAAAAAAGTAATCCCAACATAATTTGTTATCAGGGTTAAAAAGCATAGGGAAACCACCGTGAAATGATAATTATGCACTTTAAACTTAGAGGGGTGCTTGGTACCAGCATAATAACGAAACCATCTATAGACCCTTTTTGTTTTCCCAAACACACAGCTAAAAATATTGTTTCCAAACTGTGGGTATTACATCTACAGTCGGACCCTTTTTTTTTTCATTTTTCCCAAGCACACTGCTAAGGAGATTGTTTCCAAATTGTGGACAAACCCGCATTTGAAGGGCACCCATTTCGTTCACAAACCAAATTCCCATCGAATCCAATGAATTTCTTTGCAATTCTCTCGACATGCATCGAATACTTATCAATTCACCCCTCGAATGTGTCCGTAAGAACGCCACCACTATCCTTCATTTCAATTTCCCTTATTATTTGCGAAACTACTGATGATGACGAATTCACTTGGCAAGAGTATATCCGAAAACTATTTCTTCTTCTTTTTCTGTGAGAAACAAATTCTTTTTAAATTATCCACCCACTCGGCGTTAGTTGCCAATGATTCAAACTACAAAATTCAGACCAGCAGACGATCCGTGAAATGTGTGAAAAAGTTGTTTGAATAAAAAAAAAAGTTTTCCTCGTTTGATAGATATTTCTCATCTTGTTTGACTTCCGGTAAAATGTCGGAGAAGCTAAATATACATTTTTTATTTTTAATTTTCGTAATTTAATTTATATTGCCTGTCAGAGTTTATACCTACCTATACCTATGATTAGATACAAGCTTCGAAAATCTAATTTTAAAACTTAAAAAGAGAAGAGATGAGATGAGATGATTTATCAATAAAATTAAGATTTCACATCTTGGTTGTGAATTAGAAATTTTTTTTAATGTTAAAAAGGCGTTTCCACCTGAACGGATGGGATAAACTAAGGTTATTAACGCCCTCTTTTTTTTTAATTCTCTATCTAAATTCATAACGAATATAATATGTACCAACCCTGTTTTTTATAACAGCGGTGATCTATAATTTTATAGCATTAACGATTGCAGAAGTTTGTAGTTGTACTGCTTAAAATTCACGTGAATGCTGCTGTCGACCATATAAATATTATACACCAATCAGTTGGCTTTAATTTTAAATTAAAAGTTGGTTTGTTCTCGAACAATATAATTTGTACTTTCTGCAGTTCCTATACTAAGAAATTAACAAATGAGAATGTTTATGGGAACAGAAAAAAATACCCGAAAATTAAAATACTAAACAAATTGACTGCTAAAATTTCTGTTGTTAAAAATCATTCAACTGACAGTTTCTGCCTGAATGTGACAAATCATTTGTTTTGACATGTTTTTTGGTAATTTTTTTTTTAAGCAAACGAACTGATAACCTCACTGTTTTTAAATTATCTGCGTTCCTGTAGTTTTTCGTAAACTTATTTGTCTCTGGGAGAATTTTTCCCTCCACTCCAAGAAGTTTGAGAGATTTAAAAAGTTATTGTACCCTAACCAAGTAGCTACACGTTTTGGCTCCAATCCTTAATTAGCTCTGCTAAATTTATTTACTTCTGCTTTTTCTAAAACAAGCTGTCACACATTATACACAGTAATAACAAATGTCAATGACAACCCTGTAGTGAGTATTGTCACATTTTTAAAACTAAACGAACTTCTAGACTGTATAATTGTTTTTTTGTGTGACTTATTGACAACTAAAGGGTTGGCATATATTATATTAAAATAATAATTAAATCGCGCATCATTTCATATGTTTAGAAAATCCATCAAATGTTCGATAAAATATCATTTCAATATTTTTATTCTTTTCTTTTTCTTTCTTTAAGTGGAGCTACAGTCCGGGATGAACCTGGGCCTCAACCAACATGCCTCTCCAATTAGCCCCGTCCTTACCTAACTGCCTCCAGTTGCGCACTCCAAGTTGGTTGAGGTCGGTTTCTACTTGTGCGCGCCACCTAAGGAGAGGTCTTCCTCTACTGCGTCCGACGTCTGGCTGGGAATCGAAGACTCTGCGAGCCGGAGTATTAGTGTCCATTCGTTCTACATGTCCTAGCCATCTTAAACTTCCAATGCGAAGTTTTTGAATAGGGGTATGTCGCTGTACAGCTCGTATAGTTCTTGGTTGAATCTTCGTCTCCATAGTCCGTCAACGCAAACGGGACCGAAGATTTTTCGAAGAATTTTTCTCTCGAATCGACCAAGGATTTCTTCATCCGAATTTGATACGGTCCATGCTTCAGCGCCGTAGAGCAGGACTGGGATGATCAGGGTCTTATATAGGATCTCCTTAGTAGTTCGAGTGAGGGCTTTACTACCAAATTGCCTTCTTAGCCCGAAGAAACAGCGATTGGCAAGAGTAATTCTTCGTTTGATTTCTGACGAGAGGCTGTTGTCAGAGTTATTAGCGGAGCCGAGGTAGACAAAGTCCCGTACTACCTCAAAGTTATATCAGTCAATGGTGACGTTCTGTCCAATTCGTCGATGTTGTGTGTCCTTTCGTATTGACAGAATATACTTAGTTTTACCCTCATTTACTGCTTAACCCATTTTTGCCGCTTCCTTCTCTATACAAGCAAACGTGGCTATGACATCACGTTGAGTCCTACCAATGATGTCAATATCGTCAGCGTATGCTAGTAGTTGCACCGATTTTTGGAAAATTGTGCCTCTGGTGTTGGCTCGAGAGTTTTGCACAATCCTCTCAAGAATCACATTGAAGAAGTCACATGACAGCGCATCGCCTTGCCTAAATCCATTTTTGGTATTGCATGTGTCGCTGAGGTCCTTTCCGACCCTGATGGATCAGCAAGAATTCTCCATCATCATCCAAAACAAACGGACGAGTTTGGGCGGTATACCAAAAATAGACAAGGCTCTGTATAGAAATGCTGACGCATGCGGCTTTGAAATCGATAAATAGGTGGTGGGTATCGATTTGGACTTTTTGGCTTTTTTTTTCCAGGATCTGAAGAAGTACGAAAATTTGATCGGTTGTGGACTTTCCTGGCCTAAAACCACACTGATAAGGGCCGATCAGGTTGTTGGTAAACGGTTTCAGGCGTTCACATATTACGGCAGATAGAATCTTATAGGCGATGTTGAAAAGACTTATGCCTCTGTAGTTGGCGTAGTTCAGAGGAGCTCCTTTTTTGTGGATCGAGCAAACGATGCTGAGGTTCCATTCTTCAGGCATGCTTTCATCCGACCAGATTTGGCTTATGAGGTGGTGGATGTTGCTTACCAAGTCATCTTAGCGGGAAGGCCGTCATTTCCGGCGGCCTTATTACGCTTGAGTTTAGATATTGCTATCCTCACTTCACTTAGGTCGGGTGGTTGCCAGTTTTCGCTGTCATTGCCAATATTGAATGGTTCGTTTTGCCTGACAGCGGAATGTTGTTCGTCATCGCCGTTTAACAGTCTGCAGAAATGGTTCTTCCATATCCTCAGCATCGGCTGTGTCTCAACTACGATATTTCCTTGTTCATCTCGACGGGATTCTGTTCGAGCCTTGTAGCCTTGGCTTTGACGTTATAAACTTTGGTAAAACTTGCGAACATCGTTCCTGGAGTGGCACCTCTCTATATCCTCGATCGCGCGCTTTTCTTGCTCTTTTTTCTTCTTTCTGAAAAGCCGATGTTCTTCCCTTCTTATTTGCCTATAGAGCTCAGTGGCAGCTATCGTCTATATCTGCAGCTTAGCCTTGTAGGCATCGTTCTTGGCTACGAGCATCTGTCGGCATTCCTCAACAAACCAGGGATTTCTTGCTGGTGGCCGCGAGAAACCTAGCACATCAGTTACGGCTGATCTAATGGCTTGTTGGCATCGTTGCCATTGTTCTTCGACATTAGATGCTGGTGGTATGTTGTGAGTCTAGAGGTTAAGGGATACGCGTTGCGCGAAGGCCTTGGCGGTCTCTGGCGATTGCAGTCTTTCGACATTAAATTTTTTGACAGTATTTCTGGTTTGTTGTGGCGTGGTGGATATCCGCATCCTTACCTTGGCTGCAACAAGGTAGTGTTCCGAGTCGATGTTGGCCCCTCGGAATGTTCGGACATCCAAAATACTGGATGCGTGCCTCTTGTCTATCGCAATGTGATCAATTTGGTTGACTGTTCGTTTATCTGGAGACCGCCATGTCTCCTTGTGATAAATATAAAAAATGTAATTTTAATTTGTAGGTATTCATACGAACAGCGCCACGTATACAAAAATGTCAGACTTCAGTCATCAATGGCGTTTTCAATTAGTGAATCAGAATCAACAGAACTCTTCTGAATCTGGCATTCCATTGCCAGCGAAAAAAATTCGGCTGAGAATTCTCAGAAGAGAAATTTGCTTCTGTATTTAATTTCAGAAACCACTTAACAAGCACTAAATCAAACAAACGTCCTATATTGTGCATATAATATTGTTTTTGTATCATATCATCGATGTTTCGCAGTTATCCAATACACTTTCCGAATTTTGTGATGAGTAAATGAAAAAAAAAAATGGAAAACGCCATAAATTTATTTTATATGTTTTCGTTTTATTTTTCAACGTAACTTGGTAAAATGTAAATTATGTAACATAGATATATGGTTTTTAAAAAGTGTTACATGATCAATAGTTATAATTCCTGGCATTCCTCTGCCGATTTTGTTTCCGATTAATTTGCTCTGCTTTAATCCTTTGTCCGTCTGAGGTCGGTTTATATGCTAGGGTGATAGTTATATCCCCTTCCACTCTTAGTTTCTCTATTACGACAATTAGACAATTTAGCAGCTGCTTTTTTGTCGGATCCAGAATATGCTGGCTACTCGTGAGGGCCCATATGCTTAAGGTATCAAAAAACTGTTTTAGTTGGTAGTTTACTTCCTGATTGTCATGCAAATATACAAAATAATTGCAATTTTATTCGTTCATCCAAATGTAAGTTTGTTTACCTATCTCAAAACTATTTGTGATCTAATTTGCATTTACCCCCTGTTGCATTCAAATATCATCTTATCAACCAACATTGTATTCACTGACATCTGACGTTTAACAAATATTACCTCAACTACCACAAAACCAACCAATACAATTATGAAGTAAAAACCTAAAAAAAAAATCATGTTTACGGTTTATTGCGTATATTCTCACAATCAAGAATGGGAACGAGTCGTCCACGGTCTAAAAGCAACACTGACAATCAGGTCTCTTTTCCTTCTTGACAGCGGCAACCTGTTGTCAAAACCTGTTCGAGAGACTTTTGCATTTTCTTTTATCTGGTGCGATGTAACTATAACAATAGTGTCTAGCACCACATTTTCATTCACACTTTTGATTATTTTGATTATTTTATTAAATTATTTGTGCATACTCGTTTAAAATAGCAGTGATCAGACCAATAATCAAAACTCGATCAAATAACAAACACTTTTGTCAATGATCAAACCCACGTGTTGCAAAAAAAAAATATAATAAAATCAACAGATAAACTTGAATCTGGTCCAGTTCACCGCCTTTGCAAGTGTTGTAGGTTGTGTGCAAATTGCAGCTGGAAACCGTTAGCTGTGAGCAAGTTTTCGACTTTGAATATCGAATAATAATAATCAATCACATGTCAATGGAGTGTTCTCGTTGCGGATTACATGTGTTACATGTTTTCTAAGACAAATCTTTTATATCTGACGGCAGCTTGTGTGTCGTTCAATGTCGTTCCAAAAAGGCGATCGCAAACGTCAGCTGTCAGTCTTCGGTGTGTATGGTGGCGCACTTTGCTTCGATTCTATCGACAACAACGACACACCGACGCCACAGATCGTGTGTGCACACGCTGGTAAAAATACAGAAACAAAACATTAAACCAAACTACATATATCTACAACTTTTTTTTGTTTAAATTTGATGTCTGAGCTTGAAATAAATTTCTGTGTGTATGTATATATTAACGGTGATCTCATAAATCATTGCAAGTCATTAGCGTAATTCACCAGTATTTCTGCATCGATGACAGCTATTTGAGAAATGTCACATTACCACATGGCAAATGACGTTAAATAGTTTGCGGAGTGATTTTCTTGCTACCCTTCGTGTGCAGTACCGTTTTTGGGTGACATAAAATTTATAGAAATGATCATGCAACTCTGTGAATTAACATTAAATTATCACGAAATAATTATTTGTTTCGCTTTTCGATATACCTAACTAAGGTATCGATCAAATGGAAGGAACTTTTAATGTTGGTCCGTCCATTACAGTGGGTGCTTTTGCCATTTTTGGGATCGCATGCCAATTCTACTTTCTCTTTATATCATTCGTATCTGTTTTGCTTTTACTTATGGCGTTTTCCATTGGGAAATCTTGATTTTGATCTGAAATTTGATCTTTTTGAGTGTCAATGGAACACGATTCAGATTTATTTTTTTTTGTCATTGTATTGGTGTCATTTCTTGTCTGTGAAGTTAGCGTCGGTGTAGCGCCCAACATTAAAAACATAACAAACATTTGAAAATACAGAAATTATCTTCATTTAATTCATTCAATCAATTTAATAGTTCACGTATAACTTTCTTTTCTGTGTCTATATCCATTACATCAATCTCTCTTGTCAAACTGACATCTATCATTTGTATTGGTATTGGTAAATATGCCGAAAAATTCAGATTTACAAAATTGATCTCTGATCAAAAAAAATCAATTCTTTCGCCCAATGGAACACAACAACTGTCAAAATCGGTCTACAGATAAAAAAAAAATTGATTTTTTTCCCAATGGAAAACGCCATTAATAGAGTGATATTAAAGTATTGATTGGAGGGGTACCATTATGTTTTATTGTCTGAATACCAGTTAATAAATTTATAAGTTTTATGGTGCATAGGAATTCTAGTTTCATGTTTATAAGACAATTGTATCCAATAACTCTACCCAGTATTGAGTAATATCCCCGTAATCTTGTTTTAAAATATTTATTACCAATATAAAAAACAACACATTCAATACATTGTTAACTTAGCAGCACAAGAAATTATCTTGCATATCTTTAATAAATGCCTGAAATTTATTTTTATTTTATGCCAACACTTACTGATGTACCTACCTTTGGTGGTTCTTATCGTATGACAAATCAAACCTTAATGTCTGGTACTACACGTCACTTATTGTTTAAGAAAATGTTTATCATTTTATACATTCAGTTAACTCATTAAAATGCACTAAAGTTGGTTTTATTACTCCGACTCATCGTGGTATTGGATATCTTGAGCTCAACTTGAAAGATGTCTACCTACCAAAGAGTGCAATAAAGTTATCTGATCAGTTTGCGTGGATAAAAAAGTGTTATTAAATTGCATACGAATTTTCCTTATTAAATTTCGACCAATTGTTACTACTGGAGTACTCTCATAAAATTTGATTCAGCGCGGCCATTACAAGTTCTGAGTCTGACAGTAATTTTGTCTGAAGAGTGCTGCCAAATATGTGTAAGATGTTCTGAAATATTTTGTTTATTGGGTTGGGACTGAGTTTCTATCTACAAAAGATAAAAATAAAACAAAAATCGGTGCTTAGAAGTTTGGCATCACTGCGGGTGAGCTGTCATTTCTACAATAATTGACAAATGTTATTCGCCATCGATTTTTGAATTTAAATATTCATCTGAAATTTTGATTGCCATTATTATGTGCGAAGTGTATTTCCTCGAATTCAGAATTAATTAACTGAGCAATATAAATATTGAAACGATAATTTATCGAACATATAATGTATTTTCTAAACATATGAGAAAAAAGAATATGCACATGTACAAGGTGGCGCAAAAGTAATCCTCCTATCAGAAAATTCTATAAATTTTGCGATTGGCCCCTAATGTCAGTTCTGTTATGACATTTGTGTAGTAAACACATGCAAAATAATAGCTTTTCGCTTCGATTCGTTCAGTTTTCGTTCACTTTTGCTCAAGGAAGGAATTCTTATGGCACAATGTATATCATATGTAGTTGTGGCTCTTATGCGATACCCCTTCGAAATAAGTATGCTGTTTGATAGATTTGTACTACCCGGTGTTCCCGTTTTTAGCTTACCAATCTGTGAGGATCAATTGCAATTAAAAAATATTCAATCACTTCAGAAACATCGTGAAGTTCATTTCACAGCAGATGCTAGTATGGAACATCGATAGCCCCTTCTGTTACAAACAATACCCCTCAACGCCAACTCTTGAAATGTGGGGTCTGTTCCCCTCTTCAATATTGACTTCCACTGCGTTAGTGCAACAATCTTCATTATGTCCTCCTTCACTAAGCCCTTGCTAATTTAAATTATTTTTTAAATGATTGCTAATAGAGCCGATAGTTTATGCTGCTAGTGCTCTTATTTACAATTTATTAATAGTATATTTAAATATGTTATTGATAAGAAAAAATAAAATAATAATAAATAAATGATTGCTAAAAAAACTGGAAGCTACAATCTGCTATACGAATCGTTTAATACCCAATCTGATCCTTAAAATAAACATCCTCAAAAAGTGGATGTGTTCAAAATAGCCTAAGCAGTTACCTTAGCCTAAGCATTTGCAATTTCTTCGAATATCCCTTAAAATATACAAAGCCTTTTTTTTCTAAGAAAATGACAAGGATTGTAACTTACAGCTTATATATCAATGTTTTGTGTTTTTATTAAAAACGTTCACTTTAAGTTAAAGAAAGTATGTAACAGTAATTTAGCCTTAAGCCCAGCAAATTAAACAAGGGTCCTGCTATACTTATCATTGGAAAAGCTCATTGGACACTGTATTTAAGTATTTTGTCGGCTTATATAAATTGAATCATTGGCGAGTTCATGTCAAAACGAAGTTTATGATTTTTTCAAAACTAGATTATCCAAAAATATTTTAATTTTTAGTTAAAACCTTCATAATATGCTCGCAGCCAAGAACGAGGCTTGAGCTGCAGGGGAAGACGAGAGCTGCTCTATAGGCAAAGAAGAAGGGAAGAACATCGGTTTTTCAGAAAGAAGAAAAAAGAGCAAGAAAGGCGCTCGATCGAGGATATAGAGAGGTGCCACTCCAGGAACGATGTTCGCAAGTTTTACCAAAGTGTAAAACGTCAAAGCCAAGGATACAAGGCTCGAACAGAAACCTGTCGAGATGAACAAGGAAATATCGCAGTTGAGATACAGTCGATGCGGAGGATATGGAAGAACCACTTCTGCAGACTGTTAAACGGCGATGACGAACAACATTCCGCTGTCAGGCAGAACGAACCATTTAATATTGGCAGCGGCAGCGAAAATTGCCAACCACCCGACCTAAGTGAAGTTAGGATAGGAATATCTAAACTCAAGCTTAAGAAGGCCGGCGGAAATGACGGCCTTCCCGCTGAGCTTTATAAAGCTGGCGGAGATGACTTGGTAAGCAACATCCACCAACTCATAAGCCAAATCTGGTCGGTTGAAATGCCTGAAGAATGGAACCTCAGCATCGTTTGTCCGATCCAAAAAAAAGGAGACCCTCTGAACTGCGCCAACTACAGAGGCATAAGTCTACTCAACATCGCTTACAAGATCCTATTTGCCGTAATATGTGAACGCCTTAAACCGTTTACCAACAACCTGATCGGCCCTTAGCAGTGTCCAAAGTCCACAATCGATCATATTTTCACACTTCGGCAGATCCTGGAAAAAACCCAAGAAGTCCAAATCGATACCCACCAGCTATTTATCGGTTTCAAAGCCGCATACGACAGCATTTATAGAGACGAACTATACAGAGCCTTGTCTAGTTTTGGTATACCGGCCAAACTCGTCCGTTTATGTAGGATGACTATGGAGAATTCTCGCTGCTCCATCAGGGTCGGAAACGACCTCACCGACACATTCGATACCAATAAAGGATTTAAGCAAGGCGATGCGCTGTCATGTGACTTCTTCAATTTGATTCTTGTGAGGATTGTGCAAAACTCCCGAGCCAACACCAGAGGCACAATTTTCCAAAAATCGGTGCAACTACTAGCATACGCCGACGATATTGACATCATTGGTAGGACTCAACGTGATGTCATAGCCACGTTTGCTAGTATAGAGAAGGAAGCGCCAAAAATGGGTTTAGCAGTAAATGAGGGTAAGACTAAGTATATGCTGTCAACATGAAAGGACACACTGCATCGACGAATTGGACAGAACGTCACCATTGACAGATATAACTTTGAGGTAGTACGGGACTTTGTCTACCTCGGCTCCGCTATTAACTCTGACAACAACATCTCGTCAGAAATCAAACGAAGAATTAAATTACTCTTGCCAATCGCTGTTTCTTCGGGCTAAGAAGGCAATTTAGTAGTAAAGCCCTCACTCGAACTACTAAGGAGATCCTATATAAGACCCTGATCATTCCAGTCCTGCTATACGGCGCTGAAGCATTGATGAAGAAATCCTTGGTCGATTCGAGAGAAAAATTCTTCGGAAAATCTTCGGTCCCGTTTGCGTTGACGGGCTATGGAGACGAAGATTCAACCAAGAACTATACGAGCTGTACAGCGACATACCCCTAGTCATTGGGGTATATCTTAAACGTCCGCATTGGAAAATTGTGAACGAACTGCTTGGAAGAAAGAAACTTTCAGTAGATGAAACTATAAAAATCAATTTTCCAAAAGCGACCGAATCTGAAGGCTTAAAAGATATTGTTGAGGAATTCGCGGAGAGGTTTTCGAATCAAGCGGCGAACATTATACATGCATGTGATACCAAAACCTCTGACCATGAGAACTGGGAACTTCAACAAAGTATTTACATAGATGAAGCAACGGAACCTGAAGTCTACGAGATACTGTGTCAACTTAGTAGCACAAAAGGTCCTGGAGCAGACAACATAAGACCAGTCGATCTCAAAGTGAATGCCATGTGTCTCACCCCTGTAATCACGAAGATTATAAACCTTAGTTTGTGTCAGTGTTATGTACCTAAGCTCATGAAAACGTCTATAATTCGACCAATATAAAAGGGAGGAACAAAAGACACGGCAAATTATAGGCCAATTTCAATTCTGCCAGCAGTTGAAAAATGTTTGGAAGATGTATTCGTGAAACGTGTTAATTGTTTTATGTCAGAGTGATTCACTCAAACCAGTTTGGATTTCAAAAATGCAAGAGCACTCAATTGCTACTGGGAGAAGTTACCAATGTGGTGAATGCGGGGCTAAATAAAAATCATCACGTACTTGTTCTCTTTATAGACTTCAGAAAAGCCTTTGATACCTTGACACCAAAAAAAAATTCGAGGAAAGTGTCAACAAATTGGGATTGAGAGGATTGCTGGCAAGCTGGCTCGAAAACTACCTGACTGATAGAGTAATTCAAATTAAGGTATCTAACACATTAAGCCATCAAAAATTAAGCAAAAACGGTGTACCACAAGGTTCCAAATTGGGTCCCGTTTTATTCATTCTTTTCACAAATAAACTGCTAAGAATATTTAAGAAATCGATTGCCTATGCCTATGCTGATGATATCGCAATCGTTGTGGGACACAAAGACTTGCATTTAGCCGTGAAGATATTGCAAGATGAATTCAACGCTGTATCTGAATGGTGTCATGATAACGGTCTAGTGATAAATGTAGAAAAAACCAAGGTAATGCATATTCGGACTCCATCAAAGCCAACCGAATCTATTGAAATCTTTCATCGCAATGATCGCTGTCCAGTACTAAGAAGCAGCAACGCAATTGAGGTAGTCAAAACCATTAAATACCTTAATGCCTAATAGTAAAAAAAATTGTAATTTCGCCTTAAACATAGTTTTCTTATGGCGATCCTGAATAAATGGAAATTTCCCTCAATTCTACAGCACTCTACGTATTTGTTTTTAATATGTCGAGGTGGTCTTCAAATGGATGACATGTGTACCAAACTGTACCCAACTTCAGGCCTACGTCGGATATGACAACAGGTGAAATGGAAATAACAGGGATGTCGTACAGAAAAATCGTGGTTAATTGTAAAAAGTAATAATCTCCCCCCCCAAGCGCATTGTCTCTTTCTTTAGAACGTCAAAATCACTTGGAGGAAAACAATGAAATATTTTAATGGCGGGAGTGCTGTTTTATGGGGTTATTGCATTAAAAACATAAAAATATAATTAATTCACTGTGAAACACAAATTATTTATTCATAAAAATACAAAGTGAGTGTGTTTAATCATAAAATTGATTTAAAAAGAGTGGAATTCATGACCAGTGTCATTGCAAAGTTTGAATATAAATGCAATTTCAATGAGAATTTCTTGGTGCGACTCGAGTTTTGGCGCACGCCAATTGAACGTTGACTTCTCCCTTTGGATTGGTTGACTTTAAATACACCACGGCACCATATGCTCGTTGAAAAGCGTCTGAGAAGGCATGAAGCTCGATATCGGTTGCATTTTTAACTATCATGTGCAGAGGAATTTTAAGATTGTTTAACTTTACGAGGTCTTTTTCGAAAGGCTGTCCATTTCGTATTCATGTCCATAGGTAATGCTGCGTCCCAATCCAGTTTTAGAGCCCATAGTTCCTGGATGAATATTTTGGCCAAAATTATTACGGGACAAGCAATTCCCAGTGGATCGAAAATGTGGGCCGTATCTGATAATATGCTACGTTTAGTTACCCTTTTTGTTTCACTCAAATTTGTTTTTGAAAGAAATTGATCTGATGATGGTTACCAAGTCAATCCCAATGTTTTGATGGATCCTTCTTCGTGATCGTGAAGATCAATTTCAGTTTCACAATCTTCTTTTGGTATTCCCTCGAGAAGAGCTGGTGCATTGGTGCACCTTTTTCGTAGTTGAAACATCCCTTGACCCAGAAGGTTTTTCAGATCTGATTGCATTTGTAGAGCGTTCTTAAGATTGTTGCTACCTGTCAGTATATCATCCATGTAAATATCGATAAGGATGATGGTAGCTCCTAGCGAATTCTGGTTTTCTGCCTTTTTTGCTAAATCGTGAAGGCATCTGATCGCTAGGTAAGGTGCAGGTTTTGTACCATAAGTCACGGTGTTCAGTTGATATGTTTTCAGCGGTTCGGTGATAGATTCCCGCCAAACGATGCGCTGGAATCGTTTACTATACTCATTCACCTGTATCTGACGATACATCTTGGAAATATCAGCCGTGAATACATACTTGTGAGCGCGGAAGCGTAGTAAAATTGAAAATAAATCCTTTTGTTGGGCTGGCCCGGTGTGCAGAATATCTTTCAGTGATATATTTGAGGATGTCCTTGATGATCCATCAAATACCACCCTTAGTTTTGTTGAAGAACTTTCTGGGCGCAGAACACAATGATGTGGAAGAAAATATTGTGGTTCCTTAGAGCAGATTGAATTGTATTTGATTTCTTCCATGTGATTTAATGCAATCCCGCATAAAGTCAATATATTGCCTCTGGATTTCCGGGTTCCTCTGAAACCTTTTCTCCAGGTTGAGGAATCTTCGGACAGCTATTTCCCTTGATTTTCCTAAACTTCCTGGGTCATTTGAAAAGGGAAGAGCTACGACATATCGTCCTGATTGAGATCTTGATGTAGTTCTTACATAAATGTCCTCACAATGTTGTTCTTCTTTAGTTAATTTTTTTTGTCGTTTTTGTGATGGAGAAGTTAGATTTTCTTCTAGGTTCCAAAATCGTTCAACCAAATTATCCAAGTGTTTAGAAGAAGTATCCACTCCAATTCCGCAAAATAGTGATGAAGAAGTTCCAGTGATAGTTTTTCCAATCACGACCCATCCGAGTAAGGTATTTTGTAAAGAAGGCCCAGTTTGATTTATTTTAATTTGGCCTACTGAAAGTAGTTCTGGATATAGCTCTGCTCCAATAAGAACGTCGATCTCTTGAGGTTGATTTAAACCTTTTTCTGCTAACTGGATGTTCTCGGGTATTTCCCACCTGCTGGTATCGATGAACTGATTGGGTTGTGCTGTTGTTATTTTATCAAGTACAGAGGCTTGAACTTGTGTTTTGTATCCAGTTACTTGAGATTGTAGACAAATATTGACCCTTTTGCTTATTTTAAGCGGTCTGTTGCCCATCCCTGCGACTTCAAAGGGTTCATGCTTCGTAATGAGCTGCAGTTTTTTAGCAAGTTTCTCGGTATTGAGGGGCTCAGTGGCGCGATGGTTAGTGCGATGAACTGCCGCGCAGGAGGTCTGGGTTCGATTACCAGCCGTAGCAACACCTAAATGATTTTTCACTGGCCCTCCTCTCGTGATGATCTGACAAATCATCCGAGTAGTATCAATTGTCAAGAATAGCTTATCTCAACTTAGCCGTTCGGAGTCGGCATAAAACAGGAAGTCCCGCCATCGTGCAAGAAGTACACACGCACACATGAATGGTTGTGAGAAAGCTAGGCCCTGGGTACTAACGAGCCTGTTGCGCCAAAAATTTGTATTTTTTTTCTCGGTTATGAAGTTCATTTGAGAGCCAGAATCCAGTAATGCTCTTGCCGGAATGGTATTATTAGTTCGGTTTAGAATGTTCACAATAGCTGTTCCTAACAGCACATATTTTGATGCCTTAGGACACCTGTTGATCGCTGAGAGGCTAGTCCTTTTATCTATTCCAGGAGCTTGTTGACTTGGATCCCTTGCTATTACATGAAGCAGGGTATGATGATACTTGTTGCATTTGGTGCAATGTGTTCCTCTACATGTTGAAGCTTGGTGTCCGAAACGTAAGCAATTAGTGCATCGATTAAGCGATTTCACCTTCTGTAGTCGTTCCTGTGGTGTGAGCTCAAGAAACTTTGAGCATAAGAAGATCATATGTCATGGTTGTCCACAAATGAGGCATTTGCTGGTTTCCTTTGTGGATGTAAGAGCTACCATTGTTCTTTTGTTTGAGTCTTCTGTTCGGAGTACTCGAGTTCCCAGTGCTTCTAACGACTGAAATCGAACCTCTAGAAATGATAGGAGATTTAACCTTAATTTACATGTGTTTAGTCAAAATTATTTGTACTTTTTAGTGGTTTTCAATTCATTTTCAATTTGATTTATAATTTTTTCTGTTTTGTTCTGTCACTTCACTTTGCGCGGAATTGTCAAAGTTTGCTTTCATACAGATGCTGTCAGTTTGTCATTTGACACTGACGTTGTCGTGAACAACTCTATCCTTTCATATTGAACTTAATTTCTTTAAAAAAAAGTGACACTTAGAATTCATTTGATTTTATAATAAAAACGTGAAATAACGTGATTATGTAGGTATACGATAAATCATCACACAAAAAGCAAAGTATGCAACAGTCTGTGTCTTGTACTCAGATTTCATTAGATATATCTGAATGTTGTTTCATTGATTACGTCAGATACATTTTAAATTCTGAAATGCACCGAGTCTGTAAGCTATTTTATATTTTTGTTTATTAATACCAGAATAGCTATGCATATACGTTACATGTCTTCATAGACAGAGTAACCACACTTTGGTAATGTTTTCTAAATAAATTTGATTGACATGAAATAAACCATCCGTCATTCCATATCACATCAAATAATCGCACACACTGCTTTGGATCCACACGAACGTCGCTCGGCGTCGTACAATGGGGATCTTTCATACTCGGAATTCGGTTTGAAAAAAAAAAAATTCCTCACGATTCACTACCAAAACTGACCTCCTTCTCCATGTTGAGGGAGATTCGGCAACGTCAATACGTCATAACGCTAGGTTCATCTTACAACAACATATCGCACATGCTAGTTCATCGTAACATGTGCTTCTCGACTGCTTTAATTTCAACTGCTACGAACGATGTGAATTATTATTTTTTTTTTTAGTTGCTGCTTATCTGATTCACAAAGCATTACAATCACATAATGTTGTCATTTATTCGCACTGGCAGAAGTATTACGAGAGCAAGATCGCGAAACGTCAGCCTCAACGTCAGACGTGAAGAGAGTAGAAGTAGACGATGTCTTGTCGTCGTGTTGCTGGCAATGCGCGCGGTATGCAGTGTACCCATTGGGTAACATATTATTGTTCAAGGGAGTACTGCATGGACACATGGATACACTTATACACCACCCGATTTGCTTTTGGACTATTTTAGCGAAAAGTCCAATTCTCAGCGGCACAATTTTGACGGCAACTAACTATTTCGTAGCAAAACATTTCAATTATCTAGAAAAACATTCGAATATCTGACAGGACATGCAAATTAAATCGTTCAACAGTATCAGATGTCATTTATTTGCCGTATCTCAGAGTGTAAGTGGATGTGTGTGTGAGAGAGTGAATTACAGAGTAGTTACTGTGTTTGAATACCCGGCCACCGCCGCAAGTCGGTAGATTTCATTCGGGTCTGTCAGCCAGATCAGATGCTGCCAACTATGTCCAATTGTGGAAGAGATGCGATATGTATCTGCACCTCATATGTATATGTATCTGTGGTTAATTCATTTACCACACTTGTTTTTGTCTTCTCCTTCGTGCAATTGGAAAATATGATTACCGCAGGTTTCTTCTTGCTATTCACTGTGAATTCGGACACTGGCCATTTGCGGATATTAACAGGTATACGCTGGATGGCTTTCTTTTTTTTTTTTTTATTCTGACAACGACTGACCCTCATTTCTTCACAGGAAACTGTTGCTTATACCTTTATATTCAAATGAGTTGCGTACACAAAACACAATGACATAGACTGACGGCCAGAATGTCCAATATTCCATTGATAGCTGGGGTATCTGTGAGAGAAGAGCGCGTGCCACTTATTGCCATATGGCACGTAACGTAAAAAAAATTAAAAAAAAAATACAACTAAGTTCTCCTGTATATATATACTAACCAAAGATTCGTATAAATTAATTGAAAAAGGGAAGAGCAAACAAAAAATGGGGTTCTCCCCTATCAGTAGTTGAGTGGTCTAGCAGAACAGCAGGAAGACATTTAGATCCGATGACGCAACCACGCTGCCATGAAAAAATTAGTGCTGCCAATGAAACTGACATTTGGGACGATCCCGGTTAAGCTGCTTTTGTGTTTATATGGCGAATGTTGCCGATAAGGATACGTCTATGCGGGTAGTGTGATATATTTCACATATCTTTGAAACCTTCCGATATCTGTGACTAAAATTTGTTGGATTCGTCTAGTCTAGTCTTTTGTTCAGATGTTTATTTTGTAGGTATAATGAAGAATTCATCATTACTATAAGCTGCGAAGCAAGGAAATTGTTCTCTGACAGAAAAATTTCTGCTGAGAACGTTGTTCCAGTGAATAAAGGAAAATAGACTCAGCTAAAGCAGCGAAAAACATATGGGATCCGTAAGAGGAGCAGACCTAATTAAAGACAGTAGACTATAGAAGAGTATGACGTTTAACTAGCATGCGTTGGTAAAAAACAGATTTTATAGCAGTTTTGTGTGCCATAAAACTAGTCGTTAGACAAAGTCCGTAGATAGTGTTTGGAGTCAAAACTATGGAAAATAATTCGCATTCTAATTCGGATTTTTAAGAATATTGAAAGGATTTGATTGCCGCTTGGCTGTCACTGAAGATGCTTATATTGTTCGCGGATATTATATTACACCTCAGCCAGGACAGGGCCATGATTTCCGTTTGGAAAACGCTACAGTGATTGGGAAATCCTCCGCTTCAGTTTTAGACCCACCTGTGTAGATGTGAATCGAGTTTTCGAATCCAACCGAGTCTTGTTTCCAATCAAGTCGGCTGGAATTGTTGACTGGAAGTTACGATCGAAGCTGAGTTGGGTAGTGATGTGGTCGGTGTTTTCTGTAATGTTCAGATGATTTAATATTTGTGTGTACACCCTGACGGCCTGACTGTGACGAGGCTCTTATCGTGACGAGGCATTGTGACGAGGCTCTTAGTCGCACAGCTGCACAAGCTGCGTTCTGTTTGCCGAAGATGTCTAAGGGCACTAGATGTAGAATAGGATCTAGAGCTGCGGATGGGGTGGTTCTTAGAGCGCCAATTATGCAGATGCAGGCGGATCTTTTAACTTTCCCCAGAAGGTTGCGGTTTGAGGCTGTTTCAAGTGCAGCCTCAAGAATGTGATATGTGGTTGCATTCTCCATTTTTTCCCGATAGCCTTTTTACATGACTATAGGGCTACGGTGGCTTTTTTAAGGCGTTCTAGGATGTTGGCTTTCCAGTACAGTTTCTTGTCCAAGACCAGACCCAGGCACTTGGCTGATTCAACAAACTTGAGAGTGACGCCATTGAGTTTTGGAGGGTCGACGTGCGGGACTTTGTATTTCCTGCTGAAAAGGACCAATTCGGTTTTTTGAGGGTTCGCGCCAAGTCCACATTTGGCGGCCCATTTGGAGAGCACTGAAAGACCATTTTGTAATAGTTCTTTAAGGGTGTTAAGGTACTTCCTTAATCACCTTGCAGCCTTCCCTTTCTAGATTAACTATTAGCTCATTGACCACCAGATTCCAGAGAAGAGGAGACAAAACACCCCCTTGTGGGGTGCCACAACTCACAGATCTTCGTGCGGAAGAGACCCCAAGCTTTGTGTTAATGATTCGGCCAGTAAGAAGCTGATTAATTAGCACTCTCAGCGAAGCATCTACATTGAGATCTGACATTGTTAAAGGCTCCCTCTATATCAAGGAAGGCAACCATGGTGTACTCTTTTGTGCTAAGCGAGTTTTCGATGATGCGTACGAGTGAGTGAAGCGTATGCATGTTGAGAGTTGGAGATTGCAGCAGGTTCAATACTGTTACGGAGGTGTAGATCATTCCAAATATATATAGACTTAGCACACAATTTACCGTTTATGTTACAACACTTATATACATTTCGCGAAACCTATATAATTATCCAGTCTTACGCCCTTAGCCTGGGTGCTACCAAACCTGTGTTTCTCAATTGCTGTCGAAAAAGGTTGTCGAAAATGCTAAAAATGACTCCCGGTATCACATCCGGTAATCATACGCAGCAAAATAGGAGGGAAATCAATGTCAGAGATAAGGGAAGTACTTCCCTTATCTCTGTCAATGTTTTATGAAATAATTTGATGTGAAAATATACCAAAACACTACAATAAGTGTAGTAGTGGATAAAGTGAAAAAAATTGGATTTTATTTGCAAAAAAAAAAATAAATGACACAGCAAAAATTGAAACCCTAAACTGTTATCTATTGGGGGCAGGTGTTTCAGTATCAGTAGTGCCAGATCACCGATTAGCGTCTTTTTTTTCTGATGTGTATCTATATATAAGCCTGTATAGATTTAAAAAAAAACACGCCTAGAAACAATGCTGCCAAGTTCCTTAAACATCAGGTAGATTTTATTGTTTAAAATTTTGTAAAATAATTCTGCACATCTATCTTAAGCAGTTAAAATCACTTATTTATCAGGTGAAAATAATTAATGTTAACTCATCTGCCATTCCAAAGTATCTACGTACCTTTAAAACATTAAATTACGACATGCATTATTTTAGACATGAATGCAATTACTAATTCGTGACAAGCTTTATAAAAAACAATTTTCCATAATTTTTATATGAGACGTTATCACCAATTAGTGCATTGATGTGCACGCAAATTAGCCTGTTTATGTCCTAGAGCGTTATAAAATTTGCATAATTATTTATATTTGAAACTATTAAGTGTGATAATATTTTGAGGCCATTAGCAAAAAATTTAATCATAGTAGACTAAATATCTGTCTAACGTGTTTTCTGTGTTAAGATGTTGTGTCATAAATTTGTCTCACAAAGGTTACACTTAATAAAAATTTATGTAAATAAAACATAAAATCAATTTAAATTTTTTTTATGTGTAGTCAAATGATTTAGGCAAAAACTTACTGAGCTATATTTGATTTCATATTTTGCTAAGATTAAGATATTTACCTGAAAAAAAGAAGAAAAACGCATTAGTTTACGTGTTAAAATTATTCGAGATAAAAAACAAGTTTTTAATTTCACTTACATATATGAAGAAAGCTTACTTACTTAATTCATAATGCATAGCAAATTTGATTTGATTAAATGCTCCTCAAGGTAGTCTTTTGGGACCCTTAATTTTTTGTAGTTTTACAATTCTTTTAGGAATTTGATTAAATGTTCCTCAAGGTAGGCTTTTGGGACCCTTAATTGTTTGTAGTTTTACAATACGGAATGAAGTGGTTAATTTTTATTTTTGTGACTCTGTTTGGTATTTACTAGTTTTTGTGTACATTTAATATGAATTAAATGATCAATGGAATAAGAAAAGGTTTTAATGTGCGAATTAATATTTATTCTGAAGGAGAGTGGTATCACCATGGACTTGATTGTAGGGTTGTGAAAATGTTAAGGAATACAAGTGATTCGGATTTATAATATAGACCTAAAATGTTCTCTTGGAGCAGGACATTTTAAGCCGGTCAAACATGCAGATAGGTCAAACAATATGTTTTTAAGTAATGATAGTGAAAATGTTGATGTCAAAAAAATCGCATCTTACATTCCCTCCAAAGGTTTAATATATTGTGGTAGATTCAGGATTTATTTGGCAACATGCATATCGAGGATAGCACAATAAAGTCCCCAACTCCTACTCAGTTAATTGAAAGGCGAGTAGAATTTTCGCGCAGAATGTGTAGTCTAGGTATGTCAGCATCGTTTGTCCGATCCGAAACAAAATTAAAACCCCTCTGAACTATAGAGAAAGAAGTCTCGATTCTAAACCACATGATTTTAAATAGCATCCATCATTTTCTGACGGATCTAGTACCATTTTTTAATGAAAACATATGAGAAGGCTACAATCCGCTATGAGGATCGTTTAATACCCTATCCCATCCCATACTTAAAATTAATATCCCCAAAATGTGGGCTTTATGGCCATAAAATATTGAAAATGACGTTATCACAACATATTGTTCAGACGGTTTATCAACATCTTTTAATGTTCGACAAAAAACAACGTTTTTCTATTGCATATGCCTTGGGGTAGGGCATACCCCAAGGAAAACGACCCCAAAAAGTGGGCGTGGGTCAAAATGGTCTAAGGACGAAATGTTCATATTAATTTTATTAAAGTTTTTGCATCAAATAGTTTTCGAATACTTGAAAATTTGACCGAAAAAGGTTTTTGTTACTAAAAACGCCCCGAAAAGTGGACGTGGCAAAAAAACTTTATATTGACGATATATAGATATTGAGATTCTCTAAATATGCTGTCCAGACACTTTTTTTAAAATTCCTCACGGATTGGCCAAAAACTATATTTTTCTAAAAAGGGGGCTTGGCATTGGGCGGATTTAAAAAAATTTCTATTGCATATGCCTTGGGGTAGGGCATACAAATGGTTTTTGTAGGAAAACGACCCCAAAAACTGGGCGTGGGTTAAAATGGTTTTAGGACGAAATGTTAAGAATTATTTTATTAAAGTTTTTGCATCAAAAGGTTTTTTTTTTTCGAATAGTTGAAAATTTGACCGAAAAAGGTTTTTTTTTACTAAAAACGCCCCAAAAAGTGGACGTGGCAAAAACAAAACTTTATATTGACGAAATATAGATATTGAGATTCTCTAAATATGCTGCTTAGACACTTTTTTTTAAAAATGCCAAAAACTACGTTTTTCTAAAAAGGGGGCTTGGCATTGGGCGGATTTCAAAAATGTTTACACTTGTTCTGCTGAGAGCAACAAAGTGTACCAAATTTCATCATTCTAGCTCAAAATTCAAGGCCCAAAAACTGGTGACGTACGGACGGACGGACAGAAATGGCTAAATCGACTCATCTATCGATTCTGAGTTGATCCATATACTTTAAGGTATATCTATCTCAATTATTTCTCTATGTTACAAACTATATATCAAAACTAATATACCCTCATGGGGGATAGGGTATAAAAAGCTTTAACAAGTGATTCTGATTCCACATAGCTTGTAAGGTATACGGCCAGTCATGTAAGATGTTTACTCGCCCATATGATTGTAGGAAACACAAAATCTGAGCAATAAGGTCTAACGCGCCTGAGCTCCAATCACGTAGCTTACAAATGATCGTTGTCGAGACGTCAATAATTTGATCCGCGACTATGTTGATCGGTTCTTTAAGATATATAAAGCTTCATTTGGATGGTCTGGCGAACGGATTTTTTTATGTGATAGAGCCCTAAGCGCTTTAAAGTTTAGGTACTCAAATTCTATGACCTCGTCAATATTATACTCAATTGACATTCATTCATGTTAAGATCTACACAGTGAAGAGTCTTGACTTTGTGAAAGGAATCCATTTAATTACAAATTAAGACAAGTTCTGCCTGAACAATTATAAAAAATCCTCATATCGTATCTTGAGCATAGACTCTTCCGTGTGAAACTTGGAACCGAATATTCAGAGTTGAAAGAAATAAAGGCAGGAGAACCCCAAGGAAGCGTCCTTGAACCACTCTTGTCCCTCCTTTTTACACGTGATATCCCACAAACAAACGATACAATAGTTGCAACGTTTGCTGACGATACTGCTATACTAGCAGTTGGCACAGTAATAGAGGAAACAAACATCAAATTACAAAACGCTCTTAACGAGGTTAATGAATGGATTAAATCCTGGATTGCAAATCGGACAAACAATTTGCCAGTATTTCTAAATAAGGTTCGAGTCCCGTATGCAAATGAAGCGAAATATCTCGGAACGACACTCGATGCAAAATTAAAATGAAAGTCGAATGTAAAAAAGAATTGCGAAGAACTTAAAAATAAATACAGAGAACTGTACTGGTTGCTCGGAAAATATTCGAAGCTTAACCTTGATATCAAGCTGCTATTATACAAGCAAGTGCTAAAACCGATTTGGACATATGATATGCAACTATGGGTATATAAGGAACGAGGATCTAGGCAGAGATCTGGGTATTCCCGCGGTTAAAGATGAAACGAAAAACTTTGCACGAAAACATAAAAAACGATTATTAGGACACGTTAACACAACGGTCCTTCAAATTCTTGACGAAACAAATTTATTGCGGCGTCTTCAAAAGAACTAAGCCCTTGGATTTGGCCCGATTATAACAAACCGCGCTATAAATTGCGGAAAAGCAGGAACTCTCAAAGGAAAGTTACCAAACATTTCATTACTCGTGATAGAAAAATTGCTAGAGAAGTCGCATACTAAGTTGCAATACTTATACAAAAAGGGTGGTAGTTTTTGTGAGTAAAAATCTCACACTAATTTGGGCACGTGCTCATCCCAACTAACAATTTCGCTTCGATAAAGCACAATCGAAGCTATTTCCCCTCCAACAATATTACTTGTAGGAAGTCTTATGGAAACATTTGGCGCACTTTAAGGAAGCTATTTACTTCTATAAGACTTCTCTAAATACTTCTAATAAGCCTTAAAGAAATAACTTTGTTTGCTTAAAAAGGTCATATTATAGGCTTCGCAAAAAGTCATTCCGACAATATTTGCAAATCTTCTCGAAGTTGAAAAATAACATTATTTTTTTATTATTTTCTTTTTGTTTTTATATTTTCTTATTATTATTATTTACTTTTATTAATCTCTTATAAACCCAATTCGTTAATATGAATTTATGAAATTCAATGCAATTCATTATATAAAAACTCTCATCTTACTGGGATACGAACTCGGGTTCTCTTGCACGGAGTATGAAAGACGAGTAAGGACAACGAAGTAGTTGAATCGTGTTGACTCATTCTCCGGTAGGTTTCCGATCTTTTCACCTTTTTTTTCTCAAATCTTTACACCTTGTCCCGATCTTTTCACCTTTTTTCCGATCTTTTAACCTTAGCTTTTTAAGCCTTCTTTCATAAGCTCTATACGTGCTATGCTTCGGATTAACTTGTGCGAAGTTCTACCGAAACATCTTAACTTATGGTACATGCACACACATCTCCGGAAGCTTAAAAACAACCGTACAGAAGTTTCGCTATCACAATTTCGGTTATGCTTGTGAATTTTCCTGCATAATGTCTTAAACAAGCTTCTACCCAAACAATCGACTGCCAAAATGCTTAACCTCCATGCACAAGTACTATATATAGAAATAATTGCTTGTGGAAATTAAATTTTTGTGCCTTATAGAAGAATAATTGTTAGTTGGGTCCGGCCTAAATATAGTGAATTTCTAAACTTAAGCTCAATAAGGCTGCTGGATGTGATGCCATTCCTGCCGAGCTATATAATGCCGGCAGAGATGATTTGGTAAGCGATATACATCACTAAAATTTGTTCGGATGAAAGAAAAATGAAGACCCTCTGAATTGCGTCAACTTAAGAGGCATAAGTCTCCTCAACATCGACTACAAGGTCTTATCAGCCTTCATATCTTCAAATCGACTCAATCTAAACGATTGGCGGGTGCACCACTCCGTCAAGCACATGTCAAGCTTCTACCCAAACAATAGACTGCCAAAATGCTTAACCTCCGTGCACAAGTACTATATAAGGCCTATAGAAATAATTGCTTGTGGAAATTACATTTTTGTGCCTTACAGAAGAATAATTGTTAGTTGGGATCGTGTCTATGAAGATTTCCACCAGCTCACGGCAAAAAAAAAATTGATTGCCCGTCGGAGATAGAAAGAGTCTGTGACAGTTCTGGAATCTATATTTTTTTAATAATATACCAATCATGTTTTAAATGTCTTCGGAGACTTCTGAATTTTTAGGCTCACTTTTGGTCATTAGCTGTTTCTGTTTTGGTCTTCAGTCGCGGAAATCAATAACACAGACAGGATAACTAGTCATGTTTTAATATGATGATATGATCATGGCAGTGACAGCTTAGTAGTTTTACACCGTTCATTTGATTTGGCGTCTACATTGTGCAAAAAATACTTAAAGTAGTTGCGCCGAGATGCCAAACTACGATTTGACATAACTTAATGGATGTTACGTGCGGTAAGACCTCTTGGGGTAGCATGTGTCAAGATGAGGGATTTGTTGCCCCCACCTTCCAGTAAGAAATACATAAATTTGGTGCAACCGGCTCAATAAGAAGAATACCCTTGCCCTTTTCTCACAAATATTCATATGCTCCAACTTTATGCCGAATCCAAACGTGAGTTAAGAAAAACTTTTCAAGAAAATTAATACTACTAAAAAAATTTGGAAAATCGATTATTTTTCCATTTTGCATATCGTTTCTGCAGCAAAAAGCGGTTATCTTACCACTCGCTTAAATTAAATGGCGCTCAGTGCAGCTTGCAAATTGTCAATATAACAGAAAATGCAAATAGAGATAGATAGCAAACGTCAACAAGAAATAATATCAGAACTGCAAACATTGTCTATATATTTAAACTATTTTCTATTCGGGATTAAAAAAAACAGAAAAACTATCATTGTTCACAATAAATTAATTTAAATAGCTTAGTAAATTTTTTTTTATTTCATCGTTAATAAATTGGCAAAGCATATTGTTATTTTAAGCCAAATCTATCCCGTATTCATACAAATCTGACTAAATTTGAGCACCACATTGACCTACATTCTAACTTAAGCTAAGCTCCCAAAATCCGATTAAAACTACTGATTCGCCTTTAAAGTTTTTAGCTTCTTTTTATTTTGATCAACAACAGCGAAATATCACGTCACTTATACCTAAAACTATGCGTGCTTAATTTGCCGCAACATTAACTGTAAAATCGATCAATGCCCTTTTTCGTTAAAAATAAAAAGAAGAAAACAACAACAAAAAATGTTTATTTTGTATTCTCTCATTCTACCGCTATCACGACCACATGTGTACCTATAGATATTTTAATTTATCCGCATTCGGTTGAGTAAGCATTCTTAATATCTTCACCATCACCGGCCGCCTCGTAGAAAAAAATGTTTTCGATTGATCTGTAGGTTATTTCATATTGAAACCTGAAAGAGGTTCTCCCCCGCTTGATCGCACACGCATGAGCCTCTTTCATAAGGACCCCGATTTGTATTTGAATACAATAGACGTGGTTGAGATACTTTTATGTTTCTCGCTTCTGAGTTTGATTTTTTTTGGGTGGGGTAGGGTGCATACAATCGCGTTTGCTAATTAAAATCATTCATGCAATGTCCGCGCTTGCATGCGCCACTGAACAAATCGAGTATGATCGTTCAAAGATCGCACACAATAAATGAGCATTGTGATACCCGGGCTTTATTTATTTTCATTTGGTCGCAATGGATAAGCGCGTTTCTGTTTTCGAATTTTCCCAATATATCGACTGGTAGGTATAAAGGAGGTTTAACCCCCTATGATGCCCAATGCCCATAGAGCCCTTTATTTATCGGAATGGGAAATTCCATTAATATAGATACAAGTATCTATGCAGAGTCGACTCTTATGTAGCCATTTGATGGTTGTGGTTATTGCTGTTTCTGTTCAAGATCCACGATAAGTCATTTTCAATTTAGATCGTTTGTTAGTGATCTGAAAGTGTAGTCTGCAGTGCAGAGAAATATTTCAAATAAACAGAACTTCTGTAACGTTATTAATTATAAGTGTATCCAACGGTCACTTTTGCATGGGGATGAATCTGTCTTTTAAACTCGAAGGAATTTATAAATTTGTGTTATTTTCATTTTTTCTTGTTTCTAGAAGATACACAGAAATGGTAATTAATTTGTTGGTATGTGACGATGTTGATTTTTCTTTTGTTTTGGTTTTTAATCTTTTCTTCTTTTCTGTCTGACCTCTATTTTTGTTGTAGATGTATCTTTGAATTTGATGATTTTCGTTCACATACAGCAAGCATAATCCAACAAAATTTAAATCTTATACGGTTTGATTGATTTGACACACTGATACATGATTTCCAAAAATCCACTTAAATGTAATTAACAACCAATATATGATGTTTGGTAACTTGTATTTTTGACAAGAGTTGCCATGTAAAAACTTTTATCGTATGAACATTTTTTTAAGCGAAACAAAAGAAAAATTTTAAATCAATTTCTTAAAACTTTAACGAAAATCCTTTTTTATGTAAAGCCTTCAAAAAGTGGACAATATGCGAATTTTGAAAATATTTAAGTTTTATTGCTAGGTCCTAGAGAGTGTTCGTATACAATATTTCATCGAACTCGTTGAAACGCAATACAAATGCCAGTGGGGCCAAATCGTTGATGCTGCACACAAAAATGAGGAAACTTTTTAAAAAACATTTTCTAATTTATAGTGCTTACACACCGAATCATAAACTGAGTTTTTGGCAAAAAGTTTACGTAAACCACTGGATGCTTTCACACCGACTCTGACCAGGTTTCGTTTGACATTTCAACCAGCTGTGAATTGTGATACTAGCTGCAACATTTGTGTGTGAAAAAATTGTAATTGAATAATAAATGAATTCTAATGTAATCAAACTTTTTTAGCATTTGAAGTTCAAAATTAAACAAATCTAAAGATTTTGACAAAGGTTTTTGACTCTCAAGCCCGCCGCATGTTTTGTTTTTATTTCATCTGGTGTGTAAATTTCTGACAAAAAAAAACATTTGTTTTGACAGCGAGTTCATCAGCTGTTTTGTGGGACGTGTGGCACACGTGGAGAATGTATAAAAAGGTGTGTTCTTTCCAACAACTTGCAACGAGATGACGTCTGCGAAGTGCTTATGAGAAGGTTACGTCGTTACCTACTAGGTTTTGAGAACTGACAATGTATGGGAAAACTCGGTTTTCGATGAAGGTTTCAGGTGTTTTTGCGAAAACTCAGTTTATGGTTCGGTGTGAATGCACTATTATTTAACTTAATACAATATTTTTCGATATCAAATATCTGTTAAACGGTTTTATAAAATCGAGACTTATTTTAATTTATAGGCGTGTTATTTTTGAAGTGGAACTTCTTTTGGGACGGTGTGAATTGGATTTTATGAAACAAAAAAGCATCACGATGACGGTGTTTTGATCCGGTTCTCCCATCTAAGTATTAACCAAAATCGACGCTGATTGATGTCGGTGATTGCTTGTTGTTGGCTTACCAGGTTTCTTTGAAGTAAAACTTATTTTTGGGCGGCTTTTGTTGAAGCTGTTTGATCGTGTGTAATGAACGGATGTATGGACTTGTATCTCAGGCAACACGTACGTTGGTGTGCAAAAAAAAAGAGATGGTTTCTTGTTGGTATGTTGGTTGGAGAAAGGACGTGCATACCGGTACACCAAGCAAGTGTGTTGTCTGTCAACAAGTAATTTTAGGAAAGTGGAATTGTGTGTGAGCAAACACAAATAATGAAACTCATCGGTGAGTCAAGGAGAGCAATATCCATTGTTGCAAGGTATCAAGCGAAAGTTGCTACGTATATGGATTTGACATTTGGTAACATGTAGTTGGCCAAAATGGTTATTTCCCTCTGACTGTTGAAATGACAGCTGACTTTGGTGTCATAAATGTGTTCTTAGAGATGGTCTGTGTCTGACGTAATTGTAATTGAAGCTTGAGTATATGGATGTGGCATTTGGAAACATGTAGGTGGCCAAAATGGTTATTTCCCTCCGAATGTTTAAATGACAGCTGACTTTGGTGTCATAAATGTGTTTTAGAGATGGTGTGTGTCTGACGTAATTGTAATTGAAGCTTGAGTATATGGATGTGGCATTTGGTAACATGTAGTTGGCCAAAATGGTTATTTCCCTCTGAATGTTGCAATGACAGCTGACTTTGGTGTCATAAATGTGTTTTTAGAGATGGTCTGTGTATGACGTAATTGTAATTGAAGCTTGAATCCAAACAGGTAGATTTGATTGAGTTTTAGATTTGTTTGTGATTAGTTATAATGAAGATGTATTTTTCGGGAAGAACAGAAGGACGGTGTTTTTCATATGACGACATTTTTACAAGGAGATACTAGCTATCGGGAACGCCTCCTACGTTTGTGAGCGTAAATACACATTGCGGTATTGGACGAGAGTGGCTGCAATTTGAAGATGAAAATGGTATGTGGTCTGATTCGGATAGGATGACTTTGCCTTTTGAATGTTTGACGGTTTAATCGATATTTGGGAGTCTTCCCGAAAGGTGGATCATTCGATTTTGGACTTTGGTTGGATTTAGTGCTTACATTAATGTATTCTCTTTTAAATGTTCTTCTTCATACTGGAGATCTTGCAGAAGTAGGGTGACCAGATCCATGCCCACAAAACCTTCAAAAATCTCAAATGAAAAATTTACAAAACAAAATAAGAAGGTAGGCGTGGCAAATAACTTTCTTGGGTTGAAATATATAAAATGGCATTGTCGCAACAAATTGTTCAGACAGTTTATCAAAATGTTTTATGGTTCGACAATAAAACAACGTTTTTCTCCTGCATATGCTATGGGGTAGAGTATATGAATGGTTTTTATAGAAAAATGCCCCCAAAAAGTGGACTTGGGTTAAAATGATCCATAGTATTACCAATGTAAGGAGGCTACATTGCCAAGGGCCAAAAAGAATATCGTTGAAATCATTCCGTTCTTGTTGAAATTCGATTACGTAAAACTATTATCGTTACAGGTTTTACGATACTCGTAATTTCTTTCGACTGGCATTTGGCAGTCGTATAGCTTTCGTTTTCATTAAGCTGTCATAAATGTTTCTCGTTCTGCACAATCACAATTTGTCGTAACTATCGTTTACTTGCCGATCGTTTTATTTTATGTATGGATTACCAATGATTTTGCATCGAATGTTTTTTTTTTCGAATATTTCAAAAATTTGATCAAAAACATTTTTACTGAAAATGCATCCAAAAAAGGGGCCTGACAAAAAACATTATATGCACGAAATACAGGTAAATATGCTCTTCATTAATTCTTTCAAAAATGTTTACCTTTTGGTCGAAAACAAACTTTTACTGAAAAGTGGGCGGTGGCGGAAAATTTGTACACTTGTTCTGCTTTGTCGGACAGAAAGACATCCATCTATATACTTTAAGGTATACCTATCAAAATGATTTCTCTTTGTTACAAAATTAATGTCGAAACTTATACATCCCCTATGGGATAGAGGGTATAAAAAAAGATGGCGTTGTGCTCAGAAGTGATTGAGTTTAGGTAGAAAAATATTTTAAGTCGTCTTCGCACCAGATGTAGAGAATTTTGGAATTAGTGTTGAAAAAAGTTTTGTTGTAGTTTTGTGATATCAAAAAATTTAGTTAGTGTTTTGACAATAAGATACCGGACTTTTTTTGTGTAGACAAAAAGAGGACATGTCCTCTTAAAAGTGGACGTCTGGTCAGCCTATGCAGAAGTGACTAATTGCGATATTTGTATGATTTTTTTTTGAAGTGAAACATCTTTTGGGACGTTGTGAATTCGATTTAATGAAACGAAAAAGTGTAACGAAAACGAGATCTAACAAATTATCGGTTGTCGTCTGATCACCGACTTAATTAGATATGGGAACGCTTGGGAACATCGCGTGTTGTTGGTTTTTGTAAGAGAACGAGATGAGTTCAACTTTCATAAAACCGGTTTTGTTGGCGAGGGAACTGAGTTTGGGGGTAAGAAAAAGTTGAAATTCTTCAACCGAGTTTGTGCGGTAGATCAAGGTTGAAAACTAATTAGTTCTTTTCACAAATTAAGGCCGCGGTTACGACAAACGATAGTAAGCGTTGGCGCTAGTTTGCGCTAGTAAATCTAATGTATATATAATCAATAACGTGGTCACAGTTCACTCTTTTTGCGTTCGCGCTAGTCCGAGCTAGTCCGCGGTAGTCCGCGCTAGTCCAAGCTTGTAATTTCATTTGATTTTCAAGTTTACTAGCTTGAACTAGCGTGAACAATCGTTGTTGTTGAGAGTGAGAGAGAGAAATTAAGCAGAACACAGGGGTCGAATTACCACATCAGTTATCGAGTGAGTTAATGAAGGTGTAACTACATTGGGATGATTACATACGAATGGTCATGTATCGAGTACTTGTACCAATTTTACTAGCAAAATGCTGCTACATTGATGTTTGATGGCTGAAAATGTCAAATGTATTGTTTTTCTGTGAATGTTATTAAAATAAATTGGTGTACTCGATCACTGATTACAGAATACCAAAAATCCGATACTAGATACTTGAATCTAGTATATGATCCTACCAAATCAACATTTTTCAGTCACGCGAGTATAACTCGATAACTAATGTGGTAATTCGACCCCAGTTTCACTTCTACCGCGTGTGAAAGCTTAGTACGCTGCTCGAGCTAAATTTTAGCAAAACTCATTCTAAATTCATACAAAATTCTCTCCAAAAATTAGGTGAGCTAAATTTAAGCGAATCCATTTAGCCGAGCGGTAGGCTGATTCAGCTAAAAAATCAAACTTTCATTTCAGACTGTACTGGATCTATCTGTCACAATTTAGCGCGCCCATTAATGGTTCGGGACATTTTCCCAAGCTAAATTTTGACACATCGTATTGTTATTTTCTGTAGTGCTTTTGAGTTGTTGAAATTTTGAAAAAACTTATTTTTCAAAGAACAGATGTTTGTTGTCACACTTATCCACAAAGCACCCTATGTCAAAATTTAGGGCCTGCGATCGACTTAGAGAAGATGCCGATTTTGCCAAAAAAAAATCATCTTTTCAGATGAAGCTCATTTTGATCTTGGCGGGTATGTAAACAAGCAAAATTGTCGCAGAAAACCCACACGCATACATTCAAAAGCCGATACACCCAAAACGAGTCACTGTTTGGTGCGGATTTTGGTCCAGAGGCATAATTGGGCCATTTTTCTTCGAAAATGAGCAAGGAGTGGCCGTTACAGTCAATGGCGATCGTTATCGGGCCATGTTGAACGAATTTTTGTTCACAAAAATTGAAGAGGAGGACGGCGCTACGTGCCACACAGCCGAAGCTACACTCGATGTTTTGCGCCCTGTTTTTGAAGATCGCATTATTAGCCTCGGAGCTGCGATTTGACACCGTTGGACTATTATTTGTGGGGTGCCGTAAAAGATAAGTGTTACGCCAACAAGCCAGAGACAATTGACGCTTTAAAGGACAATATTCGTGAAGCCATTGGTGAAATACAGTTGTACACACAATCGATAATGTGCTTAAAAATTGGACCGATCGTGTAGGCTACTGCATGGCCAGCCGAGACAGCCATTTGAATGAAATTATTTTTCATTATTAACCGGAAGGACTGTACTTTCAAATAAAAAAGAAATTTGAGAAAATATTCAGTAGTTTATTTTACTAGCAGTTATTTTGGCGGACCCTTCATATAGGCTTAGATAAACATGAGAAAAAAAACGCTAATTGGTGATCTGGCACCACTTAAACTGAAACACGTAACCGCCAACATGGCAGTTGGGGGTTTGGTGTGTAATTTTTTTTTTTTGTAAATAAAATAAATTTTATAGGCTAAGGTGTTGTTGTATTTTACAAGTATATTGTTCTCTAAGCCTATATAGATTTGGAATAAAGAGAACGGCTTATGACAATTTTAAAGATCACCAAAGTTTAACATAAATCGAATGCAATTTAAATATATTTATTTAAATTTAATGAATAGAGAATCTAGTTTGGGTCATTAATGCATTATTTCTTTTATAAAATTTCCACTTTCTAAAATCAAACAAAAAATAATTTTATGTTCTACACAACCGAAAGACTTTGAAAAAAAAAATCCGAGGAAAAATAATTTTATTATCTATACACCCTGTTCCAACCGTAAGACTTTGAAAAACCAAAACATTAATAAAAACCTGCCATCCAATGGCACGTATGGTAGTTCTCAACAGATTAAAGTTTCAAGTGAGCCACTTAGAAACTAATATTTATGAAAACAAAAAGATGAAAACCATTAAAATCAACCAAAATCGGATAAGAGTGTGTACGTATATAGACATGTGTTGAATTTGTAGATTTGTATTCTCTATGTTCGTTTTTTTTTCGTTCATAGTGTATACAGTATACACGAGGATCGACACCCTTCGAACACAAATCTTGATTTTTGTTATTTTTGAAAATGTTCGTTTATTTCTGGATTAGAGCGAGTGTGAGGGGGGTTCCTAGTGGATTCCACTACCCTCTTGTAGACAGAGTAGAAGGCGAGAATTTGTGTTGTTGTGTTACTTTTATTTTTAAATTTAAAAATATACCTAAATGCTACCGCAGGAGAGTGGGAAAATGTTTTTTTTTTTTATACTGGGAGGGTGGAAAGACAAAAGATGGCTTTTTCTACCTTGTATTCTTGAAAGAGCAGTGTGTTGATATAAATATTTTTTTCCTTTATAATTTATGTCGGTATACAGTGGATATAGATACACAAATTCGGGTGTGTCACATCCTCGAAATGGTTTTAAGGGAAGCAATTAGGTGTGAATTGAAAATTCTTGAAATGTTTATGATATCGGGGTGGGAGTTGTACATTTTGATCGTCATTTTATGTCGGCTTACGGCTAGAACAAAATGGAAATCAGAAACGGATGTATTTTTAGACATTTCAATGGCTGACGAAATGATTATTTACACAAAAATGCAACTCGATTTTATGTTATGGCTTAGGTGATTTTTCATTGGAAATTATTGTTATTTTACAAAAAAAATGAGAAGTGGGATAATGAATGTTCCTAATAGATGCGAGTCTTATTTTTGTTGTCAAGAAAATGCCGCCTTTTGAATGAGTTCAAACAATAACAAATTCAAATTAATCGATATACACTTACATTTTGAACAAACTAGTCATGACATACATTGTATGCCTTGTAAATTTTGATTCTGAACAACAGTCAACGTATGTCAACATTTCATCACATATGGAACCCAATTTTGTTTTATAACAGACAGTAGACATTAATATATGTAGGCACTAAGCAAAAACAAAAAAAACCTTTGTCCGCAATTCATGAAAGTTATATCTACAATTGCTTCCAATTACCTCAGACAATAGCAACTCGTTTAAATTAATCAGATAAATCTCAACTATTATTGACATAAAAAAAATAAACACTACGACCATCTGTCATTCGCCACGGCCACCTTTCAATTGTCAAAATGAAGAAATTCAATTACCTTTATACGATGTAGATTCTGCGATAGATAATCCCAAACAAAAAGTGGGTATCACTTATCTTTCACTTATCTATCACTTATCTCCTCAATGTCCGTTCCGAAATCGTTGTCCACCATCACAACTCACTCGGTTGATCTGTCACGGTTTACCTATTGACAGTTTTATACTAAGTCTGACAAACCTATATCACATGATTGTGTGCCAATTTTAATTGAATTATTATGGAAATCAGGAAGGAAGTGAATTTTAAAAAAAAAGTTACTTTGCAAATTCGCCCAAAAACAGAGAGAAAGTCTACAAACACAATTTTCTTGCGCAAGCGAGTTTCTTTCCGCTTTGAACACCTTGACATTTGTGCGCACGTTTGCACTTATCTTCAACGAATACGGTAATTGTGGTAGGTACCTACTCGAAATTCGAAACAATTACTGTACTTATGTACAAGATTAAGTGCTGTCAAAAGTCAGTTGATTCGCCACTCTTGGTCCATTATTTTAGGTTACCTTTGGTATTCTTTGGTTTAATTTGTAATTTTATATCCAAACAAGATCCACAAATGATTGCACTTGTTCCACAAAAGTGAACCCAAAACGAAGAGAAGATGTGCAGTTGTCAGTGTTGTTAAATGACATCAATGTCGCGTTCGCGTCGTCTTTCAATATCATTTTGTTCTCAATTTGATCTTTAATTGACATTTAGGATCGAAAGTGAAAGAATTAGGCGACAGAAGGTCATATGAAAATTAATTGATTGAGGAATGTCGCAAAATGCCATAAAATACAATGGAATATGTCATAAATTGTGATGTGAAGTTTTGATCTATATTGCTTATTGCATGATTTGAATTGCAATAGCTTGCAATATTTTGACTACGGGATTTCGGAATCTTGCTGTAGACTTGATGTTTGACATTTATCCGCAATTATTGAAGAAACGTTTTTATTCGCCATAAACGTGAATAAATACATAATAAAAATACGTGCCAATTATAATCGTAGAGACGATTGTATAAAACAGGGTTCTAAGTAGGTTCTTATGTAAGACATATGAAAATTAAATTAAATCGTGAAAACAATGTCGTATAGACAATTTTAATCAAATGATTGCAGTCACTGTTATCTGAAGAAACTAATCGTTAAAACAACGAACTTATTCTGATCGTTTAACGTGATCAGAACGATGTAAGTTATGGTAAACTTTAGATGGATCACCAAAACGATGTCGTCAAAACGACATTCTTTAGAATTCTTCTTACGCGATTAAAAAGCTCTGATCAGAAAACGAGGCGACATAATCGGCCATATCGAGGTATCCGTTGGAACGGAAAATTCTCCGGTTTTGTACGATTTGGAGTTTTTTTGCTTCGAGGTATTCTTCCGAAAAGCTGTTCGGAATATTTCTCCGACATTTTGTAACGCGTTGCGTTGAAGTGCGTTCAGGTGCATTTTCGTGCAATTTTTGACAGGTAAGTGCCTTTCTTTTTCCGATTTCCTCCGACACAAATTCTTCGCGGAATTCATTTACGAATTGTAGTGAAGTGAAGACGTCGCATTTGTGTAGTATTTTTTTTTCCGATGACACATACCTCGAATGAAATTTAAGCCTCCGACAAAGTATGCGTTGCGGAAAATTGTCCGCTCCGACGGATACCTCGATAGGGCTGTATAGCTGCACTTGAAGAGCCGGATCTTTCGGCAATTCTACAAAAAAGCCATGCAACTGCATTCAGAGCAGGAAAACAGGCTCGACAAACTATCGAAATCAGGGAATTGTAATGCTTTTGAACAGCTTTTTAAGAAGCTTCTTAAAATATAGGAGAGCTGTGAAAAGGTATCAAACGCCTGAAGAATATTACATAAAAGGGTGTAAAGCGTATGTTTGGTCCACCAAATCACCAATGTCCGATGATTGAAATATTACCTAAAGAAAAACATATGAGAAGGCTACAATCCGCTGTGCGGATCGTTAAATGCCCTATCCCATCTGCAAAACTAGTATCCCCAAAAAGTGTAGGTGACTTAAAACACGACGGGGATGAAATATAGAAAATGACATTGTCACAACAAATTGTACAGACACTACAGTTTATAAAACACTTTTATGGTTCTGCAAAAGACAATTTTTTTCTCCTGCATATGCTTTTATCGAAAAACGCCCCAAAAAGTGTGCTTGGGTTAAAATGATCTATAGAAATGTTTATAGTAGTATTGCCAATGATTCTGCATCGAATTTTTTCGAAGATTTTTAAATTTGACCTGAAAACGCCCCCAAAAAGTGGGCGTGGCAACAAACTTTATGTACATATACTGAGATACAGATATTGAGATTCTCTAAGTATGTTTTTCAGACACTTTTTAAAGTCCTCAACCTTTTGGCCAAAAGCATCGTTTTAAAATGAAAATAGGGCGTGGCAGTGGGCGGATATTAAATTTTTTTTTGTACAGACACTACAGTGTATAAAACACTTTTATGGTTCTGCAAAAGAAAATTTTTTTCTCCTGCATATGCTTTTATCGAAAAACGCCCCCAAAAAGTGTGCTTGGGTTAAAATGATCTATAGAAATGTTTATAGTAGTATTGCCAATGATTCTGCATCGAATTTTTTCGAAGATTTTTAAATTTGACCTGAAGACGCCCCCAAAAAGTGGGCGTGGCAAAAAACTTTATGTACATATACTGAGATACAGATATTGAGATTCTCTAAGTAAGTTTTTCAGACACTTTTTCGAAGTCCTCAACCTTTTGGCCAAAAGCATCGTTTTAAAATGAAAATAGGGCGTGGCAGTGGGCGGATATTGATTTTTTTGCTATTGTTCTGCTTCGTCGTCATAGACTCTCTATATAAGGCCCACAAATCGGTGACACACAGACGGACGGGTGGACGGATAGACAGACATGGCTAGCGTTTCTGAGTTGATCCATATACTTTGAGGTATATTGAAATTATTTCTCTATGTTACAAACTTAATGTCAAAACGTATATACCCCTATGGGATAGGGTATAAAAAAAGAAAGGGTAAAAACGTCTGAAGCCTTTTTGCTCCAGGTTAATCAAAAATTGACCAATCGACGACGACAAGGCAAACCCTGGAAATGTCCACCTCGTTTAAACTTTAAGGCTGTGTATAATACCATTCGAAGACGATACATCACGAGAAAACAATTGTGAACAAAATTTACCCTTCAAAACTCCTTAATCCTTGTCGGACAATAAGTATAAACGGTGAGAAATGAAAAATTATTCGTCGAATATTATATTCATTATGCGGGGAAGACAACCCCCAAAGTCTATGCGTCAACACGCTTAATTGGATTTTTAGTTTAAAAAGACAAATTCAGTCACATACACCTATGACTTAAACACATCATAAAAGGCAATCTAATTGCAATGATATGATATCATGACCTAAACTCAAACCTTGAGGTTGATATTATATTTCACAGCTTACCTTACCTATTCTTAGTAAATGTGTTTTTTGTGAATTCCATTGTTGTTTTTGCAAAGAAAACAAATATACAATACATCTTATTGACCCCAAATACCCCATCTACTTCGACAGACCCACAAACTATACGAAATTAAAAAAAAAAAATCTTTATGAATAATAAATCACCAGCAGACATACACACACCATGTGTGTCATGAATTAATGCAAATAGAAAAAAATGAAACACAACAATATCAAACTAGTTCTGTGCTGAATTAAGAGACTACTAGATTAGATAACGCGTAAATTAGATAAAGCTTATAAAAATAAACTGATACAAGCATCTCGGCGAAACTAAATGTTGTTAAAACGAGATTGCAGATACATGAATACCTATAAGTATAACACAACGTTCTTTGTACAAAGCCGCATAAACTAGGTAGCGCATGATACCTTTAGCTTAATTCATTTTTTTTCTATCCAACACAAAAACAAATCATGGATTTACTTTAATATTAAACGGTTTGGTAGTGCCCGAACACGTATGTGTACAGAGGGTATCACAACAATATTGACATAAGGTTTTTGGATACCATTTACTTTTTCTATAAAAGATGATTTTTCTTTTCTGTATATCTATGAATGGTTTAAATATTAATAAATGATTCTTTTACTATTTTTTTTTCTTTGAACTTTTTTGAATTAATGTTTTTCTATAAATCAACGAGCACTGGCAGCACTGCTGTTATGTCACTGGGTCAAATGACATTTAACAGCTTTCCATGTTTTGTTAATGGTTGGCATTTGTGAATCGAAATAATATTTTTCCATGACTAGCTATCTTTAATGATAATCCAATAGTTTATCATAAAAACGAGTGGTGGGTGCACGACTGGGTCGTACGCAACTTTCTCTTTCACAGCAAGTTGGGCGTTAGATCTAATCATAAGCATTTTGATTATTGATGCTAAAATGATATAAATAATGTCGAAATGTATTTATACGAATTTTTACTCCAAAATTTGAAGGAATCGATGTCAATGTGAAAAATAATGATTTTCCGTTTTTGGCCAAAACTGAAAATTCCGTTTAGTAATAGTTGGGCTAAAACTAATTATGTGGAATTGCTTCAAGCTGTAATAGTAGTATATGTATTAAATTTCATTCAATTTGACACAATAGTTTGCGAGATATTAACAATTTTCTTTATATGGCCCAAATGACAAAATCCGTTATATGGATTTTCTCGAAAAAAAAAACTGGGTATGCAGTTTTTTTGGAACTAATATGGTTATAGTATATATAAAGTTTAATCAAAATCGTTAGAGCCGTTTTCGAGAAAATTGAGGTTATGTGTAATTTTTATATGGCAGGTACCAGTTTTAACATGGCTAAAAGCAAACAAAAAAAATGGCCTAGAATTATGACCAAAACAAGCTTGGATACGAAGTTTGCAGAAAATCGGTCAAGCCGTTTAGGCTGGGGAGGCCGTCACGGACCGACGGACCGACGGACCGACGGACCGACGGACGGAATTCCAAAAACCACTTTTTTAGGCTCCGCTATCATCGTAATGTTAGAATCAATCAAAATCTCGAGGTCGAAAATTTTCACGAAAACAATATCTTTCTCTTTGTAAGAGAAAGTTAAAAATATCATGTGATAGGTAAACTAGTAAATAAGTGCTGCCAAGTTTATAGTCGCTTTTTTTTATTGTACAGTGTTAATCGCTCCGTACGACCACGTCTGAATGTACGAATACAAGGAAATTGTATTGTTTGACTATAATAGTTTTTCTCTTAGTTTCCTCCAGTAACGTTAACTTTTGTTAACTTCCGAAATAGCTATCTCAGTCGCTTTTGCATATGAATGTTTGACAGACAATTTTTGTAGCAAAAATTATTTGTAAGAAAAACAAATTATTCATCGCCATTGAACCCAAAAATAAATAAGACGGATATCGAGTGTCCTGGACAATTGCTTTTGTGTTTTCATTTGGTTTTTCAAATTAAATTGAAATTTAATCTCATTGACAGTCGATTCCCTTCACAAAGTAGGTACTATTATATCTACTTAAGCAAATGACAGAACTTAAGAATATTATAGTTCGGTCATTACGAAATACAATTAAAAAATGTCCGTAGTAAATAATACTAAACTTCAAAACATTGTAATTGTTGCTGAACAAGAATCGAAGTTAATAAATGTATTCAAATAAATAATTGTTAATAATTATAAGTAGTTAAAAAGCGATTAATTGTAACATAATGTTTCCACCTTAAAATTTAGTAAAAAATTGATTGTTTATATTTTGATTATTGACGTTTTTGACATTTGTGGTGCGAAGCTATTAAAACTGAATTTTTACATTGAAATCACACATTCGAAAATATACGCTATTATAACGTGGTCGAAACCGGTGTTTTATTTAAAATACGGAATCGTTAACTGTGGTAGAAGAACAAAGGATTTCTTGAAACAAAAGGATAAGTTTGGAGAGAACATTTGGTCCTTCGAGCCGGATTTGAGCAATAAGTGTTAAAATTTAAACCAATTAAAAATCATTAATTCAAATTTTAAAAAAAAGACATTTTTGTGAGTTTTTGTTATATTTGTTACAATGATCGTTGTTATGTTATGTTGAAGATTCAATAAATATGAAGACTTGACAAACCATTTCCATTAACCCTGTGGTTTTTTTAACCATGGATGCTCAAATAATATTGTTGCGAATATTTCGAAAGGATCACTGCCTTATAAAATTGAATTGTTTAATAAACTTAATCCACTTAACCAAGCTTCAAACGTTTTTAAATCGTTTAAATAGTCAAAACCCAATCATATCAAACTCATATTTTTCATTTAAGCTCATTTTCGGTTAAATAGCGGTCTCAATAATTTATTCAGATATAAGCTATTGAAAGGCTACAAGCTAACAAAATACTTTATGCGATCCCCTAGTTCCATCCAAATAGCCCCATTTGCCACACTTGGGGCTAAACAATCGACCTACTGAAGTAAGAGTTTAGTGATCGTGTTGTCAAGAAATGGACCTGTCAAATGGCCGCATCTAATCAAAAAGGAACAACCCTTATTTTTATTTCATTATTTAGTTTAATTTTATTCAATAATTTTTTAGGACTATTCCCATATATCTTTACAGAAACCCTTACGGGTAAAACAAACCACAGCAAACCACGGAAAACCCTTCAAATTACCGCCATATTCACTTATTTAATATATAACCATCAGCTTAAGTACCGAAAATATTGAAACACTTGATATCATTAGGCCCAATATTGAAACTAATTGATGATCTGGACTTTCTTAATTTATTGAGGATTGAACGCAAAACGAGAGAAGCTGTGATATGGTCAAAATATTTAAAGATACTTGATATCTGATTTGTCAAAAGATACTTGACAGGTGATGACAGCGTTCAATGTAAACACAATTTTAAGCATTATAATGGCGCTTTAAAGAAACGATCTGTCAGAAGAGTTAATCTGAAAAGGTTACATAGATAGATCAGTTCTTAAAAAAACTGCTTATAATGTCTTATTTTCTTGACAGATTTTTATTTTAAATCAACTCTGCTCTGCGCGGCAAACATTCGGCCCTATCGAGGTATCAGTCGGATTTTTGCTTCGAGGTATTCTTCCGAAAAGCGAAATATTTCTCCGACATTTTCAAACGCATCCCCGCGAATTGCGTTGAAGTGCGTTCAGGTGCATTTTTCGTGCAATTTTTGACAACTAAGTGCCATTCTTTTTCCGATGTCCTCCGACACAAATTCTTCGCGGACTTTATTTACGAATTGTAGTGAAGTGTATTTTTTTCCGATCACACATACCTCGAATGGAATTTAAACCTCGGACGAAGTATGCGTTGCGGAAAATTGTCCGCTCCGACGGAAACCTCGATAGGACTGATTATCATCCTCAAGGCAATTGTAAAAAAAACAGGACTCCCATCCTGTCGATCGTCATCGTTACGATAATAGGTCTGTTCCCGTACTTTTTAGTAAAAATTAGTAAATTCTCAAATTTCTTGGAGTGGTGGTTAATTTTTTTTAGAAAGAGACAAATTTACCAAAAAGTACGGGAACGCGTTCAAGTAAAAAACAGTAAAATTATATATTTTGTATGCCTTTTAAAGAACAAATTACATAAATCACCTGTCAAAACAAGCGAGTAGTCACTTTTAGATACCAACTGAGAGTTTACTGATTTTTACCAACAGAAATTTCTGCAGTAAATTTTTTTACAGATTTTTATGGGGGGGTAGTTTTTTGCTCACTCGTGAGCTGTCTCTTTTACTTATCTTTGCGTACGGGAACGGCAAGTAATAATAAAAATCAGTAAATATTATTTTGTACGGGAACAGACCTAATATTAAACAGGGTCATTAAATTGGACAATTCTCTAAGTTATAATAAGTACAAGTCCATACAATCGGGATTGTATGATTTACTTGGTGTTTTCTGAAGCACAAAATTACCAAAACGTCGTCTACCGATCGTATTTTTTTAGTATCTTTTCTTAGCTCAGATAATCAATAACATATTATATGTCTTCGGTTGACAGTCATAAAGGTTCCTATCACTTAAGTTATAGGCAATTCGCAGCTCAGCAAGTTTGACACAAGCGGAAGAGTTTAACACTACCAAACACCCAGATCTAATTGAACTTCAATCCGAACTTCAAGAACTTGACATGATCTGTGCGGTTACAGACCACTTACCAAAGACGATATGTTTCAACAAAAGATTCTCAACGGAGATCACAACCAGAGAAGCATGGGTTGGCAATAACCCACCAAACTGTCAAAACGGCCTAAAGTGGTATACGAATGGTTCTAAAATGGACTCAAGGGCTGGTATCCATGGACCAAATCGGAACGTTTCAATACCTATGGGAAAAAACCCCAGGGTATTTCTAGCAGAGCTCCATGCCATCAAAGAATACGCAAACCTAACACAATTCAGGTATTAAAGACGCCAACATCCATATATTCACGGACAGTCAAGCAGCTATAAAAGCCCTTAGCTCACACATTATTGACTCCAAATCAGTACTACACTTCCAAATACTTCAATAGTTCAATGAACAAAACCAGATTATGGTGGTTTCCCGGACATAAGGAGATTGAAGGTAACGAAAAAGCTGATGAACTAGCCAGAAAAGGTTCGGAAACCCCTTTCATTGGTCCCGAACCCTTCTGTGTAGCCATAAATCAACCATAAATCTGGTTATAAAAAAGCTGGGAACAAAACAAATGTAATTCATCCTGGGAGAACATCCCAGGTGTAAGACAGGCCAAAAGAGCTATTCAGCCCTTCAAAACAGATGCCAACAAGATTCTAAATCTTCGCAGGCACGATATCAAGAACTTAGTAGGCTACATAAAGGGTCACCACAGTCTGCGATATCACCTAAATAAAATGCATCTAGTCGACTCACCGGAGTGCAGAATAGAAGAAGACGAAACAGCCGAACACGTCATCATATGTGAATGCCCGGCTCTTTACGGTATAAGAAAGGAATCTTTCTTCAGGGAAATATCAAGTACCGAAGAACTAAGGAAATTCTCTGCTGAATGTATTATCAGCTACATTAGGAAAGTAAAAGCGCTACTAACCTGAACAGACATCTGACGCCAAGCACAATAGATCTTTTAGGTCGACGTGTATCTTATTGCTACGGCAAGTCAGAATTTAAAAAAAAAGTTAAATCGTCAATGCAAGGATGTCTAGACCGAAGCAAAACAAACAAAAATCAAAACTACGTCGCCTGATCGTTTCCTTTCTACGTGGTTATTACCCTCTGCTTTCACGGCTGCGTGAATAGGTGGTAAAATATTTATTGGGCCTGGTCCACTTACAGATTCTTCATAGATTTTACTCCGAAGTGTCAACTGAGATTTTTTGATTAAGTGGAACAAAATTCCGAGTCGAAGTAGGTACACTTTTCTGTAAAAACAAATTGTGATGAATTTCTTTTATGAAAAAAATGAAATATCTGGCATTAACCACCCTTAAGGGCCTCAAACCTAACTTCTACCTTCATTTGTGTGTACGAAGTTATTATTTTTGTCACTACGAAGAGGACCTCAAATTTAACGTCGAATCCGAACTGCAAATTTTAGAAGCTTCTCATCACAGTGTTACTTTTGGATTTTTGTCAGACTTTCGCAAGATGAAGCAGATTTAGTCACATTCGGGATTTGATGCCTTTTGATGATTTTCGCAAGAGAAAGCAGATTTAGTCCCTTTCGGGATTTGATGCCTTGGCAATCCCGTGATCCCGTGCTTAGTAGTTCAACGCACCCACTGATCTTTCTTTTTCCATAATACATCAAAAATAACCAGCTGTACTCTTTTAGCAGAAAAGGAGGAATAGATGAATCCAACAAATTTTAGTCTGAATATATTGAGGAGAATCTGCTCTTTTTCAACTGGACATCTCGGAGAAGAAAACTTTAAATTGGATGTAGAAGTCATCGGATTGGTATATTCAATCAAAGAGTATAGAACTACATAGAGTTTGCATCACAGCTAAAAATTGTGTAGCCGTTTTCGATACGGTCTGTAAGTGAGAAGGGGAATTTTCATCGTTCGTAAGCATCGTGTTTGATGCTGTGGTACCAATGTGAACACTGAGGTATCATTATCAGTACCCCACATAGCAAATTTGTATGAGATGCGCACTCTATGTAGTTCTGTACTCTTTGATTAAATGCAACTTCACGTGCCCTCACAAGATTGGCACCGTCGCGTCGCACTTGCTTACTAATGTCAATAGTTATAACGGGTCCGCCATCTAACGTTTTTTTTTCAACTAGTGCTTATTTCGTGAATGGTAACACTTAGCTCATGTCTGATTTGACAGATAATTAGTTTTATCCTTCCGCTGAACGAATATGGTTGTGTATACGCTTGAACACTGCTGGGAAATATTGCGACATTACTTTGGAAAATCATGGTAATGTTGCAGAATGTGTGCGAAAATTGCGTAAGGATTTTGGAAGAAGAGAAGCACCGTCAGCTCCGTTTGTTCGTTATCTTGTGAAAAAAGTGAAAGAAACTGGCATCCTCATCGATAAACCAAAGCGTGAAAAGACAAAAACAGTGCGTACACCAGAGAATATTGCTGCTGTGGCAGAAACTATGCGTGAAGCGCCATCAACATCAATTCGCCGTCGTTCTCAACAATTGAACACTTCGGAGACATCATTGACACGAATTTTGCATAAAGACCTTGGTATGACGCCATACAAAGTCCAATTGGTTTAGGAGTTGAAGCCAACTGACCATCCAATGCGTTTTCGCTTCGCTAAGTGGGCCTGTGATCGACTTAGAGAAGATGCCGATTTTGCCAAAAAAAAATCATCTTTTCAGATGAAGCTCATTTTGATCTTGGCGGGTATGTAAACAAGCAAAATTGTCGCATTTGGGGCACAGAAAACCCGCACGCATACATTGAAAAGCCGATACACCCAAAACGAGTCACTGTTTGGTGCGGATTTTGGTCCAGAGGCATAATTTGGCCATTTTTCTTCGAAAATGAGCAAGGAGTGGCCGTTACAGTCAATGGCGATCGTTATCGGGCCATGTTGAACGAATTTTTGTTCACAAAAATTGAAGGGGAGGATATTGGCAACATTTGGTTTCAACAGGACGTGCCACACAGCCGAAGCTACACTCGATGGTTTGCGCCCTGTTTTTGAAGATCGCATTATCAGCCGCAGAGCTGATGTCGTTTGGCCACCTCGGAGCTGCGATTTGACACCGTTGAACTTTTATTTGTGGGGTGCCGTAAAGGATAAGTGTTACGCCGACAAGCCAGTGACAATTGACGCTTTAAAGGACAATATTCGTGAAGCCATTGGTGAAATACAGCTGCACACAATCGATAATGTGCTTAAAATTGGACCGATCGTGTAGGCTACTGCATGGCCAGCCGAGGCAGCCATTTGAATGAAATTATTTTCCATTATTAACCGGAAGGATTGTACTTTCAAATAAAAAAAAAAGAGATTTGAGAAAATATTCAGAAGTTTTTTTTTATAGCATTTTCAAAAAAAAAGTTATTTGGCGGACCCTTTATATTGAGGAGAATCTGCTCTTTTTCAACTGGACATCTCGGTGAAGAAAACTTTCAATTGGATGTAGAAGTCATCGGATGGGTATATTAAATCAAATAGTATAGAACTACATAGAGTAGGTATGCATTACAGTTAAAAATTGTGATGCCGTTTTCGATGCGGGCTGTAAGTGAGAAGGGGAATTTTCATCGTTCGTAAGCATCGCGGTTGATGCTGTGGTACCAATGTGAACACTGGGGTATCAGTATCAGTAACCCACATAACAAATTTTCGTTGTATGAGATGCGCACTCTATGTAGTTCTGTACTCTTTGATTAAAATACAGATTCAGGTGTGCTCATAGAATTGGCATCATCGCGTCGGACTTGCTTACTAATGTCAATAGTTATACAACATACGAACATTTATAATTCCGAATTAGGTAATTTTAATTCCAATCAACTGCAGTGAATTAGTCTCTGACTGCCTATTTAGGATTACAGAAACTTTTTAATTGCATTGAAAAATTGGAATTGAAATAGATTTCAAAGAATAACTGAATACCTAACGATACCTAAAATGTGTGCATGGACAAAGTCAGCCCGCTTATCATCACAGATCCCGAAAAGATCACCCAAACAAAATTAGATTCAATATTTATTGAAATGTGGCAACAAGCTCAAAACCCTATCGGAAAATTTCTTGCTACATAATTGTGTGAGTCAATCGCCAGTCGCATTTCTCTTTTTGTCTATGAATTGCCTCTTTTCCCATCTACACATTTGATTTATTTTCAATTTCAATTCTATTCTATTTTCTAATGATGCTCTTGTTCATCTTGCATGCACTTTGTGATGAGAATCAAAACATCGAATGCTCAACGAAATTCCACGATCAGATCAGATCGAGAGTGAGAAAACTAAAAACAACAACAAATGTGTAGATATACCTACACCTACATAGAAAATAAAATACAAAAACAAATAACAGAACAGAACCGATAGAATTTTCCTTTCTTTTGTATCTGTTCATGTTTAGCTGTAATTCCATTTCAATTGAATAGAATGAGAGGGTAAAACCGAAATCGAAAAAAGAGATGCAATCGTTTAAAATAAGGACGGAAATAGTGTCTGTAACAGGTTTACACAATACCATACACCAGCACAGCAGTACGCGTATATGTCGAGACGAATGTGTAACTAAACAGATGAAGATATTCGAGGACAGGAAGAATACCGCGATAAGGGAGATACTATATACAAAATGCGGCATAACTACACATGATGTTTAGAGAATGAAAACTACCGTTTGTTTGTTTGTTTGCTGCATTTATGTCTCTATTACGGTAGCCTTTTTTTGGCCCATACGTCACCTACCAAGGCCTAATCATGTTTGGTTCAGAATTATGATCAGATGATTGACCAAACAAATGGAAATGTTTGTTTGATCTGGAATCGGTTGAGGTGTATCTTTATATCTAATTTGCCCTCCCTCGCTTTTTATTTTTGTTTCACTCGTAATCAGCATGTATGGGAGATTGTGTGTAGTCTTCGTATTCAAATAGCCTACACCACGCGTGCGCAAGATCCGATTAAACCCAAGCGGGCGACACATAATAGCAAACAGACGACAACTAGTGGAATTTTTGTATCTTTTCAATTTCTATTCTATGATGATTCACAGATTTGATTCAAACGAGAAGAAAAAAAAAATCAAGTAGCGTATATGCTATTTGTATGGCTTAAACTAATAAAAGGCTTTGTTATCATTGCATAATGTGTTGGAGTGCAAAATATTTTAAGAGATCGTCTCCAATCTGGATATCTAAGATCAGTTATATAAGATGAGTGTCTATGATATGATTGCTACATATATTTTGATCTCTTTACATATCGTCGCTTAAAAAGAAAACTGACATAAGTCAAAATTTGGTGATTTTTGTATGCATATCGATTAGCAAAAAAAAAAAAAAAAAAAACAATTTTCTATCAAAACGTCGTATCTATAGCTCTTAAACAGACAGCGTGAGGGCGTAAGTGTAGTTTGGCATTTAAGAAAACATCAATAGTGATGAAAAACATCAAATATATAGCTTTTCGGAAAATAAATGTATTTTGACATATAACAGTTTGCTTGTCAAACGACGATATGGTTCGAAGATGCATAGGTCTGATCTACTGTTCATCTAGTTGCAAAATTATATTTCCATCTATCTATCTAACTAATAAGATGAGAAAATTAAATTTCTAACCTTGAATGTTAATGCTTGAATTGGAACGAACCGTGGTTTTTTTAATTAACACCCACACACGCATTGGGAGAAAAATACAACAACAACAAAAAATACTTATCGTTGTATCAGACGGAAATCAATTTAAATTTCCTTTCTATATTTGGTGGACCGATTTTTTTTTTATTACCGTACCTAGGTATCTACACCTACCTAGTATATTTAGACTGTGATTATGTTTTGTATGTATGCAGGTAGATATGAACACGAAAAGAATCGGTAAGGAAATTTGGTATGTGACATTAATTTAAAATTGATGTGTTCTCCTTTTGTGGTCGGAATGAATTGATGTTTTTATAGGTACGACGAATAAGTGGGTAGAACGCAGAAGACGTTTCTTATATGAATATTTAGAATTTAAGCGGAATTCATTTTGAATTTCTAAGCTGGGCTGGAATATTATAAGGTTCTGCATATTAATGAGGTTAGTGCAGTGCAGTGGTGATCAGTTTTTTATTCGTTTTATAGACTGCTACAAGTTTTTTTTTCAATTATTCAATTTTCAATCATGAAATGAAACAGAACTAATGTCAAATGTCATTGTCTTGCATCGCTGTCAAAAGAGAGATACATTTCTTGCATGAAGTTGCCCTCTATTCAACTTCAAGCTACAGATTCACGAAGATACACATTGTGAAAGCGCTTAGGGGTTGCCTTGTTTTTAACTTTTCACTCAGCTACAGATACGCATTCTGGTCGGCCCTTATCCGTTAAACACTAATAGTGCTTACACACCGAATCAAAAAATGACTTTTCGCCAAACAGTTTTCGAAAACCACTTGATGCTTTCACACCGAACTCTGATCAGGTTTCGTTTGGCAATCATTTCCATCATATTACATTTTTCACAAGCTATAGCCATAGTTGAAACGAAATGAAAGAAATACATTTGTTTTGACAGCGAGTTCATCAGCTGTCTTTTGGACCGTGTGGAACACGTGTAGAAGGTATGATAAGGTGTTCCAAAAACCTTCAACGAGATGACATCTGCGAAGCAGTTTCGATACTGTTTCGACGTAACCTATTAGTTTTTGAAAACTCCAAATGTATGGGAAAACTCCGGTTTTCGATGTAGGTTTCAGGTTTTTTTGTGAAAACTCAGTTTTTAGTTCGGTGTGAAAGCACTAGAACGTCTTAGATGCTTTTGCAATTGAAAAAGGAAACAGAACTAATATTAGCTGTAATTGCTAATACTGCCTACACACCGAACCATAAACTGAGTTTTTGGCAAAAAGTTTACGTAAACCACTGGATGCTTTCGCACCGACTCTGACCAGGTTTCGTTTGACATTTCAATCAGCTGTGAATTGTGATACTAGCTGCAACATTTGTGTGTGAAAATATTGTAATTGAATAATAATAAAATGAAATATAATCAAACTAATATTATCATTTGAAGTTCAAAATTAAACAAATCTAAAGATTTTGACAACAGTTTTTGACTCTCAAGCCCGCCGCTTGTTTTGTTTTTATTTCATCTGGTGTGTAAATTTCTGAAAGAGAAAACATTTGTTTTGACAGCGAGTTCATCAGCTGTTTTTTGGGACGTGTGAATATATGAAAAGGTGTGTTCTTTCCAACAACCTGCAACGAGATGACGTCTGCGAAGTGATTATGAGAAGGTTACGTCGTAACCTACCAGGTTTTGAGAACTGACAATGTATGGGAAAACTCGGTTTTCGATGTTTTCAGGTGTTTTTGCGAAAACTCAGTTTATGGTTCGGTGTGAATGCCCTATTAGAGGCATTCACTTTGGCATATACTTGTTTGATAACCAATCGAATATTGAATAGTTGAAAGCACGTCATGCCAAAATGTTTGTTTCGGAAAAAATCTTTGTTTTTATGAAACAGTCATTCTATTTTCAATTCATTGCCATTTTCTGCTCGATAACCCTTGTTGGGTCACGCTGTAAATCATTAAGTTTTTATTTCTTTAAAGATCGTCGAAAAAGTTTACTAAACAAAACTGATTTAATGTTTAACGAATAGGAAATTCAAAGACCCACCGAACTAACAATTATTATTCTTCTATAAGGCACAAAAATGTAATTTCCACAAACAAATGTTTCTATAGGCCTTATATAGTACTTGTGCACAGAGGTTAAGCATTTTGGCAGTCGATTGTTTGGGTAGAAGCTTGTTTAAGACATTATGCAGGAAAATTCACAAGCATAACCAAGATTGTGATAGCGAAACTTCTGTAAGGTTTTTTTAAGCTTCCGGAGATGTGTGTACATGTACCATAAGTTAGGATGTTTCGGTAGAACTTCGCACAAGTTAATCCGAAGCATAGCACATATAGAGCTTACGAAAGAAGGCTTTAAAAGCTAAGGCTAAAAGATCGGGACAAAGTGTAAAGATTGGAAAAAAGGTGAAAAGATCGGGAACCTACCGGAGTATGAGTCAACACGATTCAACTACTTCGTTGTACTTACTCGTCTTTCATGTTCGAGAGTACAGCCTAGTGGATAGCGTGTTGGACTACCTTGCGAGAGAACACGAGTTCGAATCCCAGTAAGATGAGAGTTTTTAATTAATTGCATTGAATTTCACACATTCATAATAACGAATTGGGTTTACAAGAGATTGAAATTTGGAATTAAGAGATTGAGATTGGAATTTATAAAAGTAAATAATCATAATAAAAAATATGAAAAGAAAATAATAAAAAATAATGTTATTTTTCAACTTCGATAAGGCTTGCAAATATTATGACTTTTTGCGAAGCCAGAATTTGCTTCTGTATGGCCTTTTATAAGCAAACTAAGATTTGTCTTTAAGGCTTATTAGAAGTATGTAAAGAAGTCTTATAAAAGTAAATAGCTTTCTAGAAGTGCGCCAAATGTTTTCCATAAGACTTCCTACAAGTAATATTGCTGGAGGGAAAATAGCTTCGATAGTGCTTTATCGAAGCGAAATTGTTAGTTGGGCAGGGAAGTCTTCAGGTCATCCATCCACCATGTCTGAGACAGTTGTCTTTTCCAATGGAGATAATCTCCCGAAAAAAAGCAATGTCAATTATCATTCCAATATATTGGCAGGACTAACAAATGCCACACTATCAGTATTGATTAATAGTCATAGTGATAAAGTGATATTAAACGGGATGCTTGCGGATTGAAATTATCATCTATCATTCCGAAGCATAATCGAAGTATTTTTCAATTTTCGGATTTCATATTTTAGTAGGTAGCGACCTAGTCTAATTCCAGTAAGACTTCTTCCAGAATAAAAGAAGATTGTAAAAAGAAAGTGATGTGTAGCCTCCACAAATCAAGCCGTACAGGAATGCCACTTACGTGAGAATTTTAAATTGTAATTATGTTTAAGCGTAAAAGCCGATGGGAATCGATATAGGTGGGTATTAGCTCATTATACCCGCCCAATGTGTGAAAAAGGTCTGAAGGGTCAGTGGTTTCAAAAAGACGGTGTGCAATGTCACACTGCGAATCAAGTAATGCAATTTCCAGCACGTGTGCTGTCAAAAAATACGACATTTACTGACAACTCCGATCTCAATATTTGACCCACCCAAACTTAATTTTTGGGGTTATTTTAAAAGCAGAGTATACCCCTGCAATCATCTGCAGAATTGACGGACTAAAGGCAAACATACTTGCCGAAATCATCACTATCCCCATATATGCTCGATAAAGTGCCTTAATCCGAGCAAAAAGGGCACATTTAGCTTTGGTCACATTTTGCATCGGCCACTTGATTGATGTTGCATTCAAAAACTAGTCCAAATAAATTTTAAAGGACCAAATTCAATAAAAAAATGTTCTTTTTGGGAATCAGGTTTTTTTTTTTAAGTTATTAAATATTTCCAGTTCCACACTGATGTATAAAATGGCGAACTCTATACACATGCAAGAGCGATGGATGTGGATATCGCCGAGATTTGATTTCGTTCCTCAGTCGGGTTTTAAAAATGAGGGAAAGCTATATTAGTAGATGGAATAAAACACACGGTTCCTTGTTGATGACGACAAATCACACGATCTCAGTGGTCAAGTCATTGATCCATCTCGCAATGCTATGTTGTCATCAATTCGTGGTGCTATCTGCTAAACCACATATATTTAGATCAATGTCGTCCAAATTGTCGAAGAAGAAAATCAATGATCAGCAATTGACTGTTATTATTTCGTATTTCATTCTAATTTTTGAAATAGTGAGAACCGACTATTTTAATGTCTAATATTTCGTTTTCTAGTAACGGGTGATCCAAGTAGAGATACTTTTTTCAATAGCCTTTTTTGACAGATCACGTGTCATGCTGTCATGTTATTTTTGTTTTGTATTGTTTGGCATTTCATAATGGAAAGACTTACGCGTGAACAACGTTTACAAATTGTTCAACTTTATTATGAAAATTCACGTTCTGTGAGGAATGTGTTTCGTGCACTTCGCTCAACTTATGGTCAACATAATCGGCCTACTGAGCGTACTATCCGCAACACCATCACCCATTTTGAGACCCAGCATTCATTATTGGATAATATTCGACCGAATAGACCACGTCCAGCACGCTGTGAAGAAAATATAGCGGTCGTAGCTGAGAGTGTACACGAAGACCGTAGAGTCGATTCGGCGCCGTTCGCAGCAACTCGGACTGACGTATGGAACGACTTGGCGCATTTTACGTCAAGATCTTAAATTGAAAGCGTACAAAATACAGCTTGTGCAACAACTGAAGCCGCTCGACCTTCCCAAGCGACATCGCTTCGCTCTATGGGCTCTTGAAAAGTTCCAAGAAGATCCGACGTTTTCGAGGCAAATTTTGTTTAGATGAGGCCCATTTCTGGCTCAATGGGTATGTAAACAAACAAAATTGCCGCATTTGGGACGAAGAGCAACCTGAAGAGATTGAAGAACTGTCACTTCATCCAGAAAAAACAACGGTTTGGTGTGGTTTGTGGGCCGGTGGAATCATCGGTCCATATTTCTTTAAAAATTATGCCGGTGCGAACGTAACCGTCAATGGCGACCGTTATCGTGCCATGATAACCGACTATTTGATGCCTGAAATTGAAGCTCGTGATCTCGGCGACATTTGGTTTCAGCAAGACGGCGCCACTTCCCACACATCGCATCAATCAATGGACTTATTGAGAGAACATTTCGGTGAGCACATAATTTCACGTTTTGGGCCGGTCGATTGGCCACCAAGATCGTGTGATATCACACCGTTAGACTTTTTCCTGTGAGGATATGTAAAGTCAAAAGCTTATTCCGACAAACCCGCTTCGATTCAGGCCTTGGAGGAAAACATCACGCGTGTCATTCGCCAGTTACCAGACGAAATGCACGAACGAGTGATCGAAAATTGGACTCAACGGATGGACCATCTGCGGCGTAGCAACGGCCAACATTTGATAGACATAATCTTCAAAAAATAAATGCCAAAGAATGTTCTTTCAAATGATAATAAACATTCTCCATTAAATTTGAATTTTCTGTGTTTTTTTTCTTTAAAAAAGTAGGGAACCTCGAAATGGATCACCCTTTATAAAGAATGCGATGCCATACAAGATCTGACAGTTATTTATATGTAATTGGAAGTTTTACTTAATTTAGTATAAAGTCATACAAATTGTTGAATACGAATTTTGGTAATCGATGTTTATTGTCAGTGGATAGCAATCCAATCTCAGTGTTGTAGTACCACTACGTTCAAATACAAGCAACTAAGATAAATAATATTTTATCAGCTCTGCTTAAGATTTTCATTCTATTTCCCATTGCCTTACAATTGACTTGCATTTAGCTATTTACGTTTCCTTTAATGAGAATAAGCAAACTACCTACAAGAACGAAGCGAAAACAAAACAAAAATCCCTACACATCTCTTCACATCCCTTAACAACTCTAATCATTATAAATATTTACGAAACAGCCATAAAATCCCATAGGCCCTTAAACTCCCATCTCACTTTTACAACTACAATCAGTAAATTGTTGAGTTTACCGCATTTTTCCATCGTCCTTTTTAAAGTCATTGACGCATGCGTGGATTTTCGGAGGTTGTTGTTCTTTTTTTTTTCGTTCGTTTTTGTATGTGGAATTCATGTGTTCATGGCAAGGAGTACCTTCAACCGGGGGGTTTAATACGCACAATAACACATTTCTACCCCATACCACGATGACGATGTTGATGATAATCACGACTGCAAGACGACGACGTTATAGAGGCTGAAGAGTCAAGTGGAACTGTGGTGCCAGAGCCTTCAGAGGGAGTGAGAGAGAACAAGTCAAACGCAATAAAACCATCTCGAATAATAAATACTTGAGATACACACCGAGAGTCGAGATACATACGAAGGAAGAGGCAACAAAATATCAACAAAAATACTTACAAGTACAGTGATTTTGTGAATTACTCATGAGGGAGGAACGTATTGAAATGAGCTACCTAATCACACAATTATACCTCGGTGACGTTTTTAACATTAAAAAGATGTTGTCAACATTTTATGTTTCTTTTATTATTATTTTAACCATTTTAAAATGTCAAGGCGTAATTAAATGTCAAAATGAGTATCATTCAACATGGGAACGATATTTGGAATAAGTGATGTTAAAAATGGGCTCAGCAGATATTATATTGAGAGCATTTTATTTATCTATATCATATGTTTAAAAGTAACTAAGTAGCATACAAAAATGTTTATCACAAAATTACATGAGTTGTCTACATTCCACAAATACATTTTTTAAAAATAGATTTATTGCCACCATTAAGTAACTAGGTACCTAGTTTTTATGCAGGTAGACAGTTTGGCTTGAGAATATTAAACAATTGCAATGCCTTTGTATGCTTACATGCTGGTATTTGAAGTGGTGTAGCATGACATGTTATCCTGCAAAACTCCGACGTCTGCAAGTATCGATCATCTGGTTTTTTTTTTTTTTTTTTTTTCAAATGTGAATTACATGTGGCGCCTTCAATTGTATGGTTTTCGGGTTTTTAGTAAATATCCATTTCTTAGAACTAATTGTGTACCCATAAACCAAATGCTTGACAACGTTTTAAGGTTAAACATGGCGTTATAGTTTTGATTTCAGTATGGCTAATGGGTTTTAAGGGTGGTGCTTTTCAGGAAATAATTTAAGTAACCATCTGTGACAACATTTGAAAACTGAAATCGCTGGTTTATTGGAAAACGATAAGTAAATTAGAAACATGGTACATATATTAGACAAATCAACTTCCTTGAATCAGTCTGAACAACCAAGACACACTCAAAATCCACCATGTAATTTTCAAGAGGAGTTTCTAATCTATCAATTTGCCAAATTTCATTGTAATCTATTAAGCGGTTTACGAGTTATAAGAATTTGCAAAAAAAAAATCAAGATTTCTATGGATATTCAAAAGATGTCAGAGCAGTTTTATGGCGTTTTCCATTGGGAAATCTAGATTTTGATCTGAAATTTGATCTTTTTGAATGTCAATGGAACACGATTCAGATTTTTTTTTCATTGTTTGGTGTCATTTCGTGTCTGTGGTGTCGGTGTAGCTGCCAACATTAAAAACATAACAAAAATTTGAAAATACAGAAATTATCTTCATCTTTTTCCGAAGACGAATTTAATAGTTCACGTATAACTTTATTTTCTGTGTCTATATCCATTAATAAATCCAAATGCAAAGCACTCTTATTTTTCACAACTAAAGTAATAAATCGAAATGAAAATCACTAGTCAAACTGACAGCTATCATTTGTATTGGTATTACAGATTTCCAAAATTGATCTAAGATAAAAAAAAATCAATTTTTTTGCCCAATGGAACACAACAACTGCCAAAATCGGCCTTTTGACAGCTTCAGATCAAAAAAATTGATTTTTTTCCCAATGGAAAACGCCATTACATTCACCTATGCTGGGTGCCGGGGTATAGTGACATTCCAGGGAACTTTAAGGCTGATGAACCCGCCAGACAGGGAACTAAATTACCAGTCGTACACAACACGGGTGCACCCTTTATTCCATCGCTACATGCAAACGCATATAGGGCAGCATGCTAACAGCAAATCAAATCTCAGATGGGAGTCTTGGCACGGATAACCACGATAACCCAACAAATCTGGCTAAAGCTGGATTTAAGAAGATCCAAGGAACTGATCTCGCTTGCTAGATCATATATTGGCGCCACTATAGGTGTGATCACTGGACACTGTCTAATAAGTAGGCAACTTCTGCTGGAGGAAGAAGAAATCTTCTTTGTAACTGCCCGACCCAATCAAACAAAAGGAAGCTTCATCTTGGAGCTTACTTCTTTCGGAATCTCTACGATTTGTCACATACGGAATTTATAAGTCTCTTTCGCTTCATTAATAGCACAGATTGGTTTTCCTACAGGTAACAAGGAGAAAGCACAAGATCCATGTGGTATGACAATGAACCAAAAACTGGTCTAAGGGCGCGGTTACGGCCAACGCTAGTTCACGCTAGTCTGAGTTAGTAAATAAAAAACATTGTTCATGCTAGTTCAAGCTAGTTAAAGCTAGTAAACTTAAAAATCAAATGAGTTTTGATCTACAAAATTACAAGCATGGACTAGCGCAAAAAGCGTGATCTGCGATAGCGCACTAGCGGCAACGCTTACTAGCGTTGATCGTAACCGCGGCCTAAGTGTTCTGGCGAATTCGCTGGCAGCCTAACCTAACCTATATTAGACAGACAAACTAAAACCAAGGACATTATCCTAGTTATTTCGAAACGAATTTATATTTTTGGCAACGGGACAGTTTAGAACCTTCTCATGATGTGTTTGTTAGTCAGATATTTGCTAGACGTGATGCCGTGAAAAACTCTTTGTTGCAGTTATAACAAAAAAAGTTCAGAATATAAAACGCGTGTCGATGTTCGAGAAATAATAATTAGGCCTCTGATTGGTTAAACGTTCAGGTGAAGTTTTACCGCACATCTTACCAAAACAAAAATCTAAAAATGTGTTAAATGCTGAGTTCAATATTTCTCTGACATCCTCCGACAGATATTTTATGAGGAAGATATTCTATCCAAAAAAAAATGGAAATTTAAATTGTCTTGTTGCAAACACTGTCGGATTTTATATATAAAAAATCAAAACAACATATGGACATAAGTACCTATATCTTTGAAAATGATGGTCCTATCGAAATTTATGCTTAAGGGCCGTGTGCACATGACGATAGGCCTTTAAATTTTTTATATGCCTTGTTAAAAATATCAATCATCGAAATCAAAATAACAAAACTTTTTATCAAATTCACCATATAACCCTTTTTAGGGCTCCGACAGTTTGATTTTATTGCTAATTGTTGCCTATTTGTCACCTAATTTATCAGTTCTGAATTAAACTAGATTATTATTATAAACAAAGTTGTTAGATTAACTTATTATTAAAATTGATTAAAAAACCATGAATTCCAAAACGTCAAAAAAATGCGCATTGTGAATGCACACTGTTTTGCTGATGCCAGATTATGAATGCTTTTGCGCTTATCTGCATTTGTTATGATTTTCAATTTTTGACGTTTTGGAAAGACTTTGATGCGAACTATCTTAAAATGTTTGAAACACCAATAATGTCTAAACAATAAGTAGCAACCATACTTTTAAATAGTTAAATAAACAATGTTGGTTCGTACTATGCCAACAAGTTTAAGCATATTCTTTCGGTTCAAACTGAAATGTCAAATGTCACAATGCGTTTTGTCAAAGTATGCAATTAACCATAGTTATTCGTTTGCGTTTTGATTAAGCAGTAATGCAGAAGCACTGCGTTTTGTAATTCAGCCAACTTTTTCGTATCACAAAAAAATGGACCCAACTGTTGGAAGATTCAAATATATTAGGGGTATTCATGCAGCGTCGGAAAGTTCTTATAAACGCGCGAAAATGACGACGCGGTAATTGAACTGCCAAATTTTGTATGGGAAATCTTTTCCAACGAAATCAGAAATTTCCCACAGGAATTGGGTGTGTTAACTAAGATGTTTACCATCTTAGTTAACACTTAGGTCTTAGGTCTGTTCCCGTACAAAATAATATTTACTGATTCTTACTGATTTTTACTTATTGCCGTTCCCGTACGTAAAAAAAATTAAAAGAAACAAAATTACTGCAGAAATTTCTGTTGGTAAAAACCAGTAAACTGTCAGTTGGTATCTAAAAGTGACCACTCGCTTGTTTTGACAGATGTTTTGTTTCATTTGTTCTTTCAAAGACATACAAGATATATAATTTTACTCTTTTTTACTTAAACACGTTCCCGTACTTTTTGGCAATTTTGTCTCTTTCTGAGATAATTTACCCTCACTCCAAAAAATTTGAGAATTTATTAATTTTTACTGCGAAAGTACGGGAACAGACCTGTTGTAAACTTTTGAAATGCTCTTTTGACATTTAATCAGTCACACATCAAACGTATGCGATAAACTGAAAAAAACTGATGGAGAACGGAAAGAGAACAATAGGAACAAAATCCTCTCAACAAATAAATTACTAAACTGAGATTCAATTCAGTGGGTTACCGCATTATTTAGTGGTGCAGTTTAAGGGTCGTTCATGCAACGTCGTCGTAAAATTGCAATCTTTCGCACGTAATAAAATTACGACGTTGCATGTATACCCTTATTGTATATTTAACGAATTGTCTAATACAATGAAGGTAATATTTAAAATTCGATGGTGTTTATATTTTATTACAAGGTCAACATTTTTCTTGTTTAGTTGGATTTTTTTAAGTGCAACATGCCTAAGATGATGCTACCGACTTCGTAGACAAAGAATGGAAACATATCATGAACACATGTTTAAATCCCGCAGTTTATGCGACCATAGAGACAGACTCGTCGCCAAATGGAAACACATGGTAAGATCTATTTAAGCAGTACCTATGTATGATGGTGTTTTGAACATATTTGAAATATCAAATGACACACATGAAGCTGTCTATAATCTGACAATTCGATTGGAACGAAATCTTTTTTTTTTTTTTTTTACAAAATGGCGGTTTTTATTTTAATTTTAAAAATATATCGAATAATATATAGGGTGCTTGACACAAGTAAAAATAGTAAAGGATTGATTGAGGTTTTTAAGAAGTCTATGAATTAACCGCGGTGAGTGGCGTTGGCGTCGCGTCGGTGCGACGGTGGACCCAATATAATTAGTGCTTTGGAGAACTAATCAAGGCGTACTTCAAATCCTTAAAATGTACCGATGCAACACATTTTTTATTGCCAATCTTTTAAAAAATATCGACAAACAAAAATATATATCTACAAGGTGGCGCAAAAGTTGTCAACCGTCGCAAAAGCTGTCACCCGATGTTTTTTGGTTGCAAATATTTGAATTCTTCCGCAAAAAAAGTAGAAAAATTTATTCCACGATTCACGTCCGATGCGCCACCTATAATAATTGTTTCGATTTTTTTGCAAAACACTTAAAAAAATGACGGCCAAGAATCATCGGGTGACAACTTTTGCGACGGGTGACAACTTTTGCGCCACCTTGTTCCATAAGAAGGTTTTGCTATTCATCGTTAAAATATTGGTGCTTAAAATTTAAGTTCGAATACTCAAATGTCTAGAAAAGCAAGGTTGATATGGTATATGGACCCCTAATATGTAGTAGATATTTGTTTCATTATAAAGTGAAGCAACCATAATTATGTATTTCTAAAGCTACTGAATAATCTTTTCAAATTCGATGTCTGATTTGTAACATTTTAAAGACAAATATTAAGTGAAAGTATTGCCGTCATGATTTTGACATTTCTGAATATTACTCTGGCAAGGTTTTAGCAGACAACAAAATTATTTAAAATTACTTTTTTTTTCATCTAACGAAGGGTGCATAGTTCAATGTTACAAAAACATAGAGCGGCTTTTTTTGAGACTTGAAGTGATTAAAAATTGAATATTTTAAAAAGAACTTCCAGTTCGATTAGAACAGTTATTTTATTCGAAATCAAAAATAGATTATTCCAATCAATCGAATCTTAAAGCGATTTACTTTTATTTCGATGTTTAGTGTGATTATTTTATGACAGTATGTATAATACTTTGATTATCTTTTAAAACATTAATTTAAATAGTACAAAGTTTTACCAAATGAATTTCTTTTCGAATTCGAAAATCAATTCCTTCCTTCCGTATTTCAGAAAAAAATGGAATTTAAATGACTGCGGCTTGCTATTCGGATTTAATTTTATTAAGTTAATTGGTTGTAAAAACGCTTGGTAGGTGTTGATACTCTTTTAATTATACCCTATCCCATAGGGGTATATTAGTTGTTTTTTATTTTTCCATTATTAAAACAAAATCTTTGCAAAATATGCGCGTTGAGTAGAAAACATGATCTAAGATGAAAGCAAACAAATAATACGTTCCCTATGTTAGACAAATAGGTTATGGCCCAAAAGATTGTCAAATCAGGAGGTTAACATATACAATCATCAAATAAATTGCGTTTTTTTTCAATACAAATTATTACCTACTAAAGCTTAGTATGCTGCTCGAGCGAAACTAAATTTTAGCTGTTCTCCATTATTTCTCTCCAAACACTAGCTAAAATCCTCGCTAAATTTTGACATAGAGTGCTTTGTGGATAAGTGTCAGAACAAACAGCTGTTCTTTGAAAAATAAGTTTATTTCAACAACTCAAAAGCACAACAGAAGAAAACAATACGTTGTGTCAAAATTTAGCTTGAGAAAATGTCCCGAACTATTAATGGGCGCGCTAAATTGTGACAGATACATCCAGTACAGTCTGAAATGAATGTTTGATTTTTTAGCTGAAGCAGCGTACCGCTCGGCTAAATGGATTCGCTTAAATTTAGCTCAGCTAATTTTTGGAGAGAATTTTGTATGGGAGCTTAAATTAAGCTCGAGCAGCGTACTAAGCTTAACATTATAAAACACTTCAGTTTTGTTTATTTCAAAATATCTGTTTCTAATTTTTATTGCTTTTATCAAAAGAGTTGTAGGTAAGCAACTTTAAACGCTGATTACTTAATTTTCTTTTTAAATGGCGCTTATGTCCTTCATCTTCTAAGCGCTTCATTGTCAATTGGTGGCATTACTGTTGATACTGTATTTTTAGCTAATTTCAAAGCTTAAGGCTGGTCTCAGAGTGCACCCGAATCAGGCTGAATATTTTCATATAAGTTTTGGAAGACAATCCCTATCGAGGTATCCGTTCGAAAGAAAATTTTCTCTGATCTGTTCGAAATCGAAGAATTTTCTATCGAGGTATACCTTCCGATTAGCATTTCGAATAGATCTTCCGACGAAATGCAACGCACATGATCGCTCATCGGAAACAAGTCATCGGTGATAAGTCAACAATTTTTGGCAGCTATCGTTGAATTTCCTCCTACCAGCCTGATTCTCCCCCTTGTGAGGAATCAAAAGTCACAAGCTCTTGTGACTATTCTTTGTGAGGATAATTGTGACTTGATAACATTTGTCGGATTCTCCGATAATCGTCACAAGAAAAGTCACAACGAAACTCACCACAGCAGAGGTGAATATAAGCAACGTTTCTGCAAATTGTGGCTTGGCTGAGAGGTATTGTATAGTTATTTCCTATACACTTCTGGTAACAGCCATGTGCAAGGAAATATAGCACTGAAAGAAATGAGCAATGAGAAGAACAATATGTAATACATACTCGAAGTACAAAAGGCAAGGAAGTTGGTTGATTGTCATGAGGCTTCAAGCTTTGCATGAGATCCCAACACAATGTTTTTGGAAATCGAAAAAAACTTTACAAACGTGCTGTTCTGTATAAATATTGGGTCAGTGGTAGTTTGGTACCTCTCAAGGTATTTAAAAGCCGTCTTCGCTGCAATCCTATCAATATTATTAGTTTGTTACAAATGTTATGCTTTTGTAAAATTCTTACTTGTAAACATTTCGGAGGAAACTTCGTCAATAATATGCGCCATATTCATTTCAACTTCCATTTTTTACACTGCTCAACAATCAAAATATCCAATCTCAAATCTCCTGCTCTGAAGGAGATCACAATTTCGATTGGAGGAGATCACAATTTCGATTCGGTGGAGAATACAAAATCAATTTCACCTCTTCTTGTGACTTGTGAGGTATCATTGATGATGGGGAGAATCAGGATAAGTTGTCCGACGAAGAAGTGTTGCGGACTCAATCCAACGCGATTGTAACGGGTGATCCAAGTAGAGATACTTTTTTCAATAGCCTTTTTTGACAGATCACGTGTGAGTCGTGTCATGCTGTCATGTTATTTTTGTTTAGTATTGCTTGACATTTCATAATGGAAAGACTTACGCTTGAACAACGTTTTCAAATTGTTCAACTTTATTATGAAAATTCACGTTCTGTGAGGAATGTGTTTCGTGCACTTCACTCAACTTATGGTCAACATAATCGGCCTACTGAGCGTACTATTCGCAACACCATCACCCATTTTGAGACCCAGCATTCACTATTGGATAATATTCGACCGAACAGACCACGTCCAGCACGCTGTGAAGAAAATATAGCGGCCGTAGCTGAGAGTGTACACGAAGACCGTGGAGAGTCGATTCGGCGCCGTTCGCAGCAACTCGGACCATGATAACCGACTATTTGATGCCTGAAATTGAAGCTCGTGATCTCGGCGACATTTGGTTTCAGCAAGACGGCGCCACTTCCCACACATCGCATCAATCAATGGACTTATTGAGAGAACATTCCGGTGAGCACATAATTTCACGTTTTGGGCCGGTCGATTGGCCACCAAGATCGTGTGATATCACACCCTTAGACTTTTTCCTGTGGGGATATGTAAAGTCAAAAGCTTATGCCGACAAACCCGCTTGGATTCAGGCCTTGGAGGAAAACATCACGCGTGTCATTCGCCAGTTACCAGTCGAAATGCTCGAACGAGTGATCGAAAATTGGACTCAACGGATGGACCTTCTGCGACGTAGCAACGGCCAACATTTGATAGACATAATCTTCAAAAACTAAATGCCAAAGAATGTTCTTTCAAATGATAATAAACATTCTCCATTAATTTTGAATTTTCTGTGTTTTTTTCTTTAAAAAAGTAGGGAACCTCGAAATGGATCACCAAAGGGTGATCCATTTCGAGGTTCCCAAAGCAAAATGGATAGGTATCCTTAATCATGAAGTCAAATTGTACAACAATTTTGTTTTAATGTCAATAATAAATAATTTAGGTTTTTTATAAGATATCTCTGAAGTGTGTTGTATTACAAGAAATTATATAGAAAGGAATTTTGTTCCAATTCTTTTGGGAAATTATTGAAAATAATATCCCATTTAATCCAACTGACACAGCAAAAAGCCAAATTTTGTTTACCCCAGCAGAAATGTCAAAAATTTGCCGCTGGATAAAATTTAACCCCCATTTTAACGCAAATGGCACACGGCCTAAGTGGATTTGCGACCAAGAATATCAGAATTCTGTTAAAAAATATATCAATCGGGTTGAAAAATACGGATCCGAACTGATTTTTTGGTACGAACAATTCGGGTGCAATGTGAGAAGGTAAAATGAAATATCTGACATTAACGGCACATATATGTACCTATAGCGTCAAACTGAGAATCCCTATTTATTTGTCGACATAAAGTTATATATTTCCCACAGAGAATGGGACGTTCAGTTAAACGCCAATTCCGAACAACAGATTTGAATAGCTTCTCATGACAGTTTTACATTTGTGGATGTTTGTCAAACTTCCGCAGAGGTGTGTCAGTGAGTAAACGTAAGTGCTGTTTATTTTGGATTTGAAACAGGAACCTCACACCACTAGGCCGCTGCACCCACTATTGTTGTTGTTTTAAATGTCAGATTTCGTAGGAACGTTTTAGGCAGAATTTGGATGCCCCGTGAGTTTAGGCTAGACCTAGAGCATTTATTTGAGTTTCTATGAATTCCCAAGCCTTTAAAAGGAACCTTAGCAGTCCAACTCACAAACCACTAGGCCGCTGCACCCACTCTTGTTGTTGTTTTAAATGTCAGATTTCGTAGGAACGTTTTAGGCAGAATTTGGATGCCCCGTGAGTTTAGGCTAGGCCAAGAGATTTTACTTGAGTTTCTATGAATTCCCAAGCCTTTAAAGGGAACCTTTTACTTTCGTTTTAAGATCAGTTTGTTGGGTATAGTTGTGTGGCGCCGCAATTACTATTCATCGACTACCTACTACCTACTTGCGTACGAGGGCATTAGGAGCACCTAGGAATGTATACCTTTTATAAGTCCTACACATATACCTACATTTTGTATGGTGATAATAATAATAACGAATACCTACAATTTAGTTCATGAAATATATTTTTTTCCGTATATTTATCTCAAACGCTTAAATATTTTGAAACGCTTAAAACCCAGCGAATCATGAAGACTTCCATAAGTTCCCACCTAACAAACAGTACCATTAAGCACAAAAAAAAAAAAACGTTTACAAACAATTATGTGACCCACTGTTGTGACTGAGAGTGAGCGCATAATTTTAGGTTAGGTTGACGACACCCATGCAACAAGCAAGACTACACACACAGCCCAGCATCCTCATAATCACGAAGATGCTGTGCCACGGTAATAATGATGATCTTGTTCCAAAGTTACGTCGTGCCTCTTCTCGTCTTCGTAGTCCCTACGTTTCGCCTATCCAAATACGAATTCCATTAGAACAGGGTCATCAACCTGACAATATTCAACAAGACGAACACAACAAGGGCTCCTCCTGCGTTGCACTTGCTCTCTTCGTCAATAAAAAATAAAGAAACAGGAATTCAGTAGAAAACTAGACAACACTTGATTTCACTTCCATTTCGTAAGGAACTTTGAGAAAACTCACCTTCGTCCAGCAAACGTTCCACGTGATTGAAAACGTTCGGAAAAGCTGCCAATTGTTTCCTGTCCTTAAGTAGCTGAGCCAGATAGTCGGCTATACTCTGTGTATTTTGTTGTTGTGTATTGTTATTTTCGCAGACACTCATTTTGCCGTTTATTTTATTATTCTTCTCTCTTTTCTCGTAACAGATATAAAAAAAAAACTCCCTTCTAAATTCTATCTAATCTCTGGTAGGTACTCTCCAATAACAGGTACTCTCTGGTGTAGCGAAAGATACTTCGCTCGCAGCCACTTATTGAAATAAAAAAAAATAATTAAATTATTTTTTTTATTTTTGTTTTCAATATTTTATTGCACTTTATTTATTTTTTTTATTGATTTAAACACTTTTCACTTAAATATCTCAAATTCAGCACTATTTTGTTGTTGGCTTGAAAATATTTTCCACACAAACAACTTTGTTACTTTTTCAGCGATCTACCGTCGATGTCGCTTTTTCTATTTTGATCGCACACTTTTTGTAGAAAAATTAAATCCCAATTGATTTATTAGCAATTAACAATTTTTCTTTTCAATTTACAAAAAAACGTTCTTTAATTTATTTAAAAAAAAATTCAATAATGGAGGTAAGGGAATAGAAAATGTTCCCTTTGTATGGTGGAGAAAACTATTGTAGATCTGTCAAAACTCTGGCGGATGATGTGTGCAAAAGGCGTTGATACCGTTTTAGTGGATAATTTATTATGGAACTGGGTATTTTCTTTTTGTTTGTTTTCAAAATGAATTTGAAAAAAAATATGTGTGTTAATTCAACAATCGTTAACATTCACGAAACGAACCGACTGCCTTCTTGAATTAAACTGAATGCGACGTTTTGCGTGCGGAGGAAAATTCCCCACGATCGTTGGATGTCATACGGGTGGGATATGTTTGTCTCGCTTGTTTGGATGGTGGCTGTCTCTGTTGTTTGAATGAAATGAATAAATTGCCAATGTATTCTTGTCCTTGTCATACTTGAGTGGGTTAAGGCAGTTTATCGTGGGTGATCGAGAATTGTATATGCGACGGAGTGGAGTTGTCTCGGCTTAATGTTTGCGGTGGTGTTGGTTGCGTTTTCTTTTTCATTCATTTCTTGGTAGTGTTTTACTTGTTGCTTTGCTCGGTGAAATACGATCATGGTTGCATATGTTTTCTCCCTCGTTTTTGCATTTTCTTCGGCGATAGGGCTGCGTGTGTGTGAGTAAAAATTACGTATGGTAGTGGTAGGTAGCTGGTCGCTGGTGCTTGTTGCTGGTGTGGGCGATGTAGTTTCACCAGGAATGTTGCAGAAACATTTTTACTCGAATGTGACTACAGTGGGTAACATCATTTTTTTTAAGAAGAGTGTAATGTGTGCACCAAAGATTATGAATTCATAATATTTAGTGTGCACTAAGGAACTATATCCATTTACTAAAGGGTGGTTAAATTTTAAGGGCTGATGTTAATTTTGAATAAAAAACAAATTATTTAGGAAATTCTTGTCATTTATTTTTATTATGATAATATTGGTATGATTCAATACTGAGTCGATAAAAATATCGGCAAAATGTCTGCCTCGATCTCAACGGCACACCACCATCCGATGGTTCAAATTTCCGATGACGCATAGGAATAATTGAGGTTCTATGCAGGGTTGCAAAAGTCGATACAATTGTACTGTTTTTGATACAATCGGCATTGCCACAGTACACAAATACACTTTTATATAATTCGATACAATTAATGTTGCACCTATTTTAATAGTTTTTTTTTCATCGAAATATGTTTTAGAAACTCAAAACATCACATAATTTGCTTGGTTACCAAAAATCCGTTCGAGTTTACATCAATTTCACTAAACGTACCCATTTTTTGTCAGTTCAAAATCACTCCAAAAATCAAGCACCCTCTACTAAGGCCATCATGAAAATAAACGTGCCAGTTTGTGGCTTTATAATTCGTCGCCCTAGTGACACAAAAACGTGTGTCAATATGTAGGTATTTAAAAATTATCGATTTTTTGCGATTTTTCATTTTTATAAGTTTCATGAATACTTTTGTAAAGTGCTAAAATCCATTCTACTTCACTTAGAGGTACAATTTTTCGTCACAATATAGAGATTCTATATTTTAAGTAAGGCTGCATACCCGCCCAAAATCGAAAAAAATGTAGTTACGTTCTTTTGTCACTAAGGCGACGAATTTCTACTAGTGTCAAAGCCGATTTCCTGTTTCTTTGAAGTAGCTTTGTCATACTCACGGCACATCCTTTGGATGTTTTCTGTCCCACCCGTGATTTCACATAGTGGTACTTACTCATCTGGCTGATCAATGCTGGAAGCAGAGCTTAACATTATGTGTGACACCAAGAACCTTTATCTCTTAACGACAACGCTTCACAATCTTAGACTTTATTTCGACAGCAGGGATTGCTTTTATTGTAGCATGGCTGTCAATTAATATGGTGATATCATCTGGTATGGCATTGAGGTCGCTTTGGCTGGCTCTGCTAGTACCAATATCTCATCCTGGAAGACACTGCTGTGCTCAGGGAGACGAAAAGTACTATGAGAAGATACAGCCCAGGTATCTGTTTAGAATTTAAGTGTGTCCTTCTAAGTTTATTTTCCAGCAGTTGAACTGGCTTATTCTTAGAGCACTTTTGGCTGTATATTCTTGCATTTAAAGGGCTAGCGGTAGTAGGTTCAGAATGGTTTCCAGTCCCGCTGTCAGAGTGGTTCTCATTGCGCTAGTAGCGCCCACACATACTATCCTTTGTACTAAGACAAGTCCTCCATATGTTAGTATAGGTCTTACAAAAGCCGTGTAATTAATCTTGGGGTTATGAATCCAGTTTTTTTTTTCCGAATATTCGATTACACGTATAGAGAGCTACTGTGGCCTTTTTTATGCGTTCGCACACATTTAGGTTCCAGTTGAGTTCTCTGTCATGATATTTTACCAGATATTTTGCGCTATCGGATTAAGTTTTAGGGTAGTCCCGTCGACAACCAGTAGGTCAAATATTGGTATTTTTCCCTTAGTAAAGAGAACGAGTTCTGTTTCCTTGGGGTTGATGCCAAGCCTACATTGATTTGTCCCCTCATTGAGAGTTTTCAATGCATGCTCGAGCAGGTCACTTATAGTGACAAATGGATATGTTAGTTTGTTTTTTAAGCTGTATGAACATATCTTCATACAAAGGATTTATTATAATTGTATAAAAGAGGTGGCTTATATACACCAAAAAATTATGGAAATTATTAAGTACACTTTCAATACATTCTTTTTTCAACTTTCAATACATTGCTGAAAAGCCATTTTTCATCACTGGTTCTATGTCGTTAATGTGCCGAACTATCTCATCCTTTAGCTCTTGAATTGTTCCTGGCTTATCGACGTACACCTTTTCTTTCAAATAACGCCAAAGAAAGAAGTCCAACGGTGTCATATCACATGATCTTGGAGGGCAATTGCCATCGCCACCACGTGAGATAATACGGCCATTGAATTTGTCGCGCAAAAGAGCCATTGTTTCGTTAGCTGTGTGGAAAATGGCACCGTCCTGTGGAAACCGCATATCGTCCACATCCATGTCTTCCAATTCGGGCCATAAAAAGTTCGTTATCATCTCACTATAACGAACACCATTCACAGTATAGTCTGTACCAAATCAGTTGGCCATTCTACTGCGCAGATCTCTTCAATTTTTTTTTAAAATATCTTAAATTTCTCTTAAATCCTCTCTCTGCGCAATCGACCGTTGGCCAACTGATTTAGTACGGACTATAACTGGCCTCATTTTGGAAAAAATACGGTCCGATGATGCCGCACCAAACAGTCACTCTTTGTGGGTGCATTTTTCGACAATCACTCTTGGATTATCATTCGCCCAAATGCGGCAATTCTGCTTATTGACGAATCTACTGAAGTGAAAATGGCCTCATCACTGAAGATGATTTTCTTCGAAAATTGATCATCCCCTGTTGCCATTTATTGCCACCATTGTGACCATTGACGACCCTTGAGGCTTTAGTTTTTGAGTCAATTGCACCTTGTAAGCATGTGAATGCAAGTCTTTATGCATAATGTTCATCAACGACGAGCGTTAGAGGTGCAATTGTTGGGCACGAAGACGAGTTCAGGTGGACGGCTCTTCAGCCAAACTTTCGCGAACAGCAGCAATATTCTCTGCAGTACGAGTTGTACAAGCATGCACTGGCGTTTTCACATCCTACAGACCCGGTTTGCTCAAATGTTTGCACGATTTTTCCGATTGTACGCACATTTGGGCCATTAAATTGACCGAAAATATCACGAAGTGCACGATATGCATTTTGATTTGAACGCCCATTTTCATAATAAACCTGAATAACTTTGACGCGTTGCTCGAATGTGTATTTTCCTTGGTTCAAATTCAGTTAGTCTGAAACGGAGAAATGTCAAATGAAATGCAGAAAAAAACTTGGCGATTACGCGTGGTTCACATTCAACATCGGCCCTTAAAATTTAACCACCCGTTACATACACTTACTTACTTAAGTGGGGTTACAATCCGGGATGAACCTGGGCCTCAACTAATATGCCTCTCCAATTAGCCCGGTCCTTAGCTAACTGCCTCCAGTTGCGCACTCCAAGTTGGTTGAGGTCGGTTTCTACTTGTGCGCGCCACTAAATGCGAGGTCTTCCTCTACTGCGTCCGACATCTGGCTGGGAAGCGAAGACTCTGCGAGCCGGGGTATGGGTGTCCATTCTTTCTACATGTCCTAGCCATCTTAAACTTCCAATGCGGAGTTTTTTTTTTGATTAGGGGTATGTCGCTGTACAGCTCGTATAGTTCGTGGTTGAATCTTCGTCTCCATAGCCAGTCAAAGCAAACGGGACCGAAGATTTTCCGAAGAATTTTTCTCTCGAATCGACCAAGGATTTATTCATCCGCTTTTGATACGGTCCATACTTCAGCGCCGTATAACAGGACTGGGATGATAGGATCTCCTTAGTATTTAGTTCGAGTAAAAGCTCCTTAGTAGTTCGAGTAAGGGCTTCACTACTAAATTGCCTTCTTAGCCCGAAGAAACAGCGATTGGCAAGAGTAATTCTTCGTTTGATTTCTGACGAGATGTTGTTGTCAGAGTTAATAGCGGAGCCGAGGTAGACAAAGTCCCGTACTACCTCAAAGTTATATCTTTCAATGGTGACGTTCTGTCCAAATTGTCGATGTTGTGTGTCCTTTCGTGTTGACTTAGTCTTACCCTCATTTACTGCTAAACCCATTTTTGCCGCTTCCTTCTCTATACTAGCAAAGGTGGCTATGACATCACGTTGAGTCCTACCAATGATGTCAATATCGTCGGCGTATGCTAGTTGTTGCACCGATTTTTGGAGAATTGTGCCTCTGGTGTTGGTTCGGGAGTTTTGCACAATCCTCTCAAGAATCAAATTGAAGAACTCACATGACAGCGCATCGCCTTGCCTTAATCCTTTTTTGGTATCGAATGTGTCGGTGAGGTCGTTTCCGACCCTGATGTTGCAGCGAGAACTCTCCACCCTACACAAACGGACGAGCTTGGACGGTATACCAAAACTAGACATGGCTATGTATAGTTCGTCTCTATAAATGCTGTCGTATGCGGCTTTGAAATCGATAAATAGGTGGTGGGTATCGATTTGGACTTCTTGGGTTTTTTCCAGGATCTCAAGAAGTGTGAAAACTTGATCGATTGTGGACTTTCCTGGCCTAAAACCACACTGCTAAGGGCCGATCAGGTTATTAGTAAACGGTTTTAGGCGTTCACATATTACGGCAGATAGCATCTTGTAGGCGATGTTGAGCAGACTAATGCCTCTGTAGTTGGTGCAGTTCAGATGGTCACCTTTTTTGTGGATCGGGCAAACGATGCTGAGGTTCGATTCTTCAGGCATGCTTTCAACCGACCAGATTTGGCTTATGAGTTGGTGGATGTTGTTTACCAAGTCATCTCCGCCAGCTGTATAAAGCCAGCTTTATAAAGACTTGAGACTTCTGATGGTATAAAATAAGGTTCTCCCTCCGAAGGGACCCAGTCCATGTGTGGCAAGTTGAAATCGCCCAGCAACTAGTACTATATAGTATTGTCAGAACAAGATAAGTTAAAGATGTGTTCTAAAGCCTTTGATATCTCAGAATACAGAATGTAAATCTTCGGAAGTAACGAATACACTCAATGGTAATCCGTCCTTTACAGTCATACGTGCAACTCTTTCTACCATTGAGTTTTCACCGTTTTGAATGTTTCGTTATTCTGGAGATAAGACGCGAGGTGATGAACTTGTACTCGCACATGACGACGACTCTGCATTTTCTGACACTTTATTGCTCAAATTCTCTATTTGATGCAAAGACTTTAAATGCACATGTAATCCTTTGGTTGACCGTCTTTCGATTTTACAAAATACTCCCAAACAAAAGAATTACTAGAAAAAGGAAATATACTGCACTGAACTTGACATTTTTTTGTTAAATTTTAGAATCACTTTAGAATCTTTCAGGCAGACCATGAAATTCATACGTTTGTTTCATTTACTTTACGCGAGAGCTACGTTCCGTTTGCCAGAGTACAATACTATCTACTTATTTATTTTTTATTTTCCTTCTTCGTCCTTCCTTACGCTCGCGAAAGGTCGTAGACATACATTCGTTTTTTTTCAGTCCCGCAAATTCCGCCGGATATGGTACCTGTAATCCCGTAACGCGGGGTTAGAAAATAACGCACGGGATCTCGGAATAATGAGATCCCGGTATTGCGGGATTGGAAGCCCTAATTTGGTGGTTCCACACAAAATAACGTTTTTCTATGGGGTAGGGTATACAAATGGTTTTTATAATAAAACGCCCCGAAAAAGTGGGCGTGGCAAAAAACTTTATGTAGATGGAATATAGATATTTAGATTGTTTAAATATCTTGTTCAGATATTTTATGAAAATTCTATACCGTTTGACCAACCGGTGACCTACAGACAGACGGACGGACAGATATACATGGCTTAATCGACTCAGCTAGCGATTCTGAGTCGATATCTATCTTGAGGTATATCTAGCTAAATTATTTCTATATGTTACAAACTATGTATCAAAACTAATATACCCCGATTGGAGATATCCGTTCGGAATCGTCATAAAAATCGCACACAACATCCTGTTGCGTAAAAAAATTATATATTTTGGTGTGTACATACAGATCTTGTGTTAAAAAATTAAGTTTTATTTGTAACACCAGCCGTGGGGTTCAAGAGTTCAAACCTCAGAGAATAGAGTTATTTTATGAATTTTTTAGAGGACTTATACATTGACACAATTAATTATATTAAAAATAAGATAAAGTCAGTTCTAGAACTCAATGCTCAATAGAACTATACACTATCAGATCTGTGTCGTAGCGAGCTTATTACAAGCAGCATCTACGAGCAGAGATTTGCCACAGCATATAATATGCATCCACAGGCTCATCATTTAGTGCATTTGTTAGTGGGACATAACAGAACATAGAAGTTATTAAGTTTGACAACACTAACAAAATCCGTAAACGATGAAATTACAATTTAGCTATATAACAATTTTACATACACTTATTACGACTCTAGCATACAATTTCGCAGAGTATTTTTTAAACTACATTTACTAACATGTAGTTCAACTACATCGTTATTTTTATTGTATACCCTACTCATACGACTAATGGCCTCATGCATACCATAGTTCTGTTTATGATTAGGTATATGTAATATATTTAATCTACGCAGGATGTAGGAACCTCCCCGGGTATTAAAACCAATGGCACTTAAAAGATCAGGAGCATCAATTTGTCCTGATAATAATTGGTGTAAGAAAACCATGTCATTGTTAAGTCTACGTTGAGACAAAGGCAATAGTGAAGCAGTTTAATTCGACACCTATACGGAGGCAAATTGTGTAGATCATCCCATGGAAGTCCTCTCAAAGCAAATCTTATGAATTTACGTTGGACTGATTCAATTCTATTCGAATGAACTAACGGGTGATCCAAGTAGAGATACTTTTTTCAATAGCCTTTTTTGACAGATCACGTGTGAGTCGTGTCATGCTGTCATGTTATTTTTGTTTAGTATTGTTTGGCATTTTATAATGGAAAGACTTACGCGTGAACAACGTTTACAAATTGTTTAACTTTATTATGAAAATTCACGTTCTGTGAGGAATGTGTTTCGTGCACTTCGCTCAACTTATGGTCAACATAATCGGCCTACTGAGCGTACTATTCGCAACACCATCACCCATTTTGAGACCCAGCATTCATTATTGGATAATATTCGACCGAATAGACCACGTCCAGCACGCTGTGAAGAAAATATAGCGGCCGTAGCTGAGAGTGTAAAATTATGCCGGTGCGAACGTAACCGTTAATGGCGACCGTTATCGTGCCATGATAACCGACTATTTGATGCCTGAAATTGAAGCTCGTGATCTCGGCGACATTTGGTTTCAGCAAGACGGCGCCACTTCCCACACATCGCATCAATCAATGGACTTATTGAGAGAACATTTCGGTGAGCACATAATTTCACGTTTTGGGCCGGTCGATTGGCCACCAAGATCGTGTGATATCACACCGTTAGACATTTTGCTGTGGGGATATGTAAAGTCAAAAGCTTATGCCGATAAACCCGCTTCGATTCAGGCTTTGGAGGAAAACATCACGCGTGTCATTCGCCAGTTACCAGTCGAAATGCTCGAACGAGTGATCGAAAATTGGACTCAACGGATGGACCATCTTCGACGTAGCAACGGCCAACATTTGATAGACATAATCTTCAAAAAATAAATGCCAAAGAATGTTCTTTCAAATGATAATAAACATTCTCCATTAAATTTGAATTTTCTGTGTTTTTTTCTTTAAAAAAGTAGGGAACCTCGAAATGGATCACCCTTTACATAGAAGGGTGTCCAAACTTGTGAGGCATACTCCAAGTGAGGGCGAACTTGACAATTATAGAGTGAAAGAGTGACATATGGGTCAGAGTTGGATTTATTGACGATAACGTTAATGTGTTTATTAAACTCCATTTTGGGATCAAAATAAACACCAAGATCTTTAAAACTGTCTACACGACAGAGAGTTTGCCCGGATAGAGTATATTTAAAATTACATGGAGCGCGTTTTCGTGAAAATGACATATGCTGGCACTTTGTAGGGTTCAGATTCAAACCGTTTTTAAGACACCATATGGTAAAACTATTTAAATCGGTTTGTAGTGAAAGCGAATCGTTTAAATCTCCTACACATTTGAAAATTTTCATATCATCAGCATATATCAATATTTTGCTATCTCGAATACAGGCTTTTACATCGTTAATTGCGGGTATAAATAAAATTGGTCCCAAATGACTTCCTTGAGGTACTCCAGATTAAGCAACAAAAGGGTTGGACTTGAAACCTCTTAATTTTACTTGGTATGTTCTCAATGAGAGATATGATTTAACCCAATTTATGAAACCTGGAGGGAATCCATACGCCTTAAGTTTAAAAATTATGGTGTGATGTGATAACTGGTCAAATGCTTTGGAGAAGTCAGTGTATATACAATCGACTTCTTTTTTATTTTCCAAACTATTGGAACAATGATGCATAAAAGTTAATAGATTTGTTACAGTTAATCGATGTTTAACAAAGCCATGCTGTTCTTCACAGATAATGTTTCGACACAGAAATACCAATTTATCACAAATAATGTGTTCAAATAACTTAGGAATGCAAGATAGTTTACAGATAGGTCTATAATTAGAGATATCTCCTCGCTCGCCTTTTTTAAAAACAGGTGTTATAAATGCACTTTTCCATTGGGTTGGGAATACTCCTGTGGCAAGGGAGCTTTCAAACATATACTTAAGGTATATGTTTGAATGCATCTTTGCATTGCTTTACGACTATTGGTGTGATTCCATCGGGCCCTGCAGAATAATCATTGTTTAATGAAGATATATATTTAAGTAGTGTCTCAGCGTCAAATGTAACATTGCTGAAACTAACTTGAGGACAGTCATTGAGATAACTGAAATAATCCTCGTCTAAGACTGGAGGGGTATCAATAAATGATTTACTGAAGCTCTCTGCGAATAAGTTTGACACAATTAGAGAGCTCGATGTTTTTGAGTTATTGGAAGAGAAGTTGACTGGGTATCCATCCGTTTTTCTCTTCGAATTGACAAATCCCCAAAAGCGTTTTGGGTCACTTTAAAGAGCGTTCTCCATATTGACTATATAGCCATTATATAAACTACTAGACATCGCAGAGAATTCATTAAAGTAATTCAGGTACTTATCATAGTCGTATTGATTCTGGCTTTTAACAAAATTATTCCAGGCCCGGTTTCGTCTGTTTCGAAGAAATTTAAGCTCTTTCGTGTACCACGGGTGCTGGACTTGGGCATTTTTAGAATGCCTGACTGGGATAGTCTTATCCATGCAATCTTTTATTATAAAATAGAAATTTTTAACAGCTTCTTCTAAATTGGAGAAGCCGTCAATCTTCATATTAAAAATAATAATTTCTTCGGATAGCCTTTGAAAGTTTGCTTTCCGAAAGTCAAAAGAGTACGAACGATCGTACGAGTCAGCGTTTTCGTACAGATGACCGCCTATGTCAATGAAAATATCTAGTGGAGGATGATTTTTATCTATGTTAGTAATGCTGGTACCCGATTCTAATACTACAGTACTAACAGAGTCAGAAGAAAAAACTAAATCGAGAATTCGATTATTATGATTTTTTATACAGCTAATTTGCTGTAAGTCAAATGATAAAATGTTATCAAGTAATAATAGCTATTGCTGTGCAGAAACTTCTGATGGTATAAAATGAGGTTCTCCCTCTGAAGGCACCCATTCAATGTGTGGTAAGTTGAAATCGCCCAGCAACAAAATAGTACTGTCACAACAAGATAAGTCAAAGATGTATTCTAAAGCCTTCGGTGGCTCAGAATACAGAATGCATTGACGATATGAAGGAATGTACGCATTTGTAACATAAAGATATTTATTTCCAATTGTTATCTTAACACAGATTATTTCAATGTTAAGAGGGAATGGAAATTCTATTTTCTCAGAGGTAAGATGACTGCGAACTGCAGTAAGAACACCTCCACCAAGCGCTTTTAGGTCATTTATATGGCGGTCACTCCTATATACTGAGAACTCATGATTAAAGAGTTCCGAGTCAAGTACTGGCGTTAAGCCACGAAAGCCACAAAAGGCTTGGGAATTAAGAAAAAATGTTTTAGTTTTTGTTCGGAGCCCTCTTACATTTTGGTAGTAGAGGGACAGTCGGTAGAGTTTTTTGATGCTGAGTTAACTCCGCGTTTAGCTCTACGTGGCCTAAACTCATTGACAATAGTGTTTAAAGGCCATGAGTCAGTGTCGCATACTTTATCAAATACATTTGGAGGTACTACTATTTTAAACGATGAAACGAAACTATCCTGTTTACTAATTTTCGTACATTTAATAGAAGTACCTGTAGGTACTTCTAGCCATCATATCATATTGGATCAATCAGTTTAAAAAATAATTAATTGGAATAAATAAGACTAATCTCTAAATAACCATGAGCAACCAACAAAACAACATTAATCCATATGTTACGACCTCCTATAACATCCCTCTGTGCTGACAATAATTAAGTTATCAGGCAGCTTGACAAATAATGCAATTTATAGCACTTTGTTCCAGACTCCTGTGATGAAGGAACTACCTAAACACACTCATGTCTAAAAAGCAATGTTAAACAGTTTAACTCTTTTGTAGTCTGCATAGTATTCGAACAACAAAAACGCGTGAATCTATTGTCTGTTATTATGTAAACCTTGTCATTTGTAAGAAGCTATGGCAAGACACAAAAAACAACAACAACGAAGCAAATGCGCCAACTCAAACCCAACCCAAAACCAATTTTCCACATTGCGATTTGACAAACTAGTGTTTACCATTTTCACTATCTAACCAGCATAAAGCTAAAGGCTTACAATGGCCCGACTCTAAGGCAACCAACGTTGCCACCGCTCACCTGATACCATTTGCATAGAGTTTTGGTGAGATCACAGGAAACGCGATGGTTGTCTCTGGCCATGGTTATAAGTATTTTGTATCTTTATTTTGCAATTTTCTAGTACACATATGTTCAGATACTCGTAGGTTATTGTTTCGAGATAAATATCAAACTTCCCACAACATTCTCATTCGCTGGTTTTTATTGGATTAATATCGGAGAATATGTGAAAAGGATCACTTTTGGTGTGATCTCAGTAATTGGTGATCAGTTTTTTTTATGTTTTATGTGTAATCAAAATCGTTGTTGGAGTAAACATTGGCATCAGTATGTAAACTTAATTGTATAAGGTACGGTGACCATTCATGTAAGTGTAGGGAGAAGACAACGGTAGGGGCAAGTGTGACGAATGGACGGAACAGACGGAAAAGTTGTAGTTGCTCATCAATCAGATTTTACAATTTAAAATTGAAAAATCTCCCAATTCGGCGATCGGGTGTCAAATGTCTTATCTATATCTACAATACACATTAGGGGTTTTCCCATACAAATAAATTTTTACGAATTACAAAATTTTACTTATAACCTCAGGAGTGCCCCGTTTCCGTACGTTCGCAGTAATAAATAGTGCAATCTGAAATTTCTTGGGGTAGGGGCTAATTATTTCAGAGAAAGAGGCAAATTTTGCAAAAAAAAAAAAACTACGGGAACGAATTAAAGTTAAGTTACAGTAAAATAATTCGTAAGGTTTCCTCACCTCGATATCAATAAACGGTCATGGCGGTTACCAGATCAACGAACAGTCAACCAAACTGATCATATTGCGATAGACAAGAGGCACGCATCCAGTATTTTGGATGTCCGAACATTCCGAGGGGCTAATATCGAATCGAACGACTACCTTGTTGCAGCCAAGGTAAGGATGCGGATATCCACCACGCCACAACAAACCAGAAATACTGTCAAAAAATTTAATGTCGAAAGACTGCGACGCAAGAGACCGCCAAGGTCTTCGCTCAACGCGTATCCCTTAACCTCTCGATTTACACCATACCACAAGCATCTAATGTCGAAGAACAATGGCACCGATGCCAACAAGCCATAACATCAGGTCCAACTGATGTTCTAGGTTTCTCGCGGCCACCAGCCATGGTTTGATGAGGAATGCCGACAGATGCTCGCAACCAAGAACACACCAAGACGACGAGAGCTGCCAATTGAGTTCTATAGGCAAAGAAGACGGGAAGAACATCGGCTTTTCAAAAAGAAGGAAAAAGAATAAGAAAAGCGCGCGATCGAGGATATAGAGAGGGGTGCCACTCCAGGAACGATGTTCGCAAATTTTATCAAAGTGTAAAACGTCAAATCCAAGGGTACAAGGCTCGAACAGAATCCTGTCGAGATGAACAAGGAAATATTGTAGTTGAGACACAGTCGATGCTGAGGATATGGAAGAACCACTTCTGCAGACTGTTAAACGGCGATGACGAACAACATTCCGCTTTCAGGCAAAACGAACCATTCAATATTGGCAACGACAGCGAAAACTGCCAACCACCCGACCTAAGTGAAGTGAGGATAGCAATATCTAAACTCAAGCTTAATAAGGCCGCCGGAAATGACGGCCTACCCGCTGAGCTTTATAAAGGTGGTGGAGATGACTTGGTAAGTAACATCCACCAACTCATAAGCCAAATCTGGTCGGATGAAAGTATACCTGAAGAATGGAACATCAGCATTGTCTACCCGATCCACAAAAAAGGAGACCCACTGAACTGCGCCAACTACAGAAGCATAAGTCTCCTCAACATCGCCTACAAGATGCTTCCTGCCGTAATATGTTGACGCCTGAAACCGTTTACCAACAACCTGATCGGCCCTTATCAGTGTGGTTTTAGGCCAGGAAAGTCCACAACCGATCAAATTTTCACACTTCGGCAGATCCTGGAAAAAACCCAAGAAGTCCAAATCGATACCCAGCACCTATTTATTTCAATGTCGATTTCAATGTCGAATACGACAGCATTTATATATAGACGAACTATACAGAACCAGTTTTGGTAAACCGCCCAAACTCGTCCGTTTGTGTAGGATGACGATGGAGAATTCTTGCTGCTCCATCAGTGTTGGAAACGACCTCACCGACACATTCGATACCAAAAAAGGATTAAGGCAAGGCGATGCGCTGTCATGTGAGTTCTTCAATTTGATTCTTGAGAGGATTGTGCAAAACTCCCGAGCGCACAAGAGAGGCACAATTCTCCAAAAATCGGTGCAACTACTAGCATAGGCCGACGATATTGACATCATGGGTAGGACTCCACGTGTTGTCATAGCCACGTTTGCTAGTATAGAGAAGGAAGCGGCAAAAAATGGGTTTAGCAGTAAATGAGAGTAAGACAAAGTATATGTTGTCAACACGAAAGGACACACAACAACGACGAATTCAACAGAACGTCACCATTGACAGATATAACTTTGAGGTAGTACGGGTAATACGGCTCCGCTATTAACTCTACCAACAGCATCTCGTCAGCAATCAAACGAAGAATTACTCTTGCCAATCGCTGTTTCTTCGGGCTAAGAAGGCAATTTGGCAGTAAAGCCCTCACTCGAACTACCAAGGAGATCCTATAGAAGTTCCTGATCACCCCAGTCCTACTCTACGGCGCTGAAGCATGGACCGTATCAAAAGCGGATGAAGAAATCCTTGGTTGATTCAAAAGAAAAATTCTTCGAAACATCTTCGGTCCCGTTTGCGTTGACGGGCTATGGAGACGAAGATTCAACCACGAACTATACGAGCTGTACAGCGACATACCCCTAGTTAAAAAACTCCGCATTGGACGTTTAAGATGGCTGGGACATGTAGAACGAATGGACACCAATACTCCGGCTCGCAGAGTCTTCGATTCCCAGCCAGACGTCGGACGCCGTAGAGGAAGACCTCGCCTTAAGTGGCGCGCACAAGTAGAAACCGACCTCAACCAACTTGGAGTGCGCAACTGGAGGCAGTTAGCTAAGGACCGGGCTAATTGTAAAGGCATGTTCGTTGAGGCCCAGGTTCATCCCGGACTGTAGCGCCACTTAAGTAAGTAAGTAAGTAAGTATGTTGAGACACCGTTACATCCACAAAAACTGACTGTTTGGTGTGCTTTATGGGTTGGTGGAATACTTGGTCCGTACTTCTTTAAAAACGATGCTTTCCAGAACGATACAGTCAATGGTGACCGCTATAGAGCCATAATTAATGACTTTTTTGTTCATCAGTTAAACAACCATGATGTGCAGAGGCTGTGGTTTAAACAAGACGGCGCAACATGACACACAGCTCGTGCTACAATTGGTTTGTTGAAGGAACGTTCGGTGAGCGCATAATTTCGCGTTTTGGTCCTGTGAAATGGCCTCCAAGATCGTGTGATTTAACGCCGCTTGACTATTTTCTGTGAGGATATGTGAAGTCGGTAGTCTAAGCCGATAAACCCGAAACGATTGACCACTTGCAGGACAACATTCGCAGCGTTATTGCTGATATACGGCCAAAAATGTTGGAAAAAGTCATCGAAAATTGGACCTCCAGATTAAACTACTTCCGAGCCAGCCGTCGCGGTCACATGTCAGAAATCATATTTAAATGATAATGCCAGAAGATTATCTTTCGAATAAAGTAAATTTCATGTCAATTTAAAAAAATCATCTTTGTTTTATTCCATTTCTCCCTCTCTTCTCCCTCTAGATATCCATATCAAAGACATTGCAATGTGCAGTGCAGTCAGGCTCAAAGAATCTGGCTGCTGGTTCAATAAGCCCTATGGCACAGCAATATCCTAGATTCAATGCCAGCAGGTCTAGCTGACCATCATACCGACTACATGATACCCAAACTGACCTTCCACAAACACTTCACCGCTGGCTTTCCAACTAGAGAGGATTGGAAAAACGCATTGGTTGAAAAAGATTTTGACACACTTATTTACACCGACGGCTCCAAAATGGACTGCGGAGTGGGCGCAGGTGTCTACTCGGACACACTAAAAATAAAAAAATCGTTTCGCCTCCCTGATTCCTCCAGCGTATTCCAGGCGGAATTGTTGGCTATTAGGGAGGCTTGTCACGCGATTAGACACGATAGTACTCCCAAGCAAAATATCGCTATTTTTGTCGACAGTCAAGCCGCTATTAAGGCGATTATTTCGGTATCGACGTCATCAAAACTAGTACTTCAATGCCAAAACGAACTGGCCTCCATTGGGAGTCGATACAGTATCACTCTCATATGGGTTCCAGGCCACAGTGACATAGATGGAAATGAACAGGCTGATGCCCTAGCCAGGTTGGGCTCGTCCCTTCCCAGCTCACGTGCAATCGCCATTCTCACTCCTTTAAAAACTATCATGAATAATATCAACACACACTCTCTTAAAACAGCAGAACATACACTAGTCGGCATAAGTATTTTGACGAAATAAAAATCGTGCATTTTTGAGTTTAACTTCTAAATGGCTTGACAAGAATTCATGTTTATTTTTTCATTTTTATATATAACTAATACAAACTTAAAAATAGGCAAACAAATATTTTTTCATAGAAGTCAAAAAAGATATAAATTAATTTGTAATTTCGTGTGTTGGCATAAGTATTTTGACAAGTATATAACTCTAAGAAAAAACATTTTAAACTTAACAAAAGTAAATAAATAAAGAAGAATTTAGTAAAATATATAACCTCCTTTGGCTTCAATAACTTTTTGAAGGCGTCTCGGTACTGAATCTACTAAATTTTGAAGAATCTCTGGAGATATCTCTTCCCAAAGGGAAGTGACCTCAGAAATCGTCTCCTCTCTGGTTTTATTTAAACAAACTGTTCTTTTGCGTTTCAAAAGAGACCAGACGTTTTCTATTATATTTAAATCTGGACTTTGAGGTGGCCAGTCCAAAGTGGCAACACCAACATCCTTCAAAAATTTAGTTATCATACGGGCTTTGTGGCATGGGGCATTGTCCTGTTGCAGGATAAATGATTCACCAATAAGCCTACCTCCGGAAGGAAAGGCATTATCATTTAGGGTTCTTAAATATTGACCTTGGTTCATCGAGCCGGTGATAGGAACCAATTCACCCAGGCCATTATACGCAACACATCCCCAGAACATGACAGAGCCTCCACCATGGCTCACTTTTTGACAAACGGGGCGTCTTTTTTGCCTTTCTACCTGTGGCAATCTAACGTAAAATTTGTTTTTTTGATGAGTTATACTCAAAGGAGCTTTCATCTGTCCATAGAACGCTTCTCCAGTACTCCTTTGGCTTGTGCAGATGTTCCTTTGCGAAAGACAGTCTTTTAAGCTTGTTTACCATTGATATGTACGGCACGTCCTTAGCTTTAAATGTTTTAAAATCTCCTTCCATTAAACGTCGTCGGACAGTGCGCTCACTGATTGGATTCGTTGCCGTCAAATTCCATTGATTTGCAGCAGTTTGAGGCTTCAGGGATATATTTCTTTTAAATTCCCGTAGAAGGGTTCGGTCTTCAGTGGGCGTTGTTTTGCGCTTAGCACCTGATCTCATTAGGTTTGTGATGTCATTATGCTTTTTAAACTTATTGATTTGATAGTGCACAGTTTGACGCGACACATTAAACTCACTTGCTATGTCTTTTACTGCCGTTCCAGCGTTAAACTTCGCTACCATTGAAGATCTGACAACCAAACTCAACTCAGCCGTTTTACCCATGGTTTTTAATAAATTTTAATAAATTTTTATTTTGTTATCAACGTTTAATGTAAATTAAAGTTAACTACACATGCGTTCTTATCAGCAGAAAGAGAATGCAAAAGGTAAACAATACAAAACTTGGCATGCATAGAGCTAAAAATAGATTCTTTGTTTCGCGCATAATTTTTGCACCGTTGTTTTAACGATACCAAGCAAAGTTAGTCTCAATAGTCACAAAAAGGTTTCGTCAAAATACTTATGCCGACTAGTGTAGGTGGCGAAACCTCAGTGCGTGTGCCATTTCAAGAGATATGTGGCCTCGCTACAACAAGACAAAAACACGCGACCTCTTAAGCAGATCCCGTAAGGAAGTCTCCAGGGTGATAGCAATTACCACTGGACACTGGCCCATCGGTGACCATGCTGTTAGAATGGGTATACCCCACAACACCAACTGTCGCAGTTGCAAGGAGGTGGGGGAGAAGGAAACTTGAACTCACTTTCTGTGCAAATGCCCGGCTCTGTCAAGAGCAAGACAACGAACCCTAGGCAAACCTTTCTTTGACAATATCCGCGACCTCTCTGATAAACACATCAAAGAACTGATCGCCTTCCTTAATGTCACTGGTTGGATTTAGTACACGCCAATTAACAACAAGACATAACATTTAACCGCACGAATATTTGGCATCAAAACGGCGCACCCCAGCGCTAATTGTGTTTCGTCTTGTACGAACAGCCAATCTAACTAACTAACTAACTTTATTCCATTTCAAAGTTCTATACCTCTAAAAAACACCCTTTACGTCATTGTGGATATATTTTGTGAACACTTCTGGAGAAGTTCGATGTACGTCACTCTTTGTTGTTGCTTTTAAAATATTAACTTCGCTTTACGTCAACTTAAAGAAAGTCCATTTTCATTTTATTCAATAACACATAAACCACATACATTCAATGAAAGTGCAGTGTGCGTACAGATACAAGTCAAAAACACGCCGAATGTAACGACTTCTGCCAACAGCGCCAACATTGCCATTCATAAGCTGCTTTTGCTGGGGGACACATTAACTATGGCTTTTCATCATTCCATAAAGAGTGTCGTCGTCGGCGGCGGTTGTTGAGACGGTCACATGCGGAATCAGCATCTACGTGAATACGATCAGGTTCCAAAGCAGCAATGTCCTAATTTGATGCGAGAAAACAAAAACTTGAAGTTGCCCATCGCCTCCAAATGGCAAACATATCGACTCCAATTGAGGAAATTAAAATCTTTAATAACTTTAATAGTTTGACTTGATGCATCCTTACAAGGCGCATGCTGTCATCTGAACCGTCACGTCGCCACCATCGCATTGGCATCAACGCCGCCGCAGCCGCGCAGAGACATTGGTCACAAGTGGGGAAAACTTGGTGGCGGCTGCCGGCGCGCCACATCGTGATGGGGGTTTCGCTTTTGAATGGTATATCTGCACATATGCTGGGTGTAAGCTCATTCGAAGGACGCATCAGGGTATTTCAACTATCGGAACTGGGACAGATTTTTCTTTTGGGATCGATTGATTTATTACCCATGTCGCTAATGGTTGATGGATTCATTGGTTTGGAAGCAAATTGTGGAATCGAATATTTCTAATTACATCGACGACAATGTGGTGATTCTGTGGCGTTGAAGCTGATGACGACATCGCTACATGTCCATTAATTCATATCGTACGACCCACGCGCTGGCGCAATTGCGAAAAAAGCGAGCGACTGAGTTGTGTGTCGTGCGCGCCTGCCTGTTGACATCCCATCCCATGCATTAAACGAGCGCACACCTCGTTTGCATATGATGTAAAAAAGTAAGTTATGTAAAAGTATAGGGTGGCCCAAAAGTCCGCTTCCTTCGTACAAGGTGGGCCAAAAGAAGTCATCCGATGTTGTTTGGCTCTCATTATACCCTATCCCATAGGGTATATTATTATACCCTATCCCATAGGTAACATAGAGAAATAATTGAGCTACATATACCTCTAAGTATATGGATCGACTCAGAATCGCTAGCTGAGTCGAATTAGCCATGTCTGTCTGTCCGTCCGTCCGTCTGTCTGTTCGTCACCGATTTTTGGGCCTTAAATTTTGAGCTAGGATAATGAAATTTGGTATATAGGATCATCGTCCGTGCCACCAGAACAAGTGTAAATATTTTTGAAATCCGCCCACTGCCACGCCTCCTTTTTAGAAAAACGTATTTTTTTGCCAAACCGTAATGAATTTTAAAAAAGTGTCTGAGCAGCATATTTAGAGAATGGTAATACCTATATTTTGTCAATATAAAGTTTTTTGCCACGCCCACTTTTTAGGGGCGTTTTTAAAAAAAAACGTTTTCCGGTCAAATTTTAAAATTTTCGAAAAAAGTTTTGATGCACAATCATTGGCAGTATTAATACCAACATTTCGTCAATAGACTATTTTAACCCACTCCCACTTTTTGGGGGCGTTTTCTTACAAAAAAAATGTATGCCCTACCCCAAGGCATATGCAATAGAAAAACGTTGTTCTTCGTCGAACCATAAAAGAATTATATAAACCTTCTGAACAACATGTTGTGACAACGCCATTTTCAATGCTTTATGCCCATAAAGACCACATTTTGGGGATATTAATTTTAAGTAGGGGATGGGATAGGGTATTAAACGATCCGCACAGCGGATTGTAGCCTTCTCATATGTTTTTTGATTTTGTTTATCTGAACCTTTAGAATTTGATTGGTCAAGTCGAGAAGATGATATCGGCCAAATGGGCGCCATCACAATTGATTGCCATACGGGCTCGTTTTATGACATTTTTCATCACTTCGGCGAGAACTTCGGGAGACAGATTCTCGCACTCATGTCGAATGTTGTCCTTTAGGGGTTCTAGGGTCTCGGTTTGTTCACGTAAACACAGGACTTCAAAAAAACCCCACAAAAAAAGTCTGGAACGGTTTAATCGGGCGATCTTGCGGGCCAGTGCAAATCGCCAAAACGAGAGATGAGGCGACCCGGGAACACCGCCTTCAGAATATCGGTTGTGGCTTGCGCAGTGTGTGCCGTTGCTCTGTCCTTTTTTTTATAATTTGCGCGCACTCAAGGGGTTATGAATACCCTTTATATGTTTAAGCACAGTGCGGGCGTTAAGGAAATTAGGGATAAGAAGAAAGGAGATACCGATGCACATTGGTTTTAAATGTCTGTAAGTTATAATGGAAAGGAAAAACAGAGTTTGGTAGAGCATTCCTCATTCGTGTTGTTCGGTTTATGTACGAATCTCTGTATTTCAGCGTACGTCCGAAGATAGGCTTGAGGGTAAACTGATTTGCATTCATTGCGTAACGAGTATTGCGGCTGAATTGTTGAATGGGATGAATGCAGCTGGCTATTTCATTTGAACATAGGTTGTTAAAGTAGCGATAAAACAAGGTAAGGCAGGAGATGTTTCGACGGTGTTCGAGCGAAACTAAGGAGTTCGCTATTCTTATGTCTTCTATAAATTTTTTCGCACGCGTTTGAATCCTATCTAGTAGGTGCAATGTTGATTTTGGTGCACCTGACCAGACGTGGGCGTTGAATTCAAGTTTTGGGCGTATAAACGCTTTATATATTGTGGCCAGATCAGAGGGGGTGAAATATTTCTTACATCGATTTAGGAAACCTAGACATTTCGCTGCGTTTTAAGCGACTTCGATTATGTGGTCGTTCCAACGTAAGTTGTTACTAACACACATACGTACCATGGAAAGCTTTTCGGTTTCTTCGACGTAAGTGCCATTCATGGATAATGGCTGTAGATTTTGGTTTCGCTTTAATGACAGAAGACAGCATTGTGTTTTGGAAGCATTGAATTCCACTCTATTAGATTTACCCCATTTGATAATGCTGTCAAGGTCGGAATTCAATGAGCTTAACATATTTTGGCGTTTAGAGTCCACGTTCGAAGGTGAGGGACGAGGACCTGTAAACGAATATGAGAAGCTGAGGGTACTGTCATCAGCAAAGGAATGAATTGGATTAGAAGTTGCAGACAGGAGATCATTTATAAAAATGAGAAAGACAGTCGGAGACAAAACTGAGCCTTGAGGGACACCAGCATTTATTTGGTGAGTTACAGACTTGAAACCATCCAAAACAACTTGAATTGAACGTTTCGAAAGATAATGTCTAATCCATAGAAGAAGTTTTTCGTCGATTCCAAATGCACGCATTTTCGACAAAAGGGCTTTATGCCAAACCCTGTCAAATGCCTTTGAAATATCAAGCGCAACAATCTTGCTTTCGCCACCATGGTGGATTGATTGGTTCCACTTTTCGGTGAGATATGTCATCAAATCACCAGTAGACCTGTTGCTGCGAAAACCATACTGCCGGTCATTGAGAAGTTTTCGTGTTTCGAGATATTTCATAAGCTGACGATTTATCAGCGTTTCCATGACCTTGGAAAGAAGGGACGTAAGTGCAATTGGTCGGTAGTTGGAGAGAGAAGAAGATTCGCCTTTTTTTTGGTACAGGCTGGACAAATGCTGTTTTTCATCTACTCGGAAAGAGTCCTGATGAGTAGGATAGATAGAAAAGCTTACGCAGTGGTTTTGCTAGCGTAGAAGAACACCTGTTCAGAATAATGGGGGATATACCATCTGGACCAGCGGATTTGTGTATGTCAAGATCAATAAAACTCTTGCAACTGTACGAGTACGAAAGTGAATTTGTCCCATAGAATGATCTACGTTCTCAAGTACAGGAGGAGACTGAACACAATCTGGCAATGTAGAATTGGCTGCGAAATGCGCAGCAAGCAGATTGGCTTTGTCTAAAGAGCTGACAGCTGGAATGTCATTGTGAATGAGCTCCGGAATTGATGATGAGGCCGAATTTTTATATTTTGAACAAATGACCAAAAGTTTTTACTACCTCTGGGACATTGGTCATAGAGGAATTTGACACGCTTTAAATGGGCATTACAGTCATTTCTGGCTTGTTTGAACTTTGCTCGGTTTTCCTCTGTTGGGTTGGTCTTGTACAACCGAAAGTTTGTCTCTCTCAACCTGATAGCTTCTTTGCAGCTCAAGTCATACCACCCTTTTGCCTTTGGTCTGATACTCTTAATTCTGTTGGGAATAAAAGATCTCATACCAAGGAGAATGATGTTTGATATCATATCAGCAGCAGCATCCACGTCACTATCGAGGAAACATAGTGACCAGTTAAAATTCCTAAAAAAACTGTTTAATGCTTCCCAATTGGCTTTCTCGTATTGCCATACAGTTTTTTTTGGGAATTTGCTCTTTAACTGTGTGGTTGGAGTACGAGAAATTTGTTGATATGATACAGTGGTCTGACGAACCTAGAGGCGATAATACATTGATGGTGTACTTATCAGGGTGAGAGGTAAGAAACAAGTCCAGGGTGTTGGCGGCTTGACTGTTAATATCCTGTTGGAACCTCCAGTCCTAATTCGTCCAATTGCTGCAGAAAAAAACTCGGTTAACATAGCCCTATAGCGCGCACCGTCCACTGTTCCCGTTTGACCAACGGCGTTCTCGAAAAAAATGGCCCGATGACTCCTTCAGCGTGAACGGCGCACCATGCAGTAACGTTGAGCGGGTGTAATGGTTCCTCGTGCATTACTCGTGGATATTCGGTGCCCCAGAAGCGATAGTTTTGCTTGTTCACGTATTCGCTGAGGTGGAAATGAGCCTCATCGCTCATTATGATTTTGGTCGAAAAATCGTCCTCGAGATTGGGGATGGCTTGGGCGAAGGTAAACGCTGTTTAGCTAATCAATGACTAACTTGACAGTTTTGCCCATAAGAAATACTCGCGCAAATGTCAAAAGTTAGTCACTGATTAGTTAATCAGCGTTTATTAATACGGGGTTTAATGTCAAAATTAATGTACTTCTATGGAATAGGGTATAAAACTACTTTAAAATCATACACCCGGGTTCTCTAAAAGTACCTTTTCCGCCCTCAAACCACTGTGAGCCGTTCAGTGCGTTTCAACCCCCGACTTCACGGCTCTTTTGGGTTGATATTTTTATTTATGGTCAATCTGTTATAATGTTTAATTGCCCAATGTTGGGCGAGAATACATTTTTCAGATCTGCGGATTTAACCTTTAAAACAGACAAAACACAATATCTTCCAAAATCCTTTTATTAGGTTTTGCAAAATTGCATTTTTTTTTAAATTTTTGATTTGACGACGCATTACCAAAAAGGCATATTCTGTGGGTTTTTTCAGGTTTACGGGTATCTTCCAAAAACATTGTGTTGTGAATTAGCGCTTTTACTTTCAAAAAAGAAACATGATCTTGCCCTGCATTGTAAAGCTCAAAGTATGTGATCTTTCTGTTTTCGCACTTGAAGACCCCTTATCTCAAAAAAACCGATTATCACACGCCGTCGCTGCGGCTCTGACATATTTGGAAAACAGGTTGTCTAGGAATTTCAAGGGTTAGTCAGGCCCCTTGAACAGAGATGGTGGCGGATGAACGAAAAGGCCAACGGCAGCGCTCAATCCCGTAGTGGATACTGATATCCCCGTATCCTAGGGGTATCTAATAAATTGGAACTGGCCCTCCAGGTTTGGGGGTTGTGCTTTGGGTTAACTACCCACCCACAGAAAAAAATATTGTTACGAAGCAACCAATAGCCTCGGAAAGGACTGATTTTATTGTTGACGACCCTGCTAAACGAAAAAAGGACAACGACGTTCGTATCTGCACCTGGAATGTGAGAACATTAAACAGGATAGGTGCAGGCGAACAACTAGCGGAAGCCCTAAACTGCAACAAAGCAGACATTACTGCCATCCATGAAATACGATGGGATGGGCCGGGCAAAAAGAGGATGAAAAACTGTGACACCTACTACGGACCGTGTTATAGTGAGCAGAAACAGCGACTATTCGGATGCGGATTTGTTATAAGTGCCAGACTTAGGCTAGAAGTCTTATGTTTCCAAGACATTAGCGAACGCATAGTAACAATCCGCATCAAGGCCAAATTCGCCAACATAAGCCTTATATGCGCTCACGCTCCGACGGAAGAAAAAGATGATTTAACTAAGGATTGCTTCTACGAGCTCCTTGACAAAACCTATATGAGCGACTACCAAAGTACGATGTTAAAATCGTGCTGGGAGATTTTAACGCAAAGGTAGGAAGAGAAGACATCTTTAGAAGTATTGTCGGAAAACATAGCCTACACGATAACACGTCTGGTAACGGACTTAGGCTAATTGATGTGCTAGGTTTCTCGCGCCCACCAGCAAGAAACCCCTGGTTTGATGAGGAATACCGACAGATGCTCGCAGCCAAGAACGAGGCCTACAAGGCTAAGCTGCAGGTGAAGACGAGAGCTGCCATTGAGCTCTATAGGCAAAGAAGAAGGGAAGAACATCGGCTTTTCAGCAAGAAGAAAAAAGAGCAAGAAAAGCGCGCGATCGAGGATATAGAGAGGTGCCACTCCAGGAACGATGTTCGCAAGTTTTACCAAAGTGTAAAACGTCAAAGCCAAGGATACAAGGCTCGAACAGAATCCTGTCGAGATGAACAAGGAAATATTGTAGTTGAGACACAGTCGATGCTGAGGATATGGAAGACCCATTTCTGCAGACTGTTAAACGAAGATGACGAACAACATTCCGCTGTCAGGCAGAACGAACCATTTAATATTGACAACGACAGCGAAAACAGCCAACCACCCGACCTGAATGAAGTGAGGATAGCAATATCTAAACTCAAGCTTAATAAGGCTTCCGGAAATGACGGCCTTCCCGCTGAGCTCTATAAGGCCGGCGGAGATGACTTGGTTAGTAACATCCACCAACTCATAAGCCAAATCTGGTCGGATGAAAATATGCCTGAAGAATGGAACCTCAGCATCGTTTGCCCGATCCACAAAAAAGGAAACCCTCTGAACTGCGCCAACTACAGAGGCATAAGTCTCCTCAACATCGCCTACAAGATCCTATCTGCCGTAATATGTGAACGCCTGTAAACGTTTACTATGAACAACCGATCAAATTTTCACACTTCGGCAGTTCCTGGAAAGAACCCAAGAAGTCCAAATCGATACCCACCACCTATTTATCGATTTCAAAGCCGCATACGACCGCATTTATAGAGACGAACTATACAGAGCCATGTCTAGTTTTGGTATACCGCCCAAACTCGTCCGTTTGTGTAGGATGACGATAGAAAATTCTCGCTGCTCCATCAAGGTCGGAAACGACCTCACCGACACATTCGATAAAAAAAAAGGATTTACGCAAGGCGATGCGCTGTCATGTGACTTCTTTAATCTGATTCTTGAGAGGATTGTGCAAAACTCCAAAGCCAACACCAGAGGCACAATTTTCCAAAAGTCGGTGCAACTACTAGCATACGCCGACGATATTGACATCATTGGTAGGACTCAACGTGATGTCATATCACGTTTTCTAGTATAGAGAAGGAAGCGGGAAAATGGGTTTAGCAGTAAATGAGGGTAAGACAAAGTATATGTTGTCAACACGAAAGGACACACAACATCGACGAATTCAACAGAACGTCACCATTGACAGATGTAACTTTGAGGTAGTACGGGTAATACGGCTCCGCTATTAACTCTGACAACAGCATCTCGTCAGCAATCAAACGAAGAATTACTCTTGCCAGTCGCTGTTTCTTCGGGCTAAGAAGGCAATTTAGTAGTAAAGCCCTCACTCGAATTACGAAGGAGATCCTATATAAGACCCTGATCATCCCAGTCCTGCTCTACGGCGCTGAAGCATGGACCGTATCAAAAGCGGATGAAGAAATCCTTGGTAGATTCGAGAGGAAAATTCTTCGAAAAATCTTCGGTCCCTTTGCGTTGACGGGCTATGGAGACGAAGATTCAACCACGAACTATACGGGCTGTACAGCGACATGCCCCTGGTCAAAAAATTGCGCATTGGACGTCTAAGATGGCTAGGACATGTAGAACGAATGGACACCAATACTGCGGCTCGCAGAGTCTTCGATTCCCAGCCAGACGTCGGACGCAGTAGAGGAAGACCTCGCCTTAAGTGGCGCGCACAAGTGGAAACCGACCTCAACCAACTTGGAGTGCGCAACTGGAGGCAGTTAGATAAGGACCGGGCTAATTGGAGAGGCATGTTGGTTGAGGCCCAGGTTCATTCCGGACTGTAGCGCCACTTAAGTAAGTAAGTAGGATTTAACCTTTAAAATATACAAAACACAATATCTTCCAAGATCCTTTTATTGGGCTTTGCATTTTCATTTGGCGAATTGACGCATTACCTAAAGGCATATTCTGTGGGGTGTTTCAGGTTTATGGGTATCTTCAAGAAACATTGTGTTGTGAATTACCGCTTTTTCTCCGGTAGGTGTATATTGTATACTCTACTTTCAAAAAAGGAACATCATTCGTGTCCTGCGTTGTCAAGCTCGAAACAGCTGATCTTTCTGTTTTCGCATTGAAGACCCCTTATCTCAAAAAACCGCTTCGGCTCCACATTTATTTTACAGTATATTATCAAAAATATGAACTTATTATGCTTCTTACGCTTAAACAGATATTTCCAATCTAAAGATCTACAGATAAAGTCACAGATATAATATATTCTTTTCAAAAATCAAAATGAATAAATCTCTTTCTAAAAATCGCAAATGTTTTTGGTGGGATTCAAAAATGCAAATTCTATGTCCGAATACAGTTCATTCCTTTTATCATTTCATCTCGTAACTATTTCATACAAATCCTGAGTAGGTTCAACCGCATAACAGCCATTGCTCTCTGAAGTTTTTCCCTTTTTACTGATAAAATACACGACTTAGCGTTAGCCTACACTCATGCTGTTTAGATATATTTTTAGATCTTTAAATGGGCCAACACCATGGAAGCAGACAATTCCAATAATTTCTGTATAATGTTTGACAGGTCGGGGTAGCAGCAGGCGTCGCGGTGTGCAGCTCCGCTTCACCACTATCCAGGAGTAGATTTGTTTTTGTCTTCATTGAATGTCCTCAAGATGAGCTTGAGTTGTGATGCACTGATGCCTGTTGGTAGGTAATAAGAATTTTTTTTGAGCGTGTGTGTGCAGACATTATCGAATGTCTAAATAAATTTAGCCGACGGAATCGGAACAAGCGATGAGGACGAGTCTTGGAAGGCAGGAAGAAAAACACAAAGCAAGTGGACATACAGACAGAATCCTCTATATGAATGACACTAAAACATGTATTTCGGTTCAATGATCTACTTGTTGAATTGGATATTTAAGATGTGAACGATTACAGGATGTTCATATGATTGCTGGGTTTTATTTTGTATACCCTATCCCATAGGGGTATATTAGTAACATAGAGAAATAATTTAGCTAGATATACCTCAAAGTATATACAAGGTGGGCCAAAAGAAGTCATCCGATGTTGTTTGGCTCTCATTTTTTTTCTAAATGGCTCGCGCTCGCGCAGTGTGTGCCGTTGCTCAGTCCTGTTGGAACCACACGTCCCCCAGTTCTAATTCGTCCAATTGCGGCAGAAAGAAATCGGTTAACATGGCCATAAAGCGCGCACCGTACACTGTTGTCGTTTGACCAGCGGCGTTCTCGAAAAAAAATGGCCCGATGACTACTCCAGCGTGAACAGCGCACTATACAGTAGCTTTGAGCGGGTGTAATGGCTCTCGTGCATTACTCGTGGATTTTCGATGCCCCAGAAGCAACAGTTTCACATACCCGCTGAGGTGGAAATGAGCCTCATCGCTCATTATGATTTTGGTCGAAAAATTGTCCACTTCGTCCTCGAGATTGAGGATGGCTTGAGCGTACACGCGTTTGGCGGTCGACACGCAGCAGCTGATGCACGGACTGGACTTTGTACGGGAACATGCACAAGTCTTTGACCAAAATTCGCCTTAGGGACGACCGGCTGATTGCTAATTGCGGGGCACGGCGTCTGTTCAATGTTTCCGGTGACAGCTCGACATCTTCGGCAACATCGGCGATATTCTCGGCACAACGCAACGGGAGCTCCGGGGCCAGCCACTCTTGGCAACGTCTCGTGTGGTCCCATACTCTTCAAGGTTGGTGGCCAAACGGCGCAGTGTTTGCACATTAGATGTCCGTCAACCATCTGGCTTTGAATAAAAGACTTTACTGAGCATTAGTCCCTTATCACTCTTGATATCTTATCAGTCTTAAATTTTATGTCCATCGGTGTTCAGCTCGTAAAGTTTCTCATTGTTCGTATCGTATGATTAGCGTCTATCCCAGCCAGTAAGAGGCCTGATGTACCATTAATCCTGGCCAACAAAAGTACAATTTTGGCACTGAAGGAATGGTTTTGAAATAGGAGTTTCAGCCATAAAATTGAATTTGTTACTCATATCCTAGGAGTATAATAGGAGTTTCAGCCATAAAATTAAATTTGTTACTCATATCCTAGCAATTTTGCTACTTAACAAAATTTTGTTTTTTGTATGCTTACTTCCTTACTTAAGTGGCGCTACAGTCCGGGATGAACCTGGGCCTCAATCAACATGCCTCTCCAATTAGCCCGGTCCTTAGCTAACTGCCTCCAGTTGCGCACTCAAAGTTGGTTTAGGTCGGTTTCTACTTATGCGCGCCACTTAAGGCGAGGTCTTCCTCTACTGCGTCCGACGTCTGGCAGGGAATCGAAGACTCTGCGAGCCGGAGTATTGGTGTCCATTCTTTCTACATGTCCTAGCCATCTTAAACGTCCAATTAAACGTCAAATGCGGACCAAGTCATCTCCGCCAGCTTTATAAAGCTCAGCTGGAAGGCCGTCATTTCCGGCGGCCTTATTAAGCTTGAGTTTAGATATAGCTATCCTCACTTCACTTAGGTCGGGTGGTTGGCTGTTTTCGCTGTCGTTATCAATATTGAATGGATCGTTCTGCCTGACAGCGGAATGTTGTTCGTCATCGCCGCTTAACAGTCTGCAGAAGTGGTTCTTCCATATCCTCAGCATCGACTGTGTCTCAACTACGATATTTCCTTGTTCATCTCGACAGGATTCTGTTCGAGCCTTGTAGCCTTGGCTTTGACGTTTTACGCTTTGGTAAAACTTGCGAACATCGTTCCTGGAGTGGCACCACTCTATATCCTCGATCGCGCGCTTTTCTCGCTCTTTTTTTTTCTTTCTGAAAAGCCGATGTTCTTCCCTTCTTCTTTGCCTATAGAGCTCAATGGCAGCTCTCGTCTTCACCTGCAGCTTAGTCTTGTAGGCCTCGTTCTTGGCTGCGAGCATCTGTCGGCATTCCTTATCAAACCAGGGGTTTCTTGCTGGTGGCCGCGAGAAACCTTGTACATCAGTTGCGGCTGATCTAATGGCTTGTTGGCATCGATGCCATTGTTCTTTGACATAAGATGCTGGTGGTATGTTGTGAGTCGAGAGGTTAAGGGATACGCGTTGCGCGAAGGTCTTGGCGGTCTCTGGCGATTGGAGTCTTTCGACATTAAATTTTTTCACAGTATTTCTGGTTTGTTGTGGCGTGGTGGATATCCGCATCCTTACCTTGCCTACAACAAGGTAGTGGTCCGAGTCGATGTTAGCCCCTCGGAAAGTTCGGACATCCAAAATACTGGATGCGTGCCTCTTGTCTATCGCAATGTGATCAAATTGGTTGACTGTTCGTTGATCTGGAGACCGCCATGTAATCTTGTGGATATCGATGTGAGGAAACCCTGTGCTGGCTATAGTGGCATTTCGTTCCGTAGCGATGTCAATTAGCCTAAGTCCGTTACCAGACGTGTTGTCGTGTAGGCTATATCTTCCGACATTACTGGTAAACATGTCTTCTCTCCCTACCTTTGCGTTAAAATCTCCCAGCACGATTTTACCATCGTACTTTGGAAGTCGCTCATAGATTTTGTCGAGGAGCTCACAGAAGCAATCCTTAGTTATATCATCTTTTTCCTCCGTCGGAGCATGAGCGCATATAAGGCTTATGTTGGCGAACTAGGCCTTGATGCGGATTGTTACAATGCGTTCGCTAATGTCTTGAAAACATAAGACTTCTTGCCTAAGTCTGGCACCTATAACAAGTCCGCATCCAAATAGTCGCTGTTTCTGCTCACTATAACACGGTCCGTAGTAGATGTCACAGTTTTTCATCCTCTTTTTGCCCGGCCCATCCCATCGTATTTCCTGGATGGCAGTAATGTCTGCTTTGTAGCAGTTTAGGGCTTCCGCTGGTTGTTCGCCTGCACCTCTCCTGTTTAATGTTCTCACATTCCAGGTGCAGATACGAACATCGTTGTCCTTTTTTTGTTTAGCATGATCGTCAACAATAATATCAGTCCTTTCCGAGGCTATTGGTTGCTTCGGAATAATAGTGGATGGGTAGTTAACCCAAAGCACAACCCCCAACCTGTAGGGCCAGGCCCTTGTTTTGAACCTAGGACAGCAGGCCGGAAAAAATACCGATGTCAGTAGCCCATTTTGGGGTATGAGCGCTGCTGTTGACCCATTGAGGCCTCCTCCGCCACCAACTCTTTTCCAATACCCTGGCTCAGTATTGGAAATCCCTATAGACCTGGTGTTCAAATATGTCGAAGCAGCTCATATAGGGATTTCACTACCCGTTCGATCAAACTGAAGCTGTAGGCGCCACCGTTGACTCCATTTAGGGAATTCCTCCGCTGCCGCCTGAGAGTGAGTGCCTTATTGAGAGGACACTCCTCCCCCCCTCTCTCGTTTGCTGCCACCAAAGACCTTCCACAGGGGTTTAATACCCCATCTCCAGTCGAGGTACTAGGCACCCACCAGTCACCAGCGTGGAGGTGAGAGTAGGAGTTGATAGTGAGAGGCTAGAGTGAGAACGCTTGTGTCCTCATATAATCGCATCACTATCCTTACCTAAGCACCGGTATGCTGGCTAACATATCAATGCCCGAGATGGTTGCAAATGTTTTTTTTAACTCTTAAATTGCTTAAAAAAAAAGGATACATTCGTGGAAATATGGGTTTAAGCTTGTCCGGGGATTTAAACGCGAAAAACCCGGCCTGGTTGGACACAGTGGCGAATGGAAGAGGCAGGTTCTTAAATCGCTTTATCGAAGACAACCAGGTCGAGTACAAATTAAAATTATACAGCCCAGTTATGCCAAGTTTCCCCTCTGGAAATTCATATCTTGATCTTTGCATCGCGGACGCTCGATTGCAAATTGAAACGGTCCATAATAATAAAATTTCTTTATTGCCCTATGATAGCAACCATAATGCAATAGTAATGCAGATGAAGTTTGTTGACGACTCTGCGTTTAGCTTCGCTACGTGGCACGATGTCCCTAAATTAAATTTTAGGCAGACTGATTGGTGCCGATTTCAGCGTTGCGCCACCAGAAAATATAGGAATTGCCCTTCCTCTTCTAGTATTCCTAGCAATAGGAATCTTTCCAACGAGGAGTGTGATTCCTATATCGGCAACATAAACACGGTGGTATTACAAGCTATGGAGTCGTCAATTCCGAAAATTAAATCGAAAAATAGCATTGAATGTTATCTAAACCGTGACATTAAGACCCTACAGACACACAAAAGCTTTTTGATCACTCAGATAAATCGAATACAACGTCAATTTCTAAATCAATCGCACAATGCGGAGCTACAAAGATTAAAATCCCTTCTGAGGAATGTGAAGTCTCTGTTAAGCCAGCAGTTTGAGAATAGTGTCAACGATTACTGGAAAAAACGTGCTGAAAGCATATTAAAATCAGACGGCAGGAACATGTTTCCAAAAATAAATAAAATGTTTAAACCACGTAACGTTGTCAAAATTCCTAAACTGAAGGTACCACTGTCTTCTCAGATGCATCTATCCCAGCTAGGGATTAATATATCAGGTTATCCCATCATCAATAACCACTATATTATAGATAGTGGAGCAGACAAGCTCAAAGTAATTGGGTCTCATTTTGAGGCGGTTCACGCCAGGGAACTTCCCAGCTCCAAATCGGTTGAAGTAAGAGATGAACTATGGAGATTTAACAATAGCGAGAACCCTACTTTATTGACATTTTCTGAGTGGTTAAAAGCTGACGAACTGACAGATGAACAGACTTACAATTACTTCACGACCCTCGACGACTTGACTGACATATTTAGGAAACTAAACACTAAAAGGTCAAGTGGTTTGGATAACATCCCAAACATCGTGCTTAAGCATATACCAATTGATATCATACGGCAATACTGCGTTATCTTTAACAATCTGCTAAATAACTACTACTTCCCTAGTTGCTGGAAAATATCAAAGGTGTTTCCAATAATTAAGAAAAAGAAGGATCCTTCTGATCCTTCTAACTTTAGGCCTATAAGTCTCCTGCCTAATATCGGGAAGATTTTTGAGGTAGTTATTAATAAATCTATTTTGTTCGTTTGTAATGAAAAGGAGATTATACCGCGGAATCAATTTGGGTTCAAAAGAAATCACTCGGCAGTGCATGCTATTACAAAATTGATTTCGGATGTTAATTGGAATCTCAACGCCAAAAGATGTACAGCTGCCTGCCTAGTGGATATCGAAAAAGCCTTTGACACGGTTTGGATTGACGGGTTAATTTACAAACTTATTCGATATGAATTTCCAACTAATCTTACAAAGATGATAGCATCCATGCTATATGGAAAGAAATTTGTTGTAACAGATAGAGAATACACGACAGCTGAAGTTTTTAATGTCCATAATGGTCTACTTCAAGGCACAGTAACTGCTCCACAGCTCTTCAATATCTACATTTCTGATATACTTAGGGAACTCGATAATTCATTGGCATTTGCCGACGACGCTACACTGTATGCAAGCGGCTCAAAAATTGAAGACATTCAAATCCAACTTCAAAGCAAGTTTGATAGGTTTCAAGCTTTCTGCTCCGAATGGAAGCTTAAAATAAACTATACGAAATGTGAAACCATACTGTTCCGCACCCCAATAAGACGCGGTAATTCAGATTTGAGACGCAACTGGAGAAATCTCAAAATAACGAGTTCAAATGGTCTTCGGATCGAGTCGAGGACCGTGATAAAATATTTAGGTGTTCATTTGGACAAGTTTCTGTATTACAATGAGCACATAAATATTCAATTAGACAAGGCAAGAGCGGCATTCATGTCGCTAAAAAGCCTGTTTTATTCCAACTATCTTAGATCCGATGTGAAGATCATTTGTTACCAAGCATTCGTTCGTCCAATTCTGACTTATGCGAGTCCAGTGTGGTGGAACATTAACCCATCGTATATGGAAAAACTTCGAGTGTTCGAGCGCAAATGTCTTAGAGCCTGCACACAGATGTATAGGAGTGCACATTCCGATTATAGGCATTATGTCTCAAACAAAAGACTTCTGGATGCTTCCGGTGTGTCCAGAATTGACAATGCCATTCTAGATCTTGTAAGGAATCACTTTGTTCGTTCGGCAAGTGTTAGCGAAAACGAATTAATCTCTGGATTATTCTATCCGAATCCTGGGTATTTTAGAAATGCCTTGGAAAGTGGATACATTCCGCCAGAAACATTTCTGTTTCTGGATGCATATGGCTACCTATCGGATTCAACGAACGTTCCAATAATATACCATGCTGCAAGGAGAGCAACAGATAAAAGGATCCTTTATGAGCCTTTTGAGTCGGGGGACGGGAATACTGATCAAATTTTAGATACTGCATTAGCATACCTGAAAGCGACAAAAGTAACAATAACAGGTTAAATAGAGACCGATATTGGTGGCTAGACTGGGCTGAAGCCGATACTTAGGTTAAGTAAAACTAGGCCCTGACATGTGATCTCTGATCTAACGATGACTTGTTAGTCGATGGAATAGAGATCACATGACAGGGCCTAGATAGATTTAGATAGGTTTAGATAGGTTAAGTTAGTCTTGTAGGTTTTAGTTTTATATAAAAAAAAAAGTTGCGACTGTCTTCTAATAGGTTTTGATTCACATTTTCCTATTTTCAAAAAAAATATATATAGTACATAACAATAATAAATAAATTCAAAAAAAATATAAAATTTGAATTAAACAAAAAATTATATATCATGTAATGCGAACCATAATGGTCTTTTACTTTGGCAAAAGTTAAAAAAATGTCTAGTCTTTAAGTTTATTTAGACTATTAATTAATATTAACGAAATTGTGAATAAATAAACGTTTAAAAAAAAAAAAAAAAAAATGGGTTTAAGCTTGTAAATTCCATTGTTTTGCTCCGTCACATAAAGAGTTTTTTCTTCGTTTCGATATGAGTTATACTGTATGTCTATATGTGTTACAATTTCTTGTGGGTTATTTAAATGTCTCATCATTGTACGGATAAGTCCGCCAAGATCTTATGAAATATTGGGAAAAATCTTCTAAATGTTTTGGCTGAGCTAAAAGTTGCAAACCTGAAGTAAGAGAAGAATCATCTGTAAAACGAATCGCTTGCAATTTGACAGAGTCCAGTAGAGTCCAAGCCTCAAAGCTTGTACCTCATAGTAAAGAAGGATCTTGATTGATGTAAAATTAAGTTTCAACAACATACCCATCACAAAATAGAAAAAAACAACAACCTACACCGATAAACTAAGTAAAATTGAGAAATAAACTCCACAATAGCACAAAAGCCGCACAGAATTGTTTCTAGAACTGAAGTGGGCGCAGTGCAGAAGTGTGTTGTATGTAAGTAACGAATGAAATTCAATATAATAATAGCAATATTTAAAGTACACTTCTTAACCTGTTTTATGCGTTATCAAAGGCGTACATTTGACGCTTCGAAGACTGCCCACGTTTGAATATTTCTTTGTACTTTGCATTAAAGTACTTTCCACCATCCCAGACATCAATGCTACACATTTGTCTGGAACTATTTTTATCTCACGATTCTATATACTTCTACGTTGCTGTCTCCTTTTACTGGTTGGAATTTGTTTTTATCTGATGAATTTATTAGTTCCATCTATAAGAGGGAAACACTCACATTCTACTATAATGCTGCTGCGCGTCCAGCTAGCAATAGCATTTTTCAAAAACAATGTCTCATCACGTCCAGCGTGCAACAAAATTCTGCATATCTACTGCAACTGAAAGCGTAATTTCAGAAGACCCAGTTTTATTTTTAAATGCCTTTCAGTTTGAAATTATGGAACTCATAAACGTTTCGTCAGAATTTCCGTGTAGGCGCCTGCTGTAATACACCAAACGTCCGAAAATGTATGCAAGCCGGAAATCGCGTTGGCTAAAGCATAGGTGTATGCGCAGCGAATCTATATTTGCATCTCATAGGCGTAAACAAATGCATTCGGATACCATAGGTTTAATAAAAAGATATTTTTTATGTATGCGGTTTCACTTTTTATGTTTGTTTACGAACGTGGGTGAGCTGGAAATCTTTGACATAGGGCTCTGGTCAGCTGAGCATTAGCTGCACACACAACTATGACATCCGATTTTCGTTTCACCCATTATCTGTTTTTTTGGATTTTATAAGTTATTTCCATCCATCATCCGGATTTTGTAATATCTGACAATAGATTTGAACATTTATTTACCCAATAATTGGATAGATTCAAAAAAAGTGTAAAAGATACTTTACAGCGATTGATCGATTATATTTTTTTGAGACGATTATTGAAGTTTACTTACAATATGGAGGAAGAAACTCTAATATTTGTAAATGGGTTCTTGGACGTTGCAAGTCTATTTGTTCAAAGTTAGACATTCGTTCTTGAGATACCAGTCATTTTTTTATCATGAGTAAGAGTCGTTGGTTGTAGAACGAAGTTAGACTCTGACTGGCTATAACGTGGCAATGCCCAGTGGTTGCAACTCTGACTACACATCAAATGAGCTTATTTTTTACCTCCAAGTGGTAACCATCAGGTTCTGGTCTTTTCCTTCTCCAACCGGATTTGACTTGCTAAACGATAAGTGCGAGAGTTGATAACAAGACGAAAAACAGCAACACTATAATCACCCCGGTCAGAATGGCGCGGAATGAATACCCAGTCTGCCGTCCCAGGCGAACATAGATGAGGTGCTTCGACATATTCGGACAACAGGTTATCTAGGAATCTCAGGGGTAAGTCAGGCCCCTTGAACAGAGATGGTGGCGGATGAACCGAAAGGTCAACGGCAGCGCTCAATACTGTAGTGGATACTGATGGCCACGAATCCTAGGGGTATCTAATAAATTGGAATTGCCTCTCCAGGTTGGGGGTTGTGCTTTGGGTTAACTTCCCACCCATGGGAAAAACCATTGTTACGAAGTAACCAATAGCCTAGGAAATGACTGATATTATTGTTGACGACCTAGCTAAACGAAAAAAGGACAACGACGTTTCGTATCTGCACCTGGAATGTGAGAACATGAAACAATAGAGGTGTAGGCGATCAACTAGCGGAAGCCCTAAACTGCTACAAACCAGACATTACTGCCATTCAGGAAATACGATGGGATGGGCCGGGCAAAAAGAGGATGAAAAACTGTGACATCTACTATGGACCGTGTTATAGTGAGCAGAAACAGCGACAATTCGGATGCGGATTTGTTATAAGTGCCAGACTTAGGCAAGAACTCTTGTGTTTCCAAAGCATTAGCGAACGCATTGTAAGAACGCGCGTCAAGGCCAAATTTGCCAACATAAGCCTCATATGCGCTCATGCTCCGACGGAGGAAACTGATGATATAACTAAGGATTGCTTCTACGAGCTCCTTGACAAAACCTATGAGCGTCTACCAAGGTACGATGTTAAAATCGTGCTGGGAGATTTTAACGCAAAGGTAGGAAGAGAAGACATATTTAGCAGTATTGTCGGAAAATATAGCCTACACGACTACACGTCTGGTAACGGACTTAGGCTAATTGACTTCGCTACGAAACGAAATGCCACTATAACCAGCACACGGTTTCCTCAACTCGATATCCATAAGGGGACATGGCGGTCTCCAGATCAAGGAACAGTCAACCAAATTGATCACATTGCGATAGACAAGAGGCACGCATCCAGTATTTTGGATCTCCAAACATTCCGAGGGGCTAACATCGACTCGTACCACTACCTTGTTGCAGCTAAGGTAAGGATGCGGGTAACCACCACGCCACAACAAACCAGAAATACTGTGAAAAAATTTAATGTCGAAAGACTGCAATAGCAAGAGACCGCCAAGGCCTGCAACGCGTATCCCTTAACCTCTCGATTCACACCATATACCACCAGCACTGAATATCGAAGAACGATGGCAAAGATGCCAACAAGCCATAACATCAGCTCCAACTGATGTGATAGGTTTCTCGCGGCCACCAGCAAGAAACCCCTGGTTTCATGGAGAATGCCGGAGCCAAGAACGAGGCCTACAAGGCTAAGCTGCAGGTAAAGACGAGAGCTGCCGTTGAGCTCTATAGGCATAGAAGAAGGGAAGAACATCGGATTTTCAGAAAAAGAGCAAGAAAAGCGCGCGATCGAGGATATTTAGAGGTGCCACTCCAGGAACGATGGTCGCAAGTTTTACCAAAGTGTAAAACGTCAAAGCCAAGGATAAAAGGGTCGAACAGAATCCTGTCGAGATGAACAAGGAAATATCGTAGTTGTGACACAGTCCATGCTGAGTATATGGAAGAACCACTTCTGCAGACTGTTAAACGGCGAGGCGATGACGAACAACATTCCGGTGTCAGCAGAACTAACCATTTAATATTGGCAGCGGCAGCGAAAACGGCCAACCATCCGACCTAAGTGAAGTGGGGATAGCATTACCTAAACTCTAGCTTAATAAGGCCGCCGGAAATGACGGCCTTCCCGCTGAGCTTTATAAAGTTGGCGGAGATGACTTGGTAAGTAACATCCACCAACTCATAAGCCAAATCTGGTCGGATGAAAGCATGTCTGAAGAATGGAACCTCAGCATCGTTTGCCCGATCCACAAAAAAGGAGAGCCTCTGAGCTGCACCAACTATAGAGGCATAAGTCTCCTCAACATCGCCTACAAGATCCTATCTGCCATAATATGTCAACGCCTGAAAACGTTTACTATGAACAACCGATCAAATTTTCACTCTTCGGCAGATCCTGGAAAAAACTCAAGAAGTCCAAATCGATACCCACCACCTATTTATCGATTTCAAGGCCGCATACGACCGCATTTATAGAGACGAACTATACAGAGCCATGTCTAGTTTTGGTATACCGCCCAAACTCGTCCGTTTGTATAGGATGACGATGGAGAATTCTCGCTGCTCCATCAGGGTCGGAAACGACCTCATCGACACATTCGAAAGCAAAAAAGGATTTAGGCAAGGCGATGCGCTGTCATGTGACTTCTTCAATTTGATTCTTGAGAGGATTGTGCAAAACTCCCGAGCCAACACCTGAGACACAATTTAAAAAAAATCGGTGCAACTACTAGCATACGCCGACGATATTGACATCATTGGTAGGACTCAACGTGATGTCATATCACGTTTGCTAGAATAGAGAAGGAAGCGGCAAAAATGGATTTAGCAGTAAATGAGGGTAAGACTAAGTATATGCTGTCAACACGAAAGGACACACAACATCGACGAATTGGACAGAACGTCACCATTGACAGATATAACTATGAGGTAGTACGGGACTTTGTCTACCTCGGCTCCGCTATTAACTCTGACAACAACATCTCGTCAGAAATCAAACGAAGAATTACTCTTGCCAATCGCTGTTTCTTCGGGCTAAGAAGGCAATTTAGTAGTAAAGCCCTCACTCGAACTACTAAGGAGATCCTATATAAGACCCTGATCATTCCAGTCCTGCTCTACGGCGCTGAAGCATGGACCGTACCAAAAGCGGTTGAATAAATCCTTGGTAGATTCGAGAGGAAAGTTCTTCGAAAAATCTTCGGTCCCGTTTGCGTTGACGGGCTATGGATACGAAGATTCAACCAAGAACTATACGAGCTGTACAGCGACATGCCCTTGGTCGAAAAACTCCGCATTGGACGTTTAAGATGGCTAGGACATGTAGAACGAATGGACACCAATACTCCGGCTCGCAGAGTCTTCGATTCCCAGCCAAACGTCGGACGCAGTAGAGGAAGACCTCGCCTTAAGAACTAGAAAACCGACCTCAACCAACTTAGAGTGCGCAACATGAGGCAGTTAGCTAAGGACCGGGCTAATTGGAGATGCATGTTGGTTGAGGCCCAGGTTCATCCCGGGCTGCAGCGCCATTTAAGTAGGTAAGTAAGTAAACAGATCCACAGTAAAGTTTTTCTTTCGAAATGCTTTTCTGTATCTACAAGTAGTATATCCTTAGCCAATGATAGATTTCGTTCAGATATCTAAACGATTTATTGATTATTGAGTGTCAAGCTCACCACGTGAAGATTAGAACACACTTAACTGCGCGCCAACAAACACCATTACATCAAATAAAAGTGACATTCAAATGTTCCAAAAACCTGCTGCACCCTCGTATAAAATCCAAATCCAAATACGAGTTTCTTCATCTCCTCCGAGAAACCGAAATGAAAAAAAAAACAACAAAAACAATATACGTGCACGCAGATACGAAGGAGGCGGCTTAATAAGATGTGGGCCGAATTTTAGAGGTCGACTTGTACCCCAAGCATACCAGTTTCCTATTCTGTACTACCTACCTGTTCAGTTCAGTTTCATTCATCGGTATTCTTGTAGCACCACTTAGTGACGGAACTACGACAAAGTGTGTTCTGTCCCATGAGATGAAGCCGACCAAATTTGGCAGAGCAGCATTTTCATTAATTGCCCAATGCGGTTGGATTGGCCAACTTCTTTGTCAAGAGAAACAGATTTCCAGATTTCACTTTGCTGCATTCGATTCAGATTGTCAGATTCGGATTTGATTATTCATAAATTAAACGTCAGCGTAGGCATCCGCCACCCACTGATTAGTGTCAAGCTGTTGCCATTGTTTGTCAGAGCTGGCGCGTATTTAGACGTAGCGTAGGCTCAAAATGTTAACATTCTCTTTTTTGTTTGTTTGTTTCTCTCTTTTTATCACTCGTTGTTGGCTTTCAATTGATCAGGTCAGTACGATGAATGGACGAGTGAATCCACCGCGTTTTTATACAGGGTGGGCGTCTTCGCTGATGGTTCATTCACGATGACCACTTCCGCTTCGTGTCACACTTGTTGGTGGCGTATACTTATGAATGACAGAGTTGTTTTCGTGTAACGTCAAATCCTTCATAACTCTGGTCTTTTGGCTAAAAATGCTAATAAAATTGTTAATTCATTGATTTGGCGTTTGTGCAATTTGCTGACAGTTAATGAACGCCGAACTTTATGTTTCCTCTGTGAAGTGAGGTGTTCAGGTGGCGGTGTGGTGTTGCATTGAACCCACGCATAGTTGAGCATGCATTTCGATTGGGAAAGTAATTAAATATCAATGGCGATAGACATGCGCGGTTGTGAATTAATTAGTAAAATTGCGACTGACTCGCTGTCAACTCGTTTTGTGCAAACTGCTGGACAGTAGCCAGCAATGAATTGCTGCTGGGAAAAAAATGCTAATAACTATTCGCTACTAATCTTGTTGGTGTTTTCGCTATCGGGCTTTCAATGAGCCATTAGAGATACCAATTGCAGCATGAAAATTATTTGAGTGGCTTTGGACTACTAAGCTTGGTAATGCTGCAAGTCCAATGGATGTGCTAGTAATATTCAAAAACATAATTATAGAGTTGCAGCTAACAACAAAGCATTTTGAATTGGGTATATGACGTGATTACCAAGTGCTTAAACCGTGATATTCATGTAAGGTCGGGTAATCATGAGCAAGAGTAAATTTGAATAAACTTTGATGGGAAACTCCACAAAGCCGATCACGTACTAAAGAAAATTGTAGTTGGATGAAGAAAAAAAAGTTTCGTTAATTTTTTTTTTCAATTTTCTTTACGTAGAATTTCGCTTGGTGTGAAAATAAAAACTGCCCAAAAATAGCAGCCGAGGAGGTTGACAGAAACCAACAAAACAATTCTTCGTATGGTCGTGGGTGAGTAAGGAGTAACAACGATTCTAACTCTAAGGCCCGGTTTTTCAGTGCAAGATCATCTTAGTTTCGGGATTAAACTCAAGTTAACTCGAGAAAGTAGTTTTTCAGTCAATTTAAATCCAGAGTTAACATCGAAGTAACCCAGCAAGTTTGGTGAGTTAACTCTGGGATTAAATAATCAGATGATTTTGACAGATGATAAATGCCAAGCAAACAATTATTTTCAATTCCATTTATGTGGATATTTTATTTAATTTTTGTAAACTAAATACGTGAACGATATATTCAGATTCAGATCTCAGCGACTCGAAACTGTTTTCAAAATTGAAATTGACTGTTTTAAGAAGAAAAAAACTTTTCATTTGCTCGGGGAAAAAGAAACCAAACAGCTGATAACTGATCTGTTGCTGATTCTATACATTTCGATAACTTTTTGACAGCAAAATCGATAAAACATGAGTACTACCAAATCAAATCTCCACAAACAGAGTCAAATTTAATCCTGCACTGAAAAACTGCTTCGTGAGTTAACTAACTCTAGTAAACTCTAGGTTAACTCAGAGTTAACTCAGCACTGAAAAACCGGGCATAAGAGCGACAATCTCTGTTAGGAAATTTTTGCCATTTTATCAATTGGGTGCTTGAAATTTCTTTCTGAAACTTCTTCCTTTTATTTCAAATATACGCTTAAATGTTTTTATTTTGTAGATTTACTGTAATGTTTGAGTTCCTGAAAATAATCTTCGAATGTTTGAAAGGCAGAACATCTAAGTGGAGGGATATCTTTTGTTTGTAGTCTCTTTCAACTTATGTACAAGGTGTGGCGCAAAAGTAATCCTCCTATCAGAAAATGCTATAAATTTTGCGATTGGTCCCTAATGTCAGTTCTGTTTTGACATTTGTGTAGTAAACACATGCGAAATATACGTTAATAAACAATGTTACGCTACACTGCTCCAGAACGCGGAATATTGATGACTATTTATTTGAGCAATAATCGGTCGGTGACTTTGGCACAACGTGAATTTCGTCGCAGATTTCCTAGCCGTCCAACGCCTACTGGTGAAACACTGCGACGTTTAGCCGCTCGCCTCGAAGAGACTGGCAAAACACGAGATGCTGGCAGGCGTGGCAGACCCCGGAGTAGCCGTTCTGCAGAGAATATTAATGCTGTAGCCGAAGATGTCATGGAAGCGCCGTCGACATCGACCAGACGACGTGCCACGCAAATGGGTATCAGTCGACGGTCTTTACAGCGAATTTTGGTACGAGATTTGAAGATGTTTCCGTACAAAGTCCAGACGGTGCATCAGCTATTAGCTGCTGACCGCCAATTGCGTCTAACATACGCTCAAGCCATCCTTAATCACCACCAAGAGGAAGATGATTTTTCATCAAAAATAATCACCACCAAGAGGAAGATGATTTTTCATCAAAAATAATCATGAGTGATGAGGCCCATTTCCATCTTAGCGGGTACGTAAATAAGCAAAATTTACGCTTCTGGGGCACTGAAAATCCGCGTGTAACCCACGAAGAGCCATTAGACCCGCTCAAAGTCACTGTATGGTGTGCTGTTTTCGCTGTAGGAGTCATCGGAACTTTTTTCTTCGAAGACGTCGCGGGCCAAACGGTTACTGTGAATGGTGAGCGCTACAGAGCAATGATCAACGAGTTCTTTTTGCCGCAACTTGATGAATTGGGATTGGAAAACATGTGGTTCCAACAGGACGGTGCAACGGCACATACTGCACGTGCCACAACCGATATGCTGAAGGATGCATTTCCCGGGCGTCTAATCTCCCGTTTTGGCGATTTGCACTGGCCAGCAAAATCGTCTGATTTGACCGCTCCAGAATTCTTTTTCTGGGGCTTTTTGAAGTCGCGGGTTTATGTCAAGAAGCCTCAGACTCTTGCAGCTCTTAAAGACAATATCCGTCAAGAATGTGAGGACCTATCGCCGGAAGTTTTGGCCAAAGTGATGGAAAATGCCATAAAAAGGGCTCAAAAGACAATCAACTGTGGCGGCGGCCATTTACATGACATCATTTTCTCGACTTGATGCAAAAAATAATTAAAAGACCAAATAAAAATAATCCACAAGAATAATCAAGTTTTTCATTTTTTTTTTAAATTACCTACAGCCAAAAAACATCGGAAGGTTATTTTTGCGCCACCTTGTAAAAATATAGGAAAAAAATCATTTCCGTGCTGATATTAAGTAGCTTAGGGCGTCTAATGTTACCAGAAAAAAGGGCCATGCTTAGACAGCATGGAAAACCATTGGCGGTGAGAAATTTTATTAAAATCATGGCATTCGGCTTGACCAGTAACTATATTTCAACGAAAATCCAGGTGCTTGTCTTGCTGTGGCACCAAGGGGACTGTCGCTCTGACAAGAAGTCAACTTGATTTAAGGCTACATAGACCATATAAGTTTAATCATCACTTAGCGCCATCCCATATATAAAAGAGAGCAGTCTCCGAGGTTGCCGAGGATTGTACCAAAAGCCATCATCCGAGTACATAACATATTTTCGCAACAAGAGGCTCATCTAAATATAATTTGTAATTTTCTATTAAAGTTTATTAGAAGGCACGTTGGAAGGATAGTTACAGGAGGATGATCTTCCGGGTTTATAACCTGATTGATACATATAAAAAAGGAGACCCTCTAAACTGCGTCAATTACAGACGCATAACCCAACTAACAATTATTCTTCTATAAGGTACAAATATTTAATTCCCACAAGCAAGGTTGAGCATTTTGGCAGTCGATTGTTTGAGAAGAAGCTTGTTTTAGACATTATGCAGGAAAATTCACAAGCATAACCGAAATTATGATGGCGTTACTTCTGTAAGGTTGTTTTTAAGCTTCCGGAGATGTGTGTACATGTACCATAAGTTAAGATGTTTCGGTAGAACTTCGCACGTAGTTAATCCGAAGAATAGCATGTATAGAGCTTACGAATGAAGGCTTAAAAAAGCTTAGGTTAAAAGATCGGGAAAATGGTGAAATGATCGGGACAAGGTGTAAAGATTGGAAAAAAGGTGAAAAGATCGGGAACCTACCGGAGAATGAGTCAACACGATTCAAGTACTGCGTTGTATTTACTCGTCTTTCATGTTCGAGAGTACAGCCTAGTGGATAGCGTGTTGGACTACAGTGCGAGAGAACGTGAGTTCGAATCCCAGTAAGTTGAGAGTTTTTATATAATTAATTAATTGCATAGAATTTCATACTTTCATAATAACGAATTGGATTTTAATAATTATAAGAGATTGAAATTGAAATTAATAAAAGTAAGAAATATAAGAAAATAATAAAAAATAATGTTATTTTTCAACTTCCATAAGGCTTGCAAATATTTTCAGAATGACTTTTTGCGGAGCCTATAATTTGCTTCTGTAGGGCCTTTTATAAGGAAAACAAAGTTATTTCTTTAAGGCTTATTAGAAGTATTTAAAGAAGTCTTATAGAAGTAAATAGCTTTCTTAAAGTGCGCCAAATGTTTTTCCATAAGACTTCCTACAAGTAATATTGCTGGAGGGGAAATAGCTTCGATAGTGTTTTATCGAAGCGAAATTGTTAGTTGAGAAGTCTCCTCAACATCGCCTACAAGATCCTATCTGCCGTAATATATTAACGCCCGAAACCGTTTACCAACAATCTAATCGGACTCCATCATTATGTTTTTAGGCCAGGAAAGTCCACAACTGATCAAATCTGCACACCTCAGCAGGTTCTAAAAAAAAACAAAAAGTCCAAATCGATACCCATACCACCTATTCATCGATTTCAAATTATTTTTAGAGACGAACTATCAGTCTCCAAAATTTTCAACCACTTCACCGAAACATTTGATACCAAAAAAGGATTTAGGCAAGGTTATCCAGTGTTATTTGACTTCTTTTATCTCATTCTTAAGAGGATTGCGCAAAACTCCTGAGGTTTTATGGCAGTTGAACTCATCGTGTATGCGTAGGCCCATTCTCCTTATCGACGTTGCTTGATTTCGGTGGTCAAACGAGAACCGATATCTTTTCGGTCTCTTTTTCGTTTCATAAAACCCAATTCACACTGTCCCACAAAAATTTTAAATTCAAAAAAACTTAGACGTGGTCACTTTCGCCATATAACCAGTGCAGCGATTTTTATTAGAAAATTAAATATCGCGATTAGTCCCTTCTGCAAGAACTTCAGTGTGAAGATATGATTTATGATTTCATCATTGTAAACAACTCACAAAATCCACGTAAACAACAAATAGACCACATACTAATTTGGATCTTCACCTTCCAGCCTCTCTTTTCCAATCTGTCTTTTGCAAAGTACCGTCATTTGTATTTATAACCACAAAAGTCAGAGATGTTTCCGGTAGCAGCTCGTTTTAATAATGTCGTCACTCCAATTCCAAAAATTCACTAACCACATACAAAAGCCAAAAACTGGATCAAATCTATCTGTTTGGATTCAAGCTTCAATTACAGACTCCAGACGTCAGACGCACATCTTCTCAAAAACCACCCGAGGCCAAAACACATTTATGACAGACCAAAGGTAAGCCAGTACCAGTAACTTAGGTTAAATGACATACACATACCAACTGCGGACTTCCGACAATAGATCCCTTATTTTGCACACCAACTTACGGCTTGACTGAGGTACAAGTATATATCATACGATCAAACAGACACAACACTTCAGAACCAGCCGCGGAATTCGTTTTCTCTTTTTTGTGATGCTTTTTCGTTTCATAAAATCCAATTCACACCGTTCCAAGGGATTACAGAGCGAATAGACACCAATACTCTGGCTCGCAGAGTCGAAACGCGCACATGTAGAAACCGACCTCAACCAAATTGAAGTGGCCAACTGCAGGGAGTAACTAAAGCAGCGTTTCCCAAAGTATGCTCCGCGGAGCACTTGGTGCTACGCGAAGGATATCCTGGTGCTCCGCGGCAAAATAAAAAAAAACGAAATAGTAAAATTCCATTACACTAGTGACTATTTCATTTTGTGCTTCTGAACTTCTCATTTTAATCGCATCAATCGAATTTGAAATGCTCATTTAAAAGAAATCAATACATACAAACAAACTAAAAAATAATTCGTGTAAATAGATGTGGGAATCCCCGACAAATGAAAATTATTAAAGAGACGTACCAGAGACGACCATATACGCTGACGCTAACTGAAATTTGTACTGGGACGACGTTTCTCTGGTTTCAAACGCGCCCAATAGACGGTTTTTGTTGGGTCGGTATCTATTTATACAGGTTAAAACGAATCGTAGTGCGGTGTATTTAATCTATATTTTGCTTTTAGTGCGTGAATTTTACTTTTTATTTGTTTTTTTGTACATTGATGTGACTCTGTGGATCTATCGACGTGAAAAGATCAAAAGATCGTGAGAGATCAAAAATAATAGGTACTATGGATCGCTGGCTAAAGTCTGGGTCGTTAAAAATAACCGCTGAAAGCTCCTTAACAACACCCCCAGTAGTTACTAAAGAGTCAGCAACTGGCAGGTACATAATACAAAACCATATTTGTTTATTTCATAATGGGAAGTTTCCTATCGCTAGAACCGCATTTGTATTAGATGCGTTTTGTTGGATTTATAATATTTTTTTTCTGTTGTTATCCTCAATTCAGATTTGTGAATTTGCTCGTTTTCCATTTATTGTTCTATTCTAGAGCCAAGGAAAATAACGCAATAGAGACAGCGGCGTCAGAACTTTCTGAAGAATTTGAGGCAGACAATGTGGCTGGTACTAGTTCTATGGCGATCAGTACTGCAGAAAAAAAAACAGTAAAAAGGAAATACCACGATTCATATTTAAATCTTGGATTTGCTGATACAAGTGACAACAAACCCCAATGCGTAATTTGCGGCAAAGTGTTGCCGAATAGTGCGATGTTTCCAGCAAAAATGAAACGTCATTTTGAGGGGATTCATCCAGATTACAAAAGCAAACCGACTGATTTTTTTTAAAACGAAGTATGGTGAACTTACAAAATCTCAAACAATTATTACTAACCACTCAAAGACAGTGAACGAAAATGCGTTGATGGCGTCCTACTTAGTGAGTTTCCGAGTTGCGCAAACTGGCGAAGACCATACAATCGCTGAAAACTTAATCAAGCCATGCGTTAAGGACATTGTTGAGTGTATGTTGGGTGAAAAGGCCAAAAAATTAGTTGACACCGTTCCTTTGTCAAATAAACCAATATCACGAAGAATCGGAGACTTAGCAGAGAATGTCAAAACTACTTTACTTTCGCGAATAAAAGTATTTTTGCGCTACTAATACCAACAGTCCTTTCAAGAATATCTGCTTTTCTGCAAGCCGTTGGAAACTACAACAACTGGTGCTGACATTTTTAAAATTAATAGACAATTTCTTTATTGTCAATGATATCCCACGGGTTAACTACGTGGATGTGTGCACAGACGGTGCCAAGGCCATGACTGGAAAAACGTCCGGTGCCGTCTCAAGAATAAAACAAAATGCCAAGGAATGCAGCAGTAGTCACTGCGTTCTACACCGCCATGCCCTTGCAATGAAAAAAATGCCACTCTCCTTAAAAGAGGTCTCAGACGAAAGCGTGAAAATAATTAACTCGACCAACAATTCAAGGCTATTCAAAGTATTGTTCGATGAAATGGGTAGTCTACATATGTACGTCTTTACTTCTTCACGCAGAAGTAAGGTGGCTTTCTCGCGGCAAAATACTGACGCGGCTTTTCGAAATGAGGGCTGAAGTCAGAACCTTCCTTATGAACGACAACTTTGATTTGGGCGACAGATTGTGTAATGAGCGTTGGCTCTTGAAATTATCGTATCTAGCCGATATTTTTAAAAAATTAAATGATTTGAGTGTATCACTTCAAGGAAAGACAATAACTGTTTCGATGCCAGTGATAAGGTCGAAGCATTTAAAAAGAAAATCAAGTTTTGGGCGAAATCTTTAAAAAATCGAAACCTATACAGCTTCCCAATGGTCAGCGAATGTAAAGAGGAAATAGATTTGGGTATTCCTGACGAAATTTTAAATGAGTTTCATTTACATCTGCTAAGTTTGCTCGAAAACTTCCAAAGCTACTTTCCGGAAGAATACCATTCAAACATTAAAGAAAATGTGTGTGTTGCAGACCCGTACTCCGCCGCGTTGGAAAAGCCAGCATCTCTGACATCGTTGCAGTTTGAGTGCTTAATTGATTTGACATCAGATTCTTCTTTAAAGGCAAATTTTGAAACTAAGAAGTCTTTATCAGAATTCTGGTGTATGTTGAAGGACGAATTCAAAATTTTGTCAGACAGAGCCAAAATAATTCTTCTGCCGTTTGCAACAGCATACATGTGCGAATCAGGATTCTCCGCCTACGTTGGAACCAAAACAAAATATAGATCCCGTCTCGATGCAGAGTCAGATATTCGGTTGCAGTTGTCCCAAATTCAACCAGATATACAAGCATTATGCAAAACCAAACAGGCACATTATTCTCACTAGATATTGAATTCCTTATGTTCTTTAATAAACATTGTTCTTGTTTTTTTCGTTGATGTTACTTGTTTTACTTGAATTTAATAAAATATAAAAAAAAATGAGTATTGCATTTTTTACACATACATAACTGCGAAAATAGCGTAAGTGTACCGAAGTGCTCCGCGAGGAATGTTTGACCTAAAAAGTGCTCCTCGACCAAAAAAGATTGGGAACCGCTGAACTAAAGGACCGGGCAAATTGGAGAGGCATGTAGGTTAAGACCCAGGTTCATTTCGGACTATAGCGACACTTAAGTAAGTAACTAAGATATATCTCCCAGGAAACATTTGTTTAGATTTGCTCTTTAGGGTTAGTGCAAGAAAGGGATGGTATCCCGGTGTGATACCATGGCTTATTATATTAGTTATGTTTGCTAGAGGGTCCTTGTGAGAGGCTTGTTCAGCCATCATGGAATACCACCGTGAGTCGCCCGATGCTGTTAAGTATCTGACGAAACTCTGACGACTACTATGATGGTTAACCTATATTTGCCATCAGAATAACCAAACTTTCTTTACAATCTGTCGTTTACTTAGTAAGTACAAATTATTTGTCAACCTTATTATGGGCAGGACATTCAAATATACGTGTATGGAAATTCATATCATCAATTGAAAACTAATCGAGAACCACCATTCACCGCTCTGTAGTTATCTCTGTCAATCAAAACACATGAACTTCATCTGACAGCTTAATCCGATTGAAAACGAAATCAAAATGAAAATCAAATATTTCCCGAATCCTGCATTGTCACACAAATCTCTGCCGAACCTCTGCATCAAAGCGGAAACCTCCATCCATATTTTGAGAAACTCACTTCGTAGCCCTCTAAAGTGACATAATCAATGGCGATCACTGGATGTGCTTAATACTGGAACAAGTTTTCCAACTGTATGGCCAAATGGCGCTTAACCAAATGAGTAGGTATACGTCTACTTCAGATGTCGTTGCGCATAGCATCTTATTGCAGGCGCCTTTCTTAAAAAACGACCTCTGAGTGCATAGGTTCCACAGATGGTCAAATACATTTGAATACAATGCCACATTGATAATTTGTAAGCCATCCATATTGGAAGCATGCAACCCAAAAACGGTGTTGTTGGTGACAAACTGAAGTTGATTTGTTCGGATACGGATTCGTTGCGCTGGGGGCGCGCACTCTAAAATTCACACCTTTTGCAGCATACGATGTGACGACGCGTGAAGTTGTTAAAAATATTTTTGCGTTAAGCTTGTGCAGATTTTTGCATTGCAAATGCGTTATGAAATTCTGGCATTCTGTTTATTTTTGGTTGTTGTGTGTTATTGCCAAGTAGCAGTGGGATCATGGAAAAGTCTAATTCAATAAACCTTACATAATGCGAACGAAGTAATTCTATTAGCTGGGTTTTTGTTTTAATATATGCAGGCATGACAATTGCCTTATTTGTTTGACGTTCGGCCATTTTGGTTTCCAAATAATAAGGCGAAAACTTTGTAACTGTTAAGTGGATACAAAATTATGTCTTATATGGAGATGAGCTGTGATTCATAGCTTCTTGCTAGAATTAAACCAAAATCGGATGGTAATAGATAATGACATTACGCGTAGAGAATAATGAATACCTGACATCGGTAAGTTGTTACATCTCGCGATTGGATTAACCGCAACTAAGTATTTGAGTTGAATAAAGTGAAGTAAGGAGCAAGATCGGACCCGAAGAAATGTTGGGAACGGAGAACAAGCTATGAGACGGATATTTTCGGAAATAGAATAGGTCTGTTCCCGTACTTTTGCAGAAAAAAATAGTAAATTCTTAAATTTCTTGGAGTAAGCTCTCACAGAGACAAATTTACCAAAAAGAATGGGAACAAAATAGAGTAAATTTATTCGGCATAAAACATAATATGTCAAAGAAAAAAACATTTTGTCACTTTTACATACCAACTGAGAGTTTACTGATAGCGTTCTCGATTGGGATAGCACTCTTTTTATGCTCTAGAGCATTTTTTTTTGCTCTAGATCAATTTTTTAACTTTCTCTTACAAAGAGAAAGATATTGTTTTCGTGAAAAATTTCGACCTCGAGATTTTGATTGATTCTAACATTACGATGATAGCGGAGCCTAAAAAAGTGGTTTTTGGAATTCCGTCCGTCGGTCCGTCGGTCCGTCGGTCCGTCGGTCCGTCTGTCCGTAATGGTCTCCCCAGCCTAAACGGCTTGACCGATTTTCTTCAAACTTCGTATCCAAGTTTGTTTTGGTCATAATTCTAGGCCATTTTTTTTGTTTGCTTTTAGCCATGTTAATTACGGTACCTGCCATATAAAAATTACACATAACCTCAATTTTCTCGAAAACGGCTCTAACGATTTTGATTAAACTTTATATATACTATAAGCATATTAGTTCCAACAAAACTGCGTACCCAGTTTTTGCGAGAAAATCCATATAACGGATTTTGTCATTTAGGCCATATAAAGAAAATTGTTAATTTCTCGCAAACTGCTATGCCAAATTGAATGAAATTTTATATGTATACTACTATTATAGTTTAAAACAATTCCACATAATTAGATTTAGCCCAACTATCACTAAACGGAATTTTAAGTTTTGGCCAATAACGGAAAATAATTATTATTCACATAGACACCGATAACTTCAAATTTCGGAGTAAACGTTCGTATAATCACATTTCGACATTTTTTATATCATTTTTAGCATCAAAAATCAAAATGCATACTTACTATTTGATCTAACACCCAACTCGCTGTGAAAGAGAAAGTTGCGTACGACCCAGTCGTGCACCCACCACTCGTTCGTTTTCGATTGGGATACAAAAAGCACTATTTTTTTAACTCTAGAGTCCTTTTGAAGAATCTGGATTCCAAGTGAGATTTACACCTACATGCACCAACACAAAAACATTTAACATCTGACTTATGTCAGTTTGAAGTTTGCAGTTCGCAGTTTGATTTGTGTTTTTTGTGATCAGTGAAAACTAAAAAGTTAGCTATTTTCTGCGTAAACAATAATTCGAAATTTTACCATTTTTGAATAATCATGTTCTTAAATTCATAAGCTTTGTTTTGACACCAACTCGCCAATTGTTGAATTTATCAAGAAGCCGCAATGAGTAAAAGGAAATTTCAAACGATGGTTTTCAATAATAGCGAGTGTTTTTTTTAGAGGTTAGTTTTCGAATAGAGATAAAACTGACATTTTGTGGTCAAATCGGGAAGCTCTAATGTCATTTTGTTCAGTTTTATTTGCCATTATGAACAGGTGGACAAATGATCAACGCTTGCAACTCGTGCAAAATTTATTTCGAAAGTAATGGTTCAGTTCGCGAAGTTTACCGCGAGTTCCGTCCATTTTATAGTCGACATAATCGCCCATCAGAGCAATTAATTCGGTCAACCGCACCGAAGAAACAATTGCCGCTGTAGAGCAAAGTGTTGAAGAGTACCCGAATGAATCGATTCGCCACCGTGCACAGTAATTGGAGCTTTGTCCATCAACTTTATGGAAGATTTTGCGCAAAGATCTTGGCTTACAACCTTACAGCTTGTGTAAGAATTAAAGCCGCGAGACCATGCAATGCGTCGTGATTTTGGTGTATGGGCCGAAAATGCAATTGATCTTGATGCTGATTTTTATCGCAAAATTTTGTTAAGTGATGAGGCTCATTTTTGGTTGAATGGCTACGTCAACAAGCCAAATTGCCGCATTTGGAGTGAAAGGAATCCACATGAGACCCTTGAGACGCCCTAGTTTGGTGTGCTCTATGGGCTGGTGGAGTCATTGGGCCATACTTCTACCGAAATGATGCTGGAGAGTCAGTTACCGTTAATAAAGACCGGTATAGAGCCATCTTAACCGACTATTTTGTTCCCGAATTGGATGGCATGATTGAATGTGGATGGGATGAGGTTCCAACAAGACGGCGTTACATGCCACACAGCGTACGTCACAATCGATTTATTGAAGGAAACATTCGATGAGCGCATAATTTCGCGGAATGGACCTGTCAATTGGCCACCAAGATCGTCTGATTGACACCATTGGATTATTTTCTTTGGGAATATGTGAAGTCGCTCCTCTACGCCAACAAACCAGAAACGTTAGGGGACTTGGAAGCCAACATTCATGGCGAATTAAGCCAAGTCTAGATGTCGGCAATGACACGGTCCCAAATGCTCGAAAAAGTGGTTGAAAATAGGACCTCTAGACTTGGCTTTATTCGTACCAGCCAAGCGGCCACATGCCCGAAATCATATTCAAACATTAATGACATAAAATTATCCTTCCAATAAAGCCAAATTGATGGACATTGAAACGATTTTCTTGTGTTTTATTTCAATTCGAAGTTCTATACCTCTGAAAAAAAAACACCCTTATAACTGGGCCTAAAGATAAACAATAAGCTGTCAAACATACACACAAAGCCAGATCAACCTCTTTTATGTTCGATTGGGACGGTTAAAATCTCAAATCTGAGAGCAAATCTGAAAGTCCCAATCGAAAACGCTATTACTTAAGTCGAGCCACAGTCCGAAACGAAGATGTCAAGATGACTATTCAATTAGATCGATCCAATCCAGTTGTATTTTATATATTTTGAGGTCGATTTCTACTTGGCCACTTAAGACGAAGTCTTTCTTTACTGCGTCTGACGTCTGCCTGGGAATCAAAGACTCTATATCGCTCTACACATGTCCTTGCAATCCTATGCATCCTATGCCACCCCTAATGTTTTTGGTTGAATCTTCGTCTCTAAAGCCCAAAAACGCAAAAGTCCCAAAGATTATCCGAATTGTTCGCTCAAAAAGACCAAGGATTTCTTGCATTTGATAGGTCCATACTTGGTGGCCATACCGCAGGACTGGGATGAGCAGGGTCTGATGTAGTATATCCTTCGTAGTTTGAGTGAGGACTTAATTACAAAACTGTCATCTAAGCCAGAAGAAACAACGGTTGGCAAGAGTAATTCTTCGTATTGTTTTGACGAGATGTTGTTTTCGAAGTTAAAGCAGAGCTGAGGTGGGCAAAGTCCCTTATTTCTTCAAAGGTATATCTGCCATTGGATACGTTTAGTCCAATTCTTCGATGTTGTGTATCATTTCGTGTTGACAGTATATAATTGTTCTTACATTCATCAACTTCTAAGCACATTTTCGCAGCTTTCTTCTCTATAAAACATGATGTTGAGTTTGACCAATTCTAGTTGCACTGATTTATGGAAGATATTGCCTCCGGCGATTTCTTGGGAGTTTTGCACAATCCTCTCAAGAATGGTGTAAGTCACATGACAGGTTCATCCTTTTTTACTATCGAATGTTTCGGTGAAGTTTTTGCTGACCCTGTGGGAGCAGTTAGAATTTTCTTTTGTTATCCTGCACTGACTGATGAGTTTTGGCGTTATTTCAAAACAAGACATGTCTATCTATAGTTCGCGTCTATAAATGCTGTTTTGAATCCGATAAATAGGGGTGGGGGGGGGTTTCGTTTTGGACTTCTTGGGTTTTGTGAAGACTTGATCGGTTGGGGACTTTCCAGCCCTAAAACCACGTTTGCTAGTATAGAGAAGCTGCAAAAAGGACACACAACATCGACGAATTGGACAGAACGTCACGTAGTACGGGACTTTGTTTACCTCGGCTCCATTATTAACTCTGACAACAACATCTCGTCAGAAATTAAACGAAGAATTACTCTTGTCTCCGCTGTTTCTTTGGGCTATGAAGGTAATTTAGTAGTAAAGCCCTCACTCGAACTACTAAGGAGATCCTGTATAAGACCCTGACCATCACAGTCCTGCTCTATGGCGCTGAAGCATGGACCGTATCAAAAATAAATGAAGAAATACTTGGTCGATTCAAGAGGAAAATTCTTCGAAAAATCTTCGGTCCCGTTTGGGTTGACGGGTTATGGAGGCGAAGATTCAACTAAGTACCATACGACATGTACAGCGACATGCCCCTAGTAAAAAAAAATGCGCATTGGACGTTTAAGATGGCTACAATATGTAGAACGAATGGACACCAATACTCCGGCTCACAGAGTTCTCGATTCCCAGCCAGACGTCGGTCGCACGCAGTAAAGGAAGATCTCACCTTAAGTGGAGCGCACAAGCAGAAACCGCCCTCAACCAACTTGGAGTGCGCAACTGGAGGCAGTTAGCTAAAGACCGGGCTAATTGGAGAGGCATGTTGGTTGTGGCCTAGGTTCATTCCGGACTGAAGCGCAACTTAAGTAAGTTATGGAAATTGGGCATTTCGGATGTGCGCCACCCATAGAAGCCGCGGCGGACATTTAAATGATGTTATGTTCCATACATAATACCATCGTTAGGCCTTTCAAATGAATAAATAATTTCGATGATATCTCATACACACTTTGATTTATTGAAATTGAAAGATAGAAAGCGCTTAATGGAAACCCTTTATATAAAAGAATCCATCCCGTGTCGGGGTAACGCGAGCAATTTATTACGAAACTGGGGCGAAACGGACAGAGGACATTTGTGATAGGTGACAGTCACCATCATCACAGCAGATATATTTTGTTGTCAGAGAAAAAGTCTCAAGAAACATTAATTCTACCACTGATTTGAACTACTGTTTCATTCCCTCAGAGTTCAATAGTTTCCCGATTAATTGCAAGTCGATTCACCTACAAAAAATTTCTATTTTGTCATTACTTCCAGGGAAGTCAAAATCCACTATTTCAATAGGGGAAATCATTTTCATTCATATTCTGATTTCCATTCACACAAGATGGGTCTTTAAACCAAACTGTATCCACTTAGTCAAAGCTAAGATTCATCGAATGATGTCATTTGTTATCGCAATCGGATGAGTGTCCACCTCGACCAATGGACTATTTGGCTTTGCCCATCTTAGGCCTTATTATAGCCGCACGATGCATATTTGGTCATTGAATCGTGGGAGCACAGCCATATCGCACTTTATTACTGGTTTCTGGAATATTTATTTCACATTGTATTCGTGTGTGACAAAAACAGTCCTCCTCCACCTCCACGTCGAGGTACAACAATTAAATTTCCAATTCCATTTTGGTAGGCTTATGTGGACAGTAAATTCAATTCACATATAAGGAATCTTCAAAGCGGAGGAGTTTTTGATTTTTGTTTAATGGTTCGATAAACAAGCTCTCGAGAACACTATGACGATGATGATGATGCGGGTTATATTTCCAATTCCATCCTACGGTATTCTATTGGTTTCGGTGCCTGAATTTGATGTCAAATAATTAGTTTATGTCATTCAATAGGCCGTGATGAGGATGGGCGAAGCTCGCGCATCTACGGACTGGGCACGGCTTGTACCATATGGCGTTTGGTGATCGACGTTGATAGCGATTCAATGAATGGTAACCGATTGAAACAAACAGAGTATGAGGTTTTAAACGATAAATTATCGATTAATTTGGTCAAAGTGATTGGTGTGTCGGAAAAATGTGTGTCACGGAATGGTGGTACCACTTTTCAATTAAATCCACCCACTGTTTGGTGTAATTAAAATGTATTCGTGGAACTGGAATATATCTGAAGGCTAAAGTGGAGCTACAGAGTGAAATAAAAGTCAATGAGCGTCAATGAGAAAGTTGCAATAAACAACCATTACATGGTTTATATATAAATATGACATTCGTCATTGTCATTAATATTAGGAAAGCTTGAAAAATCCATGAGTATAGGCATATAGATGTTTGAGAACTATAGAGTCCTTACTCAAACTACTAAGAAATCCTATAAAAGACCTTGATCATCGCAGACCTGCTGTACTGAGCTGAAGAATGGATCGTTTAAAGAGTCGATGAAGAATTATTTGATCGTTTTGAGCGAAAAGATCTTAGAAAATCTTTTGGTACCGTTTTCGTTGACGGGAGACGAGTATTCAATCACAAACATTGGAAGGTGACCACATCTAAGTCCTCAACAACTCAGCATTTGATGTTTAAGATGTCTAAACATGTAGAGAGAATGTACACCAATATTTCGGTATGCAGAGTTTCCGGTCAAATAGTATGCGATTATAAGAGACCTTGAGTTTTCACCTATAGCTGATGCTTGCCAACTCCGACTCTCAGCCTTCACATGGCGACCGCTGCACATAATATTAGGAATTAGGATAGGGTTTCGTTGTAGGGAGCTTATTAACAAAAAACAAATACAAATTTTGGCACAACATGGCCTAGCTTTCTCACAACCATTCATGTGTACGTGTGTACTTCATTCACGATGGCGGAACCCCCTATTTTATGCCGAATCAGAACGGCTAAGTTGAAATAAGATATTCTTTACAATTGATACTACTTTGTCAGATCATCACGAGAGGAGGGCCAGTGAAAAATCATTTTGGTGTTGCTAAGGCTGGGAATCGAAACCAGACCTTCAGCGCGGCAGCTCATTGCACTAAACATCGCGGTACTGAGCCCCCTACGCTTATTTAGCTTTAGAATAATCGATTTTGATCGCCTGTCTATGATCAGCATCAGAGTAACGTTTTGCAACATCAGCCTTATATGTGACCCTATCAAAGAGGAATTTTACGACCCCATTTAAGGAGCCTACAGAACCTGTCCGGAATAGGTTGTGCAAATCGTACTAGGGGACTTCAATGCGAAAATCGGTAAGGAAAACATCGAAACGACAACAGATAATAGCTTCCGACTAACAGACTTTGCGGCTGCATGTAATATGATTATCAGCAGCTCTAGGTTCCCTCGAATTCGAATTCACAAAGCAAACTGGTCGAATCACCGACCAAGTGCTCATAAAAGCGAGGCAAGCATCCACCATCCTGGATGTACATACATTCAGAGGTACAAACGTCGACCGTGACCATTTTATGAATTCTGTCCGACTGTCCAACGAGAAGAAAGTTGCAATTGATGGAAAAAAGGGACTTAACGTTGAGCGCCTTAGTGAGGTGCAGATTGCCAGATTTTACGAACGAAAACTGGGTGAGAGAGTCCCTGCTGTGCCCTCATCATCCACCGATGTCCATCGATGTACCCGGTCCTCAACCAACATACCTCTCCAATTAGCCCGGTCTTTAGCTAACTGCCTCTAGTTGCGCACTCCAAGTTGTTTGAGTGCGGTTTCCATTTGGTCGCTCCACTTAAGGTGAGATCTTCCTCTACTGCGTCCGACGTCTGGCTGGGAATCGAGGACTCTGTGAGCAGTAGTTTTGGTGTCCATTCCTTCTACATATCCTACCCATCTTAAAAGTCCAATGCGGAGTTCTTTTTGACTAGGATTGTCGCTGTACATCTAGTATAGTACTTGGTTGAATCTTCGTCACCATAGCCTGTCAACGCAAACGGGACCGAAGATTTTTCGAAGAAGTTTCCTCTCGAATCGACCAAGGATTTCTTCATCTATTGACTGTGATGATCAGGGTCTTATATAGGATCTCCTTAGAAGTTCGGGTGATTTTTTTTTTTACTACTAAATTGCCTTCTTAGCTTAAAGAAACAGCGATTAGCAAGAGTAATTCTTCGTTTAATTTCTGACGAGATGTAGTTGTCAGAGTTAATAGCGGAGCCGAGGTAGACAAAGTCATAGACCAAACCAAAACTAGACATGGCTCTGTATAGTTCGTCTCTATAAATGCTGTCGTATGCGGCTTTGAAATCGATGAATAGGTGGTGGGTATCGATTTGGATTTCTTGAGTTTTTTCCAGGATCTGCCGAAGTGAGTGGCCTAAAACCACATTGAAAAGGGCCGATCAGGTTGTTGGTAAACGGTTTCAGACGTACCCATATTACTGCAGATAGGATCTTGTATGCAATGTTGAGGAGATTTATGCCTCTGTAGTTGGCGCAATTCAGATGATCTCCTTTTTTTAGATCGGGAAAACGATGCTCCATTCCTCAGGCATACTTTCATCCGACCAGATTTGGCTTATGAGTTGGTGGATGTTTCTTACCAAATCATGTCCGAAGGCATTTTAAAGCTCGTTGGAAAGGAGATCATTTCCTGTGACCTTATTAAGCATGAGCTTAGATATTGCTATCCTCACTTCACTTAGGTCGGGTCGTTGGGAACTTTCGCTGCCGTTGCCAATATTAAATGGTTCGTTTTACCTGACAGCGAAATGTTGTTTGTCATCGCCGTTTAACAGTCTGCAGAAGTGGTTCTTCCATATCCTCAGCATCGACTGTGTATTATCTACGATATTTCCTTGTTCATCTCGACATGATTCTGTTCGAGCCTTGTATCCTTGGCTTTCACATTTTGCACTTTGGTAAAACTTGCAAACATTGTTCCTGGAGTAGCACCTCTCTATGTCCTCGACCGCACACTTTTTTGCTTTTTTTTATCTTTCTGAAAAGCCGGTGTTCTTCCCTTCTTCTTTGACTCTATGCGTCAGAGCTAAGGCTGAATTTGGCCGATGGCATAGGTTATGTTGGCTTTGAGGGCCGCTGTGGTTTATGGCTTATTGGCATAGAACTGCAAATTTAGAAAACCCCACCAGAAAAAGTCTAACGGAGTCAAATCGAACAAACCCGTTGGCCAGTTCACTTCACCTCCACGTGAGATGAACATGCCCTCCAATTTCCAATGTGGCGTGAGCTTAGTGGCACGTAGCGCCGTCGTGTTAAAACCACATGTCGTTGGTGTCCATATCATCTAATTCAGGCCAGAAGAAGTTGGTAATCATCGACCGATAGCGCTCCCCGTTAACGGTGATGGCCTGGCCAACATCGTTCTCAAACAAATGTGGACCGATGATGTCGCCAGCCCAAAATCCAAACCAAACATTGACTTTTGTGATGCATTGGGCGCTCTTGGATCTCATGTGAATTGGTATCGAAATGGGCCTCACCGTCGAAGATGATTTTTCGATGGAAATTAGGCTCAGTTTCCAACTGCTAGAGGGTCCATTCAGCGAACACACGGCGCGTCCGTTGTTGCCTATGGTACGGGTGCAGGCCAAGTTCTTGTAAGCGATGTGAAATGAAAGCGAAATGGAATCCCTCGATGTTTTTGGAAGATCTTGCGTTTCTTCGAAGTAAGGGTGTTGGTTTATCGTTCACTGAATCAGTGGACTCAAGAACACTCCACCTAGGAGACTAATTCTTTGACAATCTAGGTGACCTGGCTAATAATAATGTCAGAAACTTCCTCCCTCCGGTTCTTAGTTGACTCAGTATGGTTCACTTAGGCAAACGAATTTTAGAAAAAGTTGACAGATCCACGTGGTAGATATAAACGCTCTTTATATCCGGATAATGCACTTGCGAACTGCGGAAGAACTAGGGAATGTACTTCACGTATAAATAAATAAATGCCTTTCAAAACATTACAATATGCAATGGAGGAGTTACGATGATATCACGATTCTTGGTCCTACAATGACCCACAAAAAAAAATTACCTAATGCGTTGGTACCTATACCCCCTAACTAAGTCTTCAATTTCACGACCGTTGTGTCCAAATATGTGCTGTAGAAGGCAATAAAACAAAACAACAAACGTTAATGGTAATACCTTATTAAATTCAAATTAAATACAGTTTTGTCACGGTTTGTGAGACACCTATTGAATTTTACGGTTATTGCTATTTCTAAAAACATGCATCACCCCAAAATGATGGCATGCTTTCAAGTGAAGTACACCTTCTTGTGAGTAGGTTTCTAGTAAACTTATCTGAAAATCAGCAACGAAATATGATTTCATTTCATCAAAATGGCAGAGGAATAATAAGACAGCTGAATGCAGTGATGGAACTAAATGCTGAGATGATGTAATTCCTAATCGTTCAAATGCAATCACAGTGCCCTCCTTTGGAAAACTTGTAATGCGTGTGTCGGAGAAGAAGACTCGTATTATGTTGACACAAGGAATGAAATTTTCAATTGTTCATCCAACGCATAGGGGGATGTCGGAATCTAAAGTGAACACCGGTAAGTTAAGAGCCATAGTGGTGACATTTTGGTGACAATCTTATTTTTTAAGTTGCGCCACAGTTCGAAGTGAACCAGACCCTCAAGCAGCATGCTTCTCCAATTCGCTCGTCTCTATAACCCAAAACCGCAAACGGAATGAATGATTTGTCGAAGGTTTTTCGCCCAAATCGACCAATCATATAATGCAGAAGCTACGCTCTGCCAGTCGGGTTGGGTTGTAGAAAAGCCATACATTGTCGGTCGAAAACCAATTAGGAGTCAACCTCATTTCGACACCAGTTGCAATGCGGTATAAATCGTATCCTGCCTCGGTCTAAAAATTGGAATACCTTGATTGCAATTGGTAGAAGATTAACTGACCAGAAAATTGCAGGGTTTGTCAACTGAAAAAAATTTGGTAATGGGTTGATCCATGCTATTGCTCAATACAGATACTGCGATCGTGTCTAGACGAAGAACAATGACAGCGATGCAAGATACCAGCTACAGGTATGTATTCTGGGAAGGCCTTAAGGGATAAATCCACTCATACTTCCTGAAGAATGCCGACTCCAAATGGAGAACAAACGACCTAATAAATAGAACCCTCCCAGATATCGCAAGAATTACGACGATTGTCACGGGCCAATTGGAGTCCATGCGGCCAACTAGGGATCCCATAGAACCTCTCATGCTACAGTTGCGGGAACACAAAATAGAGAGAAACCCTCTCCCATTTCATCTGCAAATGGCCGGCACCAGCAAGACACAGATTGCGTGCACTAGACCAACAAGTCTTAGACAACCTAAGCGACATCTCGGGTAAAAGGCTACAAGATCTTATCCGTGTTCTAAACCTCACAGGCTGGATCTAGAGACCGCCGGTATCACATCCACAACAATCATAATAAAGGTCAGACGAGTGGTAAAAAGGCACATAAGTGGTACTTGTGTTCAGGCTGAACTGCCAAGTCTTCCTACCTACCTACTTATATACATATGAGGTGGTTACAGTACGGGGAGAATCTTTAAATCAGCAAAGTCCTTTGCAAACTGTCTCCAGTTGCACTCTTCAAGTTGGTTGAGATAACTTTGTAATTGTAAACACTAAACGTTAAGTCCGTCTAGGGGGGCATCTATCAATTGGGTCGGAGGCGCTTGATTCTGTAGCAATGGTGCCAATACCTGCTACATGCCCTTCAAATCGTAAATCCGAAATTTGTTTACTATAGGACTATGAAGCTGTATAGTTTTTTTAAGTTCGTTGAAAATCTTTGTCTTCCACCCTATAAGGGCGTATCGATTTGGACAGCTTGAAACTTTTCCAGGATATGCCGAAGTTTGAAAATTTAAGCTGTTGTTGATTTTCCTGTACCAGCACTTAAAAGGACCGATCATGTTGTTGGTCCTCTAAAGTCGACCTCTAAAGTCGAAAGTGCTTTGAGGAATGTGTGAGGAATAGAGTTGATAGTAAGCAATCGAGCAATACATTTCTGAAGAACTTAGGATTTTTGCCACGGCTTATTTCATCAATTTCCTATCTGTTGTTTAAACTTAGCAGACCTTTTTCTTTACTTACATATACTTGAGTGTTGTTGCAGCCCAAAATGAACCTGGGCCTAAACCAACATTCGTCTCCAATTAGCCCGAACCTTAGCTAACTGCGGGTCCTAGAGTGGCAGTCTTCGATAACGCGCTTTTCCTACTCTTTTTTATTTATTCTATGCCTATAAAGTTCACCTGCAGCTTCGCCTTGAAGACCTCATTTATAGCTGCGAGCATCTGTCGGTAATATTCTTCAAACCATTCGTTGATCTGGAGACCGCCATAAATATCGAGGTGGGAAAACTCTGTACTGGCTATAGTGTCGCAAAGGGAATTATCCTAAGTCGTTTGCCTGATGGGGTGTAGAGCAGCCTATGTTTTCCGACAATACTGCTAAAAATGTCTTCTCTTTCGATCTTTGCGTTAAAATCTCCCAGCACGATTTTAACATCGTACTTCGGTAGCCGTTCATAAGTTTTGTCAAGGAGCTTGTAAAAGCAATCTTTGGCTATGCATCTTTTACGTCCTTCGGAGCTCTTGGTTTGTGTGGTATTTTATTTCCCACCTACCCCTCATATCTGCAGATAATTCCTCTATCCACCACCCGAGGATGCGTTTGATGGGATAGTCTCCCAGAGACCAAAATCTTGGGGGTTTCCGAAAATCTCCCGTTTACCATAACAATCTGCAAGCTTTGCAAGCTTTTTAAGTCAAAATTGAAGTAGAAATCACCAATTTGGAGGCAGACTTTTTAAGGACAACAATTTTAAATGCCTTTATACCAGAACAAATCTGGATCAAGGATATATGATACCGATATAATTTTTTCTAGATTACCTAAGCTTTTTAATAATCTTTTTGTCTTTTTCTTTTAAACAATGAAAACTGAACCAAATTTATTTCCATTTGTCAGCCTATTCCCAGCCCTTAAGCCTAAACATAAGTGGAGCGAAGGTTAGTGCGATGAAATGCCGCACAGAATGTCTGGGTTCGATTCCCGCAGCCGTAGCAAAAACTAAATGATTTTTCACTGGCATTTCTATCGTGATGGTTGGGTGTTGTAGAACGAGGGTAGACTCTGATTGGCGTTAACTTGGCAACGCCCAGTTTTGCAACTCTGACTACACATCAAATGTGCTTATCTTTACCTCCAAGTGGTAACCATCGGGTACTGGTCTCATCAAACCGGATTTGACTTGCTAAACGATAAGTGCGAGTGTTGATAACACGACGAAAAACAGCAACAATATAAACACCCTGGTGAGAATGGCACGGATGAATACCCGGCCTGCTGTCCCAGGCGAACCTAGATGAGCTGCTCTGACATATTCGGACAACAGGTTGTCTAGGAATTTCAAGGGTTAGTCAGGCCCCTTGAACAGAGATGGTGGCGGATGAACCGAAAGGCCAACGGCAGCGCTCAATCCCGTAGTGGATACTGATGGCCCCGTGTCCTAGGGGTATCTAATAAATTGGAACTGAACCCTCCAGGTTGGGGGTTGTGCTTTGGGTTAACTACCCACCCACAGAAAAAAAACATGGTTACGAAGCAACCAATAGCCTCGGAAAGGACTGATTTTATTGTTGACGACCCTGCCAAACGAAAAAAGGACAACGACGTTCGTATCTGCACCTGGAATGTGAGAACATTAAACAGGAGAGGTGCAGGCGAACAACTAGCGGAAGCCCTAAACTGCTTCAAAGCAGACATTACTGCCATCCAGGAAATACGATGGGATGGGCCGGGCAAAAAGAGGATGAAAAACTGTGACATATACTACGGACCGTGTTATAGTGAGCAGAAACAGCGACTATTCGGATGCGAATTTGTTATAAGTGCCAGACTTAGGCAAGAAGTCTTATGTTTCCAAGACATTAGCGAACGCATAGTAACAATCCGCATCAAGGCCAAATTCGCCAACATAAGCCTTATATGCGCTCACGCCCCGACGGAAGAAAAAGATGATATAGCTAAGGATTGCTTCTACGAGCTCCTTGACAAAACCTATGAGCGACTACCGAAGTACGATGTTAAAATCGTGCTGGGAGATTTTAACGCAAAGGTAGGAAGAGAAGACATCTTTAGAAGTATTGTCGGAAAACATAGCCTACACGACAACACGTCCGGTAACGGACTTAGGCTAATTGATTTCGCTACGGAACGAAATGCCACTATAGCCAGCACACGGTTTCCTCACCTCGATATCTATAAGGGGACATGGCGGTCTCCAGATCAACGAACGGTCAACCAAATTGATCACATTGCGATAGATAAGAGGCACGCATCCAGTATTTTGGATGTCCGAACATTCCGAGGAGCTAACATCGACTCGGATCACTACCTTGTAGCAGCCAAGGTAAGAATGCGGATATCCACCACGCCACAACAATCCGGAAATACTGTAAAAAAAATTAATGTCGGAAGACTGCAATCGCAAGAGACCGCCAAGACCTTCGCACAACGCGTATCCCTTAACCTCTCGATTAACACCATACCACCAGCATCGAATGTCGAAGAGCAATGGCAACGATGCCAACAGGCCATTAGATCAGCCGCAACTGATGTGCTAGGTTTCTCGCGCCCACCAGCAAGAAACCCCTGGTTTGATGAGGAATGCCGACAGATGCTCGCAGCCAAGAACGAGGCCTACAAGGCTAAGCTGCAGGTGAAGACGAGAGCTGCCATTGAGCTCTATAGGCAAAGAAGAAGGGAAGAACATCGGCTTTTCAGCAAGAAGAAAAAAGAGCAAGAAAAGCGCGCGATCGAGCATATAGAGAGGTGCCACTCCAGGAACGATGTTCGCAAGTTTTACCAAAGTGTAAAACGTCAAAGCCAAGGACACAAGGCTCGAACAGAATCCTGTCGAGATGAACAAGGAAATATTGTAGTTGAGAAACAGTCGATGCTGAGGATATGGAAGAACCACTTCTGCAGACTGTTAAACGGCGATGACGAACAACATTCCGCTGTCAGGTAGAACGAACCATTCAATATTGGCAACGACAGCGAAAACTGCCAACCACCCGACCTGAGTGAAGTGAGGATAGCAATATCTAAACTCAAGCTTAATAAGGCTGCCGGAAATGACGGCCTTCCCGCTGAGCTTTATAAGGCCGGCGGAGATGACTTGGTAAGTAACATCCACCAACTCATAAGCCAAATCTGGTCGGATGAAAATATGCCTGAAGAATGTAACCTCAACATCGTTTGCCCGATCCACAAAAAAGGAGATCCTCTGAACTACGCCAACTACAGAGGCATAAGTCTCCTCAACATCGCCTACAAGATCATATCTGCTGTAATATGTGAACGCCTGAAACCGTTTACCAACAACCTGATTGGCCCTTATCAGTGTGGTTTTAGGCCAGGAAAGTCCACAACCGATCAAATTTTCACACTTCGGCAGATCCTGGAAAAAACTCAAGAAGTCCAAATCGATACCCACCAGAGACGAGACCAATAGAGACGAACTGTACAGAGCAATGTCTAGTTTTGGTATACCGCCCAAACTCGTCCTTTTGTGTAGGATGACGATAGAGAATTCTCGCTGCTCCATCAGGGTCGGAAACGACCTCACCGACACATTCGATACCAAAAAAGGATTTAGGCAAGGCGATGCGCTGTCATGTGACTTCTTTAATCTAATTCTTGAGAGAATTGTGCAAAACTCCAAAGCCAACACCAGAGGCACAATTTTCCAAAAGTCGGTGCTAGCATACGCTGACGATATTGACATCATTGGTAGGACTCAACGTGATGTCATAGCCACGTTTGCTAGTTTAGAGAAGGAAGCGGCGAAAATGGGTTAAGCAGTAAATGAGGGTAAGACTAAGTATATGCTTCGACGAATTGGACAGAACGTCACCATTGACAGATATAACTTTGAGGTAGTACGGGACTTTGTCTACCTCGGCTCCGCTATTAACTCTGACAACAACATCTCGTCAGAAATTAAACGAAGAATTACTCTTGCCAACCGCTGTTTCTTCGGGCTAAGAAGGCAATATAGTAGTAAAGCCCTCACTCGAACTACTAAGGAGATCCTATATAAGACCCTGATCATCCCAGTTCTGCTCTACGGCGCTGAAGCATGGACCGTATCAAAAGCGGATGAAGAAATCCTTGGTAGATTCGAGAGGAAAATTCTTCGAAGAATCTTCGGTCCCGTTTGCGTTGACGGGCTATGGAGACGAAGATTCAACCAAGAACTATACGAGCTGTACAGCGACATGCCCCTGGTCAAAATACTCCGCATTGGACGTTTAAGATGGCTAGGACATGTAGAACGAATGGACACCAAAACTCCGGCTCGCAGAGTCTTCGATTCCCAGCCAGACGTCGGACGCAGTAGAGGAAGACCTCGCCTTAAGTGGCGCACACAAGTGGAAACCGACCTCAACCAACTTGGAGTGCGCAACTGGAGGCAGTTAGCTAAGGACCGGGCTAATTGGAGAGGCATGTTGGTTGAGGCCCAGGTTCATTCCGGACTGTAGCGCCACTTAAGTAAGTAAGTATTTCTATCGTGATGATCTGACAAATCATCCGAGTAGTATCAATTATCGGCAATGAGTTGGCATAAAACAGGACTCCCCGCCATCGTGCAAGAAGTACACACGCACACATGAATATTTGTAAGAAAGCTCGGCCTTGGGTACTAACGAGCCTGTTGCGCCAAAAATGTGTGTGTATGCCTAAACAAGCTAAACAAGCGATTCATATTAAATGGTTTTTCGTACATCCATGAGATATATATACAAAATACAAGAATACAAGAGCAGGGTCAATTAAAGCCTAAAATCAGTAAATAATAAAGAAAGCTGAAAGGTCCTTAATTGTTTTCGTCTCGACACGTTTGTTCCACCGAATCTTGATATCAAGTTATGTTAAGATCAGCTCTCTTCAGGAAAATTCAAGTCTGACTTTTTCGGAACTTTCTTTTCAGAGGGGATGAATGTAAATCCCAGTTTTAGCAGACCAATAATATTTCCCGCACTAATTGTTTCAATTCAACTCCGGCTTGTCCACATAGACTAAAGACTTCACATAACCATACAAGAAATAATCAAGAGGCGTTAAATCAAATGATCTTGGCGGCCAACTCACAGGGCCATTTCGAGAGATGACCTGCTCACCAAATTCATCCTTCAACATTTCCATAGTTTCACGAGCTGTGTGGCATGTGAAACTGTCTTAATGAAACCACATGTCAACCAAGTTCAACTCAGCCAACTGGGCAAAATAATGTCGCGTATCATGGCTCGATTTCGTTCGCCGGTCGTATTTAAAAAAAAAATGGACCGATGATGCCACCAGCCCATGAATCATACCAAACTGTATGGCATGTGGCTGTTCATCACTCCAGATGTGTTCGGTCATTTGCCAATAAGCATACGATTTTCCAGGTCATTACTTACTTTGTTTTCTGTTACTTTAATGGATTCCCGACAGGTTGAAACAAGCCAGCCTTCCATTCTATTCGTACAAGCACTTCGCTTCCACTAATTCTGTGCAAGCGTCCTAGCATCTGCGACAGCTTGATCATTAAACCGAAGGATTCGTCTTCCCTGTCGTTTCGAACCTGAAGGCTTGGATTCTAAGATTCTCTTCGTTATTGGCGGATTATTCGGCCATATCGTGGTATCCGTTCGAAAAGTCATTTTCTAAGCAACGCAAATCCAGTTCATTTCAAAATATTTCCGCGACGAAAAGATGTCGGAGACCATCGGAGAGAAATTGACGTATGGCTGCCAAAAAAAGATGCCAAAAATGCAACCCATCGCAATGAAACGTAGACTGCCGATGGGCGTTACGCTTTGTCGGAGAAATGTTCCGAAAAACTGATGGGAACGATTACCATGCAGCAAAACTCTCCGATTCGTACAAAATTTTTGGAGAATTTTTTCTCGGAACGGATACCATGATAAGGCCGTTTGTTTATTCGCTAAATGTTGCCAACGATACCATTTAGTCTACATCCATATCTTACATCTCATACAGCTTGCGGTTGTATCTTCTTCTACATTCGCGTTCGTCGCATACAAGAAAAAAAATGTTTCGTTCGAAAGTGCCTAATTATTGCTCCGCTGTCCTTCATATTGCACTTGGCGGCCTAGAGTAGGATTGTCTATCTCTTTAGCATACAGATAGATTGACTAACAAGGTTTCTAAAACCGCTATAATGGCCGATGGTTGCTCCAATGATGTCGATATTGTCTGCATACCCCATTAGCTGGACAGATAGTTCCTTTCGTCCTTACCATAAACACTGTTACAGCTTTAGATTAGAAATATCGCACGATAGCACACCTTCACCTTTTTGTACATTGAGATGAACCTGATATTTTAGTCACCGGCATGCATTTTTGTAGATTTGACGGATGCTTTTCTTGTCGTAAGACGTCAAAATGACAAAGGGCTAGACCTTGAGGGTTAAGCATTCCGTTCTCTACTCACTTACAATAGCTAAAACTTCTATACACAGAAAAACAACGACTTGGGCTACAATATTCAATTGTACACTTTATTTCATTAGGACATCAAAATAATAAAACAAAAATCTGCGAGTGTTTACATTTCTATTGAACCTAAATTAATTTAAAATTTTCTTTACAAGTTCACCGGCTCACACTGAGACTGGATTTTCATCTCGTAAACTTTTTGTTTTTAAGTTGATTGTGTGTGATTTGCTTGTAAACCTTCTGCTTCGGTTTATCCTCATTCATTTCCTTGTAGTAGCCATAGCCACCACCGCCCACACGTTTTTCGGGACGCGAACGCCTGAAGCCAATCTTCAAATCAACTACCGGCGGCACTAGGAAGCCAAAACTCTTTGCCACGGTCTGCAGATTCAGAGTGTTCACATCGAATATCGTCTTCAATTGATGCGAATCGTAAGCCCGAACGTATGCCTTGAACGCCTCCTTGGCTGACTGATTGAGGAAGTAATTCTTCGAAATGAGTTTTTCCAGCTGAAACAACAAATAAAAGAATTATCGAACGATTAAGTTAAGTAGAGAATGCGCGCGCCTTGTTCGTATCGAATATCATAATCAGAAATGTATTGCGGTAGCGATAAAGTGATTCGTTGAAATTTCATGGTTAGAAGAGGATTCCAAGGAGGGAACGACCCGAAGGAAAAAAAACAAACATCGCGAATTAAGTTGGCGCAGATAGATTGATATATTCAATTCATATGAATTGTAGCAGGGCACTTCAAGAGGGCGACTGGATGGCTGGACTCTTGAAGAAATATGCAAACTCTGCATTATGCAATCTTGAACACAGATGTGGAAGATATGACTTCAGACTGAGGACTGAAACAAAATGACTGAAAACGGAGGGTATTTAAACGCAATTTATTTTTTATTGAATTACGTTATCAGCGTATGATCTAAGTGCTTGATGGAAAGTATTCTTTCTTTTTGATATAACACATCTGTTGTGGTCATGATTGATTTGATTACAAGCAATGAATAGTGTGAATCTTAAGAGGATGATGTGATCCTCACCAGTTAATTTAAAGAAAAATGATTGAGGGCGGTGTTTCCATTTTCAGATCAAAGCGATAACTGGTATACTATCCCGCTTTCGGTCTAGCGAAATAACCGTTGCAGTTCAACCCCATGTTCCGAATACTAAAGTTATTACGCAGAGATGCTTGCACAGCTGAAAAACCTAACACATCTTGTATACAAAGCAACATCCCTTGTTTTAGCAGTCAGGGCCAACATACTCTGACATGCGGATCCTGCACTAACTACTCAACAAAATGGCGCGCACGTATTGTGCGAACGCTTGAAGCTTGACCGTAACACACTTATAGACGCGTACCAGTTGTTTTCATGGCCCGGCAGATTGACCATAGACAACATTTTCAAATTAAGCCAAATCCCGGAAAAGGCCAACGAAGTCGAGAGCCATCATCTTTGCATCGACTTTATGGCATGAAGCTCTATAAACCGCTCATTGAATTCGGGATTTCATAAAAATTGATACAGCTGTATCGCCAAATATTCAGATACTGGAGAAACCATACAACTTTCAGTTTGGAAGCAGCTTATCTGAACATTTTCAAACATGCATTGGATTCCAACAATGAGATGACCCATCATCACAATCTCGCTCTGGAACAGCTAGTGCTTAGGAAGGGTACTATCTTTAACAAATCTCTCCAGCTACTGGGATTCATAGACGACATCGATATCATTGGTCGATCTCATTATGCCATTGTGTAGGCATTTACGGCAATTGATGACAAGGAACAACGCGTTGATCTAACAACAAGATCAACGCGAGAACAACACAACGGATATGCAATCAAGAAACAAAGTATTTTCGACCCACAAGCTTGGACATAACTGTTGATAGCATCAACTTCGATGTAGCTAAAGATTTCATCAACCGGGGGTCAACATCAACATGACACCTTAGTGAAGATAGCTAAAGCAAAACAAATACAATCAAAACTCCTAACGAACTTAAATACTACTTTAGGGCATGGAATGTTGAAGTTCTTTTTTTGTCTGTCAAGCCCATGAAAAAAAAAAACATTCTTACGAAGCAACCAATAGCCGCAGATAGAAATGATTTTATTGTTGACGACCCTGCTAAACGAAAAAAGAACAACGACGTTCGGATCTGCACTTAGAATGTGAAAACATGAAACAGGAAAGGTGCAGGCGAACAATTAGCGGAAATCCTAAGCTGCTACAAAGTAGACATTACTGGAATTCAGGAAATACGATGGGATGGGCCGGGAAAAAATGTGACATCTACATGGACCGTGTTATAGTGAGAATACAGAATCAGCGACTATTCGGATGCGGATTTGTTAAAATGCCAGACTTAGGCAAGAAGTCTTATTAGCGAACACAGTGTAAAAATCCGCATCAAGGTCAAATTCGCCAACATAAGCCTTGTATGCGCTCACGACCCGAAGGAGGAAAAAGATGATATAACTTGTGATTGCATCTACGAGCTCCTTGACAAAACCTATGAGCGACTACAATGTTAAAATCGTGCTAGGAGACTTTATCGCAAACGTAGGAAGAGAAAACATCTTCAGCAGTTTTGTCGGAAAACATAGCCCACACGACAACACGTCTGGTAACGGACTTAGGCTAATTGACTTCTCTACGAAACGTCATTTTAGCCAGCACACGGTTTCCTCACCTCGTTATCCATAAGGGGACATATCTTTCTCCAGATCAACGAATGGTCAACCAAATTGCGATAGACAATAGGCACGCATCCAGTATTTTGGATGTCCGAACATTCCGAGCGGGTAACATCGACTCCACTACCTTGTTGCAGCCAATATAAGGACTGCAATCGCAAGAGACCGCCAATGCCTTCGCGCAATGCGTATCCTATACACCATACCACCAGCATCGAATTTCGGAGAACAATGGCAAAGATGCCAACGAGCCATTTGATCAGCAGCAACTAATTTGCTAGGTTTCTCGCGGCCACCCTGAAATCCCTGGTTTGATGAGGAACGCAGACAGATGCTCGCAGCCAAGAACGAGGCCTACAATGCTAAGCTGCAAGTGAAGACGAGAGCTGCCATTGAGCTCTATAGGCAGAGAAGAAGGGAAGAACATCGGCTTTTCAGAGAGAAGAAAAAAGATCAAGAAAAGCGTGCGATCGAGGATATAGAGTGGTGCCACTCCAGGAACAGTGTTCGCAAGTTTTACCAAAGTGTAGAACGTCAAAGCCAAGGACACAAGGCTCGAAAAGAATCCTGTTGAAATGAACAAGGAAATATCGCAGATGAGACGCAGTCGATGCTGAGGATTCGAAGAACCACTCCGGCAGACTGTTAAAAGGCGATGACGAAGAACATTCCGAACAGCGAAAACTGTCAACCACTTGACTAAGTGAAGTGAGGATAGCAATATCTTAACTCAAGCTTAATAAGGCCGCCGGAAATAACGGCCTTCCCGCTGAGTTTTATAAAGCTGGCGGAGATGACTTGGTAAGTAACATCCACCAGCTCATAAGCCAAATCTGGTCGGATGTAAGTATGTCTGAAGAATGGAACCTCAGCATCGTTTGCCCGATCCACAAAAAGGAGACCCTCTGAACTGCGCCAAGTACTGACTCATGAACATCGCCTACAAGATCCTATCTGCCGTAATATGTGAACGCCTGATACCGTTTACCAACAACCTGATCGACCCTTATCAGTGTGGTTTTAGGCCAGGAAAGTCCACAATCGATCAAATTTTCACACTTCGTCAGATCCTGGAAAAAATTCAAGAAGTCCAAATCGATACCCACCACCTATTCATCGATTTCAAAGCCGCATACGACAGCATTTATAGAGACGAACTGTACAGAGCCATGTCTAGTTTTGGTATACCGCCCGAACTCGTCCGTTTGTGTAGGATGACGATGGAGAATTCTCGGTGCTCCATCAGGGTCGGAAACGACCTCACCGACACATTCGATACCAAAAAAGGATTTAGGCAAGGCGATGCGCTGTCATGTGACTTCTTTAATCTGATTCTTGAGAGAATTGTGCAAAACTCCAAAGCCAACACCAGAGGCACAATTTTCCAAAAGTCGGTGCAACTACTAGCATACGCTGACGATATTGACATCATTGGTGGGACTCAACGTGATGTCATAGCCACGTTTGCTAGTATAGAGAAGGAAGCGGTGAAAATGGGTTTAGCAGTAAATGAGGGTCAAATTAAGTATATGCTTCGACGAATTGGATAGAATGTCACCATTGACAGATATAACTTTGAGGTAGTACGGGACTTTGTCTACCTCGGCTCCGCTATTAACTCTGACAACATCTCGTCAGAAATCAAACGAAGAATTACTCTTGCCAACCGCTGTTTCTTCGAGCTAAGAAGGCAATTTAGTAGTAAAGCCCTCACTCGAACTACTAAGGAGATCCTATATATGACCCTGATCATCCCAGTCCTGCTCTACGGCGCTGAAGCATGGACCGTATCAAAAGCGGATGAAGAAATCCTTGGTCGATTCGAGAGAAAAATTCTTTGAAAATTCTTCGGTCCCGTTTGCGTTGACGGACTATGGAGACGAAGATTCAACCACGAACTATACGAGCTGTACAGCGACATACCTCTAGTCAAAAACTCCGCATTGGACGTTTAAGATGGCTAGGACATGTAGAACGAATAGACACCAATACTCCGGCTCGCAGAGTCTTCCATTCCCAGCCGGACGTCGGACGCAGTAGAGGAAGACCCCGCCTTAAGCGGAGCGCACAAGTAGAAACCAACCTCAACCAACTTGGAGTGCGCAACTGGATTCAGCTAGCTAAGGACCGGGCTAATTGGAGAGGCATGTTAATAAAGCTAATCATTGAATCCAGATCTAGGAGACAGAACGCTTTGCCTCAAGGAGTGTCATTTTGGCTGTTTATTTCACTAAGCAATTAATTTTCTATAGTTAAGTCCTTAAGGATATTTATTGCGACTACGGACTCGGGTTCCACTTTAATTAATTAATAACGCGAATGCTAAACCCTGTTGCACTGATGTTGAGATATATGCAACATCTTTGAGACCTACAACGATCTTGCTAGGTCCATAATAAACAAAATCAATTGAAACTCACCTGCAATTGAATATCAGCAATTTTTGTCCACGAGAATTCAAACTCATTCAGCGGCACCTTTGCCATTTTAAGATACCTCAGGAAACCCAACTCTTCGGGTCGCAGCAGAAGCAAAGCATGTCCAGAACTTCCCTTACCACGAGCAGTACGTCCAACTCGATGTATGTATTCTTTTGGATCATCTGGTGGATCGTATTGTACGATCCAGTCCACCTGTGGAATGTCAAGACCTCGAGCTGCCACGTCTGTGCAGAGGAGAATTCCCTCCTCCGCGTTGCAGAATTGGAAAAATGTCGTGGTACGCTTTGCTTGCTTTTGTTTACCCTGGAAATTAACAAAAGTGTGATCCTTGCTAATCCACGAAATTGAGAGCAGTAGAACTTACATGAATCGATGTGACAGGAAGATCAATATAGTTGAACAGTTCATGATGGTACTTCACCGACATACAAGATGAGAAGAAAACCATAACCTTCTTCTTGCGATTCTTCTTCAGGAAGGTGAATAGAACCAAAAGGCGTTTCTCCGATGGACAGACAATGTAGCCTTGCTCCAACCCACTGACAGTGGCTGTATCTTCGTGATCATCGACACCAACGTAAATTGGTTCCTTTTTCAGCGCCAACTTGGACAGAGCATCGATTTTATCAGTTTGTGTCGCAGAAAACAACATGGTTTGACGACGTTCTAGAATGGAAGAAACATATTAGTAATCATTGACATAGTCTGTGTAAGCGGGGGCCATCATACTTGGGAGTAAATTGACAATCTGCTTGAGTTCCTCTTCGAAACCAATTTCCAGAATCCGATCGACTTCATCGATAATCAAGCACTGAAGGTTTTTGTATAGGAAATCGGGGGAATTTTGTAAGTGATCCAGCAGGCGACCAGGTGTGGCGACAAGAATGTTGATTCCCTTGCCGAGCTTTTCACTCTCCACCGATCGATTTGAACCACCCATGACCAAGCCGTATGTATGATTATGATGGTTCATAAGTTCCTTAAGCACACCAAATGTCTGCATGGACAATTCACGAGTTGGTGAGATGATTATGACGCCAGTTCCGTTTCGTGGCATGAAGCGTAATTTGTAAATTAACTCCACCGCTGGGATGAGAAAAGCCAGCGTCTTGCCAGAGCCAGTTTTCGCAGCACCAACCAAATCACGTCCCTCTAAAAGGGGTGGGATGGATTTCGATTGAATTTCTGTCATTGTCGTGAAACCCATTTCCGTGATCGCTTTAAGAGTTTCTTCAGATACCATGCCGTTGAGAGAGGCGAACGCCAAATCATTAGGGTCACGACTTTGTGTTGCCTCATCAGCGACGCCATTTAGCTCAGTTTCATCCTCATCATCGGAGACTTGCGGGGGAGCTACTGGTGCCTTGGTCTGTTTTTTCTTCTTCTTTGGCTCAGATTTGGACGGAGCTTTGCCATTTTTAACCGGTGGCTGTTCGTCTTCTGAGGCATCTAAAATTAATTGAGCTTACTTTACTAACAGAGCCAACATAGTTTCTACAAAATATTTCAATTTCTGTTGTCAGTGTAATATAAAATATTATTTCTTGAGATAGCTTCACCTGACTAACTAGGGAAGCACCTTCAAATTCGCCTTTAAATCATCATTTTCGTTTGGTATTACAAAACCTCAATTGTTACACTCACCACTATCCTGTGAAATTTCCTTAACGGGTTGCTTTCGTTTCATTGGAACTTTCTTAACTTGTGGAGCTTCCTGGAAATCTTCTCCAACTCCTTTAAATAAAAAGAAAATGTTAGAACACGCTGCCAACGAAAATTGTTACTTTCAACATACCATTCTCCTCGCCGTTTTGTTTTCCCTTCTTTTCGGCGAGTTCTTTCTTCATTTTCTCGCGCTTTTTAATTTTCTTCATGAGAATCTTTTCGCGAAGCGACATTTTGCGATTTTAATAATATTCTATCGGAATTACAGTGAAAATAAACAAATTCCCCACCGCCGAAATTACGAAAAGAAAAGAACGCACGTGTTGATAGTTAGAGCGCAGTTGACATTTTAAGAATGACAGCAACATAGTTTTCTGTTAGAAGTGTACAGTAATGCAAAAGAAATGTACTACAGATGGCGCAGCATATGGTAAGGAGTATTTGGTTTGTTTGTTCTTGAAAATGGTGTGATCCATTGGTTGGTTAAAAGAGGTTTTATTTCCCGTGGAGCGACACGTAGCACATCGGCTCCAATCCAAGTTATTAGAAATTTTCCTATCAGCCATTTTGATAACTTTACTACGAAAATTAAAATCAAAATAAATTCAAAACAACGTAAAATCTTATTAAAAATAAAATAGTAATTTCTTAAAAATCCCAAAATTAAAAAAAAAAGTGGGATTTTCTCCGGATTGGTGTTCGAGCACGTTCTTGGTTAAGGCACACACTACCTAACCAAACAATTTTTTTTGCGTAGAAATTAAAATTTCTTCGATAATCTTCAAAATAAAAAGCAAAACCACAAGTTCAATAACTCACGGTGTGGTTTTTTTTTCTTTCTGGCGGATGACTTCTCACTACAGGGATTTTCTTTGATTTAAAGTGGCACCCCACTTGCGTTTTTCTTCGTACTCACAGTGCCCCCATAGTAAAGCCACGTGGCACTATGAGGTCACCGAGCAACGCTAAACAAAAACCTACGTGTAATAAAAAGCTAACTTCGAGCAGCATAAACAGCCCTAGAAAACTAGCGGCAGCTCAACAATTACTCTCACTCAAAAATACGAGGGATATCGACGAAAATCCATCCATAAACACCGATGGAGACAGTACCACATGTCCTGGACAGCAACAATGGCCGACCCTAGACTGGCAGAAGCCAAGTAAACGACACACCGTGGCCGAAGTCCGAAATGACACCGAAATGGAAACCACCGCGCCTCACAACAGCAACCAATTTGCCCTACTGAGAAACTTCAACATAACCACCACTAGGAAACCTTCAACCAGGACCAACTCCAGCAGTATCACAGAACAGCCCTCAAACATCATACCGATAGCAGAAAAAGAATCAAATAGTCAGGAAATGCAAACTGAAGCATCAAGCAGATCTACTACTAACAACAGTGCTGAAAATCAACATAACATGTACAGAGTTTTGTCCTCCCATAATTATGAGAAATGTAGATGTCAGAAAATTAGTTTCTGATATTAGAGGAAACTCTTTTAAATTTAATTATAAGATAGTGAATCGGGGAAACAGCAGTAGGCTGTACGTAGATGACGGGAGAGTACATCGGGAATTGATGGAACTTCTAAAAAAAAACGATGAGGTACAGGCCTACTCCTTTACAATGAATGAGGACAAGACCACCAACATCATTCTCAGAGGCTTAACGTGTGACTATCAGGAGGACGAAATCCTGGAGGAACTTAAACTTTTCTCTTCCGACATAGACAAAGTCAGTAGATTCGAGACCATTCGCTCTAAGCAAAACAACCTTTCTTATAATCTTTTTCTCGTCCGACTCTCCCCGGGCAAAGTGCCCGACGGCATTCTCAAAATCAGATACCTCTTTAATACCAGGGTGTACTGGGAAAAACCCAGAGGAAACAAGGGTATTTTGCAATGTAGGCGTTGCCAGCAATTTGGACACCTTGCCAAAAACTGCGCAAACAAGTACAACTGCATTAAGTGCGTAAATATTCATGAACCGGGGAAATGTCCGGTACTTAAAGAGGAAGGAAGTAGGGTTCATTGTATAAACTGTGGAGAAAACCATACAGCAAATTTTAAAGGTTGTAAAGCTTACAAAGCATATGAAGACAAAAGAAAAAAGATCCTCCAGGAAGCAAAGGAAAAGAGGAACAATGCCAGGTCCCTCTCAAACATAATATCGAATGGCAACCTTGTGTCACCTGGTGTCTCTTTTGCCAGTCATTTTATTAAAGCTAATTCCCCAAAAACAATCAGTCTTTCTCAAGACTTGGGCACGGGCAAGGCTCACACCAGCCCCCCCAAACACAGCGTAAGTGCTCTAAACCAATTTATAGATCTCTCTAGAGATCTATTCGGTTTGGAGATGAACGCTCTCATCAATAAAATAGAAAATTTTATGGCAAACATTAATAAATTCAACTAGCTACCACAAAAAAGATTAGCATACCTGGAGTTAGTAAATCAACTCATAGTAAGTGATAATTAATGATCATAAACTTACTAAAACTTTACATTTCGTCCTTAGACTCGGCAGGGATTAACGAAACCTACCCCTCCCCTGCTAATTCTTCACACAACATCTCTGACAATTCAACTGATAACACTTTGCTGTCATTTTACCTTAAAGCCACCCCAGGTCATAACCGGGGATAAAGTAAAATAAAACTAATCTATTAAACATAAAAGACCCCACCAATAAAACTAAATGGGCACCTGATTCACTATCTTTGTGATTGAAAAAACAAAGACAAATCTAAAACAAGTTAAAAAAAAAAAAAAAAATACTGAAAAAGTAATTATTAATCACATCACTTTCTCATAATTTATAAAGGACAAAACTTTCCTCTACTTACACTATATTCTAATTTTATAAATACTAACAACATACTCTAACCTCACAGACTCTCATAATTTTTGCCACAACTCAATCTTTAAAGAAAACAAAAATTAAGCTACAGCCAAATGTATTAGAGTATAATTTATTCACCAAACAAACCCTTCAGGTCAACCCCTACACGATTAAATGAAAAACAAACTCAATCAAGAAAAAAAAATCTAATTCATTTTTTTTTTAACTCATTTTCCAAATGTCAATTCTTACAAAACAATAATATAGCTTTCGCTCTAACACATGAACCTATAATCAAGAATATTTCTATCTTTGCTATGGCATTTTCGTACCTGAGAAGGAAAAATACGAACAGTATACAAAATATACATTCGTCTCTTTTCTTCGCCCTACTCTTAAGTAGTTTTAAGTATTTTTAGGTGACACTCAGTCTCAAAGTAACTATATACATGCTCAATGAGCAAGAGCAGCTACACTATTATTAAACAAACTGACAGCCATGTGGCATACAAAAACAAATTTGTAATCGTAATAGCAGGCAATACATTACAGCCGCAGTTTTATTATATTCATTCAATAGTTACCTAAGTACATATACTCTTTGTAATCGAAAAATTCAAGTCTCAATAAATACAAGTACAAGTTCAAGTTGGTTGGTTAAAATAAATTGATTGCATTTGTTAATTATACCCTATCCCATAGGGGGGTATATTAGTTTTGATACTTAGTTTGTAACATAGAGAAATAATTTTGCTACATATACCTCAAAGTATATGGATCGACTCAGAATCACTAGCTGAGTCGAATTAGCCATGTCTGTCTGTCCGTCCGTCCGTCCGTCCGTCTGTCTGTTCGTCAGCGGTTTTTGGGCCTTAAATTTTGAGCTAGGATAATGAAATTTGGTATATAGGATCCTCGTCCGTGCCACCAGAACAAGTGTAAAAATTTTTGAAATCCGCCCACTGCCACGCCCCCTTTTTAGGAAAACTTATTTTTTGGCCAAACCGTAAGGAATTTCAAAAAAGTGTCTGAGTAGCATATTTAGACAATCCTAATATCTATATTTCGTTCATACAAAGTTTTTTGCCACGCCCACTTTTTGGGGGCGTTTTTAGTAAAAATCGCTTTTTGTCCAAGTTTTAAAACTTTCTAAAAAAATTTTGATGCAAATACTTCCGAAATGGTAATATAAACATTTTGTCCATAGATCATTTTCACCTACGCCCACATTTTGGGGGCGTTTTCTTACAAAAACCGTTTGTATACCCCATCCCAAGGCATTAGCAATAGAAATACGAACCACACAAGATTTTGAGAAACTGTCTGAGCAATATATTGTGACAATGTCATTTTCTGTATTTCATTGCCATAAGGCCTATATTTTGAGGATATTAATTTAAAGGATGGGATGGGATAGGGTATTCAACGATCCGCATAGCGGATTGTAGCCTCTCATATGTTTTTTTGTTTCTATTGGCTAATAGATTGTTCACAAAATTATTTTAGTTTTAGAGAATGAAATAAAGCCAATTTGGCATTATTTCGATTTAAATTGTCGTACATTTTCCGCCCATCGGAATAGGGTTGTGTAGAATATTCCCGAGGTAAGGTATGTCTCTCGTAAAAGGCGACTTTAAATGTTCAACAAAAGTTACAAATAAATAAATGCAATGAACAAAACAAAAGATTATTATACCCCATGTGGTAGGCAAATTGGAGAGCTAAAACCACTCTCTTCAGAGGTCGGTCCCATGGATTCTGGAGGGGCCATTTATTGCTCAGAAGCGACCATTTATGAATATGTAAAAGGGTCGAAAGATAACCCCCATCTAAAAATGAAGATAGCCAAGAGAGTCTTAAGGATAAATACTATAAACCTGTGAAGAGAGATGGGTTTAAGCAACTCGATGAGACACTGCTTAGAGAAATAAATACTCTTAAACAGGAGTTGCAATTGTTGAAAGAACAAATTGACGGCAAAAAAGGAAAATATCCAGACTTTCGAGTTCTCAACAGATGAAGAAGGACTTACAAAAGGAATTTTTTATTTGGGAAGCTAAAATAAAAAACGTAAAATGAGAAATTTTAGAACGGACTCAGGCACACCCGTTGCAGGCATGTGCCTGAGTCGGATGCGGCTACTAGTTGTTGCAGATACTACTGCTGCAGGTGACTAACCCTACTCCTACAAATATGCTTCCCTCCGTGATATGTGGAATCATGGGCGCTGCTTTAGAAAGGTTAGCATCTAGGCTGCAAGTTCGAGGCCTTAATGAAAACCCGAGAAAAACGGAATGGGTGCTATTCACCACCATAACCAAAATACCCGAATTCACCATCCCCCGTCTTAATGGCCAACCACTCATACTATCTTCCAGCGCTATGTATTTGGGTATCATGTTTGAACCAAAACTTAACTGGAAACACAACATCGAACATAGAGTAAGAAAGGCGTGTGTTGCCTTCTATGCTAACAGCAAAACCATTAGAGGAAGTGGCGACTTCAACCAAAGATGACCTTGTGGATGTACACAACAGTGGTACGTCCAATTCTCACATGTGGCTCACTAGTACATATAGTGGCCCGCATTAAGTAAAGGCTACAACTTCACAAGACTAAAAAGGCTGCGGCCTTTATAGGCACTACGGGCGCATTGAGGAAGGTGCCAATGGATGCCCTTACTGTGCTATTGCATCTTTTGCCTCTCGACCTACACATTAAAGATACTTTATGCAGCTCAGTAAGACTCAAGGAGTCAGGATGCTGGACTGCAAGGCCGTATGATCACAGTAATATGCTGGAATCGTTACCGAACGGCTTGGTCACGTTTCCGAAAAACTACATCACACCTACACCAAGCTTCAAAAACGGCTTCCACGTAGGCTTTCTTACCAGAGCCCAGTGGAAGAGGAACGAAGTAGTAAGAGATTTCGACACGGTCGTCTACACCGACGGATCTAAATTGAACTGTAGTGTGGGGTCCGTAGTCTACTCGGAATCACCGAACATATCAGTATATACCGCCCACCGGATTTTGACAGCGTATTCCAGGCGGAACTACTGGCTATACGAGAGGCGTGCACACTACTGGGGCGTGACATTATGAAAAAGCTAAATACAGCTATCCTCATAGATAATCAAGTATTAAGGCCACCAACTCGGCTACCATATCCTCTAAGCTGGTACAGGAATGCCGGAATGAACTTGCCCACCTGGGCGAACGCTCCAGGGTCACATATCTCTGGGTTCCAGGGCACAGAGACATTGAAGGAAACGGGAGTCCAGACGAGCTGGCCAGGCAAGGCTCAGCTCTTCACGGCTCACTTGCGACAAGGGTCCATATCCGGCTAGGTGCGGTTAAGGGACAAATCCACTGGCACTTACTGAAGAACGCTGACTCCAAATGGAGAAGGTTAACAAATTGTGTCATATCGAGGAAGATATGGCTTTCCTACGACAAGAACAGAACAAACAACCTACTTAATAGAACCCGCCCAGATATCGCAAGTATTACGGCGATAGTCACGGGGCACTGGCCCATTGGAGACCATGCGGCCAAACTAGGGATCCCATACAACCCCCAATACCGCAGTTGCGGGAACACAAATGAGAGAGAAACCCTCTCTTATGTCTTTCATCTGCAAATGTCATTAGGCAAACCATTCTTCGACAACCTTAGCGATATCTCGGGTAAAAGGATACAAGATCTTGCCCGTATTCTTAACCTCACAGGCTGGATCTAGAGACCGCCTGTATCACATACACAACACTCATAATAAAGGTCATACGAGTCGTGGTAACAAAAAGGCACACAATTGCTTCGGTTCATGCTGAACCGCCACCTCTACCTAGCTACCTCAATCACAATTCCTAAAATTCAGAAATGTTGGCTATAAAACCTGTCAATCTCAGACGCGAACCAATGCGCTGTAAAGTAGGGGATTTGTGATCCCTCTTATCAAGATTAACCTCGCACACAAACTCTTACAAAAGCGTTCTCCAAAACGTTCAACCTCAAATTTTAGAAAAAGCAAGCATTTAACTGTATATTTAGTTGTACAGCTAATTTGAATACAACGTCTGAGTTTAGGCACTTAATTTTTGTCCTCACTTCTGGCAGTTGAAAACGCCCTAAGTAGATTGCTTTTTAACGACGCGCCAAATGGAAAGAGCACAAAGAGCACTGTCAAGCAAACATCACCATCTGTACACGTTAAATGTACTTGAACATCTTTCATCTCCAGCAAGTACCATTTGAAGGTCAAGTCACCTTTTGTGGGCTTAAATTTTCACACCGTCCTTCACCTTGGACTCCTTTTAGAAAATATGTGACTGCGACATTGCTGAAAGCCAACCGCACAAAAGAGTGTATGTAGCACAGATTTGTATCTGTGTGTGAATGCTCGTAGACTGCTGAAGCTTAAATTCACAGCATGAGCGAATATTGCACTCCGTATTTCTAGGGAAATACGTCATTGAATGTAATCCTACTCCAAATTGTCAAAAGGAGAATGGGTTCCGTTGAAAGGAAAAGGTACAAACAAATATATACGTATTCCTCTCGATATATTCAGGGTTTGATTAGAAAATGAAAACACCATATGGCGTGGTTCTTAACCTTTATGAAAATATTTTTCTCTCAAATATGAGGGAACATGTTTCATTATTGCATTTGGAATATTGCAAAGGTGTTGGGGGAAGTTTGAAAGTGGTTCTTATCACCTTTGTGTCACAGAGTTGCAATCGATTGAACTGCAGATATACAAATTCAATTTGAACGTTTTTATTGCATTTGAAGCTGTATACCGCTTAATTTTTGCTGCAATGAAATTCAAAGAATTGGGTAAAGTTTTAATAGTTCATTTTTATATTTGGCACTCGTGGGTAAGCTTAGACTTATGTATTAACTTAAGTCGTGCTTCAGTCTGGAATGAATCTGGGCCTCAACCAACATGCCTTTCCAACTAGTCCGGTCCTTAGCAAACTGTTCCCATTGGTATTGGCGCAAATTCGTTCTACATGTCCTAGCCATCTTAAACGTCTTATGCGGAGTTTTCTTTTGTGAATATGGCTTGTGGTTCAACCAATCTTCGTCTCCATACCCAGTCAACGCAAACGGGACCGAAGGCTTTTCAAAGAATTCTTCTCTTAAATCTACCAAGGATTCCTTCATCCACTTTTGATCCGCTGAAGCAGGACTGGGATCAGGGTCTTATATAGGGTCTCCTTGAAGTTCGAGTGAGGGCTTTACTAATAAATGTCCTTATTAGCCCGAAGAAATAGCGGTTGACAAGAGTAATTCTTCGTTTAATTTCTGACGGGATGTTGTTGTCAGAGTTAATAGCGGAGCCGAGGTAGTCCCGTACTTCCTCAAAGTTATATCTGTCAATGGTGACGTTCTGTCCAATTCGTAGATGTTATGTGTCCTTTCGTGTTGACAGCATATACTTAGTCTTACCCTCATTTACTGCTGAACCCATTTTTGCCGCTTCCTTCTCTATACTAGCAAAGGTGGCTATGACATCACGTTGAGTCCTACAAATGATGTCAATATCGTCGGCGTATGCTAGTAGGTATCGAATGGGTCGCTAAGGTCGTTTCCGACCCTGATGGTGCAGCGAGAATTCTCCATCTTCATCCTACACAAACGGACGAGTTTGGATGGTATACCAAAACTAGACATGGTTCTGTATAGTTCGTCTCTATAAATGCTGTCGTATGCGGCTTTGAAATCGATAAATAGGTGGTGGGTATCGATTTGGACTTCTTGGGTTTTTTCCAGGATCTGCCGAAGTGTGAAAATTTGATCGATTGTGGACTTTCCTGGCCTAAAACCACACTGATAAGGGCCGAACAGGTTGTTGGTAAACGTTTCAGGCGTTCACATATTACGGAAGATAGGATCTTGTAGGCGATGTTGAGGAGACTTATGCCTCTGTAGTTGGCGCAGTTCAGAGGGTCTCCTTTTTTGCGGATCAGGCAAACGATGGTGAGGTTCCATTCTTCAGGCATACTTTCATCCGACCAGATTTGGCTTATAAGTTGGTGGATGTTACTTACCAAGTCATCTCCGCCAGCTTTATACAGCTCAGCGGGAAGGCCGTTATTTCCGGTGGCCTTATTAAGCTTGAGTTAAGATATTGCTATCCTCACCTCACTTAGGTCGGGTTGTTGGCAGTTTTCGCTGTCGTTGCCAATATTAAATGGTTCGTTCAGCCTGACAGCGAAATGTTGTTCGTCATCGCCTTTTAACAGTCTGCAGAAGTGGTTCTTCCATATCCTCAGCATCGACTGTGTCTCAACTACGATATTTCCTTGTTCATCTCGACAGGATTCTGTTCGAGCCTTGTATCCTTGGCTTTGACGTTTTACACTTTGGAAAAACTTGCGAACATCGTTCCTGGAGTGGCACCTCTCTATATCCTCGATCGCGCGCTTTTCTTGCTCTTTTTTCTTCTTGCTGAAAAGCCGATGTTCTTCCCTTCTTCTTTGCCTATAGAGCTCAATGGCAGCTCTCGTCTTCACATGCAGCTTAGCCTTGTAGGCCTCGTTCTTGGCTGCGAGCATCTGTCGGCATTCCTCATCAAACCAGGGGTTTCTTAGATGCTGATAGTATAGTGTGAATCGAGGGGTTAAGGGATACGCCTTGCGCGAAGGTCTTAGCGGTCTCTTGCGATTGCAGTCTTCCAACATTAAATTTTTTCACAGTATTTCTGGTTTGTTGTGGCGTGGTGGATATCCGCATCCTTACCTTGGCTACAACAAGGTAGTGATCCGAGTCGATGTTAGCTCCTCGGAATGTTCGGACATCCAAAATACTGGATTTCGTGCCTCTTATCTATCGCAATGTGATCAATTTGGTTGGCGTTCGTTGATCTGGAGACCGCCATGTTCCCTTATGGATATCGAGGTGAGGAAACCGTGTGCTGGCTATAGTGGCATTTCGTTCCGTAGCGAAATCAATTAGCCTAAGTCCGTTACCAGACGTGTTGTCGTATAGGCTTTGTTTTCCGACAATACTTCTAAAGATGTCTTCTCTTCCTACCTTTGCGTTAAAATCTCCCAGCACGATTTTAACATCGTACTTCGGTAGTCGCTCATAGGTTTTGTCTAGGAGCTCGTAGAAGCAGTCCTTAGCTATATCATCTTTTTCTTCCGTCGGAGCATGAGCGCATATAAGGCTTATGTTGGCAAATTAGGCCTTGATGCGGATTGTTAGAATGCGTTCGCTATTGTCTTGGAAACATAAGACTTCTTGCCTAATTCTGGCACTTATAACAAATCCGCATCGTTGTTTCTGCTCACTATAATTGTAGATGTCACTCTTTTGCCCGGCCCATCCCATCGTATTTCCTGGATGGCAGTAATGTCTGCTTTGTAGCAGTTTAGGGCTTCCGCTAGTTGTTCGACTGCACCTCTCCTGTTTAATGTTCTCACATTCCAGGTGCAGATACGAACGTCGTTGTCCTTTTTTCGACTAAGGGTCGTCAACAGTAATATCAGTCCTTTCCGAGGCTATTAGGTGCTTCGTAACAATGTTTTTTTTTCCATGGGTGGGTAGTTAACCCAAAGCACAACCTCCAACCTGGAGGGCCAGTTCCAATTTATTAGATACCCCTAGGACATGGGGCCATCAGTATCCACTACGGGATTGAGCTCTGCCTTTGACCTTTCGGTTCATTCGCCACCATCTCTGTTCAAGGGGCCTGACTTACCCTTCCTAGATAACCTGTTGTCCGAATATGTCGAAGCAGCTTATTTAGATTCGCCTGGTATGGCAGACCGGGTATTCATTCCGCGCCATTCTGACCAGGCTAATCATAGTGTTGCTGTTTTACTTCTTGCTATCAACTCTCGCACTTATCGTTTAGCAAGTCAAATCCGGTTGGAGAAGACCAGAACTCGATGGTTACCACTTGGAGGTAAAAATAAGCACATTTGACGTGTAGTCAGAGTTGCAACCACTGGGCATTGCCAAGTTACAGCCAATCAGAGTCTACCCTCGTTCTACAACACCCAACCATTTGTCATTTGCGACACATCACATTGTTTACCATTGCTATCCTGAAAACTTGGATTTCGTTTGTGGTTCTTCTATACAATGACCATCTGCCATCTGTTTTTCCGCCTTCCACGAGTATGTTAACACAAAATTCAACGCTATTGAGTCATTAAAGTTTCATGAGTTCAAGACTCATAAATTTTATTTAGCCATTAATGTCTGCTACCTCAACGAAGCCAGAGCGGACCACAAATTATTTTAAATGAAAATTAATTCACAACAAAGATGTGATTTATTTTTTTTTGTAATTTATAACCGCCTTTACTTTGAATTAACCGGAAAATACCTTAAACGAAGTTCATAACAAATGAGTGCACTGCTGCACTCACAAAGAGCTCTTGAAGTAAACAAAATTCAATGGAGCAATCTACCATGTAATACGAGGAATTCAACTGACTTCCTCATGAAAGCATGCATCTGGTACATGAAAAAAATGTGAAATTCCTTTATGAAGCAAATTTCCTCTCATTACTTTTCGAATTAAATTCTTGGGGTAGGAAAAAGGATGTTACGTACACGCCACATCCTTGTATTAAATTTCTTGTTTTTGGTTTGCAGACATCCTCTTAGACTACCGCAACTCTTGTTTTTGCGCATCATTATGTGGATTTCAGAGTTTTAATATCTTTACCAGCGCTTATCCTTAGGAACAAATTGCACTTTTACAAACACCACATTTTCCAAGAAGCTTCCACCCATTTCCTGGTACATAAACATAGGACTGAAGGGAACAAATGACGTTGGAATAATACCGCTGCTCAGCTCCTTAAGCCCCATTAGTCTGCCATTAATAGCTGAGGAATATTCTGTAAATAAACCGGTTCCAGTTAGGTCATAATTTACCTAAGGAGAATTTTGCAATCTATCTTGACCTCATCATTACAATGTCCTTACATAAATTATCGACGTAGATACATTTTCTTAATGGATCGGAATTTCATCGCATAACATGAGTGATGCCTCCGCTAATGTGAATGGCGAAGGCGATAAGATTGTGGGTAAGTCAATTAAAGTGGCATTAATCCATTATATGCCCCTTGACGCGAAGGGTGACAGCTTGATTTAATAAACAATACAATTATATTCAATTGACCTTTTATTGGGCACTGAAGTGTGTATCGAGCTATCTCAGAATGTTGATGGAATCTGTGTCCTTTTTCGACTTAATAGAGCATGTCAATTATGGTCTGGTGCGTGATGATCATAATTGATTGATTATTATTGCTACAACGATATGAATTTGTGATGAACCTTATAGTTTTTATATCAAATTGGTTTATTGATTTTGAGAAATAGAACTTACTTCTGAAGTGTTTTATATTGTAAAAGGAAGAGCTACCTATTATCTCTTTATTACCAACCAGCTGAAAAACGCAGTAAAGAAAGACATGCTAGTAGAAACTTACCTCAACCAATTTTAACTGAGGATCTTATAGCAGCAAACTTAAACCTGGGCCTATCTGAAAGGTCTAAGATAATTTCTGAACTGTAGCGCCTCTTAAATAGGAATATTACTCCAGATATCCTACTACTAATCACGTATAGTGTAAGCTGACATTCTGTTCTAATTTCGAAGTATGTATGATAAACTCCGGTGGTCAAATGGTTCAATTATATGGAAACTTGAGTTATCACATAGCGTCTGCCTACCAACTCCTACTCTCACCCTTCTCTTGGCGACCGCTGAGCCTAGTACGTTGACTGCAGATAGGTTTACAATCCCTGTGAAAAGTCTTAGCACCATGCCATCAGATAAGATCGGGGCGAGGAAGATGAGCCATCATCACACTTAGGCTCATAGTCATCTTCTTATACGACAGCGGAAGAATTTCCAAGACTGAATCAAAAGTGGCGATACAGTCACAGTTAGGATGGACAAAGTGAAAAACCTAAATTGATCTGCCTCGACATTTTAGGACAAAAGCGCATCTAGAAATCTAGAAAGGGTTAGTCATGCCCCTTGAACAGAGATGGTGGTGGATGAGCCGAAAGGCCAATAGCGGCGCTCGATCCTAGGGGTATCTAATAAACTGGAACTAGCCTTCCTGGTTGGAGGTTGTGCTTTGGGTTAACTACCCACCCATGGAAAAAACCATTGTTACGAAGCAACCAATAGCCTCGGAAAGGACTGATATTATTGTTGACAACCCTGCTAAACGAAAAAAGGACTACGACGTTCGTATCTGCACCTGGAATGTGAGAACATTAAACAGGAGAGGTGCAGTCGAACAACTAGCGGAAGCCCTAAACTGCTATACAGCAGAAATTACTGTCATCCAGAAAATACGGGAACGAAATGAAACTATGTAAAACGTCAAAGCCAATGATACAAGGCTCGAATCTGTCGAGATGAACAAGGAAATATCGTAGTTGAGATACAGTCGATGCTGAGGATATGGAAGAACCACTTCTGCAGACTTTTAAACGGCGATGACGAACAACATTCCGCTGTCAACCAGAACGAACCATTTAATATTGTCAACGACAGCGAAAACTGCCAACCACCCGTCCTAAGTGAAGTGAGGATAGCAATATCTAAACTCAAGCTTAATAAGGCTGCCGGAAATGACGGCCTTCCCGCTGAGCTTTATAACGCTGGCGGAGATGACTTGGTAAGTAACATCCACCAACTCATTAGCCAAATCTGGTCGGATGAAAGTATTCCTGAAGATTGGAACCTCAGCATCGTTTGCCCGATCCACAAAAAAGGAAATGCGCCAACTACAGAGGCATAAGTCTCCTCAGCATCGCCTACAGGATCCTATCTGCCGTAATATGTGAACGCCTGAAACCGTTCACCAACAACCTGATCGGCCCTCATCAGTGTGGTTTTAGGCCAGGAAAGTCCACAACCAAGCAAATTTTCACACTTCGGCAGATCCTGGAAAAAAACCCAAGAAGTACAAATCGATACCCACCATCTATTTATCGATTTCGAAGCCGCATACGAAAGCATTTATAGAGACGAACTATACAGAGTCATGTCTAGTTTTGGTATACCGCCCAAACTCGTCCGTTTGTGTAGGATTACGATGGAGAATTCTCGCTTCACCATCAGGGTCGCAAATGTCTTCACCGATACATTCGATACCAAAAAAGGATTTAGGCAAGGTGATGCTCTGTCATGTGACTTTTTCAATTTGATTCTTGAGAGGATTGTGCAAAACTCCCGAGCCAACACCAGAGGCACAATTTTCCAAAAATCGGTGCAACTACTAGCATACGTCGACGATATTGACATCATTGGTAGGACTAAACGTGATGTCATAGCCACGTTTGCTACTATTAAGAAGGAAGCGGCAAAAATGGGTTTAGCAGTAAATGAGGGTAAGACAAAGTATATGCTGTCAACACGAAAGGACACACAACATCGAAGAATTGGACAGAACGTCACCATTGACAGATATAACTTTGAGGTAGAACGTGACTTTGTCTACCTCTGCTCCGCTATTAACTCTGACAACCAAATCTCTGACGTCAGAAATCAAACGAAGAATTACTCTTGCCAATCGCTGTTTCTTCGGGCTAAGAAGATTATTTAGTAGTAAAGCCCTCACTCGAATTATTAAGGAGATCCTATATAAGACCCTGATCATCCCAGTCCTGCTCTATGGCGCTGAAGCATGGACCGTATCAAAAGCGGATGAAGAAATCATTGGCCGATTCGAGAGAAAATTCTTCGAAAAATCTTCGGCCCCGTTTGCTATGGAGACGAAGATTCAACGACGAACTATACGAGCTGTACAGCGACATACACCTAGTCAAAAAACTCTGCATTGAACTTTTAAGATGGCTAGGACATGTAGAACGAATGGACACCTATACTCCCGCTTGCAGAGTCTTCGATTCCCGCCAGACGTCGGACGCCTTAGAGGAAGACCTCGCCTTAAGTGGCGCGCACAAGTAGAAACCGACGTCAACCAACTTGGAGTGCGCAACTGGAGGCAGTTAGCTAAGGACCGGGCTAATTGGAGATGCATGTTGGTTGAGGCCCAGGTTCATCCCGGACTGTAGTGCCACTTAAGTAACAAATCCGCATTCAAATATTCGCTGTTTCTGCTCACTATAACACGGTCCATAGTAGATGTCACAGTTTTTCATTCTCAGTGTCTGGTATTAGACTTACCAGACACTGTCATGTTATTGGTGATATGCAAATTTTCCCCCATCGTTAGATCAACTACAAGTCAGGGCTTATTTTAGCTTTTTAGCCCAATATATTGTGTCTCAGATTTGTATTGCCACCCCCTGACTCAAAATGCTTTTAAAGGATTTTTATCTGTTGCTCTCTTTCTACAGGGTCATTTTTTAAGAGTTAAGTTTTTCAGGTTGGCAGCACTGGTTTGTAATGGCTTCCAAACGTCATCTGTCAAAGTGAACATTTTTCAGTATACTCTGCCATTTAATCATGAAAAGACTTACAAATGAGAAACGATTGCAAATTATTGAAATTTATTATCAAAATTCGTGATCTGTGAAAAATGTGCACCGTTTGTTTCGACCATATTATGGTCGTCATAATCGACCTGGTGAATCAACAATTCGTGCAATTTGTTGGACATTAAACCATCGACTCGCATTCATACAGTGCGTACCGAAGAGAATTTTTCAGGTGTAGCGTCCAATGTTAATGAAGATCGTGAAATTTCAATTCGTCGCCGTTCTCAGCAATTTGGCATGTGGTACTCAACCACATGGAAAATTTTACTACTAAGGAGATCCTATATAAGACCCTGATCATCCCAGTCCTGCTATACGGCGCTGAAGCATGAACCGTATCAAAAGCGGATGAAGAAATCTTTGTTAGATTCGAGAGGAAAATTCTTCGAAAAATCTTCAGTCCCGTTTGCGTTGACGGGCTATGGAGACGAAGATTCAACCAAGAACTATACGAGCTGTACAGCGACATGCCCCTGGTAAAAAAAACTCCGCATTGGACGTTTAAGATGGCTAGGACATGTAGAACGAATGGACACCAATACTCCGGCTCGCAGAGTCTTCGATTCCCAGCCAGACGTCGGACGCAGTAGAGGAAGACCTCGCCTTAAGTGGCGCGAACAAGTGGAAACCGACCTCAACCAACTTGGAGTGCGCAACTGGAGGCAGTTAGCTAAGGACCGGGATAATTGGAGAGGCATGTTGGTTGAGGCCCAGGTTCATTCCGGACTGTAGCGCCACTTAAGTAAGTAAGTAAGATTTTGGGTTTGAAAGCCTATAAAATTCAACTTGTGCAAGAATTGAAGCCGAATGACCTACCACAACTTCTAATTTTTTGTGAATGGGCCTTTGCTTCATGAAAATCAGCTGTTTTATCGAAAAATTCTGTTTAGCGATGAGGCTCATTTCTGGCTCAACGGTTACGTAAATAAGCAAAACTGTCGCATCTGGAGTGATGAACAGCCAAATGCCATACAAGAATTACCGATGCATCCCGAAAAAACGACAGATTGGTGTGGTTTATGGGCTGGTGGCATCATCGGTCCATTCTTCTTCAAAGACGACTTTGGAAGAAACGTTACCGTCAACGGCGAACGATATCGAGCCATGATACGCGACTTTTTTTTGCCCCAGTTAGCTGAGTTGAACTTGGTTGACATGTGGTTTTATCAGGACGGTGCCACATGCCACACATCTCGTGAAACAATGGAAATGTTGAAGAATGAATTTGGTGAGCAGCTTATCTCTCAAAATGGCCCTGTGAGTTGGCCGCCAAGATCATGCGATTTACCGCCTCTTGATTATTTCTTGTGGGGTTATGTAAAGTCGTTAGTCTATGTGAACAAGTCAAATACGATTGAAACCTTACATGATAACATAACACGCGTAATTCGTGGAATACAGGCCGAAATGCTCGAAAAAGTGACGCAAAGTTGGACCTTCCGAATGGACCATTTGAAACGGAACCGCGGACAACCTTTACATGAAGATGTCCTAAAAACGTAAATGGCAAAGGCCTATTTATCGATTACAATAATTTTTTTGAAAAAGCTACGCTTAAAAATCACCCGTTATTATGGGAACGTCCTTTGAGTCTGATAAATAGCCATATGCATCCAGAAACAAGAATGTCTCCGTAGGAAGAAATCCAGTTTCGAATGCATTTCTGAATATAAAACATATAGCTAATTTTTTACGACATCCCCTGAACGTGCAAATTGATTCCTCCCGAGGTCGAAGTATACCACAAATATTTAGTAGGTTTTTTTTCGATACGTGGTATCGATAAATTTTTGTGCACTTAATTATTCTGTAATTCTGCGGTTTTTTCAGTTGCGTCTTAAACTCTAACAGTATATGGTTTCGCATTTCCCATAATTAACCTGAACTACCAATCCGAGAAGAAAATTTGAAATTTGTCACATTTGCGTTGAAACTTTGATTTTTGAGCTAAAAAAATGGATTTCGGTCAAAAGTTAAAGTTTTTTTTTTTTTGTTGGTGGAAATCTTAAAAAGACACTTGATTGTTCTCGGTATCAAGTAGTGTGGGATTTTACTAGAGATGTAACGGATAGTGATTTTGCAAAATACCGGATACCGGATATTCGGCATACACTTTGGCCGGATAGCCGAATATCCGGCGGCCGAATATTATATATACTTTCGAGAGCAGTATACATTCATAGCGATGCATTCTAGTTCAAACAAGTTGTAACTTGTTTGGCTCCGTTATTTGTTTGTACGGCTCGTGTGTTGAATATGGAGAGTGCTACGGAAAATCAGTAGAACACACAGTTGGCATAAATTACTGGTCGAAATAAGACACTTTTTGATTGTACGTTTGCGAGACTTTTGTGTTATTTACATTTTTGTATTCCTTGTTTATTACGTAAGTTATTAATAATGAATAAATATTACGATAGGTACTGGTACATACTTATTCAACTTTCCTGTAGGAAATAAAGTGAAATGGAACCGCTGAGCAAAAGATCCCCAATTTGGAATCATTTTGAAATCTGTGAGAATGACTGTAAGTTTGCTGTATGTTTGCTGTGCAAGTCGAAGATTTCTCGTGGCGGAACAGGAAAAAAAGCCGGTACGACAGCTATGAAAAATCACATTAAATTCAAACATGCGGAGAAGCTTTCTGAAATCGATGCCAATCCGTCTACAAGTGCATCATTTCTGTCACAAAAAAAGGAGCAGAAACAATTAACTTTCGCAGAAACTTTGGAAAAAAAATGCTTTGGGACATTAACGATTCAAAATCGAAAGAATACCACTATTTGATCGCGGAAATGATTGCTTTGGACAATGAACCACGATCTATTGTGGAACGAGTTGGTTTTAAGAGGCTTATGGAGAAAGCACTGCCTCGTTATAAAATTCCTTGCCGAAATTATATTGCTGACAAAATTATTCCTGACATATATGATCGAATATATTCTAAAATTGATGAATGTATCTCAAAAGCTACTGCAATTTCGGTGACATCAGACATGTGGACCTGTTTGCACAGCAATAACAGTTTCTTGAGTTTCTCAGCTCATTGGTTGTCCTTTGAATTTAAACTGGAACATGCCATACTGGCAATGAAACCCTTTGCAGGATCTCACACAGGGGAAAACATTGCAAAAGAACTGAATGCAATCGCGACTCGCTGGAATATTCCCCAATACAAAATACATTTGCTTATTCATGATAGCGGGGCCAACATGGTAAAAGGTGTAAGAGTCGCCGGGTATGATTCTGCCAGATGTTTTATTCATTCGCTTCAACTGGCAGTGAATGAATCGTTGAAGTCTCACCCTGAAGCATTGAAGATGATTTCTGCTGCAAGACGAATTGTTACGCACTTTAATCATTCGAGCTTGGCTCAAGAAAAACTGACTATGATACAAAAAGAATTGAATTTACCACAACATCGACTAGTCCAAGACATCTGTACACGTTGGAATTCAACGTATTACTTGCTGGAGCGATTGTTAGAACAGAAACGAGCCATTTCTCTGTATATAACTGACCACGACACAGTAAACAATTTGACACCCTACCAGTGGGACATAATGGAACAGTGCATAAGACTGCTCAAACCTTTAGAAGAAATAACAAAAATAACCAGTTCTGGGCTTTCATGTATCTCGGAAGTTATACCAAATGTTACCACATTAATAAGGTACATACAAAAAGAAGAAACGGTACGAAGAACACCTAATTTATTGAGCATAAGGACATCATTAGCTACTGACTTAAAAAATCGTTTCGACCTTGATGAAAAACCAAACTACCTAGTAGCAACTCTACTGGACCCGAGATTCAAGGCAAGTTTCTTAGGACCGATTCAAATCGAGAGAGCCCGCCAGAAAATTCTGTTGCAAGTTTTGCAGATGAGCTGCGACGACGATTCCACTGAAAGTGAAGGGGATTCTCCACCCAGCAAGAAAAAAAATGAAAGCGAAGTTAATAATATAACTGGCGATACGCATGCAGCATTTTGGGACTGTTTCGATGAAGTGGCGAATGATAAAAAAATATGAGGTTTCCGAAAAAAATGATACTGCGACTGAGCTTGAACTTTTTTTAAAAACAGTTCGGACTGACCGGAATATCGACTACTGTTAATAAAAAAAAAACTTTCAATCGACTTCTTGTGTTTATGTTTTATTTTAACTATCCGGTATTCGCCGAATACATACTCTCTATCCGGCAATCCGGCCAGATAGAAAAAAAGTTGCCGGATAGCCGGATAACGGATACTAACCGGATATCCGTTACATCTCTAGATTTTACCGCACAAAAACCACCCGAAAATCAGTACCAATCTATGAAAGATCGTTGACAGGTTTTATTTTCTTATTTTTTTTTTATCGCTTTGGGGAAGATTTACAAATGTAATATTTTCCCATATAATTAGGCCATAAGCTCATGAGGCTTGGTTCTTCTTAATCTCCTTATGTTGTTTCGTACATTTAGGACTCTCTCCAGCTCGGAGTTTTCATGATTTTGTAGACGCTGATTGTGTGATATAGCGTGTTTTTTAATTTCTTCTGTAACCATGTTGATTTGTAGATCATGGTGCAAATCGCTATTTCTAATATACCAAGGGGCATGTACTATTCCACGAAGGACTATGTTTTGGAATTTTTGTATGGTTTCTGTATTTGTTTTCTTAGTACAGGATGCCATACGTCCAAACATGAGTTTATTCTGAATGGAAAAGTCTGTGTTTCTTCCCAGTAACCAGTACATTTTTCTATATTTAAGGTTCAGTTCTTCTCTTTTCTTTTTGATGTGCTCTTTCCACTTTAACTTCGCGTCCAAATTCATTCCAAGGTACTTAGTCATATTTGCGTAAGGTACAGCTTGGTGGTCAATGAATAAGGGAACATTGTTAATCTTCTTATTAGTGAAGTTTATATGAGTGGATTTTGTCTCATTGAGTTTGATACGCCATTGTTCCGTCCAATTTTGAACTTTATTGACTGCATTCTGCAGTTTTTCTGTTGCTTTCAGAACGTTATTTTCAGGCACCAGTATCTATTGCTGTATCATCGGCAAAGGTAGCCATGAAAGCATTGTTATCCACTGGAATATCCCTAGTATATAAGAGATACAGGGTTGGTCCTAGGACACTTCCTTGCGGAACACCTGCTTCGACTTTCTTAAGTTCTGAATATTCTTGTTCATATCTAACCCTAAAGAGTCGGTCTGAAATATATGATTTTAGTATTTCATAATACTGTCTTGGTAAATCCCTATGCAATTTATACTCAAGTCCCTCATGCCAAACCTTGTCAAAGGCTTGAGCACCATCTAGAAATAGAGCCTTTTCTATAACATCCGTAATACGATGCACTTGGTCAATCGTGGAATGTTTATTCCTGAATCCAAACTGGTGATTCGGAATGAGTCTTCTTTCATCTATAATTTTGCTAAGTCTTTTCAGTAGCAATTTTTCGAAAACTTTTGCCAGAATTGGTATAATCGATATTGGTCTGTAAGATGAAACTTCAGTTGGAGGTTTTCCTATTTTAGGTATTACAATGACTTCAGCAATTTTCCAGTGATGCGGCACATATCGGTGCTTTAGACTTGCATTTATAATAAATTGAAATTTTTGAAAAGCTATTGGTGGCAATTCATTCAAAACCTGAGCAGTTATTAAATCGTACCCTGGTGCTTTTTTGTTCGACAATTTATGTTGAAATACGCTTTTTACTTCATTGAGTGTGACAATATGAATTTCGCATTCGTCGTTTCTATCAATGAATTGTATTTCTTCAGTTAGAGCACTTGATGGGAACGGCTTAAAAACCCTCGAAAGGTGTTCTGCGAAGAGATCAGCCTTCTGTTTCGGGTTTCCGATCCATTTTCCGTCTTGTGATTTTAATGGTGCGTTCTGTAACTGCGGTCTTTTCAGGTATTTAGATGCTTTCCATAAGGAGTATTCGGTAGACGCATCCGGCGTTGGATTTTGTAGTATTTTATTTTAAATTTTAAAGTAATTCGAAAAAAAAACGCTCGATACTTCATATACTTCAGTAATATTAATATAAACATTTCGTCATTAGATCATTATAACCTTTTAGGGTCGTTTTCCAATAAAAAAAAAAAACATAAAATCAAAACATTGATCCCGATTTGTTTTTTATTGTTTCCGTGAAAATTTTCAACCTCCCCTATGATTTTCACTAAAACAACATCCAAATATGATTTCTTAGACGAATAATGTTCCATTCAAGTTAAACCGATGTATCCCCTAGGCACTTCTTGTGCAATTAAATTTCGAACAACTCATCTGTGACCACTTAATTACAAACTCACTCAAGGAGCAAACTGAAGGAAATTGATTTTGCTAAAAAGGAATTTCTTCCAAATTGACTTCAAACAGTATTGGATGCTTATGAAAAGATTGTTTTCAATTAGTTTCGTTCACTCCCAGATATATTAGATAGATAGATAGTGCACGTAGTGCATAAGAACGCTTTCAATACCTCACAAGTGAACTCTTTCCCAAGGCAATAAATCTTTTCCATTTGAAACTTTTAGAAGACGCCAACTTCCAGCTTTAATAAATCGGTACAGAAACCGCCTGCTGGTGGTCGGTTATGAAAGATGCCATGCCATAGCTTATGAAAATATTAGGTCAAGAGGTTTAACTTTCCTAGAAAGGATAATTTTTATGGATTGAAAAAGAAAGAAATTGAAAAGGACACTCTAAATAGATATTTCAAGCAAAAACCAACACACATACTTACTTCCACCAGACCATATTCTTTTCAAACATCAACTGCAAGGATCAACCCAATTCATCACCTTTTGCAAAAAAAGGTTTGACACAGTTTTTGCTCGACTTGAAATCATGGAGCTAACTCCGGTTCACGTCTATTAATGTCCCACAGTGGAGTTGAATGTGACAAGTGTACGACTTGTGTTTCACAAATCTCTATAACAAATGGAATGTGACCGAAATAAATGGGTATCACAAGGATTTGAAGAAAGGTACAATTTCCAGCATTTGTCATGCGACGGAATAACATAAATTCTATTTTCCCAGGTGGTGACGCTAGAGAGATGTCGTCACAGCACAGCCCAAGTGTAGAACACATATTTGGGGGAAGGAAAATGCTTTGCAAGGATTCATTTATTTGGAGTACATAGTTGGAATGTAGTCATGGTGTAATTATTGTAGAGTGGGTTCATCAATTTCAATATCGCCCTTTTTGGACATATTAAAGAGAGTTGAAGGGTAGAGTCTGGTAAGGCATTGTAAATCAAGATTACACACCGAGTGATGGCAATGCCCATTGTAACTACGCATCAATTGTGAGTGAATGAATTGCTTCTATTGTATCTCCTTGTGTTAAATACCGGATAATGCTCCCCAATGGAGTTTGAAGGTTATTCCAAAGTATTTTTTTCTGAATTTTAGTTTAACAAAGCTTTAGCTTAATATAGCTAAAAACTACCGAGATATAAGTCTCCTCAACATACCCTACAAGATCCTATCTGCCGTAATATGTGAACGCCTGAAAACGTTTACCAACAACCTGATCGGCCCTTATCAGTGTGGTTTTAGGCCAGGAAAGTCCACAACCGATCCTGGAAAAAACCCAAGAAGTCCAAATCGATACCCACCAACTATTTATCGATTTCAAAGTCGCATACGACAGCATTTATAGAGACGAACTATACAGAGCCATGTCTAGTTTTGGTATACCGCCCAAACTCGTCCGTTTGTGTAGGAGAATTCTCGCTGCACCATCACGGTCGGAAACGACCTCACCGACACATTCGATACCAAAAAAGGATTTAGGCAAGGCGATGCGACTTCTTCAATTTGATTCTTGAGAGGATTGTGCAAAACTCCCAAGCCAACACTAGAGGCACAATTTTCCAAAAATATGTGCAACTACTTGCATACATCGACGATATTGACATCATTGGTAGGACTAAACGTGATGTCATAGCCGGAAACTAGTTTGGGCGGTATATCAAAACTAGACATGGCTCTGTATAGTTCGTCTCTATAAATGCTGTCGTATGCGGCTTTGAAATCGATAAATAGGTGGTGGGTATCGATTTGGACTTCTTGGGTTTTTTCGAGGATCTGCCGAAGTGTGAAAATTTTATCGGTCGTGGACTTTCCTGGCCTAAAGCCACACTGATAAGGGCCGATCAGGTTATTGGTAAACGGTTTCAGGCGTTCAAATATGACGGCAGATAGGATCTTCTAGGGGATTTTGAGGAGACTAATGACTCTGTAGTTGGCGAAGTTCAGAGGGTCTCCTTTTTTTTTGGATCGGGCAAACGATGCTGAGGTTCCATTCTTCAGGCATACTTTCATCCGACCAGATTTGGCTTATGGTTCGTTCTGCCTGACAGCGGAATGTTGTTCGTCATCGCCGTTTAACAGTCTGCAGAAGTGGTTCTTCCGTATCCTCAGCATCGACTGTGTCTCAACTACGATATTTCCTTGTTCATTTCGACAGGATTCTGTTCGAGCCTTGTATCCTTGGCTTTGACTTTTTACACTTTGGTGAATCTTGCGAACATCGTTCCTGGAGTGGCACCTCTCTATATCCTCGATCACGCGCTTTTCTTGCTCTTTTTTCTTCTATCTGAAAAGCCGGTGTTCTTCCCTTCTTCTTTGCCTATAGAGCTCAATGGCAGATCTCCTCTTCACGTGCAGCTTAGGCCTCCTTCTTGGCTGCGAGCATCTGTCGGCATTCCTCATCAAACCAGGGTTTCTTGCTTGTGGCCGCGAGAAACCTAGCACATCAGTTGGAGCTGATGTAATGGCTTGTTGGCATCGTTGCCATTGTTCTTCTAAATGAGATGCTGGTGGTATGGTGTGAATCGAGGGGTTAAGGGATACGCGTTGCGCGAAGGTCTTAGCGGTCTCTGGCGATTGGCACATTAAATTTTTTCACAGTATTTCTGGTTTGTTGTGGCGTGGTGGATATCCGCATCCTTACCTTGGCTACAACAAGGTAGTGGTCCGAGTAGATGTTAGCCCCTCGGAATGTTCGGACATCCAAAATACTGGATGCGTGTCTCTTGTCTCAATGTGATTAATTTGGTTGACTGTTCGTTGATCTGGAGACCGCCATGTCCCCGTATGGATATCGAGGTGAGGAAACCGTGTGCTGGCTATAGTGGCATTTCTTTCCGTAGCGAAGTCAATTAGCCTAAGTCCGTTACCAGACGTGTTGTCCTGTAGGCTATATTTTCCGACAATACTGCTAAAGATGTCTTCTCTTCCTTTCTTTGCGTTAAAATCTCCCAGCTCATAGGTTTTGTCGAGGAGCCCGTAGAAGCAATCCTTAGTTGTATCATCTTCTTCCTCCGTCGGAGCATGATCGCATGTAAGGCTTATGTTGGCGAATTTGGCCTTGATGCGGATTGTTACTATGCGTTCGCTAATGTCTTGGAAACATAAGACTTCTTGCCTAAGTCTGGCACTTATAACAAATCCGCATCCGAATAGTCGCTGTTTCTGCTCACTATAACACGGTCCGTAGTATATGTCACAGTTTTTCATCCTCTTTTTGCCCTGCCCATCCCATCGTATTTCCTGGATGGCAGTAATGTCTGCTTTGTAGCAGTTTAGGGCTTCCGCTAGTTGTTCGCCTGCACCTCTCCTTTTTAATGTTCTCACATTCCAGGTGCAGATACGAACGTCGTTCTCCTTTTTTCGTTTAGCAGGGTAGTCAATAGTAATACCAGTCCTTTCCGAGGCTATTAGTTGCTTCGTAACAATATTTTTTCTGTGGGTGGGTAGTTAACCCAAAGCACAACCGCCAACCTGGAGGGCCAGTTCAAATTTATTAGATACCCCTAGGACATGGGGCCATCAGTATCCACTACGGGATTGAGCGCTGCCGTTGACCTTTCGGTTCACCCGCCACCATCTCTGTTCAAGGGTCTTGACTTACCCTTGAAATTCCTAGATAACCTGTTTATATATCGAATATATCGATGCAGCTCATCTATGTTCGCCTGGAATGGCAAACCATGTATTCATCCTGCGCCATTCTGACCAGGTTGATTATAGTGCTGCTGTTTTACGTCTTGTTATCAACACTCGCAGTTATCGTTTAGCAAGTCAAATCCGGTTGAATGAGACCAGTACCCGATGGTTACCCTTTGGAGGTAAAAAATAAGCACATTTGATGTGTAGTCAGAGTTGCAACCAAGTTAAAGCCAATCAGAGTCTACCCTCGTATCCATCACTTGCTCATAAAGTAAATTCAAGCCATCACTTATGAATGTGTGATTATAGTTCATAAATATATGATTATAGGTCGTTCTTGATCAATGGACAATTTATCTAACCAAATGGAAATAATTGTGCAGACGTAATGTGCCGTAAAATGAATTCTCTACCATACGTCATATTCAGTTTGAGTACTTGTACACGGTACAGTCTGTAGAAGGGTGCGGGTCAGTATCCTTTTGCAATTCATATCTCATTTAGGACGAAATAAAATTTATTCAATCATAATAATATTATGGTTCATTCCAGCCAAATATCTTCGAAATCAAAGGTCTGCTCTTCACATTTATGATATCAACGAATTATTCTTTCGAGTTTTTAAATTGAAATTGTACTGCAGCACGAAACTGTTCCCAGAGTGGCAACCAATTATCGAAGCTTCCATTTAAGCACTTCAAGGGAAAAGAGAATCCTGCAGATCTACTTACAAGAGGAGTGTCTGGTTCAGTTCTTATATAGTCTACCTTATGGGGTTGGGCAAAATCCTCATCTTTCAGTCCTTCTCGCGGGCGCCCACCTGAAAATGACTAATCAGCATGCCTGTTTACTGTCAGCCAAGGGTCCCACTTAGATATTGACCGTGCGCTGTAACACGTTGCAACGCACGATCAATGTACAAGAGGGAACCATAAATTTGAGGTGGGAGAAAACCCGTAAACCCAAATCCAAGGTGGAACAGCATACGCCGAAGGATGCATGGCTAAAAAGGGAGTTTTAAGCCGCTAGTTTGTGAATTTCGGATACCGGGCTACCTCCGATCTTAAGATAGCCTTCCTGTGGTTAGACGGGTAGACCACGGGCGACCAATAAATCCCGCCTACTCGTGGGAAAAATAGAAGTACCAAAAGAAAAAACATAGAGAATGATGCCTCTACAAATGCATCAACAACTAGGGATGTTTTAGAACACCCTGTCGAAACCGACACGACACCTGCCAATAGGGAAGGGTCCCAAATCAGTGATTTCGAGATGATGAGCCTAGAAGAGAAATTGTCTCATCTGAGCGACTCAGCCTCGGAATCAAGTACTGTATACAGCATCAGTATACTCTCGGATGAATTGCATCCGGAATATACAGAAGCCCCAGGGACCCCAGGCAAAACGGCTCAAACTGATTCCAAGCGTATCAGGTTCACGCCAGCGGAACAGCGTCGTTTCAACAGAGCGCTGAAACAGGGTAGCAGCATAGAGCAAGCCCGCATCTTTGCAAAAACAAAAGATGATGCTCAAGAAGCCAAACGCATGAGATCTGAGGACAACACACCACCTCAGTCCGAAGCGGAACGAGCTCGCACTGGGAAAACAACCTCTGACAGAACCACCTATAGAGATATAGCGAGCTATGTCAGATTGGGTGTCGTACCAGTCGATATCGATCGCAATCCTCTCACAAATGAACAAATGGTTCAGATACAAGAGAGGATTATGGACATCACGATCGAACTGCGCGACGGGGATGCAAAGCCAGCTTTCCGCGGGACAACTTTCGAAGCCGGATGGCTCTTGTTAGTATGTGCGGACATCACCACTTCAGAGTGGATGAAAACTAACTTCATCAGACTGAAGGAGAAATGCGAGTTGGAAGTAATGCTTGTGGGAGAGGAAGACTGAAAGTATTATCAGCTACATTAGGAAAGTAGAAGCGCTACTAACCTAAAAATCATCTGACGTCAAGCACAATAGATCTGTTAGATCGATGTGTATATTACTGCTTAGGCAGGTCAAAAAAAAAACCTTATATATAGGCTCATGGACCAAAGTGGCTTCAAGACGGCGATGCCTTTTGGGAGGCTATCGTTTCATGCGAGTCAACGGTTGTCTCTATCGCTCTTTTAACCGAAATACAATCTACGATAAAAATTGACGAGAATCCTGTATTACCTTACTGGAAATATAGTACCTAGAAGCGCTTGCTTTTCTGGAATCTTTGGTTAGAATTGATTAGTTCATCAGCCATCGACATGAGATGCTTACATCATACGCTGGATAGTATCTTTCAAAATCACAATGACGATGAACAGTGGACGATAATATTTCATCTTGATCTTTGAGACAGTACTGAGGCTCCAATTGTCATGCACACTTTCCTCCATATATTGCAGACAATTTGGCGTATGTTGTTTACCAGGTCATTTCGGATCACCACGGTACAGATGACCTTAGCACAATAAGATATAATTTATTATTGAAGTATTTTATGTTCTCTGACATTTTTAGGTATTATTTCAATAAGTAGTAATTTGAACTTTTACTAAGCTGACACTACAAAATGCTAGTTTTAGTGCTATTTCATATTTTTAATTTTTTTTAGGTTTTTAATATGTATCCATAGATACGCCCGTCTAGCTATCAAGCTGATGCCCACTCATCATTTTTATTGATGGATTTATTACGACCTTTCAAAATTGTCCTTTTTATGGCCTCTTTTAACATTTTACTGTCTCTTTTTACATTCCCAAGATTAATCAGGGCTATAAACTTCTTTAAACCCTGTATGTATAAAAAGTTTATTTTACATTTTAAAGACGTGTGATTTAAACGACTTGGCCAGCTGAGGTAGTAATCATATAAAGGGATGTTCAATTGTCCTAAATCGCCAGCTCTAAAAAATCAGGCATAAAATTTTAAGCTAATGACTTATTTGTCAACATAACGATGTTAATGGTTTTACGACTTGTCTCCTGAGGTGCAAAAGTTAAAAGTCCCTACCATGGGCTATTAATTTTAATAACACTAATGGGTCTATTTGAATGTCTGAGACATTAAAAGTCTCGGGCATTCATCATTAAAAAGAATAAAAAAGAAGTTAATTCTAGGTGACGTTGGAAGTCGGAAAGGCTTTTAGAGGTGGAATGAGACTTACAGGTTTTCCGACAAATAGCCCATTTAATTGTTTGCCAACACAATTGACACATGTTTTTTGAATGTGCAAGGATCGTTGGGGTGGGAAAAACATTTGGCAGATATGTTTTGGAACGCAAAATTTGAGACAACATATAAAGGGTGAACCAAAATCTCTTTTATTTATAAAAAATCAAAAACTCTTCTTTTTATAGATATATTTGAGCACAGGGAACAAAAATTGTTAAATTATTTTTGGAAATTGCCAGTCAATAATTTGTACTCAACTTGCCTACCGTCAACTTGTTACGGTAAAAATTACCGCAACAAGGCTCACTCTCTTATCCCTTAAAATCCCTTCGTTCCCTCTTTTCGTTGTGGGCGCAAAGCCGGCATTTGAAGGAAGTGGCGGGCAGCCATGGTTCCATCAGCCACTGGTCCACGACCTTCAGATCCGCTAAGGCAACCCAAAACAGGTATAACGAGTGCGACAGAGGAGTCCACTCAAAAGACGTTTGCCCAACTCTGTTCGGTGCAGCCCTAGGGAGATTAGGGAGACTCACGACAGAGCAACGCCACAAAAGTGCGACAGGAGTCCACTGTAAAACGCCGTCGTCGAAGCCCAAAGGACGTGGGAGACTCGCGACGGGCAGCATCGGACAGGAGCGGTCCGAAAAGTTCGATGGGTGAGGGAGGACGATCCCTCGTCGACCCCAACACGATGATGACGGGTGGGGGAGGACGATCCCTGGAGCCTACACCCCCAACGAATCGTTTGCGCCACCGCATTATTGGCGCAAACGCAGAAAAGTACGATGGCATGGAGTAGACGTTCTCCTATTTCACCCAACGAGGGAGCAACGGAGGAGCAGCAGAGGCGTGGGGCGGACGGCCCAAAAGACACCCCTCCAACAAAGTCGCAACACGAAAAGTTGGGTTCGATGGCTAAGAGAAGACGATCTCTTTCCCCCAATGCTGGAGCAACGGAAGAGCAACAGAGGTGTTTAGGCGGACGGCCATGTGAAAACACCTCCACGAATACACAAAACACAAAACGACACCACGGACACCAAAGACATGGGACAGTATATCCGACAGCTGTCAAAATAACAATCGTCTGTCGAAGATGACAGCGGAAGGTGTCCAAACACCAGCGACACCGAAACCAAAGGCCTAGAGCCAAACAAACAAAAAAATAATGTGAAGATGGCACCCGAAGGGAAATCTCTGGCCCCAAAACCTGCACGCGGAACCACCAACATAGTTCGCGAAAATGTTGTTTTTTTGACAGTTCATCTTTTCCTCCTTCCTCAAAGCTCACTGCTTCTGAGGAAGCGCGGTGCCCTCCTTCCTTCCTTCTGGTATTCAATCTTCTCCACCATAGTTCGGGTAGTTCGGATTTCGTATTGGTCGCGGTCAATCAGACATAGGCATCCGGGGCAAATGTTTGATTGACAGAAAATAGTTGTCCAGGATTGACACCGGGATTTTCCTATGGAAAACCGGTGTGAATGTTAAAATCCAATTGGTGTATCCAATTGGAAAGAGCAAGTGTGAGGTGTCTGGCAGCGATAGCACGCGTTGGGGAAATAACTGACGTCGATGCGTTAAAATGCGCAGTAAGTCCAGTCACGTATGAACGCGGGTATCTCAAAACTAGTAAGCGCGAACGCACTTTCCAGCCAAAGGGCAGAAAGTGTGAGAAGTCGCAGTGGGCTTACGTGTGGAGAGTACTAAGTGTGAATGTATGGGTGTGAATGGATAAACGGGATCGATTCTGGACAACGGGATCTTTAAAACAAAGAGAATCCACTTCTTGGATATCTTTCATACGTGTTAGACGTGCGTTTTTGAGTAAGCGAATTTTCGTGGAAAAAGTAGATTTGAGTTTTTCGGAAATCCTTGTGGAGAAAAATCATTTTTTTGGAAAAAAAAAGAAAAAGGATAGAAGAGGAGAAAAATATGAGGAAGGGAGTAAAGGAGAAGGACAAACAAAAAAGCAGAAAGAATAGAAGAGCGGAGGAAGGAGGGAAAATAGGAACAGAAAAGATAAGTAGAGTTTTCTTGTAAAATCGAGTAGTGCAAAATAGTGCAATTCGTTGGTTGTTCCGCGGCCGGAAAATTCCCGAGAAAAGACGGGACATGCGACCTTTTTTTTTTTTTTTAACATTTTATACAATTTCGGGATAAAATTCGTTCGGGGGCCATCTTCGTGGTCCGCCATTTTGATACTTTGGTATCAAGAGAAAAAAAATCGTCACAATAAAATTTAATTGGGCGCACCACCCCCATTTTGCAACGTGGGTAAAACATTCTGGTTTTATTACACTCCATCGGTTTCGCTTTTCATTTTATTTTCTTTCAGATTCGTCGGTTTCAGTTTGTTATATTTTTTCAGGTTTCGTAATTTTTCCGAAAATCACGTGGCGTCCAAATTTCATTGTTCACTTGGAAGTCAAAGCGCTCCAAGTTTGAACCCATCCCGCACGGTGAGCTAGCTCAGCCTCTCGTAGTTCACCTACGAGAAGTTGCAAATCTTCGGGTGAGTGATCTTTGTTTGACAGATCGCTCGCATTGGAATTTTCGCAGCAAACTTTATGGCATTAAAAATGTTCCAGAAGCACCAGCTATTCCTCCTGTGGTGGTCAAATTTGACCAATATGGGAACGTTGGAGATGTGAAGCGTTCGGGTCTTACATGTCACTGACGCTTCGGTGTCCAAGGGGTATCTAATAAATTGGTTGGGGACTGCGTTGTTAGGGTACTGCGTAAAAAAATTATCGAAGAAGTACTCCCCCAGATGAAGCTTCCATTTTAGCAAATATTATGAATTCTATACAGATGACGCATTGAGAACAAAAAAACAAAAAACGTTTTGCCGTTTATCCATATGCGGTTTGTTTTATTGATCGCATCAAGTTTGATCTGTAATTTACATGTAGCGATGGGCATACGTATCATATCTACTGACGGTAGAATATCAAGGGTTGTGCCCTGTTCTGGCAAGATCATCTGCCATGCAATTCCCGGGTATGTCTCTGTGGTCCTGAGAGACAGTCGGCATTCGTGGGATGATTTCGAATTGAACGAGATTGCTTCCAGGGATTTGAATGCCACTTGGCTGTCGCTGAAGATGCTTATATGCTTCGTGGATATTACATTCCTTTTCAGCCAGGACAAGGCTTCTTTGATTGCCATGAAAAACGCTACAATGATCCAGATTCTGTTTTAGACCCATCCGTGTAGATGTGAATTGAGTTCTTGGTTTCGATCGATTCCATCTCCCATTCGCGGCGACTGGGAATGGTTGTCCTGAAGTTATGCTCAAAACTGGGTTGGTCGGTGTTTTCTGTAATGTTAAGGTGATTCAGAATTTTTGTGTGTTCACCCTGATTGGGTGTCCTGCACAAGCTGCGGGCTGTTTGCCGTTGATATCTAGGGGCATCTAGGGCTGAGGAGGGCGTTGTACTAACAGCTCCGCTAATGCATATGCAAGCTGATCATTGAACTTTACATATAGTAGGTTGCGGTTGGAGGCTGTTTCTCAAGCCGTCCACCTGACTAAGGCACCATACAGGAGCATGAGTCTAAGAAGTTATGACCTTCTTCTTGAGCATTATGTTAGCACAGTAACCTATTTTGCCCGGAGGTTATATAAAAATTCTCATTAGTTTGTGTAAGGATTCGGCGACTGTTCTAGTAAGTGCTTAAGAACCACTCTGCTCTCAAAAACTGATGCATGAACAACGCATGTACTTTGTTAAGCAATATTTTAAAAATAATAAAGGTTTTTCGAACAAAATCATCTTCAGAGATAAAGCTCATTTTCATCTTGATGACTTGGTTAATCGTCAAAACTGTTACATTTGAGGTTTAGAAAACCCACGAGTAATTGTTGAGAAACAAATGCATTCACAGCGCGTCAATGTTTGGTTCGGGTTTTGGTCTGGAGGCATTGTCAGATCATTCTTCTTAATAAAAGAGTACGTACTTGCCAGCAAAGCCGTGGTGGCCATTTAATTAGCTTTGAAATTAAAAATCTATATTTTCTATTAAAATTAAATGTTGTGTGAATTATGGGACACCCTTAGTTTAAAGAATGCTTAAATGAAAGCACTCCTCTGCCACACTGTCAATTCGCCTACCAGAAAGGCAGATCTACAGAAGGAGTACTTCTAAGTTCAACATGACAAATAAAAAGTGCATACCAAAACAAAGAAGTAGCACTATGTGCCTTCCTTGACATTCAGGCTGTTTTTGACAAGACTGGATATGACTCCATATAAAATGCTTTGACTCATATAAGAATAGATCACCCCACCATCAAATGGATCAAAGCGATGTTGAAAGTCGGAAAATAATTGCTTCATCAGCACTGACCTCAGTATCAGTAACAGCCGTTAAAGGCTGCCCTCAGGGAGGAGTACTTTCACCCCTACTATGGTCTCTGGTTATCGATAACCTACTTCAAGACCTAAGTAATGCAGGCTTCAATATAATTGGATACGCCGATGACCTAGGCATCATAATTAGGGGCAAAGAACCAAACGAGGTTACAACACGTTTGCAAAACGCGCTTAAGATAGTCATAGACTGGTGTAGAAAAGAAAGTCTTTCTATAAACCCCAGCAAGGCTGTCATCATCCCTTTTCGAAACGGAGAAATTTAAGTCTTTCCCAAATTTCAATCAATGATACATACATTGAGTATTCCAACGAAGTAAAATATCTTGGACTGATCCTCGACAAAAAAAACTAAGCTGGAACTCCCACATAAACAACAAAATTCAAACAGCAAACAAAGCTTTCTGGGCTTGCCGAAACATGTATGGTAAAACTTGGGGAATCTCTCCAAAGACCACATAATGGATCTACACGATCATGGTCAGGCCCATTATAACATATGCTTCAATGGTATGGTGGAACATAGTCACCCAAAAAACAACTATAAATAAATTAAACAAGGTACAACGGCTTGCCTGTCTGGGCATTACCTGACCTATGCGTACCTGTCCCACAGCGGCTATAGAAGCCTTAATATATCCACGTATATATAAAAAATGGCAATTCACAGCTAAGCAAGTTTGACACACGCGGAAGAGTTAAACATTAGCGAACATCCAAAACTAATTGAACTATTATCCGAACTTCCAGAACACGACAAGATCTGTGCGGTTACAGACCGCTTACCAAAGACATGGAATGCTTCAACAAAAGATTCTCAACGGAGCTCACAACCAGAGAAGCATGGTTTAGCAATAACCCACCAAACTGCCAAAATGACCTAAAGTGGTATACGGATGGTTCTACACTGGACTCAGGGGTAGGAGCTGGCATACATGGACCAAATAGGAACATCTCAATACCTATGGGAAAAAACCCTAGTGTTGAAATACACTGAGCTCCATGCCATAAAAGAATGCGCAAACCTAATACACTTACTTACTTAAGTGGCGCTACAGTCCGGTATGAACCTGGGCCTCAACCAACATGCCTCTCCAATTAGCCCGGTCCTTAGCTAACTGCCTCCAGTTGCGCACTCCAAGTTGGTTGAGGTCGGTTTCCACTTGTGCGCGCCACTTAAGGCGAGGTCTTCCTCTACTGCGTCTGACGTCTGGCTGGGAATCGAAGACTCTGCGAGCCGGAGTATTGGTGTCCATTCGTTCTACATGTCCTAGCCATCTTAAACGTCTAATGCGGAGTTTTTTGACCAGGGGCATGTCGCTGTACAGCTCGTATAGTTCTTGGTTGAATCTTCGTCTCCATAGCCCGTCAACGCAAACGGGACCGAAGATTTTTCGAAGAATTTTCCTCTCGAATCTACCAAGGATTTCTTCATCCGCTTTTGATACGGTCCATGCTTCAGCGCCGTAGAGCAGGACTGGGATGATCAGGGTCTTATATAGGGTTTCCTTAGTAGTTCGAGTGAGGGCTTTACTACTAAATTGCCTTCTTAGCCCGAAGAAACAGCGGTTGGCAAGAGTAATTCTTCGTTTAATTTCTGACGAGATGTTGTTGTCAGAGCTAATAGCGGAGCCGAGGTAGACAAAGTCCCGTACTACCTCAAAGTTATATCTGTCAATGGTGACGTTCTGTCCAATTCGTCGATGTTGTGAGTCCTTTCGTGATGACAGCATATACTTAGTCTTACCCTCATTTACTGCTAAACCCATTTTCGCCGCTTCCTTCTCTATACTAGCAAACGTGGCTATGACATCACGTTGAGTCCTACCAATGATGTCAATATCGTCAGCGTATGCTAGTAGTTGCACCGACTTTTGGAAAATTGTGCCTCTGGTGTTGGCTTTGGAGTTTTGCACAATTCTCTCAAGAATCAGATTAAAGAAGTCACATGACAGCGCATCGCCTTGCCTAAATCCTTTTTTGGTATGGAATGTGTCGGTGAGGTCGTTTCCGACCCTGATGGAGCACCGAGAATTCTCAATCGTCATCCTACACAAACGGACGAGTTTGGGCGGTATACCAAAACTAGACATGGCTCTGTACAGTTCGTCTCTATAAATGCTGTCATATGCGGCTTTGAAATCGATGAATAGGTGGTGGGTATCGATTTGGACTTCTTGAGTTTTTTCCAGGATCTGCCGAAGTGTGAAAATTTGATCGGTTGTGGACTTTCCTGGCCTAAAACCACACTGATAAGGGCCAATCAGGTTGTTGGTAAACGGTTTCAGGCGTTCACATATTACGGCAGATTGGATCTTGTAGGCGATGTTGAGGAGACTTATGCCTCTGTAGTTGGCGCAGTTCAGAGGGTCTCCTTTTTTGTGGATCGGGCAAACGATGCTGAGGTTCCATTCTTCAGGCATGCTTTCATCCGACCAGATTTGGCTTATGAGTTGGTGGATGTTACTTACCAAGTCATCTCCGCCTGCCTTATAAAGCTCAGCGGGAAGGCCGTCATTTCCGGCAGCCTTGTTAAGCTTGAGTTTAGATATTGCTATCCTCACTTCACTCAGGTCGGGTGGTTGGCAGTTTTCGCTGTCGTTGCCAATATTGAATGGTTCGTTCTGCCTGACAGCGGAATGTCGTTCGTCATCGCCGTTTAACAGTCTGCAGAAGTGGTTCTTCCATATCCTCAGCATCGACTGTGTCTCAACTACAATATTTCCTTGTTCATCTCGACAGGATACTGTTCAAGCCTTGTATCCTTGGCTTTGACGTTTTACACTTTGGTAAAACTTGCGAACATCGTTCCTGGAGTGGCAACTCTCTATATCTTCGATCGCGCGCTTTTCTTGCTCTTCTTTCTTCTTGCTGAAAAGCCGATGTTCTTCCCTTCTTCTTTGCCTATAGAGCTCAGTGGCAGCTCTCGTCTTCACCTGCAGCTTAGCCTTGTAGGCCTCGTTCTTGGCTGCGAGCATCTGTCGGCATTCCTCATCAAACCAGGGGTTTCTTGCTGGTGGGCGCGAGAAACCTAGCACATCAGTTGCGGCTGATCTAATGGCCTGTTGGCATCGTTTCTATTGTTCTTCGACATTCGATGCTGGTGGTATGGTGTTAATCGAGAGGTTAAGGGATACGCGTTGTGCGAAGGTCTTGGCGGTCTCTTGCGATTGCAGTCTTCCGACATTAAATTTTTTCACAGTATTTCTGGATTGTTGTGGCGTGGTGGATATCCGCATTCTTACCTTGGCTGCTACAAGGTAGTGATCCGAGTCGATGTTAGCTCCTCGGAATGTTCGGACATCCAAAATACTGGATGCGTGCCTCTTATCTATCGCAATGTGATCAATTTGGTTGACTGTTCGTTTATCTGGAGACCGCCATGTCCCCTTATGGATATTATGCATATGAGGAAACCGTGTGCTGGCTATAGTGGCATTTCGATCCGTAGCGAAATCAATAAGCCTAAGTCCGTTACCAGACGTGTTGTCGTGTAGGCTATGTTTTCCAACAATACTTCTAAAGATGTCTTCTCTTCCTACCTTTGCGTAAAAATCTCCCATCACGATTTTAACATCGTACTTCGGTAGTCGCTCATAGGTTTTGTCGAGGAGCTCGTAGAAGCAATCCTTAGCTATGTGGGATTGGTAGCCTAACGAGGCAAACATACAGTAAGACAGACGACAAGAACCATAAACGATACACAGACGACAGCAGACAGTTTTACAACCGTAACACATGGTGTATAAGAAGACAAAGACGAAAACAAAGGGATACAGTACATAATAGGACCAAGACGAGAACAGCAAACATTACCACTACGAACAGTAAAACGAAGTACATGACTAACGATCACGAGAACAGCAGACAGTAACCGACAGTAGCGAAAAGTACATAACGACCGAAAAGTACATAACGACCGATGACGAGAACAAAGGGTTTGAGTACATAACAAGACAAAGACGATGATCACCCCATCCGAAAAATCCAGCAAGCAAGTTAGTCGTAGTTTGATTCTTGTACTGGCCGGTCGTGCGCATTTTAAGAAATAATAATGAAGTAGTAAAATTATTGAATTTAAATTAAACGTGTTGTGTTTCTTTTGAAAGCGATATCCTACAATTTGGGGGCTCAACGCCGGGATCTGTTTCACGCTTTAACGTAAACTGGATCGGGAAAAAGTGAAAAAATCTGAAAATTTTGACAAACAACAAGTGAATAGACACGCATTAACGTGCTACACGAGGAAGTGTAAATTCCGGTACACGTGGAAAATTTTTAAAAGACAAATAAAGGGCATAAACCTAAAAGCGGTGACTGCTGCGACGAGTGATAGTGTGTGGTGATAGTGAACAGTTGGTTATTCAAAATCAACCGGTGAAAAATCACACGAACAAACCGTGGCTATATACCACACAGACAGTGTATGTGTACAGTCAGGCAGACGAAAGTCACCGTGGTTTTTTTGCTCCAACAAGAGAAGTGCCGTGCCCAGCCAGAAGAACAAAAGAAGTGCCGTGCCCAGGCAGAAGAAGACGAAAAGTGCCGTATCCAGGCAGAACAAGAAGAGAAGAGGGGCGAAAATAAAATTTGTAAAAGGGGTAAGCGACGATCGTGCCATAGTTTTTTTTTCCTTTTTAAAATTTCAAAGCTGGTAATTTTTTTTTTGTTTTGTTGTTGTTGTGCTTGAAAAAATACTGTAAATTAAAGTAACGTAAAGATGGAAAGGGATGAAATTTTGACTTTAACAGTAGACGGACTCAAAGACAAATTGACGAGTTTAGAGTTAACAACAACGGGACTAAAAAGAACGCTACAGGACAGACTACTGACTCACTATGGGCTATCGCGGGGCGAGGATGAAAACGATGAATTTGAGGAGGCCACGAGTGGATCAGGGGCGTCACAGGCCGATGTTAGTAGGGCGCGAAATTTTACTCTTCGCGACATCGAAGATTCAATGGTGCATTTTGATGGAAGTGGGTCAATGGACATCAATCTATGGATCCAAGAATTTGAAGAAAATGCCATCGCAGTAGGATGGGATGAAATTCAAAAGTATATTTACGCGAAACAATTGCTGAGGGGTGCCGCTAAATTGTTTATTAGAAGCCAGGTGGGACTAAAGAGTTGGAAGGTGCTGAAGAAGACTCTCATCAAGGAGTTTGGGACAAGGTTGTCGTCAGCTGAGGTTCATCGTAGGCTTAGAACAAGGCAGAAGAAGTCGTCGGAGTCGTCGTTAGAATATCTGTATTCACTTTTGGAGTTGGGGAAACTCATTGCGCTCGACGACGAAAGCATAATCGAGTATTTCGTGGAGGGAATACCGGATGGCAGACACAACAAGGCTATGCTGTACCAAGCAACAACGATAGAAGAGCTAAAGGTCCAAATCAGGGCGTATGAACGGGCAAGAGGATCCATATCGCAGTCGTCAAACTCGAGGGGAAATCCGCGTCATAGTTACACACCAAGCAATAGCGCTCCAGTAGCAGCAAAAATCAAGGAGGAGAGGCCAGTTAAGTCGTGCTACCGATGTGGAGAGGCTAACCATTTAGCTAGAGAATGCCGAGCGGTATCTATCAAATGTTATCGGTGCAACCAACCAGGGCATAGGGCTCGCGAGTGTAGAGCTGAGTCGCAACCAACCCAGCGACGTGGGGAAGACCGAAGTGGGCCAACTGCAACAACAAGTGGTCGGAAAAACTCATTGCCAGAGGCGAGAATAAATTTAGCAGTCGGGACAAATCGCGTCTTCAAGGATATTTTAGTTGGAGGCTGCAAAATTTCTGCACTGCTAGATACTGGTAGTGACTTATGTCTTTTGAGGTACGATAGCTTAGCTCTCATCGATTTCGTAGAATTTAAAACAGAGAAGAGAAATCTGTTAGGCATTGGGCAGCATAGGGTTACGACAATGGGTAACGTGGTCTTAGGCATTGAGGTGGATGGAATCCTGCTAAGTATGAATTTCCATGTTGTTAGGGAAAACGACATGCAATATTCGGCGGTCATAGGGAATGACATCCTCGAGTTGGTGGATTTAGTCATCACAGATGACGGAGCCGAGTTCAGGCCGAAACAAAACGCGAGCGACGCGGGTGCCGATAAAGGGGTACGTGAAGGAAAGGGTGCCGATAACTGGGTACGTGAAGGAGTGGGTACCGACCAAAGGGTACGTGAAGGAACGGGTGCCGATAAAGGGGTACGTGAAGGAACGGGTGCCGATAACTGGGTACGTGAAGGAACGGGTGCCGATAAAGGGGTACGTGAAGGAGTGGGTGCCGACCAAGGGGTACGTGAAGGAACGGGTGCCGATAAAGGGGTACGTGATGAAGAGGGTGCCGATAACTGGGTACGTGAAATGATGGGTGCCGATAACTGGGTACGTGATGAAAAGGGTGCCGATAACTGGGTACGTGATGAAGAGGGTGCCGATAACTGGGTACGTGATGAAGATGGTACCGAAAGCAGGGTACATGAGGACCAGAGTGTCGATAACGGGACACGTGACGAGGCGAGGAACGTTAATGTCAACGAAGGCCAAGGACGCGAGAGTAACAGCAGGGAAATGGATCGAGGATCCAAAGAACTCGAATTGGCAGTAGAATTTTCCGAAATTTGTTTGGCTGCTGAAGAAGGCATATTTGCCAGGGATCTGGAGCTGAGTCACTTAGACGTCAACATACGCGGAGTGGTGAGCCCGATCATTGAAGGATATGTGCCGGTGGGAAAGGAACCATCCCCTGTCACAATGAAATTGGTCCTAAAAGATGATGTTCCGATTTTTCAACGACCAAGGCGGATGGCGTACGCTGATCAAGTGCTGGTACGCGAGCAGATTAAGGTATGGCTAGAGGAAAAGATCATACAACCAAGTAGATCCGAGTATGCGTCACCGATTGTGCTGGTAGCGAAGAAAAACGGAACGAAGAGATTGTGTTGTGACTATCGGAAGTTAAATGAGAAGGTCATACGAGATAACTTCCCGATGGCACAAATGGATGAAGTGCTGGAACGACTTCAGGGTGCGAAGGTGTTTACGACGTTGGATCTAGTGAATGGGTTTTTCCATGTTCCAATGGATCCCGATTCTAGGAAGTTTACCGCGTTCGTAACACAGGATGAGCAATTTGAATTTTTGTATGTACCATTTGGAATTTCAAATTCGCCGGCGGTATTTGCGAGATTCATAAACGCGATATTCAGAGAATTGATTCAAGCGCGGGTCGTGGAGGCGTACATGGACGATCTCATCATTCCATCCAAGGACGATGAGGAAGGCATCGAAAAGTTGAAGCTCGTGTTAGATGTTGCTGCGAGGTACGGATTGCGCATTAATTGGAAGAAATGCCAGTTTCTAAAGAAGAGGATTGAGTTTCTGGGCTATATTATTGAGAACAACGCCATCAGACCGTCAGAAGAAAAGACGAGGGCAGTCGCGGAGTATCCTGTACCGAGAGACCAGAAAACGCTACAATGTTTCTTGGGCTTGACGTCATATTTCCGGAGGTTCATCGAGGGATATGCAATAGTCGCTAAACCATTATCGGACCTATTGCGCAAAAATGTCAAGTTTGAACTGGGAGCAGAGCAACTGGTTGCTTTTGAACAGCTAAAGGCATCGCTAGCTAAAGCACCATTGCTGAGATTGTTCAATCCACAGGCGGAGACGGAAATCCATACAGACGCGTGTAAGTTTGGATATGGTGCGGTTCTGTTACAGAAGGACGCGGAAGATCAATTACTACACCCAGTGCAGTACATGAGTCGGAAGACGACTAAGGGCGAAGAATTGTTTCATTCGTATGAGTTGGAGGTGTTAGCAATCATCGAAGCGTTAAAGAAATGGCGAGTGTATGTTCTAGGAAGCCGGTTTAGGATCATCACCGACTGCAATGCATTCGCGCAAACGATGAAGAAGAAAGACGTGCCGCTCAGAGTAGCGCGGTGGGCGATGTTCTTACAAGAATTCCATTATGAAATCGAACATCGGTCGGGTACCAAGATGAAGCACGTGGATGCTTTAAGCAGAGTATTTTGCCTCATGATCGAAGATTCACTCAACCATCGGATAAGACAGGCGCAGCTGAGGGATAGCTGGATAAGGGCAGTACGGAAGATACTGGAGAAGGAAGAATATGAAGACTTCTTCATGAAAGCAGGAGTGTTGTGCAAGGATCCCACTAAGGAGCTTGTAGTAATACCGAGTGAGATGGAAAAGGAGTTGATTGGAATTGCGCATCAACAGGGACATTTTTCCATCAAGAAGACGCAAGATGTGTTGGAAAAAACATTCTTTATTCCGGACATAACGAAGAAGGTAACTGAAGCGGTAAGAGGATGTGTGAAGTGTCTCATTGCGGAGTCGAAAGCCGGAAAGAAGGAAGGATTACTGCGACCGATCAACAAAGAAGATAAACCTTTAGGTACTTATCATATAGACCATGTAGGACCGATGGAGTCAACGAACAAACAATACAACCACATTCTGGTTATAGTAGATGCATTCTCTAAATTCGTGTGGCTTTATCCAACGAAGAGTACGGGAACAGCTGAAGTTGTGGACAGGTTAAGGAAACAGGCATCATTGTTTGGGAATCCTCGACGTATTATCTCGGACCGAGGGACAGCTTTCACTTCAACAGCGTTTGAGAGCTACTGTAAGGATGAAGACATACAGCATTTGACGATCGCAACGGGAGTACCACGTGGGAATGGTCAAGTGGAAAGGATACACAGAATCATTGTTCCGATGTTGACAAAGGCGTGTATCGGGAGTTCGACGAATTGGTACAAGTACGTGGACAGTGTGCAGCAGGTGCTCAATAACTCTCCATCGAGGAGCACGGGATATAGTCCGTTTCGGATTCTGACCGGTTTAGAGATGCGTATTCCAGAACATCCGGATATACGCGAGTGGTTGGACGAAGCAGAAGTTGAGGAGCTGCAGGAAGAAAGAGATTCGTTGAGAGAGGAGGTTTGCCAGAACATCGCATCTATTCAGAGGGAAAACAAAAAATCGTACAACAGGACTCGAGTGGCTGAAAGAGAATACGAATTAGACGCGTTGGTCGCCATCAAGCGCACGCAGTTCGGGACTGGAATGAAGCTTAGGCCAAAGTTCTTGGGGCCGTACAAGGTTGTTAAGAAGCAGAATCACGGAAGATATGATGTGGTTAAAGTCGGCGAACACGAAGGGCCGAACAAAACAACAACGGTGGCAGAGAACATGAAACCATGGAGTATTTCATTCGGGACGAATGAATCGTCAGGATAGCCGATTGTGGGATTGGTAGCCTAACGAGGCAAACATACAGTAAGACAGACGACAAGAACCATAAACGATACACAGACGACAGCAGACAGTTTTACAACCGTAACACATGGTGTATAAGAAGACAAAGACGAAAACAAAGGGATACAGTACATAATAGGACCAAGACGAGAACAGCAAACATTACCACTACGAACAGTAAAACGAAGTACATGACTAACGATCACGAGAACAGCAGACAGTAACCGACAGTAGCGAAAAGTACATAACGACCGAAAAGTACATAACGACCGATGACGAGAACAAAGGGTTTGAGTACATAACAAGACAAAGACGATGATCACCCCATCCGAAAAATCCAGCAAGCAAGTTAGTCGTAGTTTGATTCTTGTACTGGCCGGTCGTGCGCATTTTAAGAAATAATAATGAAGTAGTAAAATTATTGAATTTAAATTAAACGTGTTGTGTTTCTTTTGAAAGCGATATCCTACAGCTATATCATCTTTTTCTTCCGTCGGAGCGTGAGCGCATATAAGGCTTATGTTGGCGAATTTGGACTTGATGCGGATTGTTACTATGCGTTCGCTAATGTCTTGGAAACATAAGACTTCTTGCCTAAGTCTGGCACTTATAACAAATCCGCATCCGAATAGTCGCTGTTCCTGCTCACTATAACACGGTCCGTGGTATATGTCACAGTTTTTCATCCTCTTTTTGCCCGGCCCATCCCATCGTATTTCCTGGATGGCAGTAATGTTTGCTTTGTAGCAGTTTAGGGCTTCCGCTAGTTTTTCTCCTGCACCTCTCCTGTTTAATGTTCTCACATTCCAGGTGCAGATACGAACGTCGTTGTCCTTTTTTCGTTAAGCATGGTCGTCAACAATAATATCAGCGGGCCGGAAAAAAATACCGATGTCAGTAGCCCATTTTGGGATATGAGCGCTGCCATTGACCCATTGAGGGCTCCTCCGCCACCAACTCTTTTCCAATACCCTGGCTCAGTGTTGGAAATCCCTAAAGACCTGGTGTTCAAATATGTCAAAGCAGCTCATATAGGAATTTCACTACCAGTTCGATCAAACTGGAGCTGTAGGCGCCACCGTTGACTCCATCTAGGGAATTTCTCCGCTGCCGCCTGAGAATGAGTGCCTTAGTGAGAGGACACTCCTTAGAAAATCTTCTGCTGAATGTATTATCAGCTACAGCACAATAGATCATTTACGTCGACGTGCATCTTAATGCTTAGGCAAGTCAGAATTAATAATAAAAAATAAAAATAGTTTGGGAACACCCTCGTGTAAACATCATTGTTTCCCCGTTGCACTATATGTTACTTTCTCTAACCGTAACAATGTATAACTAATCTGAGTCTCTCTCCAGAATTGATATCCCTGCAAAAATAACACGCAGACTTTTACCATTCAAAGTGATGCGACAGGCATCACTTAATGTAACAACGAGACTTTACGAGTCAGCAAATCTCTTCTCCCCGTCTGCAATTAAATGACACTCAGGTTCAAACTAGCGACCTAGTTTTATTTCAAAATAACTATCCGCCTATAAAAAGTCCAAGGTCTGGATCCACTAGCTGTGTAAATAAATGCATGTCTGTTTTCGTCTCTTGGCATGCATTTTTTAAACGCTCGTAACTTTCCCATAAAAGAATACTAGCATGCATCTCCTCCCTGTCGCCCAACGCCATAAACCGTTTTATGGTTGTGCTGCGATACTACTTGTAAATTTGGCCAGGACTCCACGAGTGAGATGTGTGCAAAAGCTATCTCCCTAATGTCAAGCGAACGGTTGACAGAATTCAATTGGCGGTTAGAATAGCGTACTCAAATCGGAAATAGATTTAGCGGTTAAGTTGGATTAATAGTTGCAGTGCGACTAATTACCACCGGAATCTTGTTCAACCGAGTTTAATTGATGTGGTCATGTTCTGTCAATCTGGGAGTGATGTTAGCTTAAGGGTTTACTGGGAAGAAACCCCATGCTCTAGGTACTAGGTAGTCTAATTTAATTTGTGTTTCGCCACAAATTGAAATTGGTTTGCATTCCAAACAGAGTTGAGGATATTTGTATCTGAAGTGGTTAGAAGTAGGCCGATTCTATCAAGACTTTTTCCATAGCTTACAGAATTTTTTTAATTTTCATATTAGAAGCTTAATTATCTACACATGCTGTAAAATGGAATAAGAAAGAATTATTCCGTATACCATACATGAACTCATTGCAGATCCAATTATCCGTTCAACCTCAAATCTGGAAATGCCTTTGACACGGTTCCGTTATTGCTTTGCTGTGGTATTTTATACAGCCAACTTGTTAATTACAATAATTACATTCAATTAAGTTTCTGATGTATGCAACCAAGTGCGTCTATGCTTGACGTATTTCACAACAACGAAGCAGTTTGCGAACGTCCTTGTTTTTTTATTTCCCCATTTATGTTCGCTGTAAGGCAGTCAAGTTTTATTTAACTATGGTCCTTGTGTAGTCGTACGTAATGTGTACCGCTGTTGAGTGGAGTACTGAACGTTAAATAACAAAGATTGAGACAAAAATTCTCAGAAATAAAATAAAACATTCGGTGAATACTTGACAATTTACGTTAATTTACGCGTCTACTAACTCACAATCGTACATCAAGTTGCACCACCTTTTAAATTGGATTCTGCGAATTTTAAACCAGCGGGACAAAACACCATGCTGTAGCAACACCTAAATGGTTTTTTACTGGCCCTCCTCTCGTAATGATCTGACGAATCAACCGAGTAGTGTCAATTGTCAAGAAAAGCTTATCTCAACTTAGCCGTTCGAAGTCGGCATAAAACAGAAAGTCCTGCCATCGTGCTAGAAGTACATACGCAAGCATGAATGCTTGTGAGAAAAATAGGCCTTGGGTACTACCAAGCCTGTCGCGCCAAAAATTTGCTTTTTTTTTGGGACAAAACAGCATAGTAATGCCTTCTGAAAGTTTGGACACCATACCTGAAGTATGACAACGCATTTCAAAAATAAGAGAGCTTTATCGCATGATTTTGTTTCATCTCAAAAATACCGGATGTTAATGAATAGACGCCGGTTTCTAAAGGGTCCGCCAAATAACTTTTTTTTTGTTATAAAAAAAAACTACTGAATATTTTCCCAAATTTCTTTTTTTATTTGAAAGTACAATCCTTCCGGTTAGTAATGGAAAATAATTTCATTCAAATGGCTGCCTCGGCTGGCCATTCAGTAGCCTACACGATCGGTCCAATTTTTAAGCACATTATCGATTGTGTGCAGCTGTATTTCACCAATGGCTTCACGAATATTGTCCTTTAAAGCGTCAATTGTCTCTGGCTTGTCGGCGTAACACTTATCTTTTACGGCACCCCACTAATAATAGTCCAATGGTGTCAAATCGCAGCTCCGGGGTGGCCAAACGACATCAGCTCTGCGGCTGATAATGCGATCTTCAAAAACAGGGCGCAAAACATCGAGTGTAGCTTCGGCTGTGTGGCACGTAGCGCCGTCCTGTTGAAACCAAATGTTGCCAATATCCTCCTCTTCAATTTTTGTGAACAAAAATTCGTTCAACATGGCCCGATAACGATCGCCATTGACTGTAACGGCCACTCCATGCTCATTTTCGAAGAAAAATGGCCCAATTATGCCTCTGGACCAAAATCCGCACCAAAGAGTGACTCGTTTTGGGTGTATCGGCTTTCAATGTATGCGTGCGGCTTTTCTGTGACCCAAATGCGACAATTTTGCTTGTTAACATACCCGCCAAGATCTAAATGAGCTTCATCTGAAAAGATGATTTTTTTGGCAAAATCGGCATCTTCTGTAAGTCGATCGCAGGCCCACTTAGCGAAGCGAAAACCCATTGGATGGTCAGTTGGCTTCAACTACTGAACCAATTGAACTTTGTATGGCGTCATACCGTCATACCAAGGTCTTTATGCAAAATTCGTCTCAATGATGTCTCCGAAATGTTCAATTGTTGAGAACGACGGTGAATTGATGTTGATGGCGCTTCACGCACACATTCTGCCACAGCAGCAATATTCTCGGGTGTACGCACTGTTTTTGGCTTTTCACGCTTTGGTTTGGATGAGGATGCCAGTTTCTTTCACTTTTTTCACAAGATAACGAACATACGGAGCTGACGGTGCTTCTCTTCTTCCAAAATCCGTACGCAATTTTCGCACACATTCTGCAACATTACCATGATTTTCGAAGTTATGTCGCAATATTTTCCAGTGTTGTTCAAGCATATACACAACCATATTAGTTCAGCGGAAGGATAAAACTAATTATCTGTCAAATCAGATATGAGCTAAGTGTTACCATTCACGAAATAAGCACTAGTTGAAAAAAAAAAAAACGTTAGATGGCGACCCGTTAGCTAGCGGAAAGAAAACTTTGTTTTTAAAATCATATGTGGTGACTCGTCAATGCAAACCAGCCTAAAGATTTTCCGAAGAATAATACGACAGACAGGATCGGACAGAATTCTGTCGAGATGAACAAGGATATATCGTAGTTGAGACACAGTCGATGCTGAGGACATGGAAGAACCACTTCAGCAGACTGTTAAACGGCGATGCAAAATAACATCCCGCTCTCATTCAGAACGAACCATTCAATATTGGCAACGACTGCGAAAACGTCCAACCACCCGACCTTAGTGAAATGAGGATAACAATATCTGAATCAGGCTTAATAAGGCCACCGGAAATGACGGCCTTCCTGCTGAGCTTTATAAAGCTGACGTAGATGACTTGGTAAGTAACATCCTCCAACTCATAAGCCAAGTCTGGTCGGATAAAAGTATGTCTGAAGAATGGAACCTCAGCATCGTTTGCCCTATCCACAAAAATAAAGACCCTCTGAACTCCTCAAAATCGCCTACAAGATCCTATCTGCCGTAATATGTGAACACCTGAAACCGTTTACCAACAACCTGATCGGCCCTTATCAGTTAAGTTTTAGGACAGTCCACAACTTCACAACTGATCAAATCTTCACACTTCGGCGTATCCTGGAAAAAACGCGAGATGTCCGCAAATCGATACCCACCACCTATATTCATCGATTTTTAAGCCGCATAAGACAGCATTTATAAAGAGGAACTATACAGAGCCATATGTAGTTTTGGTATACCGCCCAAACTCGTCCGTCTGTACAGGATGAAGGTGGAGAATTCTCGCTGCTCCATTAGGGTCGGAAACAACCTAACCGAAACATTCGATACCAAAAAGGATTTAGGCCATGCAAATTATTGTCATGAAACTTCTTTAATCTCATTCTTGAGAGGATTATGCAAAACTCCGAGTCAACACCAGAGACACAATCTTCCATAAGTCGTTGCAAATGCCTTGGAATAAACTGGAAATATTGACATCAATGTGATGTCATAGCCACGTTTGCTAGTATAGAGAAGGAAGCGCTAAAATCGGGTTTAGCAATAAATGAGGTTAAGACCAAGTACAAGGTGGGGCAAAAATAACCTTCCGATGTTTTTTGGCTGTAATTTAAAAAAAAAATTAAAAACTTTGATTCTTCCTATGGATTTTTTTTACTTGGTCTTATAATTTTTTTTACATCAAGTCGAGAATATGATGTCATGTAAATGGCCGCCGCCACAGTTGATTGTCATTCGAGCCCTTTTTATGGCATTTTCCATCACTTCCGGCGATAGGTCCTCACATTCTTGACGGATATTGTCTTTAAGAGCTGAAAGAGTCTGAGGCTTGTTGACAAAAACCCGCGACTTCAAATAGCCCCACAAAAAGAAGTCTGTAGCGGTCAAATCAGGCGATCTTGCTGGCCAATGCAAATCGCCAAAACGGGAGATTAGGCGCCCGGGAAATGAATCCTTCAGTAGCACCTTCGTATCACCGTCCTGTTGGAACCACATGTTTTCCAATCCCAATTCATCAAGTTGCGGCAAAAACAACTCGTTGATCATTGTTCTGTAGCGCTCACCATTCACAGTAACCGTTTGGCCCGCAACGTCTTCGAAGAAAAAAGGTCCGATGACTCCTCCAGCGAAAACAGCACACCATACAGTGACTTTGAGCGGGTGTAATGGCTCTTCGTGGGTTACACGCGGATTTTCAGTGCCCCAGAAGCGTTAATTTTGCTTATTTACGTATCCGCTAAGATGGAAATGGGCCTCATCACTCATGATTATTTTTGATGAAAAATCATCTTCCTCTTGGTGGTGATTAAGGATGGCTTGAGCGTATGTTAGACGCGTTTGGTCAGCAGCTAACAGCTGATGCACCGTCTGGACTTTGTACGGAAATCAAACGAAGAATTACTCTTGCCAATCGCTGTTTCTTCGGGCTAAGAAGGCAATTTAGTAGTAAAGCCCTCACTCGAACTACTAAGGAGATCCTGTATAAGACCCTATCATCCCATTCCTGCTCTACGGCGCTGAAGCATGAACCGTATCAAAAGCGGATGAAGAAATCCTTGGTCGATTCGAGAGAAAAATTCTTCGAAAAATCTTCGGTCCCGTTTGAGTTGGCGGGCAATGGCGACGAAGATTCAACCACGAACTGTACGAGCTGTACAGTGACATACCCCTAGTCAAAAAACTCCGCATTGGACGTTTAAGATGGCTAGGACATGCAGAACGAATGGACGCCAATACTCATGCTGGCAGAGTCTTTGATTCGCAGCCAGACGTCGGATGTCGTAGAGGAAGACCTCGCCTTAAGTGGCGCGCACAAGTAGAAACCAACCTCAACCAACTTGGAGTGCGCAACTGGAGGCAGTTAGCTAAGGACCGGGCTAATTGGAGAGGCATGTTGGTTGAGGCCCAGGTTCATCCCTGACTGTAGCGCCAATTAAGTAACAAATCCGCATTCAAATAGTCGCTGTTTCTGCTCACTATAACACGGTCCATAGTAGATGTCACAGTTTTTCATCCTCTTTTTGCACGGCCCATCCCATCGTATTTCCTGGATCGCAGTAATGTCTGTTGTTCGCTAGTTGTTCGCCTGCACCTCTCCTGGTTAATGTTCTCACATTCCAGGTGTAACATAATCTTTTTTCCGTGGATGGGTAGTTAACCCAAAGCGCAACCCCCAACCTGGAGGGCCAGGCCCTTGTTTTGACCCTAGGACAGCGGGCCGGAAAAATACCGATGTCAGTAGCCCATTTTGGGATGGGACCGCTGCCCTTGACCCATTGAGGGCTCCTCCGCCACCAATTCTTTTAAAACACCCTGGCTCAGTATTGGAAATCCCTATAAACCTGGTGTTCAAATATGTCGAAGCAGCTCATTAGGGATTACACTAACAGTTCGATCAAACTGGGGCTGTAGGCGCTAGCGTTGACTCCATCTTGGGAATTCCTCCGCTGCCGCCTGAGAGTGAGTGCCTTAGTGAGAGGACACTCCTCCCCCCTCTCTCGTTTGCTGCCACCAACGACCTTCCACAGCCACATGCCATACAAGAACTACCGATGCATCTCGAAAAAAATGACAGTTTTGTGTGGATTATGGGCTGCTGGCATCAACGGTCCATTTTTCTTCAAAGACGAACGTTACCGTCAACGGCGCACGATGTCGAGCAATGATACGCGACTCTTTTTTGCCCCAGTTGGCTGAGTTGAAATTGGTTGAAATGTGGTTTCATCAAGACGATGCCACATGCCACAGCTCGTGAAACAATGGAAATGTTGAAGGATACATTTGTTGAGCAGCTTATCTCTCGAAATGGCCCTGTGATTTGGCCGCCAATATCATGCGATTTAACGCCTCTTGATTATTTCTTGTGGGGTTATGTAAAGTCGTTAGTCTATGTGAACAAGCCGAACACGATTGAAGCCTTACAGGGATAACATAACACGGGTAATTCGTGGAATATAGGCCGAAATTATCGAAAAAGTGACGCAAAATCGGACCATCCGAATATACCATTTGAAACGGAGCAGCTTACAACATTTACATGAAGTTATCTTTAAAACGTAAATGGCAAAGGCCTATTTATCGATTACAATACAAATTTTGAATGTTTGATGCAAATTTGAGTGTTTTATTCGATTTTTAAAAAATCTATGCTTAAAAAATCACCCGATATATACAAAATTGTATGTCCTTATTGAAAAACGTTGCTTACCTGAGGCGTATACATAACGTTTATTTTTTAAATTCCTACAATTAATCCACAAAACCCCGTTTATCTCTGTCTCTTTGCTAGCACTCAAAAAGTTCTCATGAACATACATAATATAAATGCATATTTGTTTTCCTTTGAAAAACCAAACACTACCAAATGCACAAGTTTAAATCTTCATAGAGACAGGATAAGATATATTCTCTTTGCACCTAAACCACTCTGTTGGACGACTGCTCATCGTTGTACTTCAATGAAAATATTTTATAAGGAAATTTACGGTAAGAGTTCGCTTAACTAAGCGTTAGGAAGAGTCCCAATGGACTTGAACCAAATGCCATAAAGGACACAGGATGTGATGTATGTGTAAAGTGCACTTTTAAAAGATGAAATAAGATTGAGTTTTGTTTATTTTTTGTGAAGAAATGTTATGTGAAGCAGGAAGATACTGAACGAAGTGTTGGTTATAGTTGAGTGTATTATGCTTTAGTAAGATTGGGTCATATACAGGAATTGTTGGAATCGCTCAAATCTATATTACTTTAAACTGTTTTGCTTTGAAATTTCATCTCCACAATCGTTGATAAGCAATTTTGGCAGCAAAAAAATGTGGACATCGACGATTTGAACTTCAAGATATAGCAATCGTTGCAAAGCGAATTTGTATCATACAAGTCAGTCGATTTAGTTTGCGATGCCAACAAAGCTGTAAATTATCCAACAGAACTTTTGAACTCAGTGGATAGCCGCATGCCACCACAACTTTACGAAATTTGAAAGTTGGATCTCCGGTTATTTTACTTCGGAATTTGAACCTACCACGGGTTCATGTGCAATGGCACATTGTTCATTAAAAAATAATGAAAAACATAATCGAAGTCACCAAATAATTGTCAAACTTCAAGTATATGCACGATATTCACTCACGTAAAATCTAATCTCGACGGCTAATAAGTTGTGTCAACTGGTGTCGTACCTACTTGAGGTAACCGGCTCGATTTCTTTGAGATCGATAAACGATCATTCTATATTATCGATCAAATTTGATTTATTTTATCGATCGTTAAAACATTCCTACACGCTTACAATACATATCCCCATAGAAAAATTATTTAGCTAGATATACTTTAAGTAAATGGAACGAATCAGAATCGCTAGCTGAATCGATTTAGTTATGTTTATCCGTACGTCACCAGGTTCTGGGACTTAAATTTTGAGCTATAATGTTGAAATTTGATACATGTACTCTTCGTTGCTCCCAGCAGAACAAGGGTTTATATTTTTAAATTGTTGTTTTTGGCCAAACTGTTAAGAATTTTTAAAAAATGTCTGAATAACATATTTCGTTGAAATGAAGTTCTTTGCCATGCCCACTTTTAAGGACGTTGTTATAACTGGTTTCTGACCTGGCAGCTTGTTATGCGTTTGCTGCATTTTCGGCTGCGCCCACCAGCAACAGAAAATAATCGTGATCTAAATCGTCGTTGTCCGTTTTGATGAAAAAAACGTTGCGTTCTTTGGCGTTAAATATTCTTCATTTATTTAGTGGTTACGTGTTATTAGACGAAACCCCAACTTTTAATAAAAATTAGTCGACACGATTAAAATTTGAGTTTGCACGCGGTTAAATTGTCCGCTTAAACTTCTAGACCACTTGACAGTTTGACACCAAAAATTAAAAAGAGAGCAAGCTACAGTTGTCAATGCTTTATATATCGCGCTACTACCAACAGAGTAAACTGAAGCTAGTTTCGATTCACAGATTACTGTTCATTGGCTGCGGGTTTGTTGTGCTCCATTTGTCATAAACCAATCGGTAATGTCGTTATAATTTAAAATTCTTTTAATTCAAAAAAAAAAATATTTATAGGATTTTATTAAGAATACTAAAAGTGTAGGTGATACGCTACAAATGATTTGACAATAAAATTATTGAAGCAATTGTGGTCTAACTTAATCCAAAAGGAATGTCAAGTTCCGCCAAGACTCAAAAAAATGTTCCCATATATTGATTTTAACGGGTGGTTGAATGTTGAATGTGAACCACACCTAAACGTTAAGTTTTTTTTAGCATTTCATTTGACATTTCTCAATTTCAGAGTAACTCAATTTGAACCATGGAAAGATACACAATCGAGCAACGCGTTAAAGTTATTCAGGCTTATTATGAAAATGGGCGTTCAAATCAAAATGCATATCGTCAACTTCGTGATTTTTTCGGTCAATTTAATAGTCCAAATGTGCGTACAATCGGGTAAATCGTGCAAATATTTGAGCAAACCGGGTCTGTAGGAGATGTGTGTCTGACGTCTGGAGTTTGTAATTGAATGAATCCAAACAGATAGATTTGATTGAGTTTTACATGTGTATGTGATTAGTGATAATGAAGATGTATTTTTGGAATTGAAGTATTGCCTTCAGGAAGGACAGTGTTTTTCATATGACGACATTATTAAAACGAGATGCTAGATATCGGGAACGCCTCTAACGTAGGTGGGATGTATATACAAAATGCAGTAATTTGAAAAGGGCAGATTGAAAAGGACAAATGAATATGGGAATTGGTATGTAATTTGCTTCGGGTAGGATGACGTATTCAGATTTGATGTATGAGTTGTATAACAACAGTACTTTTGACTTTGATTGCCTTTTGAATGTTGAACGGTTTTACCGATATTTGGGAGTCTTCCTGAAAGTTGAAGCATTGGATTATGGATTTTGGTTGGATTTTGTGCTTACAATGAAAAGAGGCTATTTTTACACTAGAGATTTTGCAGAAGGGACTAATGGCGATATTTGTATGGTTATCTTTTTAAAGTGAAACTTCATTTGGGACGTTGTGAATTCGATTTAATGAAACGAAAATGTGTAACGAAAATAGATCAAACTTCTCTTGAAAAGGTCTTAGTGAAGCGTGGCCAGCGCATCTTACCCTAGTTGTAAGAATGCACAGGCACATACTCCACCAAGGCCACAAGCTCGTTCGGAAGCTGTATTACGGCGTCGAGTCCGCAGTGGTTACTGTCGTACTCGATCGTCCATAAACAGTGTCGCGGGTGTTGTCCTACTCTGTCCGTAACAGTCAGTCTTGTGTCTCGCAGTAAAAGATCCAGAAAAGCGCCGCTTCTAGGAAATGATGACCTATATGTGGCGAGAATTTCGATCATATATTCAACATTGTAGTGAAACATCCAATTGTATAGATGGTTACCCCGAGGATTTTGTATTTGATTTCCCCAATCACCACTATATATTACTTTATAACTAATGCCTTTTCGTATAAAGATACCAACCCCGCCTTTTTGAGTGCAGTTGGGCCGGTCTCTTCTTACGATAACGATATTGCAATTACTATTAGACAATGCTCTTGGTTAAGCTAAGTTTCGCTTGCCATAAGCACATCGAGATTTTGGTCTTTAAGCAACTGGAAAAGCTTAGCTCTACATTCAGTCCTAATCAATGAATTTATATTCACACCTAGGATCTTTAAGGGTCTCTTCGACAGCGCGCCCATTACGATCTTTGGATCTTTGGTGCGTTAAGCTCGGTAACAAGGAGTAGATATATTCTACCCTTGACGCCTGCTCCCATAACTGGAGTATAGTGAGGCATTTTAGCCAATGGATCAAATCTATCCTAAGATTTACATATAAACACTCGACCAAAACAGCGGACAATTGAGGCACACCACAGGGTTAAGTCATCTCTTCTCTGCTGTGCATTCTCGTGAATGCTAGTCGACTAGATTGTGATGAGATTATGGTAGTGGATTATGTGGGCGACGTTGTATTCTTAGTGTCGGGCTTCTTTTCGTGATCAGCAAGGTCATGGAAAATGTTCTGGATACTGTTAGCAAGTGGACTACACTCTGTGGATTCGGTGTTAATGCGAGCAAGCAGGAATAATGGTTTTCATCCCGAAGACCAAAGTAAACAAATAAATATCTGCGGTATTTACGGCCCCTACAAGGCCTAAAACTTAGCTTCTCCCTTCATTTGTGTGTGCGAAGTTTGCCACGCCTAATCCGAACAGCAAATTTTAGAAGAATTTTGTCAGACTGTTATGAAAGAGGTGGAGCAGTGAAAAAAAAATAGGTTTTGTCAGCTTTGGAATTTTAAGTAGGGGCCAATGCACGCACCAATGACCAAAGTACCAGCTTTTGATATCCCACGTTTTAATGAGCAAGGACATAGACATAAAATGCCAAACATCAAGGCTCTTTCTACAGATTGCCAATTTGAGAGTTAAAGGTTGATTTGTGGTTATCTAATGGCCTTCTTGAATTAAAATGGACGGATTTAAAAAAAACGATAACATAACAACAACGGACACACGAGTACCTATTCGGTGTCAAAATAGCTCACCTTAGCGGTAATAGTGTTTCGTCTTAGAGGAACTGAGCATTTAACCAACTAACTATGCAAAGTGCCATGTGCTGACCAATCTTTCAAGCTATTGTAACTCCAATGCTTCGCAGAACTGAATAAACACATTATGCGGGAGCTAATGGTGATGTCATTCCTGGTTTAAGCACAATCTGAATGCATGAGGACCGCAAAGTGTACCTATATTTAGAAAACATTGTGGCCAAACAAAGAACGTACAACACGAGCGCAAATGCACCCGTAGTTGGATACAAGTGGTAGAGCATGAACTGGTAACTTCAATATCGTAAATGTTTAGCCATCTCTTAGAAAAAGCATGCGCGAAAAGTCTCCAATGCTGTGGAACTCGAATAAAAAAAAAAACAAGTTCCATTTTGCTTTCTGGAGGAGCACATGTTGATAGTGTTGATACCCAACGGAGTCGTTTAGTTTAGTACCTACGTGCTGGATGTCAGATGCTGATGATTCAGCTGAGGCGAGACATGTTCAGTTTTTGTTCGCATAGTTTGCACAAATTCGCAAATTATGGAGTTGACGAAAATAGCAGGGGACTGTAGATAAGGATATATTTTAGTATGTATGCTGAGTGTTATCCCCTAGAACCTTTTTAACATTTTTAACTTTCTGTTACAAAAAGGGTGTTCATGCAACGTCGTTATTTTATTACGTGCGAAAGATTGTAATTTTAAGACGACGTTTCATGAACGACCCTAAAACTACACCACTAAATAACTGAATTCAATTTCATTTTAGTAATTTATTTATTGATAGAATTTTGTTCCTGTTGTTCTCTTTCTGTTTTCGATAATTTTTTTTTCAGTTTAGCGTATACGTTGGATGTGTGAAAGTGACTGATTAAATGTCAAAATGGCTTTTCAAAAGTATACAACGTTTACCACCTCAGTTTACGCACCCAATTCCTGAGAAAAAATTCCGATATTGTTGGAAAAAATTTCCCATGCAAATTTTGACAGTTCATTTATCACGTCGTAATTTTATCACGTTTACAACGTTTACGACGACTTTCCAATGTTGCATGAATACCCCTAAAGAGGAAGATATTGTTTTCGTGAAAATCTCCAAAGTGTGGTTTTTGAAATTTCGTCCGCATCGGTCCGTCTGTCCGTAATGGTCTCTCCAGTCTACATGGTGGTCAAATGAAGGGCAATGCGATTATATGAAACCTTGAGTTATCACCAAACTGATGCTTAACAATACCGACCTCAAACTTCAAGTGACGACCGCCCATTGCTTAGTACCTTGACCGTAGATAGAATTTCAATTCCTGTGTAAAGTCTTGGCAGTAGCAAATGAGAACAGGCTGAAGACGTGTACGCACACCAGTAGTGAATATTAATGGCCCCTAAGGGTATCAAATAAATTGGAACTGGTCCTCCTGGTTGGCGATTCTGCTACCATCGGAAAGGAATGATTTTATTGTTGATAACCATGCTTAAACAAAAAAGGACAATGATGTTCGTATCCGCACCTGGAATGTGACATTCATTATGACATTCAGGACATACAATACTATGGGCTGGTCAAAACGAGGATGAAAAACTGTGACATCTACTACGGACCGTGTTATAATAAGTGAAACAGCGACTATTCCAATGCGGATTTGTTATAAGTACCAGACTTAGACAAGAAATTTTCGAACTCATTGTAATAATTCGCACCAAGGTCAAGTTCGCCAACATAAGCTTTATATGCGATTACGCTCTTACGGAAGAAATGATGTTAAAGCGGAAGACTGCTTCTACGAGCTCCTTGAAAGAAGTTATGAGCGAGTTCTGAAGTGCGATGTTAAAATTGGGCTGGAAGACTCTAACACAAATAGGAATAGAAGACAATTAAGCAGTATTGTCTCAAAATACAGCCTACAAGACACCACGTTTGGCAACGGATTTAGGCTAATTGACTTCGCTGTGGAACGACATGCTTTATCGATGTCGTTACCCCGATATCCTCAAGGGGACATTGCGGTCTCTAGATCAATCAACGGCCAATTTAATTGATCACATTGCTATAGATAATAGGAACGCATCCAGCATTATGGTAAGAAAACATGCCCGATTACCGGACTATCAGCTCCATATGCCTCATCTACAAAAAAAGCGATCCTATGTATTGCAAGAATTATCGAGGCATATCCCTGCTTAATGTCGCATACAAGATCCTATCCAACATACTGTGTGAACGTCTAAAACTGTTCTGCAACACACTAATCGGCACGTACCAGTGTGGCTTCCAGCCTGGCAGATCGACTATAGACCAATTTTTCACACTGAGGCAAATCCTGGAAAAGACCAACGAATTTCAACTCGAAACTCACCACCTATTCATCGACTTCAAAGCCGCGTATGATAGCATACATCGGCAGGAGCTCTATATGGCGATGGCCGAATTCGGAATCCCGGCAAAACTGATTCAGCTGTGTGGAGTGACGCTGGAAAACACGCGCTGCAACTTGCAGTTTGGAAGTAGCTCCTCCGAACTATTCCAAACATGCACCGGATTTCGGCAAGGAGACGTGCTATCATGTGAGTTCTTCAATCTCTATCATGTGACTGGAGCAGATAGTGCGCAGGGGAGGTGTCAACACGGAAAGCACTATTTTTAACAGGTCCGTCCAGCTGCTGGGCTATGCGGACGATATTGACATCATCGGTCGCTCCCAGCGTGCAGTGATAAAAGCGTTCACGGCGATTGAAGAACAGACGAAATCCGTTGGCCTTGAAGTAAATGAAGACAAGACCAAGTACATGCTATCAACAGACAAGCAAGCATCTGTTCACAGCCTAGAACAAAACGTCAATATTGATAGCAGCAACTTCGAGGTAGTTAAGAAGTTCACCTACCTCGGAGTAAACATAGACTCCACGAATGACACCCTAGTGGAGATCCGGCGAAGGATTACCCTAGGAAACCGTTGCTACTTTGGTTCAAAACTCCCTATATGGAAAAAACATGCTCTATAAAACCCTTATCCTGCCAGTTCTGCTTTATGGCGCCGAGTGCTGGACGATAAGCAAGAAGGGAGAGCTGATACTGCGTTCCTTCAAAAAAAAAAAAAATACTTCGACGGATTTTTGGTCCTGTGCGCGAGGAGGGCGAAGTGAGGAGAAGATACAAACGCGAACTCTATGAGCTGCACCAAGATGTAGATGTAGTCCAAAAAGCCAAAATACGTCGATTACATTGGCTCGGCCACATCGAAAGAATAGACAATAATGCTCCAGCTAAGAGGATCTTCGAATCCCAGCCCCCATTTTCGAGAAGGCAACGAAGACCTAACCTCCGTTTCAAAGACCATCGCGGATGCCAGAGCACTTGGCCTAGAAAACTGGAAACAGCGAGCCCGGAATCGTAGAGGATGGAAGGCTGCAGTGTCTCAGGCAGAGACTCTTCACGGGTCGGGAACCCGATAAGTAAGTATCCATTATTTTGGATGTCCGAACCATCAGAGGGTCTTATATCATTGAGCGCTATGGAGAATATAGAGAGGTGCTTCGCAAGTTTTATCAAATCGTGAAACTTCAAAGCCAGGAATACAAGGCTCGAACAGAATCCTGTCGAGATGTACAAGGAAATATCGTTGTTGAGATAAAGTCGTTGCTGAGGATATAGAAGAACCAATTTTGCAGACTGCGAAACCGCGATAACAAACACTAACCCGCTCTTAGTCAGAAAGACCATTCCATATTGGCGAGACAGCGAAAACTGCTAACCATCCGAACTAAGTAAAGTGTGTGTGGATAGAAATAAATAAACGTAAGTTTTACAAGGCTACCGAAAATGATGGGATGGCTAAGCTTCATAAATCTATTTGCAGGTTTTATGAAGCTTGGCTCTATAAGTATCAATCACCAACCCATAAGCAAAATTTCGTCAGAAGAAAGTATACCTGAAGAATGGAACATCAGCAACGTATGCAAATTCCACAAAAAAGGAGACCCTCCGAACTGCGCCAACTACAGAGGCATAAGTCTCTTCAACATCTCCTCTAATATCCTATCTGCCGTAATATTTGAATACCTGAAACGTTTTGTCAACGGCCCTTGTCGGTGTGGTCACTCCTGCAGATCATAAAAAAGCCAAAAAGTCCAAACCGATACCCAGCACCTATTCAACGCCTGTCTCACAGTGAAAGTGAAAATTGAGTGCACACACCACTCTTTTTAAGAAGCAATCATACCGTGAAAGCTGAACCTACTTCGTGATACTAACAGCGACTTATGTTGCAAGAAGCAGGCTTTTACAAATAAGTACATTCGGTAATTAATTTAATTTTGAACGAACTGCTGACAGCTAATGCTGTCTACATATTGACTTCGGAATTTCTAAAGGGAACCATTAAATCAAAAATTCCAAATCCAATCATCAATCAATTAATGTCGTCTCCTCAGGCTCACCCTTTTGTAAATTTATCATTCGTCCTGGAAATAGAACTTGCGTTATACTTCGTCAAACAGAAGATCCTATTCCTTTGATTCTTGCAAAATAGACGATTCCGGGCAAATTGAATGACTTCCTGTTGTTATGTGCATATATATCGTATATCACATTACGAAGGAATAAGGACTTTGTTAAACTAAACAGAAATACCCTACTTTTTCACCAGGCCAAAGATTTTTGAAGCTTATTACCTAAAGGGTACGAAAAAGTGTTTAGTATTTACCAAGAAATCCTCAATTACTTCCCGGAAGGCATTGGGCAATTCTATCTTTCCGAGAATACGCTGGTAGCATTTTGTTCTCTATTGACATTGTCTCAAGGTTTAACTGGGATTGTTGGGGTTAATTTCCGGATAAAATTGGAGAAAAAAAGTTTTGCAATATAATCGTCGTTTTTAATTGAGATTATTTAATGGAATTTCTTAGCAAGCATTTATGGACAAAGCATTTTGGAATGATGTTAAGTTTTGGAGATCTCGGTAATTAGAGTTTGTTTGGATATTGAGATTTGTTTACTTTTCAAACAGCCTAAGTCGGCAATTAACGTTTTTGAAGTATCAGTAAAGGAAAATACGCGATTCAGCTAATTTATGTTGCCTTTGAACGAGGCTTACTGTCAGAGAATTGGTGGAAAATGTATTCCATGTTGGTCATTATTTTGTTGGAGCTAATTTTACGAAAACTTTGGAAACAGATCGGATACAACTCAGACAATACCTCAGAAATTTGGAAGAGTTTAGTGTTGATATCAAATTTGAAGAAATACATTCTCGCTATGTAGGCAATTTGGTATATTACCGTTATTTTTATACCCTATCCCATAGGGGTATATTAGATTTGATATATAGTTTGTAACATTGAGAAATAATTTAGCTAGATATACCTTAAAGCATATGGATCGACTCAGAATCGATAGCTGAGTCGATTTAGCCATATCTGTCCGTCCGTCCGTCCATCAATACTTTGTTCCAAAACGAACACCGTGGCTTATTGGTTGCTCCTTCGGACTCCTTACTGTCTTCTTATTTCCATTAGAATTATCACTGCAAATTTTGTCACTGTGTTCCATGATTTGATGAGGAATGCCGACAGATGCTCGCAGCCAAGAACGAGGCCTACAAGGCTAAGCTGCAGGTGAAGACGAGAGCTGCCATTGAGCTCAAAGGCAAAGAAGAAGGGAAGAACATCGGCTTTTCAGCAAGAAGAAAAAAGAGCAAGAAAAGCGCGCGATCGAGGATATAGAGAGGTGCCACTCCAGGAACGATGTTCGCAAGTTTTACCAAAGTGTAAAACGTCAAAGCCAAGGATACAAGGCTCGAACAGAATCCTGTCGAGATGAACAAGGAAATATTGTAGTTGAGACACAGTCGATGCTGAGGATATGGAAGAACCACTTCTGCAGACTGTTAAACGGCGATGACGAACAACATTCCGCTGTCAGGCAGAGCGAACCATTCAATATTGGCAACGACAGCGAAAACTGCCAACTACCCGACCTGAGTGAAGTGAGGATAGCAATATCTAAACTCAAGCTTATTAAGGCTGCCGGAAATGACGGCCTTCCCGCTGAGCTCTATAAGGCCGGCGGAGATGACTTGGTAAGTAACATCCACCAACTCATAAGCCAAATCTGGTCGGATGAAAATATGCCTGAAGAATGGAACCTCAGCATCGTTTGCCCGATCCACAAAAAAGGAGACCCTCTGAACTGCGCCAACTACAGAGGCATAAGTCTCCTCAACATCGCCTACAAGATCCTATCTGCCGTAATATGTGAACGCCGTTTACCAACAACCTGATTGGCCCTTATCAGTGTGGTTTTAGGCCAGGAAAGTCCACAACCGATCAAATTTTCACACTTCGGCAGATCCTGAAAAAAACTCAAGAAGTCCAAATCGATACCCACCACCTATTCATCGATTTCAAAGCCGCATATGACAGCATTTACAGAGCCATGTCTAGTTTTGGTATACCGCCCAAACTCGTCCATTTGTGTAGGATGACGATAGAGAATTCTCGCTGCTCCATCAGGGTCGGAAACGACCTCACCGACACATTCGATACCAAAAAAGGATTTAGGCAAGGCGATGCGCTGTCATGTGACTTCTTTAATCTGATTCTTGAGAGGATTGTGCAAAACTCCAAAGCCAGCACCAGAGGCACAATTTTCCAAAAGTCGGTGCAACTACTAGCATACGCTGACGATATTGACATCATTGGTAGGACTCAACGTGATGTCATAGCCACGTTTGCTAGTATAGAGAAGGAAGCGGCGGTTTAGCAGTAATTGAGGGTAAGACTAAGTATATGCTGTCATCACGAAAGGACTCACAACATCGACGAATTGGACAGAACGTCACCATTGACAGATATAACTTTGAGGTAGTACGGGACTTTGTCTACCTCGGCTCCGCTATTAACTCTGACAACAACATCTCGTCAGAAATTAAACGAAGAATTACTCTTGCCAACCGCTGTTTCTTCGGGCTAAGAAGGCAATTTAGTAGTAAAGCCCTCACTCGAACTACTAAGGAGATCCTATATAAGACCCTGATCATCCCAGTCCTGCTCTACGGCGCTGAAGCATGGACCGTATCAAAAGCGGATGAAGAAATCCTTGGTAGATTCGAGAGAAAAATTCTTCGAAAAATCTTCGCACAAGTGGAAACCGACCTCAACCAACTTGGAGTGCGCAACTGGAGGCAGTTAGCTAAGGACTGGGCTAATTGGAGGGGCATGTTGGTTGAGGCCCAGGTTCATTCCGGACTGTAGCGCCACTTAAGTAAGTAAGTAAGCCATTCAGAGAAGCCGCGGCGGAGATTTGAATAATGTTATCTTCCATTCATCATGACATCGATAGGCCTTTAAAACGAATTGAAAAGTTCGATGATATCTCACACAGACTTTGTTTTATTTAAATTTAAAGATGGGAAGCGCTTTATGAAAATTTGTTTATCACATCACATCATAGAGGTAGACTACATTGGCTCGGTCACATCGAGCGAATGAACAATAATGTTCAGCCGAAAGAATCTTCGAATCCCAGCCTTCAGCTTCGACGCGATGAGGAAGACCGAAAGCCCGGTTTAAGGATCAAGCGATCGCCATGGAAGAGAATGGAAGGCTGCCTTGTCTCACTCAAAGAGAGGTCGCGAGCCCATTAAGTAAAAAATAAAATAAAAATCACATCACATCGCACAAACCAATTGGATTTGTCAAAGAACGTATTCCCAACTCCAAAGGCAGTCTCCCTAAACATAGATGTTATTCCGATATTAGAAAACGACTACATGTACCGTGCAGATAAGTCATTGTCGGTCACATATGGCAGACGGTATACCTTATATCGACATTTAGATATTCCATTTATTCATCCCATCGTAGAATTGAAAAAAAAAAAAAGATATTACCTACATTGGAGTTGAGAACGATTTGTCTTGCAAACTGCTGCTAGCTCCGTCAGGAAGGAGAAACGTAAGTAATCCTATCACTGACAATGTAATCGATTGGGACAACGATTTGTAGGATGTCCTGCCCACTTTCCGCTTTTCAAACAGCATGCGGATGTTGTACAAGTCGAACGGTTTACGTGAATGCAATAAACTCTTTGTGTATCTAGTATATTTTTTGGGCAATAGTTTGCAGTTTAAATGCTTGTCGCTTTCTGGATTTTTTTTTGTGAAATTGGTTTTATATACCTTACGAAGGAGGTCCTCAGTTTCAAGGAGTCAGGAAATGTACACTCATCTATAATGTACGAGATGACATATGCGAATTGTGTCACAAGTTATTTTAAAAATCTGTATTCATGTCCATGAAAAATGGAGTCAGATATATGTATATAATATAATTCTGTTGAAACGATTTTTCGTTCGCAGGAAATTCCGCAACGAGATGGTTGCAGGATGTCATGCGAAATGTAATTTCCAGGGACTAGCGTAAGTGTGTTTTGCTGCTGTTTAATAAAATATTTATATTCGACTGAATTTAACTGGAAGCTGAAATTTGGATGACTTAATTCATAATATTCAGGAAAAAGGGATGACTTTTTAGAGACGGGAAAAACAAGGATAAGTGGCGGTAGTTGGTGTATTTTATGATTGACTGGCTGCATGTACTGTCAGAGTCAAAAAGGATCCATTTTTTTTGTTCAATAAATTTTGTGTAGGTCTATAATTTATACTATGGTGGAACTGATGATGTTATGCCGTATCCAAATGGCTGAAGTGAGATAAGCCTTGGTGCAACAAGGTGTTAGTAGCCATGCCAAATCATTTTTGCTTGAAGAATTCATGTGTGCGTGATGTCGAGAACTATGGTTTTATGTCAAATGGCTAAATTGATATGAGGATTTTATGACAATTGTTAGGTTAGGTTAGGTTAGGTTAGGTTAGATGGGCTGTTGAGTCGGGTGAGTCGTCAAGCTCGCATAGGCCTACGTGGGCCCATAGCGATACCTTTCGAAGAAAGTATCCTGAAATATAGAAAGAGGATACCTGGTCTGTGTTGCTCCTTCAGCATCAAAGAGGTAGTTGCTCCATCCTGATCTGCTACAAAAACGGACTATCAGCGCTATTGGGATAGTCGTTAGGTCACTTAGGTCATCGAAGTAAAGGCTGCCTAGTATTTTAAAACGACTGCCACTGATCGCAGGGCAGTGGCAAAGTAGGTGTGAGACCTCTTCTTCGACGTCAGGGTCGCTGCATTTCCTGCAAAGTTGGTTCGCACCAGTCAGTTTTATCTTATTTGAGTGCTTACCCAACAGGTTGTGACCTGTTATCACTCTCACCGCTATATAAATGGATGCTCTATTCAAAGCTAATAGCTTGTTTGATTTGCTGCCGCTTAATTTCGGCCAGAGAGATTTTGTGTGTGTACAATTTATTGTGTTTTGCCATCTTGTTATGGTTGCTTTTTGAGTGTGCTTGGTTATTCCATGTTGTTTAGATGCTAGCGGGGGATCCGACTTCCATTTTGGATCCGTCGGTATAGATTGCTATTTCAGTGTTAGATAACACATTGTTTGAAGACCATTCGTCTCTGCTTGGTATTCTGATGGAGTAATTAGTATTAAAGTCGTGATATGGGATCATGTGGTCAGATGCTACATCCGCATATGCCATTGAGTTTAATATTGAGCTATGGCCAAAAGGCTTCGTAAGTAGATTGCCCGTTTCTTTGAGTCTTGCTGCGCTTTTTGCTGCTGTGTCATTGATTTGGAAGTCAATTGGTGTTTTGTTTAGGATTGTTTCTAACCCTACTGTGGGGATAGTGCGCATGGCTCCTGTCGTGAGTATGCATGCTGTCCTTTGAACTTTCGTAAGCTTGGTCATATGTTTTGCTTTTTTCATAGCATTCCACCAGACCAAGCAACCGTATGTTAGGATTGGTCTGACAATGGCTGTGTATAGCCATTTTGTGACCTTCGGGGATGGGCCCCATTTTTTGCCGCAGATTCTGTTGCAGCTATAGAGGGCAATATTTGCTTTCTTTACTCTTTCTTAAACGTTTAGATTCCAGTTCAGTTTACTATCAAGTATCACCCCCAGATATTTCGCGCTTGCTGACAATGAAGAGTCGAATCTTACAAAGACGGTGCCGGAAATGCTGGGATCGATCTCCTGTTAGTAAAGAGAACCAGTTCTGTTTTGTTTGGATTTACACCCAGCCCGCAAGACTTTGCCCACTTGCTGAGTATATGAGACTTCTTTGCATAATTTTACTCAGTGTCGGTGGGAATTTTCCGCACGCCATGAGGACTTTTGGTACAATCGTCTAGTGTTGACGAAATGATCCGGTTATTGAGCATGGTTAAGATCCAATTGCTAGAAACCGTTCCTATTTCAGTTTTGGTAAGTGCCCCAGCAATTGCTTCAGTTGTAACGTTGTTGAAGGCTCCTTCTATATCTAGAAAGGCTGCTAACGTACATTCTTTGTAGTGCAGTGAATTTTCTACTGTGCGAACTACTTCGTGTATAGCCGTTTCCACCAATTTACCCTTTATATAGGCGTGTTGGCTTACAGATAGGTAACCTGGATTCATGTTGCTACGTATTTGGATGTCGAGTAATCGTTCCATCGTTTTCAGTAGGAAGGAGGACAGGCTTATGGGTCTGAAATCTTTCGCTAGGGTGTGGCTGCATTTACCTGCCTTCGGTATGAATATAACTTTAACTTCACGCCATACTTGTGGTATGTGGTTTAGTTTTAGACATCCACGGAAGATGGTGAGCAGTGTTGGCATTATGTGATAAGCAGTTTGTTGTAGCATGATAGGGGTTATGCCGTCAGGGCCGGCTGATTTATGGGGCTTGAATGAATTAATGGCCCATGCAATTTTTTCCTTGCACACTTTCGTATTAATGAGAGAGTCGTCACCCATGTTGTCCGTTGTGTTGTCTGTTGTTACTAAAGGGTGACCAATCAAGAGAGATTTTGTTTTAAATGCGAAAAAACACAAAAAATTCAAATATATCGTCAAATCTTTATCATCAATCTAAAGAACCATTCTTTACATTCAGTTTTTAAATATAATCCCTTTAAAATGTTCACCACAATTGCGCTTTAGCTCGTCCATGTGGACGTTCCAATTTTCAATGACCCGATCGAGCATATTCGTCGGTATCTCGCAAAAAAAACCGGAAAACTGCGATTTGACAACGGGACAACCGCACGTGTTCAAATACTAGAGTCACCAAAATCAAAGCCCTAGAGCCCAACAGAAAAATAATTTAAAGATGGCTACCGAATGGAAACCCCTGACCCCAAAATCTGCAAGCAAAACCACCAACATAGTTCGCGGAAATTTGGGTTTTTACAGTTCATCTTCTCCTTCTTCCTCAAAGCTCACTGCTTTTGAGAAAGTGCGGTGCCCTCCTTCCTTCCTTCTGATATTTAATCTGGTCGCAGTTAATCAATCATAGGCAGTCGGGGCAAATAAGTGGCTACGGAAAAACCGGTGTGGTTTATAAAATCACAATTAGTATATCCAGCATGCGTTTTTTGAGAATAATAAATTTCGTGGAAAAAGTCGAGTTTTAGTTTTTGAGAAAAAAATCCTTTTCTTCGAAAAAAAAGAATAAAAGAGGTGAACGAGGTATTAGGAAGAGACTAAGGAATAAGAAACTAGCTATAAAGAACAGCGGAGGAATAATGAGAAAGAAAGAACAAAAATTTAAAAATTTAATCGATCAGTGAAAGACAGTGCAAATTCGTTGGTTGTTTCGCGACCGAAAAAATCCCGAGAAAAGACGGGACACGCGACCCCTTTTAGAATCATTATACCCTATCCCATAGGGGTATATTAGTTTTGATACATAGTTTGTAACATAGAGAAATAATTTTGCTACATATACCTCAAAGTATATGGATCGTCTCAGAATCGCTACCTGAGTCGAATTAGCCATGTCTGTCTGTCCGTCCGTCTGTCTGTTCGTCACCGATTTGTGGGCCTTAAATTTTGAGCTAGGATAATTAAATTTGGTATATAGGATCCTTGTCCGTGCCACCAGAATAAGTGTAAAAATTTTGGAAATCCGCTTACTGCCTCGCCCTCTTTTTAGGAAAACGTATTTTTTGGCCAAACCGTAAAGAAAGGTGTCTGAGCAGCATATTTAGAGAATCGTAATATCTATATTCCATCAATATAAAGTTTTTTTTTTATAAAAAAACGTTTTCTGGTCAAATTTTAAAATTTTCGAAAAAAATGTGATGCACAATCATTGGTAGTATTGATATAAACTTTTCGTCAATAGACCATTTTAACCCACGCGATATGTTTTTTGTTAAATTTAGGGAAAAATTCGTTCGGGGGCCATCTTTGTGGTCCGCCATTTTCTCTTGTTAATACTTGGTGCTTTCGTCAAAATAAAATGTCAACTTTCACAAAAATTATCCAAAAATGTATCGTTCCCTTGGAAGCAAAAGCGTTATTCAGTTGCGAATATTCGTGTGAGGGATCTTATGTTTGACAGCTCACTGGCAAGAAATTTCGTAGCAGGATCGACTTAGAATCGCTAGCTAAGTCAATTAATCTATGTCTGTCCGTCCTTCAGAATAATTGTCCCAAACGAATTAAGGTGGCTAAGAACTGAATAGAGACGAAATAGTATGGGAAGTGACCTTGTCACAACAGTATATTTTATGGATCAGTATACACATAAATTCAATTAAATAAGTATCACTAGTTTTACCCGCTCACGCTATTCCGTAAGCGCTGGTGTTAGATCTTTTGTTGGGTATTTGATACGCACCAAGGAAATGTAAACACCAATGTCATCCACCGACAGTAAACGAATGATATCCGCCTTAGATTTAGGGGTGGTACAGTGCAGGAGCTGGTAACAGATATACAGAATGAGATCAATTTCGTTGCTGAGCGGACTCATTTCGTAACGATATTCAGTTGGACCCGCTCGTCCCAAGTATGTAATCATGTTGGCCTTGCCATAAATGGGGACAAAGATCGTGGGTGACATGATCATCTCTGTGTGCCTACAATTTGTCCAAATAATTGTAACCTTGATGCCACGTTTCGATGGATCAATTTGTCCAGAACAGAGTTGTTTTTGGAAATTCTTCGTCTCATCGCCAATGCTTGGGACAGTTGAATGCGCAAAAACATTGACATCGATATTAGAGATATTACTCCATGCATTTTTGAGAGCTAGGAGGGGATCCTCGGCAATAAGATCACTTTTTGAGAGAGAATATTGCTGGGGGTGCTTTACTCCTTTCTGGCAAAAACCCAGCTGCGATCTGATGTTAGCCAGTTGGGATTTCAGTTCATTCAGCTGCTTCAAAACCTTCTCCTGTCGCACTCCAATTGCAAATGTATTCGAGTTTGTCTCTTTGTTTTTTTTTTTGTAAGCCATTACACACCAAACACTTAGTTTTAAACCGGGCAAATCACACACGGGAGGGAATTTAATAAACTAACCTTCGAAATAGGGCAATTTTCGTCCTCGTTTTCCTTTGCAGCTTATGAAGACAGTTTATCAAAATTAAAGACAAAAAAACGACATTTTTCTATGATAAGAAAACGCCCCAAATAGTGAGTGTGTTAACATGATATATTAATGAAATGTTCATATAAATATTAGCAATGTTTTTGCGTCGAACGTTTTTTTTCCAATTTCTTTAAAATGTGAATTGGCTCAGTGGCGCGATGGTTAGTGCGATGAACTGCCGCGCAGAAGGTCTGGGTTCGATTCCCAGCCGTAGCAACACCTGAATGATTTTTCACTGGCCCTCCTCTCGTGATGAACTGACAAATTATCCGAGTAGTATCAATTGTCAAGAATAGCTTCTCAACTTAGCCGTTCGGAGTCGGCATAAAACAGGAGGTCCCGCCATCGTGCAAGAAGTACACACGCACACATGAATGGTTGTGAGAAAGCTAGGCCCTGGGTACTAACGTGCCTGTTGCGCCAAAAATTTGTATTATAAAAATCGCCAAAAATGAGGGAGTGGCAAAAACATTGTAGGGCATAATATAAATACTGAAATTTTCTAAATATGTTATTCATTCACTTTTTGAAAATTCTTTACCGTTTGGCCAAAAACAAGAACTTACTGACAAGGGGCATGGCATAGCGCGGATTTTTCATTTCTTATGCTACGTCGAACAATACCAAAATTCATCGCTCTGGCTTAAAATTTGAGGCTTAAGACTCACAGCTAGCGATTCTTAGTCGATCCATATGCTACTGTAAAGCATATGGATCGACTAAGAATGTATCGCAATTATTTATATACATATATTACGATCTAAGGTCAAAACTAATATACCCTTATATGATAGGATATTAAAATCTTGCCAGATGAAGATATACCTTACAGAAATATTTGGTGTCGAATAGGATGGCGATTTCTTTTGACTATAATCACATAATACATCACCACGCGATTGCTTATCTAACATTTTTTCCTGTGGTGCATAATTTTAATACCCTTTTTTTAAAATTCTGACCTACCTAAGCAGTAATATACACATCGACCTAAAAGATCTATTGTGCTTTCCGTCAGATGTTTTTTAGGTTAGTAGCGCTTCTACTTTCCTAATGCAGCTGATAATACTTTCAGCCGAAGATTTCCTCAGTTCTTCGGGACTTAAAAATTCCCTGAAGAAAGATTCCCTTCTCATACCGTAAAGGGCCGGGCAAACACATATGATATGCTCGGCGGTTTCGTCTTCTTCTAGACATAGTCTGCACTCCGGTGAGTCGACTAGACGCATTTTGTTTAGGTGATATCGCAGACCGTGATGACCAGTTAGGTAGCCTACTAAGTTTTTGATATCGTGCCTGCGAAGATTTAGTATCTTATTGGCATCTGATTTAAAGCTCTTTTGGCCTGTCTTAGGCCTGGGATGTTTCTCCAGTATGAAACACAGTTGTTTTGTTCCCAGTTTTTTATGACCAGATTTATAGCTGATTTAGGGATTGCACGGAAGGGTTCAGGTCCAATGAAGGGGGTTTCCGAACCTTTTCTGGCTAGTTCATCAGCTTTTTCGTTACCTTCAACTCCCTTATGTCCGGGGACCCACCATAGTCTGGTTTTGTTCCTGGAACTGAGTGTTTGGAGGGAGTTGAAGCAGTGCAGTACTGATTTGGAGTCAATGATGTGTGAGCTAAGGGCTTTTATAGCTGCTTGACTGTCCGTGAATATATGGATGTTTGCGCCTTTAATACCTGAGTTGTGTATTAGGTTTGCGCATTCTTTTATGGCATGGAGCTCAGCTTGGATACACTAGCGTTTTTTCCCATAGGTATACCCTTACTTAATACCCTTACTTACTTACTTAAGTGAACTACAGTCCGGGATGCATGCCTCTCCAATTAGACCGGTCCTTAGCTAACTGCCTCCAGTTGCACACTCCAAGTCGGTTGAGGTCGGTTTCTATTTGTGCGCGCCACTTTAGGCGAGAACTTAATGTGTCGTTGAGGTCGTTTCCGGCCCTGATGGAGCAGCGAGAATTCTCCAACGTCATACTGCCCAAACGGACGGTATACCAAAAACTAGACATTGCTCTGTACTGTTCGTCTCTATGAATTCTGTGGTATGCGCCTTTGAAATCGATAAATAGGTGGTGGGTATCGATTTTTAATGTTTTTTCCAGGATCTGCGCCGAAGAGTGAAAATTTGATCGGTTGTGGACTTTCCTGGCCTAAAACCACACTGATAAGGGTCGATCAGGTTGTTGGCAAACGGTTTCAGGCGTTCACATATTACGGCAGGTAGGATCTTGTAGACGATGTTGAGGAGACATATGCCTCTGTAGTTGGTGCAGTTTAGAGGGTCTCCTCTTTGTGGATCCGGCAAACGATGCTGAGGTTCCATTCATCTGGTATACTTTCACCCGACCAGATTTGGCTTATGAATTGGTGGATGTTACTTACCAAGTCATCTCCGCCAGCTTTATAAAGATCAGCGGGAAAGCCGTCTTTTCCGGCCGCCTTATTAAGATTGAGTTTAGATATTTCTATCCACACTTCACTAAGGTGAATGGAATGTTGTTCGTCATCGCCGTTTAACAGTCTGCAAAAGTTGTTCATCTCGACAGGATTCTGTTCGAGCCTTGTGTCCAAGGCTTTGAAGTTACACTGTGATAGAACATGCGAACATCGTTCCTGGAGTGACACCTCTCTATATCCTCGATCGCGCGCTTTTCTTGATCTTTTTTCTTCCTTCTGAAAAGCCGGTGTACTTCCCTTCTTCTTTGATTATAGAGCTCAATAGCAGCTCTCGTCTTCACCTGCAGCTTAGCCTAGTAGGCCTCGTTCTTGGCTACGAGCATTTGTCGGCATTCCACATCAAACCAGGGGTTTCTCGCTGGTGGGCCTGAGAAACCTAGGACATCAGTTGCGGCTGATCTAATAGCTTTTTGGCATCGTTGCCATTGTTCTTCGACATTAGATGCTGGTGTTAGCCCCTCGGAATGTTCGGACATCCAACGTACTTGCTGAATGCATGCCTCTTGTCTATCGCAATGTGATCAATTTGGTTGACTGTTCATCGATGTGAAGACTGCTATGTCTCCTTATGGATATCGAGGTGAGGAGACCGTGTGCTGGCTATAGTGGCATTTCGGTCCGTAGCGAAGTCAATTAGCCTAAGTCCGTTACCAGACGTGTTGCCGTGTAGGGCTATATTTTTCGACAATACTGCTAAAGATGCCTTCTCTTTCTACCTTTTGCGTTTAAATATCCCAGCATGATTTTAATATCGTACTTTGGTAGTCGCTCATAGGTTTTGTCAAGGAGCTCGTTGAAGCAATCCTTAGTTGTATCATATTTTGCCGCCTTCGGATCGTGAGCGCATATAAGGCTTATGTTGGCGAATTTGGCTTTGATGCGAATTGTTATAATGCGTTTGCTAATGTCTTGGAAACATAAGAATTCTCGCCTTAGTCTGGCACTTCTAACAAATCCGCATCCGAATAATCGCTGCTTATGCTCACTATAGCTAGGTATTGTAGCAGCTTAAGGCTTCCGCTCGTTGTTCGCATGCACCTCTCCTGTTTAATTTTTTCACATTTAAGGTGCAGATACGAACGTTTTTGTCATTTTTTCGTTAAGCGCATGGTCGTCAACAACAAAATCATTCCTTCCGAGGCTATTGTTTGCTTCTAAACTTTGGTTTTATCCATGGGTGTGTAGTTAACCCAAAGCACAACCCCCAGTTCCAATTTATTAGATACTCCTAGGACAGGGGACCATCAGTACCTACGATGGGATTGAGCGCTGCCGTTGACCTTACGGTTCATCCGCCACCATCTCAGTTCAAGAGACCTTGGACCTTCAAAATTCTTTTAGAGGTATAGAACTTCGAATTGAAATAACACACAAGAAAATCGTTTTAATGTCCATCAATTTGGCTTTATTGGAAGGATAATTTTATGCCATTAATACTTGAATATGATTTCGGGCATGTGGTCGCCGCGCCGCGGCTGGTTCGAATAAAGCCAAGTCTAGTGGTCCAATTTTTAATCACTTTTTCGAGCATTTGGGGCCGTATGTCGGGAATAACGACACGTATGTTGGCTTCCAAGTCCCCTAACGTTTCTGGTTTGTTGGTGTAGACTTCACATATCCCCAAAGAAAATAATCCAATGGTTTCAAATCACACGATCTTGGTGGCCAATTGACAGGTCCATTCCAAGAACTTATGCGCTCATCGAATGTTTCCTTCAATAAATCGATTGTTACATGCGCTGTGTGGCATGTAGCGCCGTCTTGTTGGAATCACATCTTATTCATATTCATGCTATCCAATCCGGGAACAAAATAGTCGGTTATGATGGCTCTATACCCGTCTCTATTAACGGTAACTGACTCTCCAGCATCATTTCGGAAGAAGTATGGCCCAATGACTCCACCAGTCCGTAGAGCACACCAAACAGTCAGTTTTTGTGGATGTAATGGCGTCTCAAGGGTCTAATGTGGATTCTCTTCTCCATGGTTAACCGAATTAATTGCTCTGATGGACAATTATGTCGACCATAAAATGGACGGAGCTTGCGGTTCAGTTCGCGAATGAATCATTATTTTCGAAATAAATTTGCACGATTTGCAAGCATTGTTCATTTGTCAACCTGTTCATGATGAATTGGCAAACCAAACTGAACATAAATGACATTAGAGTTGCCCGATTTGACCACAAATATCAGTTTTATCTCTATTCGAAAAACCGACCTCTAAAAAACACCCTTTATTTATTTAATCCTAAAATAGGGCATGTTTCATGAACACATCCTAAGGTAATACTCCCTTTGGGATAGGTTATTAACATCTAACCCACAAAAACCTTTGAATCCATTTGCAGTGTAATAATCTTTTTCATACAGTAACAGGATTCGGGTTTAATCAACTTTTCTCAGATACATGTCCGAATTTCGACCGTGTCATCAATCATCAAGTCTCCTTGGAATTCTTCCACATTGATGTATTTCATCTTTGATTGACAGAACATGATTTTTTCAATTACCGATACTCTTAGGAATGTATGCTGTTATCTCTTGAGGCGATGATTATGGTTCGTCATCTCAGAGCTTATATACGACTTATCCATGAAATATGTGCGATTCAAATGATAAGAATTGGCGATGTTCATAATCGGTTACGTATACGCGGTTATATAAACATTAAATATCTGCGAGTTATCGTTTGAATTGACGATGTTCATCATCGGTTACGTAAATGCGGTTGTATAAATAGTTCTGCAAGGTAATAGCCTTTCAAGTAAATTCTATTATTAAAAACAGTTGACCCTTACGTCAATTCAGCCCATTAATGACAAACTTTAACCCCATTCTATTCTTACCCAACCCAACAGCTTGCAAGGGTCAGTTCCTCATTAAAGTTTCATTCTTGAAGTTTATTCTGAGGTAGATGTTAGATCCTTCTAGTTGTTGTAGGTTCAACCGTGACCTTTTTCCCAAGGAAGTTGGTCGATGGTGATTTGCCTGTTTATAAAATTAGCATGCCTTTTCCCTATAGAGCTAACAAATCCTTTGGTTCTGGCTTTCCTTTCCTTTATTCGCCTCTTTTAATGCACGTTGGGTGGGAAGAAAAATGGAGATGTCGTTGCGTTGCCGGAAATTAAATGAATCTGTAATTGATTGTGGCTTTAGTGTTAATACCAGCCAGCAAATAGAGTCATAACGCATCTGCTTTAAGATTCAGAACTGAGCATCTCACCCTCCAAGGGATATAGCAAATTTAGAGACCTGCATTGAATGTCTTGAAACCAGTTCCAAGACATTCGATTTATTTCAAGTACACTTCATTATTGTACTCGCTGCTTAGTAAAATCAATGAATCACCTGACAATTGAATACTATATGAGGTTGGTACCCATTTGAAACCAAACACTTAGTGCAGTGCATTCATAGAGAACGAGTATTCAAAAATGGGTTTTCATAATAAGTAGTGTATACTACACTGAGTACACAGAGTACACTGAGTACACCAAATATTCTTTTACATACTCTTGTTGAAAGTCACTATTTATTCATAATAAATTATAATATGTCGTTACAAATATCAATTTTTTTATATTGGAGTGTGAGAACATAATTTGATTAATTAAAATTGGGTCGGTTCCAATAAGACAACGTTTTTCTGAAATAAGCATTCTAGCTGATGAAAATATGCTTTCAGAGGCAGCACTACTTGCGGCGTAGCTAAGATTTTACAGCTGACTTTAAACAGCAGTGGAAATTCAACTTTGTGCAAGTTCCACCACTGCATCAAAATCTTCGTGAAAAGTTACGTTCACATTTTCATATGCCAGTAATTCGCTGTTTACTTTATCATTTGAATTGTTAGTTTCTACTGACTGAATAAAGTCTGCAAACAAATCTTTTCCATCTGACACAAGGATATCCAACTCTTCATTAAACAATCGTTCAAAGATCTGAGCATCCGGTTCAAGAATGTCCTTTGCATAATATTGCATACAATTTTTTCACTCATCCTTAATCTATTTTTTTCGGCTTCATCAAACTGAAATAATTTATTTGTGGGTGGGAACAGAGCAAGTTTATGATTTACTGTCAAATTTTTTAAAACAATAGTATCCAAAAAAGTGCTTAATTTTGTTTTGAAATTACTAATTACTTCTAAATCTTCAGAATTAACAGCAGATATTTTTTTTAAACGATGGATATGAACGATTGTTAAATGAAAGAGAAATTTATACTACAAACATACGAAACAACACGACGATTCATAAACCAACACAAGCAAACAATAATAATCACACAAGCAGACAAAGGAAACAAAACAGTAGTTTTGTACAAAGAGGACTACAAAAACAAAATGGAAGGACTACTCGAAGACAGACACACATACAAAACAATACGAACGGATCCTACGGACAAATTACAAAAACAAAACAACACAATAATAAATGACCTACACAAACAAAATTACATCGATGCGTGGCAAAAACTAAAAATGACATGCACTGCAGCATCCGCCCCAAGACTATATGGTTTACCAAAAATTCACAAACCAGATCTACCACTCAGACCAATATCTTCGTCAATGAATGTCCCATGCTACAACCTTTCCAAACATGTAGGCGAAGTACTACAATCTATAATATCAAACGAATACAACATAAAAAACACGTTTCAACTGAAAGAAAGATTAATGAACCAGAAGCTAGATGCCGAAGATATGCTAGTCTCCTTCGATGTGATATCACTATTTACAAATATACCGACACATCTAGCCATAAAAACAATCATGAACAAATGGACTACAATAACAGAACACACAAAAATTCCAAAGAAACAATTCACCAACATACTGAATTTTTGCCTCAAAGACAATAATTATTTCCAATACGACAACAAATTATATAACCAAACAAATGGCATGCCCATGGGAAACCCATTGTCACCTACAATAGCAGACGTAATATTGGACAACCTACTTGATAACACAATAACTGAGCTCAAAAAGGTTAACATAGAGATCAAATTTATCGTCAAATATGTTGACGACATCCTTGCAATCATCAAAGCTAAAGACGTAGACATAATTCAAAACACATAAAATAAATATCATGACAAGCTTCAATTCACCGTAGAAAAGGAAAACAACAACAGCATTCCATTTCTAGACGCACGAATCCATCGAACAAACAACAACAACATCATACTCAATTGGTATGCAAAACCAACATCCTTAGGTAGAAGCATGAATTATTTTTCTACACAACCAATTAAAATAAAAATAAATACAGCCAATAACCTCATTAACAAAATGTTCGACATCAGTGACATAACATTTCACAAAGAAAACAGAACAAAAATAACAAAAATACTTCAGATGAACAACTATCCAGCGTCACTAACTAAAAAATTATTAGAAAACAAAATACACAACAACCAAAACCAAAAAACCAAACTAACAGACAACGAGACAGATGGTAACCCTAAAAAATACTACAGCATCACATATGTACCCTCACTAAGCGAAAGCAAAGTCTTACACAAAACAATAAAGAGAGAGAATACCACATTTGCACACAAATCAAACTGCACTCTCAGCACCATATTCACAAACACAAAAGACAAAATAGACAAACAACAACAACACAATGTTGTTTACGAAATTGGATGCAACTGGAAAGATAACGAAAAATGCGATCAAGTCTACATCGGGACAACAAAAAGAGCTTTAGGTACGAGAATCAAAGAACACCAAGCAGACATACGGAAAAAGAGACTAACAACTGGACTATCGCAACACATACATGACAAAGACCACACTGCTGATTTTGACAACATAAAAATACTTGACCACGAAAAGAGAACCAACAAGAGATATACCCTAGAGAGCTTAAGAATCCAACAAAAATTGACGACAACAATGAATACGAAAGAGGACAAAGACAACATAAACTCCACATACATGCTAGCAATTAAATAGTTGCGTTCAAAATTATGTGTTCACGTCAGTTTCCTTGTTTTTATAGTCTATATCATGGTGTTTAATTTATTTATATTTTTCAATGTTTTTTATTTATTATTTGACAATTATAATCGGGAAAAAGTGCAAATAAACAAAATAAATGTAAAATAAAATAAGAATGTGAGTAATTTATGTAAACAGTCATTTGTGAAAAAACATAATTGTATCTTAATGTAAAAATCTTTAACTGTTTTTAATTGTTTTTTATTTGTATAACATTCAAGATTTAATAAATATCCCTGAGGAAGGTGGGAAAAAAACTGCCGAAACGTAGGAGAAAATTATGGAATAAACTTGTTTTTATTTGCATTAGAAATGATCGACCAAAACAGCCTATATACAAATAAACATCACACATAAAAAATTTAAAAAATTGGTCTAAAAACAAATCAGAAGAGTCGGATAGTTTTCACCTTCTAACACTTTTGAAGTTTCCTCAAAAGAGCTTAAAATGGTAATTAAGCCGCTTATGTAACTTAAATTAATGTTACTAATTTTTTGCAATTCATTTTTTTCCCGCAATATATTTGAGATTTCGACCCAATTTTTTTCTATTGAAAACAATAAATAATAAATTGTATTAAACCTAGTACAAACATAACTTTTTAATGATGTTTGAAGAGAACAATTAACACCCGATTTTTTAAAATATTTTACTAGCTTAATGCACGTATTACATAATTCAATTACTTCGTGGATTTCCTTAATACTTTTTTCTATAATATTATGTAATAAATGATTTATACAGAAGTTATGATCAAATGTGCGGAAAGCAGCAATCATATTTGACCCCCTGTCCGTCACTATAATGGTCTTGGGATAAATAACATTCAAATTCATTTAAAAGTGTTGTGATTTTGGAGTTAATATTTTGACCTGAAATTTTAATGGAATGTTTGGTTATACTTCAAAGAATTTTGGAAACAATCACCTGTACATGATACGCTCTTCATAGATTTCAAACCCAGGAGTCTAGAAATTAGTTTCCCTTCCTTGACGTAATGGATTGTTAACGATAGGTATGCAGTTCTTAAATAATTGTATGTCCAAAAGTCTGAAGTCAGTCCATATCCAATATTTCTAACACAAAGGTATTAATCATATAAATTTTGGATGTTACGTGAAACTGTTGTAGGGCACCACACCCTACGGCAGTTTTCTAAACAGTGTACTCATTTTGCTACAGATGAGCATAAATATTGTTCAGTAACTGCCTTTTGTTGGGTGGTACTCTTTATACCCTATCCCATAGGGGTATATTAGTTTTGATACATAGTTTGTACCATAGAGAAATAATTTAGCTACATATACCTCAAATAAAATGGATCGACTCAGAATCGCTAGCTGAGTCGAATTAGCCATGTCTGTCTGTCCGTCCGTCTGTCTGTTCGTCACAGATTTTTGGGCCTTGAATTTTGAGCTAGGATAATGAAATTTGGTATATAGGATCCTTGTTCGAGTCACCAGAACAAGTGTAAAATTTTTTAAAATCCGCCCACTGCCACGCCCCTTTTTAGAAAAACGTAGTTTTAAGCCAAACCGCAAGGAATTTCAAAAAAAATGTGTTAGCAACATATTTAGGCAATCCTAATATCTATATTTCGTCTATACAATGTTTTTTGCCACGCCTTCTTTTTGGGGGCGTTTTTAGTAAAAAACGCTTTTTGTCCAAATATAAAAAAAAAATCGAAAAAACTTTTGATGCAAATGCTTCCGTAATGTTAAAATAAACATTTTGTCTCTTTATCATTTTCACCTACACCCACTTTCTGGGGGCGTTTTCTTACAAAAACCATTTGTATGCCTTACCCCAAGGCATATGCAATAGAAAAACGTTGTTTTTTGTCGAACCACAAAAAACTGTCTGAGCAATATATTGTGACAATGTTATTTTCTGCATTTCATCGCCATAAAGCCTATATGTTGAGGATATTAATATTAAGGATGGGATGGGATAGGGTATTCAACGATCCGCAAAGCGGATTGTAGCCTCTCATATGTTTTACTGTACACTTGTTCGAATTATTGCAATGAATAGTGTACACTGAAGTACTGTACTCGTTTAGAAAGAGCAAATGAATGCATTCATGCAGGCCTCAGCAATAGCATAAGTGTGGTATGAAGTTTTGATTAAGGTAGCTTTATTGTTTGGCGTGTAAAGATGTGGATACAATATACAGGGCGCGGTACTTGTTTGAACCTTCCTAGTAAAATTACAATGTAGACAGGATCCATCCAGATTAAATTTGTGGCATAGCTTATAACTGCGAACTGTATTAGACAGAACATCACCACAATCTATGTATTGTACATGGTGTAACGAGATGAGTTTGGTGTACTTTGACAATCGTGATTATAAAGATTTGTCACCTATAGCGGCCAATCGCCATCATGCCGTAGGAGCATATTTATCAAACGGATTTTCTGTTTTCACAACCCAACGCGTATTCAAAAATCGCTTCAATTTAGCCCCGTTGGGCCATTTCCCCGACCGCAAATAAATTGCTAAATGTGTGACTGATACATAGACAAATATAGACAAAGAACAGAAGTTTCTCGGCCCACTAGATCAGCTTAAAACATTGATGTTGTGAGAGATTGAATCGTGCAATCTCCACCGCGTTCGGTTTTTTTTTCGATCGCTACATGCAAAAGCTTACTAGCGGAGCATGATTATTAGCAAATCAAATCTTAGATGCAGTTTTGGAACGACGACGTGTCAAATAACCAAACAAATTTGAGCAAAGTTAAAATAAAGATTTTTGAAAATCATCGAAACACCGATTGGCTAAAATATAGAGAAACTATGAAAATACTTAGTATCCCCTGCTTAACCTAGCCATCCTAGAAGTACCCAGGAGCTTGATAAACTTGTTGATAAGCTAACATCCGCTTCCAACGAATCACTGCCATCCTCTTGTCCATTAAGGAAACCCATAAGAAAACAAAAACCTCCTTTGCTTAGGCAAAAGTGTAGAGAACTTTTCAATAAAGCTAAAAGCTTGAACGAATCCTCCAACTGGACCTCCTACAAAGAGACCCTATCAACATACAAAAATGAACTGAGGAAGTCCAAACGGAGACTCCTCTGTGATCAAATAGAAGAGACTTCCGAGGCGTTTAGACTCCGAAAAATCGTATCCACTAGTTCAACTGTTCCAAGTTATCTCAAAATAATAGATGGCAATTGGATGACTTCAAGGAAAGAATCCTTAGAGCTACTAATGGACACCCATTTCCCAGGTAGCTCACAGGAAGCTTTCCAAGACGACATCAATAGAACCAATTTATTGACCTGAAACTTTCAAAATCTTTTCAAATAAGATAAAATACTTTGGGCAGTACACAGCTTCAAAATCTTTAAATCAACGGGACCTAATGGTATTGTACCAGCCGAGCTACAGCACTCTTTGGATCTCATCCTACAATGGATAGAAATTATCCTTTAGGATTGCATCGAGTTGATTTACATTGCCAAGGTTTGGAGGGAAGTGAAAGTAGTATTCATACCCAAATTTGGTAAAAGTTCTCACGTCAAGACCTGAGGCCGATTAGCTCATCATCATTTTTTCTTAAATCCCTGGAAAGATTGATTGATATTTATCTCCACAGTAGCATAGATGGAAATCATCTATCTGCCTAAGATGCGTACCGCAAAGGCATATCTGTAGAAACAGCCCTACACACATTAGAACGTATGTATTACCGAAAAGTCGTTGTGCTGAAAGGTGTGTACTATGGTTGCATTCCTAGACATTGAAGGTGCTTTTAACAACGTGAATTCGGGAGCGATCAGTAAGGCGCTACCATATCTGACAGTCGATCACTCATTTGGAATGTTGATTGACATTAAATAGCCGGATTATCAACACAAAACTGGGTAGCGCTTCGACCAGAAGACATGTCCCCGCAAGGTCGAGTCCTGTCCCATCTACTCCGGAACTTAGTGGTTAACGAGCTTTTACTCATCCTGGAAGCAGAGGGATTCCACGTGATTGCCTACGCGGATAACGTTGCTATCGTAGTCTCAGGGAGCAACTGAATATACTCAAAGAACTTCTCCAAAACGCACTATACACACTTTCCAAATGGGCAGTCAGTTGTTGTCTGGGTGACAATATTGTGGTCTGGGTGGAAATATAAAATACCTCATATGGACCCCCGTCACTAAACGGAATCGACCTAGTCTTCTCAGGCAAAGCAAAATTTCTGGGACTTATTTTGGATAGGAAGCTTAACTGAAAGCTGAACATAACAGAATGAGTAAAGAAAGCGACAGTCGCACTTTATTCCTGCAAGAAAGCCATAGGCTTGAAATGGAGAATGAAACCTCGTATCTAGCATTGGCTCTATATCTTGGTTATAAGAGCGATACGTCTTTATGGAGTAGTAGAGTGGTGGACAGAGATAGCTATAGACAGCAAAAAAAAAAAACTAGCCAAGGTGCAAAGAACTGCGTGTCTGTGTATAAGCAGCATTAGATATTCTTTTCCACCTACTACCCCTAGATATGGCTAACTCAGCCATCCGTCTTAAAGCCATCCAAATAAACACACTGTCCACTCAAAAATTCTAAACGAACAAACAAATATTCCTGAAAACACCGATTACACCCTTACAAATCCATTTTTATACCGATGGCTGCAAAACAAATGACGACGTAGGTGTCCTCTTACTTACTTACCCAAGTGGCGCTACAGTCCAGGCTGAATTCGGCCTTAACCAACATGCCTCTCCAATTAACCCGGTTCTTAGCTAACTGCCTTCAGTTGCGCACTATAAGTTGGTTGAGGTCGGTTTCTACTTGTGCGCGCCACTTAAGGCGAGGTCTTCCTCTACTGCGTCCGACGTCTGGCTGGGAATCGAAGACTCTGCGAGCCGGAGTATTGGTGTCCATTCGTTCTACATGCCATCCTGGCCATCTTAATCGTCCAATGCGGAGTTTTTTTGACCATAGGTATGTCGCTGTACAGCTCGTATAGTTCGTGGTGGAATCTTCCTCTCCATAGCCCGTCAACGCAAACGGGACCGAAGATTTTTCGAAGAATTTTTATCTCGAATCGACCAAGGATTTCTTCATCCGATTTTGATACGGTCTATGCTTCAGCGCCGTAGAGCAGGACTGGGATGATCAGGGTCTTATATAGGATCTCCTTAGTAGTTCGAGTGAGAGCTTTACTACTAAATTGCCTTCTAAGCCCGAAGGCCCAGCGATTGGCAAGAGTAATTCTTCGTTTAATTTCTGACGAGATGTTGTACTCAAAGTTATATCTGTCGATGGTGACGTTCTGTCCAATTTATCGATGTTGTATGTCCTTCCGTTTTGACAGCATATACTTAGTCTTACCCTCATTTTTGCCTCTTCCTTCTCGATACTATAAATCGTGGCTATGACATCACGTTGAGTCCTACCAATGATGTCAATTTCGTCTGCGTATGCTAGTAGTTGCACCGATTTTTGGAAAATTGTGTCTCTGGTGTTAGTCGGGAGTTTTGCACAATCCTCTCAAGAATCAAATTGAAAAAGTCACATGACAGCGCATCGCCTTGCCGAAATCCTTTTTTGTTATCGAATATGTCGGTGTGGTCGTTTCCGGCCCTAACATCATCCTAAAAAAACAGACGAGTTTGGGCGGTATACCAAAACTACACATGGATCTGTATAGTTCGTCTCTATAAATGCTGTCGTATGCGGCTTTGAAATCGATAAATAGGTGGTGGGTATCTATTTGGACTTCTTCGATTTTTTTCCAGGATCTGCCGAAGTGTGAAAATGTGATCGGTTGTGAACTTTGTAATGAGCCTGTGGACTTACTATGCAAAAGCACAGCAGTTGTTATGTCCTGGACAACGCAGCAGGGTGGCACGCTGGCTTAAGCACGGCTTAGCTCGCCGAAATGGTCGGGGATCTTGCTGCGGATTTTCTCACACAAAATTAAAGAAATCGTGCCAGAAGGAGTAGTCAGATGACTTAATTTAAAATTTTATAAAAACTACTAAGAAGTATTGCACTGCTATGATCTTCTGAAGAATCAATGTGTGATAGCTGACACGTCACAAAATAAATTTAAACTTGCGATTCTTCTTGCACACACTATATCCTATTTTGAATCGATGGCACCGATGTTATTGCCATCATTTGGGATTTCCCACCTCGTATGACAATCTAATTCTAAGACGGCCACACCATGTTACCTACTTCCCAAACCTATGTAGATAACCCCTTTACTAATTACTCACTTCACCTTTTTTACCTCACTTTGATCTCACCCTTATTCTTAAGATTTCACTCAAATCATTTTCAGTCACAAAAAAAAGTTAAATCACAATTAAAATAAATAAATGCTGACTTCATGTCAATTTAATTAAACTTCTCTTTGCAGATATGTATATACATATATATATTCCTTATACATACAAAAGAGTGATGTCATTCCAGTATAATTTGGAACATTATCCTAGACAAAATTCGTCTACTTATTAAAGAACAAAAAACTCTAATTCCTCATTAATTAAATGCGCACCTAAATAACTTGGATCACACTATTCAAAATATATCTTAATTCTAAAAAAAAATATATATCTTTACAAATTTCGTATATCTAATGTATATATGTATGCATAAAATGTATATGTATTCTTAATTTTTTTTTTGATTGATATTTGTTATCATAGAAATCAATATCTAATTTAAGTCTTTCGTTTGTAATTCAAATGTAATCTGTGACTGATATTTGTAGATTTATATGTAGTTTTATATTATTCAGTTTTTATCTATTATTAATTTAGATTTTAGGTATTTTATTTAGGTTTTTAAGTTTTACTTCAATTATCATAATTTTCATTTAGGTAGCAAATTATTTAGTCAATTTTTCATAAGCGAATAATTAGAACAACTTTACATTGATTGGGCTCCAGTGATCGGAACTTTTCACTGATCATGGGCAAGCAAAAAAAAAAAAAATGGTAAACAAGAAAATGTACCTGTTGTATTTTGTTGGTATTTTGGTTGTTGATGTATTGATGTGTCTGGTGGTGCACTTGTTTTGCTGATTTTTGTTGTTGTATCTTGTTCTGCATGTGTTTTGCTGATTTTTGTTGTTGTGTCTTGTTCTGCATGTGTTTGCTGATTTGCTTATCGTGATTATGTGTTCTGCATCACTGGGGGTGGTGGGGGGAAAGTGTGGGCAACTGCTTGTGGGCATATGTATATTTATATATAATGTTGGATCGATCCTCAATCTTGAATTTTATAGACGGATTATAAGTTTGATCGCTGGGTTTATTGAAATTACCAGAGCAGCGATCAAAAGCTTAATTTAATGCCTGTAGATGGGGGAAAACGAAGATGCATGTAAGCACAAGTAAAAACCAACAGATATATACAAAAAAAAAAAACAAATTTACCTCGTTTTCTTGTTAAAGCACACATGAGTGTATTCATGTAATATTCTCTATATGTACGGAGAAAAGTGTTGATGCTCCGTCACTTTTGAAAAGAATTAAAATATTTTTATGTTTTTCTGTTTTCTGTAGTAGGTACTCTGACCCTAGTTTTTAAATGTTAAATCTATTAGAAAAATTTGTAAATTTAAGTAGAAAATAAATTCACTTTAGCACGATCGTACCTTTTTACGTTTGTCACCACACTTCCACGCTGTTCACAGGTCAGAAAAGAAAAGACCGGAAAAAGTAATATCGGTCTCTTATAGCATGTGCAATGCATTACACCGATTGCGATCGTGAGTCTAAATTCACGTTAAACTTTTAACGAATAGTATCGGCTAAACAGGGTGTATCGTTTTTAAAAGTATTTTAAAAATATCATGATGTAGCAGACCCTAATTATGGTTCGTATAGCAAGCTGCATGCTACAACACAATGGGTTTTGATGTATCCATCTAGCAAAAGTCCATTGAAAACAAAGCAGCTTGAATTAAGTGTGATTTACAACGTGTGGCATCGACCATGACCCTGAGATATAATATACTTTTGTTAATCTGAGTAGACCGGGCTATCGTTTCAAGTCTTTTGCATGAAATATTCCAATCCTTTTTCCATTCATAGTCTCTACTTCATATAGAGATTTACCAATGGGTCGAATAATCCTACACTTGACAAACTTCGCACATAATTTAGCATTAAGTTTCTTGCTCGCATCGCTGAGTATAAAATTGCGGCGAAAAACTTCATCGCCAGTTTTAAACTTAACTGCAGAACTTCGCAAGTTGTAAGATTTCTCATTACGTTCGAAAGCTAGTTTAAGGTTACTTTTAATTTTATTTCGTAGGGTCTCTAATCTATCGGAATGTTTTAGGAGTATCGATTCGCTATCATTCAAAACATTAAGTTTTTTTAAAAGACTATATGTCCTTCCATGCTGAATCATGTTGCTTCCAAAGAGACAAAAGTGGGGAGTTACTCCAATAGACTGGTGTACCGATGTATTCAGAGCCAATTGGATTTTAGATATTTGCTCATCCCATTCTCTTTGATCATCTTTCAGATACATGCGAATTGCTGATAAGATTGAGCGATTGACACGCTCCGAAGCATTTGCTTGTGGAGAGTACAAGGCAGTGGTTGTATGTTTGACCCCAAAGCTAGCAAGAAAATTTTGGAAATCTTTAGAGACAAATTGTTTCCCGTTATCGGACAAAATAAATTGCGGTACTCCAAACTTGTTAAAAACTTCACTTTCCAAAAATTCTATCACCGATTTTGAACAGGCCTTACGCAATGGTTTTAAAAAGACATACTTCGAAAAGTGATCTAGTACGATGAATAAAAACAAATTTCCACTTTTCGAGCGGATGTAAGGTCCCATAAAATCGATATAGAGTTTTTGGAAAGGTTTGTCGATATCCTGCAGTTTGCCCATTGGTGGTCTGAGGGTCTTATTTGTAGCTTTGTTTGCCTTGCATAACTCGCAATTGCGCACGTATTCTCTTACTTGAGTCGTCATGTTTGGCCAATAATATAGTTTGCGAAGCCTTTCTATAGTTTTTACAATGCCTCCATGAGAAACATTGGGTGGCTCGTGAGCAGCTTGAATCAATGAATACGTAAGCATTGTGGGTATCCAAAGTCTCCACTCTAAACTAGTGTTAAGCGGGTCCTCACCATATTGAAATGATCTTTTAAACACAAGATTATCAGCTATTTTCAAATCAGGGAAATTATCTTTGTTTTTAGTAATCACATCGATTAGTTCTTTATATTCATCTGAGCGAAATTCCTCTCCGTTTGTGTCGACGATAGCACTCAAACTAACATTCTGAATTATCTCTTCAACAAAGGTACGTGATAACGCATCTGGCACTACGTTTTGAGAACCTTTTCTGTGTTGGATGTCAAATTGAAATGCTTGAAGCTTAAGAGACCATCTAGCAAGTCGACCGCTTAGGTCTTTAAGTCCCATCAACCATTTCAAACTTGCGTGGTCAGTTATAACAGTGAATGGGAGTCCTTCTATATACGGTCGAAAACGTTTCACAGCTAATACAGCGGCTAAGCATTCTTGCTCAGTCACGCTGTAGTTTCGCTGGCAAGAATTTAATTTTTGAGAAAAGAACGCAATGGGCTTTTCATGCTTGTCTTCGTCGTACTGAAAGAGTACTCCCCCAACGCCATGGTTTGACGCATCACATTGTATATAAAAGCGTTGACCAAAATTCGGATTGCTTAAAAGTGGAGCTGAGATGAGAGCTACTTTCAATGCCTCAAATGCTATATCTGCTTCTTCAGAAATCTCGAAGTTTTTTCCTTTTCGTAACGTATCGGACAAGGGTGCTGATAATGCGGCGAAGTTTCGAATGAATCTTCGATACCAGCCACACATACCTAGAAAACGCCGCACCTGCTTTTGGGATTTCGGTAACGGGAAGTCCTTAATAGCCGAAACTTTAGCTGGGTCAGGCTTTATGTGTCCTTGTCCAACCACGTATCCGAGATACTTCAATTCTTTAAAACAGAAGTTTGATTTTGAGACATTGATAGTAAGGTTTGCTTTTCTCAAGCATTCAGCCACTTTCTCTAGTGTGTTAAGATGTTCTTCAAAACTTCTCGAAATCACCAGTAGATCATCTAAGTACACAAACACGCATTCACGGAGCTCAGGAGGTACAACTCTATCCATCAAACGGCACATCCTTTGGGCTGCGTTACATAGTCCAAAGGGCATGACCGTAAACTGATAAAGTGGTCTTCCCGGAACCGTGAATGCTGTCTTTTCCTTAGACTGCTCATCTAGAGGAATTTGCCAAAACGCATCTTTGAGATCCACACTACTTATGTAGTGTGTATCTCGCAGACGGCTTAACAAACCCTCAATATGTGGTAATGGATACGCATCTTTCGTTGAGAGTTGATTGACTTTTCGAAAATCTAAGCATAGGCGGTTCTTGCCAGGTTTTCGGATGAGGACGATTGGCGAACTCCACGCACTATTGCTTTCCTCAATTACTCCCAACGAAAGCATACGATCCAATTCTTCAAACATAAGCTTTTGAATTACCGGCGATACTGGATAATGTCTTTGCTTCAACGGATCAGCTGTTCCTGTATCTATTCGATGTGTTTCCAGTAAAGTCTTTCCTAAGCCAAGCTTATCAAACGATGGAAACATGTCGACAACTTTTGACAGCGCTAAAGACTGATCTATAGTTAGTTCATGTTTTGGTTTAGTAGAAACATCTGGAATTTCTAATTCACCTACTGTCATTGGAGAGATATCAAATTTGTGCCAAAAATCTATTCCAAGATACAGTTGTTGTGTGAGACTAGGAACTAGATATATATCCATTTCCTTGGTAATGGAATTATAACGAATTGGAACTTTAACATAACCAATAATTCGTTGATCAATACCATCAGCTGTTTTTAAACAAGACGACAGAGAAAAGATCTTCAAACCAAGGTTACGAACAAATTCAACGCAATCTTTCCCAAAACAAGAGATTGTAGCTCCACTGTCCAGCAAACCAACTATATCTTGATCATGTATAGATATTTTTGCATATGGTCTTGGATCGCTATCAATTGAAAAGGAACAAGCATCTACAATTTTTCTAAAAAGTTTACGCTTACTATATCTAATTTTAGACTTTCTGTTTTTCGAAAGATGAAATGAAGTTCGAATTTCCTCCAGTTCAAAAATTCTTGCTCTAACTTCCTTATATCTTTTCATTCTTGTCTCATATGGAATTAACATTGTTTGTTTTGAAATATTTTTATTTTTATTAAGTATGTCCGGTTTAAGTATCTGTATTCTCGGATCGGTGGAAGGTGTTCCAATAGATTGAGAATCAGTAGATGTCGATTTTTCTAATGTTCGGGGTTGGTTTGGGTCGAACGAGATTCCCCGACACGCATCCCGCTCGATTTTTGGTTTCCCATTTGTTTGCACTTTTGACAATTCAATGTTGTCACATTGTCAGTGCCGCATTTGTAGCAAAACAAATTTCTTGTTGGAGAAGGACAGTACATAAAAGAATGTCCCTGCAATTTACAATTAAAACATCGGTACAAATTTGTATCTTTGCTATTCAAACTTCGAAATTTATTTGTATCTGAGTATCTTAAAGCAGATACATCTTCCAACGGTAAAACCTCAGTTGCAGTATCTTCATACTCAACTTCATTGACATGTTGTTGTCTTAGATACCGAGTTTGATCACGAGAGTGGAATAATTTTTCAGCTTTTCTACACTCATCTCTAAATTGATCGAGTGAGTAAATCGACATCGGATATACAAGATTCAACAAGCGATTATTGATTTTTGTTTTCATGATATGCAACAGCTGACGTTCTGTCATGGGTTTTCTTAGCTGATTTTTTAGATGGATAATGACGTTGTAGTAATCATCGAATGTTTCCTGAGGATGTTGACGACGTTCAGTAATATGTTGGATGATTTCTACGTCACTATCATGGGTCTTAAATTGTTTGTATAAGGCTTGACGAAGTCTTGGCCAATCTGGTCTAGGATTCGATCGCAAATATTGCCAAAACCAATCCTGAGCAGCACCTGTCAATAAAACGTGAAAGTTTTTCAAAATGTCTGACCACGGACAGTCATGATTTTCTTTGAGGGTTTCAACTCTAAACAGGAAATCTTGAACGCAAATTGACTTGGAGGTTCCATCATACTTCAAACCCCATCGATCGATTTCAACTTTCCGATTGCCTGATGGCTGTGTATGATTCTCGTCAGTATAATCTTCAAAATTCATTCGGTCAATGTAATTCAAGTATTGGAAGTCATTAGAATGCGCATTTCTACCATTTGATATATCATTAGATTCGTAATGTGTACTACGATTTACATCATCCGGTGGATAGTGTAAGTTCTCAGTTCGTCTTGAATTTCTAGAAGAATTTGGCATTCTATTAGAATGTCTGTTGTGGGAAATGTTTGGTAAATCACCATTATGAACCGTGGGATTGTCTGTAGCTAGTGCATCGCGTACAGTTTCTTGAACACACTGCTTCATTGTATCTAACAGTGATCTTAGCATAAACGTTTGGCTAGCGCCAATACTCGCATCAACTATCGATTTAATTTGAGTATTTAAAGTTGTTTGGGTATTAGGTGTTAAAACATTCGCATTAGTTAAAGATACATTGCTCTGTCTAGCATTGGGATTTATTTGAGATATACTATCTCGAAGAGTTGTTGCTTGATTATTCGTCTGTGCAGGTATATTAGTCGTCACTAAATGAACACCATTATGCGCATTAGATCCAGTGTATACATCGTTTTGTAAACTCTCATTTTGTCGTTGTATCGGATTATGAACAGGAGTTCGTACAACAGATACATTTCCTTGAGGAGAATGCAAAATAGGTTGTCGAGATTCATTTCCTGGAAAATGATCTCTTGAATTATCAAAATTAGGTTGTCGATGACCAATGGATCGCGTAACCATACCACGATTGGTATCTAAAGTCGATTTCCGTTTTTCTTTGGGAATCGCACCTTTAGAATTGCTCATTGTAAGTTAATTGAAATATTATAATTGGATATAAAGAGTGAAATAAAAATTGTAAAAGTATTTATATGATAAACAATGAAAATATGTATGAAGTATTGAATAAAGAAAATCAAGTTTGTGTTATAGTTCATAAGAATATAAGGTGAGATCAGAGTAAGAAAAGGTGAAAGTTTCTCTAAAAATTTACAGGATATGTGTGTGTATTATATTTAACGAAATGTGATACCAACTAGAAAAAAAATATTTTCGTTGAATCCATTTTACTGAAAAATAATAAATTGATGATATAAAAGTTAAAGGCATTCAGCGTATTGATAAATGAAGCATTGAAACATTTGAATAACTCAAAAACCTGAATCTATCATCCCTATTTGTTTCATAATAATATGGCAAGATATCTTTTATCCCGTTCAACTGATTCATGCGTTACTAACAATAAAAAAATATACCAGGAAGCTGAGATAAAAGATAATTGCACCATAAAGTAAAGATGTCTAACCTCAAAAGCGTAAATCGATATTCTAAAGACTTGGTTGCTTTAAGACATTCTGAATCGCATAATTCGAAGTTAGAACTATCTTAAGAAACATAATAAAATCATAGCATGCAGTAAAAAAAGTAAATGGGAAAGAAATAAAAATGTTTAATTGATTTGACAAGAGAGCCATATAAAAAAAATACCAAAGTTATCAATCTCTCTACTAACAAGGCCGATATCGTAAAAACAAAAAAAACTAGTATCGTCTGATAAAGCCAATATCGTTGTACAAGGCCTGTATCGTTGGGCGCCATAATTTGTAATGAGCCTGTGGACTTACTATGCAAAAGCACAGCAGTTGTTATGTCCTGGACAACGCAGCAGGGTGGCACGCTGGCTTAAGCACGGCTTAGCTCGCCGAAATGGTCGGGGATCTTGCTGCGGATTTTCTCACACAAAATTAAAGAAATCGTGCCAGAAGGAGTAGTCAGATGACTTAATTTAAAATTTTATAAAAACTACTAAGAAGTATTGCACTGCTATGATCTTCTGAAGAATCAATGTGTGATAGCTGACACGTCACAAAATAAATTTAAACTTGCGATTCTTCTTGCACACACTATATCCTATTTTGAATCGATGGCACCGATGTTATTGCCATCATTTGGGATTTCCCACCTCGTATGACAATCTAATTCTAAGACGGCCACACCATGTTACCTACTTCCCAAACCTATGTAGATAACCCCTTTACTAATTACTCACTTCACCTTTTTTACCTCACTTTGATCTCACCCTTATTCTTAAGATTTCACTCAAATCATTTTCAGTCACAAAAAAAAGTTAAATCACAATTAAAATAAATAAATGCTGACTTCATGTCAATTTAATTAAACTTCTCTTTGCAGATATGTATATACATATATATATTCCTTATACATACAAAAGAGTGATGTCATTCCAGTATAATTTGGAACATTATCCTAGACAAAATTCGTCTACTTATTAAAGAACAAAAAACTCTAATTCCTCATTAATTAAATGCGCACCTAAATAACTTGGATCACACTATTCAAAATATATCTTAATTCTAAAAAAAAATATATATCTTTACAAATTTCGTATATCTAATGTATATATGTATGCATAAAATGTATATGTATTCTTAATTTTTTTTTTGATTGATATTTGTTATCATAGAAATCAATATCTAATTTAAGTCTTTCGTTTGTAATTCAAATGTAATCTGTGACTGATATTTGTAGATTTATATGTAGTTTTATATTATTCAGTTTTTATCTATTATTAATTTAGATTTTAGGTATTTTATTTAGGTTTTTAAGTTTTACTTCAATTATCATAATTTTCATTTAGGTAGCAAATTATTTAGTCAATTTTTCATAAGCGAATAATTAGAACAACTTTACATTGATTGGGCTCCAGTGATCGGAACTTTTCACTGATCATGGGCAAGCAAAAAAAAAAAAAATGGTAAACAAGAAAATGTACCTGTTGTATTTTGTTGGTATTTTGGTTGTTGATGTATTGATGTGTCTGGTGGTGCACTTGTTTTGCTGATTTTTGTTGTTGTATCTTGTTCTGCATGTGTTTTGCTGATTTTTGTTGTTGTGTCTTGTTCTGCATGTGTTTGCTGATTTGCTTATCGTGATTATGTGTTCTGCATCACTGGGGGTGGTGGGGGGAAAGTGTGGGCAACTGCTTGTGGGCATATGTATATTTATATATAATGTTGGATCGATCCTCAATCTTGAATTTTATAGACGGATTATAAGTTTGATCGCTGGGTTTATTGAAATTACCAGAGCAGCGATCAAAAGCTTAATTTAATGCCTGTAGATGGGGGAAAACGAAGATGCATGTAAGCACAAGTAAAAACCAACAGATATATACAAAAAAAAAAAAACAAATTTACCTCGTTTTCTTGTTAAAGCACACATGAGTGTATTCATGTAATATTCTCTATATGTACGGAGAAAAGTGTTGATGCTCCGTCACTTTTGAAAAGAATTAAAATATTTTTATGTTTTTCTGTTTTCTGTAGTAGGTACTCTGACCCTAGTTTTTAAATGTTAAATCTATTAGAAAAATTTGTAAATTTAAGTAGAAAATAAATTCACTTTAGCACGATCGTACCTTTTTACGTTTGTCACCACACTTCCACGCTGTTCACAGGTCAGAAAAGAAAAGACCGGAAAAAGTAATATCGGTCTCTTATAGCATGTGCAATGCATTACACCGATTGCGATCGTGAGTCTAAATTCACGTTAAACTTTTAACGAATAGTATCGGCTAAACAGGGTGTATCGTTTTTAAAAGTATTTTAAAAATATCATGATGTAGCAGACCCTAATTATGGTTCGTATAGCAAGCTGCATGCTACAACTTTCCTGGCCAAAAACCACACCGATAAGGGCCGATCAGGTTATTGGCAAACTTCACTTAGGTCGGGATGTTGGCATCGCTGCCATTGCTAATATTAAATGGTTCGTTCTGCCTGTCAGCGGAATGTTGTTCGTCATCGCCGTTTAACAGTCTGCAGAAGTGGTTCTTCCATATCCTCAGCATCGACTGTGTCTCAACTACGATATTTTCTTGTTCACCTCGACAGGATTCTGTTCGAGCCTCGTATCTTTGGTTTTGACGTTTTACACTTTGGTAAAACTTGCGAAGATTGTTCCTGGAGTGGCACCTCTCTCAATCCTCGATCGCGCACTTTTCTTGCTATTTTTTCTTCTTTATGAAAAGCCGGTGTTCTTCCCTTCTTCTATGCCTATAGAGCTCGATGTCAGCTCTTGTCTTCACCTACAGCTTAGCCTTGTAGGCCTCGTTCTTGGCTGCGAGCATCTGTCGGCAATCCTCATCAAACTAGGGGTTTCTTGCTGGTGGCCGCGAGAAACCTAGCACATCAGTTGCGGCTGATCTAATGGCTTGTTGGCATCTTTGCCATTGTTCTTCGACATTAGATGCTGGTGGTGTGTTGTGAGTCGAGAGGTTAAGGGATTCGCGTTGCGCGAAGGTCTTGGCGGTCTCTGGTGATTGCAGTCTTTCAATATTAAATTTTTTTACAGTATTTCTGTTTTTTTGTGGCGTGGTGGATATCCGCATCCTTACCTTGGCTACAACAAGGTAGTGGTCCGAGTCGATGTTGGCCCCTCGGAATGTTCGGACATCCAAAATACTGGATGCGTGCCTCCCGTCTATCGCAATGTGATCAATTTGGTGGACTGTTCGTTGATCTGGAGACCGCCATGTCCCCTTATGGATATCGAGGTGAGAAAACCGTGTGCTGGCTATAGTGGCATTTCGTTCCGTAGCGAAGTCTAATAGCCTAAGTCTGTTACCAGACGTGTTGTCGTGTAGGCTATATTTTCCGACAGTACTGCTAAAGATGTTTTTTCTTCCAACCTTTGCGTTAAAATAACCCAGCACGATTTTAACATCGTACTTTGGTAGGTTTTGTCGAGGAGCTCGTAGAAGCAATCCTTAGTTATATCATCTTTTTCCTCCGTCGGAGCATGAGCGCATATAAGGCTTATGTTGGCGAATTTGGCCTTAATGCGGATTGTTACAATGCGTTCGCTAATGTCTTGGAAACATAAGACTTCTTGCACTTATTACTAATTCGCATCCAAATAGTCGCTGTTTCTGCTCACTATAACACGGTCCATAGTAGACTTCACAGTTTTTCATCCTCTTTTTGCCCGGCCCATCCTATCGTATTTCCTGAATGGCAGTAATGTCTGCTTTGTAGCAGGTTAGGGCTTCCGCTAGTTGTTCGGTAGCACCTCTCCTGTTTAATGTTCTCACATTCCAGGTGCAGGTACGAACGTCGTTGTCCTTTTTTCGTTTAGCAGGGTCGTCAACAATAATATCAGTCCTTCCCGAGGCTTTTGGTTGCTTCGTAACAATGGTTTTTTCCTTCGGTAGGTAGTTAACCCAAAGAACGACCCCCAACCTGGAGGGCCAGTTCCAATTTATTGGAAACCTCTAGGAGACGGGGATTAACGCTGCCGTTAAAATTTCGGTTCAGCCGCCACCATCTCTATTCAAGGGGCCGAACTCGCCCTTGAAGTTCCTAGAAAACCTGTTGTCCGAATATGTCGAAGCAGCTTATCTAGGCTAGCCTGGGACGGCAGACCGGGCATTCTTTCCGCGCCATTCTGACCAGGGTGATTATAGTGTTGCTGTTTTACGTCTTTTTATCAGCACTCAAGTCCGGTTGGATGAAACCAGTACCCGATGGTTACCACTTGGAGGTATAAAATAAGCAAATTTCATGTGTAGTCAGAGTTGCGAGCGCTGTGCATTACCAAGTTAAAGCCAATCAGAGTCTACCCTCGTTCTACAACACCCAACCATCTCAGACAGGCTCTCAGACAGGCCAAATCTCAGTCTTTCCTTTCCGTCTTCCTGATAATTGCATCGTGTTCCAGGCGAAACTCATGGCGATCAAATAAGCGTTATCCTGACTGAAGATTGGTTTTTTTAAAGGTAACAAGGAGAATGCACAAGATCCACGTGGTATTAAAATAGACCAAAAACTGTTAAAGGTATGCTGTGGAATCGATGGCAGCCAATCTAACCTAACCTAACCTACTTCATAGTAATGTAGTGCCCCTTAGCACTAGGTACACATAGACAGAAAAGGACTACCCCTACTCCGGAAAGTAAAATCATAGATCTGCGATACTAAAGTTTTTCAAACAGGAGAAGAGCATACCTGCCTTGGAATCAGTGTTCCAAAATTATTAATTTGGAGGTAGTATAGCGTGGTGACGCGAAACAAGACCAAATGAAATAAAGGCGAGTTTCGAAAAATCCTAATAATTCCAAGTGGTTCTCAATGCTACCATAATTGCCCAATCAATCAAATTCTACATGCGAATAAATTGATATTTCGAGTGTACATTAATAGACCCCGCAAATCAATTATTATCAATTAAAATCACAATCGGGAATTGCAGTATTGGCACTTCCTTTGTTGGCGTTATTTATATTTACCTTGCGTCCATTTATACTCTTTATAAATAATATACACGAACATAACATAAATCTACTCCGCCCTGCGAAAACCACTTGGCTTCGATGCAACTTAATTAATTGGGTTTCAGTGCAGATGAACTGACCACACCGCCTCGTAGTTTGATACCACAGTTAAGGGCCGCGAACTTAATTAATTTCAAGTTGGGGGGTATGTTGTCAAGCTCAGACTGCTAAAGTGGCCTCTTTAGATCTGTAATGCATTGAAAACTTGTTTTCACGGGGTACCTATACCTCTATTTAATTGTACAACAGATCAAAGTGATTCTCTGAGTTGATAGTCTCCCCATGGAGGCGTCATCAGGTGGTGGATAGATGGATAGATATTCAAGAAAGGTTGGAAATAAAATGGCACCCGCGGACTAGCAGTGGAAGAGTTCCCCATATGAGATCAGTGATATCGCAACAGTCTCAAATACACAGGACGAAGTGAAACCCCTAGATTAGTTGCTTTGACCTATTTCAACAACAGTCCAAATAGGCATTTCAAGGGTTTTCAGGCCCCTTAAATGGTGGCGTATGAGCCGAAAATTCTACTACTGTGCTCAGTTCTGTATCATATACTGAAGGCCCTGTGTGTTGTTTCTAGTTTGCGGATCGAAGGGCAACTTTTTTACAATGTAAACAATAGATATGAGAAAAATAACAGCCTCGAGTCATGGATCTCCACAAATGCCAACCAGACCAGGAACTGCTACGAAGACTGACTTACTAGTATTCTAGTTACTACTTACTTACTTACTTACTTATCGGGTTCCCGACCAGTTAAGAGTCTCTGCCTGAGGCACTGCAGCTTTCCATCCTTTACGATCACTGGATCGCTGCTTCCAGCTGTCTAGACCAAGCGCTCTGGCATCCGCGAGGTTCTGTCTTCCTTGCCTTCTTGAACCTGAGGCCTGGGATTCGAAGATCCTCTTAGCTGGAGCATTATTGTCCATTCGCTCGATGTGGCCGAGCCAATGTAGTCGAAGTGTTTTGGCTCATAGAGTTTGCGGTTGTATCTTCTGCTCCATTCGCCCTCCTCGAGCACGGGACCAAAAATCCGCCAAAGTATTTTTCTTTCGAAGGAGCCCAGTATCAGCTCTCCCTTCTTGCTTATCGTTCAGCACTCGGCACCATAAAGCAGAACTGGCAGGATAAGGGTTTTGTAGAGCACACATTTCGTCCTTCGAGTTAGGAGTTTTGAACCCAGTAGCAACGGTTTCCTAGGATAATTCTTCAACGGTTCTCCACTAGGGTGTCATTCGTGGAGTCTATGTTTACTTCGAGGTAGGTGAACTCCTTAACTACCTCGAAATTGCTGCTATCAATAGCGATGTTTTGTCCTAGGCGGTGGACAGATGCTTGTTTGTTTGTTGATAGCATGTTCTTAATCTAGTCCTCATTTCAATGTCCTCAGTCAAGGTCAACGAATTTCGTCTGTTCTTCAATCGACGTGAACGCTTTTATCACGCCACATCATTGGTCGCTCTCAGGACCAATGATGTGGATATCGTTCGCAAAGCCCAGAAGCTGGAAGGACCTGTTGAAAATAATGCCTTCCATGTTAACATCTGCCCTGCGCACTATCTGCTCCAGTACGAGATTGAAAAAGTCACATGATAGCGCGTCTCCTTGCCGAAATCCGGTGCATGTTTGGAACAGTTCGGAGGATCTACTTCCAAACTCCACGTTGCAGCGCTTGTTTTTCAGTGTTACGCGACACAGCTGAATCAGTTTTGCTGGGATTCTGAATTCGGCCATCGCCATATAGAGCTCGTGACGATGTAGGCTATCATGCGCGGCTTTGAAGTCGATGAATAGGTGGTGAGTTTCGACTTGAAATTCGTTGGAATTTTCCAGGATTTGCCTCAGTGTAAAAATTTGGTCTATAGTCGATCTGCCGGGCCAGAAGCCACACTGGTACGTGCCGATTAGTGTGTTGCAGAACTGTTTTAGACGTTCACACAGTACGTTGGATAAGATCTTGTATGCGACATTTAGCATATCCCTGCTAAATGTCGCATACGAGACTCCTCGATAGTTCTTGCAAGTTGCAATGCATAGGATCGCGTTTTTTGTAGATGGGGCATATGGAGCTGATAGTCCAGTCATCGGGCATGTTTTCTTCTACCTTCTTATGTGTATGCTCCCTACCAAAAGCGTAAGCTGGTAATCCATCAGAGACTGCGGCCTTGTTGTTCTTTAGATTTTTATAGCTAGGCCAACTTCTTCAACTAGATGGTGGAACTAGTTCTTCATTGACTGGACGTGGGCTCTCTTCTTGCCATATCACTCTCTCTACATGATGCCCATTAAGCAGCTGCTGGAAATGCTGCTTAAGCACATCTACTATTCCCTGCGCTTCGGTGACTAGGTTTCCTTCGCTGTCTCGAAGAGCCTGCGTTCCGGTTTTGTAGCCAGCTTGGCTTTTTTATAAAACCTACGGATGTTGTTATGATTGCGTGACTCTTTGATCGCCTTGAACTGGCAGGCTTCGTAGGCTCTTTTTTTTCTACGCAGGGCTTCTTTTCCTCCCTTCTCCTCGCTCTATACTCTTATCTCGCTGCCCTTGTTTTGCGCTGCAGCTCTCTCTTGTGTGCATCTTCTGTCACCTTTTTCCTGTACACGCACTCATCATCATATAGTCCGTACCGAATCAGTTGGCCATTCACTGCCCAGGTCTCTTAAAATTTATTTTAAAATATCTTAAAATTCTCTTAAATCCTCTCTCTGCGCAATCGACCGTTGGCCAACTGATTTGGTATGGACTATACCACGGGGTCTTTCTCGGGGGGCTGGTACCCTGCAGTGGTTTCGGCTACCTCCTTGATAATATCGCGATACTGGTACCACTGATTGTTAGCGTCTGTGGTAGGTGAGTACACAGAGGAGAGTTTCATACTCAGGCGCTCGTTGTAGGCTCTGGCTACTCCAGGTGTGTTTAGGCGTCCAACGTCGAATTTTTTCTTCTGGGCAGATCGCAGTTTCTTCTCGTTGGACAGTCGAGCTCTGAATTCAGCCGGGACAAGAAAATGGACAGAGTCGACGTTTACAAATACAAATTTTTGGCGCAACAGGCTCGTTAGTACCCAGGGCCTAGCTTTCTCACAACCATTCATGTGTGCGTGTGTACTTCTTGCACGATGGCGGGACCTCCTGTTTAGTGCCGACCCCGAACGGCTAAGTTGAGATAAGCTATTCTTGACAATTGATACTACTCGGACGATTTGTCAGATCATCACGAGAGGAGGGCCAGTGAAAAATCATTTAGGTGTTGCTACGGCTGGGAATCGAACCCAGACCTTCTGCGCGGCAGTTCATCGCACTAACCATCGCGCCACTGAGCCCTCTTTGCCCCACGGAAAGTGTGCACGTCGAGAATGTTGGAAGCGTGCCTCGCATCGATTAGCACATGGTCGATTTGGTTGGCGGTTCGACCGGCTGGAGAGCGTCAGGTTGCTGTGTGGATCCTTAACCTTGGGAACTTAATACTACTTATCACCCTATTACGAGCTTCTGCAAAATCTATTATTCGGTAGCCGTTGTCATTTCGTGGATTCTGTGCTTACCAACTAAACCGCCAAAGATGTTTTCCTTTCCGACTTCAGCATTTAAATCCTCGAGTACAACTTCTACATCATACTCCGGACAGGTTCCATAGGCTTCATCCAGGAGGTAATAAAACTCCTCCTTGATGGGATCTTCAGCCTCGTCGGTAGGGGCGTGTGCACATATTAGGCTTATGTTTTGGAAAGTAGCTTTAATGCGGATCACAGAAATTAGATCACTTATCGGTTTGAAGTCAATGACTTTTGTCCTTAGTCGATTTCCCACGACGAATCCGCATCCTAATACATGCAATCTTTTGTTGCAGCTGCGATTTAAATGTCGCAATTTTTTCTCTTCATTATACCTGATCCTATCCATCGTATCTCCTGGATTGCGTTTATATCTGCCTTGTACCGCGTCTGGACAGATTCAAGTTTTTGAGTAGCACCCGGGGTGTCGAGTGTTCCTACATTCCAGGTACATCCTCTCATATCATAGTCCATTGACGTTCCGGGGTGACTCGGACTAAAAAAAAACTCTTTTATATCAAGAAATACAATTTTTCAAAATTATAATTCAGTTAAAACTGGATAATTTATTTTTCCTTCATCTTTGTGGTAAGGAGGGATAGATAAATTTTTCGCTGCTAGTTTTTTCCTTGTTCAAATTTCGGTTAATTTCGTTAATTATTTTTCAATCTCCTTCTGTTTTATACCCTGCTTGCCAATTTATTTAATCTAACCTTATGGAGGGTAACCACAAAAAGAAATAACGGTCCTTTATCGTTTATATTCGTTAAAAGGAATAAAAAAAAAGCTCTTCACTCAATTCTAATAAGATGATTATGTGCTTTAATAGCCCATCTGAAAAGGACCTCAAATTATTTTTGAAGGACATAATCATATCTAAAGAATAAAATTGAATTATGTCCTTCGTCTGCTGCGGAATTGGCAAGAGACAATGACAACCATTTTGAATCAAATGATGGTATTTACTTAGCCACATGATTACAATGTCGCAACACTTTAGTGATGATGATGAGGATAACTCATTTTTATGGTTCATAAAATGTGGCATACAGACATCCCGATAGACATTGAAGTTACATCGGCGAATCAATTAACATGTTGAGTTATGGGCAAATATTTACATTTTAACCTTGAATACATACACGAGGAAGTTGTGTGTCGCTTGCCTTATACGCACTACAAGTCATGTATCAGGGAAAGAGCAAAGGATACACTTACTCGCCTGATGATATAATCATGAATCGCTCGGTTGTACAAATTGTGACAGCGAATGTGAGAGAAGGGGGTATTTTTATAGGTAGAGGCGGATTTAAAAAACTTACACTTGCGTGCTCCTATTAGACATGTTTATTTATATGAATTAAATCGAATTAGGGAATTTAATGTGATGAAATCCACAAAATTTAAAATCTCATAAAAAATGCTTTAAGAGGTTAAAATAAACTGGGATATCGTACTCAGTTAATTCCAAAGGAATGAAAATAGTGAAAATTATTCTGAAAGGACCACTTAATATTATAAGCAAAACGTTGAGCTTAGTTTTGAGAACTTTTTCACGATTATAGCCATTTAGTCCGTGATAAACCTGGGACTCAACCATTATGCCGCACGAGTTGGGGCATACCTAATGGCAGTCGGTGTATCGTGTTATTTGCAAGAAATTGGCACCTGAGAATTGGTTTGAATTGGTTTCTCGCGGCCACCAGCAAGAAACCCCCGGTTTGATGAGGAATGCCGACAGATGCTCGCAGCAAAGAACGAGGGCCTACAAGGCTAAGCTGCAGGTGAAGACGAGAGCTTCCATTGAGCTCTATGGGCAAAGAAGAAGGGAAGAACATCGGCTTTTCAGCAAGAAGAAAAAAGAGCAAGAAAAGCGCGCGATCGAGGATATAGAGAGGTGCCACTCCAGGAACAATGTTCGCAAGTTTTACCAAAGTGTAAAACGTCAAAGCCAAAGATACAAGGCTCGAACAGAATCCTGTCGAGATGAACAAGGAAATATCGTAGTTGAGACACAGTCGATGCTGAGGATATGGAAGAACCACTTCTGCAGACTGTTAAACGGCGATGATGAACAACATTCCGCTGACAGGCAGAACGAACCATTTAATATTGGCAACGACAGCGAAAATTGCCAACCACCCGACCTAAGTGAAGTGAGGATAGCAATATCTAAACTCAATCTTAATAAGGCCGCCGGAAATGACGGCTTTCCCGCTGAGTTTTATAAAGCTGGCGGAGATGACTTGGTAAGTAACATCCACCAACTCATAAGCCAAATCTGGTCGGATGAAAGCATGCCTGAAGAATGGAGCCTCAGCATCGTTTGCCCGATCCACAAAAAAGGAGACCCTCTGAACTGCGCCAACTACAGAGGCATAAGTCTGCTCAACATCGCCTACAAGATCCTATCTGCCGTAATATGTGAACACCTGAAACCGTTTGCCAACAACCTGATCGACCCTATTCGGTGTGGTTTTAGGCAAGGAAAGTCCACAACCGATCAAATTTTCACACTTCGGCAGATCCTGGAAAAAACCCAAGAAGTCCAAATAGATACCCACCTCCTATTTATCGATTTCAAAGCCGCATACGACAGCATTTATAGAGACGAACTATACAGAGCCATGTCTAGTTTTGGTATACCGCCCAAACTCGTCTGTTTGTGTATGTGATGACGTTGGAGAATTCTCGCTGCACCATCAGGCCGGAAACGACTTCACCGACACATTCGATACCAAAAAAGGATTTAGGCAAGGCGATGCGCTGTCATGTGACTTCTTCAATTTGATTCTTGAGAGGATTGTGCAAAATTCCCGAGCCAACACCAGAGGCACAAATTTCCAAAAATCGGTGCAACTACTAGCATACGCCGACAATATTGACATCATTGGTAGGACTCAACGTGATGTCATAGCCACGTTTGCTAGTATAGAGAAGGAAGCGGCAGAAATGGGTTTAGCAGTAAATGAGGGTAAGACAAAGTATATGCTGTCAACACGAAAGGACACACAACATCGACGAATTGGGCAGAACTTCACCATTGACAGATATAACTTTGAGGTAGTACGGGACTTTGTCTACCTCGGCTCCGCTATTAACTCTGACAACAACATCTCGTCAGAAATCAAACGAAGAATTACTCTTGCCAATCGCTGTTTCTTCGAGCTAAGAAGGCAATTTAGTAGTAAAGCCCTCACTCGAACTACTAAGGAGATTCTATATAAGACCCTGATTATCCCAGTCCTGCTCTACGGCGCTGAAGCATGGACCGTATCAAAAGCGAATGAAGAAATCCTTGGTCGATTCGAGAGAAAATTTCTTCGAAAAATCTTCGGTCCCGTTTGCGTTGACGGGCTATTGAGACGAAGATTCAATCACCAACTATACGAGCTGTATAGCGACATACCCCTAGTCAAGAAACTCCGCATTGGACGTTTAAGATGGCTAGGACATGTACACTAGTCGGCATAAGTATTTTGACGAAACCTTTTTGTGACTATTGAGACTAACTTTGCTTGGTATCGTTAAAACAACGGTGCAAAAATGATGCGCGAAACAAAGAATCTATTTTTAGCTCTATGCATGCCAAGTTTTGTATTGTTTACCTTTTGCATTCTCTTTCTGCTGATAAGAACGCATGCAGACAAAGAATTTTTACGTGGCATAAGTATTTTGACGGAAACTTTGTGTAAATATTTTAACAGTTTTGAGCACGTGATAACCAAAAAACTTGTGTAGTTAACTTTAATTTACATTAAACGTTGATAACAAAATAAAAATTTATTAAAATTTATTAAAAACCATGGGTAAAACGGCTGAGTTGAGTTTGGTTGTCAGATCTTCAATGGTAGCGAAGTTTAACGCTGGAACGGCAGTAAAAGACATAGCAAGTGAGTTTAATGTGTCGCGTTAAACTGTGCACTATCAAATCAATAAGTTTAAAAAGCATAATGACATCACAAACCTAATGAGATCAGGTGCTAAGCGCAAAACAACGCCCACTGAAGAGCGAACCCTTCTACGGGAATTTAAAAGAAATATATCCCTGAAGCCTCAAACTGCTGCAAATCAATGGAATTTGACGGCAACGAATCCAATCAGTGAGCGCACTGTCCGACGACGTTTAATGGAAGGAGATTTTAAAACATTTAAAGCTAAGGACGTGCCGTACATATCAATGGTAAACAAGCTTAAAAGACTGTCTTTCGCAAAGGAACATCTGCACAAGCCAAAGGAGTACTGGAGAAGCGTTCTATGGACAGATGAAAGCTCCTTTGAGTATAACTCATCAAAAAAACAAATTTTACGTTAGATTGCCACAGGTAGAAAGGCAAAAAAGACGCCCCGTTTGTCAAAAAGTGAGCCATGGTGGAGGCTCTGTCATGTTCTGTGGATGTGTTGCGTATAATGGCCTGGGTGAATTGGTTTCTATCACCGGCTCGATGAACCAAGGTCAATATTTAAGAACCCTAAATGATAATGCCTTTCCTTCCGGAGGTAGGCTTATTGGTGAATCATTTATCCTGCAACAGGACAATGCCCCATGCCACAAAGCCTAGATGATAACTAAATTTTTGAAGGATGTTGGTGTTGCCACTTTGGACTGGCCACCTCAAAGTCCAGATTTAAATATAATAGAAAACGTCTGGTCTCTTTTGAAACGCAAAAGAACAGTTTCTTTAAATAAAACCAGAGAGGAGACGATTTCTGAGGTCACTTCCCTTTGGGAAGAGATATCTCCAGAGATTCTTCAAAATTTAGTAGATTCAGTACCGAGACGCCTTCAAAAAGTTATTGAAGCCAAAGGAGGTTATATATTTTACTAAATTCTTCTTTATTTATTTACTTTTGTTAAGTTTAAAATGCTTTTTCTTAGAGTTATATACTTGTCAAAATACTTATGCCAACACACGAAATTACAAATTAATTTATATCTTTTTTGACTTCTATGAAAAAATATTTGTTTGCCTATTTTTAAGTTTGTATTAGTTATATATAAAAATGAAAAAATAAACATGAATTCTTGTCAAGCCATTTAGAAGTTAAACTCAAAAATGCACGATTTTTATTTCGTCAAAATACTTATGCCGACTAGTGTAGAACGAATACTCCGGCTCGCAGAGTCTTCGATTCCCAGTCAGACGTCGGACGCCGTAGAGGAAGAGCTCGCCTTAAGTGGCGCGCACAAGTAGAATAGAAACCGACCTCAACCAACTTGGAGTGCGCAACTGGAGGCAAGTACCCAAGGACCGCGCTAATTGGAGAGGCATGTTGGATTAGGGTCAGGTTCATCCCGGACTGTTGCGCCACTTAACCGAACCGAATTGGTTTGACGTTTACGCCAAAATGTACTTTTTTGACTATGAATGCAGTCTTATGTTTATACCCTATCCCATAGGGGGTATATTAGTTTTGATACTTAGTTTGTAACATAGAGAAATAATTTTGCTACATATACCTCAAAGTATATGGATCGACTCAGAATCGCTAGCTGAGTCGAATTAGCCATGTCTGTCTGTCCGTCCGTCCGTCTGTCTGTTCGTCAGCGGTTTTTGGGCCTTAAATTTTAAGCTAGGATAATGAAATTTGGTATATAGGATCCTCGTCCGTGCCACCAGAACAAGTGTAAAAATTTTTGAAATCCGCCCACTGCCACGCCCCCTTTTTAGGAAAACTTATTTTTTGGCCAAACCGTAAGGAATTTCAAAAAAGTGTCTGAGTAGCATATTTAGACAATCCTAATATCTATATTTCGTTTTTACAAAGTTTTTTGCCACGCCCACTTTTTGGTGGCGTTTTTAGTAAAAAACGCCTTTTGTCCAAATTTTAAAACTTTCGAAAATAATTTTGATGCAAATACTTCTGAAATGGTAATATAAACATTTTGTCTATAGATCATTTTCACCTACGCCCACATTTTGGGGGCGTTTTCTTACAAAAACCATTTGTATACCCCATCCCAAGGCATTAGCAATAGAAATACGTTGTTTTTTGTCGAACCACACAAGATTTTGAGAAACTGTCTGAGCAATATATTGTGACAATGTCATTTTCTGTATTTCATCGCCATAAGGCCTATATTTTGAGGATATTAATTTAAAGGATGGGATGGGATAGGGTATTCAACGACCCGCATAGCGGATTGTAGCCTCTCATATGTTTTTTAGTATGCTCTTTCCAAATATTTTATCTATTTGGTCCTATCTCTAGAATCCTGAGGTATATAGTATTTTTTTTGAGTATATCCACGAATATTGGTTTGACGTAAACGCCATTTACAATTTTCTATGCAATTCCCATTTTTTTTTTTTTGGTTTAATTTTGCTTTGCCGTATGTCGGCGATGGTGGAGCTCTGATATATGAGAAAAATTGTTTGTTGTGGTTCATAGTTGTAATAGTTGTAAATTGCTACTTTATGTTAAAGTTAAAATACATGTAGTTTTTTGATTGAATCGGTAAAGATCTTCTGCCTCCGCACAGACCTCAAAAATTAAAAATTAAAAGAAGATTTTCGTACAAGTACCTATAATTTAGGCTAAAAGAGAAAACATGAAAATTCGATAGTACATTTTTTTTTAATTTCAAGTATAGACTTTTGATAATTGGAGTGTAATTCAATATAAACATAAATAAATCAATTAATTCTCATTAAAAAATGTTTATAATTAACATGCTTGGAAATCTCGTTTTGTCTCAAATTTAGGCATTCTATTTTGGCCTTAATTGCGCCTAGTAGAGACTTTTTTGTGTATTGAGAAGTGGCAGCTTCCGTCGTCATCTTTACAACTCGTTCAAACGCTTGGGTATGGCACGGAAGCCTTAAAAAGAACAATTCACCCTCTTAACCAGATTCCGCGACACAGCTGAATCAGTTTTGCTGGGATTCCGAACTCGGCCATCGCCATATAGAGCTCCTGACGATGTAGGCTATCATAGGCGGCTTTGAAGTCGATGAATAGGTGGTGAGTTTCGAGTTGAAATTCGTTGGTCTTTTCTAGGATTTGCCTCAGCGTGAAAATTTGGTCTATAGTCGATCTGCCGGGCTAGAAGCCACGCTGGAACGTGCCGATTAGTGTGTTGCAGAACGGTTTTAGACGTTCACATTGGATAGGAATTTGTATGTGACATTTGCAAGATATATGATCGCCTTTTTTGTAGATGGAGCATATGGAGCTGATAGTCTAGTCATCGGGCATGTTTTCTTCCACCCATACTTGATTGATGATTCGGTGCATGCTCCCTACCAAAACATCACCACCGTATTTAAAAAGCTCCGTTGGTAAGCCATCAGAATCTGCGGCCTTGTTGTTCTTAAGATTTTTTATAGCTAGGCCAACTTCTTCTATACTAGATGGTGGAACTAGTTCTTCATTGACTGGACGTGGATTCTCTTCTTGCCCTATCACTCTCTCTACATGATGCCCATTTAGCAGATGATGGCAATGCTGCTTAAACACATCTACTATTCCCTGCGCTTCGGTGACTAAGTTTCCTTCGCTGTCTAAGAGCCTGCGTTCCGGTTTTGTAGCCAGTAGGCAATTTCTTGGCCTTTTTATAAAACCTTCGGATGTTGTTACGATCGAACGACTTAATTGAACAATTCACCATCTCCACCAGATTCCACTATTACCCGGATTTCTTGGTCAGACAAGTTTTGTAAAGGGTGGTTCAATTTTAAGGGCCAAGGTTGATTTTGAATAAAACACAAGTTATTTAGGAAATTAGTGTCATTTCTTTTTATTATGATAATATTGGTATGGTTCAATTATGTATGGCACAAAATATAGGCCAAATGGCCGCCGTTACCTCGGCGGTACACCTCCATCCGATGGTCCAAATTTGATGACGCTGAGACATAATTGAGGTTCTATTATATCATCCATTAGCCTTTGAATTGTTGCTGGTTTATCGACGTACACCTTTTCTTTCAAATAACTCCAAAGAAAGAAGTCCAACGGTGTCAAATCACATGATACATTTAAATTCCTTTTTTTTATTAACTTAAAATATTAACTTACCACTAGACAAAAATGCTTAAATCTAACTTATAAATGACATGTTTTCTTAAACTAACTTATCGGCCCTTAGCGGGCGCTCTAAGCTTATATCCAACAGTTTTATTGTGCTTTTCGGCTTAAGTTTGTTGTGTTTTTATTTTTATGTGTATATATCTTATTTTTAATTTATTTTATTTTAATAATTTAAAAAACTTTGAAAATTCACATTTTGTTTTTATATAAAAAGCTTAATCTATATTAAAAACTAACTTAAGACTTAGGCCTACTTAACTTCTTAATACTACTTAATTATTTAAAACTTACTTAATTATAACCGGGGTGGCGAGCACTCGTTGCATATGCATCGAGGGGCCGCCATTCTGATCGAGTCTTTCGGTCACCAGGCAGCATGCAATCAACCATATTGTACGCCAATAACAATATAACACGCCCCCGCCCCAGACCTTGTACATAATTTTATAGTCTTAATTAAGGAGTGGACTAAAAGTCCGCAAAGTCCTGAGGAAGTGCAGAATCACCCTCCACACGTAGCCACCAGAATTCCGTTCGCTGCTTTTCAGCATCGGTCCTATCGCGATCTGATACCGAAGTGCTAAAGCGGAGGAGCTCCGGAGCATTGTCGACATACCCGTCGCGGATTAGCCACTTGTCACGTGCGTCACGGTAGCGGTGGTATAAAACCGGGATACCGTTCCTCTCCTGTACTAACCCTAACGAGTCTATATAAATGAATGCCTCTGGTGGAATGAAGCCCGGCATGAGCGTACTCTCGATGTATGTTGCATTGAGGTAATAAGCCCCGAAGATCAGGCTGTTCTCGCTACTCATCGCCCTTGCAGCGTGCCTTCGAATCCCCTTAATTAGGAAATTGTCAATTCTATTCAACTGAGCCCCATTATATAGGACCTCGTTGCGATAATATTTTATGTACTCGGAGTCCGGCGTTCGATACAATTCTAAGCAGGAACGGAGACAACAGCCGTATCCTTTCCATGTAGGATGGTGATACATTGAACCACACGGGACAAACGTAAGCGATGATCGGCCTTATGAGGGCCATGTAGCAAATGACTTTCACCCTTGAATCAAGTTGACTGCTATGAAACAATCTTCTTGTCAGAGCATAAGCCTCCCTAGCCCTGGCCAGACAAGCATCCACATTTTTTATTAAAATATAGAAACTTGTCAAGCCAGATGCCAAGGTATTTGACTTCACTTCTCACCGCCAACGGCCGTCCATGCTGTCCAATGATACACAATTGATCAAAACACATGATCTTGTCGGCCAATTGACATTGCCACCACGTGAGTTAACACGGCCATTGAATTTGTCGCGCAAAAAAAAACATTGTTTCGTTAGATGTGTGGCAAGTGGCACCGTCCTGTTGAAACCACACATCGTCCACATCAATATCTTCAAATCCAGGCCATAAAAAGTTCGTTATCATCTCACGATAGAGAACACCATTCACAGTAACTGCCTGATCGGCCTCATTTAAAAAAAAATACGGCCAGATGATGCCGCCAGCCCATAAACCGCACCAAAGAGTCACTCTTTGTGGGAGCATTGTTTTTTCGACAATCGCTCTTGGATTATCATTCGCCCAAATGCGGCAATTCTGCTTATTGACGAATCCACTGAGGTGAAAATGTGCCTCATCACTGAAGATGATTTTCTTCGAAAATTGATCATCCACTGTTGCCATTTCTTGCAACCATTATGACCATTGACGACGCTTGAGGCTTTAGTTTTTGAGTCAATTGCACCTTGTAAGCGTGCATAATGTTCATCAACGACGATCGTGAGAGGTGCAATTGTTGGGAACCACGGCGAGTTGAGGTGGACGGCTCTTCAGCCACACTATTGTGAACAGCAGCAATATTTTCAGCAGTACGAGCTGTACGAGCATGTACTTATGTTTCCACATCTCCTACAGACCCGGTTTGCTCAAGTTTTTGCATGATTTTTCCGATTGTACGCACATTTGGACGATTACATTGACCGAGTAAATCACGAAGTGCATTTTGAGTTGAACGCCCATTTTCATAATAAGCCTGAATAACTTTAACGCGTTGCTCGATTTTTTGAAAATGCTATGAATATTTCCTCAAATTTCTTTTTTTATTTGAAAGTACAATCCTTTCGGTTAATAATGGAAAATAATTTCATTCAAATGGCTGCCTCGGCTGGCCATGCAGTAGCCTACACGATCGGTCCAATTTTTAAGCACATTATCAATTGTGTGCAGCTGTATTTCACCAATGGCTTCACGAATATTGTCCTTTAAAGCGTCTATTATCTCTGGCTTGTCGGCGTAACACTTATCTTATACGGCACCCCACAAATAATAGTCCAACGGTGTCAAATCGCAGCTCCGAGGTGGCCAAACGACATCAGTTCTGCGGCTGTTAATGCGATCTTCAAAAACAGGGCGCCAAACATCGAGTGTAGCTTCGGCTGTGTGGCACGTAGCGCCGTCCTGTTGAAACCAAATGTTGCCAATATCTTCCTCTTCAAGTTTTGTGAACAAAAATTCGTTCAACATGGCCCGATAACGATCGCCATTGACTGTAACGGCCACTCCTTGCTCATTTTCGAAGAAAAATGGCCCAATTATGCCTCTGGACCAAAATCCGCACCAAACAGTGACTCGTTTTGGGTGTATCGGCTTTTCAATGTATGCGTGCGGGTTTTCTATTCCCCAAATGCGACAATTTTGCTTGTTTACATACCCGCCAATATCAAAATGAGTTTCATCTGAAAAGATGATTTTTTTGGCAAAATCGGCATCTTCTCTAAGTCTATCGCAGGCCCACTTAGCGAAGCGAAAACGCATTAGATGGTCAGTTGGTCAGTTCAACTCCTGAACCAATTGGTCTTTGTATGGCGTCATAACAAGGTCTTTATGCAAAATTCGTCTCAATGATGTCTCCGAAATGTTCAGTTGTTGAGAACGACGGTGAATTGAATTAATGTTGATGGCGCTTCATGCACACTTTCTGCCACAGCAGCAATATTCTCGGGTGTACGCACTGTTTTTGGCTTTTCACGCTTTGGTTTATCGATGAGGATGCCAGTTTCTTTCACAAGATAACGAACATACGGGGCTGACGGTGCTTCTCTTCTTCCAAAATCCGTACGCTATTTTCGCACACATTCTGCAACATTGCCATGATTTTCAAAGTATCTAATGTCGCAATATTTCCCAGCGTTGTTCAAGCGTATACACAACCATATTCGTTCAGCGGAAGGATAAAACTAATTATCTGTCAAATCAGACATGAGCTAACTGTTACCATTCACGAAATAAGCACTAGTTAAAAAAAAAACGTGATATGGCGGACCCGTTATATCTTCCATGGTTAAAAGTAAATTGGTCTGAAATTGAGAAATGTCAAATGAAATGCCGAAGAAAAACCTGACGTTTAGGTGTGGTTCACATTCAACATCGTCCCTTAAAATTTAACCACCCGTTAAATGCAATACAAAATGAAATACAAAAGATAGATATATAGATATTTTATTTTGTATTTAACATTAGGTTTGATACCGCACATTTTACACAGAGATTTGATAACAAGTACTTTTCTTCTCAAACATTGTATATATATTTGATTATTAGATATTAGATATAAGATTGTTGCTTGGAGAAAATTACAAACAAAAATGAATAAATAAATGAATAAATAAACAAATAACAATTTAAATAAATAACAACTAAATAAATTAAGTAGTTTAAAGAAAGACAAAATTTTAAATTACATAAAAGACATATACGAATTTATTTATGTACATAGATATGTAAATATATATTTATATATATAACGGGTCCGCCATGATTTTCAAAGTAATGTCGCAATATTTCCCACCATGTTTTTTTTTCAACTAGTGCTTATTTCGTGAATGGTAACACTAAGCTCATGTCTGATTTGACAGATAATTAGTTTTATCCTTCCGCTGAACGAATATGGTTGGGTATACGCTTGAACAACGCTGGGAAATATTGCGACATTACTTTGAAAATCATGGTGATGTTGCAGAATCTGTGCGAAAATTGCGTACGGATTTTGGAAGAAGAGAAGTACCGTCAGCTCCGTATGTTCGTTATCTTGTGAAAAAAGTGAAAGAAACTGGCATCCTCATCGATAAACCAAAGCGTGAAAAGCCAAAAACAGTGCGTACACCCGAGAATGTTGCTGCTGTGGCAGAAAGTGTGCGTGAAGCGCCATCAACATCAATTCACCGTCGTTCTCAACAATTGAACATTTCGGAGACATCATTGAGACGAATTTTGCATAAAGACCTTGGTATGACGCCATACAAAGACCAATTGGTTCAGGAGTTGAAGCCAACTGACCATCCAATGCGTTTTCGCTTCGCTAAGTGGGCCTGCGATCGACTTAGAGAAGATGCCGATTTTGCCAAAAAAATCATCTTTTCAGATGAAGCTCATTTTGATTTTGGCGGGTACGTAAACAAGCAAAATTGTCGCATTTGGGGCACAGAAAACCCGCACGCATACATTGAAAAGCCGATACACCCAAAACGAGTCACTGTTTGGTGCGGATTTTGGTCCAGAGGCATAATTGGGCCATTTTTCTTCGAAAATGAGCAAGGAGTGGCCGTTACAGTCAATGGCGATCGTTATCGGGCCATGTTGAACGAATTTTTGTTCACAAAACTTGAAGAGGAGGATATTGGCAACATTTTGTTTCAACAGGACGGCGCTACGTGCCACACAGCCGAAGCTACACTCGATGTTTTGCGCCCTGTTTTTGAAGATCGCATTGTCAGCCGCAGAGCTGATGTCGTTTGGCCACCTCGAAGCTGCGATTTGACACCGTTGGAATATTATGTGTGAGATGCCGTACAATATAAGTATTACGCCGACAAGCCAGAGACAATTGACGCTTTAAAGGACAATATTCGTGAAGCCATTGGTGAAATACAGCTGCACACAATCGATAATGTGCTTAAAAATTGGACCGATCATGTAGGCTACTGCATGGCCAGCCGAGGCAGCCATTTGAATGAAAATATTTTTCATTATTAACCGGAAGGATTGTACTTTCAAATAAGAAAAGAAATTTGAGAAAATATTCAGTAGTTTTTTTTTTAGCATTTTCAAAAAAAAAAAAGTTATTTGGCGGACCCTTTATATATATATGTTTTTTTTTTTTTTTTTTTTTTTAATTTGAGTTCAAAGCATTTATTAAGGGATTATCAGCAAAACTGCAACGTTCTAAAGAATTTCTTTGGAGTTTCGCGATTCTATTATATATCAAGTCAACATTCGCTTTTCTATGTAAGTCTTTGGTTGAGTGGTGCCAAGGGTAATTTAGCATTAATTTTAGAATTTTATTTTGAGCTATTTGTAGTTTTTTTAAGTGACACTTAGCGCAGTTTCCCCATACTTGGCATCCATAAAGCAAAATTGCCTGAAAAATTACCTTAAATATTATTATTTTGTTTTCTGTAGAAAGCAATGAGTTTCTATTGATGAATGGATACAACATTCTAGTGGCGATTGATATTTTCTTTAGTGTTCTTGTAGTATGTTCATTAAAGGTCAATTTCGTGTCCAAGTAAATACCTAAATATCTTACGCAATGCTCCCATCTAATGACTATTCCATTTACCTGAATTGGGTTATTAGGTAGGAAACAAGACTTTCTTTTTCGTGTAAAAAAAAAATAGCTTGAATTTTATTCTCGTTCAGTTTTATTTTCCATTTTTTGTAGTATTTTTCAAGTATTTTCATCGCATTATTTAAATTCTTTTCAATCGTAAAAGCGAACTGATGAGATGAAAATATTGCAGTATCATCTGCGAATATAGCAGCATTACAATTAGGCAGTTTTGGGAAATCTGCTGTAAAAATATTGTACAGTACAGGACCAAGAACAGAACCTTGCGGGACACCAGAATGGAACGATACGAGATTAGACGCACCACTATTAACATGGACTTGAAAACATCGACAATATAAGAAACTTTGGACTATTTTACAAATATAAGGAGGAAAATTTAACATTATCATCTTATATATAAGGCCAGCATGCCAGACAGTATCAAAAGCCTTTTCAATTTCAAGTAAAATCATACCAGTCGATTTTTTAACTGCACGATTCTGCTTTATATATTTGCAAATTCTAAGCACTTGGTGGGAAGTACTGTGGTAACGCCTAAATCCAAATTGTTCTAATGGATGTCATTGTCAGATATAAATTTTGTTATTTTTTCCTTTAGCACTTTTTCATAAATTTTGCTTAGGTTACTTAGCAAACTTATTGGCCTATAGCTCTCAGGGTTTTCACTGGGCTTGTCAGATTTTATGATAGGCACAACTTTTGCTAGTTTCCATGCTACGGGGAAATATTCCATTTTCAAACAATCGTTGATTAAGAATGCTTGATGTCTGATTCCAATTTTTGGCAAATACTTTATGTAAAGATTTTTTATGAGATCAATGCCCCCAGCTTTTTGTAAACTTAAAGAATTGACAAAGAATTTTATGTCTTCTTCATTAACGTACGTAGCGGAAGGGGCTTGATTTGAACATTCTAAGAAGAATGTTTGAATCGTATTATTGACTAATGTGGTTGTTTCACTGTCACCTAAGTTATCTGAAGCAACATGGTTATTTGCGAAAGTCAAAGCAAATGCATTTGCCTTCTCAGTGTCAGTGAAGAAATTTTGTCCTGAAGTCTTGAGTACAGGTACTTGTCTTTTTTTATTTTTTACTATCTTCACTAAATTCCAAAATGGTTTTCCATTTTTTTTTATGTTTATTTCGAAATACAAATATCATAGCATTCGAAAGGATTGCAGTCACTGCTTATTTTTAGAATTATTATTATCTTCCGCAGCAGAAAGTAACAAGTATCTGTATGACACGTATTTGTACACCACCATATGTATGAACAGTTTACGTGATGAAAAGGACTGGAAACCTCTATTAGGAAAACATTTTTTTTATGCACATTGAAATGAATGATACTCTTGTTGGCGTTACTGTGTGTCATTCGGGACGCGATATGAAACGATTTTGTTTTATGACTATTGGCCATCGGATTTTGCAAGTCACCATTTCACAAAGACTGTGTTTATGTCCATCATCAATGTTAAGATGTGCACTAAATAGTGTCTCCTCTGTCAATATTTATAAAGCCTGAAAGCCCATCTTCCTTTAAGAGATTGATTGGAATCGTATCTTCTTACGTTAGTTTAGTACTTTTTTTTATTAAGAGGAAAATCTTTGTTAATGTAGTGCCATTAGCATTGATTACATTCACCAGAAAAAAATATATAAACTCCCTCGTAAGGATAGAATATTTAAGTTTCATCAGTAAATATTGTCATACACATTCGGAGGGCAAATAAAGTCTAGGCGTACATATACAAACGCAATTGATTACAACGGTTGTCTAATAGATTACACACAATTACCATTCAATTTTGTACGTCTAGCACTGAGCCATTACTGTATGTACGACATTTAAAAGTTCCTGCCAGGACACTGTATGCTGCGCATTATTTTCTATTGAGACAATTTCAAGTTAGGTGTAGCAAAACAATTGTTTCGTGTTCGCTATTTGTATCGCCTATGGAATAGGCAAGTGCAAAATATCGACAAAAGCAGTTTCGAATTGCAAAATTTGCATAAAAGCCTTTATTGGCGCATTGGGACTACACGCAGGATTGGCCATTAAATATAATGATATGGCGGGGTTTAAGTAACGCGCGTTGCAGTAGCATAACAATGATAATTAAACCTAATAGCCTCTGTAAATGATTGCGGAATCCTGTGCGTATGTATGATGTCCATTTATATTAATATCCAGCTGTTTAAAAGCGAAAATATATTTTTTTGAATTGGAGCGTAAAAATGTTCAACCAAATTTTTTCTTCTATTAAAAGACGAGATTATGTCACAATATGTGGACAATTTTATAATGGAACTGTGGGGAATTAAAAGAATTTGATGTACTCAACAAATCTGGTCGGATAAAAGTATGCCTGAAGAATGGAATACAGCATTGTTTGCCATATCAACAAAAGAGGAGACCCTCTGAACTGCTCCAACTATAGTGGCATCAATCTCCTCAACAAAGTCTTCAAGATCCTATCTGCCGTAATATGTAAACACCTGATACCGTTTACCAACAACCTGATCGGTCCTTATCAGTGTGGTTTTAGTCCAGGAAAGTCGACAACCGATCAAATTATCACTTTTTCCGCAGATCCTGGAAAAAAACCAAAGAAGTTCAATTCGATACCCACCACGAATTTATCGATTTCAAAGCAGCATACAACAGCATTTATAGAGACGAACTATGCAGAGGCCTGTCAAGATTTGGTATACCGCCTAAACTCTTCCGTTTGTGTGGGATGACGATGGAGAATTCACGCAGCGCCATCAGGGTCGGACACGACCTCACCGACACATTCGATACCAAAAAAGGATTTAGGCAAGGCGATGCGCTGTCATGTGACTTCTTCAATTTGATTCTGGAGAGGATTGTGCAAAACTCCCGAGCCAACACCAGAGGCACAATCTTCCAAAAATAGGTGTTACTACTAGCACATGCAGACTATATTGACATCATTGGTAGGACTCAACGTGATGTCATAGCCACGTTTGCAAGTGTAGAGAAGGAAGCGGCAAAAATGGGTTCAGTAGTAAATGATAGTAAAACTAAATATATGCTGTCAACACGAAAGGCCACACAACATCGACGAATTGGACAGTACGTCAGCATTAACAGATATATCTTTGAGGTAGTATACGGGACTACCTCGGCTCCGATATCAACTCTGACAACAACACCTTGTCAGAAATTAACTGAAGAATTACCTTTGCCAACCGCTGTTTCTTCGGGCAAAGGAGGCAATATAGTAGTAAAGCCCTCACTCGAACTACTAAGGAGATCCTATATAAGACCCTGATCATCCCAGTCCTGCTCTACCGCACTGATGCATGTACCGGATCAAAAGCGGCTGAAGAAATCCTTAGTCGAATCGAGAGAAAAATTTATCGGAAAATCTTCGGTCCCGTTTGGAGACGAAGATTCAACCACGAACTATATACGAGCTGTACAGCGACATACCCCCAATCAAAAAACTCCGCATTGGACGTTTAAGATGGCTAGGAAATGTAGGACGAATGGACGCCAATACTCCGGCTAGCAGAGTCTTCGCTTCCCAGCCAGACTCGGACGCCGTAGAGGAAGACCCCGCCTTGAGTGGCGCGCACAAGTGGAAGCTGACCTCAACAAACTTGGAATGCGCAACTGGAGGCAGTTAGCTAAGGAACGAACTTCCAGAACTTGACATGATCTGTGCGGTTACAGACCGTTTACCAAAGACACTATGCTTCGACAAAAGATTCTCAACGGAGATCACAACCAGAGAAGCATGGTGTAGCAACAACCCACCAAACTGCCTAAACGGCCTAAAGTGGTATACGGATGGTTCTAAAATGGACTCAGGGGTAGGAGCTGGCATACATGGACCAAATAGAAACATCTCAATACCTATGGGAAAAAACCCTAGAGCATTCCAAGCTGAGCTCTATGCCATAAAATAATGCGCAAACTTAATACACAACTCAGGTATTAAAGGCGCAAACATCCACATAAAAGCCCTTAGCTCACACATCATTGACTCCAAATCAGTACTACACTGCTTCAACTCCCTCCAAACACTCAGTTCCAGGAACAAAACCAGACTATGGTGGGTTCCCGGACATCAGGGAGTTGAAGGTAACGAAAAAGCTGATGAACTAGCCAGAAAAGGTTCGGAAACCCCCTTCATTGGACCTGAACCCTTCTGTGCAATCCCCAAATCAGCCATAAATCTGGTCATAAAAAACTGGGAACAAGACAAATGTGTTTCATACTGGGGAAACATCCCAGGCCTAAGACAGGCCAAAAGAGCTTCAAATCAGATGCCAATGAGATACTAAATCTTCGCAGGCACGACATCAAAAACTTTGTAGGCTACCTAACTGGTCATCACGGTCTGCGATATCACCTAAACAAAATGCGTCTAGTCGACTCACCGGAGTGCAGACTATGTCTAGAAGAAGAAGACACAGGCGAGCATATCATATGTGAATGCCCGGCCCTTTACGGTATGAGAAGGGAATCTTTCTTCAGGGAATTTTTAAGTCCCGAAGAACTGAGAAAATCTTCGGCTGAAACTATTATCAGCTACATTAGGAAAGTAGAAGCGCTACTAACCTAAAAAACATCTGACGGCAAGCGCAATAGATCTTTTTGGTCGATGTGTTTATTACTGCTTAGGCAGGTCAGAATTAAAAAAAAAGCAAAGGACCGTGCTTATTGGAAGGGGGTGTTGGTTGAGGCCCAGGTTCATCCCGAACTTCCGATAGCGATAGCTGTCAAACTAGCTGTCATACTAATGAACTGTGTTTGAATTTTTTTCAGTATACTTTGGCAAATCACCACGAAAAGACTTGCACGGTTGCAAATCGTGGAAATTTATTTCCAAAATTCGCGCTCTATTCTCCAAATTTATAGAGCACTTCATCAAATATACGTGCGCGTAATCATCCATCTGAGTAGCTAATACGCAATACGATCGATTTCATGACCAGATTTAAGGGCCGATCGGAATGCGTATCTGTAGCTGGTATCTGTAGCTGAGTGAAAAGTTAAAAACAGATCAACCCGTAAGCGCTTACACAATGTGTATCTTCGTGAATCTGTTGCTTGAAGTTGAATAGAGGGCAACTTCATGCAAGAAATGTATCTCTCTTTTGACAGCAATGCAAGATACAAGCCACAGATATGCATTCTGAGCAGGCCTTTACTCTTTTTGTTAATATTCATCCAAATCGAGATGTAGACGTGAGTATGACAGAGGGCTCGAATTTATCAATCCTATGCCGTTCGGTCTCTGCCCGTCCACTAGTTGAAAAAATTTAAGAAAATATCTAGGCCTACATCCATATAATGCAACTGATAGAAGAATTAAAGTCAGCGGATCATGAACATCAATTGCGTCGTGTGTTCGGTGAATGGGTTCAGAATCAACTGGAAGTTGAACCAGATTTTTATCGTCAAATCATCTTCAGCGATGAGGCTCATTACTGGCTTGACATGTATGTAAACAAGCAGAATTGTCATTTTTGGGGTGAGCACAATCTTCATAAGACTCCATTACATCCCGAAAAAATCACTGTTTGGTGCGGTTTACATGCCGAAGGCTTCATCGGCCTATTTGTCTTTCAATCCTAAACTGGTTCAACCATTAGAGTGAATGGCGAACGATACAGGCAAATGATTCATGGTTTTTTTTTATTCCTCATGTCATTGGGAATCATTTAAAGGGAAAATGGTTCCAAAAAGACGGCCCAAAATGCCACACAGCACGTACAACCATGACTTTGTTGAGCCAAACGTTAGGTGACCGAATCATCTCAAGAAATGGACCTGTGAATTGGCCACCTCGTTCGTGTGATTTGACACCTTTGGAATATTTTTTGTGGGGGTATGTCAAATCTCTGGTTTATTCTATGGTGCAAAGTTTTACCGACAGAATGGCGTTCATAAGACGCAGTCGCAAAGGCCATATGCCAGAAATTAATTACAACATTAAATGACATGAAATTTTTGAGCTAATAAAGACAAAATGTTGGTCAATCCATTGAATTTGTTGTGTTTACTTTTTAAAAAAAATTCTATGCCTCTAAAAAAATCGGAAAAAACTGGGGTCCGAACCCCAAGATCATCCTATGGATGTACACGGCCATTGTGAGACCTATATTAACATATGGAGGGAAGGTCTGGCGGCAATCCACAAATAAAGTCACCCATCTGAAAAATATGACAAATGTACAATGGATAGCATGTGTGGGCGCTACTGGCGCAATGAGAACCACACCAACAGTGGGACTGGAAACCATCCTTAACCTGCTACCGCTAGGCATTTACCTGCAAGAATCTGCAGCCAAAAGTGCTCTTAGAATCAGCCAGCTCAACTGGTGGAAATCGAACTCAGGAGGACATGCCCAAATTCTACACAGATATCTGGGCTCAGCTGTATCCTCTGACTACATGCTGGGCCACCATGACTTTCAAAGACCATTCTCCTTTATCTTTCCAAGCAGAGAGGAGTGGGAGAGGAACGAATTGGGCAACAAAACCATATCCATCTACACTGATGGTTCAAAAATGGATGTAGGCGTTGGAGCTGGAGTGCTTTCAGAAACACTAAAGCTAAACAGCACCTTTCGTCGCCCTGAGCACAGCAGTGTCTTCCAAGGTGAAATATTGGCAGTAGCAGAGGCAGCCAAAGCGACCTCAATGCTGGCGATACCACCAGATGATATCACCATATTTATTGACAGTCAGACTGCAATAAAAGCTATCTCTGCTGTCGAAATAAAATCTCGGGTTGTGAAACGTTGTCGTGAAGAGCTAAAGGTTCTTGGCGTCCAACAAAATGTTAAGCTCTGCTGGGTCCCCGGACACAGAGGCATACAGGGCAATGAAATTGCTGACGAACTGGCGAGAAAAGGATCTGCCTCCAGCATTGACCAAGCAGACCAGTCTGTCAAACCACCACTATGTGACCTCAAATCTCGTGTGGGACAGAAAACACTGATCACTGCCAAAAACAGGTGGAACTTCCAAAAGGATGTGGCCTGAGTATGACAAAGCCAGAACCCATAAACTACTTCGAAGAAACAGGAAATCTGTCTCGACTTTAGTTGGGATACTTACTGGACACAACTTACTAAAAAGCCACAAACTGAAAATGCATCTCATAGATGATGACCTCTGTAGAGGCTGCGGTGATGAGGAAATACACGAGGATACCCTCTACTTTCTGTACCACTACCCAGGCCTCAGCCAATTAAGAATGAGAATCTTAGGAAAATACTTTTTCCATGACCTCACGGATCTATCCGAAATCCCTCTTCCTAATCTTTTCAGGTTTGCAACAACGTCTGGATGGCTGGAAAGAGGCAAACAACAATGGACAGTAACGGGACAATGAATGAACCAACCACACAAGTGGACCCCCAACGGGCATCACAATGGGTCTATATTGACCTGAGTTCGATGAGGGAAGACACACACCGTCTGCCTCATCAACCCACCAACCTAACCTAACCTATGCCTCTAACAAAAAACCTATATACTTTAAGGTATACTTACTTAAGTGGCGCTACAGTCCGGGATGAACCTGGGCCTCAACCAACATTCCTCTCCAATTAGCCCGGTCCTTAGCTAACTGCCTCCAGTTGCGCACTCCAAGTTGGTTGAGGTCGGTTTCTACTTGTGCGCGCCACTTAAGGCGAGGTCTTCCTCTACTGCGTCCGACGTCTGGCTGGGAATCGAAGACTCTGCGAGCCGGAGTATTGGTGTCCATTCTTTCTACATGTCATAGCCATCTTAAACGTCCAATGCGGAGTTTTTGACTAGGGGTATGTCGCTGTACAGCTCGTATTGTTCGTGGTTGAATCTTCGTCTCCATAGCTCGTCAACGCAAACGGACCGAAGATTTTCCGAGGAATTTTTCTCTCGAATCGACCAAGGATTTCTTCACCCGCTTTTGATACGGTCCATGCTTCAGCGCCGTAGAGCAGGACTGTAATGATCAGGGTCTTATATAGGGTCTCCTTAGTAGTTCGAGTGAGGGCTTTACTACTAAATTGCCTTCTTAGCCCGAAGAAACAGCGGTTGGCAAGAGTAATTCTTCGTTTAATTTCTGACGAGATGTTGTTGTCAGAGCTAATAGCGGAGCCGAGGTAGACAAAGTCCCGTACTACCTCAAAGTTATATCTGTCAATGGTGACGTTCTGTCCAATTCGTCGATGTTGTGAGTCCTTTCGTGATGACAGCATATACTTAGTCTTACCCTCATTTACTGCTTAACCCATTTTCGCCGCTTCCTTCTCTATACTAGCAAACGTGGCTATGACATCACGTTGAGTCCTACCAATGATGTCAATATCGTCAGCGTATGCTAGTAGTCGCACCGATTTTTGGAAAATTGTGCCTCTGGTGTTGGCTCGGGAGTTTTGCACAATCCTCTCAAGAATCAAATTGAAGAAGTCACATGGCAGCGCATCGCCTTGCCTAAATCCTTTTTTGGTATCGAATGTGTTGGCGAGAATTCCTCATCTTCATCCTACACAAACGGACTAGTTTGGGCTGTATACCAAAACTAGACATGGCTCTGTATAGTTCGTCTCTATAAATGCTGTCGTATGCGGCTTTGAAAATCGATAAATAGGTGGTGGGTATCGATTTGGACTTCTTGGGTTTTTTCCAGGATCTGCCGAAGTGAGAAAATTTGATCGATTGTGGACTTTCCTGGCCTAAAACCACACTGATAAGGGCCGATCAGGTTGTTGGTAAACGGTTTCAGGCGTTCACATATTACGGCAGATAGGATCTTGTAGGAGATGTTGAGTAGACTTATGCCTCTGTAGTTGGCGCAGTTCAGAGGGTCTCCTTTTTGTGGATCGGGCAAACGATGCTGAGGTTCCATTCTTCAGGCATGCTTTCATCCGACCAGATTTGGCTTATGAGTTGGTGGATGTTGCTTACCAAGTCATCTCCGCCGGCCTTATAGAGCTCAGCGGGAAGGCCGTCATTTCCGGCAGCCTTATTAAGCTTGAGTTTAGATATAGCTATCCTCACTTCACTTAGGTCGGGTGGTTGGCAGTTTTCGCTGTCGTTTCCAATATTAAATGGTTCGTTCTGCCTGACAGCGGAATGTTGTTCGTCATCGCCGTTCAACAGTCTGCAGAAGTGGTTCTTCCATATCCTCAGCATCGACTGTGTCTCAACTACGATATTTCCTTGTTCATCTCGACAGGATTCTGTTCGAGCCTTTTAGCCTTGGCTTTGACGTTTTACACTTTGGTAAAACTTGCGAACATCGTTCCTGGAGTGGCACCTCTCTAAGGTATATCAAGATAAATTATTTCTCTATGTTACAAACGAATGTACCCCTATGGGATAGACATATATAAATAAAATTTCATTAAGTCACAAAGAGGTTATATCGAACCGAATTGCTCCTAATTGAGAGTTCTTAATTAATACTTCTGATCTGAAAATATCATGGCTATATCTTGTACTTTATGTAAACCATTTTGCACAACCACATTGAGCACATAAAACTCTGTAATTGAACTAATTAATGGACCGTTTCTTTATTGAAGGTATAGATATCGATATGAGTCGGAATTTCAAGGATCCCCTTTTCAGTAATATGCGCTTTACCATCAAATGTGTGTGGGTGGACTGCTGTCTGCTGCAGAATATGTTTTTGTTAGCCGGGCATGTGGAATATACCAGATATCCACAACAAAAAATTAATTTAAAAATTATTAAACTTTGAGAAAAATAATTCATTTACTAAACAATTCACTTAAATAGATATTTAAGCTCCTAATTACACAAAAACGAGAAAACTTTAAAGAGGCAATCGAAGTTTAAAACTTTTAGATAGATCCGAATTGTGTAAAGGTGGGAAATTATTTTTTTTATTGATTAACACCCTTAACCATGACACCGCTAATTAATTTATAAACGTCCTTAGATCTTTAATTACCAATTAAAAAATATTTTACGTACCAAGATTGCCATAGGCATCACTCTAAAGCTTATGCGAAGATTTGCGAGTTTCAACTTTCTTCCCCTTGGGATCCATAAATGCTGTAAAATTTTTTTTTAACCTCGTCTAGAGGAATCTACTGAAGGCGAAACAAAATCCTTTCGAAAATGTTTGTTAATGAGCGGCTTTAATTGGGGGAAACTCGAAAAGCGATAAAAAAAAGAACTGCAAAAACTTTTAAATGACGGGTAATGATGCTCAGCAAAGACAGGCAAAAAGGGTTTTTTTTTGTGGGGGTTTGCTGGAAGGAAAAATCATCGAAAGACATTGCAGAGGTTTTGTCGCGAGGGAACTTCTGCAATAGTGAGGGACTTTAACCCGATCTAAAAACCTCCCGAAGACTGACTTTTGTATGTCTTCAAGGAATCGCACCTAGTCGTTAGACTAATCAGCAATTTATTTTTCACATGTATTATATTTTATAAAAATATAAAATTTAAAAGAAATTCCGACGTTGGTCGGATTTCTATGAGTTTTGTTTGAAATTGTACTTAAGTTTCAGTATTTTTTTTTTTTTATATATGTCTTTAGCTACATAGATCAAGGGGTTTAACCCGTCTTAATCTCCTGACTACATTGTCGGTTCTTAAAAGCTGTGCTATTTCTAAATTAACATGGCTGAGAAGCCTATCTCTGTGTCTTAGAGATACTTTTTTAGCTTCATCTTCAACCATTTCAATATATAGATATATAGATCTCTCTATAGTAGTAAAACATTAACTAATGGAAAAATTGAAATTAAAAATAGTACTATCCTTTCTTATAATATTGCTGGATTATCAAACAAAATATTTAATGTTGATTTCTTTAAATTTGTAAAAAAACATGATATTTTTTTTCTCTATGAAACATTTATAACAATTGAAAATTTGTGGGGAACGTGTTGTGGGATAAATAAACGAAAAAAAAAAAAAATTTGGGAACCACTGAGTTTGTTGGCGATTTTTATTTGTCTTGCAAAATACCTCCAATTATTTGGTTGCATACCTGATGGCTTAATCCATCTCAACAACATCTTGGAACCGGTTCGTGTCAATGATGTGAGCTTAGATATTTTGGGATAGGAACGAACTTTTTTGGTTACGTAAGGATGGTAGATGTATTCCCTCTGGGTATATACTCAACCCATTTGTCGTCAAGCAGGTATATACTTTCACTGTATACGATTACCATATAGTTGCCATAGGATGAATAAAGACAAACGCCTGGAAGGCGAAAGCCAGTGCCAAAAAAAAAACGGTGCCTTAGTACCGCCAACTCGGTAGGCAAAAACGACGCTGGTATAAAAGCCAAAAGGTCATTTTTCGGCGTCCTCTGGTTGTTGAACGGTGCACGGTGACGAAGCTGGTTGAGTGTCTCCAGACCGAAAGTGGTTTGCGGTTTTTTTTTGTTTAGTTCAGTTTATGAAATCATTGTTCATATTTATTTCACGAGTGAACTAAAAGCTTAAATTCTTGTTCCTGTATAAAATTAAACATTAAGTGGACAAACAAAAAGAACAATAATCTAACTAAAACCTATCATTAACCTAATATAAAAGAAGAAACAAATAAGATAAAACCGAAGAAACACGCTAATAAAACAGTGATTAGTTATACATACTTATATGTAGTGAACAAACTATATCTCACAAGATATAAGTGTCACACGAACAATTTCTGTGAAAAGAGTGTCATTCACTAAAGTGTCCAAAGAAGCCTCGTACTTTAGTACGATGACACCAGCTTTAACAACCGCAGCTCGCACCCAAACCATAAATCGCCATAACCACCAGCACATGGACACCGAGCGCAGATTCTGCGCAACCCATCTGTCGCACCTCAGAGATCTGCCACAATCCAACAGCATCCGAGTGTAGATTCTGCACAAACCATCCTGTGGCAGCACAGAAATCCACCGCTGTCCAAAAGCACATGACCATCGAGCGAAGATTCTGCTCGTACACCAGGTCAAACGCCATCCAACCGCACACGTCCACCAAGCGCTATAACCATCGATATCCCGAGGCGACGGACAACATCTCCGCAGCGACCACCAACCCCTATAAAGTGCATTACATCAGCTTAAGAAGGAAGTAAGAAGTCCTTGTAAGCTTTGGACCAGAGCCTAGACGAATTTGTTTTCGTAACTACGCCCAGGGAGAGATAGTTTAACATTTACCCCGAGCGTATCGAATCACCATCTTCCTCATTGACATCAGCGTGGGATCCAACAAATGTTCATCATAGACAACAACAAAAAAAAATCCAACATACGATCCACAGAGTGAAACTCTGCTAAGTATCTGATTTTTTTTATATTATGATTTGTTATGTATTTTGGTAGTCGCAAATTTTAACGTGCAAAATAAAATTTAATCCCGTACAGCATTCAGCAAATCAAAGACAACAGTTCGACATTTCCTCGGGCAGGAGAATTTGTGCACAAGGTCCCCTTCACCCCTGGACATCATTCAACAATTCGGAGATCACAAAGTAAGCAATAAGAATATATTGCAATCATCGGTGAGTCGTTTTTACATGTTTTATTTTGTGCTCATAATCTTTTGCGAAACATATTATTATTATTTTACCCCCCTATTAATAAACAACGAACAACGGTGAGTTAGCACTAACACATCGGTTAACTTGTAATTCTTATTAAAAAAAACATTTGTACAACGGATAACTTAACTCATCAAATTTCGCGTATAAGGAGCGGATAACTTTTAATATTTGTGAGATGACGTTTCGCTTTTTAATTCAAAAATATTTTTCTAGTTTTCATTGACTTTACACATACATATACATTACTCACATTATCGTACTTTCTATTATTTTATTTTATCATACGTATACCTGGATCGTATTATTTTAAATACTTTTTAGTAAAGTGCTGCCATGCTCTGTCGGGATTTTTATGAGAGAGAGCGGATAACAAACATTTATATAAAATATATTTATTAATGACAAAAGATAGCAAACGGATAAGCTCACTATCCGTAAGATACATAACTCGTGTGTTAAGGAGCGGATAGTGATTTTTTATTAATAGGGGGGTTAATATACAGTTTGTCAAACAATTGTTTGCACAACGAAAAATTTCAAGAAATTTCATGTTCATTTCGCTATATTATTAAAACTTGTATAGTTTTCAAATTTGTTTTTATTTACATATGATTAAATGACTATTCTTATACATAGCATAAAGAAAGAAAGAACAAAAAATAATAATGCAACGGTAAATAATACAAAACCAAAACCTTCTTCATATTTTGTGCTGTCAAGAAATTGTTTGCAATTGCAGAATGCAAGGTGGAGAGAGAATGAAAAATGATAACGGTAGTAAATTTTTGTGGCACGGTTTTGGTTTAGACATTCCAATTGCATTTGGTTTAGCGATTCAGTCATTACTTCAAATTTCCAAGAAGTGGACATCACAGATTTTTTTTAAATTTCATAATGCCTGGAAAACGAGTGGATAATAATGTCATACAATTGGTCTATTTTAATTACCAAAAAGGAAAATCTGCGAAAGAACTTTCCGAAATGTTCTCGATTAAAGTGAGGACAATTTACAACATAATCTGGAGGGCAGAGAAGGAAAATCGTTTGGAACTAAGGCATAGTGGGGGCAGGCCAGCCAAACTAAGTCGGAGAGATGAATCCAAAATTTTACGTGCAATAGATAACAACCCCCAAACTAGTCTCAGGCAGTTAACAACAACCATCAAAAATGATTTGGACAAAGATGTCTCCCACGAAACAGTGCGCACAATTTTAAAACGAAACGAATTTGCTTCTAGAGTAGCCCGAAAAAAGACGTTACTCTCAGAAGTTAACGTGATGAAACGAAAGTGTTTCGGACTGGACCACATTTCGAAAGAAAACACGTACTGGGATGACGTAATTTTTTGTGATGAGAGTAAAATTATGCTCTACTACCATGACGGTCCCAATAGAGTTTGGAGGAAGTCAAAAACTGCTCTACTTAACAAAAAATATTATCCCAACTGTTAAGTTTGGCAAATTGTCTGTAATGGTGTGGGGTTGTATTTCAGCCAAGGGTGTCGGTGAACTTCGAATTATCACGGACATAATGAATAAGGAAATGTATTTGGACATTTTGCGTAAGGAGCTAACGGAGAGCGCCAAAAAATTGATTTTTTCTGCAGCCAGGACCCTCAAAATTGAAATATAAGTTGTACCAAGATAACGACCCGAAACAAAAATCGCTTTTATGTAGAACCTGGGCATTGTACAATGTTAATAAGGTCATTGACACCCCTCCTCAAAGCCCAGATTTAAACCCTATCGAAAACGTATGGGCTTTACTGAAAAAAAAAGTCTCCAAACGGTCGCCGAAAACAAAAAATGATTTGGTCCGAATACTCAAAGAGGAGTGGCTGAAATTGCCGGAACATCTGAACTTCAAGAGGCTTATTGAATCCATGCCGTCACGACTTCAAGCCGTAATTGATGCAGATGGTGGCCATACCAAGTACTAGTAACAAAATAAAAATTAGTACCGTTTTCCGTTCATTTTTCATTCTCTCTCCACCTTGCATTCTGCAATTGCAAACAATTTCTTGACAGCACAAAATATGAAGAAGGTTTTGGTTTTGTATTATTTACCGTTGCATTATTATTTTTTGTTCTTTCTTTCTTTATGCTATGTATAAGAATAGTCATTTAATCATATGTAAATAAAAACAAATTTGAAAACTATACAAGTTTTAATAATATAGCGAAATGAACATGAAATTTCTTGAAATTTTTCGTTATGCAAACAATTGTTTGACAAACTGTACATAAAAATTTTTTTCTTTCCCTATTCACCACGTTTAAAGGGTTACTGGGATAGTTCCGGCGAACGATTAAATTAATTCAGTTGTGGATCCGTAATTAGCAACGCGAACTAATATCCTTTATAAGGATCTTTTAAAACAATCTGTTTTCTCACGTCACTGCAAGTTGGGCGCCAAATATTTTATTTAAGGAAAACCACAATCTTTCATATCTCGTAATTTTAATTTATTATTTCTCTATGAGAAATTGATCTCTACAATCGGAGCTTAAGAACAAAACTAAAACTAGCAAACTAAACACGAAACCAATGCGTGCTTTTCGCTTGTCAACAGCTTCAAAAGCATTTTCAATTTTATCAGTGATTCTATGCACTTGGTCAATTGTTGAGTGTTTATTCCAGAACCCAAATTGATGGCTCGGTACTAGCGATTTGTCTACAATAATATTTTGCAGGCGTTTTACCAGCATCTTTTCGAATAGCTTGGACAACATTGGTAGTATCGATATTGGCCTATATGAGGCTACTTCGCTAGGTGGTTTACCTGGTTTTGGAATCATTATAACCTCCGCGACCTTCCATATGCTTGGTACATATCTTAAACTAAATACAGCGTTTATAATCTGCGATAGATGTTTCAGTATTTTTTTTGAGAATTGTTTTAAAATTTCCCCCGTTATTAAATCAAATCCTGGGGCCTTTTTTATGTTGATACCTTCTTTTATTTCTTTGGCATGTTCTTTAGACGCAACCGGTCGAATTGTTACATCTTCCTGGCACGTTTCTTCCATTCCTTGATAGTCTTTATCTTCATATGGTTGGAAGACGCCTTCAAGATGCTCAGCAAAAGTATTTGCTTTTTCTTGACTGCTTTTTGCCCAGTTTCCTTCTCTGGTTTTCACTGGTGGGATGTGAGCTGTTGGCCTGTTCATTTTCTTTGTTGCCTTCCAGAGCGAGTAGTCAGTACTAGCATCATTTGTTAGGCCTGTAAGGTATTTTTTTAGGGACTCATTTCTGAATTCAATTATTGATTTTCTGAGTTTACTATTTAGCCTGTTTAGTTTGTTTTTGTCAATTGGCGCCCTTGTTTGTTGCCAACGTTTTCTAGCTTTTCTCTTTTCTGCAATAATTTCACAGGAGGGTACGAATTTTGTTTTATTTTGTTTTTTATTTTTGGAGTTGCAGCCCATGCAGCTTTTTGTATATTGAGTGTAAATAATTGCACTGCTTCCTCTATTTGCTCTTCTGTTTCAATAGCTATCATTTGGGTATTTTCTTCCAACTTCTCTCTCTGAAGTAGCTCCAGTCAGTTAAAGGCAAAAAGGTGTTAGAACAAATTTTCGAAAAATCTGGAGGAAATGTTCCTTAAACACTTTCAGACTAGTGGCAATTTAATGTGATGGAATGTTAAGTCTTGGAAATGGCATCTAGGTATACAAATAAAAATGTCGTTCTTTAGGAACCGCATCACTTGAGAACAGCTGCACCCATTTGACTAATTTTTTTTTTAAATCTTCGTTATAATAGCTCAATTCAGGTTTTGACAGTATGAAGAATATACAACGCCCACTCTTACGTTCACTTTTTTGGATGCTACTGCTGATGCGATAACTAACACCATTCGCCTGGGTATGAAATCCTTTATCCCTCAACAGGTATAGAGTATCAAACCGAAGGTAATCGGGTGGAATGACGGGAGCTGTAAAGAGGCTGTTAGGGTGAAAGAGTTTTGCTTTCAGTCCTATAAATCTAACCCAACTAAGGAAAACCATTTCAAATTCAAACGAGAATGAAATGACCCACATTAAGCGTGTCGAATTCTTCCACCCCAAAAGTTTAGGCAAAAAATTCTACTATATCCCAAAGGTAGTAAAAACTTTTGGTTGTTTGTAAAAAAACATTAAGAATTCGACCTCATCTTCCATCCCAACGCTCATTTACAATGACATTCCAGCTGTCACCACTCTAGACAAAGCCAATCTGCTTGCTGCTCATTTTGCAGCTAATTTCACGCTGCCAGATTGTGCCCAGTCTCGCCCTGTACTAGAGAACGTAGAACATTCAATGGGACCAATCAACTTTCGTACTCGTACAGTCGCAAGAGTATTAATCGATCTTGAAATACAAAAATCGGCTGGTAGAGATGGTATCTTCCCCATAATTCTCAAGAGGTGTTCTTCAACGTTGGCAAAACCTTTGCGTAAGCTTTTCTATCTGTCCTATTCATCGAGACTCTTTTCTAGTCGATGGAAAACTGCATTTATCCAGCCCGTCTCCAAAAAAGGCAAATCTTCTTCTCTCTCCAGCTACCTACCAATTGCCTTCCTCCATTCTTTCTAAGGTCATGGAAACGCTGATAAACCGTCAGCTGATGAAATATTCTTAAATCACGAAAACGCCTCAATGAACGACAATATGATTTTCGTAGCAACAGGTCTGCTGGTTATTTGGTGTCATATCTCACCGAAAAATGGAACCAACCATCCACCTTGGTGCCGAAAATACGATCGTTGCACTTGATATTTCAAAGGCATTTGACAGAGTTTGGCATCAAGCACCTTCTGTCGAAAATGCGTGTTTTTGGAATCGATTAAACCCTTCTTCTATGGATTAGATACTATCTCTCAAAACGAAATTCAAGTTGTTTTGGATGGTTTCAAGTCTGCTACTCACCAAATAAATGCTGGTATTCCCCAAGGCTCCGTTTTGTCTCCGACACTCTTTCTCATTTTTATTAATGACCTGCTGTCTGCAACATCTAATCCAATCGATTCCTTCTGACAGTACCCTCAGCGTTTCATATTCGTTTTCGAATTCACGCCCTTCACCTTTAGATGCGGAACAAAAACGACAAAATATGTTAAGTTCATGAAATTCCGATCTTGACAGCATAATTAAATGGGGTTAATCCAAAAGAGTGGAATTTAATGCTTCCAAAACACAATTATGTCATCTGTCATCCAAGCGAAACCAAAATTTACAGCCATTATCCATGAATGGCACTTGCATCGTTAAAACCGAAAAACTTTCCATGCTCGGTATGTGTGTAAGAACCGACCTTCGTTGAAACGACCACATATTTGAAATCGCTAAAAATGCAGCGAAATGTCTAATTTCCTTTACCGATGAAATATTTCACCCCTTCTGATCTGGCCTCAATATATAAAGCGTACATACGCCCCAAATTTCAGTTCAACGCCAACATCTGCAGTAAAAACATCATTGGACCTACTAGATAGGTCCGCTGGTCATCTTTGAGGGCGTGGGTTCGAATCCCACTTCTGAAAAATTTTTTTTTAGCACTCCTACGAGACTTTCTACCTTGCCGCGGTGTAGGAGCTTAGTACGATCAAAGATACTCGGGTATACCCTCAGTTGAGATCCGAGGCCAAGAGTAAGTCATCCTCTACTACCCCTCCCCATTCCTTACCCCCCCCTCCCACTTCCTACCCTTCAAACCGACACTGGGTCGGATTAAGGTGTCATACGACCCGTGCCGATAATCAGCCTGACGGGGGGCCCGCTCATAAAAGCTCAGCCGCGAACGGAGTATCCGGAACGGAATCGAAACCCCACCCACCGTCCCTTAAGGACTTCTCGGAGAAGTACCGTAAAGCCTCGTGCTCGCGGTCACTCTCTCCACCTAAGTCAGTAAGAGTCTTGTAAACTAAGAACTGCAAAGCTACAAGCTCGCGGTCTAACCCCTCCAAGATTCTCTACAGACAACGCCGCGCAGCGGCTAGGCAAATGGAATTTATCCAAAGGATTTATCCAAAGTCAAGCTAGCCTGGGCAATCAATTTTGCCAACGGAGAGAGCAAGGACACTACGTCCAAGCGACAGAGATCGTTGGAGGAGACCCCTTCGGTTTCCAAACGGGCCAAAGTAACAAGTAACAATAATCACTCGAAGCCCGAGAAAACCGCATCCAAGTCCTTCAGTGAGGTGCTTAAAGGCAACATCACGTTAACGGTGATTGACCGCAGCGACATCGACGGTACAATTTCACCTGAACGGTGGAAGTTGATACCTCCCAAGATGGTCACAGTATTCCTTGGCATAATAAGGCCTCCATCCTGCTGTCATGATGCTGGCTGGCATCAGGGCCACATCAAGCCAATAGCTTGTGCGGATCAGAGATCGTATGATCTCTACCGTATAGCCATAGCCAAAATCGGCGAGGTGTGGCCTGGTTCAATGTGAGAGGTGGTTACGAAAGAGGACATTCCAAGTTGTCCACGATCGCGCACCTGGATCCCGGCTGAACCTTCGAACGCAGATGAAATTTTGCAAATCATTTCATACTGCAACCCCACTCTTCCGACACATAATTGGAAGGTGGTAAAGTTGGACCCAGTGCAGGGACTTTAAATAAAGTGTTAAATAAAGAATCCCTTGCTACCCTCAAAGAACGCAATGGCTTTATAAGCTTTATGGTTTTGAGTCTATTAAAATCAAGGTCTACAAAAAGGATGAGTTGGAAGCTGAATCGGTTCCTCCTCATCCCACATGTACGACTACAGATCATGGTGCTGGAGAGAGCTTTCCTTCTCTGGAAGATGGCTCTGACACATCAGTATCGGAAAAGGAAACTGGAAACAGTCTTCCATATCTGGTAGATGGATCGGTTTCATCAAAACCAGAGAGGGAGCTGATAACAATACTCTGTCCCTCAGCAGGTTAATCACCACGTTGATGGAGACAGGATGACCTTTTGGCATCCACGGACTTGGAGGACACGAATACCACAGTGGTGGAGAGATCTGATTGTAGCAAAAATGCTACGATTAACACAGATTAATCCCCACCACTCCAAAACGGCCTCGGCCACACTTCTTCTCCGTCTAACAAGACGGAAGACATTGTCTTGATCCAGGAATCTTGGGTCGTCAAAGATCTGGTATGTGGACTCAAGACTCGTGAATATACTCCCCTGTATACAAAGGATAAAGGTAAACCAAGATCTTGTACACTCGCAAAGAGTAGCCTAAATGTTTATTTACTCTCCAACTACAGCTATCAAGATATAACGGTAGCACAACTGGAAGTCAATTCACAGAAGTACTGGTTGGTCTCGGCCCATCTCACTTACGACCATGTGGGATGCTTCCCGAAGAACACGAATGTGGAATGCTTAAAAAATATTCCAGTCATTGGGCATGCTCTCATCTATCCAGATTTCGGAGTATGCACACTTCTATAGCAACACCTCCGTATTAGAATTGCTGGTAATCCATCCGAACCGGCGCGGTTGCCTTGTTGTTCTTCGTTTTTGTTTATGGCTGCACTAACTTCTTCAATACTGGGAGGAGGCATTACCTATTTGGTGACTGGAGGTGAGCTGGTTTCTCACCCTGTCGAAATTATACCCAATAAAATGCTGCCTGAATACATCTAGAATTCCCATCGCGTTAGTGACTAGGTTGACATTGTTATTTCGTTTGCCTTTCTTGTCGAATTTACAGATGTTTTCGTGTAGCGAGACTTCGCGATTTCCCTCAGCTGGGATGTTACGTGTTATTTTTTTTTTTATGCAGGATTTTCTTCTCTTCCCTTCTCCTGGTTCAGTACTCTATCCGTGCGGCGCGTGTTTTTCTTTGTGGAGCCCTTATATGCGTCTCTTCTGTCAGCTCTTTTTGGCACTTACAAATATCATCATACAAGGGACATCTTTTCGGGGGTGGCTGGTAGCCTATGGTGGTTTCGGCTTCTTCTTAAATGATATTGCGGTGGACGATGAGGGCACAGCGGGGAGTCTCTCCTTCAGTTGTTGTTTGTAGACTATGGCAATCTTCGGCTCACTAAGGCGTGCAACATGAAATCTCTTTTTTTGCACCATTCGCAGCTTCTTTTCGATGGACAGTCGGAATTTGGCTGCTACGAGAAAATGGCCAGAGTCGGCGTTTGCACTTCTGAATGGGTGTACATCATAACAACATCCGTAGGTTTAATAAAAAAGTCAAGCAACTGGCTGCTGGCTACAAAACCGGAACGCAGGCTGTTCGAGTCAGCGAAGTCATCGAAGCGCAGGGAATAGAAGATGTGTTAAAGCAGCATTTCCAAAAGCTGCCAAATGGGCATCATGTAGGGCAAGAAGAGAACCCACGTCCAGTCAATGAAGAACTAGTTCCACCACCTAGTATAAAAGAAGTTGGCCTAGCTATAACAAAGCTTAAGAATAACGAGTCTGCAGGTTCTGATGGCTTACCAGCGGAGCTTATTAAATACGGTGATGATGTTTTGGTAGGGAGCATGCACCGAATCATCAACCAAGTATGGGTGGAAGAAAACATGCCCGATGACTGGACTATCAGCTCCATATGCCCATCTACAAAAAAGGCGATCCTACGTCTTGCAAGAACTATCCAGTCATATCCCTGCTAAATGTCGCATACAAGATCCTATTCAACGTACTGTGTGAACGTCTAAAACCGTTCTGCAACACACTAATCGGCACGTACCAGTGTGGCTTCCGGCCTGGCAGATCGACTATAGACCAAATTTTCACGTCGAAGAATTACCCTAGGAAACCGCTGATACTTCGGTTTGGCGAAACAACTGGGATCAAAACTCCTAACTCGAAGGATGAAATGTGTGCTCTAAAAAACCCTTATACTGCCAGTTCTGTTTTATAGTGCCGAATACTGGACGATAAGCAAGAAGGGAGAGCTGACACTGGGCTCCTTCGAAAGAAAAATACTTTGGCGGATTTTTGGTCCCGTGCACGAGGAGGGCGAATGGAGGAGAAGATACTACCGCGAACTCTATGAGCGAATGCAGTCCAAAAAGCCAAAACACGTCGATTACATTGGCTTTTCCTCATAGAGCGAATGGACAATAATGCTCCATCTAAGAGGATCTTCGAATCCCAGCCCCCAGGTTCGAGAAGGCAAGAAAGACCGAACCTCCGTTTCAAAGACCAATCCATCGCGGATGCCAGATCGCTTGGTCTAGACAACTGGAAGCAGCTAGGCAGTGATCGTAGAGGATGGAAGGCTGCAGTGTCTCAGGCAGAGACTCTTCACGGGTCGGGAGCCCGATAAGTAAGTAAAGTAGGTAAGGTAAGGTAGTTACTCTGATGGCATAACACCCAATCTGGTGGTCCAGTTCCAATTTATGAGATTCGCCGTATAAACTCATACGAAACCAATTGGTAGATGTTTCTTGAATAATTATATCCAAGCTATTCGAAAAGATGCTGGTAAAACGCCTGCAAAATATTATTGTAGACAAATCGCTAGTACCGAGCCATCAATTTGGGTTCAGGAATAAACACTCAACAATTGACCAAGTGCATAGAATCACTGATAAAATTGAAAATGCTTTTGAAGAGAAAAAAGTATGCTCTACAGTATTTCTTGATATATCACAAGCTTTCGACAAAGTATGGCACAAAGGATTGATCCATAAATTACAAAAGCAACTGCCGAAGCAGTATTCAAAAATACTGGAGTCGTATATTCTACAGCGATTTTTCAGAATTAAACAAGAAACAACATACTCAACATTAAGAGAAATTAAGGCTGGTGTACCTCAAGGCAGTGTTTTAGGTCCAGTACTATATCTCCTATTCACTAGTGATCTACCAGAAAGTGACGAAATCACTCTAGCTACCTTTGCAGACGATACTGCTATACTTTCTGTAGGAGAAACTGTCGAAATAGCTACAAAAAAGCTTTAAAAGGTAGTAAACAATATCTCAGAATGGACTAAAAATTGGCAGATCAGATTAAATGACCTGAAGTCAGTTCATATAAATTTTACGTTAAAAACTGTACCACAAATTCCAGTATACATAAATAGTAATGTAGTGGAATATTCAAATACTGCTAAATATTTAGGGATGACTCTAGACGCCAAACTGCACTGGAAAGCCCACGTAAAGAAAAAAAGAGATGAGTTAAACATCCGCTATAGTAAAATGTATTGGCTTATTGGGAGATACTCACCCTTATCCAACTACAATAAATTATTGCTATATAAGCAAATTCTTAAACCAGTATGGACCTATGGGCTCCAGCTGTGGGCATGCACATGCAAGACAAACTTACTAATAATACAAACCTTCCAAAACAAAGTACTACGGAGCATAGTTAACGCACCGTGGTACATACGTAACACCGATCTGCATAGAGATCTATATATTGAAATGGTTGAAGATGAAGCTAAAAAAGTAGCTCTAAGACACAGAGATAGGCTTCTCAGCCATGTTAATTTAGAAATAGCACAGCTTTTAAGAACCGACAATATAGTCAGGAGATTAAGACGGGTTAAACCCCCTGATCTATGTAGCTAAAGATATATATAATTAAAAAAAAAAAAAAAAAAAAACAAGAAATACGGAAACTTAGGTACAATTTCAAACAAAACTCATAGAAATCCGACCAACGTCGGAATTTCTTTTAAATTTTATATTTTTATAAAATATAATACATGTGAAAAATAAATTGCTGATTAGTCTAACGACTAGGTGCGATTCCTTGAAGACATACAAAAGTCAGTCTTCGGGAGGTTTTTTAGATCGGGTTAAAGTCCCTCACTATTGCAGAAGGTTCCCTCGCGATAAATCCTCTGCAATGTCTTTCGATGATTTTTCCTTCCAGCGAACCCCCACAAAAAAAAAAAAAAAAAAAAATTATATCCAACAACTCCAGAGCACACAAGAACAGTGTACATCTTACAACAACACCCTATTCCCACAATTCGTTGAAAACAATTTCAATAGTCTTTCACATGAACACCATCGCTATCGAAAGAGTTCCTCGTCTGCAAGTTGAATCCCCAAACAACATGTACAACAAAAAGTCCTTTACCTACATTATAACTCAAGAGTGGTTGATATCGAACCTGTTCCACATTTTTCGATAGGATGGTGAAACTTGCAGACAGAGGTTATGTTATCCCATTTATAACACGTGTCTACCCATTATACGCCCTGGTAGCCAGACAGTAACCATATAAATTTTAAGTCTCTAGAGAATTCATCATCGTATTCTAAAGTGAGGGAAGAGGGATGACCTCAGACTGTTACAAATTATGTTAATATAATGCTAGGCAACAATTGAAATATTAAACAGCTTATTGAAAGGCATCACCAATAGATTGTCATATAATACGATTATTGCTTGTTGGTATCTTGTGTTATGTAAACAAAGCTATAGGTCGGATATCCTGGTATATGTATATGTACATCTTATTTTCAAGGCCTAAAACAGCTTTAAGAGGATGAGACAAAACCGTCCTTTTTAATTAATTTATCAATTTTAATTATGTCTTTGCCTTTTGATGATGTCGTTGCCCAGGTTTACTTCAACATGTAATACCTATCTGTGAATTCTGTAATAAAAGGAATATATTCATGTATTTGTCTTGTATATTGTGGTAAGCATTGAAGACTTACTTTTCTAGGAATTGGTTAGATGTGACCACATCAACATCAACATCGATTTTAATCGTGGGAAAAGTAATCACTATAAATGTGTATGTCAATATTTGCTAGTAACAAATCTTTGCATTTGGCAAATGTAAGCCCTAGTCCAGAATATGATTTGAAATGCTACTATAGTCCAAGGATACCCACACATAATTATTCCAGACTTAGGCGGGGGAAACTTAAAAGCATCAAGGAAATGGGAAACCAAACAGAGGATGACCAAGTAAAACATCCCAGAAATTCAATTAATATCACGGATAGGGAATTCAGATTTGGATTAGGGATTTAACCATGTTCACGTTATGGTGTCCAAAGGTTTGGTGGGTTCATGAGGAATCGATGGTGGACTTTCTACTTTACCGGACTACGGTCAATGGAACCATTGTCATGCTCGTTGCGGACTATGGTGTTTGTAGTTTCTCTCTTGGTGTTAGTTTTCTTTTTAGACGCCCGGCCCGGGTGATGTTGCAAGCGTGAAAAAAGGAAACAAAAATGCTGGATAGGTTCATGAAAATCGGAAAAAGAAACCATTTTTACCACTTCAACCATCATTGGTTGAGGTCCGACGCCGTGCAATGAGGAGTTTGTTGACTAGAGGTATGACTCTTCGTCTAAAAAAATTCTTCAACGGAAACGGGACCAAATAACTTTATTTTCTTTAAAAATGGCCAAGGATTTCTTCATCCGCTTTTGACAGGTTCCTATATCAGCGCCGATGAGCAAGGTCTTGTATAGTTCTGCCGAAGTGTGAAAATTTGATCTGTTGTGGACTTGCCTTAAACGAGGCCTACAAGGCTAAGCTGCAGGTGAAGACGAGAGCTGCCATTGAGCTCTGTAGGCAAAGAAGAAGGGAAGAACATCGGCTTTTCAGAAAAAAGAAAAAAGAGCAAGAAAAGCGCGCGATCGAGGATATAGAGAGGTGCCACTCCAGGAACGATGTTCGTAAGTTTTACCAAAGTGTAACACGTCAAAGCCAAGGATACAAGGCTCGAAAAGAATCCTGTCGAGATGAACAAGGAAATATTGTAGTTGAGACACAGTCGATGCTGAGGATATGGAAGAACCACTTCTGCAGATTTCCTTGTTCATCTCGACAGGATTCTGTTCGAGCCTTGTATCTTTGGCTTTGACGTTTTGCACTTTGGTAAAACTTGCGAACATCGTTCCTGGAGTGGCACCTCTCTATATCCTCGATCGCGCGCTTTTCTTGCTCTTTTTTCTTCATTCTGAAAAGCCGATGTTCTTCCCTTCTTCTTTGCCTATAGAGCTCAATGGCAGCTCTCGTCTTCACCTGCAGCTTAGCCTAGTAGGCCTCGTTCTTGGCTGCGAGCATCTATCGGCATTCATCATCAAACTAGGGGTTTCTTGCTGGTGGTCGCGAGAAACCTAGCACATCAGTTGCGGCTGATCTAATGGCTTGTTGGAATCGACATTAGATGCTGGTGGTATTTTGTGAGTCGAGAGTTTAAGAGATACGCGTTGCGCGTAGGTTTTGGCGGTCTCTGGCGATTTAAATCTTTCGACATTAAATTTTTTCGCAGTATTTCTGGATTGTTGTGGCGTGGTGGATATCCGCATTCTTACCTTGGCTGCTACAAGGTAGTGGTCCGAGTCGATGTTGGCCCCTCGGAATGTTCGGACATCCAAAATACTGGATGCGTGCCTCTTGTCTATCGCAATGTGATCAATTTGGTTGACTGTTCGTTGATCTGGAGACCGCCATGTCCCCTTGTGGATATCGAGGTAAGGAAACCGTGTGCTGGCTATAGTGGCATTTCGTTCCGTAGCGAAGTCAATTAGCCTAAGTCCGTTACCAGACGTGTTGTCGTGTAGGCTATATTTTCCGACAGTACTGCTAAAGATGTCTTCCCTTCCTACCTTTGCGTTAAAATCTCTCAGCACGATTTTAACATCGTACTTTGGTAGTCGCTCATAGGTTTTGTCGAGGAGCTCGTAGAAGCAATCCTTAGTTATATCATCCTTTTCCTCCGTCGGAGCATGAGCGCATATAAGTCTTATGTTGGCGAATTTGGCCTTGATGCGGATTGTTACTATGCGTTTGCTAATGTCTTGGAAACATAAGACTTCTTGCCTAAGTCTGGCACTTATAACAAATCCGCATCCGAATAGTCGCTGTTTCTGCTCACTATAACACGGTCCGTAGTAGATGTTACAGTTTTTCATTCTCTTTTTGCCCGGCCCATCCCATCGTATTTCCTGGATGGCAGTAATGTCTGCTTTGTAGCAGTTTAGGGCTTCCGCTAGTTGTTCGCCTGCACCTCTCCTGTTTAATGTTCTCACATTCCAGGTGCAGATACGAACGTCGTTGTCCTTTTTTCGTTTAGCAGGGTCGTCAACAATAAAATCAGTCCTTTCCGAGGCTATTGGTTGCTTCGTAACCATATTTTTTTCTGTGGGTGGATAGCTAACCCAAAGCACAACCCCCAACCTGGAGGGCTAGTTCCAATTTATTAGATACCCCTAGGACACGGGGCCATCAGTATCCACTACGGGATTGAGCGTTGCCGTTGGCCTTTCGGTTCATCCGCCACCATCTCTGTTCAAGGGGCCTGACTAACCCTTGAAATTCCTAGACAACCTGTTGTCCGAATATTTCAGAGCAGCTCATCTAGGTTCGCCTGGGACAGCAGGCCGGGTATTCATCCGTGCCATTCTCACCAGGGTGTTTATAGTTTTGCTGTTTTTCGTCGTATTATCAACACTCGCACTTATAGTTTAGCAAGTCAAATCCGGTTGGATGAGACCAGTACCCGATGGTTACCACTTGGAGGTAAAGATAAGCACATTTGATGTGTAGTCAGAGTTACAACACTGGGCATTGCCAAGTTAACGCCAATCAGAGTCTACCTTCGTTCTACAACACCCTAGACTTGCTCTAGAAAAGGATAAACACAAAATCGCCCATAACAATTTTCTTGGGTATTTCGACATCATGTGAAATCGCCCAACATATTGTTTGTTGATTCAAAATTGTTTGATTTTATGATTTTTGAGCGATTTGACACAACAAGCAACAATTTGGATTACATCAATATAACTTAGGTATAATTGGCAGTGCGTTAAAGTGGCCAGTTTGACGATCTTGGTCTGTTTGATGATCCTTGTATTGCTCATCAGGCAATATACCAGCTCCCTAAGTTTATATTGCTGATTTTATTGCGGATTTTACAGAGTGCGCTAACTTGTATGTTGGTATGTAAACATTGAATAAGTTTGACAATAATCAACCGATTAGCTTGATTATGCTCCTTTTGAAACGTCTATTCAGTACAATTTTAACTAAGAAGCACAGTCTGACAAAACTTTGTCGAAAATATCGTGGACAACAAGCATCATCGGACAAGACTTAAGTGTCCTTCGGTGTCAAATTTTGTTGATCATGGAAGATCGACGACATGCCGTTCATCAACGTCCAAGACGATCCAATAAACTTGTTAAAGCGGTAAGTGATGGCGTTGCCGAGAACAGAAATACACTGCGCGTCATCAGGTTAGCACACCCCTGCTTTTAATAGTTTTTTAATAGTTTTGTTCGGATGCTTAAAACTCGAAAACGACTGGACCAAATTGGATACTTCCTTCTGCGGATTTGTTCGTAATTGCTCCGCGAAGGTTTAGGAAAAAAAAAAGGTGGCGCTGTAGGCGGTCATTCCATTTGATAATGGCAAAACAACGTTTGACGGGCCAGCTTGTTTCTAATAAAAGTAAGAAAGCTAAAATTCTAAAAATTCTAGCGATTATTAACAAATCAATTTTCAACTAAATAAAACAAAAATTAGTGTTTCTCTATTTGTCAATATTTTTTTATAATTTATTTTCGAAATCAACTGAAAAATTAAAAATTTAAATTAGGTCATCAGGTTAGCACACATCACTTTTTTTTTTAAATTTTTTTAACTTTTTCAGGTAAGAACTTATTTTTAAACTTATAAATTAACTAATTTAATCATTTTTTTACAATTTTAATAATGAGTCGATCCTCCCTTGTTGAGAATCATCTCATAGATCCGATTGGGAAGCGATTCGTACAACTTTCCAATATAATTCAAGTAAATGGCTGACCAAGCGCTTTTATTGCCATCAATTAATTCCTCTTTGGTAGAATATTGCCTGCCAGATTCGTAAACTTTGCGAGCCAGCCATACCCATACGTTTTCTATTATATTGATGTCCGGTGAAAAAGGCGGCCACTTCAATAAATCGACGTTTCGTGCTTCAATCCAAGACCTAATCACCCGGGCAGTGTGAATCGGAGCATTGTCGTGTTGGAAACGCCATGGCACATTTCCAAATAAATTTTTAAAATGGGGAAAAGCAGTTTCCAGTACGTTTTTTATAAGTGTTTGCATTCATATTTGTGTTCAAAAATTGCAGCTCGCACGTACCATAGTAGGAGATAGCTCCCCACACCATCACACCGCCCACACAACTATGAAGTCGATCCAACAGTTGTTCCTCCTTCCGAAGATCATGGAAATAATAGTTGTATCCATCGGGTCCTTCCAAATTAAATTTCTTTTTTTCGCATTTTTATCGCATTTTTTTCGAGCATCGTTAAGTAGTGGTTTTTTCTTTAGTTTTAATCTTTTCAATTGTGGAGCATTCCTTATCACCCTTTGAACAGTAGATAAGCTCGCTTTAACACCAACATTTGCCCTGATTTTTGCGGTAGATTCATGAGAGTTGGATGCGTTTCTCAAAATTGCTCTCTTATCAGCATCGGAAATCACTTTATTATTACCGCCTTTATTATTTCGACCATATCCCGGCTTATTACGTAATAAATTGTATATCACTTTTCGACTTCTGCCAACTTTTTTTTGATATTTCACTTATTGAAAGCCTGAGCTCTTTATAAGCTTCGATTTTTGCTTTCTCTTCAACCGATAGCATTTTTCCTTTACCCATATTAAAAAAAATAGATCACTTGAGCAGTAAATAAAATTTGGTGCCAATACGTGTTCAAATTCCGAAGATAAATAAAAGACAAGGTGCATGTGCTAACCTGATGACGCAAAATTTAAGCTCATATTTCCATTAAAACTAAAAGAAAATAGCAAAAACCATATAACGGTACATTGTTATTGCATGTTCTCTTTGCCAATGATAGTACATACAAAGATGAGAAAAATAGAAAACAAAAAAGTAACTGCAAGTTAACAACAACAAAATCAGATGCAATCGTCTTAGGCTGATGAAGCTGTGCTAACCTGATGACGCGCAGTGTATGTCGTATCGTCACCGTGCTCAGCATTTTGACGACAGTGGAACCTGGGATACTTGCCTACATTTTGAAGGACGATTTGCATTATGAAGTGCAATTGACTCAAACAATATTGCCGGCAGACCTTCTGCGTCACTTGGAATACTGCCAAACAGTCGCTTGAATCTGAGTCTGATATTTGGAAACAAATTTTTATGACCGCCGAGGTCCAGCTAAATAACAGAATTCTGAGACCGGAAAATCCACACGAGATTCATGAAAATACATGACCAAAACAAAACGGTTTGGTCCGGGGTTTGCGCATGAACTATCATTGGTTTTTTTTTCTTCAGAGAAGGCAAAACAGTCGATGGGAATCGATATCAGCGGATGGTGGCTCATTTGTTCTGCCCACAAATATGTGAAAAAAGTCTGGATGGTTACTGTTTTCAACATGAAAGTGCTCCATGCCACGCTGCAAAGAAAACCCAGCCAAAAAATGCAGATTTTGCTTTGGTCAATAGAGGTTAAATGATGTCTCTATAGAAATGTGCAAAGCCTCTCACTTAATTACCCACTAGAAAAAAACATATGTCCTACATCTAGTAAAACTTTCAAATTCCAGATAAACGAGCAACGATTTCATTCTACTCGATCCATACTTCATCCAAAAAATATCCGTTTAAGCCTTCTCCTCGATGTTAATACATTCAAGAACACAATGCCCCCTAGAATCACTTAGGGAATGATTTATGATAGCTCAGGGTGCAATGGGAAATTCAATAATATATTCCTTGTCACGAGGATATTAAATACCACCCAAATGGCTACACAGAGTGCGATGAGACACACATCAACGGGCGTTATCCGCAGCCACATACTCGTACACATGTGTTCAAAGCCGAACGATAAACCGAACCTTACCCCTCTCCGGTATAGAGCTAATGACAACCGCACCATCTCCTTGTGGCGTGATATTATCAAAAGATTAAATTTGATAAACGGATACGAGTTAAATGTGACGTAAATGGACGTTAGGTTTATGGATTAAGCAAAAATTTTGAACTTTTATCCGAAGCGTTCAATGTTGACCCCACACAACAGGGTTATGTCCGCTCATGTTTTATTCAAAAAGTCCTTTCTTTTCTAGGAAAATACACGAATAAAAAAGCGAATGTAATTCTTAAAGCCAAAAACAAATACGAAAAGGTTTGGACATAAAAATATATTACCGCACACATGTATCTATGTCCCTAGGATTGACCAAGATGTTAGCATTAGGAAGCAGCATCATGTCTTTTTACAACTATGACCTATAAAACAAGAGACCGTTCACTCAATATAGGCATGTCGATGTGATGGTATGTGGGGGGGCATGCTTTTTTTTTATATTCACCCCTTTTATGGGACAAATACACATAGGACCGACGCAATAAAAGGATGTCAGCAAAAATCCGGAATGGCGGAAGTTAACTTCTGTTGTGGGAGGAACTCAAGTTAGTACTTGGGATGTTCGTGTAGGTTTGATGTTAATTGATGTTTGCAATTGGAACAGATATTTTTGGTTCAGTGACAACTGGGTAGGTACATAGTAAGGATTAGGGCGAGCGGATGCTCTTAAATGTCCTTAATTTAACACGGTAGATATTATGAACATTTATGTGATGAGATGTAATCCAGACGATCATTAATCTTATGAGAAGGGGGATAGCTAGAAGCAAATAATATAGAACTACCTATAAGCTACGAATATTCATGTCATATGACTTCTTCAATCTCATTCTTGAGAGGATTGTGCAAAATTTCCCAACCTTGAGGCACAATTTTCTATAAATCGGTGAAACTAGTAGAATACGCCCACCATATCGACATCATTGGTCGCACTCAACGTTATGTCATATCAACGTTTGCGAGTATAGAGAAGGAAGCAGAAAAATGTGTTTAGCTGTAAATGAGGTTTAGACCAACTCGAAAGGATACACACCATCGATGAATTGGATATAACGTCACCATTGGCATTTAACTAACTCCGCTCCGATATAAACTCTGGCAACAATTTATTTATATTTATTGCATACTTTGTGGCATACATTTGTTATTTAAATCCTGTCCTGTTAAATCACCGCATTACTTCTCGATATTATTTCTTGCTTTGAATGTTCCATTGAATTGGGGCCTAATGAGCCGTACGTCCTTTGTAGTGGCATCTGCGGATGTTTTGTCCACTATAGTTGTGCAAAACTCGACCAAGTCAGTTTTAAAAAATTGAGTCATTTACCGAATTACCACTACTTCTGTCGTAAATGTAATTTTACAAGAGCTGTATCCCTGTGTACGAAGGTTCAAGACAATAGCACCCAAATAGGTGATTTAAAATCGTCGATTGCTGAGTTGAATTCCACAATCTTGGATTTGACTAAATCGCTGTCCTTTGATGAACAACGTTGCTTCAACACATGTTATACCACGTACTCATCCATCATCATCATTATCATCGCCACTTAATTCCCCGACGTGCCCACCGATTGTAGATGCTCATTTTACTCGCGGTGCAAAAAGAAGAGCTAAAGGACCTATTGAGCAGAAACCCAAAAAAATTAACAAAAAAATCCCGACTTTGGATTGTTCTTCGTCACGATGCTTAGTACCAACGGCTCCCTCAGCGACTTCTTCATCTCTTATAAACCTTCTGTCGCCTGTAATTGTCAATAACTCCATTACGGATCAAAGGACTATGGAAAATCCTCCTGTTCCGCAACTTGTTGTCTCGAAAATCAATGGAAATTCTTCAACGGATCAGGTTTGCAATAATCCGACAATTTCCATCACATCAATGGATGCAGAAGTTCTGGGTACTGACTTGATTGCTTTGGACAGACCCTTACCGATTTTCATCTCAAACTTTCCAAAATCTACTATGGTGGCTAATGTTCAAGATTATATTGCCAACCGCTGTTTCTTCGGGCTATGAATGTTTAGTATTAAAGCCCTCACTCGAACTACTAAGGAGTCACTGAAGCAGGGAACGTATCAAAAGCGGATGTAGAAATCCGTTTTAAGAGAAAAATTCTTCGAAAAATCTTCGGTACCGTTTGCGTTGACGGGCTATGAAGACGAATGTTCAACCATGAAAATACGAGCTTTACAGCGACATAGCCCCGCTATGGACAAACTCCGCAATGGACTTTTAAGAATGATATTGGTGTCCATTCGATTTACATGTCCTAGCCATCTTGAGTCTTTCTAGTCTTTAAGGTCTGTTAAAGATGGCGCAGTGTAATAACCAACGCGGAATTAAGCTCTGTGGGGCCAAATTCCCAAAAAAATGGAAATAACTCCCACGGAGCTTATTTTCTTTTCGAAATAAGACCCTCCACGGCTGTTACTGCCATTAGAAATTGACATTCTATTCAAAAACCTCAAAGTAAGCTAATTATTAACCCAAAAAAAGAGGGAAAAAGTGTGAATACAAAGAAATTTAGCATACACCCAGCCTCGCACGCAATCCAAATCCAATAGTGATCCAAGAAAGGGGGGGCAGCATACCCCCACTGCATATTCAAACTTAGCATACATTCAATTTCTCACCCATCCCAAATCCAACAGTTTGCCCAAGCAGGGGGGGTCCATACTTTGCATACATCCGAGTGCGAGTTAGGGTGTATGCATGGTTTAAATATGTGTGGGAGGCCTGCTGCTCCCTGCAACTCACTGTTGGATTTGGGTCGCGTGCAAGTTTAGATGCATGCAAAGGAGATAAGTCCCACAACTGAAAGGCATTTACAGCTGAGGGACTTATTTCCATTTCGAACAGGGAATAAGCCCTGCGGGGTCTGTTTCACTTTTTTGCCGTATGGGGCTTGATTCCGCTCGGGTTATTGCACAGCCCTTCTAAAGATGTCTTCTCTTCCTAACTTTGCGTTAAAATGTCCCAGCAGGATTTTAATATCGTACTTCGGTAGTCATAGGTTTTGTCAAGGAGCTCGTGGAAGAAATCTTTAGCTATGTCATCTTTTTCCTCCGTTCGTCGGTCTGGGCGTTAGCGCCTATAAGGCTTATATCGGCGAATTTGGACTTGATGCGAATTGTTAAAATGCGTTTGCTAAAGTCTTGGAAACATAAGACTTTTAGTCTTACACTTGTAACAAATCTGCATCCGAATAGTCGCTGTTTCTGCTCACTGTAACACGGTCCGTAGTAGATATCACAGCTTTTCATCCTCATATCTCCCGGCACGTCCCATCGAATTTCCTGGATTGCCGCAATGTCTGCTTTGTAGCAACTTCAGTTAGTTGTTCGCCTGCACCTATCCTGGTTAATATTCTCACATTATAGGTGCAGATACGAACGTCGTTATCCTTTTTTCGTTTAATATTGTCCACAACAACAATCAATAATCAGTCCTTTCCAAGGATTTTAGATGTTTGGCTACAACAAAACCCCAAGCTGGAGGGCGAATTTCAATTTATCACCCTTGGAATACGGGGCCATCAGTATCCACTACGGGATTGAACGCTGCCGTTTGCCGTTTTGCTCATCCGCCACCATCTACTTACTTACTTAAATTGACTTACCCTTGAGATTCCTAGATGATGGTTACCACGGACGGTCTGAGGAACGTGAAAGATACAGGCGAAAGATAAAGCTGCAGACGATAGCCCTAGCAGCTTACAATAGGTGGACGAATGCTCGACGAAGAGCAAACACCCCAACAAAACCAACAGTCAAAAGACTAAAAATAACGTACATATAGTACGACGACAAACAAATGCGCAACAGCCCAAGGCCGCTTCGAATTAAGCGGTGGCGCACAGGCAGAAGGCCAGAATCCCGCAACCATTGTTTTTATCAAAAAGGCTTTGGCTAACGGCCCACCCTAAAGAATTGTGCTAAGGAAAACCAAAAATTGGCACACAATCGAAAATCCCCAATCCCTTAAATCTGCACGAAATACTAACGGATGGTTATTATTCGCGATGTCATTAATACCTCTTCCTTCCTGTTGAAATCTTTCTACCCACAATGGAAACTCAGGCGGTGATGGTCCTATGCTTAAATCCTGAGAACTAGTCCACGTCTTCGAGTTTCTCTTTCCAATTGTTCGGTTTCGGAATGTTAAATTCCCGTAGTGGTCGGAAAAGGTTTAACAGTTGGAAACAGGACGAGAAAGACGGGATATGAGTCCCAAGAAAGAAGCGGCAGGATAGACCCCGTAGTGACTCGGAAAAAATAAAAAACGCCAGAAAGGGCACAGGAGTTTTTTTTATACCCTATCCCATAGGGGTATATTAGTTTTGATATACTAATAATTTAGCTAGTTATACCTCATACTTTATACCTGAGGGCTCAGTGGGGCGATGGTTAGTGCGATGAACTGCCTCGCAGAAGGTCAGGGTTCGATTTCTAGCCGTAGCAACTCTTAAATGATTTTCAACTGGCCCTCCTCTCGTGACGATCTGACAAATCATTCGAGTAGTATCAATTGTCAAGAATAGCTTATCTCAACTAAGCCGTTCGGAGTCGGCATAAAACAGGAGGTCCTGCCATCGTGCAACTTGTACCCTATATCCTGGGTACTAACGAGCCTGTTGCGCCAAAAATTTGTATTTTGTATTTAGTTATACCACAAAGTATATGGATCGACTCAGATTCGATAGCTGAGTGGATTTAACCATGTCTGTCCGTCCGTCCGTCTGTATGTCACCAGTTTTTGGGCCTTAAATTTTGAGCTATAATTATGAAATTTGGTACACGTGCTCTTTGTTGCTCCCAGCTGAACAAGTGTAAACATTTTTGAAATCCGTCCACTGCTACGCCCCCTTTTTTTTAGAAAAACGTAGTTTTTGGCCAAACCGACAGGAATTTTAAAAAAGTATTTAGAGAATCAGAGTATCTATATTTCGTCTTTATAAAGTTTTTTGCCACGCCCACTTTTTGCGGGCGTTTTCAGTAAAAAAAACCTTTTTCGGTACAGTTTTAAAATATTTGAAAAAACTTTTGATGCACCCCTATTGTGAGGGGTTTCTTCTCTGATTTGATTTGGTAGATTAAGCTTGGTAGGGCACGGATGCCAAAGGTTCTGCTTGAGCTTTGATAGTTAGAAGATACTAATCGAAGGGCAGGGCACGAATGCCATAGGGGTCTGCCAAAAGTGAGAACTCCGTTTGTTCGGTGTCAAAAGGAATCTGATTTTATTTCCAAAATACTTGGCCTTATATACTAATTCCCTAACAGTATTACCAATGCATATTGATACGAAGTGGGTCGCGTGCCATCAAATTCGGCTACAATGTCTGACATTCGATATACAGAACATTGGTCAGCTGCACTTGTACACAATGTATGATCGTTTATGAATCAGTGCAGAGACGATGTTTTCTTCACTTCTCGAGTGACGTTTTAATGGGACAGTGTGGCGCTCGTGAAATAGAACCCGATACATTGTATGTAGTGTGTGCAATACGATGTATTAATGTTGATTGTTGATGTTTTGGTTTGGGTTCACTACCCCATTGGTTATGATAAAATAAACATTTCGTTCTTAGATCATTTTAACCCACTCCCACTTTTTAGGGGCATTTTCTTACAAAAATATTAGTATACCCTACCGCATAGCATATGCAGGACAATCGCGTTGTGTTTTGTCGAACTATAAAAGATTTTGATAACCTGTCTGAACAATATGTTGTCATTTTCTATATTTCATCTTCATAAAACCTAATTTTGGGGATATTAATTTTAAGGATGGGATAGGAAAGGGTATTAAACGATCCGCACAGTGGATTGTAGCCTTCTCAGCAGCAAAGCAGCATATTTAGAGAATCATAATATCTTCGTCACTATAAAGTTTTTAGCCACGCCCACTTTTTGGAGGCGTTTTTAGTAAAAATTTCGGTAATTTTTTTATATATTCGAAAAAAAACGTTTGATGCAAAAACTTTAATAAAATTAAAATGAACATTTCGTCCTTAGACCATTTTAACCTACGCCCACTTTTTGGGGGCGTTTTCCTACAAAAACCATTTGTATGCCCTACCCCAAGAAAAACGTTATTTTTTGTCGAACCATACAAAATTTTGATAAATCGTCTGAACAATATGTTGTGACAACGTCATATTCTGTATTTCATCGCTATAAAGCCCACATATTTATGAAATTAATTTTAGGGATTGGATGGGATAGGGTATTAAACGATCCGCACAGCGGATTGTAGCCTTCTCATATGTTTTTATATTATTAGCATGCGCTAAAGGGTTTACGAATACCCTTATTTTAAAATTTTGTAAATTGTAATGGGGAGGAAAAACTGAGTTTGCTAAAGCATTCCATATTCGTGTTGTTCGGTTTAGGAATGAATCTCTATATTTCATTGTACGTCCAAAGATAGGCTTGAGGGTGAATTGATTAGCATTCATGGCATTCCTGTTAAAATAGCGGTAAAAAAGTGTTAGGGGAGAAATATTCCTACGATTTTTAAGCGAGACTATAGAGTTCGCTACGGTTGGATCTCCTATCAGTTTTATCGCACGGTTTTGTATCCTATCCAGTAGGTGCAATGATCATTGACCAGATGTGGGCGTTGAACTCAAGTTTGGGCGTATATACGCTTTATATATTGAGGCCAGATCAGAAGGGGTGAAATATTTTTTGCATCGATAAAGGAAATCTAGACATTTCGGTGCGTTATTAGCGACTTCGAATATGTGGTCGTTCAACGAAGGTCGTTACTAACATACATACCGAGCATGGAAAGTTTCTCGGTTTCGACTATGCAAGTGCCATTCATGGATAATGGTTATAAATTTTGGTTTCGCTTAGGTGACAGAAGACAGCATTGTGTTTTGGAAGCATTTAATTCCACTCTATTGGACCCATATGCTGTCAAGATCGGAATTTAATGAGCTTTACATATTTTACCGTTTCTGTTCCACGTCCGAAGATGAAGGGCGTGGATTAGAGAACGAATATGAAAAGCTGAGATTGCTGTCATCAGCAAAGCAATGGATTGGATTAGAAGTTGCAGACAAGAGGTCATTAATAAAAATGAGAAAGAGTGTCGGAGACAAAATGGAGCATTGGGGGACACCAGCATTTATTTGATGAGTAGCAGACTTGAAACCGTCGAAAACAACTTCAATTGAACGTCTCGAGATTTAGTTTCTAAAACATAGAAGAAGAGTTTCATCGGTCCAAAAGCACGCATTTTCGACAAAAGGGGGGCTTGGTGCTAAACCCTGTCAAATGCATTTGAAATATAAAGTGCATCTATCTTGTTTTCGCCACCGAGGTGAATAGATTGGTTCCACTTTTTAGTGAGATATGACATCAGTGGACCTGTTGCTATGAAAACCATATTGTCGGTCATTGAGAAGTTTTCGTGATTCAAGATATTTTATAAACTGAAAGTTAATCAGCGTTTCCATGACCTAAGAAAAAAGGGACGTAAGTGCAATTAATCTGTAGTTGCATAGACAAGAAGATTCGCCTTTTTTATGGATGGGCTGGGCAAATGCAGTTTTCCATCGACTCGGGAAGAGTCCTGATGAATAGGGCAGATAGAAAAGCTTACGCAGTGGTTTTGCCAGCGAAAAGAACACCTCTTCAGAATTATGGGGGAGATACCATCTGGACCAGCCGATTTGAGAATGTTAAGATTTAATAATACTCTAGCGACTGTATGAGTACGGAAGTGGATTGTTCCCATAGAATGTTCTACGTTCTCAAGTACAGGGAGGGACTTGACACAATCTGGTAACGTGGAACTGTCTGCAAAATGAGCAGCAAGCAGATTGGCTTTGTCTAGAGAAGTGACAGCTGGAATTTCATTGTAAATGAACGTTGGGATGGAAGATGAGGTCGAATTCTTAATGTTTTTGACAAACGACTAAAAGTTTTTACTGCCTTTGGGATAGTAGAATTCTTTGGCTCAGCTTTTGGTCGTATGAGAATTTGACATTCATTTTCCTTCTTTTTGTTTTTCTTGCTTCAATAAACAATTCTTCCTAAAACGTAACCCAGTTGTATCATTTAGATCGAAATACAATTTTTTTTCCAGAAACACGGTTGGACAAACCTTATAATTCGCAAGCATGTACATACTTGCTAACGAAGTCATGTAGTCCTGAACATGAATTTCCATTTTATACTTCTTAGTTGGAATAACACAAAACATTTGAGATGACAATGCAGGATCCATGTATGTGTATTTCTGTTTACTGCAAATCATGGTTTTTAAGTGCACAGCTGAAAAGGACTTACTGGTTCCATTAGGGTGGCCCACAAGCAAATAGATTTTAAATTAAGTTTTCTAATTTTGATGTTTAAAGAAATATAAGAATTCTGACACCCTTACCACTTTCAATGTTTTTTAACGAAATTTCGTGGAAAGCGTTTTATAATTAAAACCTTTGTTCAGACATTTTATCTAATTGCTTTGATCTTTTAGATGTAGACAACAATATGCTAAAGGTGAAGTGTTTGTGAGTATATTTCACAAACAAGATGTTCTAAAAATATAAACGCCTAGAGTATAAATTCATCGTAGAAAATTGCAAGAATGGGATATATCGCGCATATGAAACCCGCAGACAAATATAAAACCCAACAGTCAACAATTACGCCAGTGGATGCTTCAGATAAGAAAAATTAACCCATGAAAACTGCACATTCGATAGAAAATAGGCCAACGAAACAAAAAACTTCACATATGGCAAAATATGAAGTATTCAGGTCTTCAGCTGATATGATCTAATGAGCACTAAGCAATACAGACTTGACTGTGCTGACATTCAACAAAGTCACCTTCTACCCAAAGGCATCGAGAAACTCTTCAAGGAGATTGTGTTCATGTAGTAAGTTGAACAAATCCTTGATCAGTCCAGCTTTAATGTACTAAAACACATTCGGCCCCGTTTAAGTTGAAGGACTATGAGCATAACAGCAACGTTGGCAGATGTTAGATGTAGATAGGCAATCCCTCGTCTTGACATATGATCTTGAATAGTGTTTTCATTTCTATCAGCTTATTCCTCTAGCTTATTCGTCCCGCCCCAGTAAATATAAAGAGCTTCCTTCCTATTTCTATTGATCAATAGATATTTACAGTTTAACAGTTTATCTAACGGCATTATTTAAATTGCTGCGGGATCAAGACGTTGTAGATTGAGAATACCTATCTATAGCGATGAGCTTTGCAGAGCAACCACTAGCGGATTTTACCTCCCGGGATTACATAATGGTCTGACTTGAAGGTCTCTAACTATCCTGGTATAAGAGCGCTTTGACAGATTCACGTTCGTCACTAAATGCTTATATAGACACTGTAATCTTCGCTTCGATTTGATACAGACCTCCAACAACCTTAAGATATAGATGTTTATCAAGGTTATTCTCATGAAAGGGGTGATCAATCAAGCGGAATTTTTTAAATGGAGTTTTTCGACAGATGGCGCGTGAGTCGTTCCAAGTGGCCATGTGTTGAAACCCTATCCTATAGGGGTATATTAGTTTTGACACATAGTTTGTAACATAGAAAAATAATTTAGCTGTTGTGTAGAGCACACATTTTGTCCTTCGAGTTAGGAGTTTTGAAACCAGTTGTTTCGCCAAACCGAAGTAGCAACGGTTTCCTAGGGTAATTCTTCGACGGACTTCCACTAGGGTGTCATTCGTGGAGTTTAAGTTAACTCCAATGTAGGTGAACTCCTTAACTACCTCGTTTGTTTGTTTGTTGATAGCATGTACTTAGTCTTGTCCTCATTTACTTCAAGGCCAACGGATTTCGCCTGTTCCTCAAAACCGATGATGTCAATATCGTCCGCATAGCCCAGCAGCTGGACGGACCTGTTGAAAATAGTGCCTTCCGTGTATGCCCTGCGCACTACCAAGTACGAGATTGAAGAATCAGTTTGAATCAGTTTTGCCGGGATTCCGAATTCGGCCATCGCCATATAGAGCTCCTGACGATGTATTATATCATACGCGGCTTTGAAGTCGGTGAATAGGTGGTAAGTTTCGAATTGAAATTCGTTGGTCTTTTCCAGGATTTGCCTCCGTGTGAAAATTTGGTCTATAGTCTGTCTGCCGGGCCGGAAGCCACACAGTACGTTGGATACGATCTTGCGTGTGCGATGATTCGGTGTATACTCCCTACCAAAACATCACCACCGTATTTAAAAAGCTCCGTAACCTGGTAATCCATCAGAGGCTGTGGCCTTGTTGTTCTTTAGCTTTTTTATAGCTAGGCCAACTTCTTCTATACTAGGTGGTGGAACTAGTTCTTCATTGACTGGACGTGGGTTCTCTTCTTGCCATATCACTCTCTGTACATGATGCCCATTAAGCAGCTGCTTGAAATGCTGCTTAAGCACATCAACTATTCCCTGCGCTTAAGTGACTAGGTTTCCTTCGCTGTCTCGAAGAGCCTGCGTTCCGGTTTTGCAGCCATCAGCTAGTAGCTTGGCTTTTTTATAAAACCTCCGGATGTTGTTATGATCGCGTGACTCTTTGATCGCCTTGAGCTGGGAGGCTGCTCTTCTTTCTACGCAGGGTCTTCTTTTCCTTCCCTCTCCTGGCTCGATACTCTTCTCTCGCTGCCTTTGTTTTGCGCTGCAGCGCTTCCTTGTGTGTACCTTCTGTCACCTTTTTCTTGTTCATACCACGGGCTCTTTCTCGGGGGTGGCAGGTACTCTTCAGTGGTTTCGGCTATCTCCTTGACGATGTCGCGATACTGGCACTACTGATTGTTGGCGTATGTGGTAGGTGAGTGCACAGACGTTTGCCCCTCGGAATGTATGCACGTCAAGGATGTTGGAGGCATGCCTCGCATCGATTAGCACATGGTCGATTTGGTTAGCGGTTTGACCGGCGATTTCCCACGACGAATCCGCATCCTAATACGTGCAATTTTTTTTACAGCTGTAATATATGTCGCAATTTTTTCTTTTCATTATACCTGATCTTATCCATCGTATCTCCTGGATTGCGGTTATATCTGCCTTGTACGGCGTGAGGACAGATTCAAGTTTTTGAGTAGCAACCGGAGTGTAAAGTGTTCGTACATTCCAGGTGCATACTCTCATATCATTGTCAATTGACGTTCCGGGTCTTGTTGCCATATGAGGAGTTTCATTATCCGAGGCTGGTTGTGTCTCTCTCATAACTAATGGTTTTTTCCATGGTCGGGAAGTTACACCGACTGCACAACCCCCAACCTGGAGGGCCAGGCCCTTGTTTTTGACCCTAGGAGAGTGGGCCGGATATACCGATGTGAGTGCCCATTTTGGGATATGAGCGCTGCCGTTGATCCATTGAGGGCTCCTCCACCACAAACTCTTTTCCAACACCCTGGCTCAGTATTGGAAATCCCTGGCTATACCGTCTGGCTATTGGTAGTTGCACATAACCCGGGGTCTCCACGAGCAATATTTCATAGCATGCAATGTGTCATTCTATGAAAATTGCTTGTGGAGACCTCAAATAGTATTCTATGAAAAATTTCTTTCTATTTATTGCTCAGTCCATTGCTTTCTATGGCTGGTATTCTATGGGCTGTCATTTCTGTTTGACATTTGTGTTTTTTTTTTTCAGCGACTGAAAAAAAAACACAAATGTCAAACAGAACGATGGCTGAGTGGCGAATGGACGAAGTCGTAAGATTCATTAATATTTATGAACAATTTCAGTGCCTATGGAATTATAAAAGTGCGGAATACAAAAGTTCAGACCTTAAAAAATGCTTGGCTGCAATTATCAAGGGAGATTGGAAAAGACGTTGCGGAGCTAAAAGAAAAAATGAAAAATTTGCGTACAGCTTATGTTGTGGAGAAAAAAAAAGTAGACAACTCAAAAAATTCAGGGACATCGGCGGAGACTGTACATCAGCCGCATCTGTACTACTATGAGGAATTCAAATTTTTGGATTCGGTCATTGTTCTGAGAAGAACAAAAAGTAATTATGATGCGGTAAGAAAAATATACAAAAACAATTGTTTACATTATTTTGATCCATTTATTTTTACAGGAGGATAGTATAGAGTGTGCTACGGAAGCAATGGTAATAGGAGGCGATGATTCCATATGCATTGAGGAGCCCACTTTGCTACGAACATCTGCACTAGAAATACCCTCACCCGTGTTGCAATCAATGCCACTATCATCATCGTCACCGTTACCATCACCATCAGCTTCTACATCAAGCAGTTTCAAAAGAAAAGCATCCTCGAAACCTGATAGAAATGATCAATTTACAAGTGCTCTTAATGCAATTGTGAAATATGCAAGTGTGAAAGAGGAGGACAACATATACTCTTCATTTGCGAAGACTGTAGCGTTGCAGCTCCAGCAATTATCACCTGAGGAAGCCGCGGAAACAATGGGCGAAATCCAGATGTTGACAAGCAGGAAAGTGGTACAGAGTATGCTGTCCAGATCACACAGTCATTCGTCGTTGTCCTCGTCAGCCAGAAGTGGTGCGAGCGACAAGCTGTGCGCAGCATTATTGGATGCTGACATCCAGTTTGATGACGATGTATGAAGATGGTTTTTTTTTAATTCTGTACAATAATAATAAGTTCAGTTTTATTATTTAATGTTCATCCAAATAAAGTGAATAAAAATTAAGATATGGTTTGTTTTGTAATCTTAACCCATTGATATGGAACATCACCGTCCGTTACACAATAATTTTTTAAATTTTCTCTTGCTGCACATGCATATTTATACCTGTTATGCTCTTGGGTAGACATATGTGTAATTGTTTCAGGCAAATGCATTTGGTTGACTTGATCGGTGTTGTCTGTAGCCTGTTTATTTTTTGAGAGGTAGTTGTGTAGCATACAGCATGCTCTCACTAGGTCGATTGAACTGTCCACGTCTATTTCAATAGGACGATGAAAAAATCTAAAACGAGATGCGAGCCTCCCAAAAGCCATCTCGACTGTTAACCGCGCGAGTTACGTTATGGGAGTTTGTTAAAATAAAACGGCTGTCGACTCTTCGGAGTGACGACAAAAAAAGAAAGAATTTAAGTAGTGTAAATAAAACAGAGCGACTCTTAGGAGTGACGATTACAAAGTGTCTTTTTTATTTCATCAAAAATGTTCTGAACGTCACGTTAGCAACCAATTTCCACATTGACTTCTCACGGTGAAACTGTATACTTTTGCTTTATGAGTTCTAAAGCATTTGAGCTGTCTGGAGCGTTTCCGCTGCAGATTAGCATGTCAGCATTTCGCATTGGAAGAGTGTGGGAATTAATAGATAACGTAACTCCTCCTTCCCCAGTTTTTCGATTCTCCTGAATCGCTTTAAATTGTACATTTTTTATAAAACAAAATACAATTATAATAAATATTACAATTATTACATATGAACTTAGTCCAATAGTATAATTAATAATTTTGTGAAACTTAAGTTTTGTAATTTCTTCTATGTTATTTTCATAATTCAATTTAATTTTTTTCAAAATTTAACATAATATCTTCATTGTAAGTAATACTTTGGGTATGGGGTATAACAAATCGATCCGCAAGTTTATATATCTTATTGCTAAATTGTTTATTTCCAATTCTTATAGTACAGTTTGCAAAATTTATAATATAATTACCACAAAGTTGACGATTTCTTTCATCACAATTACTTTTGACACGTTTATTTTTGACATTATTAAGAATAACAAGATCACTTCCGATTTCAATTATTTCTTCGTCTAACTTACAATTTCTTTTTAGTACACAATTTTTGCTTAATTTTAATTCTGATAAATTCAAATCATTTTCAAACTTATAGATCTCATTATTAATTCGTACAATATATTCAAGTTCTTCGTCAATTTGATTATTTTTTTAAATTTTTAATTGGTACAATTAATTTTTATCAGTTTTTAAAAATTTTACAGGAATTTTAACTGCAAGGACAATCAAATCATTTAGCTATATACCTGGCTAACCCAGCTCTTATATTACTCAGTTTTTGAATGTCAAATTTATATTCGTTTATTTCTTCGTTACTAAGTATGCTTGGATGAATAATTCCTAATCTAGCTGAAACAATATTACCTTGGATATGATCAATTTGTTCTTTTAACATAATAATCCTAAACTTTACTTATTTCATTGAGTTCATATATAATTTTATTTCTATCCGCTTCCAAGATATTTTTAAATAAAGTAAAAGAATTGTTAAAATTTTCGTTAATTTTTACCTGCTGATTTATTGCTTTTATTGCGTTATGACTGTTTTCTCTCTTAATTTTAATTGCTCTTCAATCTCAATCTTGTCATCTTCGCTTAGAGTTCCAAAAAGCCATTTTAAGCTACTTCCAACTATGTTAATAAGACCTCTTTTACTTCTACGTGGAAGAAGTGTTGAAACTTTGTTTTTTATCGAAGAAATTTGTTCAGTAAGGGAAACTTTGTTTTTAAAATTAGAGTCATTTATACAGCGTTCAAGTTCCAAAACAATATTAAGAATTTCTTTAGGATGAATGACATGTAAAACAATGTCAAATTTACTGGCAATATCTACTTCGTCTATTTTGATTTCCGTAAATCCCAATTCCGATTCGATCTTTTCAATTACGAGGGCTGCTTGGCCAACGTTGGCTAGTACCAACATCCATATCAGGATTATCTTTACAGAACGGCAAAAATTTAATAGTTCGGCATAAGTTTGTGGGGCTGGAAATGTTGTCTCAGGTTTGTTATTATACTGCTCCAATCCGGATTTTCCCCAAGTTGCTGAATGCACCTCCCTGCTTCACCTTGAATTTTTTCATTGGTTACGATTTGCATTGCGAAGAAACTTGTTTGAGTTGCACAGCAATAATGTCGTATTCACAGACTTAATAAATGATGACAATGGAAATTCATCTTTTCCATTAAATGGTTTCAAATATCTGAATTGCGATAAGACACTTTCTGGACTTAGTTGAAGTTGATGTTGTTGTGCTGATTCTTGGTTTGCCGTCTGTTGACCTTGAGTTAATAGTTGTTGTTGCTGTAGTTGTTGTTGTTGCTGTAGTTGTTGTTGTTGCTGTAGTTGTTGTTGTTGCTGTAGTTGCTGTTGTTGGATTTGTTGCTCCTGTTGTAGTATGATACTTCGCAGTTGCAGAATCTCATCCTTTAGTTCTTCCATTTCGATCGCACCAATATTGCGGTTGTTATCAAACAATTTATTTAGTTTCTTCCGCATAAACAACTATTTCACTTTCACTGTTTTACACTTTCACTTTATATGTCTTTTCTTTTTATATATTGCCTTAAGTATTGTTCGATTCTAGTATCTTCAGATCTAGGACTACCCGACTGCGCCAGTTACGTTATGGGAGTTTGTTAAAATAAAACGGCTGTCGACTCTTCGGAGTGACGACAAAAAAAGAAAGAATTTAAGAAGTGTAAATAAAACAGAGCGACTCTTAAGAGTGACGATTTCAAAGTGTCTTTTTTATTTCATCAAAAATGTTCTGAACCAATTTCCACATTGACTTCTCACGGTGAAACTGTATACTTTTGCTTTATGAGTTCTAAAGCATTTGAGCTGTCTGGAGCGTCTCCGCTGCAGATAAGCATGTCAGCAATTCGCAGTGGAAGACTGTGGGAATTAATAGATAACGTAACTCGCGCGACTTAAGCGGTAGTTGAAAATTTCCTGAGATATGGTTAGATTTCCATTCCTACCATAGGCCTTCATGAAGTTTCGATCCAAGCCAAAAATGTCATCCACTATGAAGTAAAATGGCGTTTTCACGTATTGACCCTTTAAAGACCTTGGAGATGGGATGTTTAACTTTCCAGTTGTAAGTCCGTGGTACAAACTAGAATTCTTCAGAACAACAACATCGGACGCTCTTCCGTTACCGCCCACGTCGATGTATAGAAATTGCTATGTGCATGGGATGCTGAAGAATCCCTTGTAATTAAAATAATCGGATCCCGAATTTGGCGGAGCTTTGATCCGAATATGTTTTCCATCAACCGCACCTAAAGTATGTGGAAAGTCCCAAAATACTTCGAAGTCGTTCGCAAGTGCAAACCATTCATCTTGTGTGGTAGGTGTCTAAAGAAAACTAATTAACATAATGAATATAGATAAATATAGAACCAACTACCTTTAAATATTTGTATTGCATTGCCTGGATTATTGCATTTAATACCTCTGGTATAAATTTAGCCATTGTTTTTCTAGAGATATGGGACAAAAACTAAAGAGATCTGTATGAGTCGCCGGTAGCAATATACCTCAAAGTTAGAGCTAGACGTCTCTCGAAGGGATAGCACAACGCATCACTGTGTCATTCCTTTTTATTTTGAAATCCACCTTTTAAGAATTAAAATTAAGTTAATAAGTTGAGCTTAACTAAAAACTTAATCTTACCAGTGTGAGAACCTCCTCAAACTTGTCAATACTCATTCTGCAAAAGTTGAGATACTCATTCCCATCTTCCCACAAAATGTCCTTTAACAAATGTTGTTCCAAACTGTGTAATTCCCTTTTATGCAAAAACGGATTTACCCAAAACCTATGTTTTCTTTTGTGCTTTTCTTCTTCCAATTCTTTCAATTCTTTCAATGCTGCAATTGCGATAGCACAACGAAGTAACCTCCTCCGTGACATTTCAACGAATGAGATAGTAAGCAATGGAAATGCCCACCCTACATTTCATAGCATTCTATCATTATTTCATACTATGAAAAGTGACAGATAGTAAGCTATCAAATATTGCTCGTGGAGACGCGGTGTTAATGGGTCAATTATAATAACCACTTCAAATGATAGCTTAGTTTGACAGGTGTCGAATGCCAGCACCATCAACTTGAAACCACGAAATTGATGGCCCGATATTTAACCATTTTCACTCGTTGTTTTAATGCCTTGAACGGAACTTTCTTCACCCAGCATTGTCGTCTATGAGTTCTTATCAAGTGAAGGCCACAGACTTTGGAACTCGATAGTTTGCCATCCTGTTTTATGCTGACTCCGATTGACTAAGTTGAGATAAGCTTTTCTTGGCAATTGATACTACGCGGATGATTTTTCAGACCATCGCGAGAGGAGTGCTAGTGAAAAATCATTTCGGTGTTGCTACGGCTAGGAATAGAACCCAGATCTTCTGTGCTGCAGTTCATCGCACTAATCACAAACTGAGCCCGTCAAAGTACTTCAATACTGAAAACTTCACTATTTTGAGATAAAATGGAACAATGGGTTGCACACATTGTAAATATCATCCAAACATTTTGAGATTTGAAACATCCTTCTGTCTATACGATGCGAATGGACTGCCTGTATAATGCATATCGCCTGCGTGTTGTTGCGTGTTTGTTGTCAGAAGCTGCGCGAGTGTGCTAACAGCCCAATGCGTTTATTTTGAGGAAGAATCCAGAGATTTACAGCCCTATCGAGGTATTCATCGGAGTGGACAATTTTCGTCGGAGGTTCAAATTCCATTCGAGGTATGTGTCATCGAGAAAAATACAACACCGACGCGACGGCTTCACTTCACTACAATTTGTAAATAAATTCCACGAAGAATTTATGTCGGAGGAAATCGGAAAAAGTATGGCACTTGGGTGTCAAAAATTGCACGAAAAATGCACCTGAACGCACTTTAACGCAATTCGCCAGTATGCGTTACAAAATGTTGGAGAAATATTCCGAACAGAAAGAATACCTCGAAGCGAAAATCCTCCGAATCGTACAAAATCGGAGAATTTTCCACTCCGACGGATACATAGATAGGGCTGATAAGCGGCGAGGTGGTTAATAAAATGGGAGTACTACCTGTATCAACCCTTCAAATCAATACCGTAGTAAGGCAACACTACGACAGACCATGTCTACGCCTTCGAATCTGAAGTTAAATGTACATCTGCTAATATTTTTCCACTATAGACCATTGCAAGGATACTACCAATAGCAATTGACTTTTTTTTTATAATTGGAAAAATAAATTCATCCCAACTAAGGAGGGTGCAATAATATCGCTGATGTCCTTTGTGTTTTATTACTAAGTAAAGAGTGAGTAAATATATATACTTTCCTGAATACAAATCATCTCACAAATAAAGACACTCTTCCCAAGGAGAAACAAACAAATCGTAAAAAAATTCATTTGAAATGAGCTGCTTTTAAGGACCTGCTGAGTTTCTATAATCAAAATATTATGTTAACATATTTCAATCATTTTTACATCTGTCCGAAACATAAAAACGTGCGTTTTTGTCTTAGGGATCGGTCGGTTGCGTGTTTGGACGTATTTAAAATAATATCTGCTGGTTGTTTTCTTTTAATCCTGGCAACAGAATAAGAACTCTTAATGCTATTTATTCAATTACTCATTCAACGAATTGGTCTGTACTCTATAGTATCGATTATTTTCTTTTGTATTTGTTGAACATTGTTTTGACATTCTATACACCAGAACCCTAAGTTATTTAGATACTCTAGTAAGCGGGCCAATTATCTAGAAAGACAATAGAAAATATTGAATAACCGAAATGCCATAGTTGAAACTTACCCCTGTTAATTGGATCTTTTATCTTTGGGCACATCCCTAATTTAACAAATCACTCTAGATACAGGACGATTATGTCGGTTCCGGGTTCTTGTAAGGTTCACTTGGCGAAACATAAGTATAGACAATTAAAAAAAAACCTTATTAACTCCGATTATAGGGATGTAGTTAGGATGACACGTATTATCTGAAATGACATTGACAGGCATATATACCAATTCGTTTAGGATTGGGATTTAAAATCTGATAGGATAAACACAAAGAAGGCAACATCAAAACAATATTCTGCTTGCCTGTGTGTGGGTGACTTTAAATTACTCTATTCGATGGGTGCATTGAAAGGGATTACGTAAGACTCTTCGGAAAAGGGTACAAAGGCAATCAATGTATATGCTATAACTTCAAGTTCATAATTGTTTTGGAGAATTGGGAGTTCTTATTTTATGATGTAGGTTATTTTTTTATTTTAAGTGAATCATGGAACCCTAATCAGTTGCTGTAACTTTGTACGCCCAAAAATGAAATCAAACAAATAAAATCAAAAAAAAAAAAACTTCACTTCACCGGAAACTGGAAGTTTCACATCATCCATTAGAGCATAGAATCCTCGCATTTTGCAACCTGATGCAATAATTAGTAACTTACGGAAATGGAGCTAGGTCCGGAATGAACCTGGGCTTCAACCAATATGCCTCCAAATAAATGTCCGACGACGACTCTCCACGACGGAGGTCCATTCGCTCTTCATGCCATCTTAGCCGCCCACTGCGGAGTTTTTTGACAAGAGCATGTCGCTGTACAGCTCGTATAGTTCTTGGTTGAATCTTCGTCTCAACGCAAACCGGACCGAAGATTTTTTGAAGAATTTTCCTTTCAAAGGATTACTTCATCCACTTTTGATACGGTCTATGCTTCAGCACTGTTGAGCAGGACTGGGATGATCAGGACCTTATATGGGATCTCCTTAATATTTCGAGTGTGGGCTTTACTACTGAATTGCCTTCTTAGCCCGAAGAAATAGCGGTTGGCAAGAGTAATTATTCGTTTGATTTCTGTCGAGAAGTTGTTGGCAGAGTTAATAGCGGAGCTGCATTAGACAAAGTCGCGTAGATACTAAATCAAAGTTATATCTGTCAATAGTGACGATCTATCTATTTTGTCCATGTTGTGTGGCCTTTCTTGTTGATAGCATATTCTTGGTCTTATCTTCATTTCGATCTAAGCCGCTTCCTTCTCTATTCTACCAAACATGACTATGTACTCACGTTGAGTCCGAACAATGATGTCAATGCCTTCGCGGTATACCAGTAGTTTCACCGATTTATGGAATATTGTGACTCTAGTGCTTGTCTGGAGTTCTGCACAATCCTCTCAAGAATCAAATTGAAGAAGTCACATAAAAGCGCATCGCCTTGTCAAAATCCTTTTTTGTTATCGAATTTGACGGTGAGGTCGTTTCCGACCATGATGGAGAAGCGAGAATTATCCATCGTCATCCTATACAATCGGACGAGTTTGGGCGGTAAACCAAAACTAGACATGGCTCTATATAGTTCGTCTCTATAAATGCTGTCGTATGCGGCTTTAAAATCGATGAATAGGTGGTGGGTATCGATTTTGATTTCCTCCGTTTTTTTAGGAGCTGCCGAAGTGTGAAGATTTGATCAGTTGTAAACTTTCCTGGCCTTAAACCACACTGATAAGGGCCGATAAAGTTGGTAAATGGTTTCAGGCGTTCAAATATTATGGCAGATTGGATCTTGTAGGCTATGTAGAGGGGACTTTTGCCTCTGAATTCGACGCAGTTCAGAGGGCCTCCTTTTTGTGGATCGGGCAAACGATGCTGAGGTTCCATTCATCCGGCATACTTTCATCCGACCAGATTTGGCTTACAACTCGTAAGCGGATGGTGGATGGTACTTACCAATTCATCTCCGCCAGATTTATAAAGCTCAGCGGGAAGGGTGGTTGGCAGTTTTCGCTGCCGTTGCCAATATTAAATGGTTCATTCTGCCTGAAAGCGGATTGTTGTTCGTCATCGCCGTTTACCAGTCTGCATAAGTGGTTCTTCCATATCCTCAGCATCGACTGTGTCTCAACTAAGATATTTTCTTGGTCATCTCGACAGGATTCTTTTCGAGCCTTGTGTCGGATACCAGGATAGGGCCGAATATAAGCATTTATTAACTACTCGGACAAGTTAGCAGATCATAGCGATAGTAGGAGCCAGGAGCCTTGTGTCCTTGAAGTTTTCCACTTTGGTAAAACTTGCGAGCATAGTTCTTGAAGTGGCAGCTCTCTATATCCTCGATCGCGCGCTTTTCTTGCTCTTTTTTCTTATTTCTGAAAAGCCGATGTTCTTTCCTTCTTCTCTGCCCATAGAGTTCAATAGCAGATCTCGTCATAACCTGCAGCTTAGTCTTGTAAGCCTAGTTCTTGGCTGTGAGCATCTGTAGGCAGTTCTGATCAAACCAGAGGTTTCTTGCTTGTTGTCGCGAAAAACGTAGTACATCAGTTGCGGCTGTTCTAATGGCTTGTTGGCATCGTTGCCATTGTTCTTCAACATTCGATGCTAGTGGTATGGTATGAATCGAGAGGTTCAGGAATACGCGTTGCGCCAAGGTCTTGGCGGTTGCAGTCTTTTGGAATTAAATTTTTCACAGTTTTTCTGGTTTGTTGTGGCGTTGTGGATATCCGCATCCTTACTTTGGCTGCAACAAGGTAGTAGTCCGATTCGATGTTAGCCCCTCGGAATGTTCGGACATCCAAAATACTGGATTCGTGCCTCTTGTCTATCGCAATGTGACCAATTTGGTTGACTGTTCGTTGATCTGGAGACCGCCATGTTCCCTTATGGATATCGAGGTGAGGAAACCGTGTGCTTGCTATTGTGGCATTTCGTTCCGTAGCGAAGTCAATTAGTCCGTTATCAGAAGTGTTGTCGTGTAGGCTCAATTCTGCTAAAGATGACTTCCGTCGGAGCGTGAGCGCAAACAAGGCTTATGTTGGCGAATTTGGCCTTGATGCGGATTGTTTCAATGCGTTCGCTAATGTCTTGGAAACATAACACTTCTTGCCTAAGTCTGGCACTTATAACAAATCCGCATCTGAATAGTCGCTGTTTCTGCTTACTTTAAAACTGTCCATAGTAGATTTTTCAGTTTTTATACTCTATCTCATAGGGGTATATTAGTTTTGTTACATAGTTTGTAACATAGAGAAATAATTCAGCTAGATATACCTTAAAGTATATGGATCGACTCAGAATCGCTAGCTGAGTCGATCTGTATGTCACCGATTTGTAGGCCTTAAATTTTGAGCTAGGAGAATGAAATTTGGTTCATCGGATTCTTGTGCAGGGATTTATAGGCTATTCAACGATCCGCACAGCGGATTGTAGCCTTCTCACATGTTTCAACCTCTTTTTGCCCGGCCCATCGCATCGTATTTCCTGTATGGGAGTAATGTCTGCTTTGTAGCAGTTTAGGGCTTCCGCTAGTTGCTCGCCTACACCTCTCCTGCTTAATGTTCTCACATTCCAGGTGCAGATACGAACGTCATTGTCCTTTTATCGTGTAGCTGGGTCGTCAAAAATAATATTTACATATTGGCATGTCACGCATGATCGTAATTATAAACTAACAGAGTTTATTAGGTATTATATCAAATAAAGTGATTATACGTAGTAAGAACGGGTTGCATTTTTCTTACATCCTACATAATTAATAATTAATGCCGTTATTAAAGCCAACGGATATACCGCAAAGTATTAATAAAGTGTAAAGTTATAAAGTGTATACCTATACTTATTATTTTTTTATTTAATTGTTGAGTTAAATAGATAGACAGATATATTCAATTTCGTTCATAGTTTACAAAAAAGTTTATTGCCGCACAATTTCTATTTACAGAAATATGACAACAATATATCTTTCTACTGAGAAATAATTAAATATTTACATTTATAGTTGTTGAGTTATTTTATTAATTTTTGTTTCCAAATTATTCATGAAGTATTTTTAGTTGGTGAAATAATAAAGTTGTTATTCGTGTTTAATAAATAACGGGTGATCCAAGTAGAGATACTTTTTTCAATAGCCTTTTTTGACAGATCACCTGTGAGTCGTGTCATGCTGTCATGTTATTTTTGTTTAGTATTGTTTGGCATTTCATAATGGAAAGACTTACGCGTGAACAACGTTTACAAATTGTTCAACTTTATTATGAAAATTCACGTTCTGTGAGGAATGTGTTTCGTGCACTTCGCTCAACTTATGGTCACATAATCGGCCTACTGAGCGTACTATTCGCAACACCATCACCCATTTTGAGACCCAGCATTCATTATTGGATAATATTCGATCGAATAGACCACGTCCAGCACGCTGTGAAGAAAATATAGCGGCCGTAGCTGAGAGTGTACACGAAGACCGTGGAGAGTCAATTCGGCGCCGTTCGCAGCAACTCGGACTGACGTATGATGCCTGAAATTGAAGCTCGTGATCTCGGCGACATTTGGTTTCAGCAAGACGGCGCCACTTCCCACACATCGCATCAATCAATGGACTTATTGAGAGAACATTTCGGTGAGCACATAATTTCACGTTTTGGGCCGGTCGATTGGCCACCAAGATCGTGTGATATCACACCGTTAGACTTTTTCCTGTGGGGATACGTAAAGTTAAAAGCTTATGCCGACAAACCCGCTTCGATTCAGGCCTTGGAGGAAAACATCACGCGTGTCATTCGCCAGTTACCAGTCGAAATGCTCGAACGAGTGATCGAAAATTGGACTCAACGGATGGACCATCTGCGACGTAGCAACGGCCAACATTTGATAGACATAATCTTCAAAAAATAAATGCCAAAGAATGTTCTTTAAAATGATAATAAACATTCTCCATTAAATTTGAATTTTCTGTGTTTTTTTCTTTAAAAAAGTAGGGAACTTCGTAATGGATCACCCTTTACTACTAAGTTTGAACAAAATGATTCCATGTATATGGTGTATACTTACTTTGGGGCTAACTGTATAATCATGTATTTTGGGAATCCATGTGCTTTATAGAAGAAAGCAGTCCCTTTTCTAATAATCAACTTTGAAGAATCTGTACCTACACATTTGTGTGACATTTGTATCTTCTGCTTGATGAGTATACTGCAAATGAGGTTAATCATTTGTAACTTGATGGATGTCGTTTACTGGTTGAATGTTTAAATGTTTCAGACCATCATTTCAATAATCATAGCTGTATCTTACTTGCTTAATCACGTAACTGGAAAGAACTCGAGCCTTAACCAACAAATCTCTCCAATTTTGGCTCAAAACGGCAAAGTATTTGTTTTCATCAGTTTTTGCTATGGTTCGTGCTTTGGCACCGAAGAATACAACTGGGAAGATCAGGGTCTTATACAAAAGTAATGCTCCTATCAGAAATGCTATAAATTTTGCGATTGGCCCCTAATGTCAGTTCTGTTTTGACATTTGTGTAGTAAACACATGCGAAATACACGTTAATAAACAATGTTACGCTACACTGCTCCAGAACGCGGAATATTGGTGACTATTTATTTGAGAAATAATCGGTCGGTGACTTTGGCACAACGTGAATTTCGTCGCAGATTTTCTAGCCGTCCAACGCCTACTGGTGAAACACTGCGACGTTTAGCCGCTCGCCTCGAAGAGACTGGCACAACACGAGATGCTGCCAGGCGTGGCAGACCCCGGAGTAGCCGTTCTGCAGAGAATATTGCTGCTGTAGCCGAAGATGTCATGGAAGCGCCGTCGACATCGACCAGACGACGTGCCACGCAAATGGGTATCAGTCGACGGTCTTTACAGCGAATTTTGGTACAAGATTTGAAGATGTTTCCGTCCAGACGGTGCATCAGCTGTTAGCTGCTGACCGCCAATCGCGTCTAACATACGCTCAAGCCATCCTTAATCACCACCAAGAGGAAGATGATTTTTCATCAAAGATAATCATGAGTGATGAGGCCTATTTCCATCTTAGCGGGTACGTAAATAAGCAAAATTGACGCTTCTGGGGCACTGAAAATCCGCGTCTAACCCACGAAGAGCCATTACACCCGCTCAAAGTCACTGTATGGTGTGCTGTTTTCGCTGGAGGAGTCATCGGACCTTTTTTCTCCGAAGACGTCGCGGGCCAAACCGTTACTGTAAATGGTGAGCGCTAAGAGCAATGATCAACGAGTTCTTTTTGCCGCTACTTGAGGAATGGGGCCTGGAAAACATGTGGTTCCAACAGGACGGTGCAACGGCACACACTGCACGTGCCACAACCGATATGCTGAAGGGTGCATTTCCCGGGCGCCTAATCTCCCGTTTTGGCGATTTGCACTGGCCAGCAAGATCGCCTGATTTGACCGCTCCAGACTTCTTTTTGTGGGGCTTTTTGAAGTCGCGGGTTAATGTCAACAAGCCTCAGACTCTTGCAGCTCTTAAAGACAATATCCGTCAAGAATGTGGGGACCTATCGCCGGAAGTTTTGGCCAAAGTGATGGAAAATACCATAAAAAGGGCTCAAATGACAATCAACTGTGGCGGCGGCCATTTACATGACATCATATTCTCGACTTGATGTAAAAAAAAAAAAAAGACCAAATAAAAATAATCCACAAGAAGAATCAAGGTTTTTCATTTTTTTTTAAATATCAGCCAAAAAACATCGGAAGGTTATTTAACTAGAGAAGGGCTATATTACTAAATTACCTTCCTAACCCGATGAGTCTGCAGTTGGGAAGATTTGATGGAGTAAATTAAAACAACTCGATAGACCATCATCGTCTATATTGATTTCTCCTTGGTATTTACAAATTTCCCTAATTGGTCAATTAGTCTAAGATTCTGCCTGGATTTGGTGGCTTAACCTACAACTTAACCTAACCTAAGATCAAATATTTAAAATATTCATTGCAGGTACACGAGTATCGTCCCTTTTTATAAAATAAATCGTCCATTTGTAAATATATTCATATTGCGTTCAGCAAAAAAATCCCAAATCTACAGTCACTCCGCGTTAACATTTCAATTACATCATTCGATTTTGACATTCAAGATGCAACAGCAACCATAAGTGAGGTGGATTATTGACAACAAAAGTTATCCCAAGTCGTAACCTAAAAATAGCACCCACGCTCATTGAGTTTACGATGAAACTGGCGTAATAAATAAAGCTTTCATGACCATGACTAGGTCCACAAATGAGGATGTGTTCCATTTCGATTTTAAGTGAAAAGGTAGCGAAGTTGTAAACGAATTACATGTCATGCCACAAAGTGTCATAAAAGTTAAAATGCTTGCGGTACTAAAAATGTATTTCCCAAAGGTAACCTCTTAAGCTTATTTTTTATGATTACCGAAATGTTTGAAATTCTAGGAAACGACAACATTTGTTTCACCTCAGTCTGTAAAACCTCAGTCACAAGGGTGGCTGAAATTATTGGCCTTTTTTATGACATTGACTTGTATACCACATTGATTTCTGTTTTCCACTTGACATATTACAATTCCAGCTAAGAAATAATATCTTTCTCATTCACCAATTCCATCTACCCTTAGAAATCCCCTAATTCTAATTTATTCCAAACGGAGGTACCGTTTTCCAAGATCTTTGTCAATTAATTCTATCGGATGTGATCAAAAATCTGAAAATAGGAAGAAAAACAATTGAATTTCTTCCCCGAAGAATCCTATCAGTTAGGATTGTTGTGTGATTAAATAATATTAAAAAGTAATAACCACCACGTGTGCAAAAAAAACCTTGGCACGTGCCATCTGTAATCGGATAGATACACCAAGAAAGTAGAGTGATTCGATGATTCAATGATTTGATTCAATGAATTTTCAATTATTGTAACGGTGCTAATAAATTGGAAGAATAAAAAAAAATTATAGCTCCTTGAATAACCTGTATGCGCGTGCAAAGAAATACCCACAAACTTATCCGTCAATGTAGGTTGACTGAGAAGAATTCTCGATGCTAAAGGTCGGCAAGGTCATCAGTGAAACAAGCCGGTCTCATCCAACCGGATTTGACTTGATAAACGATAAGTGTGAGTGCTGATATCAAGACGAAAAACAGAAACACTATAAACAGACTGGTCAGATTGGCACGGAATACCAGGCCAGCTGTCCCAGGTGAACTTAGATGAGCTGCTTCGACATATTCGAATGAAACGAACCTCCTTTCCCTAATCCAACTGTCAAGTTCAAATGGGCGGTGTTCACTTGACCGAACACCTATTTATCCTACTTATTAGTGAACAAACCATTAATTTTCTTTCGGGAAATGGCGCCTATCTATCTGTCAAAACTTCCCCTAAAAGTTCCACCGAGCGTTGACGTAGGTGGACACAAGAACTGACAAAATGGATACAGTGGTCGAAGGAACCCTTCTGCTAAACTCTAAAGTCACAGGCCCCATAGGCCAGTCCGGGCAGACTAACAGAAGAGGGTATTCAGGCACTAGCGGCTAAGGCATGATCATCCACTCGGCAGCACATCGGTGGGGGTTGGAACTTGCCACTACTCCTGAATGCGGGTCACATTTTTTTTACATGCCTTCAACTCACTGAAACTGTCACCAACATTCTAGCAAAACTACCGAAACTACATGTTGACGATGATGCTAAACGAAAAAATGAGAACGACATTCGTATCTGCACCTGGAATGTGAAAATATTAAACAGGAGAGGTGCAGGCGAACAACTAGTGGAGGCCTAAGCTGCTACAAAGCAGACATTTCTGCCATCCAGGATGCCGATGGGGAGGGCAAAAAAAGGATGCAAAACTGTGACAGCTACTACGTTATAGGTAGCAGCAACAGCGACTATTCGTATGCGGATTTGTTATAAGTACCAGACTTAGACAAGAATTCTTATCTTTCCAAGGCATTAGCGACCTTTACATGTAACGGTACTCCAACGTTTGGTGTTGAGCAAGGACGAACATGAAGGACTGGTCTGTTAGTCGTGATCTTTAACGCGATCTCTCACTCTCCAATTTCATGACGGAATGATAAATTGAGGAGTTATTAAGCCAGTTATCTTCTCACCATGTTTGCCCTCTATAACCCTTCCATACTCAAGTCTACCTCTATGACCTACGGTTACAGGGCGTTAGGCCAGTCCAGGCAGATGTATAGAAGGGGTGTCCAGTCCCTAAGAAGCTTAGGCCTGCTAGCATAAAGCTCGTTCTAGCTCGTCGATCGGGGGAGTTCTTTTTACTAGAAAACAGGACAGTGTTACGTTATTTCAGGCCTATGATCGAGATGTTATCGGATCAAAACAAATGTGAATTTCAAAAAAAAATTTCGTGGAACCCGATGAAAAGTTTATCGATCCTTGCGAGCGTCACACCGGAGAGAGCATAGATGTTAGTGCCTCCGTAGTCGTATTCATTACCCACCCTTAGTATCCGTCCAAAAGATATAACTTTTATTCAGATACTCCGTGGTTACCTTCCGACTAAATTTAAGTAACCCCTTGTGATGAATGATTGGGTCAACGACCCCACAGTCCCTACTGTAGATTACCTTCATATTCTTTCACATCCGAAATTACCAGTACTTACTCCATCTTCATCTTCCTAGAACTTCAAAATAAGTGCCCATGAACAAGGAAAAGAACTTCAACCCTTGCATTTAAACAGTTTCGTACATTTTTCGATAACAATTGATTTTATTCAAATGAAAAAATTATTAAATTTAATTTGCAATTAACCCAAAAAAAAAAACGGAAATTGAAAACAAGCAAACAAAAATGTCATAAAATTTAAAAAAAAAAAAAATAAATTTCCAAATATTTAAAGTAAAATTAATTTAATAGGTATAACCTTTGCATAAAAAGGATATATATGTATATCTATATGATTATACTGATGTAGATATTCTTAAATCCATTTTTTTTTTTGATTGATTTTTAAATCCATGTAGGTATTTGTATTTGTATCCCGATGAACTCTCTCGTAAACCAAAAAAAATAACTAGTGCAGATATTGTTTATAGATGTGTATAACAAAAAAAAAACTTACCCAGACTCCGGTTGATCCTGTGCACAGTATCCACTTGGGTCGATTAGTTGGTCACAATTTAACCTGCTTAAATTATCTAAAGCAACACAAAAAAAAACCACAATAGCTTCACCAGATATTCTTTACCGAGATTCAAGTAGCTTCTACTATTCATTTATTAATTTTTTTTTTTTTGATGACTTGATCGATTTTAAATGATCATATATCTACATTTACATATATAGGTATACATATAAAGTGGCTGGGTTAATGCTAAGTAAAAAGAACCGTATGCAACAACTCAAAATTCAATTAAACTATGCTTATTTGTATATCTATCAATTTGCTTCTTTTTTTTTTATTCAAATGTAAACAAAATGTTGTTACTGATAACTGGTCACTTTTCTTCGGGTGGTGAGAATTCGATGAAACGCTGGAGCAGGTGGATTTCTTGACGATATAGGCTCCGGTCTGTTGAAGAGAAATTGAATCACGTCTCACGACGACGCGGTGAAAAACGGACACACAGATAATGCCTCTGCACAACGAGCGTATTTGATGGGATCGGCAAGGCATTCGCGAATACACACAAATCAGGCAGAGATTACAGGCGAAGGGTTTTTCCTTTCTTTGGTGTGTGTGTGTTTTTTTTTTTTTTTGTTTATGCGGTGGGAAGGGCAGTTGGTTATCAAAGCACTTTTTTTTCAGTTTCAAAGGTGGGCGATGATAAACGCAGAAGAAATAGAAATTCACCAACACTGTATGATCAGGGGTTTGGGGTATTTAATTTCCCTTCTTATTAATTTTGATATTTCTTCTATCAGGATTAACTTTATTCAGTATTTTAGAGGTCACACGCAATTTATAAATACTTTTAATTTTTCGTTTTTGTTTTATTAGAACCCTTTGAATGTTTGTATGAATGTAATACAATTTTGGTACAGTCAACCGTAGGTAGTACTTAAATATCTATCAAGTAGGGTCTTGTAATCCGCACCGAGGCCTTATTCTGCCCACACCGAAACACCAACTGACTCGTTTTTTTACTTTTATGGAATCTTTTCGACCCATCCTAGCGGTCCGTGTACGGTCTAATTCTCGCCATCGGTCCCATGGCGTGATTTATAAAAAAAAAATGCTTTCTCTTTTTGTTTTTTTTTACAGCCATATCACGCCATCGGTCCAGTATATAGCGCCGAGTGGCGTGATGTATCCAATATAGGCTGGCTCTTTTCATAGCATGAACTATATAAAACCAATGGTTTAAGGAAAAACACTTTTCTCTCAGCATTTGTCAATGCTTACCACCTTACTCCTTTAGATCTTTGTAAGTCCCTCCCAGTAGGGAAATTTTAACAGAATGGTACAACTGGGTTGGGATATTGGCTAAGCCACCCACATGATTGATTGTTATGAGATCGTATTTATATTGGTTTGAAATGAATATACGATCTCCATCAAACGCCCAATAACCCTTGCGGACGGAGTTTCTTACATACATGCAAGAATCTGCAGCCAAAAGTGCTCTAACAATCAGCCAGCTCAACTGCTGGAAATCGAACTCAGGAGGACATGCCCAAAGTCTACACAGATATCTAGGCTCAGCTGTATCCTCTGACTACATGCTGCCTCACCATGACTTTCAAAGGCCATTCTCCTGTATCTTTCCAAGCAGAAAGGAGTGGGAGAGGAACGAATTGGGCCCCGAAACCATATCCATCTACACTGATGGTTCAAAAATGGATATAGGCGTTGGAGCTGGAGTGTTTTCAGAAACACTAAAGCTAAACAGCACCTTTCGTCTCCCTGAGCACAGCAGTGTCTTCCAAGCTTAAATATTGGCAGTAGCAGAGGCAGCCAAAGCGACCTCAATGCTGGCGTTACCACCAGATGATATCACCATCTTTATTGACAGTCAGGCTGCAATAAAAGCTATCTCTGCTGTCGAAATAAAATCTCGGCTTGTGAAACGTTGTCGTGAAGAGCTAAAGGTTCTTGGCGTCCAACATAATGTTAAGCTCTGCTGGGTCCCCGGACACAGAGGCATACAGGGCAATGAAACTGCTGACGAACTGGCGAGAAAAGGATCTGCCTCCAGCATTGACCAAGCAGACCAGTCTGTCAAACCACCACTATGTGACCTCAAATCTCGGGTGAGACAGAAAACACTGATCACTGCCAAAAATAGGTGGAACTCCCTTCCCACCTGTGAAACTTCCAAAAGGATGTGGCCTGAGTATGACAAAGCCAGAACCCATAAACTACTTCGAAGAAAGAGGAAATCTGTCTCGACTTTACTTGGGATTCTTACTGGACACAACTTACTAAAAAGCCACAAACTGAAAATGCATCTCATAGATGATGACCTCTGTAGAGGCTGCGGTGATGAGGAAATACACGAGGATACCCTCGACTTTCTGTGCCACTGTCAAGGCCTCAGCCAATTATGAATGAGAACCTTAGGAAAAGACTTTTTCCATGTCCTCACGGATCTATCCGAAATCCCTCTCCCTAATCTTTTCAGGTTTGCAACAACACCTGGATGGCTGGAAAGAGGCTAACAACAATGGACAGTAACGGGACAATAAATGAACCAACCACACAAGTGGACCCCAAACGGGCATCACAATGGGTCTGTACTCTATATTGACCTGAGTGCGATGAGGGAAGACACACACCGTCTGCCTCATCAACCCACCAACCTAACCTAACCTAAGGCATTAGCGAACGCATTGTAACAATCCACATCAAGGCCAAATTCGCCAACATAGGCCTTATATGCGCTCACGCTTCGAGGGAGGAAAAAGATTAAATAACAAAGGATTGCTTCTACGAGCTCCTTGACAAAACCTATGAGAGACTACCGAAGTACGATGTTAAAATCGTGCTGGGGGATTTAAACGCAAAAGTAGGAAGAGAAGACATCATTAGCAGTATTGTCGGAAAACATAGCCTACACGACAACACGTCTGGTAATAGACTTAGGCTAATTGACTTCGCTACGCAACGAAATGCCACTGTAGCTTGCACACGGGGACATAGCGGTCTCCAGGTCAACGAAGAGTTAACCAAATTGATCACATTGCGATAGACAAGAGGCACGCATCCAGTATTTTGGATGTCCGAACATTAAGAGGGGCTAACATCAACTCGGACCACTGTTGCAGCCAAGGTAAGGATGCGGATATCCACTACGCCACAAGAAACAAAAAAAAAACTGAAAAATTTTTATGTCGAAAGACTGCATCCGCAAGAGATTGCCAAGTCATCGCGCAACGCGTATCCCTTAACACAATATCACCAGCATCGAATGTCGAAGAACTATGGCAACGGTGCCAACAAGCAATCAGATCAGCCGCAAGATCAGATTGGCATTGTTAGATATATCCGTGCTTTCATCCAATTCGAGGGCAAAATGGGAACTCTGCTTTATTCTTGCAATGAGCTGAGCATGACGTGACGAAGAGGGTGTCTTAGGACATTGTAATTTTGCAATGACAGTTCTGTAGGCAGTTGCTACGAAATTTTCTATGTGAGCGAACTGTCAACCACAGATCGCTCTCGTGGGTAGACTACGAAAGCCCCGTTCACTCAGCATGCGGGGTGGGTTCGTGTTTTCATTTTGGGGTCTGGGATTTCCATTCGCGTGCCATCTTCACATTTTTGGGCTATTGGCCTTTGATTTCGGTGTTGCTGGTATTTAGACACGTTTCGCTGTCGCTTTCGACAGCCGTTTGCAGTTTTGACAGCTGTCGGATAATATGACAGTTGCCCTTTCATACTTTGACAGTTGTCTTTGGACTGTCCTTGAACATGATGTGCCATGTCTTTGGTGTCCATGTGCGTATTTATAATGTGTGGAGAGTGTTTGTACATGGCCGTCCGCTAAACACATCTGTTGTTCCTCCATTGCTGCAGCGTTGGGGGAAGGAGATCGTGGTTTTAGCCATCGAACCAAACTTTTCATGTTGCGACTTTGTTAGAGGGGTTTCTCTTATGCCGTCCGCCCCACGCCTCTGCTGCTCCTCCGTTGCTTACTCGTTGGGTAAAATAGAAGAACGTCTACTCCATGCCTTCGTACTATTTTGCGTTTGCACCAATAATGCGGTGGCGCAAACGATTCGTTGGGGTTTAGGATCCAGGGATCATCCTCCCCCACCCATCATCATCGTTTTGGGATCGACGAGGGATCGTCCTCCCTCACGCAACAAACTTTTCGGACCGCTCCTGTCCGATGCTGCCCGTCGAGAGTCTCCCACGTCCTTAGGGCTTCGAAGACGGCGTTTTACAGTGGAATCCTGTCGCACGTTTTGTCGCATTGCTTTTTCTGAGTGGAATCCTCTGTCGCACTCTTTATACACGTTTTAGGTTGCATCCCCAGAGTCTGAAGGTAGTTGACCATTGGCTGATGGGACCACTGCTGTCCACGAGTTCTTCCAAATTCTGGTTTCGCGACCAAAAAGAAAAATGGGAACGTAAGGAATTTAGGGGATAAGACAGTGAGCCTTGTTATGGTAATATCCCACGGGGTTACATCTGCTTCCACGCAGAGTTTCTTAAAGTTCCTGTTTTTAATTTTGCAAATGGCTTGTTTCAATTCCTTTTGCCTCTTTCTGTATTGCACCTTGGGGGTGTAATCCTATGGATCACTGGAATACTCTTCTGGCTCTATGTGCAGTTGAGATTTACTAGTATACTAGTACGATTTGTCGAAGTTTTTCGGATCATCGATTCATCGCAAGCTCTAGTCACATTCTTGGTGCTTTCAGCGGGCATAAAATTAGCTATTTCTGGGTTGCCTACCATCTGTCTTGGCATTTATTCAGATGAAGCCACATACAGACGTTCTTCAACGGCTTAAATAGAAAAGTTAGTAAACTAGTTAATGTTCTTAGGCGATGGCATAGATACAATATAAGAACATATGCCGATATTGACATGACTAAATCAAAGGACGCTATGATGTATTCTCTTCCATGTTTCTTACTAAAAAAAAATATTAGGACCTTCCAAATATTTCTATGTAGTAGTGTTCGTCAAGTAAACATGATTTAAGAGATGTAGTTCAAGCTATTATTGCCTATACCCTAGCTATAAATTTAAGCCAAATATTAACTCTTTTATCGAATCTCGGTTGCCGACTGGAATCAATGAACCCCAAGTCAAATAAAAATGGAAATACCATAAAAAATCATTAATTTCGTGCACGAGTAGATTTAAAAAAGAGGTAAAAAGGGATCGGAATCTATATCTCATTGATTGAGAAGGAACCAACAAAAGTTTTATGTCGAATCAATTCTGTCCCTTCCGATTGTTCATTAATTACTTCTACGCTTTGATAACTGTATTAAATAAGGAGTTTGTCATCACAGTGCCAGGACTACAAACATACCTACATAAATATTTAATTCATTTTAATTCCTACTCCTTAACAGTTAGATAAATAAATTTAATATTCTGTTCGTTGATTCATCGGTACCTATCCGGATAAGTTTAGTCGCCTTTTCAATGTCAATTGCCAACAAAAGGGAACGAATGTTAAAGGATCCTTGAATATAAATATTTTAAAAAGGGTTTTTTTTCAAGGAGAGGGATGCATTAACGAATTTCGAATCCGTTGTCATAAAAGAAGAGCTTTGTTTCATCTTACCCATTAAATAAGATATTTTTCAAATAAAAAAATAAATATGGTACATAACCCTTGGCAGGTAAGAAGGCGTTCCCGTTTAAGACAAATAGATAAATATTTTAAAGGGATTTCATTGCATGACATTTATTTTTTAAGGATTTGAAGGAAAGGGTTTTTATTTCGCATTAAGAAATACCAGACATAGCCAGAAGCTCCATAGTCATAGAAACTGATTTCTCCTTAAGATGGGGTCAAGCCTAGTTTTTCATGGTAGGTAATTTATAATATGGCCACTTAACGTGTATATAATGACAACAAATAGCCTAGCATCACTATTCATTTTTTGTATGTGAATCCTCAAAGAATGGGACTTTACCCCGATTCCATACAACAAATTTGAAAACCTTCCATTACCGTTTTATGCTCTTAGATTTTCGTCAGACGTTGAGAAAATTTGGGGCTGTAGAAAACTGAGGGGTTTACTCTAGGGATTTAAACCAAGGAAACTGTGTTTATTAGTACAACGCACTAACGCCTAGGCCACTGGACCCACATCATGCATATAATATTGATCAAAAATTGTCAATGCGGTTAGATGAATACGCAATCATTTCTACTTAACTGAAGATTTTCCACTTCCTTAACCAATGGGTGGTGTCTAGACACCTTAAAAATCCGTTGCATAGTGGACAAAACTTAGTGTCAGAAAACCTTTTAAAAATTAGCTGACATCTGACATCATCGAAGAAAAGATATCTGTGTCCAAGTATAATATTTTTGGAACATTAAGAACAATTAAAACGCATTCACAAATGAAGTGTTTCTTAAACTTTCCTAATACGTCATTTAGATAAGGTTAGGTTGACGGTAAGTAAGTTTCATCTACCATAAACTTTAAACATTGTGATCCCATTGTGATACCCGCCATTATAGGTTAGCTTATATACTTCATTTTCCCTTAATTGACAATTATTCAATAAGATCTGCCACCGTGCGTCTCTTCGTCATTTTTCAAATTTAATTTCCTTTCATGGTTTCTTAAGATATTATAACCAGTGAGTACCCCTAATAACTTAGATGGAAAGGTCTTACCCTAGAAGTCTACGACTCCACCTGATATTTTCTTTTATTCATATCTTGTACTTCACTTGTTCTTGGAAACTATACCAATTTGTATATACTGTTTTAAGTCCCGGGTTATATTCTATTGGAAAACTTTTTCTTGTCAGTTGCTACCAGCAAACAATTTTGCCTCTATAAGGTTCCCATTTTTTAATTTCTCGAAGCAATCACTTCGAAAGAACTTTTATAGTACTTGTGCATTTTGCAGTCTATCGTATAGCTTGCTTCAGATCTTTTATAAAATACACTGTACTTTTAAAACGTATTTTTGAATGATCATTTGTATTTATATCGGTTTGTGATGTGTTTCCTTTACATTTGGAATTACAATAAATCCTGAAGTGTTTTATTAACATTTTCGATATTCAGGTTGCCAATCTAACGGGTCCGCCATCTAACTTTTTTTTCAACTAGGGCTTATTTCGTGAATGGTAACACTTAGCTCATATCTGATTTGACAGAAAATTAGTTTTATCCTTCCGCTGAACGAATATGGTTGTATATACGCTTGAACAACGCTGGGAAATATTGCGACATTACTTTGAAAATCTTGGTAATATTGCAGAATGTGTGCGGAAATTGCGTACGGATTTTGGAAGAAGAGAAGCACCGTCAGCTCCGTATGTTCGTTATCTTGTGAAAGAAACTGGCATCCTCATCGATAAACCAAAGCGTGAAAAGCCAAAAACAGTGCGTACACCCGAGAATATTGCTGCTGTGGCAGAAAGTGTGCATGAAGCGCCATCAACATCAATTCACCGTCGTTCTCAACAACTGAACATTTCGGAGACATCATTGAGACGAATTTTGCATAAAGACCTTGTTATGACGCCATACAAAGTCCAATTGGTTCAGGAGTTGAAGCCAACTGACCATCCAATGCGTTTTCGCTTCGCTAAGTGGGCCTGCGATCGACTTAGAGAAGATGCCGATTTTGCCAAAAAAAATCATCTTTTCAGATGAAGCTCATTTTGATCTTGGCGGGTATGTAAACAAGCAAAATTGTCGCATTTGGGGCATAGAAAACCCGCACGCATACATTGAAAAGCCGATACACCCAAAACGAGTCACTGTTTGGTGCGGATTTTGGTCCAGAGGCATAATTGGGCCATTTTTCTTCGAAAATGAGAAAGGAGTGGCCGTTACAGTCAATGGCGATCGTTATCGGGCCATGTTGAACGAATTTTTGTTCACAAAAATTTAAGAGGAGGATAATTACAACATTTGGTTTTAACAGGACGGCGTTACGTGCCACACAGCCGAAGCTACACTCTATGTTTTGCGCCCTGTTTTTGAAGATCGCATTATCAGCCGCAGAGCTGATGTCGTTTGGCCACCTCGGAGCTGCGATTCGACACCCTTGGACTATTATTTGTGGGGTGCCGTAAAAGATAAGTGTTACGCCGACAAGCCAGAGACAATTGACACTTTTAAGGACAATATTCGTGAAGCCATTGGTGAAATACAGCTGCACACAATCGATAATGTGCTTAAAAATTGGACCGATCGTGTAGGCTACTGCATGGCCAGCCGAGACAGCCATTTGAATGAAATTATTTTCCATTACTACTGAAATCCTTCCGGTTAATATTTCAGTAGTTTTTTTTTATAGCATTTTCAAAAAAAAAGTTATTTGGCGGACCCTTTATATAAATAAAAATTAAACTAAATAAATATTTTTTCGATTGCTGATTGTTGGCGCTTAAACAAATAACGCTGATGATGTTCCGACACGGGAACAGCGACATACAATTAACCAGGGATTTTCAAGATTAAGGGTCCAGTTATGGCTATTGAACAACTTGATTGAGGCACAACCCATGATATAATTGACATTTTTCTTAGGTAGCTGGTTATAGGAATCTGTTTCATTTAGCTGGAAACAAAAACATTACTTCAGAAAAAATTATTCTTGATCATTGAAAAACAAAGTGATTTTCTGCGAAAACTTTAATAAAAAACAAAACATTTTTTGGGATAGTCAGGTTTTAAAATGCATATGTTTTGTTTTGCCACCAACTCACCAGTGATTGAATTTATAAAAAAGTCGCAAGCAGTTAAAGAAAATTTCCAATGAGGCTTTAAAACTATAGCTATAACTGGACCCTAATGCCGCAAACATGTAATGACTGCCCTTGAGACTTATTAATTGTTCGGATTTTGATTCGATCGGTAAGCTGACAGAAAGCGGCCGCCGGAAATGACGGCCTTCCCGCTGAGCTTTATAAAGCTGGCGGAGATGACTTGGTAAGCAACACCCACCAATTCATAAGCCAAATCTGGTCGGTTGAAAGCATGCCTGAAGAATGGAACCTCAGCATCGTTTGCCCGATCCACAAAAAAGGAGACCCTCTGAACTGCGCCAACTACAGAGGCATAAGTCTACTCAACATCGCCTACAAGATCCTATCTGCCGTTATATGTGAACGCCTGAGACCGTTTACCAACAACCTGATCGGCCCTTCTCAGTGTGGTTTTAGGCCAGGAAAGTCCACAATCGATCGAGTTTTCACACTTCGGCAGATCCTGGAAAAAACCCAAGAAGTCCAAATCGATACGCACCACCTATTTATCAATTTTAAAGCCGCATACGACAGCATTTATAGAGACGAACTATACAGAGCCATGTCTAGTTTTGGTATACCGCCCAAAACTCGTCTGTTTGTGTAGGATGACGATGGAGAATTCTTGCTGCTCCGTCAGGGTGGGAAACGACCACACCGTTTTCTAGTATTGAGAAGGAAGCTGCCAAAATGGGTTTAGCAGTAAATGAGGGTAAGACTAAGTATATGCAGTCAACACGAAAGGACACACAACATCGGCGAATTGGACAGAACGTCACCATTGACAGATATAACTTTGAGGTAGTACGAGACTTTGTCTACCTCGGCTCCGCTATTAACTCTGACAACAACATCTCGTCAGAAATCAAACGAAGAATTACTCTTGCCAACCGCTGTTTCTTCGGGCTAAGAAGGCAATTTAGTAGTAAAGCCCTCACTCGAACTACTAAGGAGATCCCATACAAGACCCTGATTATCCCAGTCCTGCTCTACGGCGCTGAAGCATGGAACGTATCAAAAGCGGATGAAGAAATCCTTGGTCGATTCGAGAGAAAAATTCTTCGAAAAATCTTCGGTCCCGTTTGCGTTGATGGGCTATGGAGACGAAGATTCAACCACGAACTATACGAGCTGTACAGCGACATACCCCTAGTCAAAAAAAAAACTCCGCATTGGACGTTTAAGATGGCTAGGACATGTAAAACGAATGGACACCAATACTCCGGCTCGCAGAGTCTTCAATTCCCAGCCAGACGTCGGACGCAGTAGAGGAAGACTTCGCCTTAAGTGGTGCGCACAAGTAGAAACCGACCTCAACCAACTTGGAGTGCGCAACTGGAGGCAGTTAGCTAAGGACCGGGCTAATTGGAGAGGCATGTTGGTTGAGGCCCAGGTTCATCCCGGACTGTTGCGCCACTTAAGTAAGTAAGTAAGCTTCGAAAATTGAATTGATCTTTATTCAGATCGACATGTATGTTCGTAGACAGTTTGAGTTGTTTGAAGTGTTTCCACAAAACGAAGGACTTCAAATATATATTTACTTTATCGGCTAACGTTGACCGTGGAATTACTGGCAATTTTTGTCGAAAATCACCCGCTTACACGATCAACGCAATACCACTTGCATCGTTTTGTATAATGTCTCCGAAGAATTTTTATGCTTCGTTGACCACTCATTCCAAACGATCAGTTTGCTTTGCTTTAAAATTTGGGTAATCGCACTGTTCTTGGAAATGTTACTCTTTGGATTTCCACTGATTTGCATATTCAATGGGAACTTGAGTACTGAGTGAGTAGTTCGACCGTCTTCCAACAATGTAGATACATGGTTGTCAAAATATATTCGATCAAAAAAGTTGTTCCCAGTTCCACCGGGAGCGTCTAAAACAAACATCCATCCAGTTCCCTCGCTCACAAGAACACAACAACGCATATTGTTGTTGTCGATTCAACAGTGGAACGTTCGTTCGAATTGATTCCCTCAAAACATCGCAATCATATTATTTTTCGCGTCGCCACTCTTGATTAAATGCGTCGTGCATTGGACGATTGGGAGCTGTCTTGCCTAAGTCAGATAATACCTTTCGACATCATCGAGCACATGTCCTCAATTGATATCAAAGCCTCGTTGTGAATTTCCTCGCTTAGTTGTAAATTTGGATTTAATTTTTTAATACGCTTCTGATGAAAAATATAATCACAAATCAGTCGGTTTGGATGGGAAAGCACAGCATATCCGAGGGCGTAGTCTCAATGAGTGTCATTAATCATTATCTAACAATCGCAACGTTGGCTCGCATCTCTGTAAGTCCAAATTTTGGAATGATGTTAAGCCTCGAACGTTGACTAATAGCAAAAAGAAGCACTCGTCGTTTTAAGTGAAATATTACAAACACTTAAAAAAAACATATGAGAAGGCTACAATCCGCTGTGCGGATCTTTGAATACCCTATCCCATCCCATCCTTAAAATTAATATCCTCAAAATGTAGGCTTTATGGTGATGAAATACAGAAAATAACATTGTCGCAACATAGCTATTGATCATACAGTTTATCAAAACCTTTTGTGGTTCGACAAAAAACAAGGTATTTCTATTGCTAATGCCTTGGGATGGGATACACTTGTTTTGCTTCGTCGGCCAGAGAGTCTATATACCAAATTTCAACACTCTAGCTCAAAATTTAAGGCCCAAAAATCGGTGACACACAGACGGACGGACGGACGGACAGACAGACATATCTTAATCGACTCAGCTAGCGATTCTGAATCGATCCATATACTTTGAGGTGTATGTATCGAAATAATTTCTCTATGTTACAAACTTAATGTCAAAACTAATATACCCCCTATGGGATAGGGTATAAATATCCAAATCGGTCAAGGAGTTCGTCAGTTTTAGAAAAAAAAACGTGGGCGTATAGGGTAGGGTGGGGCAGATTCAACACTTTTTTCGCAGATTTGAAATAACTTCTTTCGCAAATAAATATTTGAAAAGTTTTTTTTTTATTTCAAGCTATGATTATTTTACTACACAAAGTTATAATTTCTCAGAAATTAACTTCACTCTGATAATTTCAAAAAAAAAAAAATATAAAATTTAAAACTATCCTAAAAAGGCGAAACTGCCCCATGGCGGGGCACAATCGTCATCCGGGTGGGGCACTTTCGACATGAATTAAGATGACGCAATGAATATAAAATCAATAAGTAGGGACCTACAGTTTTTATTTGAAACAAAAAAATCTTAAGTCTTATAAACATACAAATTAAATAAGATAACAAATTCATTATTAAGCTAAAATAAAATTCAAAAAAAAATTAAAATCACATTCGTTTTAAGATCACAAAACAAAAAAAAAAGATAAATGATGCAAAATAAAACGCGTTTAAAAAATTATTCCAAGTTGTAGCGATCCAGATAAACTTCCTTAAAAAGGATCAAATATCTTTAAGATCTAGCTGCCGAAAGTGCCCCATGTGCTTTTGTCGAAAGTGCCCAATCCTTTGCTTCTATAAAAATTATTGTTTTTCACAAAACTTATAAAAGTAATTCAATTAAATATTATAAATAACTTCAATATATTTTGAATCCAAACGTTTAACACTCACACCCAAAGAATTACCATAAGAAACAATTAAATATCCCTTACCTCATTAACAGGAAAAATTGCAGAAAATCACTGAAAAAATACAAAACCGGTCTAACCACTACAAATGCTGATGAAGAACTGTCAAATTTCGTGTACTATCTGTAAGTAAGTGAATGTTGTCATTTAAGCATTTTTAACTTTCTCTTACAAAGAGAAAGATATTGTTTTGGTGAAAATTTTCGACCTCGAGATTTTGATTGATTCTAACATTACGATGAGAGCGGAGCTTAAAAAAGGGGTTTTTGGAATTCCGTCCGTCGGTCCGTCTGTCCGTCTGTCCGTTTGTCCGTCTGTCCGTAATGGTCTCCCCAGCCTAAACGGCTTGGCCGATTTTCTTCAAACTTCGTATCCAAGCTTGTCATAGTCATAATTCTAGGCCATTTTTTTGTTTGCTTTTAGCCATGTTAATAACGGTACCTGCCATATAAAAATTACACATAACCTCAATTTTATCGAAAACGGCTCTAACGATTTTGATTAAACTTTATATATACTATAACCATATTAGCTTCAACAAAACTGCATACCCAGTTTTTTTTCGAGAAAATCCATATAACCGATTTTGTCATTTAGGCCATATAAGGACAGTTGATAATTTCTCGCAAACTATTATGTCAAATTGAATGAAATTTAATATATATACTACTATTACAACTTGAAGCAATTCCACATAATTAGTTTTAACCCAACTATCACAAAACGGAATTTTCAGTTTTGGCCAATAACGGAAAATCATTATTATTCACATTGACATCGATTACTTTAAATTTCGGAGTAAACGTTCGTATTAACACATTTCGACATTATTTATATCATTTTTTAGCATCAATTATCAAAATGCGTACTATTTGATCTAACGCACAACTCGCTGTGAAAGAGAAAGTTCCATTAAAGTTTTCTTTTTTTGGCATTATTGAAAATGTGTATAACAATGTCAATTTGGCGTATCAAATGTCAAGCCTCATAAGAAAACGTTCAGTTCACTTTCAAATGTCAACTGCCCGTGAATTGCTGCTCAATTTTATTTGAAAATGCAATGAATGAAAATCCTTATCATGAATTGGCATCTTTCGTAATTCCTTGATGGTTTTACCATTTTCATATGCAGAAGTGGAAAGGCTCTTTAGCAAAATGAATGTTATAAAATGCAAGCTTCGAAATAGAATGAAATCAAACATTCTTAATAGTATTTTATACATAAGAGAAGGGTTAAGATTAGAGGATAAATGTTGCATGCCCTACGAAATACCGAAAGATGTCAGTAATAAAATAAAAGACTCGGCAGACGCAGAACTAAGTTCTGTAATTGTTGAGCTTTCTAGTAATTTAATATAATTTTCATTTCTAAAGACTGAATTTTTGTTGATTTCTTAATTAGAAGCAGACATAGGAGACATGCATTGGCATTGAGATTTTATTGGCATTGATAAAATCAATGCTAATGAAAAAAAAAATTTCATTAGCATTGAAAATAATAATGCTAATGGGAAAAAATTGCATTGGCATTGACTTTTTTAATGCCAATGAAAAGTAGTAATTTTGAATGAAATCTATTTTCATTGAGTAATAGGGCATTTTTTATTTATTTATTTATTTTTTGAAACTATAGAAGAAACACAATGTTTGTTGAGTTATTAATTAACTGTGTTAACCTAGTGGAATAAAATGGAATGTGCATGTAGCAGCAACTTAAATCGTTGCTTAAAACTACAAACTCTCCAGGAACTAGAAAACAATAATTCCATTTTCCAAACAGTGGTCTATGCAGGGTAAAGTAACAAATAAATGGAGGACAGCACAAACGATGTTTTTGGGTCGCAGTGCTCTGTTGGCCTTACATATGATTATGGTATATCATCCCAATATCTTAAAAAAATTAAAAAAAAGTGTACTTTATTTTTTTCATACTTTTCATTAGCATTGCAAAATGGTAATGAAAATTGATTGCATTGAAAATTTTCAATGGTAATGAAAAAAAATGTCATTAGCATTGTGTTACTCAATGCTAATGCTGTTTCCATTTTCATTTGTGTAGTAATGCATTACTCCCATGTCTGATTAGAAGTCATTTTGTGTTTATGTTTTTTTTTTTTTCGTTCAACCTAATTTAGTTTTAGATCAATAAAGCTGTTATTGTAAAACTTTGGCATATTTTGATTTACTCCCCCATATAATTTAGCATATTTATTTTTTAATCTGGCATAATATTTTAGAAAATTTCTGGGAACACTCATCTGAGGGAACAGTGCGGGACGAGTTGCCAACAAGAATTTTATTAATATTTATCCGTTTTTCTGTATTAGCGAAAGTCAAATGTGCCCCATCGTCGAAAGTACCCCACCCTACCCTAAATGGGAGTTTCCCTATTAATTTAATTTAGATTACTTAGAAATTTTTGAACAAATTGCCAAATCGGTGCATTCGTTATCCGATTTTAGATAAACCCAAGAAATTGGGCGTGGCCAGTTTTTCTAAAAAACTTAAGTTGGGTTATGACGAAGATTTAAAAAAAAAATTAGCCAAATCGGTGCAGCCGTTCTCTGAATATAAATAAATCCAAAAAGAGGGCGTCAGAGTGGAGATGGTCAATTTTTCTTTTCGTAAAACCTAAGTTGGGTTATGACGAAGATTTTTAAAAAAAATTAGCCAAATCGGTGCAGCCGTTGATAAGTGATGCGGTTCCCAACGAACGACGTTTGATTTTGATTTATATAGATGTTTTTAAAACGAGTGTGTTAATATATATAGAACAAGCAAACAATTTAACAGACTTCCAAACGACATATCTGTCTAATCTACAACAATTGAAAAGCAGAGTAAAAAAATATCTGGAAGCATCATCTCAGTGACGTGAAATAAGGCTTATAACCTATCATCTCGGAGCGATCTTCGAGCTAGCATGTTAGTTACTTATTAGCTCGTTGGTGGGTGTGGGACTTGGCTCTTGAGCTAACACACTCTTGCTATCAATTTCGATTAAAAATTTTAAAAAACATGCAGTAGAAACTTATCTTCAAAGCCTAACCGCTGGAAAGGAATCGAATTATTCACTCTGGAAAGCAATTAGAGTTATAAAACGGCCAAAAATCGCTGTGCCGCCAATTAGGGTAACTCAAGACGTCTGGGAAAAAAGCGATAAGGAAAAAGCTGCCGTTTTTGCCTCACATCTTGAGGAAACATTTAAGCCATTTGATGGTCCGGCGCAAAATGAAAACATTAATATATTCGAGAGTACTAGCCTAGCCTAAAAAAGCTCCGGGTTATGACCTGATTACAGGAGAACTTCTTAAAATGTTGCCTCGGAAAGCATTAACTAAGCTTAGCTTCTTTTTATTATAAATGCGGCTATCAGATTAGAATACATACCAAGACAGTGGAAAGTCGCGGAAGTGATTATGGTCCTTACTTACTTACTTACTTAAGTGGCGCTACAGTCCGGAATGAACCTGGGCCTCAACCAACATGCCTCTCCAATTAGCCCGGTCCTTAGCTAACTGCCTCCAGTTGCGCACTCCAAGTTGGTTGAGGTCGGTTTCCACTTGTGCGCGCCACTTAAGGCGAGGTCTTCCTCTACTGCGTCCGACGTCTGGCTGGGAATCGAAGACTCTGCGAGCCGGAGTATTGGTGTCCATTCGTTCTACATGTCCTAGCCATCTTAAACGTCCAATGCGGAGTTTTTTGACCAGGGGCATGTCGCTGTACAGCTCGTATAGTTCTTGGTTGAATCTTCGTCTCCATAGCCCGTCAACGCAAACGGGACCGAAGATTTTTCGAAGAATTTTCCTCTCGAATCTACCAAGGATTTCTTCATCCGCTTTTGATACGGTCCATGCTTCAGCGCCGTAGAGCAGGACTGGGATGATCAGGGTCTTATATAGGGTCTCCTTAGTAGTTCGAGTGAGGGCTTTACTACTAAATTGCCTTCTTAGCCCGAAGAAACAGCGGTTGGCAAGAGTAATTCTTCGTTTAATTTCTGACGAGATGTTGTTGTCAGAGCTAATAGCGGAGCCGAGGTAGACAAAGTCCCGTACTACCTCAAAGTTATATCTGTCAATGGTGACGTTCTGTCCAATTCGTCGATGTTGTGAGTCCTTTCGTGATGACAGCATATACTTAGTCTTACCCTCATTTACTGCTAAACCCATTTTCGCCGCTTCCTTCTCTATACTAGCAAACGTGGCTATGACATCACGTTGAGTCCTACCAATGATGTCAATATCGTCAGCGTATGCTAGTAGTTGCACCGACTTTTGGAAGATTGTGCCTCTTGTGTTGGCTTTGGAGTTTTGCACAATTCTCTCAAGAATCAGATTAAAGAAGTCACATGACAGCGCATCGCCTTGCCTAAATCCTTTTTTGGTATCGAATGTGTCGGTGAGGTCGTTTCCGACCCTGATGGAGCAGCGAGAATTCTCTATCGTCATCCTACACAAACGGACGAGTTTGGGCGGTATACCAAAACTAGACATGGCTCTGTACAGTTCGTCTCTATAAATGCTGTCATATGCGGCTTTGAAATCGATGAATAGGTGGTGGGTATCGATTTGGACTTCTTGAGTTTTTTCCAGGATCTGTCGAAGTGTGAAAATTTGATCGGTTGTGGACTTTCCTGGCCTAAAACCACACTGATAAGGGCCAATCAGGTTGTTGGTAAACGGTTTCAGGCGTTCACATATTACGGCAGATAGGATCTTGTAGGCGATGTTGAGGAGACTTATGCCTCTGTAGTTGGCGCAGTTCAGAGGGTCTCCTTTTTTGTGGATCGGGCAAACGATGCTGAGGTTCCATTCTTCAGGCATATTTTCATCCGACCAGATTTGGCTTATGAGTTGGTGGATGTTACTTACCAAGTCATCTCCGCCGGCCTTATAGAGCTCAGCGGGAAGGCCGTCATTTCCGGCAGCCTTATTAAGCTTGAGTTTAGATATTGCTATCCTCACTTCACTCAGGTCGGGTGGTTGGCAGTTTTCGCTGTCGTTGCCAATATTGAATGGTTCGTTCTGCCTGACAGCGGAATGTTGTTCGTCATCGCCGTTTAACAGTCTGCAGAAGTGGTTCTTCCATATCCTCAGCATCGACTGTGTCTCAACTACAATATTTCCTTGTTCATCTCGACAGGATTCTGTTCGAGCCTTGTATCCTTGGCTTTGACGTTTTACACTTTGGTAAAACTTGCGAACATCGTTCCTGGAGTGGCACCTCTCTATATCCTCGATCGCGCGCTTTTCTTGCTCTTTTTTCTTCTTGCTGAAAAGCCGATGTTCTTCCCTTCTTCTTTGCCTATAGAGCTCAATGGCAGCTCTCGTCTTCACCTGCAGCTTAGCCTTGTAGGCCTCGTTCTTGGCTGCGAGCATCTGTCGGCATTCCTCATCAAACCAGGGGTTTCTTGCTGGTGGGCGTGAGAAACCTAGCACATCAGTTGCGGCTGATCTAATGGCCTGTTGGCATCGTTGCCATTGCTCTTCGACATTCGATGCTGGTGGTATGGTGTTGATCGAGAGGTTAAGGGATACGCGTTGTGCGAAGGTCTTGGCGGTCTCTTGCGATTGCAGTCTTCCGACATTAAATTTTTTCACAGTATTTCTGGATTGTTGTGGCGTGGTGGATATCCGCATTCTTACCTTGGCTGCTACAAGGTAGTGATCCGAGTCGATGTTAGCTCCTCGGAATGTTCGGACATCCAAAATACTGGATGCGTGCCTCTTATTATGGTCCTTAAACCAGGAAAATCACCGAATTATGGTCCTTAAACCAGGAAAATCACCGAATGAAATAATATCTTACAGGCATATTTCACTTCTTCCAATAATCTCAAAAGTTTTTGAACGGATATTACTCGGTTGCTTACACCCCATAATTGAACAGAAACGTCTTTTACGTGACCATCAATTTGGGTTTAGAAGTAAACATTCAACGGTGGACCCAGTACATCGAATTACAGATGTAATTGAGAAAGCTTTCGAAGAAAAGAAAATTTGTTCAACCGTACTTCTTGACGTGTCGCAAGCTTTTGACAAGGTGTGGCACAAAGGCCTTACTTATAAACTAAGTCAAGTTCTGCCAGAACAATTATAAAAAATCCTCGTGTCGTATCTTGAGCATAGACTCTTACGTGTGAAACTTAGAAGCGAATATTCCGAGTTCAAAGAAATAATGGCAGGTGTACCGCAAGGAAGCGTCCTTGGACCAATCCTGTACCTCCTATTCATTCGTGATATCCCACAAACAAACGATACAATAGTTGCAACGTTTGCTGACGATACTGCTATACCAGCAGTTGGCACAACAAATGAGGAAACAAATATCAAATTACAAAACGCTCTTAACGAGGTTAATGAATGGACTAAATCCTGGCGGATTGCACTTAATGAGAGCAAATCGATCCATGTAGATTTTTCGTATAAACGGACAAACAATTTGCCTATATTTCTAAATACGGTTCGAATCCCATTTGCAAATGAAGCGAAATATCTCGGTATGACACTCGATGCAAAATTAAAATGGAAGTCGCATGTAAAAAAGAAATGCGAAGAACTTAAGAATAAATACAGAGAACTGTACTGATTGCTCGGAAAATGTTCGAAGCTTAACCTTGATAACAAGCTGCTATTATAACGGGTGATTTTTTAGCTGGTTTGGTTTTGGCAACACTGGTTTTGACAGCTGACGTGTGTTTAGTACCTTGTGTCACTGTCAAACAGCTTCAGTTTGGTTTGCAATTTAACCATGGATCGTCTTACAAATGAACAACGCTTGCAAATTATTGAATTTTACTATCAAAATTCGTGCTCGGTTCGAAATGTTCATCGCGCGCTGCTTCCATTTTATGATCGGCATTCTCGACCTTCTGAGCAGTCTATTCGGAAGATTGTGACCAAATTTCGCACCAAATTTACTTTGTTGGACACTAAACCACCAACACGTTTACGTACTGTGCGTAGTGAAGAAAATATTGCGGCCGTATCAGCTAGTGTGACAGAAGACCGCGAAATGTCGATTCGGCGCCGTTCCCAGCAGTTAGGCCTTTGTTACAGCACTACGTGGAAAATTTTGAGGAAGGATTTGGGCGTAAAGCCTTTTAAGATACAGCTGGTGCAAGAACTAAAGCCAGCCGACCTACCACAACGCCGAATTTTTGGTGAATGGGCTCTTGGAAAGCTGGCCGAGGATCCGCTTTTTTATCGAAAAATTGTGTTCAGCGATGAGGCTCATTTTTGGTTGAATGGGTACGTAAATAAGCAAAATTGCCGCATTTGGAGTGAAGATCAGCCAGAAGCATTGCAACAGCTACCAATGCATCCCGAAAAAGCCACTGTTTGGTGCGGTTTATGGGCCGGCGGCATTATTGGGCCATATTTCTTCAAAGATGATGCGAATCGCAGCGTTACTGTCAATGGTGAACGCTACCGAGCGATGATAACAAACTTTTTTTTGCCCGAAATGGAAGTTCTTGAATTGCATGATATGTGCTTTCAACAAGACGGTGCCACATGCCACACAGCACGCGAAACAATGGCGCAATTGCGAGGCGAGTTTGGTGAACAGTTAATTTCACGTTTCGGGCCGGTCAATTGGCCGCCTAGATCAGGCGATTTGACACCATAAGTTTATTTTTTGTGGGGGTATGTCAAGGCTAATGTCTATAGGGACAAGCCCGCTTCGATTGACGCACTGGAAGCCAACATCCATGCATTCATTCGTGAGATACCGGCCGATATGTGTGAAAGAGTATGCCAAAATTGGACTCAGTGGATGGGCTACCTGAGACGCAGCCGCGGTCAACATTTTTATGAAATTATCTTTAAACATTAAATTGCAAGGTTCAAACTATCAATTCAAATAAATATTTCATTCATTTTTTCGAATTTTTTGTGTTTTTTTTGTAAAAAAAGTTCTAAACCTCTTAAAAAATCACCCGTTACAAGCAAGTGCTAAAACCGGTTTGGACATATGGTATACAACTATGGGGTTGTACCAGTGAAACGAATCTAAACATTTTACAAACTTTTGAAAACAAAATGTTAAGATCATTCGTCAATGCGCCGTGGTACGTAAGGAGCGAAGATCTACGCAGAGATCTGGGTATTCCCGCGGTTAAAGATGAAACAAAAAATTTTGCACGAAAACATAAAAAACGTTTATAAGGGCACGTAAACACAACAGTCCTCCAAATTCTTGACGAAACAAATATATTGCGGCGTCTTCAAAGAACTAAACCCTTAGATTTGGCCCGATAACAACAAACCGCGCTTATAATTGCGGAAAAGCAGGAACTCTCAAAGGAAAGTTACCTGCCAAACATATTATATACTCGTGTAAAAAAAAATTGCTAGATAAGTTGAATACTTAGTCGCAATAGAAAAACAAAATTGGTGATGGTTTTAGTGAGTAAAAATCTCACACGTGCTCATCGTGTCTATGAAGATTTCCACCAGCCCACAGAAAAAAAAACAAAAACCCCGGGGCCCCCAGGTTCAGTTGGCCCCTCGAAATCTGACTTACAATCTATCAATTGAACTAGTGAACACTTCTTCCACATTCGGAATATAAATAAACCAGATTCTAGGAATGCGATTTTAATAATGGCAACTTATATGAAGAAATACAGGGGAATTCCCAACAAGTCTCGAACATCTTTGTTTGAAAATTGCGGCTAACTGTGGGAATGTGGATTACGGCATATCTGGAGTACGTCGAATTAGGAACACGAAGTATACGGAACAAACGATTTTAAATAGTTTAGTTGGGGCCCTAGTTTATTTTTTGCCACAGGGTCTTTGGTTACCTAGCTAACACAAAAAATATCATACCTGTCTTCTCGTGCAGTAGGTATAACGAGTGCTAGACATTTGCTCCTTACCCTCCCTACCATGATAACTCTACTCGCCTTAGTAACCCCCTTCACTTGCAAATCTTTACTTAAATGGTTTTGCTGCCATTATCGTCCTTTCCTATGATTACCGTTGTCATTTTTTTAAGTTTTGCTCAAACGCATGCTCCTAAATAATTGGATAAAGATCAAATCGCTTTTCATATTATCATGAGTTTCACTAATGTAAAGCCTCCAACAATCAAATATAATGATGCATGCCATGAATCTCGTAGCACTGTCCCTTTACCAGAGAAAGTATTTTTTTAAAAAAAAAATTATATTTTGCTATCCTTTGAGTGCCATAGATTGCTTTAGTGTCGCCTGGTTTTTAAAGGCCTTTTGTTGCTCAGTTGCGAACTTGCCTAATTAAAGAAGTGAAATCACGATCCTGAAGACATTATCATTATTGGATATCATTTCACCACTTGAGGACATTCGTCTCCAAAAACAAAAAATAAACAGTAAATTAGAATCGCACTTGCCTCTCCGCCCAATCAAAGGTTACAAAATTACCTTAGGGAAATCTTCAAGAAAGCTATCGTAATCGTTGATTTTCCATCATGTCTGCAAAGACTTTTCATCGAAATCTCCAAAGATATCGAAACGGAATTTTAAAATTAAAGTGGAAAAAGATACACAAAAGCAAATCATCGCAATAATTATACTTTCCATTCGGGTTTTCTGGGTAGACGTTCGTCTCTTGGGTAGCAATAAGAAACCTGGCATAATGGATTTCTTTGAACTTTAAGACTTTGGGAAGGGTATGTCCTTTTTGCAGACCTTCTGCACGGCAGTTCATCGAACTTACCATCGCGCCACTGAGCGATTTCTTTTATATAATACGTGGAAGCAAAATAGTTCCTTATCTAGGACTTAAGTTATTTAGCTCGATATCACCAATGCGGCAACGATTTTAATTACTCGTGGCTTAAGGTCCTTTTTTAGACTGAACACTACTTATTTAGTAGGAAACGATACAACTTATCGGATTTGCTCAAATGAAGTATTTTTCTGCGCAAAATAGGGAGGTGACCAAAACTAAAGCTAACGGAGGATAGAACTATGTCTTCCGATGGGTTTAGATTGAATATGTTAAAAGTTGGCAAGAAATGTGGGGAGTGTTATCCACTTTAAGAATTGCGGAAATCCTCTCACCCTCAGTGAACTGAGACTTACTTATCGTTAAAGACATTAGTTAACGCATTGTTAATTCGCCAACATATACCTTATATGCGCTCACGCTACGACTGAGGAAAAGAAAATGAAAGCTAATGAGCGACTACTGGAAGATTTAAATGAAAAGCCAGGACGAGAAGACATCTTTAGAAGTATTGTTGGAAAACACAGCCTACCCGTCACCACCTAAATTGACCACTTTGAGATAGACAAGAGACACGCATACAGTAATTTGGATGTCCGAACATTCCGAGGGGCTAACATCGAGTTGGACCACTACCTTGTGGTAGTTAAGGTAAGAATGCGGATAACCACCATGTCCAAAATACATTGAAAAATTTAATTTCAAGAGACTGCAATTTCAAGAGACCGCCAAGACCTTCGCAGAACGCGTATCCCATAACCTCTGGATTAACACCATACCACTAGCATCTTATTAAGAAGACCAATGGTAACGACTCTAACAAGCTCTTAGATAAGCAGCAACTGTGCTAGGTTTCTCGCACCAGCAAGAAACCCTTGGAGGGAAGAACACCGGCTTTTCAATAATAAAGAGAACAAAAAAACATATGAGAAGGCTACATTCCACTGTGCGACTCGTTGAATGTCCTATCCCATTCCATCCTCAAATTAAACATCCCCAATCGACAGATGCTCACAGCCAAGAAAGAGGCCTACAAGGCTAGGCAGCAGGTGAAGACGAGAGCTGTCATTGAGTTCTATAGGCAGAGACGAAAGGGAGAACAGAGATGAAAAGAAGAACACTCTTCAGAAAGAAGAAAAAATAAGCAAGAAAATCACGCGATCGAAGATATAGAGATGTGCCTCTCCAGGAACGATATTCGAAAGTTTTACCAAAGTGTAAAACGTCAAAGCTAAGAATACATGGCTCGAACAGAATCCTGTCGAGATGAACAAGGAAATATTGTAGTTGAGACACAGTCGATGCTGAGAATATGGAAGAACCATTACTGCAGACTGTTAAACGGCAATGACGAACCACATTCCGCTGTCACGCAGAAGGAACCATTTAATATTGGCAACCTCAGCGAAAACTGCCAACCACCCGACCTAAGTGAAGTGAGGATAGCAATATCTTAACTCAAGCTTAATAAGGCCGCCGGAAATGACGGCCTTCCCGCTGAGCTTTATAAAGCTGACGGAGATCCACCAACTCATAAGCCAAATCTGGTCGGATGAAAGTATGTCTGAAGAATGGAACCTCAGCATCATTTGCCCGATCAACCAAATAGGAAACCCTCTGAACTGCGCCAACTACAGAGGCATAAGTCTACTCAACATCGCCTATAAGATCCTATCTGCCGTAATATGTGAACGCCTGAAACTGTTTACTAACAACCTGATCGACCCTTATCAGTGTGATTTTAGGCAAGGAAAATCCACAACCGATCAAATTTTGCCACTTCGGCAGATCCTGGAAAAAAACCCAGGAAGTTCAAATCGATATTCATCACATATTTATTTATTTCAAAGCCGCATACGACAGCATTTATAGAGACGAACTATGCAGAGCCATGTCTAGTTTCGGTATACCGCCCAAACTCGTCCGTTTGTGTAGGATGACGATGGATAATTCTCGCTTCTCCTTCAGGGTCGGAAACGACCTCACCGACACATTCGATACCAAAAAAGGATTTAGGCAAGGCGATGCGCTGTCATGTGACTTCTTCAATTTGATTCTTGAGAGGATTGTGCAAAACTCCAAAGCCAACACCAGAGGCACAATTTTCCAAAAATCGGTGCAACTACTAGCATACGCCGACGATATTGACATCATTGGTAGGACTCAACGTGATGTCATAGCCACGTTTGCTAGTATAGATAAGGAAGCGGAAAAAATGGGTTTAGCACTAAATGAGGGTAAGACTAATTATATAATGTCAACACGAAAGCACACACAATATCGACGAATTCGACAGAACGTCGCCATTGGCAGATATAACTTTGAGGTAGTACGGGACTTTGTCTACCTCGGCTCCCATATAAACTCTGACAACAACATTTCGTCAGAAATCAAACGAAGAATTACTCTTGCCAACCACTGTTTCTTCGGGCTAAAAAGGCAATTTAGTAGTAAAGCCCTCACTCGAACTTCTAAGGAGATCCTCTATAAGACCCTGTTCATCCCAGTCTTGCTCTACGGCGTTGAAGCAGTATCAAAAGCGAATGGTCGATTCGATTCGTTGAGGGGCTTTGTTGATGAAGATTCAACCACGATACATTGGACGATTAAGATGGCTAGGACATGTATAATGAATGGACACCAATACTCCGGGATGCAGAGTCTTCGATTCCCAGCCAGACGTCGGACGTAATAGAGGAAGACATCGGCTTAAGTGGCGCGCACAAGTAGAAACCGATCTCAACCAACTTGAAGTGCGCAACTGGAGGGAGTTAGCTAAGTACCGGGCTAATTTGAGAGGCATTTTGGTTGATGGCCAGGTTCATCCCGGACTGTAGCGCCACTTAAGTAAGTAAGTAATCGTTATTCGGATAGATGGACGAAAGAACGGACAGACCATCGACTCAGCTAGCGTTTCTCAGTCGATCCATATACTTTGAGGTATATCTACCTAAATTATTTCTCTATGTTACAAACTATGTATCAAAACTAATGTACCCCTATGGGATATGGTATAAATTGGACGTTGGAGGATTCAACACTGTTCAGCTCTGTTTGTTTCCTTGACGCAGGGGCACACAAGTTAATGAAACTGCTAATGAGCTGTTAAGAAGTGGTTCCGCTACCAGCATCGAACAGGGAGACCGTTCTCTTTTACCAACACGATTGGAATTAAAAACCCGTGTGGGGCAAAAAATACTGGCTACCGCCAAGGATAGGTGGAATTATAACGATTAACTCCAATTTCGGTACCACTGAAGAAGGCTTACTTCAAAAAACAAAATAACTCCAGCTAGATGGAAAAATACCAAATGGGCATCATTATGCGCATTACCAAGGATAGATCTGAGTGTGACGAGGAAGGATGAGCAGCATTTAATTGGGCCCTTGGCCGAAAAGGTCCCGATTATTTTTTTAAAGATATCTTTTTCCTGATATCTGGGTATTGCAGGATGTCTTGGTGGTTTACGATATTTTTAAAGCATATAAAGAGGGTCACTATATCCCTTCAGAAGTTATTTCAATGTGTGATGTTATAATTTGTCAAAAGTTGGTGGTCTTAGTGTACACTTTGGATGAAAAATGAAAGCCATTTCACACTTTTGTTGACTCCTTCAAAATGAACATTGAAAGCGTTAAGTGTAAATGAGCCATCATTAGGATGACGAACTCTGTATCCATCTTTATGAAGAAAAACCTCTTTACATTGAATTCGTTCGTCCTTTTTATATTTAACTCAGTTTCCTGTTCATATTTATACCCATGTGAAGACAACACATCTACAAAGGATATACGAACATGTGGCGAATTTCCTATAAAGCAGACATTTTCTAAAGCCCCTATGAATTATAGCCCTCTTGTTAGAAGTAATGAACAAATATAAACACATGTACTCTAGCCATATATCAAAGGATACCTCCTCAATTTCAGCTTGAACCTACCTATAAGTACCTACTTCCTAAATCAAAATGGATTACTTTGAATGTCAATAGTCTTCACGCTGCATACCACCTCATTAAGAAGAAAGAGGCATTTCGTTCCTAGCTTACATAAAAAAAAGGAAACACTCACTCAATCCCCAACTAGACAACCATACTCATCAATCTTTGTCAGGAGTGCCTTAAAAGAGGTCGTGACTTCATACAATTTATAAACAACCAGCAATGTCCCATAGAATCACCAACACTAATCCTAACCTAAAATATTTATGAAAAATAAACACGTACTGAGTCTGCATCCAAACGTATTCAACCTACCCAGGTCTGAATGAATTAAAATGAGACATGGATTTTTTTTGTTCCATACACATGGAATACAATACCGTCAAGGAGGTTGAGATAGGACGCCTGTAGAATGCCGTACACATTTATTAAAAGCTTCCGTCTTTTTATTTCACCTCAAGTAACAAATTTGTAAGAGCTGAAGGATGCATGGTGTAGGTATTAATGCTTTAAACAAGAGATCCATCTCTGCCACGTGATGGAATGGATGTATTTTATTCACTATTAGTCAAAGGACATTGAGGTCGAATGGACCGATGGAGCAGCTCTTTATTTAGAAATTCTGAAGTTTAATTAAAACATGTCAGGGAACCAGCTATCGGTGATGATGATGACTCTAGTTACTCAAGTTCTCTGTAAGTGGTATTATTTGTAGAGGTTTTATGTAAGGTTAGCCAACTTTAATATACCTAATGTCTTTTGATAAAGAGGTTGTTTTATGATGGTTCACTTTTGGTAGGAGATGAATGGACTGCCTTACTGAAGATCTTCTCCTTTTATCTTTAAAGTTAAGTCCCTCTTAATTTGACGGTCTTGAATAGTCTACTACTTGTGTTTGCGTTGTCATAATGTATTTGAGCGCTATTGTGTATAAAACAATATTTGAGCTACGCCAATAAGTAAATATCTTGAAAAGCTGATATTTAATTGCGGACAGTACCGAGACGGTTCCTTGCTTTGTTATTTCATGAAAACATAAAGAGTCATAAAGTCCGTGTCTATTAAACCTTAATTTAAGTTTGGGTAAGAAACTTCTTTGGATAGTCTCGGTAACAGCTCAGAATGAAAACGGGAATAGGATTGTATACGCCATCATTCATTTTCTTACATTTGGTATATAATGACGTGCATGCTATGGTCTTGATTACATCTGAGAATGAGAACCGCACATATTCTTCTGTTCGTTTTCTTTGCTGTTATCTGGCTTTTCCAAAGAGGTATATACCCATAATAAACCAACAAAATCAAAATGTCAACTACAGTACCTTAACTTCCGACGAAATACTTGAAACTGAAGTTGACTCAGCCCCAGTCAGTCTGAAGCAGACGGTTCAACATGTCTCTCCAATTCAAAAGTCGGAAACTGCACAACAGCCTATCATACATTTTGGAACAACATAGACACCTTCCGAGTGGCAGCAAAGGTTAGACAAACTACGATCAGGTTACTACCCTCCTCATCAAAGGTGCCCCTTGAAACGCTTATGCTTCTTGCATTAAGAAATTCCTCGAAAACAAATACGGTATCTCTATCAGTCAGTGCTCAATGTTCCCGGCACCCAACTTCAAAGGTAACCAACATTTAAATTTCAGCCATCCGTCCAGTACTAATCTCTCCTCAGATAAAGAGATACTTTTCACTGATTGTCTTTTCGATCCTGGCCTTTATCAATTGAGTGGCATTACCAATAAGTTAGGTAGACAGCTTGACTTATCTGACACTGACAACTGTGTTGTCTCTGAGAGCAATCATCTTTTCTGCAAATAAGACCGTTTTCACCCACATTTTTCCTCACATTTTTCTATGGCCATTTTAATAATACTCCACACGCTGATAAATCTTATAGTTTTAACTTCCATAAAACCGACTTCGTTAAATTAAACAGCCTATTCAGCAACGTCAACTTCAACGATGTTTTTAAAAACCCGAGCATTACTATTGATACTGCTGTAACGATGTTCTACTCCAATTTTTTTGACTTTTTTAATCAATCAGCTCCACTCATTGTACAGAAGAATTTTTCCAATTCACCATCTTAGTTCACAAAAGATCATCTCGTTCGGACTCTGATTTTTATACCCTATCCCATAGAGGCATATTAGTTTTGATACTTACATATACCTCAAAGTATATGGATCGACTCAGAATCGCTAGCTGAGTCGATTAAGCCATGTCTGTCTGTCCGTCCGTCCGTCCGTCCGTCCGTCCGTCTGTACGTCACCGATTTTTAGGCCTTAAATTTTGAGCTAGGATAATGAAATTTGGTATATAGGATCCTCGTCTCTGCCTACAGAACAAGTGTAAACATTTTTGAAATCCGCCCACTGCCACGCCCCCTTTTAAGAAAAACTCAGTTTTTGACCAAACCGTAAGGAATTTTAAAAAAGTTTCTGAACAACATATTTAGACAATATTAATATCTATATTTCGTTCATATAAAGTTTTTTGCCACGCCCACTTTTTGGGGGCGTTTTCAATTAAAAACTGTTTTCGGTCAAATTTTAAATTTTTCGAAAAAAATTTTGATGCAGAATCATTAACATTATTAATATTGTAACGAGGTGGTTCTCCTACTTGTCGTGGACAGTGGCTATCCTACCTCGTAAATTGAAAAAAGTACTACGTTTTACAACCGTAGACTTTCTTCCTTTATAGCAGGTTGGTCCGGGACACCGTACGCAACCTTATAAAGGGACTGGAGCGGCTGGTCTCCTTCCCCCTGCAGATCGACAGGGCTAGATTAAGGTGGTCCGGGAAACCGTACGCAACCTTAGGTAGCCTGTATACAGGGTCAACGATGTATGGTCAACGATAGACAAGGTGGTCCGGGAAACCGTACGCAGCACTTGTCTTCGAAGCAAAACAAAACAATTTAAATAATCTCTCAAGAAATGGTCTCTTTAGTGAACTCGAATATTAAGAATATTGCGAGCGATCTTTATTGATATCGCTTGGGTCTTTATAAATTTTTGGTTACAACTAGGTGTGAATTATATCACTGAGTACAAATCTTTAGATGGTTATATACAAAGTTTTGATTGGAGTGGATGTGAATTATATCACTGTATACAATTTTATGAACATTATTTTCAATACAATTAAATGTCATTTAATACAATATATCATATTAAATTTCACTCTGCTACAATATGAACATTTCGTCAATATACCATTTTAACCCACGCCCACTTTTTGGGGGCGTTTTTATATAAAAACCATTTTTATACACTATAATATATATACATATGCAGGAGAAAACCTTGTCTTTTGTAGAACTGTAAAATTGTTTTGTAAGAAGTCTGAAGAATTTGTTGTCACCATGTCATTTTCTTTATTTTATCCACATCGTGTTTTTAGCCATGCCCACTTTTTTGGGGATTTTAGTTTTATGGATAGGATGGGATAGGGTATTCAACGATCCGCACAGCGGATTGTAGCCTTCTCATATGTTTTTCTAAAATTTTCAAATTTGGCCAAAAAAGGTTTTTTTATAGAAAACGCAACCAAAAGTGGGCGTGGCAAAAAACTTTGTATTGACGAAATATAGATATTACGATTCTATAAATATGCTTCTCACACACTTTTTTTAAAATTCCTTACGGTTTGGTCAAAAACTGAGTTTTTCTTAAAAGGGGGCGTGGCAGTGGGCGGATTTCAAAAATGTTTACACTTGTTCTGTAGGCAGAGACGAGGATCCTATATACCAAATTTCATTATCCTAGCTCAAAATTTAAGGCCTAAAAATCGGTGACGTACAGACGGACGGACGGACAGACATGGCTTAATCGACTCAGCTAGCGATTCTGAATCGATCCATATACTTTGAGGTATATGTATGGAAATTATTTCTCTATGTTACAGACTTAATGTCAAAACTAATATACCCCCCTATGGGATAGGGTATATAAAAATTAATAAAAGTGGACTGTATAACTTGACCGCACGCTCTGGTCAGCTCTATTAACATCCGCACTGGATGGGCTCAGGATTGAAAGGAACACGGAAAACGACCAAGGATTTTTTCATCGACATGTTCAGCGCAGGACTGGGATGATCAGGGTATTGTTTAAGATCTCTTTAGTAGTTCAAGTAGGGGCATTAATACGAATGCCTTCTGGTGGCTCCGAAGGACATGCGCTTGAATTTCGCACAAGTAAATATGACATGGAATTCTTATTGGAACTAAATTGTCTTTTTGGATAACTTTTGAGGTCCACACAGAAACAATTGTTACTTTTAAATTCTTCGAAATTAGGAACATCAATTGGATCGCCGAAATTCGAGCGCAAGTATTTATTATACTAAAACAGAATGTCCCGCAATCGTGCAACACATGAATGGTTTGCTGAAGATTGAGTCTATCTATACAAACAAATTCTTCAAATAATTTGACGGATATCCATATCATATATAGAAAGTTGTTTGAGCCTTTTATATATTATATATGTTGATAGCATAAGATAGCATTAAGAATGTGTTCCCATCTACTTCATCAGACAGACTCATAAAACTAGTATTAATGGATTATTGGACTAACCATTTAAAAATAAATTTATCTCAACTTTCCAGCAGGTTATATTATGATAATAATATTTTATTTCATTAATTTCCATATCCTTATCATCAAGCAACACCTTTAATCAATATCACACCCACAGATATAATTTCATTCAATTTTGCAACCAATGACATGATTTATTACGTAGGAAAATGCATTAATGAGGTGTCATCCCTTTTGATTAATTACCTCAAGGAATTCTACATTTCAGCGGTATCAATTTTCATCTCAATAACAGTGTCTACGGAATTTTAATTGTTTGCTTTAATATTGATGTTTATGAAAAAAAAATCAATTACTATGTTTAAAACAATTTAAAACCCTGTTGTGTTTTCTAAATACAGCTACATTTTTAAATTTCTTTATGGGTGACCAAAATCTCCTTTTTTAACTTTCTCTTACAAAGAGAAAGATATTGTTTTCGTGAAAATTTTCGACCTCGAGATTTTGATTGATTCTTACATTACGATGATAGCGGAGCCTAAAAAAGTGGTTTTTGGAATTCCGTCCGTCGGTCTGTCGGTCCGTCGGTCCGTCTGTCCGTGATGGTCTCCCCAGCCTAAACGGCTAGACCGATTTTCTTCAAACTTCGTATACAAGCTAGTTTTAGTCATAATTCTAGGCTATTTTTTTTGTTTGCTTTTAGCCATGTTAATAACGGTACCTGCCATATAAAAAATACACATAACCTCAATTTTCTCGAAAACGGCTCTTACGATTTTGATTAAACTTTATATATACTATAACCATAGTAGTTCCAACAAAACTGCATACCCAGTTTTTTTTCGAGAAAATCCATATAACGGATTTTGTCATTTAGGCCATATAAAGAAAATTGTTAATTTCTCGCAAACTAGTATACCAAATTGAATGAAATTTAATATATATACCACAATTACAGTTTGAAGCAATTCCACGTAATTAGTTTTAGCCCAACTATCACTAAACGGAATTTTTAGTTTTGGCCACTAACGGAAAATCAATATTATTCACATTGCCACCGATTCCTTCAAGTTTCGGAGTAAACATTCGTATAAATACATTTCGACTTATTTATATCATTTTAGCATCAATAATCATAATGCTTATGATATAATCTAACGCCCAACTTGCTGTGAAATAGAAAGTTGCGTACGACCCAGTCGTGCACCCACCACTCGTTCTGAAAGTGGTCGTGGTAGATGTCGTATTAAAAAAAAATATTAACTCTGTTACTGTAGGCATGAAGAGCTTGTATAACAAATTTCATTATTTTAACTCAAAAATGGATGGACTAAGTCTATGACTTATAATGTGGGATACAATCCATAACAGTCGATTTCTTTAAAAAACATATGAGAAGGCTAGAATCCGCTGTGCGGATCGTTTAATACCCTATCCCATCCCATCTGTATAACTAATATCCCCAAAAAGTTTACATAGCTTAAAACACGATGGGGATTTAAATATAGAAAATGACTTTGTCAGAACAAATTTTACGGTTCTACAAAAGACAAGGTTTTTCTCCTGCATATGTTATGGGTTAGTGCATAAAAATGGTTTTTATATAAAAACGCCCCCAAAAAGTGGGCGTGGGTTAAAATGGTCTATAGACGAAATGTTCATATAAAGAATACTAATGATTCTAAATGAACAATTTTTTCGAAAATTTTAAGTTTTGGTAAAAAAAGTTTTTTATTAAAAACGCCCCCAAAAAGTGAACGTGGCAAAAAACTTTATATTGGCGAAATATAGATATTATGATTCTCTAAATATGCTGCTCAGACACTTTTTTAAAATTCTTTACGGTTTGGCCAAAAAATACATTTTCCTAAAAAGGAGGCGTGGCAGTGGGCGGATTTCAAAAAAATTTTACACTTGTTCTGGTGGCACGGACAAGGATCCTATATACCAAATTTCATTATCCTAGCTCAAAATTCAAGGCCCAAAAATCGGTGACGAACAGACAGACAGACGGACGGACGGACGGACAGACAGACATGGCTTAATCGACTCAGCTAGCGATTCTGAGTCGATCCATATACTTTGAGGTATATGTAGCTAAATTATTTCTATCGAAACTAATATACCCCTATGGGATATATGCAACGATGTTGACTAAATGTCAGAATATTTCCTAAAAATTCCTAATAGTTTGATAAAAACGACGTTGTGGGAAGATTATAAAAATTTTTAAATTAAAATTTTTTTCGCAGGCATATAATCACACGGAAGACGTTACGTTATACGTTACCAATACGTTTGGCCAAAGTCAGTGTTTTACTAACAAAAGGATTTTACAAAATCAGTGTCTTACTGAAAGGAGATCCTCTGAACTGCGCCAAATACAGAGGCATAAGTCTCCTCAACATTGCCTACAAGATCCTATCTGCCGTAATATTGGAACGCCTGAAACCGTTTACCAACAACCTGATCGACCCTTATCAGTGTGATTTTAGGCCAGAAATGCCACAACCGTTCAAATTTTCACACTTCGCTAGATCTACCTATTTCTCGATTTCAAAATCGCATACGAAAGCATGTATAGAGACGAACAATACAGAGCCTTGTCTAGCCCAAACCGCCCAAACTCATCCGTTTGTGTAGGATGACGATGACCGACACATTCGATATCAAAAAAGGATATAGGCAAGGCGATGCGCTTTCGTGAGACTTCTTCAATTTGATTCTTGAGAGGATTGTGCAAATCTCTCTAGCTAACACCAGAGGCACAATTTCCAAATAATCGTTGCAACTACTAGCATACGTCGACGATATTAACATAATTGGTAGAACTCAACGTGATGTCATAACCACGTTTGCTAGTAAAGAGAAGGAAGGAAAGCGGTTTAGTAGTAAATGAGGGTAAGACTAAGTATATGCTATCAACACGAAAGGACATATAACATCGACGAATTGAACAGAACGTCACCATTGACAGATATAACTTTGAGGTAGTACGGAACTTTGTCTACCCCATCTCCGCTTTTAATCCTAACAACAACATCTCGTCAGAAATTAAACGAAGAATTACTCTTGCCAACCGCTGTTTCTTCGGGCTAAGTAGGCAATTTATTAGTAAAGCCCTCACTTGAACTACTAAGGAGTCCTGCCTAAGGCGCCCTGCTCTACGGCGCTAATACATGGACGTATCAAAAGCAGATGAAGAAATCCGTGGTCGATTCGAGAGAAACATTATTCGAAAAATCTTCGGTCCCGTTTTCGTTGATGGGCTATTGAGACGAAGATTCAACCACGAACTATACGAGCTGTACAGCGACATGCCCCTGGTCAAAAAACTCCGCATTGGACGTTTAAGATGGCTAGGACATGTAGAACGAATACTCCGGCTCGCAGAGTCTTAGATTCCGAGCCAGACGTCGGACGCAGTAGAGGAAGACCTCGCCTTAAGTGGCGCGCACAAGTACAATGAAACCGACCTCAACCAACTTGGAGTGCGCAACTGGAGGCAGTTACCCAAGGACCGGGCTAATTTGAGAGGCATGTTGGTTGATGCCCAGGTTCATCCCGGACTGTAGCGCCACTTAAGTAAATAAATAAGTGTTTTACTAAAATAGGGGCGTGGCAGTGGGCGGATTTATAAAGAAATTACACTGTGTGCAGAACTGCACATTGAAGCATGTGATACATCTTTTGATTGATTAATTTGGGCAATAAGCTGTTCTGTGCTTTTTCGTTATAAAAATATCTTTTGGTCTCTCAAGTGCGTAGATGTTAAGATTGACAAAGAATTCGGATGAATTTAGCAGAGAACATATAATATCCCTAATGAACATAATTAGCAGGCATTCCTTCGAGAAGAAATACTATGCAAGCCTAGTAATAAGCATCGTGCTTTATAAATTCCTCATAATTCCTCATACCAGTTTAATTTTTTGATTGCATACCTGGTAAAGTTTTTTTGTACCATCTCGATTCTCGATTAAGGTATCCTTCGGAAAAAGTTTTTTCCGATATATTCGAAACCGGAGAATTTTTCTACCGAGCATTCCAATTAGCATTTCGAACAGATCTACCAAAATGATCGAAAATCGGTGATATGCGTTTAGTCAACAATTTTTGACAGTTATGTGTTGAATTACCTCCGAAGTTGTTGGACTAATTCTTCGTCGGAATCAATCGAACACGATTGTATGCTTTCTATTATATTCCGCAATAGATACATTGAAGGCAAATTGAGTTTAAAACGAATTCCGAAATCGCATGTTTATATTAACTCTTTCTGGGACAGTTTCATTGCCTAAGAAATTGATCTAGCTGGCGTAAGGCAGTAAATATTTTGCACTTCTCTACGTTCAAAGCTTAAAAAAAATGTTGATAACACCAGAGAAATAAAATTTGAAAATCTGATTGAAGATTTTCACAGTTTCTAATTTTGAGCATTTAGCTTCCAACTGTCAGCATATCCTTTTTTTATAATTAGATTGGAATGCATCTGGCTATTTCGTTTGAGCATTTGTTGTTAAAATATCGGTAAAAGAGTGTAAGGCAGGAGACTTTTCTACGATGTTCGTGTGAAACTATGGAGTTCGCTTTGGTTGGGTCTCCTATTAATTTTATCGAATGGTTTTTTATTCTGTTTAGTAGGTGCAATGATGTTTGGCTGCACCTCACCATATGAGGGTGTTGAACTCAAGTTTCGGGCTTATGTACGCTTTATATATCTATTGAGGCCAGATCAGAATATTTTTGTTAAGGAAAACTAGTCGAAGTGTGAAAATTTGATCGGTTGTGGACTTTTCTGGCCTAAAATCACACTGATAAGGGTAATCGTTGGTAATCGATTTCAGGCGTTCACGTATTACCGCAGATAGGACCTTCAAGGCAATGTTGAGGAGACTTATGCCTCTGTAGTTGGCTGCATTTTTTGCGATTCAAATATGTGGTTGCATTGAGAATGTTTAATGAATGAAATGTCATTGGTGAACAACATAAAAAGAAGAGGACCCAAGTGACTTCCTTGAGCTACACCACTGTTTACACTGAAGGGTAGAGATGTTGTATTACCTAGTTTGACTATTTGTATTCGATTTGTACATCAGAGGAAAACCACTTAGTGAGTCTTGAATACCTAAAGCACTGCATTTTTTTCACAAGTTTGTCGTGAACCAACTTATCGAATGCTATAGAGAAATCAGTAAAAATAACATTAAAACTCAAGACTCTCAAGGGTATATTAAGTACAGTGTTAAATTAATGGTCGTGGATCTACCACTAACAAACCCCAGGTAAAGTTGACTAATACCATTTTGGACGTGGAAGTAAGTTTTGTCCTTAATTATTTTTTCCAGATGTTTTGGCATAACTGAAATCATTGATATAGGCCTATAATTTGTTATTTTGCAGACTTGCAAATTGGAGCGAAATAACCAAACATCCATTCATAGAGAAAAATACCCAACTTAAGAGGGAGATTGAACATCATAAGAAATGGACTTACCATATCCCATCCTATCCTAATAATAAATGTCCCAAAAAGTTGGCGTTGCTTAAAACTGAATGAATCTTATTAAGTCGGTTTATCCAAATCTTTTCTGGTTCAACAAAAAACGACGTTTTATGGATATACTAAGGGATAAGCTACGAGCAGACGATATGCGAAAGGCGCATATAAAGGGTGATCCATTTCGAGGTTCCCTACTTTTTTAAAGAAAAAAAACACAGAAAATTCAAATTTAATGGAGAATGTTTATTATCATTTGAAAGAACATTCTTTGGCATTTTTTTTTGAAGATTAAAAAAAAATACAAATTTTTGGCGCAACAGGCTCGGTAGTACCCAGGGCCTAGCTTTCTCACAACCATTCATGTGTGCGTGTGTACTTCTTGCACGATGGCGGGACCTCCTGTTTTATGCCGACTCCGAACAGCTAAGTTGAGATAAGCTATTCTTGACAATTGATACTACTCGGATGATTTGTCAGATCATCACGAGAGGAGGGCCAGTGAAAAATCATTTAGGTGTTGCTACGGCTGGGAATCGAACCCATACCTCCTGCGCGGCAGTTCATCGCACTAACCATCGCGCCACTGAAGATTATGTCTATCAAATGTTGGCCGTTGCTACGTCGCAGATGGTCCATCCGTTGAGTCCAATTTTCGATCACTCGTTCGAGCATTTCGACTGGTAACTGGCGAATGACACGCGTGATGTTTTCCTCCAAGGCCTGAATCGAAGCGGGTTTGTCGGCATAAGCTTTTGACTTTACATATCCCTACAGGAAAAAGTCTAACGGTGTGATATCACACGATCTTGGTGGCCAATCGACCGGACCAAAAAGTGAAATTATGTGCTCACCGAAATGTTCTCTCAATAAGTCCATTGATTGATGCGATGTGTGGGAAGTGGCGCCGTTTTGCTGAAACCAAATGTCGCCGAAATCACGAGCTTCAATTTCAGGCATCAAATACCTAGTCGGTTATCATGACACGATAACGGTCGCCATTGACGGTTACGTTCGCACCGGCATAATTTTTACACTCTCAGCTACGGCCGCTATATTTTCTTCAGAGCGTGCTGGACGTGGTCTATTCGGTCGAATATTATCCAATAATGAATGCTTCTCAAATGGTGTTGCGAATTGTACGCTCAGTAGGCCGATTATGTTGACCATAAGTTGAGCGAAGTGCACGAAACACATTCCTCACAGAACGTGAATTTTCATAATAAAGTTGAACAATTTGTAAACGTTGTTCACTCGTAAGTCTTTCCATTATGAAATGCCAAACAATACTAAACAAAAATAACATGACAGCATGACACGACTCACACGTGATCTGTCAAAAAAGGCTATTGAAAAAAGTGCTGACGTGCTCGTAAACTCGCATATAGGCGTGTTCACACGATATGCTTCTTTTGTCACAAAAATCGCAAATCCATTTGCGATCAAGTTGTTTGCATATGATATGTCCGCAAATGGGAACGCTAATGTTGAGACCTTTATGCAAGGTGTGCACGCGATATGCGACACAATCTGCACATCACATATATTCAATCATATGCAGGTTTGCGAACATAACATCGATCTGTCAGTTTGTGTATTGTGTTGGTGACTTTAGCGTACCTCGTCTCAAACATTTTAAAGTGCTAAATTAAATTAAAAATGTCGATAAGAAAGTGGGCTGCTATTGCTATTTTGACATTATATATGCTGGCAAATGACGACAAAGAAGCTAGTTCTAAAAAAGTTAAACGGGTGCATAGTGTGTGGACAAAGGATTGACTGGCGTTATGGCCACATTTAATTTATTCATGAAATAAACGTTCACTCTTTATACTTTTTTTTTTATTTTATTTTATTATTATAATTATGTGATTGTTGGTCAAAGAAATAAAGAGATTTCTCATTTCATTTTGACTTCGGGGATCTCAGTGTTAATTGTTTGTGCTGGACGTTTTGGGGTCGTTCTGTTTCCCTCATAATCACTATACACGTAGATCTGCTCCACATCATTCACATTTATGTTTTGTTCATTCCTCTCGACAAAAATCCAACAGAGTAGGGTTCAGGGAATTACGCAAGCGATCCGCTTGGTGCTCCGGAAGAGCTCGCAACTGGGCCGTCAAATAGTTGCAAAAGGTAGAATTTCTGTCGGATGCATTCAAGGTGAAAACAGCAGAATTCAAAATGACTAAGCGTGCGGTGCCCGATATTGCGGTTAGCATAGACGATGGCATGGGCCTTAACACCTCACATCGACGTTTGCGTCGCTGGCCGACTGCGACTTCTGATGTTGACAGTACAGGCGGCAACGGAACATCGTTTGAAATCCTATCATCTGTCAACGATACCTACAATGTAAAATAATCTCTATCAAAATATTACAAGCAATGCGAATTGTTACAAAATTACCAGATCCATTGTTGATATTGATGGTGTGGATGTTAGCTTCCAAGAACACCATTTTTTTTGAACCATTTTCATGACACGGAGGATGATTCTGTGCCCTGCCCCAACTTATTCGTGTGGAGCTTGGACAAATTGGTCTTGAATGTGACGTGAAGAGAGCCCCACTTTGCTTTGGCTTCATTCACGTCGATATTCAGGCTAAGATCATCGGAAACCTAGCCCCAGGCGCCAAGTTTGGATATTTTATATTCGGACGAGCCGGCATCCCAAAGCCCGGAACGCTTCTCCACCGAAGCAATTAAACGCTGGATTTCTTCATCCTGATTCTTCTTCTTCTAATTTTTTGACCGACGCAGTTTTGATTGCAAGGGTGGCAGAGAATTAATATCTTGTGATGGTGAATCCATCATCTCAAGCTCATCAAGTGCACTCATAATTTTAAACACTCTATTTATAACAAGAACCAACTTTTTGCTTAACTTAACTCTACAACTGTTTGCTCGCAAATGGCAGAATATGCAATGTTCTGTTTTCCTGCGGTCGCATATGGTTGGGACGCTCGCAAATGCTTGCATATGTTCGCAAATTGTCACAAATTATATGCGAGCGTGTTCACACAATATGCGGAAAAGTCGTAAATCGATTTGCGATCTGGGTATCGCATATCGTCGGCATATGGTTTGCGAGCATATGCGGACTGTCCCAAAAAGGCGTTCAGACGATATGCGAGCAAGAATCGCATATAATGACGCAAAAATTACGTCAAACTCGCATATATATGCGACTTTCGCATACCGTCTGCTTGTAGCTATAGGCTTTACAAATCGTTTTTCTAGAATATTTATTTATTTTATTAAAACAATTCCGTTTATCAGATTCATATCTGTTAAATAAACTGTTCCAATGTCAGTAATTGATTCGATTTTGCAATAATTATTGGTAGATTCATTTTGTTCTATAAAGACGGATTTAAAATAATCTGCAAATAACTCGCACGGTAACATAACCATTTATTATGTGAAATGTGTCACTAATCCTTAATATATATGGAAATTGCTTGGAGGCGATTTATTTTCGTAATAAATAGCCTTTAACGGCTCTGCTAAAAGAATTCTCTGTGTAGACAAACATCGCTCTCAACCGTGCTACATGTCTTTGCTCATTTTTCTAATACGCCTTTGAACGATTATCATTATCCAGTAAAAAAATAAGAAATTTGGGGCAAATGATTTAAAAAATTTTAAACCACCATTGATTCCGAACATCCTTATCGATTATCCTTAATAAAAAAATCCAATTCCTTAAAACTTAACTGCAAAAAACCAACCATTCACATAAACATCGGTCATGAAATGTGGTAAATGGATTGTAATTGGATCATGAAATGTGCCAAAGAATCTGTTTGAATGAGAATGACAAACCATGGCCATTCTTAGATACTTGCTTACCAACAATAAAGTTCCTTCAATGCTAATCCTGATAGTCTCATCCCCGAACTATCCATCAACATGACAACAGGAATAACCGTCCCCATTCAGAGCGCTTCAAGTACGAATGGATTTCTAGAAGAATATTCTAAACTACCCCTAACGAGAAGATATTTTTTCTGCTGTTTATTACTCGCTCAAAAATAGTTGTATATTTCATTGAAGGATGCACGTTCTGCATGTCAATGATAATAGTCCCGCTCTTAGCGCTTTCTGAAACGAGGTCGAGGGGTTCTTTCAACACTCGGCTGCACAATTTGAATAAAGTTCGGACTAGAATTTAAAATTGGAATTTGTCAATTGGGGAGAGGACTAAATCGTGTGAATTACATGTGTGTTACTTATAAATCATGGATTATATCCATCCAAATCCATATCCTTTCATGCGGGTTGCGCAATGGGTAATACATTTCCTACCGAATGCTATTAATTATTTAAGCAGCAATGATAATATATAGGATATAATATTTGGATTACAACTGCATTGAGAATATTTAGATTTATTGACGGTATAGTCAGCTGCAGTAATTATCAATACGATTTGAGTCTATATTCCACATTTTCCGAAATTCGATCTAAATATATGCTGACAAAACAGCTGGTTTTTTTAGTTATGCGTAGGGTTACCAGACGTCCCCCTTTTGGGGAGACAGCCCACTTTTAACATTCCAAGAATGTGTACAAAAATCAATATTGGGACAAAAATGTCCCTTTTTCGAAATAAATCAATATCTTTAATTACTGCCGTCGATAGGTTTTACAAATGGTTTTAACCGATTAAAGATTACTTTTTAGAAAAGGAGATGTGTTCACGTTACTTAATTTTTTTTAGAAAATTATTTCTATTATTATCTAGCATTGGTTCAGAAGTAAATGCTGTTATTCGTAGTAAGAATCTGAAGGGCCGTTAATTGTGGATTGTAATTAAATTGTAATTAAAAATAAGACTATCTAAAATTTTTTTTGGCTCAATCGCTCAGCAAAAATCAAATCTTGTCATAACGTTCAACAAATACTATTTAAAAAAAACAGCCATTGCTTTTTAAGAAAACATATAAAGTATATTGAGACTCGATTCTTTTCAGAGTAAAACCACCTTCAAAAATTTAACATTTTTAAATTGACAACATTTCCTGCCTTTAAAGATTTTTTTTAGAAATAGTCACCTGTTTCCACATTGCTGATATCAATGCAGATAATCTTTTCCTAGAATATATGAAAACGATGATTCTTTTGAATTTAAATGGAGACTTTTGTTAACATCGTGTGATGTTCCGAATTTTCAAAAAAATATTAACTTCATTTTTTCGATTCCACACTCAAACGTTTAAACTGAAAGAATTTTCAGTTTAATGTTAACCTAATGCTTGGCGTGGGACCAATATAAATCTCTACTTACCCAATACAACATAGAGTTGAGGAAATAAAAAAAAACGTCCTGGCGCAAATACTGTGAGGAACTCGAAGAGCTTCCGGCGGTGGCGCGTCTCCAGAGGGCACTCTCGAAAGATAAAACAAACTACATGGGATTACTAGTCAAATCTGACGGAAAAATCACATGCGACCGGGAAGAAACGTTGACCACACTTCTTCAGGTACACTTTCCCGGCTCTACAATCACAAGTGAGTTTCATGAACACATGATAGATGACTCACCCCCTATAAACCTGAAAAGGATTAATAGTTTATCCGGCAAACTTTTCACTCCGGATAACGTCAAATAGGCGATCAACTCATTTAAACCATACAAGGCACCAGGGACAGACGGAATCTTTCCTCCTGCTCTAATACAAAAGGGCTTGGACTTTTTCCTACCCTCTATGGTAGCCTTATTAAGGTTTAGTTTCAATTGGGGCTACATACCACAAACCTGGAGGGAGGTAAACGTGGTATTTATCCCCAAACCAGGCAAACCAATAGAACTATCTAAATCATACCGTCCAATAAGCTTAACATCGTTTTTCCTGAAAACAATGGAAAGAATACTTGACGTACACATTAGAGAGTGCTTAAATGAAAGCACTCCTCTGCACCCATGTCAATTCGCCTACCAAAAAGGTAAATCCACGGAAGGAGCACTTCTAAGTTTAATATCACAAATAAATATTGCATATGAAAACAAAGAAGTAGCTTTATGTGCCTTCCTAGACATAGAGGGTGCTGTTGACAACACTGGATATGACTCCATATCAAATGATTTGACTCATAGAAAAATAGATCATCCCACCATCAAATGGATCAAAGCGATGCTTGAAAGTCGGAAAATAACTGCTTCATCAGCACAGACCTCAGTATCAGTAACAGCCGTTAAAGGCTGCCCTCAGGGAGGAGTACTCTCACCCCTACTATGGCCTCTGGTTATCGATAACCTACTTCAAGACCTAAGTAATGCAGGTTTCAATATAAACAAAGAACCAAACGAAGTTACAACACGTTTGCAAAACGCCCTTAAGATAGTCATAGACTGGTGTAATAAAGAAAGTCTCTCTATAAACCCCAGCAAGGCTATCATCGACCCTTTTACAAAAAGGAGGAAATTAAATCTTACCCAAATTTCAATTAATGGTACATACATTGAGTATTCCAACGAAGTAAAATATCTTGGAGTGATCCTCGATAAAACACTAAGCTGGAACTCCCACATCAACAACAAAATTCAAAAAGCAACCAAAGCTTTCTGGGCTTGCCGAAGCATGTATGGTAAAACCTGGGGAATCTCTCCAAAGACCACACACTGGATCTACACGATCATGGTCAGGCCCATTATAACATATGCTTCAATGGTATGGTGGAACAAAGTCACCCAAAAAACAACTATAAATAAATTAAACAAGGTACAACGGCTTGCCTGTCTGGGCATTACCGGAGCTATGCGTACCTGTCCCACAGCGGCTATAGAAGCATTAATATGACTAACACCCCTCCACATTTATATAAAAAAAGTGTCAATTCGCAGCTCAGCAAGTTTGACACAAGCGGAAGAATTAAACATTAGTGAACATATAAAACTAATTGAACTTCTATCCGAACTTCCAGAACTTGACATGATCTGTGCGGTTACAGACCGCTTACCAAAGACACTATGCTTCGACAAAAGATTCTCAACGGAGATCACAACCAGAGAAGCATGGTGTAGCAACAACCCACCAAACCCACCAAACGGCCTAAAGTGGTATACGGATGGTTCTAAAATGGACTCAGGGGTAGGAGCTGGCATACATGGACCAAATAAAAACATCTCAATACCTATGGGAAAAAACCCTAGTGTATTCCAAGCTGAGCTCCATGCCATAAAGGAATGCGCAAACCTAATACACAACTCAGGTATTAAAGGCGCAAACATCCATATATTCACGGACAGTCAAGCAGCTATAAAAGCCCTTAGCTCACACATCATTGACTCCAAATCAGTACTACACTGCTTCAACTCCCTCCAAACACTCAGTTCCAGGAACAAAACCAAACTATGGTGGGTCCCCGGACATAAGGGAGTTGAAGGTAACGAAAAAGCTGAAGAACTAGCAAAGGTTCGGAAACCCCCTTGATTGGACCTGAACCTTTCTGTGCAATTCCCAAATCATCCATAAATCTAGTCATAAAAAACTGGGAACAAAAACAGATGTGTTTCATACTGGGTAAACATCCCAGGCCTAAGACAGGCCAAAAGAGCTATTCAGCCCTTCAAATCAGATGCCAACAAGATACTAAATCTTCGCAGGCACGATATCAAAAACTTAATAGGCTTCCTAACTGGTCATCACGGTCTGCGATATCACCTAAACAAAATGCGTCTAGTCGACTCACCGGAGTGCAGACTATGTCTAGAAGAAGACGAAACAGCCGAGCATATCATATGTGAATGCCCGGCCCTTTACGGTATGAGATGGGAATCTTTCTTCAGGGAATTTTTAAGTCCCGAAGAACTGAGGAAATCTTCGGCTGAAACTATTATCAGCTACATTAGGAAAGTAGAAGCGCTACTAACCTAAAAAGCATCTGACGGCAAGCACAATAGATCTTTTAGGTCGATGTGTATATTACTGCTTAGGAAGGTCAGAATTAAAAAAAAAATAATAATAATAATACTTGGCGTAAAGATGAAAATCGTTTGCTGGTAGAGGGTAAAACAAAATTATTAGCTGAGTTGTTAGGAGTTTTATAAATTTATACTTCAAAATTTAAGCTTGTTAAAAAAGATGAAGTCAAGCAATAAGTACGAATAATATGGATTTTTCATTTAAATTAACAATTACTGAATCGTATACCTGTATGTTGCTATACTCAAGTGCCTTCTTCATTTCTTAATTCATTTTTTTTTTGTAGATGATATTTAGACATACGTTAGAGTACTTATGTAGTTTCAATGTACCTATAATTTATGAAATTGTTTTGAGTTTTTCTTTTGTTTAGTTGAAAACTAAGTATTTTATTATTCATTGCAATAAAATGAATTATTATTCTTTGAAATGAGTGAAATAATTTGTTTTTCTTTTCGCTAATATTAACAATAAAATTTGTTTGTACCTAATGAATCTTATTTTTCCCTAAAATTTTACCTTTTTTTTGAGTTTGGGGATTAATAATTCACTAAACTTTTGTTCGATTTTGAAGGTTTAACCACCGCTAAACGTTAAGTTTTTTTCTGCATTTCATTTGACATTTCTCAATTTCAGACTAACTTAAATTTAACCATGGAAAGATACACAATTGAGCAACGCGTTAAAGTTATTCAGGCTTATTATGAAAATGGGCGCTCAAATCAAAATGCATATTGTGCACTTCGTGATTTGTTCGGTCGATTTAATCGTGCAAAAATTTGAGCAAACCGGGTTTGTAGGAGATGTGAAAACACCAGTGTATGCTCGTACAGCTCGTGCTGCAGAAAATATTATTGCTGCTCGATATTGTGGCTGAAGAGTCTTCCACCTCAACTCGTCGTCGTGCCTAACAATTGCACCTCTCACGCTCGTCGTTGATGAACATTATGCATAAAGACACTTACAATGTGCAATTGACTCAATAACTAAAGCCTCTTGGCTATTTCAAGCGTCGTCAATGGTCAGTAGTGGCAAGACATGGCAACAGTGGACGATCAATTTTCGAAGTACATTTTCACCTCAGTAGATTCGTCAATAAGCAGAATTGCCACATTTGGGCGAATGATAATCCAAGAGTGATTGTCGAAAAACCAATGGACCCACAAAGAGTGATTGTTTGGTGCGGTTTATGGGCTGGCGGCATCATCGGGCCGTATTTTTTCCAAAATGAGGCCGGTCAGGCAGTTACTGTAAATGGTGTTCGCTATCGTGTGATGATAACGAACTTTTATGTCCCGAATTGGAAGATATGGATGGGCGATATGTGGTTTCAACAGGACGGTGCCAATTGCCACATAGCTAACGAGACAGTGGCTCTTTTGGGCGACATATTCAATGGCCGTGTTATCTCATGTGGTGGCGATGTCAATTGGCCGCCAAGATCATGTGATTTGACACCGTTGGACTTCTTTCTTTGGGGTTATTTGAAAGAAATGGTGTCCGTCGATAAGCCAGCAACAATTCAAGAGCTAAACGATGAGATAATTCGGCACATTAACGGCATAGAACCTCAATTATGCCTCAGCGTCATCGAAAATTTGGACCATTATTGGATGGAGGTGTGCCGGCGAGGTCGCGGCGGCCATTTGGCCGATATTTTGTTCCATATATAATTGTACCATACCAATATTATCATAATAAAACGAAATGATAATAATTTCTTAATAATTTGTGTTTTATTCAAAATCAACATCGGCTCTTAAAATTTAACCACAATTTATTTATTCGTCTTCAAAAAACTAATAAAATTATTTTATATGGTAATATTTATGATCTTAAAATAACTGACCATTCTATGGTTGTACTCAATATGCGTTCTGATTCTAAATCTTTAAAATGTTGTAACCCTCCTGCAAAAGTTAAATATAAGACAGATTTAAGCTTATTAAACGAATGTTTAAAATATGAATTTTGGGATCTATTTAGAAAGTAATCCATTAACTGCTTTCGACATATTTCTAGGAATTTTACAAATTCATATACAAAATTGTACACTTAATATTCCGCAGAGGTCGGGCAAAAAAAAGCATCTACACCCATGGATTACTCATAATCTGTTGTATCAGATCAACAAGAAAAACAAAATTGCGTTCAAATGTAAGAAGCATCCGCAAATGATGCTTTTCAAAATGCTAGTGGAAATATAAAAGAAGAATGGAAAGTGGTTAATGATATACTAGGTAAAAGCAAACTGTTTGTCGAAAATGGTAGTTTGGAAATCGATAGGATTAATTTTAAGGATCACGACAACATTGCAAACAAATTTTATGAATATTTCTGAAAGACTAAAGCCAACTATTGAGCCTTCTACAGGCTGCAATTGCTCCAAATCTATGTATTCTACACTAAATACGCAGATGAATAGATTTGAGATCTACAAAGCTATATAATCTTTGAAAAATAAAAAAATCGTCAACAAGTGATGGAATATCGAGCATCTTATTGAAAATAAATGGCTTATCTTTAGCTGACGTGTTAAGCTACATGTTCAACTTAAGGCTACAGAGTGGCTGTCTGGCCAGGCATCTGCGGAGTTCCACAGGGATCGCTTCTTGGTCCTTTATTCTTTTTAAAACTCCTTATTAGATTTGAATTTAAACGGATCTCCCACTGCCTTCGCGGGTGATATCGCATTTACTTATCAATCTAATTCAATTTTTGATTGTGTTGTAAATATCTCAGAAGATCTAGATATCTTGCGGCTTTGGTTCATCGAACATAAATTAATCGTAAGCCAGAAAACAGAACTCATATCGATTAAGATATCAGGTAACACTTTATATGATTTCTATCTATGTTTCTATACACATGACTGTAAAAAGTTTTATTTACCTGTTCACAGTTGCGCACAGAGTAAATTTGTAGACATCTTTAGTGGAACGTTATAGATACCTTGGAGTATTGATTGACTTCAACTTGAATTGGAAAGATCATAATCAAAGCATTAAATCAAATATTATGTTGGTGACACGTAAAATGTACCTTATAAAACCATTCTGTTCCTAGCAACCTTTGACAACAATCTACTACGGTCTTGCTCAATCTAAGTTTCAGTACGGTATCGCAAGTTGGTAACACAAGTCGTATCTGTTTAATATTATCGTCCAGATTGACCATCCTTTCCCTTACTGACCATGAATTCAACATTTCTGTCAACAAAGTCAAACCAAAATATCAACTTGGACCTTAACAAAAACTGTCACCTCAGATCCTGCTCTATTATGTCGGATTAGCAAACTCATATCAGTCTCCGCTCATATCAGTATCTCTGCTCATAGCAGGGAGGGAGATTATCGAAGTACACAAAACTGCTAACTCCAAAAAAACATTGTTACCCAATGCTCTCCGGACAGCCTTAAGCATCTTAGCCCAAAATTTCCGACAACAAAATCAAACCAAAACAAGAACTTGGATCTTGCCACTGATTCCACTCTTAGAGTGCGGATTGCGAAAGCATCAGCTCTGTCTTAAACATGAAGATGCCGCCTGTATCTGCTTTACTATGTCGGTTTAGCACTCTGAAATCGCTGTGTCTCTGCTCATAGCAGGGAGAGAATTACCGAAATATACAAACCTGGTCACTACAGAAAAGCAAGCCTATACCCTATGTTCTTAGGTCAGTCTTACGCAAAGCATCTTGGTAATTTTTCTATTGGGCTAATGCAACAGTGCAGACCTACAATTCGGCCCTTAAGATGACACCAGAATCATAGCTGAACCCGATGTGAAACTCGCAGGAGTTAAAACGAACTTTCTTTCACTGATATAAAAGGCACAGGCCTTTTGAAGAGATGCCCAACACTTCTAAGAAAGCAAAGAGTGTGTAAACTGCTTATATACTTACATGATGGATATAAACATTTATAACGCCTAAAGAGGGCCCCAAGATGATGCTTGCACATGTTTGTTAACTCTTTAAAAAAAAAATTGGCTCAACAGGTTCGTTAGTAACCACGGTCTAGCTTTTTCCCCCAACCATTCATGGGTGCATGTGTACTTCTTGCACGATGGCGGAACCTCCTGTTTTATGCCGATTCCGAAGGGCTAAGTTGAGACATGCTTTGTAGGCAAATGATACTACTCGGATGATTTGTCAGATCATTCACGAGAGGAGGGCCAGTAAAAAATCATTTAGCTGTTGCTACGGCTGCGTATCGAACCCAGACCCTCAGCGCGGCAGTTCAGTGCCACTGAGCCCATCATCATTGACTCCTTAATGAATTAAAAATCAAATCCAAATCGAATAACTGGTTCTCAAGTTACAATTGCACTAATAGATACACATATATTTTATGGATAAGGATCAACCGGTTGTATTTTTTTTTATCCTTAGGCTGTTATAAATAGCTCAAGGATCAATCAGTTGAAGGTGTTTTTTAGACTTAGGCAATTATAAATAGCTCAGGTCTAGATAATATTAAAAAAGTCATCCAATTTTCCAACATTTATAATTGACCAAACATATTCTCTCTTTCATTCATAAAGACAGAATCTCCTAGGATGAAAATAGAGAAACCTTTCTTCGTTATCTTGAAAAAAATGTTTTGTCGCCACTTGTACCGTACATCACTTATTTGTTTTCGCAGAATGAATCCATGTTTTCCCAGAATCTTCTTCTTACAGATACAGCTTATTATCATTGGGTACTAGAGTTCTACGAATCCTGCATCAAAACAACAGGATTCTCCTAATTGGAATACTGCTCGTTCTTCCATTAATAATCTCCTTCTTCAGTGACATTTGCAACGCAGCCCCAGCAACTGATGCTGAGTTTGATGTCTTCCATGTGCCGCGCTGCTATTGACGTCGACATCAGAACTGTTCTGAGTTCAAATTGAGCACTTAAGTCATTAGAAATGACTTATTTGAAACGTCAATGCTGGGACCGAACTACATACGTCAAACGTCACAGATGCATATTCGTCCCTGCTCCCCAGAGTACCACCTGTGTCGGATACATCTTCTGTGTTCACCGCAATGCACAAGGGGATGTTACGAGTACATATCAATAAATCATTTTCGATTGCATTGGTAGAATATTTCTGTTTATGAATTTGAAAAATGTTTACGAGCCTATGGTGGCAATGAATACATATTCATACTCGTTAAGGATTCTCATTCGGCCGTAACTACTAAAACGGAAATGGACGCGTTCAATGATTCTCAGCGGATTTTCGTTTTCAATTAGGGAGCATTTAAGCTTAGAAGCTTTTAGGAATTAATAATATAAAAGAGTTAGGAGCAATAAGTATCCCTTGAGATTGACACAAATTTCGACATCCAGATATACCCCGCCACAGCCAACATGAAATCAATAAAAAAGAATGTTTCGCATTCCGTTTGTATAAACAGGATTCCATGTGAAGTCATTTTTCCATGTCATTGCAGTTTATTCGTATCGTTGCGAAGTGAGTCCCTACTGCAGGATATTTTTTAAAATAAATGAGAGGAAATTTATTTCTTTTGGTATGCAACCAAATACCCTTGCAAGTTTGACATCATTTGTAAGATAAAAAAAATATGTAGATGCATACCGCAGCTCTTTCCGAACGTTATTATTATTAAAAGGACTTTTTATGGGAACATAAAACCTGGGATTTTTTTTTATACATATTTTTGAAAAGATGTTTCGATAGAAACTATGTAACAATATTTTTCATTGAATCAGTGGTGAATAGTATTAGGGGTCAAATTATTCTACGATTGAGTTCTAATGGGATACATAATAGCCCTTTATCAAACATTAAACTCTTTAATGAAGCTTTTGGCTCAATTACTTGACATAGCATCTAGATGAGGGAGAGTTAAATAAAGACAATGCTTGCTTATTAAGCTCGCTCTATAGAAGAAGTGTAAAGGTGCTTCACTTGCAAACTACAGGTTAGCTAAATTTTATGAAATACAGTGTTCCGCGGGCTTAAAGTGTACACTTACTTGGAGATAACTTTTATTGGCTAAAAGTACGGTTACGGTAAAATTTACCATCAGTCATTCGTCCACGACCTTCAGATCATGAGATTGCAACAATAAACTGGTGCAGGAAGCGAGTGAGGATAATCTCCTGTACCGAACCCCAGGGAGAGTGGGAGACTCACCATAGGGAAACATAAGCGGTAAACGAGAATACACCATCGTCGAAGCCCACGGACGGTGGGAGACTCGCGATGGCAAGCATCAGAAAGGGCAGTCTGAATGGTTTGATGGGTGAGGGAAGACGATCCCTCCTCGACTTCAACACCATGATGACGGGTGGGGGAGAACGATCCCTGGAGCCCACATCTCAACGAATCGTTTGTGCAACAGCAATAATGGCGCAAACGAAAAAGTTCAATGCCATCGAATACACTTTCTCCTATTTCACCCAACGAGGGAGCAACGGAGGCGTGGGATAGACGGCCCAAAAGACACCCCTACAACAAATTCCCAACATTAAAAGTTCGTTCGATGGTCAAGAGAAGGCGGTTTATTTCCCCCAACGCTGGAGCAACGAAGGAACAACCGAGGTGTTGAGGCGGACGGCCGTGAACAAACACACTTCCCACAACAAAACCAAACCATAGACATCAGCCAAGGGCACCGAACAAACGGGACATCACCAAAATATGTCTATAGCATGAAAAACACAAGGCGATGTGCCTGAGGCAAATGTGACAGCTGAACGACAACTTTCAATGTGTCACAAAGGCAGCTGTCAAAGCGGAAACCAGCGGCCGAAGGGGTCACCAGAATCACCAAAGGCAAAGGCTACGAGCCAGGCTTACCAAACATTTTTTAAGATGGTACCCGAATGGCAATCCCTGACCCCAAGATCTACAAGCGAAACCATCAACACAGCTCGCGAAAAATCCGGTAACCTAAAGGTTGATGGTTGCAGCGCCGGCAGTCTCTACGTGTGGTCCCGATAGTATCACAACCGTAACAATGCCTAGGAGCGGAACAGGTATTAGAAAAATGGCCTTCCCCATTGCAAAATCTGGCTCCAACATGGTCCTACTCTGAGGTGGTGGGGCATCGAATGTTTCCACCCCAACTAACAATTTCGCTTCGATAAATCACTATCGAAGCTAGGGTCCCGATCTTTTCACCTTTTTTGCGAACTTTTAACCTTAGCTTTTTTAAGCCTTAATTCGTAAGCTCTATACATGCTATGCATCGAATTAACTAACGTGCACACATCTCCGGAAGCTTAAAAATCACCTTAAAGAGGTTATACTATCATAACTTCGGTTATGCTTGCGAATTTTCTTGCATAATATCTCAAACAAGCTTCTATCCAAACAATCGATGCAAAAATGCTCAACCTCCGCGCACAAGTACTATATAAGGCCTACAGAAATAATTGTTGTGGAAATTAAATTTTATTACCCTATAGAGCAATAATTGTTAGTTGGGCAATTCGCGAAAAATCCGGTTACATGAAGGTTGAGGGTTACAGCGCTGGCAGTCTCTACGTGTGGTCCCGATGGTACCACAACCGTAACAACGCCCAGGAGCGGAACAGTTATTAGAAAAATGATCTTTCCCATTGCAATTGATGCATTTCATTGGCCGACGCTGCTGGTTGCTTTGACTGACAACCGACACGCATGGAATCTCGTTGGATATATATGCCTAATCTGGCTCCAACATGGGCCTACTCTGAGGTGGTAAAGCAAAGAAGGTTTCAACGTTAACCCTCACCGCCTCCAACTTACTTCTTAGCGCCACCAAATCATTGGTGCTCTTAGGGTCTGCCAGACCAAGTTGCATCTGATAAAATGGTACTAGGTTCCTCTGTAAAATGGTAAGTTTTCTCAGTTCAGATAATGGGTTTTTTTTTTTTTTTTTTTTTTTAACGTTTATTTATTCACAATTTCTTTAATATTAATTAATAGCCTAAATAAACTTAAAGACTAGACATTTTTAAATTTTGCCAAAGTAAAAGACCATTATGGTTCGCATTACATGATATATAATTTGTTTGTTTAATTTAATTTTTATATTTTTTGTGAATTTTTGTATTATTGTTATATACTATATATTTTTTTTTTTTTGAAAATAGGAAAATGTGAATCAAAACCTATTAGAAGACAGTCGCAACTTTTTTTTTTATATAAAACTAAAACCTACAAGACTAACTTAACCTATCTAAACCTATCTAAATCTATCTAGGCCCTGTCATGTGATCTCTATTCCATCGACTAACAAGTCATCGTTAGATCAGAGATCACATGTCAGGGCCTAGTTTTACTTAACCTAAGTATCGGCTTCAGCCCAGTCTAGCCACCAGTATCGGTCTCTATTTAACCTCTTAGTGTTACTTTTGTCGCTTTCAGGTATGCTAATGCAGTATCTAATTTGATCAGTATTCCCGTCCCCCGACTCAAAAGGCTCATAAAGGATCCTTTTATCTGTTGCTCTCCTTGCAGCATGGTATATTATTGGAACGTTCGTTGAATCCGATATGTAGCCATATGCATCCAGAAACAGAAATGTTTCTGGCGGAATGTATCCACTTTCCAAGGCATTTCTGAAATACCCAGGATTCGGATAGAATAATCCAGAGATTAATTCGTTTTCGCTAACACTTGCCGAACTAAACAAAGTGATTCCTTACAAGATCTAGAATGACATTGTCAATTCTGGACACACCGGAAGCATCCAGAAGTCTTTTGTTTGAGACATAATGCCTATAATCGGAATGTGCACTCCTATACATCTGTGTGCAGGCTCTAAGACATTTGCGCTCGAACACTCGAAGTTTTTCCATATACGATGGGTTAATGTTCCACCACACTGGACTCGCATAAGTCAGAATTGGACGAACGAATGCTTGGTAACAAATTATCTTCACATCGGATCTAAGATAGTTGGAATAAAACAGGCTTTTTAGCGACATGAATGCCGCTCTTGCCTTGTCTAATTGAATATTTATGTGCTCATTGTAATACAGAAACTTGTCCAAATGAACACCTAAATATTTTACCACGGTTCTCATACGATCCGAAGACCATTTGAACTCGTTATTTTGAGATTTCTCCAGTTGCGTCTCAAATCTGAATTACCGCGTCTTAGTGGGGTGCGGAACAGTATGGTTTCACATTTCGTATAGTTTATTTTAAGCTTCCATTCGGAGCAGAAAGCTTGAAACCTATCAAACTTGCTTTGAAGTTGGATTTGAATGTCTTCAATTTTTGAGCCGCTTGCATACAGTGTAGCGTCGTCGGCAAATGGCAATGAATTATCGAGTTCCCTTAGTATATCAGAAATGTAGATATTGAAGAGCTGTGGAGCAGTTACTGTGCCTTGAAGTAGACCATTATGGACATTAAAAACTTCAGCTGTCGTGTATTCTCTATCTGTTACAACAAATTTTTTTCCGTATAGCATGGATGCTATCATCTTTGTAAGATTAGATGGAAATTCATATCGAATAAGTTTGTAAATTAACCCGTCAATCCAAACCGTGTCAAAGGCTTTTTCGATATCCACTAGGCAGGCAGCTGTACATCTTTTGGCGTTGAGATTCCAATTAACATCCGAAATCAATTTTGTAATAGCATGCACTGCCGAGTGATTTCTTTTGAACCCAAATTGATTCCGCGGTATAATCTCCTTTTCATTACAAACAAACAAAATAGATTTATTAATAACTACCTCAAAAATCTTCCCGATATTAGGCAGGAGACTTATAGGCCTAAAGTTAGAAGGATCAGAAGGATCCTTCTTTTTCTTAATTATTGGAAACACCTTTGATATTTTTCAGCAACTAGGGAAGTAGTAGTTATTTAGCAGATTGTTAAAGATAACGCAGTATTGCCGTATGATATCAATTGGTATATGCTTAAGCACGATGTTTGGGATGTTATCCAAACCACTTGATCTTTTAGTGTTTAGTTTCCTAAATATGTCAGTCAAGTCGTCGAGGGTCGTGAAGTAATTGTAAGTCTGTTCATCTGTCAGTTCGTCAGCTTTTAACCACTCAGAAAATGTCAATAAAGTAGGGATCTCGCTATTGTGAAATCTCCATAGTTCATCTCTTACTTCGCTGGGAAGTTCCCTGGCGTAAACTGCCTCAAAATGAGACCCAATTACTTTGAGCTTGTCTGCTCCACTATCTATAATATAGTGGTTATTGATGATGGGATAACCTGATATATTAATCCCTAACTGGGATAGATGCATCTGAGAAGACAGTGGTACCTTCAGTTTAGGAATTTTGACAACGTTACATGGTTTAAACATTTTATTTATTTTTGGAAACATGTTCCTGCCGTCTGATTTTAATATGCTTTCAGCACGTTTTTTCCAGTAATCGTTGACACTATTCTTAAACTGCTGGCTTAACAGAGACTTCACATTCCTCAGAAGGGATTTTAATCTTTGTAGCTCCGCATTGTGCGATTGATTTAGAAATTGACGTTGTATTCGATTTATCTGAGTGATCAAAAAGCTTTTGTGTGTCTGTAGGGTCTTAATGTCATGGTTTAAATAACATTCAATGCTATTTTTCGATTTAATTTTCGGAATTGACGACTCCATAGCTTGTAATACCACCGTGTTTATGTTCCCGATATAGGAATCACACTCCTCGTTGGAAAGATTCCTATTGCTAGGAATACTAGAAGAGGAAGGGCAATTCCTATATTTTCTGGTGGCGCAACGCTGAAATCGGCACCAATCAGTCTGCCTAAAATTTAATTTAGGGACATCGTGCCACGTAGCGAAGCTAAACGCAGAGTCGTCAACAAACTTCATCTGTATTACTATTGCATTATGGTTGCTATCATACGGCAATAAAGAAATTTTATTATTATGGACCGTTTCAATTTGCAATCGAGCGTCCGCGATGCAAAGATCAAGATATGAATTTCCAGAAGGGAAACTTGGCATAACTGGGCTGTATAATTTTAATTTGTACTCGACCTGGTTGTCTTCGATAAAGCGATTTAAGAACCTGCCTCGTCCATTCGCCACCGTGTCCAACCAGGCCGGGTTTTTCGCGTTTAAATCCCCGGCTAAGATGAAATAGTTGTTTAAACTATTTAACCTTAGTATTTCGAACAATTTTTCGATTTCAACGTTAAACTGACTAGCGGATGCTGGCGGAGCGTACCCCGATATTAAATACAGACAACCATTATCCCTTAAAGGCAGAGAGATAATGGTTGTCTCTAGACAGCTGAAGCTTCGTATATCACTTTGGTTGATGTGGGAATAACGAAGGGGCTTACGAATGAGTACTGCCGTACCACCTCCTTGTACTGAGTCTCGTCTGTCTGTCCGTATGAAGTTATAATTTTGGAATTGTAAGTGATGTCTATCGTTCAGTTTTGTTTCACTTAAGAAAAGCACGTCGGGTTTATGGTCTTCTACAAACCGCAATAAATCGCCACGCCTTTTAATGGAAATAATTGAATTAACATTAAGGGCGGTTATTTTGAGGGATGCACAACTCCTGGAACCAGCCATTTTAAGATTTAAAAGATAATGGGTCAACTAGCCTGCCAAACATGTTTTCCATGATGGCAACATTTATCCCTATAGAATCTTCATCCCCCTGGGTACGACGCCTGATTTCCTCTAATAAGTGGTCATCATAATTTGGTGGAAGGAACTCCAACTTTAGTCCCCTTACCAACTCCTGACATAAACAGACCGACCTTCTCATTGCCCTAAACCAAAGAAGTGCCTTCTTAGAAAAAAGTTCAACAGATGATAGAAAAAGTTGACCCTAGTTGATTCCTAGTGCTTCCCGCAATTCCACTGTGCCAATCGGTAATCCTCGGGCTTCCATCTCATACGAGATTTCATCGAAGGATAATCGGTTTATCTCGAATTAAAAAAGCAAAAAAAAAAAAAAAACGAAAGCAACGCCGCTCCGCAAAGAAAATCAAGAAAAACTAGTGGTGGGTGCACGACTGAGTCGTACGCATCTTTATCTTTCACAGCTAGTTGGGCGTTAGATTAATGCACAAACATTTTGATTATTGATGCTCAAAATGATATAAATAATGTCGAAATTTGATTATACGAAAATTACTATATACGTTCGTGTTCGGCTTGTTCACATAGACTAACGACTTTACATAACCCCGCAAGAAACAATCCATTGTTTCACGAGTTGTATGGCAAACCACACCGTCTTGATGAAACCACATGTCAACCAAGTTCAACTCAGCCGAATGGGGCAAACAAAATTGCGTATCATGGCTCGATATCGTTCGCCGTTGACGGTAACGTTTCTTCCACGGTCGTCTTTGAAGAAAAATGGACCGAAGATGCCATAAACCCCATAAACCACACCAAACTGTCATTTTTTTCGGGATGCATCGGTAATTGTATGGCATGTGGCTGTTCATCGCTCCAAATGCGACAGTCTTGCTTATTTACGTATCCGTTGAGCCAAAAATGAGCCTGATAACTGAACACAATTTTTCGATAAAACTGCGGATTTCATTTTTCACAGAGCACAAATTTTGATAATAAAATTCAATAATTTGCAATCGTTGCTCCTTTGTAAGTCTTTCCATGATTAAATGGCAGAGTATACTGAAAACTTTTAACTTTGACAGATGACGTTTGCACCAGTGCTGCCAACTTGAAAAACTTAACTCTAAAAAATTAACCGAAAATAAATGAGTCCCTTTGAAATATTATAAAAATAATAAAACAATATTATAAAAGCACGCCTAATAAACAAAACAAAAAAAATTAATTCATAATTATTAGTAACTAATTGTACATAAATCACATACGTAATATCAATAAGGGTATTCATGCAACGTCGTAATTTTATTACGTGCGAAAGATTGTAATTTTACGAGTACGTTTCATGAACGACCCTAAAACTGCACCACTAAATAATGCGGTAACCCAATGAATCCAATCTCATTTTAGTAATTTATTTATTAATGGAATTTTGTTCCTATTGTTCCCCTTCCGTTCTCGATGATTTTTTTCAGTTTAGTGCATACGTTTGATATGTGAAAGTGACTGATTAAATGTCAAAATAGCATTTCAAAAGTTTACAACGTTTAACATCTCAGTTTACGCACCCAAATTCTGTGAGAAAATTCCGATATTGTTGGAAAAGATTTCGCATACAAATTTTGACAGTTCATTTATCACGTCGTAATTTAAACACGTCTACAACATTTACGACGACTTTCCGACGTTGCCTGAATACCCCTAATATGTATCACAAAAATGTGTTTTCAAAAAGATAAGAGAATATTATGAAATAAAAACGTTTTAAAAAGTGCTTTGTAAGAAAACAAAAGCTAATAGTTTCAATAAAAGAAGTTTTCAATTTGCAGTCCAAACGTTTTCTTTATTGCCTGAACAGTGTCCAAGTCAAATCTATTAGATTTATTTGTTTTAATCAGCTGAAGATCATCAGGAAATGTCATCAGTTTCATAATAAAGTTAGCAAACACTTTTTGAAAATTAGTTTTTGTTCTGAAAATTGATATAAAAGTCTTTGGAATTGCAAATTGATTGTACCATGTTATATTAAATGTTTATTTGTATTCTCTCAAAAAAATGAGCCAAATATTAAAAAGATGAGTCCCTGAGTCAAGCTAAAAAAAATGAGTCCCTTTTGACTCAAATGAGCCCTCGTGATAGCTCTCCGGGGCGGCTATATTAAATTACATTCAATTTGACTTAATAGTTTGCGAGAAATTGACAATTCTCTTTATATGGCCTAAATGACAAAATCCGTTACATGGATTTTCTCGAAAAAAAAACTGGGTATACAGTTTTATTGGAACTAATATGGTTATAGTAAATATAAAGTTTAATCAAAATCGTTAGAGCCGTTTTTGATAAAATTGAGGTTATGTGTAATTTTTAAATTGCGGGTACCGTTAATAACATGCCTAAAAGCAAAAAAAAGGCCTAAAGTTATGACCAAAATACCTAAACTTGGATACGAAATTTGAAGAAAATCGGTGAAGCCATGTTAGAATTAATCAAAATCTGAAGGTCGAAAATTTTCACGAAAACAATATCTTCTTCTTTGTAATAGAAAATTAAAAATATTTAACCACCAAAAAAAATGCGAGAAACTAAAGGAAAATGAATGAAGAATAAAACAATATGCCAAACGAAAAAGATGCCCGATTTGGGCGAGAATTTGTTAAACTATTCTAAGAAATAAACGCACATCTAGTCTTTCCGGTAGATATCCAAGAAGTAGATTCTCTTTGTTTCATCGATCCTGTTGTCCAGAATCGACCCCGTTTATGCATTCACACACACACACACACATTCACACATAGTTCTCTCCACTCGTAAGCCAACTGCGACTTCTCACACTTTCTGCTATTTGACTGGAAAGTGCTTTCGCGCTTACCATCTTACTAGTTTCTGGGTCCCCGCGTTCACACGTGACTGGCGTTCTGTGCATTTTAACGCATCGACGTCAGGTATTTCCCCAACACTGCCAGACACCTCGCACTTGCTCTTTGCAATTAGATACACCAATTGGATTTTAAAATTCACACCGGTTTTCCATAGGGAAATTCCGGTGTCAATCCTAGACAACTATTTTCTGTCAATCAAACATTTACCCCGGATGCCTATGTTAGATTGACCGCGACTAAAACAAAACCCGAACTACGATGGAGGAGATTGAATGTCAGAAGGGCCATTGATTTGGGTGTCGCTGGTATTTGGACACATTTCGCTGTCCCTTTAGACAGCCGTTCACCGTATTGACAGCTGTCGGATAATATGACAGCTGCCCTTGGACACTTTGACAGTTTTCTTTTGACTGTCTTTAGACATGATGTCCCGTATCTTTGGTGTCCATGTGTGTTCGTTTTGTGTTGAGAGTGTTTATACATGGGCGTCCGCCTATACACCTCTGTTGTTCGTTTTGTGTTGAGAGTGTTTATACATGGGCGTCCGCCTATACACCTCTGTTGCTCCTCCGTTGCTCCATTATTAGGGGAAAGTGATCGTCTCTTGGCCATCGAACCAAACTTTACATGTTGCGAATTTTTTGTAGGGGTATCCTTTGGGCCATCCGCACCACGCCTCTGCGCTCCTCCGTTGCTCCCTCGTTGGGTGAAATAGGAGAACGTCTACTCCATGCCATCGTACTATTTTGCGTTTGCACCAATAATGCGGTAGCGCAAACGATTCGTTGGGGTGTAGGCTCCAGGGATCATCCTCCCCCACCCGTCATCATCATGATGGGGTCGACGAGGGATCGTCCTTCCTCTCCCACCGAACTTTTCGGACCGCTCATGTCCGATGCTGCCCGTCGCGAGTCTCCCACGTCCTTTGGGCTTCGATGACGGCGTTTTCCCGTGGATGTTTCTCGTTTGTCTGGCGTTGCTCTGTCGTGAGTCTCCCTCATCTCCCTATGGCTGCACCGAACAGAGTTGGAAATCTTCTTGCTGACGAACTCCTCGTTATACCTGTTTTAGGTTGCATCATCTGATGGTAGTGGAGAATTGCATAATGGGACCATGGCTGCCCAACACTTCCTCCAAATTCCGGTTTTGTGACAACAAAGAAAAGAGGGAGCGGAAGGATTTTAAGGGGTAAGAGAGTGAGCCTTGTTCGGTAAATTTTACCGCAACAAAGGGTAATAATAAGGAATTTACTAAGGATAGGTGCTGTAGCGATGACTGTATTTCGATACAAAAACCTATGTAACATACATACATAACTAACGCCAATGTAACAAACCACATATTATTTAATCCAGCAGATCGTTCAGTGACGCAAGCATTTCGCGGGTGAATATCGCTGTTATTATTATAATTAAGTAAAATAAATTCTTCATTCTTCATATAATTACATATTAAAACACAATCTATAGAAAATCGGCACCTCATTGTATGCTATTATCATCTGTCGGTATTACTCATCGGTTGGATGTTGGTAAACGGTTTTTTCATCTACATATTCAATGTTCAAATACAAAATTGAGATACCTCTCAAATCCTCTTAGTGGCCGCCAATAATAACCATCATTTCAGTAATATTAATATTGGTCCCTAAGTGCTTCTTTTATTCGCCTTAGTCACCTGTAAGACTAAAAATACATCAAAAAGCCAATAAAGTATCGTCTCACTTTGACAAAGACCAAATAAAATGCTTTTATATATACACAACCCCTATACAAATGGACAAATTATGATAAAAGCTTATACGTTTCACTAGTGATAGTCTGTGGTTTAAACTGTAGAGCCATAAAGGGGTTTACGTTTCAAAAACTTAACGACTCCCGAATGCTATAAGAAAAGCAAGTATAGCCACAGACGATGAAACCATTCCCTCTTTTATCCTTTTATCGAGGTTAATAATCTTTTTATGATGCGACCAATATATCAACCATTGAGATGAGACAGAAATGAGGGGTATACTCTTAACAATTGGCAAACGATTTTTACTATAAAAATATATAGACAGCCATTGGATGTCCAAACTCTGCGACGTAATTTCTTAAACTTTGCTGTGGGATTTCTCTCATCGGTATTTCATTGAAGAGAAGTCTAGGATAGACCTTTACATTTTTGTTTGGTTTTGAGGGATTTTTCATTTTCTGTCATTTAATTTGTATTTTTAAGATGGTTGGGTGTTGTAGAACGAGGGTAGACTCTGATTGGCGTTAACTTGGCAATGCCCAGTGTTGCAACTCTGACTACACATCAAATGTACTTATCTTTACCTCCAAGTGGTAACCATCGGGTACTGGTCTCATCCAACCGGATTTGACTTGCTAAACGATAAGTGCGAGTGTTGATAACACGACGAAAAACAGCAACACTATAAACACCCTGGTGAGAATGGCACGGATGAATACCCGGCCTGCTGTCCCAGGCGAACCTAGATGAGCTGCTCTGACATATTCGGACAACAGGTTGTCTAGGAATTTCAAGGGTTAGTCAGGCCCCTTGAACAGAGATGGTGGCGGATGAACCGAAAGGCCAACGGCAGCGCTCAATCCCGTAGTGGATACTGATGGCCCCGTGTCCTAGGGGTATCTAATAAATTGGAACTGGCCCTCCAGGTTGGGGGTTGTGCTTTAGGTTAACTACCCACCCACAGAAAAAAAACATAGTTACGAAGCAACCAATAGCCTCGGAAAGGACTGATTTTATTGTTGACGACCCTGCTAAACGAAAAAAGGACAACGACGTTCGTATCTGCACCTGGAATGTGAGAACATTAAACAGGAGAGGTGCAGGCGAACAACTAGCGGAAGCCCTAAACTGCTACAAAGCTGACATTACTGCCATCCAGGAAATACGATGGGATGGGCCGGGCAAAAAGAGGATGAAAAACTGTGACATATACTACGGACCGTGTTATAGTGAGCAGAAACAGCGACTATTCGGATGCGGATTTGTTATAAGTGCCAGACTTAGGCAAGAAGTCTTATGTTTCCAAGACATTAGCGAACGCATAGTAACAATCCGCATCAAGGCCAAATTCGCCAACATAAGCCTTATATGCGCTCACGCTCCGACGGAAGAAAAAGATGATATAGCTAAGGATTGCTTCTACGAGCTTCTCGACAAAACCTATGAGCGACTACCGAAGTACGATGTTAAAATCGTGCTGGGAGATTTTAACGCAAAGGTAGGAAGAGAAGACATCTTTAGAAGTATTGTCGGAAAACATAGCCTACACGACAACACGTCTGGTAACGGACTTAGGCTAATTGATTTCGCTACGGAACGAAATGCCACTATAGCCAGCACACGGTTTCCTCACCTCGATATCCATAAGGGGACATGGCGGTCTCCAGATCAACGAACGGTCAACCAAATTGATCACATTGCGATAGATAAGAGGCACGCATCCAGTATTTTGGATGTCCGAACATTCCGAGGAGCTAACATCGACTCGGATCACTACCTTGTAGCAGCCAAGGTAAGAATGCGGATATCCACCACGCCACAACAATCCAGAAATACTGTGAAAAAATTTAATGTCGGAAGACTGCAATCGCAAGAGACCGCCAAGACCTTCGCACAACGCGTATCCCTTAACCTCTCGATTAACACCATACCACCAGCATCGAATGTCGAAGAGCAATGCCAACAGGCCATTAGATCAGCCGCAACTGAAGTGCTAGGTTTCTCGCGCCCACCAGCAAGAAACCCCTGGTTTGATGAGGAATGCCGACAGATGCTCGCAGCCAAGAACGAGGCCTACAAGGCTAAGCTGCAGGTGAAGACGAGAGCTGCCATTGAGCTCTATAGGCAAAGAAGAAGGGAAGAACATCGGCTTTTCAGCAAGAAGAAAAAAGAGCAAGAAAAGCGCGCGATCGAGGATATAGAGAGGTGCCACTCCAGGAACGATGTTCGCAAGTTTTACCAAAGTGTAAAACGTCAAAGCCAAGGATACAAGGCTCGAACAGAATCCTGTCGAGATGAACAAGGAAATATTGTAGTTGAGACACAGTCGATGCTGAGGATATGGAAGAACCACTTCTGCAGACTGTTAAACGGCGATGACGAACAACATTCCGCTGTCAGGCAGAACGAACCATTCAATATTGGCAACGACAGCGAAGACTGCCAACCACCCGACCTGAGTGAAGTGAGGATAGCAATATCTAAACTCAAGCTGAATAAGGCTGCCGGAAATGACGGCCTTCCCGCTGAGCTCTATAAGGCCGGCGGAGATGACATGGTAAGTAACATCCACCAACTCATAAGCCAAATCTGGTCGGATGAAAATATGCCTGAAGAATGGAACCTCAGCATCGTTTGCCCGATCCACAAAAAAGGAGACCCTCTGAACTGCGCCAACTACAGAGGCATAAGTCTCCTCAACATCGCCTACAAGATCCTATCTGCCGTAATATGTGAACGCCTGAAACCGTTCACCAACAACCTGATTGGCCCTTATCAGTGTGGTTTTAGGCCAGGAAAGTCCACAACCGATCAAATTTTCACACTTCGGCAGATCCTGGAAAAAACTCAAGAAGTCCAAATCGATACCCACCACCTATTCATCGATTTCAAAGCCGCATATGACAGCATTTATAGAGACGAACTGTATAGAGCCATGTCTAGTTTTGGTATACCGCCCAAACTCGTCCGTTTGTGTAGGATGACGATGGAGAATTCTCGCTGCTCCATCAGGGTCGGAAACGACCTCACCGACACATTCGATACCAAAAAAGGATTTAGGCAAGGCGATGCGCTGTCATGTGACTTCTTTAATCTGATTCTTGAGAGAATTGTGCAAAACTCCAAAGCCAACACCAGAGGCACAATTTTCCAAAAGTCGGTGCAACTACTAGCATACGCTGACGATATTGACATCATTGGCAGGACTCAACGTGATGTCATAGCCACGTTTGCTAGTATAGAGAAGGAAGCGGCGAAAATGGGTTTAGCAGTAAATGAGGGTAAGACTAAGTATATGCTGTCATCACGAAAGGACTCACAACATCGACGAATTGGACAGAACGTCACCATTGACAGATATAACTTTGAGGTAGTACGGGACTTTGTCTACCTCGGCTCCGCTATTAGCTCTGACAACAACATCTCGTCAGAAATTAAACGAAGAATTACTCTTGCCAACCGCTGTTTCTTCGGGCTAAGAAGGCAATTTAGTAGTAAAGCCCTCACTCGAACTACTAAGGAAACCCTATATAAGACCCTGATCATCCCAGTCCTGCTCTACGGCGCTGAAGCATGGACCGTATCAAAAGCGGATGAAGAAATCCTTGGTAGATTCGAGAGGAAAATTCTTCGAAAAATCTTCGGTCCCGTTTGCGTTGACGGGCTATGGAGACGAAGATTCAACCAAGAACTATACGAGCTGTACAGCGACATGCCCCTGGTCAAAAAACTCCGCATTGGACGTTTAAGATGGCTAGGACATGTAGAACGAATGGACACCAATACTCCGGCTCGCAGAGTCTTCGATTCCCAGCCAGACGTCGGACGCAGTAGAGGAAGACCTCGCCTTAAGTGGCGCGCACAAGTGGAAACCGACCTCAACCAACTTGGAGTGCGTAACTGGAGGCAGTTAGCTAAGGACCGGGCTAATTGGAGAGGCATGTTGGTTGAGGCCCAGGTTCATTCCGGACTGTAGCGCCACTTAAGTAAGTAAGTATTTGTATTTTTAAACATTTCAATCTGAAAGGCAAACAAACTTTAGCGAGGAGACTAGTTTCACCCCTATTCAAAGATACCAATTAATCCCAGGTATGATTTCACACCCGAAAAAGGCTGTAGGCTTATACCCTAGAAACGTTTTCTCGGGCATGTCATCGTCCACCTAAACTTATTTGACGATTCGGTGCATGCATGCGGATATTCAATAATTAAATTGGATCAATAGATACCGACATAGCTTAACTCGCTACGTTTATCCTTAAGTAAAACTTATTCTACGTTTGTGCTTAATATATCACAGATACCTTTCTCCTATATATCTGATTAGAAGTTCGACAAAAACTTTTCTCATTTTCCCAACTGACATTGTAGGAACTGATTAAGTATAATTTATTCCACGAAGTATCCTTGTTAAGAAGCCTGTATAATAATATATAACTGTGTATATTTCTTTTTAGTATTTATCCTTTTAAGTATTTGCCATTTATCCAATAGCCACACAGAGCGAATCATTCCATATAATAGCCATAAATATCCTTAGATATCATCATTCACCATAATTCTATTTCTGTAACAGGACTATTCTACTTAATTTGTATTGATATAATATTTGTCTCAATTCATGCCAGAAGTGTAACCAAATTTGCGTTTGTTCAGACATTCTGGAATTCCTTGAATTTACATAGAGGGGAACTGTTAAAGGATAGTACTCTTTGAAAGGATTATATCTTGTTTGTTTTAACTAATTTCCAAATATTGAAATATGAATTCGTCTAAAGAGGGGTGCTTTGTTTTTATAGAAAAAAACGGGTTGATGCGGATAATTTCAAAATATGAAGTATACGCTTCATGCTGCAGACCTAAGCAAAAGCCCTTTCAGAGTTAAGCTTCGGCTGGATTAAATAGAATTACTTGGACGATATTTATATCAATTCAACCTGAATACGCTAAAATGAAATAAAATTATAATTCCATTCGTATCCGCAACTGGAATGAAATAACACTTAACACGAAAAGGTGCAGCCGAACAAAAATCGGAGACCTAAGATGCTTTAAAGCAGACATTACAGCCATTCAGGAAATACAATGGAATCCGCCGCTCAAAAGAAGGATGAATAACTAGTACGGTCCGCGTTATGGTGTTATGGACTATTCGTATGAACATTTTTTGTTTTATGTTATAAACTTAGTCTTATTGTTCAAAGAAATAATCGAAAGAGATTCAACAATCATCATCAAGGCCAAATGTGATGAGTCAAGGGTCTGTTTATATGAGGTCATTGAAAACAACTTGTGAGCGACTATCTCTCATATGATATTAAAATTGTGATGAGAGATTTTAACGCAATGGTAGGAGAAAGGCCATTTTTAATAGTGTTGCCTGAAAACACAGCCTGAATGACATTACGTCTGGCAATGGGTAATTCATAATTGACTTAGCTGCAGAACGAAATGCCACTATAGCCACTACAACGGCACATGAGGTTCTAGGTGAATGCGCCCACCAGCAAAAAACAATCAGTTTGATGAAGAATGCCGAGATATGCCCGCAACCAAAAACGAGAAGAACTCCAGATTTTTAGAAAGAAGAAAAAATAAGAAGAAGATTGCCCGATCGAAGATGTGGAGAGCTGTAGCTCCAAGAAAGATGTACGCAAAGACAGTGATTCAAGCTACGAACAGAGTCCTGTCCATATGAAGTAGGAAAACACTTAGTTGAGTCCAGTCTCTCTAACATAAATAAGTGAGTGATGCACTATCTAAACTTAAGCTTAACAAGAATACCGGAAATGACAGCTTTCCCACCGAGCTATATACATCAGGTGGTGATTACTTGGAGGCCAGGCAATGAACTGCGCTAACAAGAGACTAGAGAGCAAACAATTCTGCCAATAAAGGAAAATATATGCCGTAAGCTCCTGATAGGGCCTTGTTGGTGTGGTTTTAGGCCAGAAAATTCTTTAAGAGATGAAATCGGCAGATCCTGGAAAAAACTCAAGAAGTCCAAATCGATACCCACCATCTGTTCATCGATTTCATAACCGCATACGACAGCGTTTATAGAGACGAACTATACAGAGCCATGTCTAGTTTTGGTATACCGCCCAAACTCGTCCGTCAGTGCAGGATGACGATTGACAATTCTCATCGACACATTCGATACCAAAAAAGGGTGCAACTACTAGAATACGCCGATGATATTGATCATTGGTCAGACACAACGTGATTCCATAGCCACGTTTGCTAATATAGGGAAGGAAGTGGCAAAAATTGACAGATATAAATTTTGCTTATCCCGGCTCCTCTATTAACTTTGACAAGAACTTGTAAAAAATCAACCGAAGAATTACTCTTGACAACCGTTGTTTTTTCAGGCAATGAAGGCAATTTAGTATTAAAGCCTTCTCTCGGAAAACTAGAATGATTCTATATAAGACCCTAGTTATCCCAGCCATGCTGTTTTGTGCCGGAGGATGTACTGTATCAAAAATGGATAAAGATATCTTTTCTCATTTTGAGCGAATAATTCATCGAAAAATGTTCAGTCGCGTTTGTTTTGGCGTGCTACAGAGACAAGGATTCAAACAAAAATTTTACGAGCTTTGCAGCAACGTAGAACTGGTCAAAACACTCCTAGGACATGAAGAGCGAATGCTCTGGCTCGTAGAGTCTTCGATTAGCAGCCATACTTCAGGCGCTCTAGAGAAAAGCATCGCCGTAAGTGGGGCGCACAAGTAGAAACTGATCCCAAACAATTTTAAGTGGGCAATTGGAGGCGTTAGCTAAGAGCGGGCTAATATTGAGAGGCTTGTTAGCTTAGGGTCAGGTTCAATGCGGAATAAATTGCCACTTAACGAACGAACGAATAACGAACGAGTGAACATTAATGTGCTAGGCAAGAGGATATTTGATTGCAAGCCTTCAGCTTCAAGACGACAATAAAGACTGAAGCTCCGGCTGCATGTTAAGGCAATCGCAAATGTCAGGGCGCTTGGAATAAATGACTGGAAGCTAAAGATACGCCATCCACCTGAATTTTGTCTACCTAGTAGCATAGTATTTGCTATAGATTAGTTTATTTAATTTTAAACCTTTTTAAAGCCTTAAAACTAGCTAGGGTAATTTAGTCAATTGATCTTCCATCATGTTCCATCGCATATATCCATAAATGCGTTATAGAACTTAGTTGGTAGTCGGTTGAGAATTTATTTCGGAATCCATATTTCCCATTTGAGGGCTCAGTGGTGCGATACTTAATGCGATGAACTGCCACGCAGAAGGTCTGGGTTCGATTCCCAGCCGTAGCAACACCTTAATGATTTTTCACTGGCCGTCCTCTCGTGGTGATCTGACAAGTCATCCAAGTAGTATAAATTGTCAGGAATAGTTTGTCTCAACTAAGCCGTTCGGAGTCTAAGCCCTGGGTACTAACGAGCCTGTTGCGCCAAAAAATTGTAATTGTATATTTCCCATGTATGGATAGTAAAGCAATATGTCTATGGATGCCTAACAACCACAGGCACATTGCTTTACTATCCATTTACTTTCTTTTATGAAAATCGGTTGGATTCGAGCAATTTTTTAAGAACTATTTATCGTCCTGAATATAAAATGACCTGCAATGAAAGTTTTTTCTACCATCCGAATTGTTCAGCTTGCGTCTGATTATTCGATGTAGACATTTTAATTTAGCCATCCGTGAGGATATGATTTTAGTGTTGAATTTTCTTAAAATATTTTAGAAAATAAGTCGGCTTTTGTATTTGGTGTACTACCTACCTATTTATCAGTTCTGATTAAGAAAAAAAATGAAGGGATTCTTAAATGTTTACTAACTACTTTTGTCATTGACTAATCATGACCGAAGGTTTATCTGCATAGGTCTAGACTAAATGGGTCTAGAATGAGTTGTTTTACCGAAAAACGATATCCTGAAAAATCGATTTGAGTTGGACTTCTTGGATTTTTTTCAGGATCTGCCAAAGTGTGAAAATTTGATCAATTTGACTTTCCTGGTCTAAACCACACTAATAAGGGCTGATTTGGTTATTGGTAAACGGTTTCAGGCGTTCACATATTACAGCGAATAAGGTTTTACCGAAAAACGATATCCCGAAAAACGTTTTCCCGACTTATGTTTGCCGGAAAATTCCTATCTTTTCCTTACTTAGTGATGGTAACATTGACTACATACAAATCATATGGATTTGTTGCTCCAATTGATGAGAATCACGGAGAGCGTATTCAGTATTAAACACAAGGGACGGCAGCATGGATGATTTATTAACCAAATGGAATTGTGTGCCAATTGATGAGAATCACGGAGGACGAACTTTTTAACTATTATTGCGTTTTGTTAAGTACGCAGGAGGTTTTTTGTTAATAATATTAATATTATCATTATATTAAGTTCTTAAGGAATCAAATTCTATTTTGAAGAGGTTAGTTTTATCTTCAATGTCAAGTACTTACATATGCAATAGATAATCGAAATAATTGTCTATAAATCTGTTTATATTTTTGGTTCGCACATATTTTATATAAAAACCGTGTTTCCATGATATATAACATAAATATCAAAATACTATATTTGTAAGTGTAATTAATCGATGATAATCACGGAGAATTAACAATAAAATTCTCCGTCGGACAAAATTACTTAAGCAGCTTACGAGCAGCGATTTTTCAATATAATATTATTATTTATTTTTATATTGGTTATACATATTTACATGTATTTTTATATATTTACTATTCAAAATGTTTATTTAAAGATATAAATTAAAATTTCAATAAAATATTTAAACAAAAATATTCTACAAATCAATCTTACAAAAACTTTATATTTCATAAAATAATATTTTATTATTTGTTAAAACGAAATTTTATTATTTGTTTGCTAAAAATGTTATAAAAAATGTATGTGGAAATCGGTATTTCAAAACTCATGTTTCATGCTTTTCACAATTATAATACGAAACACTACTTTTTGTGAAAGTATTGTCAATCCCGAAAAATAAGAGTAGATTGCCAATTCGGGCAAACGCGTTCCCCAAAATATATATTTGTGCCTAAGTCTTTGAAAATTCGGGCAAAAACTTCAGGAAAACGTTACGTGGGAAAGTGATTTTCAACCAAATTCAATTCTAGAATACATTCAATTGGAAGGATTGCCATATTGCACATTCAATATAATAAATCAAATTATATATTCAATCATTTTTACGACTCAAATAGTGTAATCCCGAACCGCATCAATTCATATTTCCCAGGATGATGCCAAAAATGTAAACAAGCAAAAGCGAATCATTCTGCAGGATATTCAACTTCAATTTATCAAAAAATTATATTCCAAACGAGTCCTTTTCATTTTCCTATTGTCACAAGCTATACCGCAGGGTATAGACACTCCATTACTTCCGCTTCATGAAAATGCCGGAGTAAATTGAACACAAAGGATAAAAGGTTGGAGCTATATACACCTTTTCTTCATGGGATAATCGGTTAGCCCATTGACGACGAATCCATGATATTTTCAGTATTTTTATTCTTATCCCTTTTTCTCTTTAAATTTTCTACTGAATGACAACAATGACGTGTCCTTGGTGGTACGAACTCAAATATTGCCAATCCCCACTCGATTGCCTGCGCAAAGCTGTCAATTTGATTTGATTGTATTCATCTTGCTTTTTTACATATTTTAGTACCAAATGTAGATTGAGAATTGAGCTATGGTGGTTTTTGAATTTAGCATTCTTGCTTTCATCTTGCGAACGTGACTTTAATTCAATGTGGGGGCTCCTCCTTGATAATATAAACAAAGTTTCTAGATTTGGAAGATGGAGACTGTCATGTGAATGTCATCATATTAATGTCATCATTTGAATATTTCATTTTAGGGAAAGTCTATCTCTTTTTTTATAATATGATGGAAATTACTTTCTTTTTGGCATGTCCTCAACAGGATTCAATGCGCTATCTTTATTCTATTTTTGTTGTGTCCTTAGGATTACATTCAACGATGAATTTTGTTCTCATATAGAATTATCATGCAAACGATGAAAACAAAAAAAAAAGATCGATTGGAGAAACTTTTGGGATAAAAGGACTTTATTTTAAAGCATACCTACTTCACTTGAATATGATTTACGAATTCTTACACGGAAAGTTAATGTAAGCGAAGACGTTCAAATACTGTAAACTGAATGAAATGAGTTGGCTTCTGTCAGTTCTTCCAGTTGGCATAAAGTTCTAAAAGACTTTTGCAGAAAAATATAAATTATTCGGACCCTGTGTTTACAACTTATAAAGGCTGAACTATAATATTCGCAAACTTTTGCCAAATTTCTACGTTAAGTTTTCTTAAGTTCGGTGATTTGCTGAAGTGGCATTTAAAGGGTGTCCCATAATTTACGCAAAATGTTATTTTTATGGGATACATAGATTTTTAATTAGAAAGCTTACATTTTTTTTGATTCATAGAGAGAAAATTTCTATTTTTTTTATTTATTTATTTTTTTATATATTTATTAGTTTTTGAAAAACTTTTTAACATCTCTTAGAATACTAATTTATATACATGTGATTTTGTCTTACATATATGTTTAAGTCCTTTTTAAATATTTTTATATTTGTTTGATCTCTTATAAATAGTGGTAGCTGATTAAATATATGAAGTCCCTTGTAGAATATTTGGTTGTTAGTTTTCAACAGATTGACTCTTGGTATATCAAAATTTCTTCTGTTCCTCAGTGTGTAGCTGTGTCTGTCCGAAACGTAGTTCAGGTTTCTTTTTAGGTATTCTGGTAATATATCGTTTTTAATTTTATATACAAATATCAAATTTCTTACGACTAATCTTTGTTTCACACTTAAAAAATTTAATGAATTTAACATGTTATTTACTGGCGTATGAACATTAACTTTTAAGATTGCTCTCATTGCACGATTTTGTAATTTTTGTAATCTCCTTTTGTCAGTGTCACTAAACATAAATAGGATGGACGCGCAGTAATCAAAGTGTGGTAGAATAATTGTATTATATACTGTTATTGCACATTTTCTATTGAGTTTTTTTCTTATTCTAAACAAAAAAATAATCTTTTTACTTAAATTCGAACAAATGAAATCGGCATGACATTTAAAATCTAACTTGTGATCTATTATTGCACCAAGATATTTTATTTGTTTAACTATTTCTAGTTTCTCATTGTCAATTTTAATTTCGATATCTTCATTACTATTTAGGAACATACATTTAGATTTATTGACATTTAATTTTAGCTTTTTACTATCAACTGTCATGATCAACTGTCTCAAATGCTCTCTGAAAATCGAGAAACACTGCACAAATTTTCTCTCTTTTGTCAATTACATTTTTCCACTCGTGTATCATCCACATGAGCGCAGTTTCACAGGATCTACCAGATCTAAAGCCAGATTGTTGTTCACACAATATATTATTTGTTTCAAGGTAATCAACAAATTGTTCAGATACCACTTTTTCAAATACTTTTTCAATAGTTGGTAGAATGTTTATTGGACGTAGCTTATCAGGTGTTTTGGCATTTGCAACTTTTTGCACTGGTATTATCACAGATTGTTTAATGACCGTTTCGTATTAATGTGACTAAATTTCATTAATTCACCGTCCAATTTCCTCTTTGAAGGCGTTTGTGGTCGTGAACTTGTTTGCATAGTCCTTTGACTTAAAACAAAAAAACTCCAATGGCGTTAAATCGCAAGATATGGGTGGCTAATTCTGATCGAAAACAATCCGCTATGCGGACCGCTTAATACAATATCCCATCCCAACCTTAATGTCCCCAAAAATGTGGGGTTTATGAAGATGAAATATAGAAAATGACTTTGTCGCAACATATTGCTTAGACTGTCTATCAAAATGTTATATGGTTTGACAAAAAAAAAAAACTTTTTTCTATTAGTTGTTCATCCTTCTTTTGAGCGGCGGATCCCATCGTATTTCCTGGATGGCAGTAATGTCTGATATGTAGTATCTTGGGTCTCCGATTTTTGTTCGGCTGCACCTTTTCATGTTAAGTGTTCTTTCATTCCAGTTGCGGAAACGAATAGCATTATAATTTTATTTTAGTTTAGCTTGTAAAGGTTGAATTGATATAAATATCATCCAAGTAATTCTATTAAATCCAACCCAAGCTAAACTCTGAAAAGTCTTTTGTGTAGGTCTGGAGCATGAAGCGTATACGTCATATTTTGAAATCATCCCTATCAACCCGTCTATTATCTCGAAAAAAAAATACCGATAAAGTAGAATGGTATTCATTTGAGAATGAATCTGAAAGGCCTTTACGCGTTGTAGCTATAGGGTTACATGCGCGGTGCTAAGGATGATATTGTTAACGATCTGAAAAATAGGCAATATGAAGTTATAGATGCCGTTGACATTGGGCAAGAAAATGTGATAAAACCCGGTCTTCCTTTATTTATACTCACTTTCGATATAGCAAAAAGTTTGAACAAAATTTATGAAACAAAAACAATACTTAATATTGTTGTAAAAATTGAAATGTATAAGGATTCCAAATTAGTTTCTCAGTATAAAGGCTGCCAAGGATATAATCATATTCAAACCTATTGTCAGAAAGAGCAACGGTGTGTAAAATGTGATGGAAATCATCTGACGGTAGATCATAGGTTTGATGAATAACGTCTCCTTTTTGCATTGATTGCAAAGCCGATCATCCGGCAAATTATCGAAGATGCGAAGTAGCTTAAGAGTTGCAAAAAAGATCGACCAAATTTACTAGCCAAATATCACAGAAATTGATCTAAACTAAGCAATAGCCTAAAATTCAGCCTAAACTTATCTCAGGCTTAATTAGAAAAACCAAAATTTAAACAAATACCGCGCGGACATGAGAAATGCGATCGGATCTTGTACATCCAAAACCATATGTACAAAATTATGCTTAAGCTAGTTTCCGATAACGCTCAAGGAATATCTCTTCTGACCGAGTTTCATACGTATTTTCGATTATTCTTTCAAAACTTGAGGAACAAAGCAAAACGAATAGACTTATTTTCGACAGGCTAGTTAAGCTCGAAAATAGTATTCGAAATAACATGTATTGCTTACAATTCTTACGTGGACTGCCAATGCCCTTTGGCAAAAACTTGGAGAACTTGAATTGTTGATGTAAGAAGAAGATATCGACAGCTGTTTAGTATCTGAAACTCACACAAAGAGGAATTCGAACTTAAAAATTAAAGGTTACCTCTACTATCATGATCTACATCCATCAAATTAGGCTAGATGTGGCGCATCACTATATATAAAAGAGTTTATTGAACATTGATTGATTGATCGATTGATTGATCGATTGATCTTAAATTAGAAATCGAAACAATGCAAGTTAGCTCTATACAAGTCAAAAGCAGACAATCCTTTCGGTAGATATCTTCTATTTACTGCCCACCAAGATGCATGGTTGAGAAAATTGACTTTGAAAAACTTGCTTTATTCCCTTGGACAGTGTTTTATCATCGTAGGGGACATCCATGAAAACATACTTTCTGGGGATCCAGATACATATCACAGAAAGGTGGGATGCTTTATGATGTAGGTTAGTACAATACCGAATTTTATTCAACGGGAAAACCAACTACTGTCCAACTGAATTTTCAAAAATACTGGATATGATTGATTGATTTTTTCATTGTAAAAGGTCTGTCATTCAATCGAATTAAAGATGAAGAATGCTTTGATATAATTTGTAATAATACTCCTCAACAAAGCAAAATACTGAGCAATAGTAAAATTAAGTACCCCCGAGAAATAAAAGAAAAGCTCGTAAAAGATGGCACCAAACTCGTGTCCCGTCAATCATTCGATTAAGTAACTTGCTATCAAATTCGATAAACAAATTTCAAAACCAGGCAGTAGAAACTTATTTGCAAAGCCTAACCGCTGGAAAGGAATCGAATTATTCGACTTGGAAAGCAATTAGAGTCGAAAAACGCTGTGGCACCAATTAAGGTAACTCAAGACTATATGAAGAAAATGCAGACGCGTTTGTCTTTAATCTTGAGGAAACTTTTAAACCATTTGATGGTCGACCAAGTACATCGAATTACTGATGTAATTGAGAAAGCTTTCAAAGAAAAGAAAATTCGCTCAGCCGTATTTCTTGACGTGTCACAATCTTTAGACAAGGTTTGGCCATAGAGGCCTTTAATAGAAATTAAGATAGGTTCTGCCTGAACAATTATATAAAATCCTCGTGTCGTATCTTGAGCATAGACTCTTCCGTGTGAAACTTGGAAACGAATATACAGAGTTCAAAGAAATAATTACAGGAACGCCCAAAGGAAGCATCCTTGGTGGTTTCTTTTACAACTATGTGGTTGTACCAGTGAAATGAATCTAAACATTTTACAAACTTTTGAAAACAAAATCATTTGTCAATGCGCATTAGTACACAAGGAACGAAAATCTACGCTCGATATTCCCTCGGCAAAAGTACATACTTTTGAGAATGCGATGAACATCACATACAAAGTCTCATGCCCAGTTAGGCGAAGTAAAAACACTTCCGCCGTGATAGAATGAAGATCTCTCCAATCTCAGACAGATGACTAGATCGAGCCTCAATATCTGCCACAAACGCAACTTCTAGCAGCCTTAAAGGACTATTTAAGTCTGTATAAGAAAGCCATAAAATATCCAGAAGGGAGTCCTGGATGAATTATTGCCATTCTATTGAAACCCTCAAGGACTCCGCCAGGCTAAGCAAAATTCTTTCTTAGGAACCTTTCTTTTATAAGAACGTCAGATGGAGGGAGGACAGCATCTTTCGCGGAGACACTGGAACTCCTGTTACACACTAATTTTCCCAGATGCAGTGATACTAGTGCGGAACGCGGGAAATCTCGTCTAGTACAAGCTGCACCACACAGCAATATCACTTCAATAATTTCCGAGGAAAAAATGTCCTGGGCTCTACGTTTAAGTCTACGGGACCTGACGGCATACTGCCAGCTATGCTACAGAGTACGCGAGCGGCGAGACCCAACAGTCCCATGGCTGCCATAAATTTAAAGAAGCTGATTAATATTAAACCACGTACCCTACTTGTGGAGACGAACCGAAGGACAAGGCAGGCAAACGGCTCTCCACTAGGTAGTGCGGACAATCGAAAAATCTAAACACTATAAAGAATACACTCTAGAATTATAGCCTCCTTCTAAGATATAGAGGGAGCTTTCAACAACTTTAGCTTTGAACTAATAGCCAATGGATAGTCTCTATGCTCGAAACAAGAATTATCTAGGCAACACTTGGCAACAGTCACTTAAATTTGCCCATGGAGGAACGCCATACAGGGCGGAGTCATCTCTCCACTACTCTGGCTAGTTGTTATGAATACAATTCTAGTTAAATTAGACGAGGAACGGGTCAAGGTTGTCTCGTATACGGATGACCTGGCGATAATAGTGTCAGGAAAATAGAAAATTCCCCTCCGAGATAAGCGAAATCGTTGGAGCTGTTCTAGACAAGGTTAGCACCCGGGCTGTAAGTTGTGGCCTCGGTGCAAACTCGAGACGTGCTGGCCAGGCAAGGTCCAACTCTACACGGCTCACTAGCCGCAAGGGTCTTTATCCCGCTAGGTGCGGTTAATTGACAAATCCACTCATACTTCCTGAAGAAGAACGCCTCCAAATGGAGAAGGTTAACAAATCGCGTCATGTCGAGGAAGATATGGCCTTCCTACGACAAGAACAGAACAAACGACCTACTAAATGGAAAATAAACCGCCACCTCTACCTACATACCTACATATTCCCGCGGTTAAAGATGCACGAAAACACAAAAAACGTTTTTTGGGGCACGTTAACACAACGGTCCTCCAAATTCTTGACGAAACAAATTTGCTGCGGCGTCTTCCAAGAACTAAACCCTTAGATTTAGCCCGATAACTTCAAACCGCGCTATAAATCGCGGAGAAGTTATCTGCCAAACATGACCAGGATGACCAGGGGCTTATATAGTCGTAGAGGGCTTTACTAATAAATTGCCTTCTTAGCCCGAAGAAACAACGTTTGGCAGCAGTAATTCTTCGTTTAATTTTTGATGAGATATTGTTGTCAGAGTTAATAGCGGAGCCGAGGTCCCGTACTACCTAAAAGTTAGATCTGACAAAGCACAGTGCCAAAATTAAAAAAAAAACCTTTTAAATAATCTTAGAACATTCATTAGAATCAACTGCGGAAACTTACGGATACATTTTTAAGTAATCTCCAAGCGGACTAAAGTCTTTTATTTTTTTTTGACAAAAGTCTCATTTACGAGAATGTTTCTGCTGCAGCATTGGTTAAGTCTTTTGAAGTCTGCAGATTATACAGCACTGGAGACTAGAATCGTATATTTTTGCAAAACACTAACGAAAACAAAAAATTACCGAAAGAGACGTGTTCTTGTTAAAAATTATTCAGGACGGTTTAATACAAATGTCAACATATGCCAAGCGTATACTTGAATCGCAAACCTGATTTTCTTAATATGGTTTTGGTCGGGAAATGGGGTTTCTGTCATTTGTTCCTTTGCGATTGATTTGTAAAGCATCAAATCAAGTTGTCTGGAAAAACCAAAGTCCCTCAAATACTCGATATTGTAGAAGTGTAGACCTAGACCGATTCGTTTAAAATTTGCAAAGGAAACTAAAAAGCTTTCATTGCAGGAAGATTCATATATTAAAAATAAAATTGCAATTGCCATTTATTCGTTTTGATACTTACTTACTTAAGTGGCGCTACAGTCCGGGATGAACCTGGGCCTCAACCAACATGCCTCTCCAAAGGAGCCCAGTCCTTAGCTAACTGCCTCCAGTTGCGCACTCCAAGTTGGTTGAGGTCGGCTTTTACTTGTGCGCGCAACGTCCAATGCGGAGTTTTTGATAGGTACATGCTATCAGGGTCTTATATAGGATCTCCTTAGTAGTTCAAGTGAGGGCTTTACTACTAAATTGCCTTCTTAGCCCGAAGAAACAGCGATTGACAAGAGTAGTTCTTCGTTTGATTTCTGACGAGATGTTGTTGTCAGAGTTAATAGCGGAGCCGTGGTAGACAAAGTCCCGTACTACCTCAAAGTTATATCTGTCAATGGTGACGTTCTGTCAAATTCGTCGATGTTGTGTGTCCTTTGGTGTTGACAGCATATACTTAGTCTTACCCTCATTTACTGCTAAACCCATTTTTGCCGCTTCCTTCTCAATACTAGCAAACGTGGTTATGACATCACGTTGAGTCCTACCAATGATGTCAATATCGTCAGCGTATGCTAGTAACGGGTGATCCAAGAAGAGATACTTTTTTCAATAGCCTTTTTGACAGATCACGTGTGAGTCGTGTCATGCTGTCATGTAATTTTTGTTTAGTATTGTTTGGCATTTCATAATGGAAAGACTTACGCGTGAACAACGTTTACAAATTGTTCAACTTTATTATGAAAATTCACGTTCTGTGAGGAATGTGTTTCATGCACTTCGCTCAACTTATGGTCAACATAATCGGCCTACTGAGCGTACTATTCGCAACACCATCACCCATTTTGAGACCCAGCATTCATTATTGGATAATATTCGACCGAATAGACCACGTCCAGCACGCTGTGAAGAAAATATAGCGGCCGTAGCTGAGAGTGTACACGAAGACCGTAAATTATGCCGGTGCGAACGTAACCGTCAATGGCGACCGTTATCGTGCCATGATAACCGACTATTTGATGCCTGAAATTGAAGCTCGTGATCTCGGCGACATTTGGTTTCAGCAAGACGGCGCCACTTCCCACACATCGCATCAATCAATGGACTTATTGAGAGAACATTTCGGTGAGCACATAATTTCACGTTTTGGGCCGGTCGATTGGCCACCAATATCGTGTGATATCACACCGTTAGACTTTTTCCTGTGGGGATATGTAAAGTCAAAAACTTATGCCGACAAACCCGCTTCGATTCAGGCCTTGGAGGAAAACATCACGCGTGTCATTCGCCAGTTACCAGTCGAAATGCTCGAACGAGTGATCGAAAATTGGACTCAACGGATGGACCATCTGCGACGTAGCAACGGCCAATATTTGATAGACATAATCTTCAAAAAATAAATGCCAAAGAATGTTCTTTCAAATGATAAAAACATTCTCCATTAAATTTGAATTTTCTGTGTTTTTATACCCTATCCCATAGGGGTATATTAGTTTTGATACTTAGTTTGTAACATAAGAAATAATTTTGCTACATATACCTCAAAGTATATGGATCGACCCAGAATCGCTAGCTGAGTCGAATTAGCCATGTCTGTCTGTCCGTCCGTCCGTCCGTCCGTCTGTCTGTTCGTTACCGATTTTTGGGCCTTAAATTTTGAGCTAGGATAATCAAATTTTGTATATAGGATCATCGTCCGTGCCACCAGAACAAGTGTAAACATTTTTGAAATCCGCCCACTGCCACGCACCCTTTTTAGGAAAACGTATTTTTTGGCCAAACCGTAATGAATTTTAAAAAAGTGTCTGAGGAGCATGTTTAGAGAAGGGTAATATCTATATTTCGTCAATACAAAGTTTTTTGCCACGCCCATTTTTTGGGGGCGTTTTTAATAAAAAAACGTTTTTTGGCCAAATTTTAAATTTTTCGAAAAAAAATTTGATACACAATCATTGGTAGTATTAATTTAAACATTTCGTCAATAGACCATTTTAACCCACGCCTACTTTTTGGGGGCGTTTTAAATAAAAAACTGTTTTCGGTCAAATTTTAAATTTTTCGAATGTGTCGGAGAGCAGCGAGAATTCTCCATCGTCATCCTACACAAATGGACGAGTTTGTGCGGTATACCGAAACTATAAATGCTGTCTATTGCGGCTCTGAAATCGATAAACAGGTGGTGGGTATCGATTTGGACTTCTTGGGTTTTTTCCAGGATCTGCCGAAGTGTTAAAATTTGATCGATTGTGGACTTTCCTGGATTAAAACCACACTGATAAGGGCCAATCAGGTTGTTGGTAAACGGTTTCAGGCGTTCACATATTACGGCAGATAGGATCTTGTAGGCGATGTTGAGCAGACTTATGCCTCTGCAGTTGGCGCAGTTCAGAGGGTCTCCTTTTTTGTGGATCGGGCAAACGATGCTGAGGATCCATTCTTCAGGCATGCTTTCATCCGACCAGATTTGGCTTATGAGTTAGTGGATGTTACATAACAAAGCATCTCCGCCAGCTTTATAAAGCTCAGCGGGAAGGCCGTCATTTCCGGCGGCCTTATTAAGCTTGAGTTTAGATGTTTCTATCCTCACTTCACTTAGGTCGGGTGGTTGGCAGTTCTCGCTGCCGTTGCCAATATTAAATGGTTCGTTCTGCCTGACAGCGGATTGTTGTTCGTCATCGCCTTTTAAAATCTGCAGAAGTGGTTCTTCCATATCCTCAGCATCGACTGTGTCCAAACTACGACATTTCCTTGATCATCTCGACAGGATTCTGTTTGAGCCTTGTATCCTTGGCTTTGACATTTAACACTTTGGTAAAACTTGCGAACATCGTTCCTGGAGTGGCACCTCTCTATATCCTCGATCGCGTGCTTTTCTTGCTCTTTTTTCTTCTTTCTGAAAAGCCGATGTTCTTCCCTTCTTCTTTGCCTATAGAGCTCAATGGCAGCTCTCGTCTTCACCTGCAACTTAGCCTTGTAGGCCTCGTTCTTGGCTGCGAGCATCTGTCGGCATTCCTCATCAAACCAGGGGTTAGAATAAAATATTCCTTGTGGTGGAAGTGGAACATCTAACAATTGAAACAAGTCTAAGTTTTTGCAAATTCTTCAATTTCCGCTGAAATCACAGGAATCGATAAGAACATTCTTAAGCGATGTAATACAATACTCATCATCGTATCTTCTGGCTTCTGTATTAGTTGCGAAAAATTAAAAAAAAAATCACACTGGAAACAGCCACACTCATTAATCAAGAAGATCCTTTGATGACAAGTTTACGAAAAGTAACTCATTAAATGATTGTACTTTTTCAGACCCAAGTAATTTCTTAAAAGATAAAACTAACTTGATGAAATCTTCCTAAATTATTAAAAAAAAACAAATTATTGAAATTTTCTTCACTTCTCAAATATCTATAATATGTTACCTACAACAGAATCTTGTCAAGTCTTGGTGGTAAAACTGGAGCAAACCGATCTTGAACCTTTTTACCAAATGAATCTCAGAACCGTGACAGAATACAACAAAACTGATTTCAGATTCGTAATCGGGGAGCCAATTGGAACCAATTGTTTTGTTCTGAAGTGAGTAAGTAATTATAGCCGCCTTTGTTCGGGCCATAGTGGTGCAATGGTGACTTTCTTTCCAATTCGTCGATATTGTGTGTCCTTTCGTGTTGAGAGCATAAAAAAGGTTACAAAAAACACTATTGCAGTTGTTAGGAGCGAGTGGTTATCAAAGCTATGGTACTGGTATCGAAGATAGGTCAAGACATCTATTAAGACCATTCTTCGACAAATTACACGAACTCTAAGATTGAGTTGTCAGTAATTGTACGGACTAATTAGCTTTATCCAGCACTTACGAAGATCGAGCTTACCAGCTCACCTTTCTTCGACAAACATCACTTGCTCTTAGTTAAAACTTATGAGGTATGGAATAATCTTTTCAAATGCAACTAGGTGGATATAAAACACATCCACATCGACAAAACATTTCAAACCAGACAAGCGCATTTACTGGTAACATAAAAGGGCCACTTAGGTTTAATTTACAGGTCAACTTCTAGGAATCACAAATTAGAGTAGTTGTTAAAAAGCGAGTAAGGGCTTTACTTTTGTTCTTGGTTCTAAATACTAACATCAGTTTTACTTAAAAAAACAACCCTTTCACTATTAGGAAATTACCTTATTTCTATGTTAAACTTTAGCCTGAATTCACTTAAAAGCACTTTTCTGATTCTGTGACCTAAAAACAAGAGACAAGTTTTTCAATTCCATTCTTGCTAAATGTATCTTTATGCAAAACTATGGCACAGTTGCATCACGGTGTTTAGGGGAGCAGGTACGTATCCTTTTTATGTGGGTATTGCCCGCTTCCCCTTCGAACAAATCTTGGCTTTTCTCTCAAGTTGTGCTCTCATTTTGTGTCTGTGTACTTTGTGTAGATAAATTCTTCAGGGAAACTGTGCGGTTTATATATGCTAATGACTTCATATCCTTTTCATTTTGAAACAACCAAGCACAGAGTTATTTTGAATCTGGAACGTGCTAAGTAAACACAAACATTTGGGACAGTGGCAGACACTTGTAAGTTACCGGGTGGAATTAGGACCTTTCTTGTTGATAGTAGTAGATACTTTGGTTTCTTTCCAAACCAAATACCTCTAGTGACAAGGAAGATAATCCGCAAAAACCTATTCAAACATCATACGTGAGTGAACGCAAATTGTACGTGCAGACAATGGACAAAGCATCTCACTCGTTAAAGAGGACTCCACATCCTGCGGTTGGGACACCAAAGTAAATCCAATTTTTTTTACTGCTATCATTAAAATCAAGGGAAAAGCTTTACCAAAACAAGTTTATAACGCAAATCAAAGGAACAGCTTTTCAGTTTGCAGGATAATAACTCATAAATGAACTGTCCATGAAATTCTGTGGTTGGGTTACCACTAATCACTGAACTCCTTTGCCCTCTACTGAATTTCACGGAACTTTGAGTTGTGAGCGCGGTCTTACTGAGTGTGGTTAATCATTTTCCAATGGAATTATATATCCGGATGATGAAAATAAAAAAAAAACTTTTAAAGTATTTGCGCAGGATACAAACCTTGGACTGAAGTTAAAATCGCCTGTACTTGTAATTTGAGAAATTATCCTGTGATGCAGTTCGCGAATTCATTTCAATGGTGAATACAACAACCCTTGCTGAAGTTGTTAAGCGCTTTAAGTCATACATTATCCAGATTTTTTTCAGTTTGCAAGGATTGCCTCAATAAGCAGTTTTAACTTTGGTCAGCTTAACGGATGTTAAGCATTAAAAGAAGACTCCGAATAAAGTGGAAATGTGATCTGAATTTAAAAGGATTATTAAATTGAAATAAACGACAGAAGATGATGGTAATTTGAACTTGTGTGGGCATGGACGAATAAAATCCATCGTACCATCGATTCTATGACTTTTTCATGATCAGTTTCTCGGAAGCTATAAGTGTGTGAACGCATAAAAAATTCCACAATAGCATTCTATACGTGTAACATTAACCGAATATTCGAAAAAAAAAACTGGGATCCGAACCCCAGGATTTTTCTATGGATGTACACAGCCATTGTAAGTCTTATATAAACATGTGCAGGACTTGTCTGATGGCAATCCACAAATATAGTCACCCATCTGAAAAATATGACAAAGGTACAAAGGATAGAATGTGTGGGCGGTACTAGTGTAATAAGAACCACACCAAAATCGGGACTGGAAACGACCCTCGTCCTGCTACCGCTAGACATGCAGGAATCTGCAGCCAAAAGTTGACTAAGAATCAGCTAGCTCAACTGCAGGAAAAATAACTCAGAAGGAAACGCTCAAATTCTAAACAGATTCCTGGGCTCAGCTGTATCCTCTGACTACATGCTGCCTCACCCTGACTTTCAAAGACCATTCTCCTGCACCTTTCCAAGTAGAGAGGAGTGGGAGACGAACAAACTGGACATCGAAACCATATCCATCTATAGTGATGGTTCAAAAATGGACGTAGGCGTTTGCCCTGGAGTGTTTTCCGAGACACTAAAGCTAAATAGCACTTTTCGTCTCCCTGGTATTGGCAGTAGCAGAGGAAGCCAAAGCGACCTCAATGCTGGCGATAACACCAAATGATATCAAATCTTCATTGACAGTCAAAATACAAATTTTTGATGCAACAGACTCGTTAGCACCCAGGGCCGAGCTTTCTCACAATCATTCATATGTGCGTGTGTAATTCTTGCACGATGGCGGGACCTCCTGTTTTATGCCGAATCCGAACGGCTGAGTTGAGATAAGCTTTTCTTGACAATTGACACTACTCAGATGATTTGCCAGATCATCACGAGATGAGGGCCAGTGAAAAATCATTTAGGTGTTGCTATTGCTGGGAATCGAACCCAGACCTTCTGCGCGGCAGTTCATCGCACTAACGAACCATCACGCCACTGAACCCGTCTCATTGAAAGTCAGGCTGCAATAATAGCAATCTATGCTGTCGAAATAAAATCTAAGCTTATGAAGCGTTGTCGAAAAGAGCTAAAGGTTCTTGGCGTCCAACATAATGCATATAGGGCAAAGAAATTGCTGATGAACTGGCGAGGAGAGGATCTGCCACAAGCAGTGATCAGCCAGACCAGTCAGTCAAACCGCCACTATGTGACTTAAAATCACGGGTGGGACAGAAAATACTAATTATCCAACTCCCTCCGCATCTGTGAAACATCCAAGAGCATGTGGCTGGAGTATGACAAAGTCAGAACCCACAAACTACTTCAAAGAAACAAGAATTCTGTTTCGACACTAGTAGGGATTCTTAGAGGACACAACTTTCTTCAAAGCTACAAACTGAAAATGCATCTTATAGATGATGACTTTTGTAGGGGTGATGAAGAAATATACGAGGATATCCTGCTCTTTCTGTGCCACTGCCCAAGTCTCAAACAATAAAAAATAAGAACTTCAGGAAAATATTTTTTCAATGACCTCACGGATCTATCCGAAATCCCTCTCTCTGATGTTTTCAGGTTTGCAACTACATCTCAAACGGCTGAAAAGGGACTAACAAGAATGGTCAGTAACGGAACAAATAAAGAAACCAGCTATACACGTGTAGTTAAATTAGACTGACTGATTAGATTCACCCGTTCCTTGTCAAAGTTGCGGATGAAGTAGTGATATGTGTCAGGAAAATGCCTCTCCGTGATAAGCGAAATCATGAGGGCTACTCTAAAAAAAGGTTAGCACCTGGGCTGCAATTTTTGGCCCCGGTGTTGACCACCAAAACAAAAAGACCCGATTTCACCCTCCCCCGACTAAATGACCAACCACTCACACTATCTTCCAGTGCTAGGTACTTGGGTTTCATGCTTGACGCAAAACTTAACTGGAAACACAACATCGAACAACGTGTAAGGAAGGCGTGTTTTGCCTTTTAGAAAGAAGTATGGACTTCAACCAAAGATGACCTTGTGGATGTACACAGCTGTAGTACGTCCAATTCTGACATATGGCTCACTATTATGGTGGCTTGCGTTGGGTAAAGGTTACAATCTCACAGAACTAAAAAGGCTGCAAAGAACAGACACTATAGGAACCACGGAAGCACTGAGTTCGGCGCCAACGGATGCCCTTACTGTGCTATTGCATCTCTTGCCTCTCGACCTACATATTAAAGATATCGCTTTATGCAGCTCAGTAAGATGCTGGATGGCAAGGCGATGTTGCCACAGTAATATCCTGGACTCGTTACCAATACTAAGCTTCAAGAAAGGATTCCACATAGGTTTTCCTACCAGAGCTCAGTGGAAGAGGAACGAAGTAGTAAGGGATTTCGACACGGTCTCGACTAATAATATGCACTGTGCTGTGGGGTCCGGTGTCTACTCGGAATCAACGGACATATCCGTATCAAACCAACTACCAGATTTTGCCAGCGTATTCTAGGCGGAACTACCGGCTACTCGATATGCCTATACGCAACAGGAGAGTGACACTACCCAAAAGCAAAATATTAATTACTATCCTCATAGATATAGTCAAGCTGCCATCAAAGCCATAAACTCGGCTACCATATCCTCCAAGCTGGTACAGTAATGCCGGAATGAACTTGCCCGTCTAGTCGAACGCTTCAGGGTCACACTTCTCTGGGTCCCAGTGCACAGTGACATTGAAGGAAACAAGGATGCAGACGAGGTAGACAGGTAAGGCTCACTTGTGACAAAGGTCCATATCCCGCTAGGTGCTGTTAAGGGACAAATCCTTTCATACTTTGTTGAAGAAGGCCGGCTACAAATGGAGAATGTTGACAAATTGCGTCATGTCAAGGAAGATATGGCCTACCTACGACTAAATCAAAACAAACGCCCTACTGAATAGAACCAAATATCGCAAGAATTACGGCGATATGTGCTGAACCGCCACCCCTACCTACCTACCATACAGGTGGACCCACAAAGGCCTTCACAATGGTTCTGTGTTAACCTGATGAGGGAAAACGTACACCGTCTACCTCATCAACCCAACAACCTAACTTAACCTACTCAGCACAAATCCAATTTACCCATAGTTTCCACAAGAGTTTTGCTGCTTCTTTGGGGGTTCTCAGGTATTTGTATGCAATAGCATGCTAAAGGCCCACATAGACCGCTTTGCGGATTGTTGAATACCCTATCCCACCCTATCCTAATAATAAGTAAGGTTGCTAAGAACTGGATAAATGTTGTTCAGACGGTTTGTCTTAATCTGTTGTGGCCCAACAAAAAACGACAAAATTACACCACAGCAGCACACGTCATAACCTCAAATACAACTTACCTGCTCACATAGTTGCTTGTTACAAGGAGAGTATTCGCCGATCGCACTTGAAACACGAACAGCAGAACAGGTGATAAGCAAACAACAAACAACAAAAGTATTCGTCGCAGGTAGACTGATGAACCTAGGAACTTAGGAAGAATAGTCCGAAAACTGTCAAACTATCAGCTGATAATCACGACACTAAATGAGCAGCCGAATTTTCAGCGGAGCGGACGCTTCCAGGGGAGTTAGGCAGACGTATTGTTGGTGTAATTACGTAAACGGAATGCGTGCTTACAAATCTAAGGTGGGAACAATTTTTACACCAAATGTAGGCGTGTCGATGTACCACACGCCTACATTTGAAGAAGGAATTTCACCAGGAGTACGGGAAAAATGCTTCATTCACCGAAATTCGAGAAAATACCAGCATAGCGAGTCGGCGACGTCAAAACCGTTCCAGAGATGTCAAAGGAGACTGTAAGACCCTTGGAAAGGCAGGGAGGACTATAAAAAAGGCGATCGAACAACGACCTATTCTATTCGGAATTCCACTTTACAGCAACCAATAGTAGTAAAATTAAAAAAATCAAATAAAATCAAACCCTCTCGGGAACCATCATTTTTAAAAGCGATTTTTGTTGTTCTTTCTGCTCCAATTTAGGCTCTGTTTGGCTCCCGTAGCTAAAAAATACAACAGTCCATTATAGCGCTGATATAATTTATAGTATCACTCTTATGCAGATGCACTGTACCTATTTTGTATTCTAAGTATTTAAATATTTATTTTAGTACAAAATGCGTAAAGATGCGCGTAATTTTCTTTAAACATCAAAGCTCAAAACAAACTAATAGTGTTAGGGTTAATATTTATCCGAGGGCTTATTTCGGTTATGATTAAATACTAACGGTGTGAATTATAAACATGGTGGATAATTATCTCAATATTTGAATAATGATTATACACACGCACTTCAGTAGAGATAACGTTACGAGTAAATTTATCAACTGTTCCGGGAAATTTGTTATGCAAATAGCAATTCATTTGTAAGCTCTTAGGCACTCTTGTTGGATTAATTTAATAATATTTCGTATGTACACCTATAACAGGTGTCACAGATTAAGGAATGAATTAAATTTCATGACATTTTTATATCCTTCAGTAGGTAGATGTGATCTTTAGCGATATTTATGTGTGGAAAAAAAAACAATTTCATATTTTTGTGGAACTATGTGATTGGTCAATTGTCAAATGTTGGAATTTGAAATTAGTTAGTTAGATGGTGCTTTCCTGGCTTGCAATCAGTCCATAGTAAATACGTCCTGTTAGGAGTAGTAAAAAGTACTACCGGAATCGAGGAGACATGTCATATCCTATATTTATTTACTACTCTATATATGAAAATAGATTATCTGCATTTAATCAAGAACCTACTATCCTTTTAAGAAAATGTTGAAAAACAAAATATAGTTTATATTGACGAGATTTCAATATCTATTTCTATTGGTATCAGTCTTCTTTTTAACTTTCTCTTACTCACTTACTTACTTTAGTGGCGCTACAGTCCGGGATGAACCTGGGCCTCAACCAACATGCCTCTTAAATTAGCCCGGTCCTTAGATAAATGACTACAGTTGAAACTCCAAGTTGGTTAAGGTCGGTTTCTACTTGTGCACGCCACTTAAGGCGAGGTCTTCCTCTACAGCGTCCGACGTCTGGCTGGGAATCGAAGACTCTGCAAGCGGGAGTCTTTGTGTCCATTCGTTCTACATGTCCCAGCCATCTGAAACGTCCAATGCGGAGTTTTTTGACCAGGGGTATGTCGCTGTACTGCTCGTATAGTTCGTGGTTAAATCTTCGTCTCAATAGCCCATCAACGCAAACGGGACCGAAGATTTTTTGAAGAATGTTTCTCTCGAATCGACCAAGGATTTCTTAATCCGCTTTTGATATGGTCCGTGTTTCAGGCAAAAGAGCAGGACTGGGACGATCAGGGTCTTATATAGGATCTCCTTATTAGTTTGAGTGAGGGCTTTACTACTAAATTGCCTTCTTAGCCCGAAACAGCGGTTACAAATACAAATACAAATTTTTGGCGTAAGAGGCTCGTTAGTACCCAGGGCCTAGCTTCTTCACACCATTCATGTGTGCGTGTGTACTTCTTGCACGATGGCGGGGCCTCCTGTTTTATGCCGACTCCGAACGGCTGATTTGAGATAAGCTATTCTTGACAAATGATACTACTCGAATGATATGTCAGATCATCACGAGAGGAGGGTCAGTGAAAAATCATTTAGGTGTTGCTACGGCTGGGAATCAAACCCAGACCTTCTGCGCGGCAGTTCGTCGCACTAACCATCCCGCTACTGAGCCCGTCAGCGTCAGCCCGAAACAGCGGTTGGCAAGAGAAATTCTCTTGTTTTCTGACGAGATGTGTTGTTAATAGCTGAGCCGAGGTAGACAAAGTCCCGTACTACCTCAAAGTTATATCTGTCAATGGTGACGTTCTGTCCAATTCGTCGATGTTATATGTCCTTTCGTGTTGACAGCATATACTTAGTCTTAACCTCATTTACTGCTAAACCCATTTTTGCCGTTTCCTTCTCTACACTAGCAAACGTGGCTATGAAATCACGTTGAGCCCTACCAATGATGTCAATATCGTCGACGTATGCTAGTAGTTGCACCGATTTTTGGAAGACTGTGCCTCTGGTGTTGGCTCGGGCGTTCTGCACAATCCTCTCAAGGATCAGGTTAAAGAAGTCATATGACAGCGCATCGCCTTGCCTTGATCGTTTATCGGTATCGAATGTGTCGGTTAGGTCGTTTCCGACCCTGATGGTGAAGCGAGAATTCTCCATCGTCATCCTACACAAACGGACGAGTTTGGGCGGTATACCAAAGCTAGACATGGCTTTGTTTAGTTCGTCTCTATAAATGCTGTCGTATGCGGCTCTGAAATCGATAAATAGCGTGGTGGGTATAGATTTGGACTTCTTTGGTTTCTTCCAGGATCTGCCGAAGTGTGGAAATTTGATCGGTTATATACTATCCTGGTTTAAAACCACACTGATAAGGGCCGATTATGTTTTTGGTAAACGGTTTTAGGCGTTCACATATTACGGCAGATAGGATCTTATAGGCGATGTTGAGGAGACTTATTATATATTGGGGTAACTGTGTCTCAACTACGATATTTCCTTGTTCATCTCGACAGGATTCTGTTCGAGCCTTGTATCTTTGGCTGTGACGTTTTGCACTTTTGTAAAACTTGCGAACATAGTTCCTGAAGTGCCACCTCTCTATATCCTCGATCGCGCGCTTTTCTTGCTATTTTTTCTTTTTTCTGAAAAGCCGGTGCTCTTCCCTTCTTCTCTGCCTGCAGCTTAGCTTTGTTGACCTCGTTCTTGGCTGCGAGCATCTGTCGGCATTTCTCATCAAACCAAGGGTTTCTAGCTGGTGTCCGCGATAAACATCAGTTGGCTTGTTGGCATAGTTCTCATTGCTCTTCGACATTAGATGCTGGCGGTATGGTGTTAATCGAGAGGTTAGCGGATACGCGTTGCACGAAGGCCTTGGTGGTATCCGCATCCTTACCTTGGCTGCAGCAAGGTATAGTGGTACGAGTCGATGTTAGCCCCTCGAAATGTTCGGACATCCAAAATACTGCCTCTTGTCTATCACAATGTGATCAATTTGGTAAGGAAACCGTGTGCTGGCTATAGTGGCATTTCGTTCCGAGGTGAAGTTATTTGTCCTAAGTCCGTTACCAGATGTGTTGTCGTGTAGGCTATATTTTCCAAAAATACTGCTAAGATGTCTTCTATTCCCACCTTTGCGTTAAAATCTCCCTGCACGATTTTAACATCGTACTTTGGTAGTCGCTCATAGGTTTTGTCAAGGAGCTCGTAGAAGCAATCCTTAGATATATCATCTTTTTCCTCCGTCGTGTTGGCGAATTCGGCATTGACTTCTTGCCTAACTCTGGCACTTATAACAAATCCGCATCCAAATTGTTGCTGTTTCTGCTCACTATAACACGGTCCATAGTAGATGTCATAATGGTATACAGGCATACTTTTATCAGACCAAATTTAGCTTCTGAATTATTAAATGATACTTACCATATCATCTCCACCAGTTTTATGACGTTGTCATTTCCGGCAGCATTGTTAAGCATAAGTTTAGAAATTGCTATCCTCACTTCAATAAGGTGATTGGTAGTTTTCGCTATCTTCCCCAATATTAAATGTTTTTTTCTGATTGACAGCTTAAGATTGTTCCTCATCAGAGTGGACCTGCAGACATGTTTCTTCCATATCCTTAGCATCGACTGTGTCCCAACTACACCGTTAAAACCGCCCAGCTCAATTTCAGCGTCGTTCTTCGGGTTTTTTTTAAAAGCAGACGGAAACAGTCCTAAGTGATGTCATCTGTTTTCTTACTCAGAGCCTGTGAGGTTTATGTTTGCGAAGTTGGCATTGATGATGATTTTCATAATTCGTTCGCTAATTTCAAAGCTTACGTATGATAAAGTTGTATGGTAGTCAACAAGAAGAATCTGTCCTTTCAAAACGGTTCTTTCCCATGATCGGGTGGCTAACCCAAAGAAAAATCTTAATCAAGCCCAGTTCGTAAAATGGCAGGGTATACATCGCAACCATTGGCCTTTCAGCTTATCCAATAGTCTTGATTGAAGGGGTGTGAACAAACTCTGAAGTTCCTACACGACCTATTGTCCGAATATGTAATAGGAGCTCTTGTCAAATCTAACTAGGGCTGTGGTTCCTTCTGTTGAACGCATCTTGTGTGTTTTTCTTCCGTAGACTGGGAGAAGAAAGATCTGCTTTTGAAAGGATACCCGCTTTCAGTATCTTCCGCCAATGCTTTAAAAAGTGGTAAAAATCCGATCTTTGATGAATTTACTAGACACGCGGTAATATTAACACATACATGCTGAGAGCTGGAGTAAGAAGGCATCATATACGTGACTACATGTAATAGCATTGCCCACCAACTGAGCACCAGTATAAGGCTTCCACTTGCCTATATTAAGGGGTTTATTATGAATTTAGGAAGAAAAGGGATATCCCATGAGTTTAAAACGAATTGAAGCTTAACTTTGAGCTGAAACTCAAGGATGCCAATTTCTCCTTAGAACTCTAAATAGTTCAAAATTAAAACGGAAGCAGTCACTAGAATCAGAAAGATTCATAAAAATTCGGGATCTCAGATGCTAGTCTGGTGTCAACTTCTTGTGATGTAAATTCTCAGAGCCTAAAGCCTCATCAAATAAGGAGTTGTAAGCAATATTGTAGTTGTGTATATTGATTTGAGGTTCTATCAATTGGTGTTGTGCGCATTAGAATCCTTTTATTCATTAAATCGTTGCCAACTTATTATGTTCCAATTTTATTTCACACATCTCCACCTAGCTTGGTACTAGAGCATAAGTAGCTGAATTCAAGACTTCGCAAGTAGAAAAGGAACGCAACTGTAGTCATTTATGTCGTCGACAATAAAGTCTGTAGCAGTTTATGGTTTCATATAGGAAGACTGGAATGTGCTTATATATGCACGGTTGTGTATCTATTAGTACACAACCAATCTAAACCACCACTTCTAAAATAAATTGCAATCGTTCCGAAATTATAATTGCACACATTGCACATTTAGAAGAGGTATTCTCAAACTTAAGCAACTAATCGCATTTCGAAATCATGTCTTGCATATTCATGCAATGTACTACACATATATTCATTTGAAGTCTAGCGATTTACTCAAATCTCCTCATATAGATACAAACATTTAACGTAAAGTAGATGTAGTGAAAACTTTAAAGTGTACTCAAGAATCACAAAACTTTCCTCTCTAGACTTGCACACATCCGTGTACTTTGAATTTAATTGAATTCGTTACGCACGGATAATGTTGCGGAAATCGCAAGATGGCACTATTACGTACGTACCTATCGCCACCTTTATCATGTGAAGCATTAAAACTTTAAACATTACTGAAAGTTCAAGGATGGGTTGGTGCTCAAAATGATATATAAGACGATTATAAATTTCCGATGAATGTCGAAACAATTTGAAGGGAAGAACTTTAATCAATCTTTTGCCTGTCTATACTCTTGGATTGGAATATTCTTGAATTACACTACGTGACATTTTAATTACAAAAAGGGCGCTACAGATTGGGCTGAAGTCAGGCATAATTGAATATGCCTCTGCAATAAATCTGGATCTAAGCTAGATGGCTTAGGTCGGTTTCAAATTGTCCAGGCCACAGATAAGGGTTGCCTCAGCTTCGTCTACTATCTGTTTATTCATATTTTCATTCGTTCTACATATCTAAGTCATCCTAAACGTACAAAGAGGAGTTTTTGTCCATGTCTATGTAAAGTGTTATAAAATTCGCTTGTCTCCATAGCCCATCAACGTAAATGGGACTGAATTTTATAATTTCACATCATTTCATATTTTAAAAATTACCAATTTTTTATTCGTTTTGATCCGGTCCATGGGCTGGGATCATTCAGTTCATATATAGTATGTCCACAGTTGTTTGAGTAAGGGGATTATTACCAAATTGGTTTTTAATCTCGAGGAAACATAGTTTTTCTTCTGATAAGGTGTGGCTGTCAAAATGAATAGGGGAGACAATGTAGACAAATTCTCATGCTACATCAATGTTAAACCTACTGGTTGTGATGTTATGTCCTATTCCGATTAGTCGGGATGGTAAACTGAAACAAGGCATCGTTTTGCATAGTTCGTCCCTATCATTCATATGCGGCTTTAAATTTGTTTGTGTGCTCCTAACCAAGTTAATTCCCACGTTATTATATGCCTCGGCTGGAAGGTTTATGTTTCTAAGGTTAGGTTAGGTTGTTGGGTTGATGAGGTAGACGGTGTGCGTCTTCCCTCATCGCACTCAGGTCAATATAGACCGATTGTGATGACCGTTGGGGGTCCACTTGTGTGGTTGGTTCATTCATTGTCCCGTTACTGTCCATTGCTGTTAGCCTCTTTCCAGCCATCCAGATGTTGTTGAAAACCTGAAAAGATTAGGGAGATGGATAGATCCGTGAGGTCATGGAAAAAGTATTTTCCGAACGTTCTCATTCTTAATTGGCTGAGGCCTGGGCAGTGGCACAGAAAGTGGAGGGTATCCTCGTGTATTTCTTCATCACCGCAGCCTCTACAGAGGTCATCATCTATGAGATGCATTTTCAGTTTGTGGCTTTTAAGTAAGTTGTGTCCAGTAAGAATCCCAACTAAAGTCGAGACAGATTTCCTGTTTCTTCGAAGTTGTTTATGAGTTCTGGCTTTGTCATACTCAGCCCACATCCTTTTGGAAGTTTCACAGGTGGGAAGGGAGTTCCACCTGTTTTAGGCAGTAATCAGTGTTTTCTGTCCCACCCGAGATTTGAGGTCACATAGTGGTGGTTTGACAGACAGGTCTGCTTGGTCAATGCTGGAGGCAGATCCTTTTCTAGCCAGTTCGTCAGCAATTTCGTTGCCCAGTATGCCTCTGTGTCCGGGGACCCAGCAGATCCTAACATTATGTTGGACGCCAAGAACCTTTAGCTCTTCACGACAACATTTCACAAGCCGAAATTTTATTTCGACAGCAGAGATATATTTTATTGCAGCCTGACTATCAATAAAGATGGTGATATCATCTGATGGTATCGTCGCTTTGGCTGCCTCTGCTACTGCCAATATTTCGGCTTGGAAGACACTGCTGTGCTCTGGGAGACGAAAGGTGCTGTTTAGCTTTAGTGTTTCTGAAAACACTCCAGCTCCAGCGCCTACATCCATTTTGGAACCATCAGTGTAGATGGATATGGTTTCGGTGCCCAATTCGTTCCTCTCCCACTCCTTTCTGCTTGGAAAGATGCAGGAGAATGGTCTATGAAAGTCATGGTGAGGCAGCATGTAGTCGAGGATATAGCTGAGACCAGATATCTGTGTAGAATTTGGGCATGTCCTTCTGATTTCGATTTCCAGCAGTTGAGCTGGCTGATTCTTAGAGCACTTTTGGCTGCAGATTCTTGCATGTAAAGGTCTAGCGGTAGCAGGTTAAGGATGGTTTTCAGTCCCGCTGTTGGTGTGGTTCTCATTGCGCCAGTAGCGCCCACACATGCTTTCCTTTCTACCTTTGTCATATTTTTCAGATGTTTATGTTTTTAAACTTCATGTTTAGATTTTGCTATCTCCAATTCATTACCCCATCAACGAAAACAGGACCACTTTTGATACGGTCCATGCTTCAGCGCCGTAGAGCAGGATAATGATGATCAGGGTCTTCTATAGGATCTCCTTAGTAGTTCGAGTGAGGGCTTTACGACTAAACTGAATTCTTAGCCAGAAGAAACAGCGATTGACAAAAGTAATTCTCAGTTTAATTTCTGACTAGATGTTGTTGTCAGAGTTGGTATCAGAGCTGAGGTAGACAGTCCCGCCCTACCTTAAAATGATATCTGACAATGGTGACGTTCTGTTCACAGTTCACAGCATATATTGGTCTTACCCTAATTTACTGCTAAACATTTCTTCTGCTTCTTCTCTTTACTAGCAAACGTGGTTATGAAATCCCGTTGAGTCCGACTAATGACATCAATATCGTCGGCGTATGCTAGTAGTCCCACAGATTTATGAATGATAGTGCCTCTAGTGTTGGCTTGGCAGTTTTGCACAATACTCTCAAGAATAATGTTACAGAAGTCACATGATAGTGCGTACCCGACATCCTTTTTTTGGTATCGAATGATTCGGTAAAGTCGTTTACGACCCTGATATAGAAAATAAAATTCTGTGCTGTGCTTTCCGAAAATACTGCTAAAACTATCTTCTCTTCCAACCTTTGTGATAAAATCTCCCAGATCGATTGTAATATCGTACTTCGGCAGTCACTCATTGGTTTTGTCAAGGAGCTCGTAGAAGCAATCCTTAGCTATATCATATTTTTCCTTCGTCGGAGCATGAGCGCATATAATGCTTATGTTGGCGAATTTGGCCTTGATGTGGATTGTTACAATGCGTTCACTAATGTCTTGGAAACAAACGATTTCTTTCCTAAGTCTGGCACTTATAACAAATCCGCATCTGAATAGTCGCTGTTTATGCTCACTATAACACGGTCCGTAGAAGATGGCACAGTTTTTCACCATCTTTTTGCCGGCCCATCCCATCGTATTTCCTGGATGGCAGTAATGTCTGCTTTGTAGCAGTTAAGTACTTCTGCTAGTTGTTCGCCTGCTGTTTAATGTTCTCACAGGTACAGATACGAACCTCGTTGTCCTTTTTTCGTTTAGTAGTTTCCTCAACATTAAAATCAGACTTGTTCGAGGCTATTAGTTGCTTCGTAATAATGTTATTTTTTTAATGCACAACCCCCTACCTGTAGGGCCAGTTCCAATTTATAAGATACCCCTAAAACACGGGGCCATCAGTATCCACTACGGGATTTAGCGCTGCCGTTGGCGTTACATGTCATCCGCCGCCATCTCTGTTCAAGGGTCCTGAATTACCCTTGAGAATAGTAAAGAACCTGTTGTCCTAATATGTCAAAGCAGCTCATCTAGGTTTGCCTGGGACAGCAGGCCGGGTATTCCGTGCCAGTCTGACCAGGCTGTTCATAGTGTTTCTGTTTTTCGTCTTGGTATTAACACTCACACTCACACTTATAGTTAAGTATGATAGTATACATCGTCAGGTGATCTATATGGCCGAATTCGGAATCCCGACAAAACTGATTCAGCTGTGGTGCGTGACGCTATAAAACACGCTCGGCAACGTGCAGTTTGGTAGTAGATCCTCCGAACTATTCCAAAAATGCACCGGATTTCGGCAAGGAGACGCGCTGTCATGTGACAGGTGTCAACAGGGAAGGCACTATTTTCAACAGGTCCGTCCAGCTGCTGGGCTATTTGGACGATATTGGTTGCTCCCAGCGTGCCGTGATAAAAGCGTTCACGGCGATTGAAGAACAGGCGAAATCCCTTGACCTTGAGGTAAATGAAGACAAGACCAAGTACTTGCTATTAACAAACAAACAAGCATCTGTCCACAGCCTAAGACAAAACGTCAGGAGTTCACCTACCTCGGAGTAAACATGGACTCCACGAATGACACCCTAGTGGAGAACCGGCGAAGAATTAACATATGAAACCTTTGCTACTTCGGTTTGGCGAAACAACTGGATTCAAAACTCCTAATTAGAAGGACGAAGTGTGTGCTCTACAAATCCCTTATCCTTCCAGTTCTGCTTTATGGCGCCGAGTACTGGACGATAAGCAAGAAGTGAAAGCTGATACTGAGCCCCATCGAAAGAATAATACCTCGGGGGATTTTTGGTCCTGTGCGCGAGAAGCGGGAATGGAGAAGAAGATGCAACCACTAACTCTACGAGCTGTACCAAGATGTGGATGTAGTCCAAAAATCCAAAACACGTCGACTACACTTGCTCCGCCACATCGAGCAAATGGACAATAATGCTCCAGCTAAGAAGATCTTCTAATCCCAGCCCCCAGGTTCGAGAACCTCCATTTCAAAGACCAAGCCATCGCGGATGCCAGAGAGATTGGACTAGAAAACTGTAAGCAGCGAGCTCGGGATCGTAGAGGATGGAAGGCTGCAGTGTCTCAGGCAGAGACTCTTTACGGGTCGGGAGCCCGTTAAGTAAGTAAGTAAGATGTATAGTCAGAGTTACTACCACTGGGTATTGCCAAGTTAAAGCCAATCAGAGTCTTTCCTTGTTCTACAAGAGCCAACCATCTTCCGTAGTTGCTTACAATTTTTTTTATTGCAAAGTGTTCTTTGCAATAACATCTCTTTTCGGCTTCGGCCAGTAAATTATTCAAAACTAATATACTCCTATGCGATAGTGTATTAAAATTGACCTGGTTCTTATGAAGAACATTCTATCCCAAATAGTTTTTTTTACAATGTCAGATACAATTCAATATGCTTACAGATGCCAAAATGTTTTTTTTATTGATAGTCAACCCCTGAATTCACTGAACTCAATATCAACTCAATCAGCTTAATGTGTACAATATGAGTAGAAATCGGAACTAAATATACAAAGAATCAAAGTGTTTTACAACATCAGTGAACAACCCATTACCAGAACAATTATTAAATTCCCTGGTTGGTATTTATATCGGTCCCATCCCCCACAATACCAGAAAGGATAAACCACAACCAGCAAATTCTTTTACACACTTCAGGTATAGCATCAGCACATTCTTCTCCCTATTCAATTTCTCCAAATCATTCCATTTCCAAGACATTTTTCCTGAAATAGACTTTTTTCTTTTTTTTTTGGTATTTGCAGTACATATACATAATCAGTAATGGCTTTGGTCACCGCAACCTCCATACTCATAGGTTAGCTTTTGTTGTACCCAACAACAATACCGGAAGGATTTTTTCTACACAAATCCCTTCAGTAGGTTTTAGGCCTTAGATTACAAGTATTGCATACACACAATTTGTAAGGGTGGTGGTTCCTTTCACATTTACAAGCATCTGAAAATGGGAACTTGTTAGTGGTTCACTGATTTGATTAATTAATTCAATTTCATGGTCTAATGGATGTGATATGTACCAATGTTGACTTGTGAATTAAAAATTAATGAATTTATCTTTAATAAAATTCACGGACAATGGATAGGGCGAACTATTTTCAATAGCGTCGTTTTCCTCCCGAAGGAAGAAAAGGACTGCTTCTATGAGCTCTTTGACCAAACTAATGAGAAACTGCCGAGGTACGATGTTAAAATCGTTAAATCGTTGAAATGGCGGTCTTCAGATCAACGAACAGTCAACCAAATTGATCACTTTGCGATAAACAAGAGGCACGCATCCATCGACATAGGGTATAAACCTATCCCATAGGGTGTATTTGTTTCGATACATAGTTTGTAACATAGAGATATAATTTAGCTAGACATAGGTACCTCAAAGTATATGGATCGACTCAGAATCGATAGCTGAATCGATTTAGCTTCCGTCCGTACGTCACCAGTTTTGGGCCTTAAATTTTGAGCTAAAATGATGAAATTTGGTACACGTGCTCTTTGTAGCTCCCAGCAGAACAAGTGTAAAAGTTTTTTTAAATCCGCCCACCGCCACGTCCTCTTTTTAAAAAAACATAGTTTTTGGCCAAACCGTAAGGAATTTTAAAAAAAATGTCTGAGATGCGTATTTAGAGAATCTATATTTAATTTATATAAAGTTTTTAATAAAAAAACGTTTTTCGGTCAAATTTTAAAAATTTCGAAAAAAATGTTGATGCAGAATCATTAGTAATTTTAATATGAACATTTCAACGTATTCAACTATCCGCACAGCGGATTGTAGCCTTCTCATATGTTTTTATTTACAAGCTGAACTAAAGACTAAATTAACCTTATTAAATTTATTGATTAGAAAAAGTATAAGGGAGTAGTGGTGGATGAGGTGGACATGAGGAAGTTTCGTAGAGCAAGATTGCTATAGTTAAAATCAAAGGAGTTATGCCCATTAGCCAGGCGCAGTATTCTAGTCATTGGCTCTTTGTTGCCGTAGTTTGTTCGGCGGAAGTTGAGTCGGAAGAGGGTAACAGATCTTAGATTTCGGGAGTTGGCGTTAGGGATATAATTTCTAGCAGAGCGGGGCAATCAATATTTCCTGCTGGAAGCTGCTGTGCAAATAGAATTTAGGCTATCTCACGACAATTTTGAAGTGATTGAAGGTTTTTTTAATTTCAAACGATTCTCGTAGGGGTTTAAATGAAAACTGTCTATCCAGGTGATACCGCGTAAAGCAAATCGGATGAATCTGCGCTAGACACTCTCAAAATGGATTGAATGGGAATTGTGATTAGGCGACCATACTTGGCTAGCATATTCAAAGATAAGTCTAACAAAAGTGAAAAAGAGAGATTTTATGACATAAGGGTTCTAGAATTCCTTAGGCCAGTGTTTTACAAACCCAAGTGCGGAGTTGGTTCTGTTGATGATATTATCAATATGAAAGCAAAAGTTAGGTTCTATGTTACAGCTAACACCCAGATCACGAATAAAAAGCACATTAGGTACGGGCTCACCAAATATTAAATAGGATCCTGGACTGATGGGATACGCTTACGGGAGTTTGTCATGGTCTGGCATCATTAGATCTACTTCATTGCCATTTTCTAATGCACACAGATTGTGCTCTGTTAGAGAGTATGTTAGATACGATTTCTAACCATTAGGTTGGTGGTTGTTGACCTATCGTTAAGAAATCCGTGTGCGTTTGGAGAAAAGAAGGACATTAGGTTGGTGGTTGTTGACCTACCGTTAACAAATCCGTGTGCGTTTGGAGAAAAGAAGGACAATGGCAACGATACCAACAAGCCGTTATATTAGCCGCAACTGATTTGCCACCACCATTCGCACTCACCAGCAAGAAACCCTTGCCTACATAGCTAAGCTGTGTTTAAGATTATACGGACGGTTAACTTATTAATTTATTATTCATTCAGTTGTTATTCATTATTTATTGATTTTTTCTATAATATGGATCATCATCATCCTATTAGAGAGGTATAGAATCTCCTTAGTAGTTCGAGTTAGGGTTTTAATACCACATTGCCTTTCATCCCGAAGAAACAGCGGTTGGCAAAGGTATTTCTCCGTTAAATATCTGACGAGATGTTGTTGTCGGATGGCTAAAACTTTTTCGAAAAGTTGGAGATCAGTTCTTTAAAACAATGTACTGCCAAACAAATACAGCTTTTAAGCAATTATGCATAAAGAAAAAGAAAAGATTTTTTGAAAACGAAGCTCTGAAATTGGTGAACTGTAAAGATACAAAGGAGTTCTGGTGTGAAATTAAAAAATTCAACTGTAGAGCACCCCAAATTGGCACTCAGCTAGACGCAAGGACACTGATGACCACTTTCAAACGCTATTGAACCCACCAAGTAGCATTCAGCCGTTTCACTACGCAATGCCATTAATTGAAAATGAAATTTTAGATGCACCTATTACACAGGGAGAAATATGTAACGTTCTAAAAAAAACTTCAAGATGGAAAGGCACCTGGCGCTGATCGGATACCCGTTGAATTTTTTAAGTATGCGACTGTTAATTTTATCGACAAAAGAGTCGTGATTTTCAATGGAATGTTGGAGACAGGCAACCTACCGCCACAGTTCAAACAAGCCATAACATATCCGATCCACAAAAAAGGTAATATCGCCGATCCCGAAAATTATCGTGAAATATCATTCCTAAACTCATCTTACAAGCTGTTCACCAAACTTTTAAATGAGCGTATGTCAATTTGGATCGAAAACAACAATTTGATCAAAGAATTCCAAGCTGGTTTTCGGAATGGTTATTCAACCGTAGACAACATTTTCATACTGCAAAATATAGCTGGGACATTCATAGAACAAAAAAAGAAATTATTCGCCTTTTTCGTTGATTTTAAGGCAGCCTTCGATAATATCAATCGAAAAGCCTTAATATTCAAACTTTATAACGCTGGAATGAGCCAAAAGTTCGGGAAGGTTATCGAAAATATATATGAAGAGAACCAATCGAGTGTCTGGAGCGGGACCGAAACATCAGAATGGTTTGAAACAACTATGAGAGTAAGACAGGGATGTACACTAAGCCCATATCTTTTTGCTTTGTACATCGATGACCTCACCGACTTTTTACCTGGAGGAATAGAGTTTGCAGGACATTTAATAAAGGCACTTCTATTTGCAGACGATGTGGTTCTATTTGCATACTCGCCAGAGTCCTTACAATTAATGATTAACCGTCTTGATTTGTACTGCCAATTATGGAATCTTACGGTTAACCTTACAAAATCAAAAATTATCATTTTTAAGAAGGGAGCAGGTAGAGAGTGCAGAAATGAAAAATGGCATCTCAACGGACAGCCCATTGAAATTGTGAAAACCTATAGATACCTCGGGGTGACAATAGCTAGTAATCTTAGTATGGAACCGCATCTAAAGGAAAGACTAATAAAAGCTAAAAGTGCTATATCGGCTACATGGAAAAAATGTTTTTCAAATCAACTAATTGACCACAGCGTAATATATAAGGTCTTTCAAGCTGTATCAGAATCTGTTATGATGTACGCAGCGCAGTCTTGGGGATATTGCCAATATGAAACAGTAGAGAAACTCCTTAGATACTACATAAAACGATGCTTTAACTTACCAAGCACAACACCAAACTATATGATCAATATCGAAACAGGACTATCACCGCTTTTCATTAAATCATTAAAATTGCATGTTGATTATGTAATTAAAGTCTTAGAACTGTCGGACGATAGACTTCCAAAAATAATTGCAAAGAAGGTAGTAGAAAGAATTACGCTCTGGTATAAAAAAAAACTCGAAAGATACCGTAAGGATGTGCTTGGCAATCTTATTGCCAAAGTAGATGAACAATACAGAGCTGATTGCGTAAATATGGCTTCATCATCCGTTCACCGAGCTACATACAGCGTTTTAAAACACAATCTGTCTGAAAAAAATTATTTCTACAATGACAACACCAAAGAACTAATTTCGGCTCTTTTTAAGATGAGAGGCGAACTAATACGCCTTAATTATATCCCACATCGTCCAGACCTACCAATTTATTTTATTCTTTGCAACTTATCCGAGAGAGAAGACGTTTTACATTTCATCGGAAGATGCCCCATCCTTAAAGAAATAAGAAGATATTTTCTAGGAAACGACGTAAAATCTAAGGAAGAAATTATAACCTACCTAAACTGCGAAAGCGATGTAAAACAACTTTTTTATTTCTATAAACCTGCAATTAATTACCGTACTAAAATTATTACTGAGAACTTTTAACTTTGTAAAAAAAAATAAAAAAATAGTATGTCTACTACTTTTATGTTTGCTTTTTTACATATCTTTAAATCGTTTTAAATTCAAGAATAGAATATACATTAAAACAACTTGTTATTTGTTTAATCTCATGTCAATCAGGCAGACGGCAAAGCCATGCTTAATGATTTTTGTAAAATAAATTTGTATTATAAACAAGAAAACAATAAAAATCTAATCTAATCTAAATCTAAATCTTGTTGTCAGAGCTAATAGCGGAGCCGAGGTAGAAAGAGTCCCATACTACCTTAAAGTTATATCTATCACTTATAATATTCTATCTAATTCGACGATGTTGTGTGTTCTTTCGTGTTGACAGCATAGTCTTACCCTCATTTACTAATAAACCGCTCCCTTCTCTATAGGTACTATCAAACATGGCTATGACATCACGTTGAATCCTATCGATGATGTCAATATCGTCGGCGTATGCTAGTAGTTGCACCGATTTTTGGCTCGGGAGTTTTGCACAATCCTCTGAAGAATCAAATTACAGAAATCACATGACAGTGCGTCGCTTTGCCTTTTTTGGTATAGAATATATCGGTGTGGTCGTTTCCGGCCCTGATGGAGCAGCGAGAATTTCCCATCGTCATCCTACACAGACGGACGAGTTTGGGTCGCATAACAAAACTAGACATGACTCTGTATAGTTCGTCTCTATAGATGCCAAATCTATACCAACCATCTTTGGTTTTTTTCCAGGATGTGAAGAAGTGTGAAAATTTGATCAGTTGTGGACTTTTCTGGCCTAAAAACACAACTATGAGGGGCGATCAGGTTGTTGGTAAACGGTTTCGGCAGATAGGATTTTGTTGACGATGTTGAGAAAACATATCTATGTATTTGACGCAATTTAGATTATTTCCTTTTTTGAGAATCGGAAATACGATGCTAAGGCTTCATTCTTTAGGCATACTTTAATTCGACCAAAATTACATTATGAGTTGGTGAGTGTTTATTTCAAACCATAATTTCCGGGTCCCTTCTTAAACTTAAGTATAGGTATTGCTATCCTCACATCACGTAGGTCGTTTGGTTGGTAGTTTTCGCTATCGTCGTCCATATTGAATGGTTCGTTCTGCCTGACACCAGGAGATTGTTCGTTATCGCTATTTTGCAGTATTAAGAAGTGTGTCTTCATTTCCTCAGCATCGGCTGTGTCTCAACTACGATATTTCCTTGTTGACATCGATAGGATTCTGTTGAAGCCTTCTATACCTGTCTTTGACGTTTTGCACTTTGGTAAACTTGCGAACACCACTCTATATCCTCGATCGCGCGCTTTTCATGCACTTTTTTCTTCTTTTTGTAAAGCATGAATTTCTAAAAGCCGAACATTTCACCATAAATGGAGTTTTCCAATCAGCATCGATGAGAGGTTCTTAAAAATTCACAAACACTCTGGCTTTCTGTATCAACTTCTTCCATATTAGCTTGACTACGTTGTCAAAGTCGATCTGTCTTTGCTAGAGGACTATCACCATATTTTACGGTCTTATTAGCTTTTACTAATTTTGCTTTAAATAAAAATGACGTCAAACAACATCATCCCGGAGCATAAAAGCCATCATACGTGTTTAGAAACTATTTTTGACTTTTATGATGAGATGGGAATACATCCTTGATATATTGTTATCATGTGCAGCTGTTTATTTTTTATGACATACATAGACTTCAGGTCATATGCCTATACATCTGCTACAACATCACCACTTGTAAAAAAGTGAATTGTCTGGCATTCAAACCAAGTCCTTCAACCTATTTCGACAACCATAAACTTGGATCACTTAATCCTACTTACATCATAATACCAACGCCATAAAGAATCATAACAGTATGTATAGGTATATAAAAGGGCTCTTCCAGGAGGGTAAAAAAAATGTGAATACATAATAGCCTTAAATTCAAAATGATTTAAGCTTTATTATGAAGTGTAACACTTCGTCACCAGTTATAAAGCCTGGAAAATTAATTCACATTCAGAATGTTTATAGGCACATAGAATAGGATTTTTTAGGGTCCCATAAAATCAACGGAAAATGCCCATTTATGAAACAAAAATAAAATATCTTTATGAACCAAATGAAAGAGAGCCACAAACTGAACCATGAAAAGTAAGTATCATTAAAAATCAATGTCCAAAGGTCTAATGACCCTGTTCCATATGGAGTACATATTTTGACAAAAAAAAAGTAATATAATGCGCACTGTCTTGAAAGGACTTAAATCCTTCTAAAATATTTTAACTTTCCAAATTTGTTTTCGTTTTGGTATTGCATTTCCTCCTAAAACTTGCAAACTCTTAACTGACCACAAGTCCAAACCCATCTGCATGCAGAATTCCCTTGTTTGCTTGTGTCCTCTTCAAATTTAAATATGTATTTCAGTGAAATGAAAACCCCAGAGAATGTATACTGAATGACCGCCTTCGATGTTTACACAAAAAGGATATACTCGTCCTTGCCATTTTCGAAGGCACCTACCATAAAGTGATTTTTTAAGTTTAAAAGTTGTTTGCTTAGCTGAGGTTTCGCATAGAAAAAGGTACACAATAGGCAGATTGTCAAAAAAAGAATGTCCTTTTTTGTTAAGATACAAAGTTAGCCATTCCGTGTGCAATTTATGTGGTAAGTTACTAACAAAAAAGTTCAACAAGTTTATCCTGGAGATTGTTAGATGTCTGGCAGATATAATTCAATGTGCAAACGGGTTTATTTATCCAATTCTTCGATTTTGGGTATCCCTTTGTTGAAAGAAAAGAATTTAAAACAAAGTGTAAAATCAAAAAGGGATAAAATCAATTTTATGGAAATCCCTTACTTTCTGACAGCTATCCTTTCTGAATATTTACACGCACACAATAACTCAATAGCCCAGAAAATTTAGCATGCATAAATATGAGCGCCTATTAGACGGTACATTTTGACATCTCCACAAAGTTATTGTTGGCATAATATCCCTGAATTCAATTATTATCCTGTGAGACAATCTAAATTGCGTTAAAATTGCTTACTTCTGTGGAAAGGAATATAGTCGTGCTTTAATCGCCTGTAGATAGGGAACAACCGTGGCAATGGTGTGTTGTAAATATGCCTTTAAGAAGAATCGTGTCTTTGCATATATTAAGGAAAGGTACATTAGCTGATAAGAGCACTCGGTGAAATGGAATTTTACTTTAGACATGAAGGAGGCTTATGGATTGCATTTAAGCTAATCTTGCTGGGTAGGTATATTATTAAGAATCTCTTGAACAATAAATTTTGAAAAATAAATCCATTGTCCCGAATTAAGGACAATGAATTTATTTTTGACATACGATTACTTTGTGATGTCATGATAAAATAAAGTTGTGTCCAAAATATCCTGAGTTAATCCTTCAGATAATATACTGCCTCTGCTTAGGTGGCGACCAATGATTAGGTGGTTTGTTTTCTAAAATTATATTTCAAAATGTTATCCCTATCCTATAGCAGAACTGGAAAGCTATTTTACTTATATAAGTGCCTCTTCAGTACAACTTAACTCATCAAATAGTCAGTTCGCTAACTCCTTAAAGTTGGGCATTATAAGTTGGTTGAAATCGTTTTCTTCTTGTGCGAGGTGTTCCTCTTAAGCGTCACGTCTGACTGAGAATGGAAAACTCAGCGAATCATTCTAAATGTCCAATGCGGAGTTTATTTTTGACCAGACCCACACCGCCAAGGATTGCAGTAAAGAAGGATTTAGATGACCATGGTCTTGTTTAGCCCCATACTACCTTAGATATATCTGTTGTGTTCTTAGTTAGAAGGTGGTGTTCCGTCATATTCTTGTATGCCCTTTCGTGTTGACTGCATATAAAGGGTGGTCCAACGAAAACGCACGATGTTAATTGTAAATAAAACAAAAATTTTTCAGAGAATTATCTTAATATTCTACGAAAATTATGTGTGAAATATAATATCAGCCAAATGCTCTCAACGGCTTCAGTGGCATACCGATGGTCCATATTTTCAATGACTCTGAGACATAATTGAGGTTCAATGTCGTTAATGTGCCAAAATATCTCATCCTTTAGCTCTTGACTTGTTCTTGGCTTATAACGTACACTTTTTCTTCTAAATATCCTCAAAGTAAGAAGTCCAACGGTGTCAAATCACATGATCGTGGCGGCCAATTAACATCGCCATGACGTGGGATAATACGGCCATTGAATTCCTCTCGCAAAAATGCAATTGTTTCGTTGGCTGTGTGGCAATTGGGACCATCCTGTTGAAAGTACATTTCGTCCACCTCCATATCCTCGATTTCTGGCCGCAATAAGTCCGTTATCACCTCGCGATAGCGAACACCATTCAAGGTAACTGCTTGGCCGACCTCATTTTCGAAAAAAACGGCCCGACGACGGCGCCAGTCCATAAACCGCACCAAACAGTCACTCTTTGTGAATACTTCGGCTTTTCAATAATCACTCGTGGATTCTCATTTGCCCAAATGTGGCAATTCTGCTTGTTAACGAATCCACTGAGTCACCATTCACTTCTGTCTGTTCAATTGAACCTTGTAAGCATGTAAATTCAAATCTTTATTCAAAATTCGCATCAGTGATGTTCGTGAGACGTTCAATTATTGGGCACAATGACGAGTCGAGGTTGACTGCTCTACTGCCCCACTATCGCCAACAACAGCAATGTTTTCCGAAGAACGAACTGGGCGAGCATGCACAGGTATTTTCCTACAGATCAGGTTTGCTGAAATTTGCCAACAATTCTCCGGAATGTGGACATATTTGGTGGATTATCCTGACCAAAAAAATCACGAAGTGCATTTTGCTTTGAACGCCCATTTTCGTAAGAGGCTTTAACAATCTTAACGCGCTGCTCAATTGTGTACCTGTCCATGGTTGAATTTGTCAATCACTGAAAGAAAGAATTGTTAAATTAAGTTGGGCAAAACTTGACGTTAAGGCGTGACTCACAATCAACATCGTGCATTACGGTTGGACCACCCGCTACCCTTTACTTGGTCTTACTCTTATATATTGCAGAACATATTGCCACTTCCTTCTCTATACTAGCAAAGGTATCTCTGTCTATCACATCATGATGTCAATATCGTCGACCTATAATAGTAGCTTAACCGTTTTATGGAAGTTTGTGCCTCTGTTAATGGCTTCGGAATTACTTTAAAAGAAGTCCTAAATTCTTATTTGGTATCGAATGTGTCGGTGAGTTCGTTTCGGACACTAATGAGGCAACGAGTATTCTCCATCGTCATCCTGCATCCTGTTTGGGCGGTAACCAAAACTAGACATGGGTCTATATAGCTCGCCTCCACCGGCTTTATATAGCTCAGCGGGAAGGCCGGCATTTCAGACAGTCTTATTAAGCTTGAAATTAGATATAGTTATCCTCACATCAATTAGGTCGGATAATGGCAGATTTTGCTATCGTTACCAATATTGATATTGAATGGTTCGTTCTGCTTGACAGCGGAGTATGGTTCGTCATCGCCGTTTAATAGTCTGCAGTAGTGGTTCTTCCATATCCTCAGAATCGACTGTGTCTCAAGTACGATATTTCCTGGTTCATCTCGACAGGATTCTGTTCGAGACTAGTATCCCTGGATTTGTCGTTTTAAACTTTGGTAAAACTGGAGAACATCGTTCCTCGAGTAGCACCTCTCTATATCTTCAATCGAGCGATTTGCTTGCCTTTTTGTTTTCTGAAAAGCCGGTATTCTTCCCTTCATCTTTGCCTATAGAGCTCATTGGCAGCTCTCGTCTTCACCTGCAGCTTAGCCTTGTTCTCGGCTGCGACCATCAGTCGACTGATCGTTGCCATTCTTCTTCGACATTCGATTCTGGCGGTATGGTGTTAATCGAGAGGTATAGGGATACGCGTTGCATGAAGGCCGATTGCGATTGCAGTCTTTCGACATTAAATGTTTTCACCGTATTTCTTTTTTTTTGTGGCGTTTTAGATATCCGCATTCATACCTTAGCTGCAACAAGGTAGTGGTACGTGCGTGCCTCTTGTATATCCCAATGTTATCAATTTGGTTGATCGTTTGTTGATTTGAAGACCGCCATGTCCGGACATTGTGGTTAGGAAACCGTGCGCTGTGAAACCCCAAATTGTTAACTGTATCTGTAAAATCTGTATTTGCTATCAAACTTACATTTTGCGTAAATGATTTCACACACCTTATATATAGATTTATTTTGTTAGTTCTTATCTCATCGTTTAAAAGTTATTTAAGATATACGTAGGAAAACGACGTTGTGTCATCCTGTATACAATTAATATACAAAAAATATTTTCATATTTAAGCTTTAATTAATTTCCACTAACAAGAATACAAGTCTCTCGCTTAGACTCATAACGTCTCCTTAACAAACACATCCAAATTAATGGTAAAACTGATATTTTGGTAAACACAAACCACCCGCATTTGAACTATAATTAGAACGGCTTTGAATTATCTGAAGGCGTTGACTTGTGTTATTTAAGACGTAAATGAACCAAAAATTCGTTGGTAAATGTTTGCGCCGAGTATACAATTGTTTGCAGATTGTATTTAATTGTTTGTTGGCGCACTGAATTCATAGAAAGCAATCTCAATTTTACTATTCCTTGTTTTATCTTAGTAACGTGCCTCCGCTATAACGGTATTAGAGATTTATCTTTCGTTTCGCCAATTATACTTTCTTCCTTTCTACCCATGTAAAAATACGAGAGTATGTGTTCTGAAAATCAAATTTTTGTTCATTGCCATTCGCTTTAAAAATTTGCATTAAACATTATAAGTTATTGAAGCTAACAATAGGAAACATACGCACAACGCGTGTCCCTTAACCTCTCGATTCACAAACGAAGAATAATGGCAAAGATGCCAATAAGCCATTAGATCTCCCGCAACTGATGTTCTAGGTTTCTCGCGGCCATCATTCATTCTTTGACATCTCGTCAGAAAGCAAACGAAGAATTACTCTCGCCAACCGCAGTTTCTTCGGGCTAAGAAGGCAATTTAGTAGTAAAGCCCTCACTCGAACTACTAAGGAGATCCTATATAAGACCCTGATCATCCCAGCCCTGCTCTTCGGCGCTGAAGCATGGACCGTATCAAAAGCGGATGAAGAAATCCTTGGTCGATTCGAGAGAAAAATTCTTCGAAAAATCTTCGGTCCCGTTTGCGTTGACGGGCTATGGAGACGAAGATTCAACCAAGATATATACGAGCTGTAGTGCGACATACCCCTGGTCAAAAAACTCCACATTGGACGTTTAAGATGGCTAGGATATGTAGAACGAATGGAAACCAATACTCCGGCTCGCAGAGTCTTCGATTACCAGCCAGACGTCGGACGCAGTAGAGGAAGACCTCGCCTTAAGTGGAGCGCACAAGTAGAAAATGACCTCAACCAACTTGGAGTGCGCAAGTGGAGGCAGTTAGCTAAGGACCGGGATAATTGAAGAGGCATGTTGGTTGAGGCCCAGGTTCATCTCGGACTGTAGCGCCACTTAAGTCAGTAAGTAACAATAAGATGATGGAGACTCCTGAACAAGTTTGTGAGGTATTTCTGTCCGGTTTGTCCGGTCTGTTCACCCAACTAAAGCCTTTACGAGTGATACAAAAAATGAGAAAGATTGAACGTCGATTTGTTGTTCAATGGTGGAATGTGAGCTCTTGGCCCATTTATTTTCTTTGTTTATTTCCAAGATTTACAGATTTTACTAATTGGGATATTAACTTTGGTTTTTTTTTTTTTAATTTCTGGCATTGTCTGTTATTACCGTTTTCCACCTTTTCTCTTTACTGCAATAATTGTACATCTTTCAGGAGGGTGAGGGGTTTGTTTTATCATGTTTTTGGTGTTGGAAGTTGCTATTTTCTTTCATTGTTATTTGATCGCCAAGTGTAAGAAGTGTTGTACAGTGATCTGATTTCAGATCTGAATTTTCTTCCACATTTATAATATTTGATGAGATATTTCTTTTCTCTAAAGAGGTCGTAAAGTTCTGTAGTTCTATTCCCGTTGGACAGTAAGAACATTTTTCCCCTAGTGATATTTACTGCCTCTTTCGTTGATTGTTTCGAATAATGCTCTAGTATTCATTAGCCAAGATCCTCAATAACTATTTCAGACATTAAAAACCCCTCCCGCAATAAATCTATTGTGGAATACATTGAGAAAGCCCTAAAATTCCTGTATTTTTACAGCTTTTAAGGTTTATTTACTTCACTCAATAAATCAATGGCATCCATCGATCGCAAGAAAATAATATAAAATCTTATAGGAAAAACATAATTTTGAAACCTCGATATCTTTTAAACTTTATGAAATCGAGATTGTTGTTACTTTAAATTTTGTCCATATTTCATCAAAAACAAAAAATCAAAGTCATGGCCATAATTTTATCAAAATGTGTCTTACACAAATAAATATTTGCAATCTTGAACTTATTTTATGGTCAGGTCACAACATTACCACCAGTATACCGAATTCTTGTTTTTTGTTTTTTTCTTTAAAAACCCCTTTTAAAATAAAATCATTCATTTAATAGCATACTATAATAATTGTTTTACCATTAATCACTTTTACAACGCCCCATTAGCTCTGCTTATCTCCTCTCCATTTGACAATCGAAACATTTTATGACCTACGCCAACTGGATTGCCACGTGCTACGGCGACGCACCGCGTCCATATCATCAGCACCAGCACTTTCGACATTTCCACCCGTTGAATGCCCATGCTGAAGCCGGCTACCAGACCAAAGCAATTCCCGTGTGCATTCCATTCATCAATGGTTTACATCGTAATTACTTTCAAACGTAGAGCGAGCATGCGCTCGAAAAGTCTCCATTCTCCAATGTTTTCAAACAAAGATACGTTCCACACTTTTCCTCAAAAGAGACCGTTTTTAACCTCTTGTTGAATGAACTGAACTTCACGTCGGCTCACCTTGTGAACACATGCTGGAGTGCTGCTAACGTCGAGTATCTTTCAGTACGTCGTGCTTCTTTCGTTCGATAGGTTGATAAGATACATAGATCCTACGAATTGTCCGCTACCGATGATACAATAATTTCTTTCGAAGTCGTATAGGGATTTTAAGGTTTGGATGTATCTTTTATCGCGAATTTTTAACAATTATCTTACGTCATCTAATATTTTATTAAAATAAATTCAACATTGTTTTTTTAAAAAAAAAAAAAAAAAACAACTACAGTCGTTTACTTTTATTTAGTTGACTTAAGATACATTTATCGCTGCGAACGGTTAAAGTGTTATATCTCGGTGCGGTAGTGTTCGTCGTAGTCGTCGTTGGTTCTGTTTATTTTATCGGTGAAGTGTTGTTTGGTGAGAAATATACACTTATTGGCCCGCCTGTGATGTATCACAGTACGTCCGTCTATTGCATTTGAGGGCAATCGCGTTCGACCAAGTGGGATATCATCAAATAAGTTTTGCCATTGAAAAAAGTTTAGTGAAGTGCATTTGCAAGTGTTTAACTTAAGCCATAGTGATTATTGTCTTTAGTAAAAAAAAAATATTTCAATTCAATCGATGCACATTTTACAGAGTGCATATAGATAAACATTGACGAAGGTGTTTAACTGTATAAAACATTTGATGCTGTTGCAAGAAAACAAACAAAATGGATTGCTGGAAATAATGGATTACAATTTCACAACTGGATAGATATTAAAATTGTAAGCATTTTAATTTGTTTCCTCTTCCCATGGTTCACTCTTGTTATTTGAAATCGATGAAATATGCGCGTTTACGGTTTTAAATTTGGAGAAGATAATTTAAACAACATATTGGAAAATATGGTGCAAATATATTACAAAGTCTTCAGAAGACGTATTTATGAACAGGCCTTCACTTTTTGAAATGCAATCTTTAGGGAGATATGGCTCTACAAAATGTGAGAAACGGTTTAGTTTGAATGTTAACTGGGGCCATATGGCGTATTACGAAATGAGAGGCAAGTTAACGATATTCATGACAAAAAGCGATTATGAAAAACTAGAAACTCATAAAAAATATGTTGCTAAACAAAAAAGGAAAAAATTGCACATATCCGCAATCAACTTTAATTCTATTTAAGCTTTTATTTATATTTTTTTTCTTATTTGTATTGCAACTATGTATGCGACTTATCTAGCAATTTTCTTATCACGGGTAATGAAATGTTTGGCAGGTAACTTTCTTTCCTGCTTTTTTCGCAAATTTATGGCGCGGTTTGTTATTATCGGGCCGAATCCAAGGGCTTAGTTCCTTGAAAACGCCACAATAAATTTGTTTCGTCAAGAATTTGGAGGACCGTTGTGTTAACGTGTCCTAATAAACGTTTTTTTATGTTTTGTTGCAAAATTTTTCATTTCACCTTTATCCGGGGACTACCCAGATCTCTGCATAGATCCTTGTTCCTTATGTTCTATTTTATATGCAACTTCCATTTTAATTTTGCATGGAGTGTCATACCGAGATATTTCGCTTCATTTGCAAACGGTACTCGAACCGTATTTAGAAATACAGGCAAATTGTTTGTCCGGTTATACGAAAAGTCTATATGAATCGATTTGCTCTCGGTAAGTGCAATCCGCCAGGATTTTGCCCATTCATTAACCTCGTTAAGAGCGTCTTGTAATTTCATATTTGTTTCCTCTATTGTTATCCCAAGTCCAACTGCTAGTATAGCAGTATCGTCAGTAAACGTTGCAACTTTTGTATCCTTTGTTTGTGGGATATCACGTGTAAATAGAAGGTACAAGAGTGGTCCAAGGACGCTTCCTTGGGGTGCTCCTGCCATTATTTCTTTGAACTCTGATATTCGTTTCCAAGTTTCACACGGAAGAGTTTATGCTCAAGATACGACACAAGGATTTTATATAATTTTTTTCAGGCAGAACTTGTCTTAATTTATATTGAAGGCCTCTATGTCAAACCTTGTCAAAAGCTTGCGATACGTCAAGAAATACGGCTGAGAAAATTTTCATTTCTTCGAAAGCCTTCTCAATTACATCGGTAATTCGATGTGCTTGGTACACAGTCGAATGTTTACTGTTTAAAAGGCATTTCTGATCAATAATGGGGTGTAAGAGCCCGAGAAATATAATTTAAAAAACTTTTGAAATTAGTGGAAGAAGTGAAATAGGCCTGTAAGATTTTGTTTCATTCGGTGAATTTCCTGGTTTTAGAACTATAATCACTTCCGCGACTTTCCACATTCTTGGTATGTACTCTAACCTAATTGTCGCATTTACAATATAGAGAAGTTTAATTAATGCATTCTGAAGGAACATTTTAAGAATATCTCCGGTAATCAGGTCATAACCTGGAGCCTTTTTAGCCTTTAGTTTATGTATTTCCCCTTTAAGCTCGGCAATATTTGCACAGCTTATTATATTTTTATCGGTTGCAGTCTCGAATAAATTAATGTTTTTATTTTGCGCTGGACCATTAAATGGTTTAAATGTTTCCTCAAGATGTGCGGCAAAAACATCTGCTTTTTCCTTATCGCTTTTTGCCCAAACGTTTTGAGCTACCCTAATTGGTGGCACAGCGTTTTTTGGTGATTTTATGACTTAATTGCTTTCCAGAGTGAATAATTAGATTCTTGTCCAGCGGTTAGGCTTTACAGATAAGTTTCTACTGCATGGATTTGAAAATTTTTAATCGAATTTGATAGAAAGTTACTCAACCGATTGAGATGTTTTATCTTGCGGGGCACGAGTTTGGTGCTATCCTTTACGAGCTTTTCTTTTTTGTCTTACTAAATCTTGTAATTCTCTGGGTTACTTAATTCACTATAGCTCACTATTTTGTTTTGTTGAGAAGTATATTGCTTTTTGAATGGTATCGATAAATAAGTCAACCGCGACTTCGAGTTCCAATGGGGTTCTGAGCGATACACCCAGTCGGATATTATTTTCAATATCGTTTTTGAAACCTTCCCAGTTGGTTTTTACGTTTGTTAATCTGGGTGGTTTTTCATTTTTAATGAGTGACTCGCGTGTTGTTAAAATGACCGGAGAATGATTAGAGAAATGATAAAAGCATTCTTCAACTTTGATTCATTTGGGCAACAGACCTTTTACAATGAAAAAATCTATCAAATCCGGTATTTTTCTTACATCAGTTGGCCAGTAAGTTAGTTTTCCCGTAGGATGAAATTCGGTATTGTACTTTCTAAGTACATTAGAAAGCATCCTACTTTTCTGTTATATGCTTCTAGATCCCCAGAATATATGTTTTGCATTGAAGTCCCATCCGATGACAAAACGTTGTCCAAGGGAATTAAGCAAATTTTCAAAGTCAAATTTTTCAAGCTTGCATCGTGGTGGGCAGTAAATAGAAGATATCTTCAGAAAATATTGCCTGCTTTTGACTTGTATAGAGCTAACTTGCGTTGTTTCGATTTCTAATTTAAGATCAATCGAATGTTCGATACACTCTTTTATATATAGTGAGGCTCCACCTCTAGCCTTACTCGATGGATATAGAGCATGATAGTTGAGGTAACCTTTAATCTTTAAGTTCGAATTACTCTTTGCGTAATTTCGGATTTTTTCTTTTTTCTGCATAAATAATTCAAGTTCTCCAAGTTTTTGCCAAAGGCTATTGGCATTCCACGTATGGATTTTAAGCAATCTATTCATGTTAAAGGTGGGGTACTTTTATTGCGAATTTTTTTTTCGAGCATACGAGCCTGTCAAAAATAAGTTTATTCGTTTTGCTTTGTTCCTCAAGTTTTGAAAGAATAATCGAAAATTCGTTTGAAACTGGGTCCGGTGAGATATTTTTTGGCATTATCGGTTACTGTAGCTTGAGCATACGTTTGTACATTTGGTTTTCGATGTACAAGATCCGAACGGATATCTGATGGCCGCGTAGTTTATGAAAATTTAGGTATTTCAATTATAGCCTGCTTTGACTTCGACATTTTTTTAATCGGAATTTTAGGATTCTGCTTGTTTAAATTTAATTTCTGTGAATTAATACTATTAAATTTCGTCCGTCTTTTTTGCAACTCTTTAGCTACTTCGCAGCCGCGATAAAGATATTAGCATGTCATATGATAACTTGTTTGTCTTTTTTTATGATTGGTATTTACTATGGGATATATTCCTTAATAAGGACGAAGCTATTAAGAACAAATATTTAATATTCACAGTATTTTGTTACTATAGGATATATTCCTTAATAAGGACGAAGCTATTAAGAACAAATATTTAATATTCACTTTATTCTAATAAAAACAATTTGCATACATTATTTCATCTCGGCAATACAATAAATTTGTTTATCGAGTGCAATGTCGAAAAGTAAAAAAATTGTGTTGCTGCAATAAAATGTAAAACTTACATGAAATAAACACTTTTCAAAAAGTGAACTTCCATTTCTTAATCAGGATTGCCAGATTGCGATATTATAAGCCTATATCGTACTTTTCATTTATTTATCCACAAAAAACTGCAAAATTGTTAAAATTAATGACAAAAATCGCAAAATATTTAAGCATTATAAATTGTATGAATTTCAAGGACCTTGTGTGAGATTTTAATGACCTATTCATAAAACATGCTTAAAACACGCAAAATTATTATAAGCACTCACACATAATCATGTGAATCCACCCATTTAGTTTAGTTTAGTTGTTTATTTCATCAATTTTGATTACAGTCTTTATAGGCTAGATACTAAGTAATATAATTGCTGGGGGCTATTTGATTATATAATTAAAATAAATTAAATAAAATATTACTATAATTGACATTTTTATTTACAATTAATAAATTCTTAAATTTTATAAGGAAGTTACAGTTTTAATATTATTCAATAGATATTTTTTTTAAATATATCTTTGGAAACTTTAAGATTAAAATCAATCTTATTGCAAATTAAATTTACTTCTCTAGTGCAACGCGTGATTACGGCCATAGTTTGTACGATGAAACTGCTCATAAAATTGAAATCGATAGCGTGTAGTTCTAGAGGGTGCATTGACACAATTAACTAAAGTTAATAAAGGAGGGCAATTGATATGAAGTGTTACTATATCTCTTATAAACATAACTGAAAAACAAGTCCGACGATCATAAAGAAAATGCATACCGAACAATAAACATCTACTATAATAAGAAGGCTTTACAATCCTCCAATTAAGCTTATAAAATGCGTATCTAGTAAAATGCCTCTGAACTTTCTCAATTCTGTCAATTGAATTTGTATAACAGGGGTTCCAAACAATGCTACAATACTCAAGAACTGACCTTACCAGAGAATTGTAAAGGGATTTTAAAGTATATGGATCCGAGAATTCCTAAGTGTTTCTTTTTATAAAACCAAGCATTCGATTTGGTTTGTTTATAATATAATCAAAATGTGGTAAAAAAGAAAGGTTTGTATCAAGGATTATTCCTAGATCTTTCTTCCTAGTTACACGTTCTAAAATTGTGTGATTGATATTTTAATCAAACACTATGGGATAAGGATTTCGGAAACACTACATAACTTGACACTTCGAAACATTTAACAGAAGGTGATTTTGCTTTCACCAATTATCAAGCTTTAACAGATCTTCCAAAAGAAGAAAACAGTCAGTTTGACCAGAAATCTGACGGTAAAGTTTGAGGTCATCCGCAAAATGAAGGCAGTTTGAATTTTGAAAAATATCAGGTATATCGTTTACAAGAACAATAACAAGAACAATAATGGACCGAGACATAAGAAGTATTAATCTTAACAACACTAAACTAATTATATGTTCATGTATGTATATACTTTTTAACTTTCTCTTACAAAGAGAAAGATATTGTTTTCGTGAAAATTTTCGACCTCGAGATTTTGATTGATTCTAACATTACGATGATAGCGGAGCCTAAAAAAGTGGTTTTTGGAATTCCGTCCGTCGGTCCGTCTGTCCGTAATGGTCTCCCCAGCCTAAACGGCTTGACCGATTTTCTTCAAACTTCGTATCCAAGTTTGTTTTGGTCATAATTCTTGGCCATTTTTTTTGTTTGCTTTTAGCCATGTTAATAACGGTACCCGCCATATAAAAATTACACATAACCTCAATTTTCTCGAAAACGGCTCTAACGATTTTGATTAAACTTTATATATACTATAAGCATATAGACACCGATTCCTTCAAATTTCGGAGTAAACGTTCGTATAATCACATTTCGACATTTTTTATATCATTTTTAGCATTAATAATCAAAATGCGTACTATTTGATCTAACGCCCAACTCGCTGTGAAAGAGAAAGTTGCGTACGACCCAGTCGTGCACCCACCACTCGTTTTAAATGTTTTTGGAAAAGTAAGTATAAAATATTTTATTTAGTGTAAGAAGGTCTAGAATGGATATTAAATAAAATTATAGGAAATTAATACAATAAACTCCATAAAAATATATTCTTCAAAAGACTGTCGTTTTTTTCTTCAACATGAACATTGAAAATGATTTATTCAATGTAAACAGTTTTGAAAGGAACTTTGTTTTTATATTCTTTTAGGTATTTTAAGTAAAAACAAAGAAAATGGAGTTGCAAGGCCGAATTCCTATATTTAATGTATCAGCTAAAAAGAAGAAAAGTAAAATTAAATACTTCAACAAGAAAATTGAGCTTTTTGAATAAATTTAATCATGTACTACAAAAGCTACCAATTTACGCATTAATATTTTCGTTATCCTTAGTCAAACATTGTTCGTACATGTTTGAATTGAAAGCTTGAAGGATTTCTGTTATTGTTAAACCATTTGTTGCATTATTTCTTTTAAACTTGAATTTAAATTTAAAAATTTTAGAAATTGAATGCTAATCAAAAAAAACTTTACTTGAATCTTAGAACGAATTTTGGTTTAAATTGCGATCATGTACAAAAATCACCTTTCTGGCATAATTTGCTGGCAAGTACAGCACAATCAAAAAATGTATTCAGCTCTAAAAATTAAAATTCAAGATAACAATGTGAGATGTGACTGCCCTGCCGACATTTCGGGTTAGTAAAAATGGAGCGCTATACGAAAGAACAACGCATTTTCATTGCTAAGCAATATTTTGAAAGTAATGGACCATCCTTCTTTGAAAATGCATCGGGCCATGCAGTAACAATTAATAGTGTTCATTATCGTGACATGATAACCCAGTTTTTAGTGCCTAAATTACAAGACACGTATGTGACTAGGGTTTTCGCGTTCCCGGCTCTTTTTGATTCCCGGGAATCGGGAACGATTATTTTTAATTCCCGGGAATTCCCGGGGTACCCGGGAATGAGTTATTTAGAAAAAAAACTCTAGTTTTTCAGTATTTTCTTTTTAATATAAAAATTTACGAGTCTGGTTGCCGGAGAAATAAGACTTTAAGAATACCAAAGCATTCAAGGACCTATCGGACAGCCTGTTTCTTGCTTTGGTCACAAAGCTTCCAGCGATTGAAAACACTATCTCGCTTTCTGTAGATGTTGGTTTCACTGTTAAGAGGGATTTGTATAGCAGATCCAAATTGGGTGTACGTTTTTTACGTGGCCTCGTATATCTGTAAGAAAAATTAACAGAAAAAAGACAAGGAATGAAAAGGTATAATATCCATTTCCATACAGATAGCAAAAACAAAATAGAACATACATTTTGAATAAGTTCATAAAAAGGATAGTTAAATAAATAGAATGTAAAATAATGTGTTAAATAATATGTTATATGTACCTGGAATTCCTTTTTTTAGTTTAATGCATCTTGTATCGGAAGATGCTGGAACAAGTCTGGCGGCGTTGTTGATAGCTTCATTCAACTGCAATTCGAAAGATGTAGGATTATCAGACGATTCTTGCAACGTGAGAGTATCTTCTTCACTTGATTCAATTTTGAAAACAAGCGCATAAATATGTTTTCTTCATATCTTAAAAGGCTTGTTTTCGAAGCATTTGGCAAGTCATTTGATGTATAAGTGTCAGGATTATGTAAATATTTGCAAAGGCCAAAAAGACTGACATCTCTCCTTTCCAATTTTGTTTCTTCTAGTGCTGAATAATACTCCTCTAAAAAAGGGAGTTTGAAGTCTTCGGATTGCACTCAGTAGAACTGAAATAATAGCATCGCATTTAAGAATTGTTGGGTCTTTTCTGCTCAGTGCTTTCACCGCTAATTTAACAGGATTCAATAGTTTTACCAAATTCTGCAACTCTTCTTCATTTTTTTCATTCAAGCTCCAGTTGTAGTTTAAAATCGACGAGAGCATTCTCAATACTATTTTTTACCAACAAGAATCTTTCTACAATAGTAACTAAACTATTCCAGCGAGTTTTTACATCTAACAGCAACTGCATTTCTTGTCCTTTTTATTGTTGAATTAATTGTTGAAGTAGAGTATTTTTTTTACTGGACTTTTTCGAAACATTTTTACGATTTTTCGGACCTCGTTTAGCAAATGGAATAAATCTGGAAGAATGGCAACTTCAAGGTCGTCTTCATCGTCAATAATATGAAATGAACGCTCGTAGTCTTCAGTGTCGAAATCGTTGTTCTCTGCGTCTGATTCATTTTCATTTTAAATTGTATTTTTGCAGGCTTGTGCTAAAAGCACGGTGTGATTGATGCAAAGCAACGTTTCTGACCGACTTTCTCTCCCAAACTTTTTCATTACAGATGCCCCATCAGATGTTGTAGCTACAATGTGGTTTTCGAGATTCAAATTGAATTCGTTAAGTTGCATCACATTTACCCGGAATAAACACCAATCCTAAGGCAAATACCCTTCCATCAGTAGAGTGTAGGTTGATGTTCAGATAACGCCTATTTCTTAAGCTGGTCCATTCATCAAACGTTATACTGAGCCGTTCTTCAATATTTATTAAACTTTGCAGTTGTATGTTTATGTCAGTTTTTGATTTAATGAGTTCCATAACCTTGCCTTCGCTTTTCGGTAAATCTAGTTTTTTTTGCTTAAAAGATTCGTGAATGAATTCACTGCGTGTGATGGCACGGATGATATGCCGTCTTGAACAGCCAAACGAGCTATAACTTCGGAAATATAACGAGTAGGCTGGAAAAAACCACTGATATTGTGCAGCTCAATTTTAGGTCGTTTTGCTTGCCACGCATTTTTGGTAACCGTAGAAACATTGTAAGTGTCTATAATAGAAGCGCTTGGTCGTGGATTATTTTTTTCGGCTTCTAACTGTGATATTCTTAGCTTATGTACTTTTTCTAAGTGTTTCACTAAACCACTTGTTGACGAGCTTTTGCAAGACAACATTTTTGGACAAAGTGAACTCATTATTTTTTGTATCTTTTTTTAAGTAATTCCAGACTTTGGAAGTTTTCTTATCCATGATGCACTACAAAGTAACAATAACCAAAAACTAATGTAACGAATTGTCAATGCATTATATAAAAAGCTATATTTTATAACTTACAAGAATCTCATAGTCATAAGACTTGCAATTCAAATGTTCGAGAATAGCAATAACAATCAATGAAGTATTAAAAATATACTTAACAGATCTAATGAACGTCAACACAAAAACAAGAACTAAAACTTTTAACAAACTTTGAACATGAACAACATAGATTCATTGGTGATGAAACTTTGTATGGCATTTAAACGCCTTGGCTAATAAGATTTTTATATATGTTTATATTTTAAATATCGTTTTCACAAAGAAAATTATTAATTTTGAATGTAACCGGGTACCCGGGTATAATGAAAAACCGGGACCGAAAACCCTATATGTGACCAAAATGTGGTTTCAACAAGACGGTGTCACATGCCACAGAATGCACCGCTGTGGCTAACTTTTTTTTTTAAATGTTTGTCATAGCCCAAGTTAGATTTTTACGGAAAGAAAAATTGAACACGCGCATTTTTTTTAATATAACTATAATTGAAGAACGGCTGGCTGCACGATTTTGTTAGTTTTTTTAATGTTCATTCTTCATTGGAACTCCACCCTCGGAGATGCTGGTCTTTCGTCAAATGCTTATCAAATACCAACATTGCGATAATTATTTCAACATGCTTCCCATCCAAACCGACTAATTTGTGGAGCAAATACAAAGATGCTATGTGTGATGATATTTTGCATCAGATGCGTATTACAATATTGAATCCAAATTTACAACTATCCGAGGAAATCCACAACGAAAATTTGATATTAATTGAGGACATGTGCTTGATGAGGTAGAACAAAGTATTATCTGACTTAGGTAGGGCAGTTACCAATCGTCCGATGCACTATGCATTCAATTAAGAGTTGCGATGCAAAAGATAAGACGATTGTGATGCTTTGAGGACATCAGTTCGAACGAAAGTTCCACTGCTGAATCGACAACAACAATATGCGTACGACGCTCTTATAAAAGTTGTGAGCAAGGGAACTTGATGGTTGTTTTTTTTTAGACGGACCCGATGGAACTGGAAAAAAAACTATTTAGATCTAACTGAGTTTAGCAACGATACGCTCGCAGAATAATATTGCACTTGCACGTGCTTCATCAGGAATTGCATCTACTTTGTTGGGTGGCGGTCGGGCTGCTCATTAAATACTCAGGTTGCCATTGAATATGCTAATTAATGAAAATCCAACGTGCAACATTTCGAAGAACTGTGCAACGGCCAAAGTTTTGCTGCAAAGCAAACAGATCTTTGAGAATGAGTGTAAAATGACGCATAAAAAGTCTTTGAAGGCATTAAACATGCAAGATTTAAGAAATAATAATAGACGGTTTGTTGGCAGGTGACTTTTTGCAAACACTGTCACTGATTTCGCGGTCAACGCCAGCCGATGAACTTAATGCATGTTTGAAGTCATCCGTTACGTTGAAACACTTAAAAAAATCGAACTGGATACAAACATTCATGTCGATCTGCATAACGACCAATCTGGAGAAGTATTTTCAAAGCAATTGCTGGACATTAGCAACAGCAAAATCCCTGTTAACATTTCCACATTTAACAAGTCTCAAGGGCAGTCATTGCGTGATTAGGGTCCAATTATAGCTATCATTCAAAATCCTCATTGGAAATTTTCATTAGCTTCTTGCGACCTTTTTATAAATTCAATCATTGGCGAGTTGGTGTCAAAACAAAGCTCATGTTCACTAAAAATAATTTTGTACATAATTTCTATGAACGGCATTCATACACCTAAATTCATTAAATTTTATGCATTTTTTATCCGCAGGAATGGATAATTGGAGTTGTTGTTGTTAGAAAGCTCATGTTCACTGAAAATCATTTTGTACATAATTTCTATGAACGGCATTTATACAGCTAAATTCATTAAATTTTATGCAGTTTTTTCCGCATGAATCGATAATTGGAGTTGTTGTTGGGAAATTCAAAATCGAACATTTTATGAATTTTTTCATATTTGCAGGAATAAATCATAGAATGTATGAAACCGCATTCGTACACATATTTTGGTTTGGCATTATAAGGGGGAAATCAACAATCCAAATTTATATGATCGTAATCGTTTAAAATATGTACGAATGCATTAATATGCGTATGAACAATTCATTAAATCTATGAACTGCTACATAAAACACATGAAACTGTTCATAATTTGCATAAACAAAATCATTGTAAGTACTCATTGTATATGATACAACTAATTTCTGTAACCAAACATATACTCCACACTCACTTGCTGAAAAAATTATATGACGATAATAATAGATATAGTATCTCACCAGGGCGAATAAATAGGTAATGAGTTTTGTGTTTCTTTGTTTTTTGTCCTTTTTCCGTTTTGTCACAGTACACACTTGGAAAATAATATATAAAATATGCTATAAAATATCTTTTTTTTATGAACTCTTACCTATTAAATATATTATATGAATAGGTGTAAACAAAATAAAAGCTATGAACTTTTACAAAATTTTTATGAACTCCTACATAAAATATATGAATAGGTACATATATTCTATGAAGAGAATTATAAATCATATGTAAGAATTCATAATCCATATGAATTGATGCTTATATACAAGGTGGCGCAAAAATAACCTTCCGACGTTTTTTGGCTGTTATTTAAAAAAAAATATGAAAAACTTTGATTCTTCTTGTGGATTATTTTTATTTGGTCTTTTAATTTTTTTACATCAAGTCGAGAATATGATGTCATGTAAATGGCCGCCGCCGTTGATTGTCATTTGAGCCCTTTTTATGGCATTTTCCATGACATAAACCCGCGACTTCAAAAAGCCCCACAAAAAGAAGTCTGGAGCGGTCAAATCAGGCGATCTTGCTGGCCAGTGCAAATCGCCAAAACGGGAGATTAGGCGCCCGGGAAATGCATCCTTCAGCATATCGGTTGTGGCACGTGCAGTGTGCCGTTGCACCGTCCTGTTGGAACCACATGTTTTCCAATCCCAATTCATCAAGTTGCGGCAAAAAGAACTCGTTGATCATTGCTCTGTATCGCTCACCATTCACAGTAACCGTTTGGCCCGCGACGTCTTCGAAGTAAAAAGGTCCGATGACTCCTCCAGCGAAAACAGCACACCATACAGTGACTTTGAGCGGGTGTAATGGCTCTTCGTGTGTTACACGCGGATTTTCAGTGCCCCAGAAGCGTAAATTTTGCACGTACCCGCTAAGATGGAAATGGGCCTCATCACTCATGATTATTTTTGATGAAAAATCATCTTCCTCTTGATGGTGATTAAGGCTTGAGTGTATGTTAGACGCGATTGGCGGTCAGCAGCTAACAGCTGATGCACCGTCTGGACTGTGTACGGAAACATCTTCAAATCTCGTACCAAAATTCGCTGTAAAGACCGTCGACTGATACCCATTTGCGTGGCAAGTCGTCTATGGTCGATGTCGACGGCGCTTCCATGACATCTTCGGCTACAGCAGCAATATTCTCTGCAGAACGGCTACTCCGGGGTCTGCCACACCTGGCAGCATCTCGTGTTGTGCCAGACTCTTCGAGGCGAGCGGCTAAACGTCGCAGTGTTTCACCAGTAGGCGTTGGACGGCTAGGAAATCTGCGACGAAATTCACGTTGTGCCAAAGTCACCGACCGATTATTGCTCAAATAAATAGTCACCAATATTCCGCGTTCTGGATAAGTGTAGCGTTACATTGTTTATTAACGTGTATTTCGCATGTGTTTACTACACAAATGTCAAAACAGAACTGACATTAGGGGCCAATCGCAAAATTTATAGCATTTTCTGATAGGAGGATTACTTTTGCGCCACCTTGTATAATGAATATGAAAAACATAAAGCGAATATCGTTTTATGTAACATTCATAGTTTTTATGAATTGTTCACACGCGTATGAATGCATTTAATGGTGCAAAATGTATGAAATTTTTCATTATATACATGAACTTTTTCATGTCAATTATGTAACTTTTTGGTTTAGCGTATGTTTTTTTAAAAAGGGTTATCCAAAAATATTTTAATTTTTGATTAAATTTTTCCCAGAAAAACACTTTTTGTTTTTCAATGATCAAGATTGCGATTTTTCTGAAGTAATGTTCTTGATTCCAGCCAATTGAAACAGAATTATCCGATGATTCCTATAAGCGGATACCGAAGAAAAATGTCAGTTCTATCATGTTTTGTGTTTCAATGAAGTTGTCCAATGTCGCCTGTCCCAGCGTCAGAGCACCATCAGCATTATTTGTCTACGCACCATTATTGGTGCCTATATTAGGGACTATCACTCACAGATTCGGCCAGGGTGATAACATTCGGTTGTGTGCGGGATGGCCATCTCTTGCCATAAACAGCAGGCATATTTCGGAGGCTTAGCAAACCTTTTATCGGTGAGGTATATAGGGATCATAATACCCTAGATTTTTATCGTCACGCAGCACATTTTTAAGGGCTTCAAATGAAGTGGTTCAGCCTTGTCGGAAAAAAGAACATTTTTAAGGGCTTCAAATGAACGCATTTCGTTTTCATTTAATTGTATGTCCGATTTTTTCCGTACTTTCTGATTTTTTAAAATGTTAAGTAGGGGATTAGTTAATGTTCCTAGGTTAGCAATAAATTTGCCAACGTAGTTTATAAGACCCAAAAAAATTTCTAGCTCTTCAATCGTTTTTGGTGTTCGAAATTTGTTAATTGCTTCTAATTTTGCAGGTGATGGTTGAATGCCATTTGCAGAGAGAATGTGTCCTAAGAACTCGATTTGATGGACATTGGACAAACATTTATCATGGTTTAATAAAACGGTGTTCTTCTTAAGAACTCAAAGGACATTTTTAAGCGAATATTATGTTCTTTTTCAGACTTACCAAATAAAATGATGTCATTAATAAAATTAATAGCACCTTCACATCCAGAAAGAAGATATTCTAGTATCTTTTGAAACATTTTCGGTGCACAAGTAATTCCAAACATTAATCTTTTGTATCTGAATAATCCAGTATTAGTGATTAATGTTGTAAGTAAGTAAGTGATTAATGTTGTAATATAACGTGATTCCGGAGAAATTTCAACTTGATGAAAAGCATTTTTTATGTCAAGCGCTGAAAACACTGTTGCCTTTCGTAGTTTAGAAAAGATAAGGTATAGTTGGCAATGGATAGTTTTCCCTCAATATGGCTGCATTGGCTCTTCTCATATCGACGCATATGCGTATATCACCCTTCTTTAAAATAGGTACAATAGGAGAGATCCATTTCGAATGTCCTTTTACTGGTTCTATTACATCTAAAGCCAAGAGTTCATTTAATTTAGCCGTAATTTTTTCTTCTAAAGGTATTGGTAATTTCCGACAAGGCTGAACCACTGGACCGATAGACTTATCTATAGGAATATCAACGAGAACATCTTTTATTTTTGGAAAAACTTTGTACTCTAATGAATTTAACAACTCTATGCCCAGTTTGAGTACACCCAGTTTTTATGCAGTGTCCCTTCCCAAAAGACACTTCCGACCATTTTTTACGACATAGAGAATATCAGAAATTGTCTTCCTTCCAACCAATATATCTGCTTCAAATTATCCTAAGACATCTAGTGGCTTATCTGACCCATATGCCAAAAAATTTTTCTTTGGATTCTTTACCTGATTTTTAACTGAAATAGATTGACTTTTCATATCCCTCCATGTTTCTTCAGATATAATATTCGATTTGCTTCCAGAATCGATAATTAATGGTACCTCGATTCTTTCTATCTTGCACTTGATTTATTCTTCTTCTTGATTTTGCATGCAGAAAACATACTCGTCATCGTTTGATTGGACAGATCTCACTGCTTCTGTTTTTAATTTCTTTTTTTGGTCATTATTTTCAGTTGCGCTTCGTTTTAATTTTGTTCTACACTTGGATTCAAAATGTCCTGATAAACCGCATTTTCGGCAATTTTTAGTTTTTGCGGGACAGTTTAAATCACGTGCTGGATGTGCTTTAAAACCACATCGGGAACATTCGAAAATTTGATGCTTGGACTTTCCTATAATTTTATTTACCTCAATTGCACTAGATTCCGGCTAGTTTCCAAAATGTTCCATTTGAAATTCTAACATTTCCAAAGAATTTGCCAGAAAAATTACATCAGTTAAGGTTTTTGAATCATCCATCTATAATACTTCTCGTCTTAGCTTTTCGAAAATATTCGTCTGTATTCTCAAACCTACACTTTGCTGCTTGGCGTCGAAGACGAACTATAAAAGCCTCCAATTTTTCGTCCTTTCCTTGACATATTTTTCTAAATATATGCCATTCATAGGTCTTATTTTGACATGGAGAAAAGTATTCATCAAACTTGTTAACACAGACATCGTATACATTTATATCTTTGCTTGAGTATAAGGCTTCATTTACGTTAGCTCCTGGTAAGTTAAAAAATATCTCTTGCAATTCCTGCTCTCCGCAGTGTAAAAGATTAGCTCTCTTCTTAACAGGGTCTGTAACTTCAGTCACTAAGATATAACCCTCAAATGCTCGCTTCCACTTTTCCCATTTGATTCCAAGTGAGTTTGTATCAGAAATACACTCAAATTTGTCCAGCTTTGGTAGATAATTCATATCAGACATTTTCGAAAACCTGTATGAATTATATAAATTAAGTATAAATGAATATATGCTATTTCACGTCATTTAATCTATATTTTAGGAATTAATGTTATATTAAATGCCAATATTGCTGATTTCTTAGAATATTTCAGATTGTGTATAAATGAATTCAATATTTCAAGCGAATTCAATCTTCCAAGTCAAATTTAATCTTTCTAGCGAATTTAATCTTTAATGGATGACTAGCGAATTTAATCTGTCATCTCAAATATCGATGAAAACGAATTCAATCTTTAATCAAACTTTTCGATGACACGAATTTAATCTCACATCCAAAATTTTATTCAGAATTTAATCTATTGTTTGTATTATTGTATTTTACAATAATCGAATTTAAAAATTTAAAACAAATTGTAATAGATTAAGTAAATTAAAAAGTAATAATCTTTGCTGAGTTTTAACAGTTGGCCACACTATGCAAAAACGAAATAGACATACTACAACCAACTTCGGACGAGAGGCGGCCATTACGAAAAAAGTCAACGAAGCGAAAAGAGGAATCAATTGGGTTTTTTTTTGTAAAAAGAGAAATCACAAACAAATTAAATTGTACCTCGAGAAATAATAAAATATATTCATACTAAAATATCAGGTGTGGGGTCACACACAAACAACAAATTAAATTGTGTGGACGACCCATAATTTAAAAGATTCAACCAGATTAAATATGGTCAAACCACTCAACAAAGCTCAACTCGTGGAAGCTCTCCGTGTTGCTGGCATTATTGCCCCAAATACCGCTTCCGTGAGTCAAATCCGTGCGCTATATGAGCAGACATTTGATGAACCTTCTACTGAGATCGAAACTTCTGTCGACATCGAAACCCCTGCTGCGGTTAATACTTCCGCCAAGACTTCTGCTGAGACTACCGCTGATACTTCTGCCGAGACCTATGCCCAAACTTCCGACACTTCTGATACGATTCTCGGAAATGTGAATTCCGTAAATAAGACTTCTGCTGGGACTTCCGCAAGTGCGCCTCTTCCCCATGATGCCGGTCCTGTTAAAAGTCTCTCGGCGCGTCTCCAAGTGTCACTTCTGTCAACAAGGAAATACTACGCAGTGATATAGAGGAAGTCACATCTGACCACGAAGACGAAGAAACAAAGGAGATTGCAAAGTTGGAAAGACGCAAACGAATATTGGAGTTGAAGAAAGAACTCGCTGAGATGGAAACCGTGACCCTACCTGCAAGAAGGGTCGACTTTTCAGACATCGAGAACGCTGTTCCCTTTTTCACTGGCAACGACTCTTATAGTGTTCGAAAATGGATAGCTGACTTCGAGGATGTAATCCACTCTCTGGGGTGTGATGAGCGGTGCAAATATCTCTCTGCACGTCGGCTTTTGCAGGGCACTGCCAAAGTGTTGCTCCGAACCGTCCGTGTCGACGACTGGGACTCATTAAAGAATATTCTTCTCGCAGAATTTGACAGACGTGTGAGCAAGCACGAAATATACCGCCGACTGAGTCAACGATCCCGTCGTCGGGATGAATCGCTTTTGCACTACGTCATCACTATGCAAGAGTTATCTGCCCATGCCGACGTCGACGAAATGGATCTTATGGAATTCATCATTGATGGACTTAACGACACCCCGACTAATGTGTCAATACTCTACTCAGCCAAATCCATTTTTGAGCTAAAGAGTTTGCTATGCTACGAGAAAAGAAGGGTATCCAGAACACCAACCGTAATTAAGAGTGCGCCTGTGTCCAACAAAAACCTTCAGTCAACATCATCAAGTGTTCAAACTATTAGATGCTTCAACTGCTCTTCCTTTGGACATAACGCTGCAAATTGCCCGAAGGAGAAGCGACCTTCTGGTTCCTGTTTCCGCTGCGCAGACACTAGCCATATTTATAAGAACTGTCCATTGAAACTCAACAAAGGTTATTACTTTTTAATTTACTTAATCTATTACAATTTGTTATACTACATGTTTTATATATTTTAAAATATATCTCACCAATTTACTTTTTTTTCAAACGAATTTATATCTCTTTTTATTTCTTAATCCTCGTCGCCAAAATGTAGAACACTATTCTATTAAAACAACAACCGTTCACTTCGATTACTTCTTTGTTTATGCATTAATAATTTTCATACGCATATAATATTAAGGGTATTCATGTAACGTCGTAATTTTATTACGTGCGAAAGATTATAATTTTACGACGACGTTTCATGAACGACCCTAAAACTGCACCACTAAATAATGCGGTAACCCACTGAATTCAATCTCATTTTAGTAATTTATTTATTGATAGAATTTTGTTCTTATTGTTCTCTTTCCGTTCTCGATAATTTTGTTCATTTTAATGCATACGTTTGATGTGTGAAAGTGACTGATGTGTGAAGTGTCAAAATAGCATTTCAAAAGTTTACAACGTTTACCATCTCAGTTTGTGCACCCAATTCCTGTGAGAAAATTCCGATATTGTTAAAAAAGATTTCCCATACGAATTTTGACAGTTCATTTATCACGTCGTAATTTTATCACGTTTACAACGTTTACGACGACTTTCCGACGTTGCATGAATACCCCTATTGTTTGACATCTCCATGACACCTACTATGTTACAATATTTATTTAAACGCGTACAGTAGTTTACACTACAGTTTTATACACTACACTTTCCTTTTTTTCGACACAAACAAATGTTTGTAGAGCAGATGGTGTGTGGTGAGTGGGCAAAAACTATCCAGTCCGACGAGCTAAAGCTGAGCAACCACAAGCGTGCCATGCCCTCCTCACCTCCACTGAAGATGGCTCTGTGGCCCGACCGTGACTCCTAACAATGTAAATAAAACAAATAAAACATACCCCAAACCTATAAAAATACAAATTATCGTTAAAATATAAATTTTGAAGGCAAAACAGCGTTTGCTGGGTCAGCTAGTAAATAAATAAAAAATGTAAGCTTTCTAATTATTAAAAATCTGTATTTCTATCAAAATTAAATTTTGCGTGAATTATCGGACACCCTTTACATACCTTTTGAAAAAAATACCCTATTTGGATAAAAAGCTTATTCGGGATCGATCATCGTTTTTGTAATTCAATAGTAGGATTCTGATTAAATTGTATATTTCGTCGTTTATTTCTACTACACAACCTTTGGACACATTTTTCTGCCGGCACTTTTTTTTTAAATCAGATCTATAACCTAATTCATGAATTTATAGTTTGTTGATTCGTTGACATATCGTATATAGGCTCCCTGTTCATGCCTACAGAACAAGGGTAAAATTTTTCAAAATCCGCCCACTTTTGAGAAAAACGTGGTATTCGGTCAAATAGTTAAGTAAAATGTCTATATTTCGTTTTTTTGTCAGTAAAAAACGACATCCGTTTTCTTAATATAAACATTCGTCTATAGATCTGTTTAAAATACCCCCACTTTTTTGGGTCGATTTTCTATAAAACCTAACATATGCAATAGAAAAAAATTGTTTATTGTCGAACCCTTAAAGGTTTTGATAAACAGCAGCCCAAGTCATCATTCCGGTGGTTTGAATTTGAATGTGTTAACAAATTACCAATTTTGAAAATGTTAAAGATTAGGAAATTGTAATCTTTATCCACCTGTCAACATGGATTTATGAAAATCAAGTTAATAGTAACAAATATTACTGTGTTTACTAATTTTGCTTTATGGGGATTCAAAGAGTTCAAAGGGGGGTTCAAAGGTTGAAGTAATTACACACACATTTTGTTAAAGCTTTTGATCGGGTAGACACTCAAGGGGGTAGACTCTCAAGGCATTCAATGAATGTGTTTTCAGTTCCTGACTTCACTTTCACATATATTTCCCCTCAATTATTGAAGCAAATATATACGGAAAAACACACTTCACAGAAAATCCTACATTTCCTAGAATTACATGCTTACTAAAGCATGTGGCTATTTTTAAACTCCCAGGTTTACATGAATATATTTTTATGCTGAAGTTTTAGAACTGCGTTGTTTTGTATTTTATTGGAAAATAAATAAATTCTTGTTTAGATAGACAAATAAATAAATACTCATCACTTTAGACAGTACAATCAATTAAAAATAATAGCCTTAGAGTAGGTAAACACAGTTTTAAGTGCCTGATAATAGGTAGCTTTATTTGTACAGTTTTAGAGTGCAAAGAAAAAAATATTACATAATCAGATATCGAGCACATTTTGAAGTGCCACTTGAAAATAGTTGTGGGTGAATCAAAATGGCGCAAATTAAAAATAACGCTTGCACAGTGCTATTGGAATAAAAATGTTATTTCTGAATAAATTCTATTTTGTAATCAATTTGAATTTAGAGACAAATTCTCGCACGCGAACTGTGATGGTTGACTGACTTTCATCTTTATAAAAGGCATCAAAAAAAAAAAATTATTTTAAAAGCGAAATAACACAAAAAATTCAAATACAAGGTGGCGCAAAAATAACCTTCCGATGTTTTTTGGCTGTAATTTAAAAAAAAATGAAAAACTTAATAGTCACCAATATTTCGCTTTCTGGAGCAGTGTAGCGTAACATTGTTTATTAACGTGTATTTCGCATGTGTTTACTACACAACTGTCGAAACAGAACTGACATTAGGGGCCAATCGAAATTAGGGCCAATTTTCTGATAGGAGGATTACTTTTGCGCCGCCGTGTATATCGAGAAATTTTTGTTATTAATCTTAAAACCCATCCTTTATATTTACTTTTTTAAGATTATCCCTTTCAAATTTTGGCCGAAACTGCGCCATAGGTCGTCAATGCGGACTTTCCAATTTTCTGTGACGTTTTCGAGCATATTTATAGGTATTTTGCGAATAATACGGGTAGTGTTGGCCTCCAATGCTTCAATCGTAGCATGACTTATCCGCAAACAGCTTAGGCCTTACGTAGCCCCAAAGGAAAAAGTCTAACAGTGTGATATCTCATGATATTGCTGGCCAATTCACTGGTCCGAAGCGTAAAATTAATTGTTCACCACAGTGGTCTCTCAATATTTCCATTGTTTCACGGCTGTGTGACAATTAGCCAATTAGCGCAGTCTCATTCGAACCAAATTCTGTCGAAAACTCGTGCTTCAATTTCGGGGAAAAAAAAAATAGTCCGTGATAACGAGTCCCATTTACAGTAACGTTGGCGAAAGACTCATTTTTGAAGAAATACGGACCGTAAATCACATCATACGTTTATTTTTAGTGGATGAAACTGTAGTTCATGAACCCCTTCCGGTTGTGCTTCAGCCCATATACGACAATTTTGCTTTTTGACGTATCCATTGAGCCAGAAATGGAACAAAATGTTGGTCGAAAACGGTGAATCTTCAGAAAGGCTCTCGAGAGGTAATTTCCTGAATTTGCAAACGTTGTTCAGGTCTGTTTTGACGGCAACAATAGATTTTTTAAAAAATACTTTTTTGGACTCATGGAATTTAAAAACATATCATAATATCTTCCTATGACACGTATAATTGGGAATTAAACAAAATAATGTAATATTTGGTAAGTGTGGATCAAAATATTTTCTGCGAATTAAAAAAAAACTCTCTCCCATTCCATCCTTGCAACAATCAATTCATTAACTGTAATTAAATTGAGAAGGACTATGGTGTAAAGATAACTTCATTTTTTCAGAATGTTCTTGGTTTGTTTTTCAATGTTTGTTGTACACAGGTTTGAAAATCATATGACACCGAAATGGCTATATACAGAATGTGCTGAATTCTGGTTGCTCATGAATATTAGTATAAATCTGCCCGAATGTTGGCCTATCAGTTTGTAGGACCCTTCGACGGTTTATATAAAGTCGAGTTTAGAAAGTCACACGAAAAAAAAAAACGGATCATAAATCTACAACTTTACGAAGACTTTCTTACTTACTTACTTACTTACTTAAGTGGCGCTATTTCCCGGGATAAACCTGGGCCTCAATGCCTCTCCAATTAGCCCGGTCCTTAGCTAACTGGTTGTAGTTACGCACTCCAAGTTGGTTGAGGTCAGCTTCTACTTGTACGCGCAACTTAAGGCGAGGTCTTCCTCAACTGCGTCCGACGTCTGGCTGGGAATCGAAGACTCTGCGAACCGGAGTATTCGTGTCAATTTGTTCTACATGTCCTAGCTATCTTAAAAATTCAATGCGGATTTTTTTGACCAGTACAGCTTGTCACTGTATAGCTTGTATAGTTCATGGTTGAATCTTTGTCCCCATAGCCCGTCAACGCAAACGGGACCGAAGATTTTTCGAAGAATTTTTCTCTCGAATCGACCAAGGATTTCTTCAACTGCTTTTGATACGGTCCATGCTTAAGCGCCGTAGAGCAGGACTGGGATGATCAGGGTCTTACATAGGATCTCCTTAGTAGCTCGAGAGAGGGCTTTACTACTAAACTGCCTTCTTAGGCCAGAGTAATCCTTCGTTTAATTTCTGACGAGATGTTGTTGTCAGAGTTAATAGCGGAGTCGAGGTAGACAAAGTCCTGTACTACCTCAAAGTTATATCTGTCAATGATGATGTTCTGTCCAATTCGTCGATGTTGTGTGTTCTTTCGTGTTGACAGCATATATTTAGTCATACCCTCATTTACCATTTTTGCCGCTTCCTTCTCTACACTAGCAAACATGGCTATGACATCACGTTGGATCCTACCGATTTTTGGAAAATTGTGCCTCTGGTGTTGGCTCGGGAGTTTTGCACAATCCTCTCAAGAATCAAATTGAAGCAGTCACATGACAGCGCATCACCTTGCCTTAATCTTTTTTGGTATCGAATATGACGGTAAGATCGTTTCCGACCCTGATGGAGCAGCGAGAATTCTCCATCGTCATCCTACACAAACAAACGAGTTTGGGCGGTGTACCAAAACCAGACATGGTTCTGTATAGTTCGTCTCTATAAATGCTGTCGTATGCGGCTTTTTTTCCAGGATTTGCCGAAGTGTGAAAATTTGATCGCTTGTGGATTTTCCCGGCTTAAAACCGCACTGATAAGGGCCGATCAGGTTGTTGGTAAACGGTTACAGGCGTTCACATATTGCGGCAGATAGGATCTTGTAGGCAATGTTGAGGAGACTTATACCTCTGTAGTTGGCTCAGTTCAGAGGGTCTCCGATTTTGTGGATCGGGCACACGATGCTGAGGTTCCATTCTTCAGGCATACTTTCATCCGACCAGATTTGGCTTATGAGTTGGTGGATGTTACTTACCAAGTCATCTCCGCCGGCCTTATAAAGCTCAACGGGAAGGCCGTCATTTCCGGCAGCCTTATTAAGCTTGAGCTTAGATATTGCTATCCTCACATCATTCAGGTCGGGTGGTTGGCAGTTTTCGCTGTCGTTGCCAATATTAAATGTTTCGTTCTGCCTGACAGCGGAATGTTGTTCGTCATCGCCATTTAACAGTCTGCAGAAGTGGTTCTTCCATTTCCTCAGCATCAACTGTTTCTCAACTACGATATTTCCTTGTTCATCTCGACAGGATTCTGTTCGAGCCTTGTATCCCTGGCGTTGACGTTTTACACTTTGGTAAGACTTGCGAACATCATTCCTGGAGTGCCACCTGTCTATATCCTCGATCCCGACCCTTTCTGGCTCTTTTTTCTTCTCTCTGAAAACCCAGTGTTCTTTCCTTCATCTCTGTACACCTGTAGCTTAGCCTTGTAGGCCTCGTTCTTAGCTGCGAGCATCTGTCGACATTCCTCATCTTGTTGGTGGCCGCACATCAGTTGCGGCTGATCTTATGGCATTTTGGTATCGTTGCCATTGTTCTTTGACATTAGAAGCTGGTGGTATGGTGAAAATCGAGAGGATAAGGGATACGCGTTGCGCGAAGGCCTTGCCAGTCTCTTGCGATTACAGTCTTTCGACATTAATTTGTTTCACAGTATTTCTTCCTTGTTGTGGTGTGGTGGATATCCGCATCCTTACCTTGGCTGCAACAAGTAGTTAGCCCCTCGGAATATTCGGACATCCAAGATACTAGATGCGTGTCTCTTGTCTATCGCAATGTGATCAATTTTGTTGACTGTTCGTTGATATGGAGACCGCCATGTTCCCTTATGGATATCGTGGTAAGGGGAAACTTAATCTCCAATAAGTGAAAATAAATATTTTTTTATAAAAAAGAATATTTACTGGTGTGAATATTTACAACGAAGAAAGTGCTATAGGGTTAGGGATATAGTATAAAACAAATTGCTCAGCTTATAGCAGCCTTCTGATACTTTTTGTATATAAATTATTTTATCCACTTTATCAGTCATCGTAGCAGATATTTAGGATCTTTGCAGTTTTTCTTTGTATTTTTGTATTTAGTCATGTATACATTACTTTATTTCTCAAATTAATTACAAAATTGAAAACAATAATAGTTTTCAATCTAAATGTTCATCCAATGATGAATTATTTATTTTTCAAATCAAATCCCCTTATCGTAAACATTTCAATTCGCATTTCATTTCTATTATGCGGTATCATGGTACACAAAGAATATGCTCTGTCACTACTTAATAAAAATAATCTGACAATAAATATCTTAATCATAACTACCTGTCAGCTGATGTCACGGTGGTATTATTATCAACTGGGATATTCATACCTCTATCAAATGGATTTCCCCAAAAAAAATTTCATGTGAAATTATTTGTTTAACTTAATCTACCAACATAGTACAGATGGATAAATCCAACTTAAGCCGAAGCACGTCTAAAAATATTTTCTGATAATATAATAACTTTAGTTGGAAGCATTCATTGTGACTAAAGTCGCCATACATTTGAATTTGAATTTACGGACCCCAAGGGTCGTTATGGAAGTGGACACATTTGCAGATAAAATATAGCTGTGGGTCGGAAAAATGTAAAATTTCACAGGAACTCAAGTCCAGAGCTGAATATATTTTGCACTAGGACTTTTCACTAGCGAATGAAAAAAGATGTGAGTTGGAAACATTTTAATATATTGTTGGTATGGATATAAATAGGATACAGTAGAATTGCAGGGAATTCCCCTCTTGCAACTCCAGTCATCTACATGCCATGCAATTCAATGGAAAGTCCTCCATCTACCGTAACAGACACCGTGGTGAAAAGGTTAAATGCGAGAAGTGTGACCTTATAATGGGATGCGATGTTAACTGACACACTCGTCACATACAATGGGGCAGATCTGATTCCAACACACGAGTTAAGTCTCTCTTTCAATTCATAATAGAAAATAATCTGTTAGTGGCGAATGGGGGTAATGACACTATCTTCGTCATTAAAAATAGACAAGAGGTTCTTAATATCACCCTCTAAGAAATTCACTGTGTGTCACTGAAAAGTTCCATCAGAACAATCATACTCTGAACACAGAATAACAGAATCGGTTATAGAGGACAGCACAAAACTCTAAGTTCATTGTAGAAATAGTGAAAAACACTAACGCCCTTCTATCGCATCCGATGGAAAATCCGCTGAAAGTAAAGTTGCAGCGGAACTAATAGGTATCACTTCAGTCAAAGCCTATGAAAAAGTCCTAAGGACAATAAAACCAGAAAAAAGATCACCGACATGGTGGACGAAAGAGCTTCAAAGCATTGGAAAGTTTACAACAAAAATCTATAACCCTGCTAGAAGCTCGAATTCGGAAACCGACTGGTGTCTATATAAGATTAACCAACGTAAATTTAAAAAAGTGGTCAACGGTGCAAAAAGCACCTCCTGGCGTAACTTCTGTTACTGTATAGAAAGCACTACTGAATCAGCCAGGCTTCGAAATGTAACCGCCAAGGAACCGGCTGTGCCAGACTATCTCAAGCTCCCCAATGGAGACTGGACACAGTCCACACATGAAACTTGAACACGTTTACTGGAAAACCACTTTCCAGGATGTGAATTATATTTCGGTAGGAATCAGACACAAGCGTCAAAAATGACAACACTATGATAGCAACAGTGGAGGATGTGGTTAGTTTAGGTTTAGGTTAAATAAATTTATTGGTGAATGAACTACTCATCTCCCTACAAATCCACCGGAATCGATGGTATTATCCCAATCATGCTTCGAAAAGCGAAATACCTCGTAACAGCATACCTGAATAAATTGTTTTTTGGTAGTTGAAAATGCAGTTACATTCCCATGTGCAGACGTGAAGAAAAGACGGCCTAGTCAAGCGACTACTTAGGACTTTAGCCCCATAAGCCTTACGACCTTCGTATTAAGAGCCTTCGAAAAACTAATAGATATCTATATTCGTGACAAGGGCTGACTTCCTAAATTCAAACAAAATGCGCATTGTGAATACACTCTGCATCGGCGATGCAAATACGCCATTGATAAGTTGCGCACGCGGTTGCGTTTTTAAAACGTATGCCGACATTTTTTTTTTTTGTAAATTTAAAAATGTCTTCCAAAGTAATAGCAGCAAATAATATCAAATAATTAATCATTAGCTAAACAATTGTAGTACAAATGAGAACCGAATATTCATGAAATATATGTGGAAAATAAAACAAAAACAATTAAAATGGATATGTCTGGCTGCTTCAGTGTTTTTTTTATAGAAAAATACCAAAATGCAAAAAATTCCTTAGGCCGTGTGCCAATTGCGTTAAAATGGGGGTTACATTTTATCCACCAGCTAATTTTTGACATTTCTGCTGGGGTAAACAAAATTTGGCTTTTTGCTGTATCAGTTGGATTAAATTATTATTTAAATTCTATTTCCAATAATTTCCCAAAAGAATTTTACTTTGTACAAGTTTAACATGTTTCGCATACAAAATATACCGAAACAAATGAAGTCATAACATTTTTTGTAACTAATTTGACCACAGAGATACACATACATAATCGATGATGATTTCCCTTAATGTTAGCAAATATAGTGAAGTTAAGTTTCTTCCTGTACATGTTAAAAAGAAAATTCTTATCTTTAAATGAAAAAAAAAGTAATTCCCCAGAACATACGATTTTATCCATGTCCAAATGTTACGCCACAATCCCTTATTATAGTTAAACGACTGATAAATACCATAAATGTTTCCTTGCCTATTCGAAGGACATCAAAAAAAGTCCTTTTGGTTGAGTACATAATCACTAAATCAAATCAATTCAAGAAAAGTTATCAACTTGTAAAAGAAAAAAAAATGTTTTTTCACCATACGAACAGATTTTTGACATCATTAAGCTTTTCTCTATTGGAAAACAAAGAGAAAAGGTTGTAATTTTATAGTCCTTTTTGTTTACTTTGCAACCATTTTGATATTAAATACAACTGAAACCTTTTTTTACACCAATCCTCTTCAGATAAAGGAATCTTATTTCATTGTTCAAATTATATTCCGTAAAAGTATATCTCGCCTTTGAAAGATACATATAGATGAAAAGATTTAGTTCGGATTATTAAGGGATACTTATGTTAAATTGATTTTTTGTTTGTTTTTTTTTAGAGTTAGGCGGTTAAATTTTAGCACGTATTACATAATCTGGATTTTCCTCTTACTAGTAAAAAGGAGAACAGGTATTGAACATCGGAAATGTGTTCACTTGATCCTTTAAAAAGGTCAAATTCTTTCATCATTCGCAAAATGGCCTTGAAGGGTTTTGCAAATTTGACCGATAAACTGAAATAATGGCAGTCGTTGCTTTTATATTTAAGAAAAGGACAGAAACTAAAAAAATAACATTACAGCATTACATAGATAAACTTTCCCAGACATTTAGTATCCTATGTGAATAGATAAAGCGGTTTCTAAGAAATTATTTTGAATGGATACCATGGATAAACATAACAGATTTGGTATGTATATTGGTATGGTTTTGTGTATTTATATGAAATATTTAGTTATAAAAATCTTCTTCAGTCAATACGCCTTATTCATTTAATGCAACAGTTATTATGAGGACAAAATTAGGTAAACCTCTGGTGGCTTTAATATGCAGTTTTCCAATTTCTTGTATTGTTTTCATGCTCAGAAATCCAGCAAAAGTGAACGTTCAACTGATCTGACATTTCTTAAAGAGACGAATGGTTTGAGTTTAGTTGTATTGGTCGGCTTAATTAAATTATTATTCGATAAGTTTCCTTACATCGATATTTACAAGTGGACATGGTGGTCTCCAGATCAACGTACGGTCAATAAAATTAAATTGGACTTTAATAGTCCCTCTGTAGAGGGACTCGAAAACGGTTCTAAAGATGTTAATACAAATTAATACATAAGTTTAAAATGGAGGAAGAATTTTATTTGCGTACAACGATACTTTAAAAATTGACTGATTTCTCAAGAACTACTTAATTAATAAACATAAAACTTAGCACGTAGAATACATGTATATTCTGAAATTGACTAGGTACTCTGTTTTTTTTTTTTAGAGACAGCTGAATTCTTCGAAAACGGCTCTAACATTTTGATAAGGTTTTGGAGAAATTACAATTCTAGTGGTGCATACAATTTTTATAATTATAAAACACCCAATCGACTTTATAGAAAAAGTGGATTTTTTTCAAACTCCATAGCAAAGTTTCAAATAAATTTTCTTGTTGAGAAAAGGTAATTTTTGTAAGTCACGTTATTGATTCATTTTGACAAAAATCTTCATATTCAAATATATTTCTAATGATCCTAAATTTGGTTAAAATTCTATGTTATATGTTAAATTTTCGAGAAACCATAAAATTTATGAATTACTGTTATGATCATTTTAAGAGAAAAGAATTTTTGAATGCTTATGTGTATTTTAGGCCTGATCGGCCCTTATCAATTTCGTTTTAGGCCAGAAAAGTCCACAAACGATCAAATTTTCACACTTCGGCAGATCCTGGAAAAAACCCAAGAAGTCAAAATCGATACCCACCACATATTTATCGATTTCAAAGCCGCATGCGACACCATTTATAGAGACAAGCTATACAGAGCCATGTCTAGTTTTGGTATACCGCCCAAACTCGTCCGTTTGTGTAGGATGATGATGGAGAATTCTCGCTGCTCCATCAGGGTCGGAAACGACCTCACCGACACATTCGATATCAAAAAAGGACTTAGGCAAGGCGATGCGCTGTCATGTGACTTCTTCAATTTGATTCTTTAGCGGATTGTGCAAAACTTCTGAGCCAACACCAGAGGGACAGTTTTCTAAAAATCGGTGCAAGTACTAGCATACGCCGACGATATTGACATCACTGGTATTACTCAACGTGATGTCATAGCCACGTTTGCTAGTATACCGAAGGAAGCGGCAAAAATGGGTTAAGCAGTAAATGAGGGTCAGACTAAGTATATGTTGTCAACACGAAAGGACACACAACATCGACAAATTGGACAGAACGTCACCATTGACAGATATAACTTTGAGGTAGCACGGGACTTTGTCTACCTCGGCTCCGCTATTAACTCTGACAACAACATCTCAAACGAAGAATTACTCTTTCCGATCGCTGTTTCTTCGGGCTAAGAAGGCAATTTAGTAGTAAGGCCATCACTCGAACTAATAAGGAGATCCTATATAAGACACTGACTATCCCAGTCCTGCTCTACGGCGCTGAAGCATTGACCGTATCAAAAGCGGATGAAGAAATCCTTGGTCGATTCAAGAGAAAAATCCTTCGGAAAATCTTCGGTCCCGTTTGCGCCCGTCTTAGCCCGTCTTAGCTAGTTGCAGGGACATAAGTCCTGAGTTGATTTTTCGGGACTAATGTCTCACTTTATTGGGAAATAATTCCCGAACTGAATTCAGGACTTATGTCTAACTAAAGTGGGACATAAGTCCTGAGAAATGAAGGATGTCCCTGCGCTGCTAGATATACTTTAAAGTCCATATAGCCATGTCTGTCTGTCTTTGCGTCCGTCTGCCTGTCCGTACATCACAGATTTTTAGGCCTTAAATTTTGAGCTAGGATAACAAAATTCGAAATCCGACCACTGCAACGCTCCCTTTTCAGAAAAATATTGTTTTCGGCCAAACTGTATTTGAAAAATGTCGGACCAAGCATTTAAGAAAATGTGATTACCAAATTTGTTTTGTCTTAAGAAAACAATTATCGCTAAAAATCTAAGCAAATTCAAACAAAAATTTGATGAGAATAGTTTGGTAACGTTCGTATTCAGATTTTGTCTATATAGATCACTTTAACCCACACCCAATTTTTGGGGGCATTTTCCTATAAACAAATCGTTTGTATACCCATAGCATATGCAATAGAAAGCAGTTGTTTTGTGGAAAAGATTTTGATAAACTGTCTGAAGAATATATTGTTTAATGCCACACCCTCTTTTTGGGTCTGTTTAATTAAATGACGAAATAGAATAGGCTATTCACGATTCGCACAGCTGATTGTAGTCATTTCATATATTTTTATCTTCAATTATCTCAAAATATTTGACTTCGTCAAAAGGATTAACGACAGCTTTTATTGAAATTCGACTTAACTTAATCTTAATTGAGTAATAGAAATAACAGCCTTAGGAGTTTCCCTGCTGCACTAGTATAGGGGTATCTTGAAAACATATTCAATTCGTTTTTTGACTATGGTTTTTTGTTTCCTCCTAAAATTGATGAATAGTTTATCGGAATATCCAATTATTTTGAACCCCTAATTACTTGGATAATAAAGGTGGTCGTCAAAGATTAATGACCATAAAAGCGATGGGGGTACATATAAAGGGTGATCCATTTCGAGGTTCCCTACTTTTTTAAAGAAAAAAACACAGAAAATTCAAATATAATGGAGAATGTTTATTATCATTTGAAAGAACATTCTTTGGCATTTATTTTTTGAAGATTATGTCTACCAAATGTTGGCCGTTGCTACGTCGCAGATGGTCCATCCGTTGAGTCCAATTTTCGATCACTCGTTCGAGCATTTCGACTGGTAACTGGCGAATGACACGCGTGATGTTTTCCTCCAAGGCCTGAATCGAAGCTGGTTTGTCGGCATAAGCTTTTGACTTTACATATCCCCACAGGAAAAAGTCTAACGGAGTGATATCACACGATCTTGGTGGCCAATCGACCGGCCCAAAACGTGAAATTATGTGCTCACCGAAATGTTCTCTCAATAAGTCCATTGATTGATGCGATGTGTGGGAAGTGGCGCCGTCTTGCTGAAACCAAATGTCGCCGAGATCACGAGCTTCAATTTCAGGCATCAAATAGTCGGTTATCATGGCACGAAAACGGTCGCCATTGACGGTTACGTTCGCACCGGCATAATTTACGGTCTTCGTGTACACTCTCAGCTACGGCCGCTATATTTTCTTCACAGCGTGCTGAACGTGGTCTATTCGGTCGAATATTGTCCAATAATGAATGCTGGGTCTCAAAATGGGTGATGGTGTTGCGAATAGTACGATCAGTAGGCCGATTATGTTGACCATAAGTTGAGCGAAGTGCACGAAACGTGGTCTATTCGGTCGAATATTATCCAATAATGAATGCTGGGTCTCAAAATGGTTGATGGTGTTGCGAATAGTACGCTCAGTAGGCCGATTATATTGACCATAAGTTGAGCGAAGTGCACGAAACACATTCCTCACAGAACGTGAATTTTCATATTAAAGTTGAACAATTTGTAAACGTTGTTCACGCGTAAGTCTTTCCATTATGAAATGCAAACAATACTAAACAAAAATAACATGACAGCATAACACGACTCACACGTGATCTGTCAAAAAAGGCTATTGAAAAAAGTATCTCTACTTGGATCACCCGTTACTTGTGGGCAGTAAGAGGTCCGTAAGAGGTCTAACAGATTCTGATGCCGTTCGAATTCTGCATAAAACTGTAGGTCTTATCATCGTGAAAGTATTACACATGCATAGATGAATAATTGAGAAAAAATACAGGCCCTGCGTCTAAACGAATCTGTTGCCCCAAAAATGTGTTCTGTTGTTTTTAATTTTGGGAAAAGCACCATCTTTGATATGAAAGGCACATATGAAAAATTGTTGTCGTGAGCTTTAACAAACCATTTTTTGTTACTTTCCTTTCTGATTCCATCATGTTAACATAACTGGGCATGCTACTCAATGAGGCGTTCTCTGATAGTAATGTCGCTAATTGTGCCCAGAGTGAGTTAAACCATGTCAAGCTCATTCGATGGTGTGATTTTGATAGCTCACTAAATTTGTTGCGTTACGTCGAAACATAAATAATACGTTGACCTCCCCTAAAGTATACGTGGTTAAAAGCCGCAGTTAAACTACCTAAATGAGGAAATCATGGTAGTTAAAAAGAAACTCATTCCTCTTTAGAATGGATTTTGCGAAGGATTAAAATAGTTGCGTGAATTTGAGAAGTGGTGTGTAATATAACAATATAACCCTATAATGGGTTGTATGGTAATATAAAACACTTCGTATCGTAAACGCACACTGTAACATAAGTACTTATATATAACGGTACTTAAATCAACCATTCCATGCGATAAACTTGAGCTTTATTACGCGATGTTAACCATCTTAAAATACAAAGTTATTCCATTGAATCGTTTATATACCATATATGGTGTATAAAAACCCACCCATGTTTTTACATATCCTACCAACCTCATGGATAATCTTATGATAATAGGCTAATTTTTAATATTTCTAATCCTTGTATCTCAACACAAAAATCTCCTACACAAATTTGTTCAATGTTTGTGTACTTTGTTTACCAGGTAGTTACGGTTTCATAGTTAGTTATGTGGATGTACATGTTACTATGCCAACTAAAAACACGGTTTTGTTTGCAAAGGATACACTGAATGGTAGGATTAATATGACATAGTGTGGTGGTAGTTCGTTTGTTATGACAAGGCGCATAATGATTTTATGTTTGTTTTCCATGAATATAATTAGTTTACATTACAGAAATGGTAATTTACACCTTTAAGCTTTGATTTAAATTATTTTCGCAAAAATTAAATTCTGTTGAAAATATGCTTCGAAACCAAATTAGATATTTTCAATGCTTACCCAGGTACCATTTTTATCGTCAATACAAACTTATTATAAGTACCAGCGAAAAATAAGAGCAATTTCGTAAGTATCTCGTTTGTGATTACTTTTCTGATTAGGAATTATCTCCCAATAAATTTATTGGATTTTATTATTGTAAACGTTAAATATTTTAGGGCTTAATGGTTTTTGATAAACATTATGTGTGCGTAGTTAAAAAGATTTTTAAAATTTCGAAGTTAAGGGCCAAACCCACCGAGCAACCGAAACTTTGTTTTATTTTTTCATTTTTCTGTTCAATTATGACATTTCATTCCCACCGAACATAGCACAGAAACTGAAACAAAATTAAACGTCACATTTGACATTCCGTGAATTCAGAATGCGGATCTATAAAAATAAAGAAAATATTGTTTGTTGCGTTATATTTTGCAATGCAGAAAAGAACAAAACGGGCCAAATATTGGATTCATCCCCTAAATCGAGACCGAAAAATGAATGGAGATTTCTACCGAATCTCAACAAAATTGGAGGAGTATCCGGCCCGGTATTTCCGATATTTCCGTATGAGCAAGGAGCAATTTGATGTAATCCTTAATGGAGTGCCCGACTGTAATCCTTAAAATAAGCCCGACTCCAAATAACTTTAGGAAGGACGCAATTTCACCAAAAGAAAAATTGGTTATAACCTTAATGTATTATTTTAAGTAGGTAAATATAAATGAAGTTTTATAACATCTTATCTTAGATTTTTAGCCACTGGTGCTTCATTTTATAATTTGGGTTCACGATTTCTAATGGGAACGACTACAGTTCGACGATGTATAGCACAAACTATTATTGCCATTAACGAAGAATTGCAGAGAAAGATTTTGCCGCAGCAAAGCACAGCAAGTTGGATTAATATTGCAAAAGATTTTTACATAGATGGAATTTTCCAAACTGTTTGGGTGCCGTGGACGGCAAACATGTTCAATTGTTTTGCCCAAGAAAGTCGGGAAGTCTTTTTTTTAATTATAAAAAAAACTTTTCACTAAATTTAATGGCAGTAGTAGATGCAAAATATAAGTTTATTATGATAGATATCGGATCATATGGTTCCAATGCTGATTCAGCCATTTTTTTCCAACTCCTTTTTTGGGAAACATTGGATAAATCAATCAGGCATTCTGAAGGTTGCAGAAGACAAAAAATTACCAGGAACACAAACTTATGTACCTCTTGTGCTGGTTGGTGGGTAGTTGGTGTGCTGCTTTTGGACTTAAGACAAATTTGTTAACACCATACGTCGATAAACTCAACCTGCATCACAAGCGTACAATGTACTTGAACATTTCGCAGATTGGTGCTCAAATGAGGGAAACGTGGACTTCCAACATGATTTTATTAAATGTTTTAAAACGAGTGGTGGGTGCACGACTGGGTCGTACGCAACTTTCTCTTTCACAGCGAGTTGGGTGTTAGATCAAATAGTAAGTATGCATTTTGATTATTGATGCTAAAAATGATATAAAAAATGTCGAAATGTGATAATACGAACGTTTACTCCGAAATTTGAAGGAATCGGTGTCTATGTGAATAATAATGATTTTCCGTTATTAGCCAAAACTTAAAATTACGTTTAGTGATAATTGGGCTAAAACGAATTATGTGGAATTGTTTCAAACTATAATAGTAGTATATATATTAAATTTCATTCAATTTGACATAGCAGTTTGCGAGAAATTAACAATTTTCTTTAGATGGCCTAAATGACAAAATCCGTTATATGGATTTTCTCGCAAAAACTGGGTATGCAGTTTTGTTGGAACTAATATGCTTATAGTATATATAAAGTTTAATCAAAATCGTTAGAGCCGTTTTCGAGAAAATTGAGGTTATGTGTAATTTTTGTATGGCAGGTACCGTTATTAACATGGCTAAAAGTAAACAAAAAAAATGGCCTAGAATTATGACCAAAACAAACTTGGATACGAAGTTTGAAGAAAATCGGTTGAGCCGTTTAGGCTGGGGAGACCATTACGGACAGACGGACCGACGGACCGACGGACCGACGGACCGACGGACCGACGGACGGAATTCCAAAAACCACTTTTTTGGGCTCCGCTATCATCGTAATGTTAGAATCAATCAAAATCTCGAGGTCGAAAATTTTCACGAAAACAATATCTTTCTCTTTGTAAGAGAAAGTTAAAAAATCAAAAAACGTTCGTTAACTATAAATAAACTAAATTTTATTGAACACTATGGATTCTTAAATTCATAAATTAAGTTAAAATAAGTCTTGTAGTCTTTGAACACGAAAGGAATTCATAAATTCATTTTAAAATAACATCAGTTTTGTAGAAAATGAAAGCAAAAAGGATTTCGGTACGGAAATTTATTAATAGTAAAGGCACAAAGTAAGGCACATTTTAAAACATCAATCACAAAAATATAAAAGTGGACCGTGCAATTTTTTTTTAATTAATTGCCCTTTTATCAATTTCTTTTGTTAAATTGAGGCATCCAACTTGGAAATCAATTTGCTGCTCACGTGTAAAATGATTTGTCAAGCCATTAAGTGAAGCAACAAAATTCGTCATAGGTGATGAGTCTTGTGGAGGATCTGCAGGAATATTCTCTATGACTTTTTAACTTTCTCTTACAAAGAGAAAGATATTGTTTTCGTGAAAATTTTCGACCTCGAGATTTTGATTGATTCTAACATTACGATGATAGCGGAGCCTAAAAAAGTGGTTTTTGGAATTCCTTCCGTCGGTCCGTCGGTCCGTCTGTCCGTAATGGCCTCCCCAGCCTAAACGGCTTGACCGATTTTCTTCAAACTTCGTATCCAAGCTTGTTTTGGTCATAATTCTAGGCCATTTTTTTTGTTTGCTTTTAGCCATGTTAATAAAGGTACCTGCCATATAAAAATTACACATAACCTCAATTTTCTCGAAAACGGCTCTAACGATTTTGATTAAACTTTATATATACTATAAGCATATTAGCTCCAACAAAACTGCATACCCAGTTTTTTCGAGAAAATCCATATAACGGATTTTCTCGTTTAGGCCATATAAAGAAAATTGTTAATTTCTCGCAAACTGCTGTGCCAAATTGAATGAAATTAAATATATATACTACTATTATAGTTTGAAACAATTCCTCATAATTAGTTTTAGCCCAACTATCACTAAACGGAATTTTAAGTTTTGGCCAATAACGGAAAATCATTATTATTCCCATAGACACCGATTCCTTCAAATTTCGTAGTAAACGTTCGTATAATCACATTTCAACATTATTCATATCATTTTAAGCATTAATAATCAAAATGCGTACTATTTGATCTAACACCCAACTCGCTGTGAAAGAGAAAGTTGCGTACGACCCAGTCGTGCACCCACCACTCGTTTATTTCACGTTAGCTTTTCATCACACAAAAAGAAGAATAAATAAAAAAACAATTCACTTTGACATAAAAAACGTCTGAAAAATGACGTCTGCGAACTTCGTCAAACAGAAATTACAACGATGGAAAAAAAGTTGCAAGTTTCGGTACGATGAAATGCAAAACTGCAAAATGAAAAAGTAAATGTTCGGTACGGAAAAAAAATAAAATCGTTTTATATTAAAATAAAAAGGCTTTAAGAAATAAAAATAGATGAGATTAGTGTGGTTTAATATCTTTTATTTTAACGGAAAAACAGAGCAAATTTCAAGTAATTAGCTGTTTAAAAAAAAAAAACAAAGTTTCGGTTTCGGTTGCTCTGTGGATTTGGCCCTTTAAACAGGAATAACACCTTTTGCCTGGTCAAATGCAGACAATATATGTATTTAGGTGTGTTGATCATTCCATATATTTAATCAATGAAATTCAAGCATACTTATACTGATGGTGAAAAAAAAACTGATCTAGAGCAAGCTATGGTGAAGGTCAAGGTGGTCAAGGTAACACTTAACCGCAATTACAGCAAAAATATGCATTTTAAGAGTCATGCCTGTCAGTCATGCCTGTGATATGCTTACGTACCAACCGCTATTCTAGTGCTCTCGAACGTGAATATGAAACCAATTTTCTGTTTTTCAAAGAGGAGATTGTAAAAACTCATAGATAGAGTGCTTCGAGTATGATGTGGTGTGACGATTTTACCACAATTCCATTTTTGCACGAATGTTTATATAAAACGGTATAAAAACATGCCATTAAGTTTTAGCCGGAAAAAATGGCCGACTCCGTTTATATCTCTATCCTCAAATTTTTGTGAAGTGGATGCACCAGCGCCTACAATCTTTGTATTGATAAACGCCTCGTGAATTGAACACTAATAGCACACAATAAAAATAAAACCTTTGGTTTATCTTGAACAATAACCCATGGGATCGTAGCCCATAAAATGCAACATAATGCATTATCTAGTCGGGTTACAGAATATTCTTTTAACGTGTACTAAAATAGATAAGGGATCCTATCTCTGTGTGTATTGCGTAGTGTTCCGTATGCGATGCATAGACAATAATGTAGATAATATTTAAGTATATAAGAATATATCTTTTTGGAATAAAGATAGGTTTCATTCTGAAACTCAAACGGAGTGTTTCTCTCTCCATTCTGACACCCACCTATTTGACGTCCTACAGAGCTCTTTAGCTTTTGGATCAACGCTTGAAGCTATTCGCTTGCGAGTCAAAGGGGGTTTAAGGTTTTTACGGGAAGTTGTTCCACGTTACCACCAGCACACATTACATTTTCAAACATATTAATCTGCCTTTGGTTTTTCATTTATATTGGCATAACCTTACCGCTTAGGGGCCAGAATTAAAATTAAATTAAATAAATTATAAATTCAGAATTAGAAGTTTTCGAAGTTGTTTGTTGTTGTTTTGGAATGCCTGACCACTGCAATGGTGGCGAAAACCTGAATTCGTTAAGAAGGTACTCCACCAAACAGTTAAGCATTCATAACTAGTCGGTTATTGCTGTTGAATTGTGGAATGAGTCGAAAGCAATTAGCAACTTCGCTTGTGCATTTATTGTTTTTAATTGCTTAAAAAGCTCGTTGAAAGGTTCGTGCTTGAGGCAATGCAATTCAATCAAAGCACCAGCCATACGCGATCCTTAGACAAGCAATTCGGCTTTTCTTGTCGATTCTTACATGGGGCTAGGATTCAAAGATTCTCAAAAATGGGTCATTACTGTCCTTTCGTGCATTAGATTTGTACTTTATCCACAAGATGGCACAGACCATATAGCTCGCGGTAGCATCTACTCATCCGTTGGACCTCTGTTTCTAAGGCTGAGTCTAACATAAATTTTCGCTAGGGTGATATTGGGAGTAGATAAACTCCGTAACTTGCTTAAAGTTGTTTTTATCATCAGCGTTTTGTTGAATATAATGATGAATAGAGAACAATTTTTTATAACACATATGACGTAGCATGTCCTTTCTTAGTTCATTATATCGCCTGTGTAAACCAGGAGCTTGGATAGAACTTACTTAAGTAGCTCTACAGTCTAGAAAGAACTTGGGCCTCAAACAACATGCCTCACCAATTAGCCTTCTCCTTAGCTAACTGCCTCCAGTTTCGCACTTCATGTGGGTTAAGGTCGGTTTGTACTTGTGCGCGCCACTTAAGTTTAGGTCTTTCTCTACTGCGTCCTACGTCTGGCTGGGAATCGAAGACTCTGAGAGCCGGAGTATTGGTGTCCATTCGTTCTAAATATACTAGCCATCTTAAACGTCCAATGTGGAGTTTTTTGACCAGGAATATGTAGCTGTACAGCTAGTATAGTTCGTGATTGAATCTTCGTCTCCATAGCCCGTCAACGCAAATGGGACCAAAGATTTTTCGAAGAATTTTTCTCTCAAATCTACCAAGGATTTCTTCATCCACTTTTGATACGGTCAATGCTTCAGCGCCATTTAACAGTCTGCAGAAGTGGTTCTTCCACATCTTCAGCATCGACTCAACTACGATATTTTCTTGTTCATCTCGACATGATTCTGTGCGAGTCTTGTATCCCTAGCTTTGAAGGTTTAGACTTTTTTATTCACTTTCCTGTATTGCGTGCTTTTCTTGCTTAGTTTCCTATGTTCTGAAAAGTCGGTGTTCTTGCTTTCTTATTTGCCTATAGAGCGCAATAGCAGGTCTCTGTTTTCTTACCCGCCGCTTAGTTTTGTATGCCTCGTTTTTGGCTGCGAGCATCTGTCGGCATTCTTCATCAAACCAGCGGTTTCTTGCTGGTGGCCGCGAGAAACCTGGCACATCAGTTGCTGCTGATGTAATGGCTTGTTGCCATTGTTCTTCGACATTAGATGCTGGTGGTATGGTGTGAATCGAGAAGTTAAGAGATGCGCATTGCGCGAAGGCAAGATGGTAGTTGTCCGAGTCGATGTTAGACCCTTGCAATTTTCGGACTTTCAAAATACTGGACGAGTGCCTTATATCTATCCCAATGGCATCAATGGTGAGGAAACCGTGTGCTGCCTATAGTGGCATTATGTTCCGCAGCGAAGTCAATCAGCCTTAGTCCATTGCCAGACATGTTGTCGTGTAGGCTGTGTTTTTCTGCTAAAGATGTGATCTCTTCCTACCTTTTGCGTTAAAATCTCCTAGCATGATTTATAAGCAGTCTTTCGCTATGTCATCTTTTCCATCGGCTCTCGAGGACATATAACGCTAATGTGTTCGAATTTAGCCCTGATGCGAGTTGTTGCAATGCATTCGCTAATGTCTTGAAACTTAAGACTTCTTACCTAAGTCTGCCAATTATAACAAATCCTCATCTGAATAGTCGCTGTTTCTGCTCACTATAATACTGTCCGTAGTAGATATCACAGTTTTTGATCCTCTTATATTTTCGGCTCATCCCATAGTATTTCCTGGATGGCAGTAATGTCTGCTTTGTAGCAGATCAGGGCTTCCGCTAGTGTTTCGCCTGCATCTCCGCTGTTTAATGTACTCACATTCCAGGTGCAGATACTAACGTCGTTGTCCTCTTTTCGTTTACCATGGTCGTGAACACAAAAATCAGTCCCTTCCGATGGTTTTGGTTGCTTCGTAACAATAATTTTTTTCGTGAGTGTTTAGTTAACTGAAGGCACAGCACCCAACCTGGAGAGTCAGTTCCAATTTATTAGATCTTGGTGAAACGAGACTATTAGTATCCACTAATTGAGCGCAGCCGTCGGCTTATCCGCCACCATCTCTGTTAAAGGCTCCTAATTTACCCTTGAGATTCCAAGATGGCCTGTTGTCCGAATATGTCGAAGCAGCTCATTTAGGTTATTGACTTTGTCTATCCTAATTGGGACTGTAGATGCCATTGTTGACTCCATCTTGTGAGTACTTTTGATGCTGCCTGGAAATGGAACGTCTCCCGCTGCCGCCAATAGAATAGACAAAGGGATTGATACCCAATTCTATGGTCAAAGTACAAGGCACTCAGTGGTCGCCACGAGAAGGCTCAGTTGGTATGCATCAGCTAGGTAAAAACTTAAGGCTTCATATAATCGCATAGCCTACCATTTGACCACCATCTTCACTATCTTCAGCTCAGCTGAACAAAAAAAGTTTATCAGATCGCTTCTTTATTTCAGTTCATATTCTGATGATGTAATGTGTCTGGGAAATGATGAGTTCTACTCAAATGTTCGCGGGGAAAATAAGGATAATCTAGATAATACTGTCGAATTAAAATTGTATATTTGCTCACTCTTTGATTAAAGAGTCTAACGATGGTACTTATCTCCTTTTGATTTCACATTTTTGCACCCGACAGTGGCGCCACAGGCTCAGTGGGGCGATGGTTAGTCCAATGAACTGCAGTGCAGGAAGTCTGGGTTCGATTCCCAGCCGTAGCAACACCTAAATGATTTTTCACTGGCCCTCCTCTCGTGATGATCTGACAAATCATCCGAGTAGTATCAATTGTCAAAAAAGCTGATCTCAAATTAGCTGTTCGGATTTTCCATAAAACAGGAGGTCCCGTCATCTTGCAAGAAGTGCACACGCACACATAAATGGTTGTGAGAAAGCTAGGCCCTGGGTACTAATGAGCTTGTTGCGCCAAAAATTTGTATTTTTGTATTCATTGTTTTTATCCCTTATATCAGCCAAGAAAATATAATTTTGGATTCAATTCAATTTTCTGGATTTTTTACCTGGTGGTGGTGCCAAAATGTTTAAACTTTTTAAAGGATTATGAACGTAGCACTTGCGCAACTTCTTCCATAAGATAGACTCACCGATACGTTTAATACGGATTGGATAGATTTTCAAAAAGTATTTGATTAACTGGTAATTTGAAATACAATTCATTCATAACCGCAACTGACCCATACACAATTAAAATAATTGTCTAATTTCTGATAACTACGTCACACAGCGTAAACTTCTAATATTCACTGAGTTTCACCAGTCCAACTTAATAATTGACATTGTTCTCGGGAACTGTTTTAATTGAAATTGCTAGTTCGTTGATTCTCTATGGAAGTGCACGCTCTGGCTTTATACCACCCAATTAGATATTTCAATCTCAATCCAAAATGAATTGTCAACATCTACAGTCAACGTTAATTAATTGACTGTCGGTTTAGCATCAAATTTAATTTCCCCGAGGAATCCAATTTCGCTCTTCCGCTCTGATCAACAATTGAGTGCTGGCCGCCCCTCAGTTGCTGTGCATAAATGCACGCTGCAATTTTGTATGCATGGAGTGGATGCGCAGTCAATGACGTGTTGTGCATCCCTCCATTCCGTGAAATTAGATGAGCGGTTATGTCAACGAACTTGGTTTCGCTTTCATGTAGGGTTGATGCACCATGTACACATGTTCTGATGTGCCTGTTCAGTTCGATGCCAGAAAGGGGAGTCTGCTTCGGATTTTGACTACCCACATGGTGTAAATCGTATACTGCGACTAGTTGATTGATGTGTCCGGATACAGAACAGAAATTAAATGGATGCCTGCGTAATCCGTTTAGACTTGTATTATTCTAAAATGCCGATACGCTATCGTTTGCGTGTATGATAATGCTAGATAGAAGGGTTGCCAAGTGCGAAGAATTTCATTTAATTATTTTAGCATTTTTTATTGATTCATTGGGTTTACAGATTAGGGCTATGTATGGATTAGCACATTGGATAAATGGCCACCACGGCTTTGCTGGCAAGTATGTACTTTTTTATTGAAATTTTCTATGACCGTTTCATATAAATGTGGCTGAATTTCAGTAATAAAGCGCACGATTTCCTCTATCAAATCGTTGGTGGTTGTGGGCTTTTTTCCATAGACCTTTGACCTCGAAAAACCCTAAAGAATTCCAATGGCGTTGTATCGAAAGATTTGGATGGCCAATTCTGATCGCAATAAAGGCCGATTAAACGATTAGGAAATGACTCATGCGGTAATTGAATTGTTTCTCTGGCTGTATGGCATGTGGCATCATCTTGTTGAAACTACATGTTGGTCCCATCTATTTCCTGTAATTAAGGCAATAAAAGCTGAGTTATCATGTCACGATAACGAACATCATTAATTGTTACCACCTGCCCAGTCGTATTTTCAAAGAAGAATGGTCCGACAATGCCTCTAGACTCAAAATCTGCATCAAAAAGTCACGTGTTGTGGATGCATTTACTCGTGGGTTTTCTGAACCCCCATAGGCGACCATTTTGACTTTTAACGAAGCCATCAAGATGAAAATTATCTTCATCACTGAAGATGATTTTGTTCGAAAAATCAGCATCAATTTGTTGTTGTTGCAAAATCAGTTCAATAAACTCCCTTCGTACTATATGATTAGAAGTCTTACGTTCTTGAGTCTATAGAACTTTGTATGCATGCCGTTTCAAGTCTTTCGCTGTAGAGAGCTTCTTTGGATATGCTTAATTGTGGACTACGTTGCCGAATTGATGTTCTTGGACTATCAGCAATACTCTCGAGAACTGCTTTGATGTTTTTTTATTGAACGACGTGTGACAGATTACTAATTGATCCAGTTTCTCTGAATTTTTAAATAATTCTCTTCACAGTTGATGGTTTTTAATCACTACGCCGGCAATATTTTTTACGAAAATTGCGGACTGTAGCTGATAAACCTGCATTTTTTAATCAATGCAAATGCCTTGTCCTTTGGTATAGCGCTCCCCTTTTACTTACCACAAACTATTAGCTGTCACATTGTTATCTATTTTCCGTTGGCAACACAAATACAAATTTTTGGAACAATAGGCTCGTTAGTACCCATGGAGGGCCTAGCTTTCTCACAATCATTCATGTGTGCGTGTGTACTTCTTGCACGACGTTCCTGTTTTATGCCGAATCCGAACGGCTAAGTTGAGTATGCTATTCTTGACTATCGATAATCGGATGATTTTGCAGATCATCACGAGATTGCATAACCAGTTTTGTCTAAAAATTCTAATAACTGTTTCTACTGGTGTTTGTAACAATGCCTTATAATCATTTTTGAATTTCTTAACTGAATTTTCAGTTTTAGCCAATCAAGCAAAATGGAAATTTTCTGTAGAATTTTCTGATATCCTTAAAATTCAGTTAAGAGCTCTTTTAATCAACATATTAGAAGTTATACCGCGGAAGGAGCATATACGTAAGACTCAGTCGTCCACCTACCTCTCGTTTTTGTAGCTCAGTCACACTTCTTACTTCTGAAGAACGTGGAATAATCTTTAAGCTATTTTTGAAGTCAAAATTCAGTGATTTTTAAGCAACTTGCATTTTGTGCTCGTTTTATTGGCCTCCCAGCTGCCACTAGTAGTTTAATGTAGTCTTTTGGCGTACTACTCTCAGAGACTTAGAATCATACCCAGTCGCCATATTTTGGCATAGAATATCGCTGCCATGACTGAAGATGTATTAAAAGTTCGAAATTAGCCACCACATACACGGCAGATTTCGTTCAATGACTTGGAAATATTTTTTGACAAAGTGCGTATAGGTTCATCATATGACATCTTCCTAATCTGAACAATCTAGTTGCAGATTTTGGTATAAAAAAAAATATTATGAGTGACAATTCTAATTTCCACCTTGCGTTTCTGAACACTGAAAATCTTCGAATAATACATAAATAGCTTACATACAAATTAAGGCAGTGGAATAGTAGTTGAAATTTTTTTACTTGCTCCTCAAGAGTAAGAACAAAGTGATGTATCAAGAGGTATTTTTTTTATATGCGAAAAAATACAAAAAATTCAAATATATTGTGCAACCTTTATTTTTAATCTAGAGAACCATTCTTGACATTCACTTTTTAAAGATAATCCTTTTCAAAGAAAAAAGGCTAACGGTGTGACATTGCATACTCTCGCTGGCCTATTTGGCCCAAGGCGTAGAATTATTGTTCACCGAAGCGGTCTCTCAATATGTCCATTAGTCCATAGTGTCACGGGCTATGTGGCTTTTTGCTGAGTGGCTTTTTGGTCCTAAAATGTTGTCGACATCCAGAGCTTCAATTGCAAGCAAAAATAGTACCGATGATTCCACCGGCCCATAAACCACACCACACGGTTGTTTTGAATGGATGTAACTGCAGCAGGTTGTTCTTTGGCCAGAAATGTTGCTTATTGACGTATCTATTGGGCCAGAAATGGACATCAGTTCGAAAAAATGAGTCTGGCAATTCTGTCCGTAGGTAGATATATGCACGCAAGTGGAGGCTAAATAGCTAGATGGATTAACTTCGAATTTGATATAGGCAGCAAAATATTGTGGACTGAGAAAGAAAGATGTACTTGTACTGAGTTCAAGCATCTTTACATGCTCCTAATTAAGCAAAAATATATGAAATATCTGGATTTGAATGCCGATATAGATCCTCAAACCTAGCTTCTCCCTTTATTTGTGTGTACAAAGTATTAATTATTGCTACAATGAAAATAATAACCGCGTCTCATAACCAGTCAACGAATTCGCCTTACACCGAATTTGAACTTCATGACAATGAGGTGGAGTAATGAAAAAGCTTAGGTATTGTCACTTTCAGTATCTTAACCTGGGACCCCGCTAGTGGAAGCGCAACTGCAACTACAACTATTGGTCTCGTGAACAAAATGTGGACTCGAAATTTTAATCAAATCGAATATCACTATCGAAAAAGTGGATCCGAAAATTCCTTCGGGCTGTGATCGTAGCTAGAGCCTATTTAACTAAGAGGACACACACCTAAGCATGGTTATTTTAAAAGCATGATAACAAAAAAGTTAGTCAAAACAAAATTAAAATTAAAGAAAATAAAATCTATTATTTGGCAAGCTTCGTGGAATCTTACTGGGACCACGTATGTATGATTTAAAGTTCATCCTATTCTGGCTAATAATGTGGATCCTTGTGAATCGGGTGATTCGCTCAGTTTGAACTTAAGGCTGCGATATTTTTGGTATATGCACCGTTGTCTTACAGGCACAGGGGCGTATAATATATTTACTCTAACACGCAGACCCTGCTCCATCAGGGTCAGGAACGACAAAAAAGGATTTCGACGCACTGTTATGTGACTTCTTTAATCTCATTCTTGAGTGGATTATGCAAAACCGCCGAGCCAACACCAGCGATTTTGATGATATTGACATCATTTTTCGGACTCAAAGTGATGTCATAGCCACGTTTGCTAGTATAGAGCAGGAAGCGACAAAAAAAGGTTTAGCTGTAAATGAGGGTAAGACCGAGTTTATGCTGTCAATGCGAAAGGACACACAACATCAACGAATTGGACAATACATCACCATTGACAGATATAACTTCGAGGCAGTTCTGCCGTTTCACAGTGGAGTCGATATAGACTCAAAACATATGAGAAGGCTACAATCCGCTGTGCGGATCGTTAATACCCGTTCCCATCCCATGATTTAAATTAATATCCCCAAAATGTGGGCTTTATGGCGGTGTAATATAGAAAATGCATTGTTACAGCATATTGTTCAGACAGTTTATCAAAATATTTTATGGTTCGATAAATAACAGCGTTTTTCTATTGCATTTGCCTTGGGGTAGGGTAAACAAATGGTTTTTGTAGGAAAACGCCCCCAAAAAGTGGGCGTGGGTTAAAATGGTCCAGGTACGAAATGTTCATATTAATTTTTTTAACGTTTTTGCATAAATTTTTTTTTCGAATATTTGAAAACTTCGCAATTACGATTTGCGACAAAGGTAAATCTACGAGCAGCGGGTCATCCAGTTGCATCAAAGTTAGTAGAGGGCCTAATGCGTTCACCTCAGCGTGCAATTAATTATAAAAAGTTGTTCCATAAAGAACAATAACGAACTCGATAGATGTCAGGGGAAGAAGCACTGTGAACCGCAGCTCAGAAGATACCAATATGATGGTTTCCTTTATACAAAGTTGTTCAAACTGCGAAAAAACGTGCTATCCGAAAATAGAAGACATGCATGCTACAGATACTTCGGCTGCAGTGACGGTTCAAGTTTTGATGAATCATTTCTTTGAAAGATGAGCAACTAAGCAATTTGTGTTTGATTTCTAAGTGGGGCTTTGATGGCAGTTCTGCGCAACGTTCATACAAGAAAAAAAAAATTTGCAAAGGATGCTGATGATTCAAGTGTATTCATAAGTTCTGTGGTACCACTCCAATTGGTTTGTAAAATCTCAGAAGAAATGGATGTTATATGGCAAAATCCCAGACCTTCTTCAACCAGGTACTGCCGTCCAATAAAATTTTAATATACGAAAGAATCAGCTCAAGTTTCGGTATATGAAAAGCTAGGAATTGAAGCTCAAATTCAGAATCTTTGCCATTCAAAAGTTAACGTTGAAGAAAATGTTGTTGAAGTGGCACATAAACTTGCCTTTACAATGGGGACGGAAAGGTTTGTAACGATTTAACAGGAACAAAGACTTCGAAAAATATCGAGAGTGCTTTTCAAGAAAATGTTCCCTGCCAAAAAAACAAGTTAAATCATTTCCTTATGAAGTTTTTGAGAGAAGACGAAGGTTCAACTAAGAACTATACGAGCGACATAACCCTAGTCAAAAAAAACTCCGTATTGGACGTTTAAGATGGCTAGGGTTTTTACGAATGGACACCAATACTCCAGCTCGCAGAGTTTCGATTCCGAGTCAGACGTTAGACGCAATAGAGGAAGACCTCGCCTTAAGTGGCGCACGAGTAGAAACCAACCTCAACCAACTTGAAGTGCACAAATGGAAACAGTTAGCTAAGGACTGGACTAATTGCAGAGGCAAGTTGATAGAAGCCCAGATTCATTCTGGATGGTAGCGCCACTTAGGTTAGGTTCGGTTTTATGGGGCTGTTGACTCTCAAGTGAGCCTTCAACCTCGCATAGGCCTACGTGGGACGATCTGTGCTATTTACATTGTTGCTAGCTCCGTCAGGTCCTCGTAGTAGAAGCTGTCAAGGGATTTGTTTGGCTTGTTGCTGATCACGGGCAGTGACACAGTAGTTGTCCTCGACGTCTGAATCTCCGATTTCCTGTATAGTTGGTGTGTGTCAGTATGTCGGATTTTACTGGAGTGCTTACGCAACAGATTGTCACCTGTTCTCACTCTCACCGCTATATAAATAGAGGCTCAATTCAGTGCTATATGCTTGTTTGATTTGCTACTGCTTAATTCCGGCCGTAAATCATTGGTGTGTTTGCAAGTGATTGTGATTTTCCACCTAGACAATCCTAGTCTGGCTAGCTCGTCTGCTTGCTTGGAATGCTATTTTGTCCAGGCACCCAGATAATTTAGACTTTATTCTGGTTACATACAACCTTTTCAGCAACGTCCAACTAATCATGATTTTACTATGTTGGATGCCAAAGCTTTTATGGTCGCTTACAATCTACGTATATGGAAATATCCTCTTGTGATAATTCCAATAGATTGGTAGGTTGATGAGGTGGGTGGTCTTCTCTCATCACACTCAGGTCAATATAGTCCCATTCTGATGTGATTAGTCCAATATTCTACCCGATACGGCAGCTAGAATCTCTGCTTGGATTACACTGCACGAATTTGCTAGTCAAAGGGATGTGGTTAAACCGATTACATCGGAGTATGTCTCAGAGCCCACTCCTATTTCCATTTTAGACGCATCATCGGAATAAATTGCTATTTTAGTGCTAGATACCACATTGCTTGGCGACCTTTCATCTCTACTTGGTATTCTGATTGTAATTAATGTCAAAATTGTGATATGGGATTGTGTAGTCAGATATCCCATTCTTGTATGCTACTAATTTCAATATTCTGCTATGTCCAAAGGGTTTGATACATAGGTATCCCGACTTCTTGAGACGTCGCTGCGGTGCTATTGATCTGTAGGTCAATTGGTGGAAGTTTTAGAAATGGATTAGTTCCTCCCTTTTAAAACGAACCCAGTGGGTATGTGTAAATAATATTTTTTCCAATAGTATTCTTGTCTCATCTGGGGTTCCCCACGGAATACAATTGGGGCCGCTTTTGTTTTTACTTTATCTTAATGAATAGGAATGATATTGGGAATTTTTATTACCAGGTCTCCATTCTTTTTTAACTATAAGATTGTAGCTTCGAAACTAAGTAAGTATAATGTATCAGAATTATGCAGAAGAGTAACAGTCCTAAATGTTATAAGATTATGCAGTATATTGACTTAGAGAAATCGGAAATGTGGTCATATGTATATTCTACTTCCACAAATGTATTATACGATGCTGTTGTAAGCAACATTACGCATCGTCCGCGTCACCAAACATCTCACAACAAAGAGCATGATTGGGACGAGTAGAGTTTAAGCCATTATTTTTCTTATTGCTACAGGGACTTTACGCTGGGATTCCCTGAGCATCCTTAGCATCCCGTACATCCTATCAAGAGCATGAGGTATGTGACCATCCCATGTAAGAATATTTGTGAATGTTACAGCTAGATTTCTTGAAGAATTAACGTATTCAATATCTTACCCGTTATGTTTAATTGGAGGTAGTCACGACATGTCTACTTCAGTCCTTGAAATTATAAGACATTTAGATTTGGACTAGAAATTGTAGTGGCCATCTCTATATCCTCGATCGCGCGTTTTTCTTCCTCTTTTTTCTTCTTTCTGAAAAGCTGTTGTCTTTCCCTTCTTCTCTGCCAGTAGACCTCAATGGCAGCTCTCCCCTTCAGCTGCAGCTTAGTCTCGTAGGCCTCGTTCTTGGCTGCGAGCATCTGTCGGCATTCCTCATCAAACCAGGGGTTTCTTGCTGATGGCCGCGAGAAACCTGGCACATCAAATGCGGCTGATCTAATGGCTTGGTGGCATCGTTGCCATTGTTCCCGATATTCGACGCTGATGGTATGGTGTGAATCAAGGTTAAAGGATACGCGTTGAGCGAAGGCATTAGTGGTCTATTGCGATTGCAGTCTTTTGACATTTAATTTGTTCGCGAAATACTGGATACGTGCCTCTTGTCTATCGCAATGTGATCAATTTGGTTGACTGTTAGTTGATCTGGAGGCTGCCATGTCTACTTATGGAAATCAAGGTGAGGAAACCGTGTGCTGGCTAAAGTGGCATTTCGTTCCGTAGCGAAGTCAATTGGCCTAATTCCGTTACCAGATGTGTTGTGGTGTGGGCTATGGTTTCCGACAAAACCGCTAGAGATGTCTTCTCTTCCTACCTTTTCGTTAAACTCTCCCAGCACGATTTTAACATCATACTTCGGTAGTCGCACATAGGTTTTGTCAAGGAGCTCGTAGAAGCAATCCTTAGTCATATCATCTTTTTCCTCCATCGGAGAAAAATTCATATAAGTCTTACGTTGGCGGAATTCGGCCTTGATGCGAATTGTTACAATGCGTTCGCTAATGGAAACATACGAATTCTTGCCTAAATTGGGCACGTATAACAAATCCGCATCCAAATGGACGCAGTTTATGCTCACTATAACACGGTCCATAGTAGATGTCACAGTTTCTCATCTTTTTTTTTGCCGGTCTAATCCTATTGTATTTCCTGGATGGCAGTAATGTCTGATTTGTAGCAATTTAGGGCTTCCGCTAGTTCTTCGCCTGCACCTCTCCTGTTTAATGTTCTCACGTTCACATTTCCGTTGTTGTCCTTTTTCGTTTAGCAGGGTCATCAAGAATAATATCAGCCCTTTCCGAGGCTATTATTTGCTTCGTAACATATATTTTTTTTCGATAGGTGGGTAGTTAACCCAAAGCACAACACCCAACTGGGAGGGCCAGTTCCAATTTATTAGATACCCATAGAACACGGAGTCATAATTAACCACTACGGGATTGAGTGCTGCCTTTGGCCTTCGGTTCATCCGCCACCATCTCTGTTTAAGGGGCCTGACTTACCATTGAGATTCCTAGATAACCTGTTATCGGAATATGTTAAAGCAGCTCATCTAGGCTCGTCTGGGACGGCAGGCCGGATATTAGTTCCGTGCCCTTCTGAACAGGCTGTTTATGGTGTTGCTGTTTTTCGACTTCTTATCATAACTCGGTTGGATGTGATCAGTACCCGATGGTTACCACTTGGAAGTAAAAAAAGTCAGAGCTACAACCACTGGGCATTGCCAAGTTAAAGCGAATTAGAGTCTACCCTCATTCTACAACACCCAACCATCATAATTGATGAAATAACCCAACTAAAAATTTCGCTTTGATTTAGCACTATCGAGGCTATTACCCCTTCAGTAATATTTACTTTACACCTTGTCCCGATCTTTTCACCTTTTTCCCGATCTTTAAACCTTAGCTTTTCTAAGCCTTCTTTCGTAAGCTCTATACGTGATATGCTTCGGATTAACTTGTGCGAAGTTCTACCGAAACATCTTAACTTATGCTGCATGTACACACATCCCCGGAAGCTTAAAAACAACCTTACAGAAGTTTCGCTATCACAATTTCGGTTATGCTTGTGAATTTTCCTGCATAATGTCTTTAACAAGCTTCTACCCAAACAATCTTCTGCCAAAATGCTTAACCTCCGTGCACAAGTACTATATAAAGCCTATAAAAATAATTGCTTGTGGAAATTACATTTTTGTGCCTTATAGAAGAATAATTGTTAGTTTGGAAATAAAATAACAATATTCGTGAGACCTCTTCCGCTCATCCAAATTGTTTAAAGCTTGTTTCCGGTCAAACACTAAACTATGGAAGACCGTTTCTTAACCACACTACACAAATATGCAAACGCTCGCTTGCTTTAATATTTTCGAGTGACTACAAGCTATTTTTTTTTTTTTTTTTAAATTCTGACCTGCCTAAGCAGTAATATACACATCGACCTAAAAGATCTATAGTGCTTGCCGTCAGATGCTTTTTAGGTTAGTAGCGCTTCTACTTTCCTAATATAGCTGATAATACTTTCAGCCGAAGATTTCCTCAATTCTTCGGGACTTAAGAATTCCCTGAAGAAAGATTCTCTTCTCATACCGTAAAGGGCCGGGCATTCACATATGATATGCTCGGCTGTTTCGTCTTCTTCTAGACATAGTCTGCACTCCGTGAGTCGACTAGACGCATTTTGTTTAGATGATATCGCAGACCGTGATGACCAGTTAGGTAGCCTACTAAGTTTTTGATGTCGTGTCTACGAAGATTTAGTATCTTATTGGCATCTGATTTGAAGGGCTGGATAGCTCTTTTGGCCTGTCTTAGGCCTGGGATGTTTCCCCAGTATGAAACACATCTGTTTTGTTCCCAGTTTTTTATGACTAGATTTATGGCTGATTTGGGGATTGCACAGAAGGGTTCAGATCCAATGAAGGGGGTTTCCGAACCTTTTCTGGCTAGTTCATCAGCTTTTTCGTTACCTTCAACTCCCTTATGTCCGGGGACCCACCATAGTTTGGTTTTGTTCCTGGAACTGAGTGTTTGGAGGGAGTTGAAGCAGTGTAGTACTGATTTGGAGTCAATGATGTGTGAGCTAAGGGCTTTTATAGCTGCTTGACTGTCCGTGAATATATGGATGTTTGCGCCTTTAATACCTGAGTTGTGTATTAGGTTTGCGCATTCTTTTATGGCATGGAGCTCAGCTTGGAATACACTAGGGTTTTTTCCCATAGGTATTGAGATGTTTTTATTTGGTCCATGTATGCCAGCTCCTACCCCTGAGTCCATTTTAGAACCATCCGTATACCACTTTAGGCCGTTTAGGCAGTTTGGAGGGTTGTTGCTACACCATGCTTCTCTGGTTGTGATCTCCGTTGAGAATCTTTTGTCGAAGCATAGTGTCTTTGGTAAGCGGTCTGTAACCGCACAGATCATGCCAAGTTCTGGAAGTTCGCATAGAAGTTCAATTAGTTTTAGATGTTCAGACTACAAGCTATAGAGATTCAAAATTAACGCTCACCGTCACTTCACTCTTTGACCACCTACTTCCATTCTCTAACTATCCTACAAACCTTTTCCTTCTCCCCATCACTAAGTTTTATAAACTGAAGAATATTTAAGAAAAAAATTTAGGAAAATTGAATATCAAATTTATAGATTATCAATTCATGTCAGACCTTTAATTCATTTTTATAGCATAAATTTAAACATGTGAGTCTGTGTTCGACTTTGTAATATGAGATTATTTTTCTTCCTTTTTTTTTCTTTCTTAATAAAAGTATAAAATGACATTGGAAAGTATATATTAAAAGAAAAAACTGGCCATATTGAATGCAAATTTAATTTTATTGTGTCAATTTTCATGAAATTAATTGACGTTTTTAAGGTATTATTATCCTTCGCCCCCAGGAGTCCTATACTGATAGAAATATCCAGTTCGTTTTCCAGCTTTTCTTCCATAATCCCCTAATATCGTTTCTAGCGAAAACATAATATTCAAGGATAACATATTTTTTCGTTCATCTAGAATGTAGCCCCTAATTGCTCCCAACAGGGTGTGTAACTAAACCGCTATACTACACCACACGATAAAAATACATAAACACACATCACGTGGTGTGTGTGTTTCCATACAATTGAAAACAGTTCAATTTAATAAAATTCCCATGAACTCTTAAAAATTCAAAAACCATCAGCCCTCACAAACTATGCAAAGAGTTTCTTTAAATAGAGTCCACCATCGGATTGATGACTATCAATTTGCAAATTTTACGTCCTGTAACGGTGTAATTTTTATTTTTCAGTATCTACCAAAGCAATTTACGATTATTGTTTCTTTTACATCAACAGCACAATATTTCAATGATATTTATATTATTTTTGTAGTTGAGAAAAAAATATTTATTCAGCCATGAAAAAGTGCTGCTGGGAATCCATCGGAAAGATATTTTACGGTGATGCCAAAATCTGATACGTGGTAGTTTTCAATCAAATAAATACAAATCCACATATGTACGCGATAAATCTGAACGATAAAAAAAATCCTATAAATGAATGTTGTATTGCATGACTGCATGCTGAAACCATTAAGTCGTTAAAAGTTGCACGAGTGTGACAGAAAAAAGTTTTAATGAACAATGGGATAGGTGCATTTAGTTGCACTTCGGATTACATGTTGGATTGTAATAATCATTATTTGCGTACATTATGTGAGTGTTAACGAATTTCCTAATAACTCTATTTTGAGTCAGTTGACAGCGTTTTTTTGAGTTTGAGTGTGGGTTTCTGTTTTAAGCAATTTAAAACCAAAGTGTAGAGGCATTTGGATTAATTTAAACGGAGATGTTCTGAAACATGAACATTAGTCATCATAAGTCAACACGATGACTGTACCCCGCTTCGTAAACTCGGAAAGTTATTAAGGGGTATTCAATAGGGGCACAACAATTTTTGTATTTTATTATATGTTTCTAATTTTCCATACATTTTATCGCGAGTTTATTCTAAAACGTAGATACAAAAATAGATGCGCAGAACCAAATTTATCACTTTCAAGGACTCTTAGCACCAAAGGAGTTTAAATTGATAAGCCAGTCGTAATCATTTGTTACGTGTCCCATTAACTGCCTAAGTCAGCCAGACATCGATGGAAGGAAAATTGATTAAAATTATTAAGGCGAATGAAAAATATATTAGGTACGTCCTTTGGAATGGAAGAGTGTTTTATGATTGATTGTGCCGTTAGACGTTTTCTGAAGAAAACTAACCCTTTCATGATTGACTGTTCGCAAAATGGAAATTTCACTTTTCTGACAAAATTGATGTACGGTCAACATTAATCCATTTTCAAATAACGGGTGATTTTTTAAGCGAAGTTTTTTTAAAAATCGAATAAAACACTCAAATTTGCATCACATATTCAAAATTTAAAAAAAATATCACCCGTTTTAAACATGATAGATGAGTATTGAGTACTTACTTGGGGTGTTAATGAATATGCAAATGCTACCCTCTTTTTCTGTTTTGTTATGGGAAAAACCGCCATGATAGCGCTGATACTAGGAACAATATGACGGCATTCGTTGCTTAATTACGGTTGGAAGTTGTAGAAAGAGGGTAAACTCTGATTAGCGTTATCTTGGCGATACCAAGTCGTTATAACTTTGACTACATATCTATACCTAGCCCTTTCCCTCCAGAGCAATCCCAAAATAATATTTTACTGGAATTACAATTTTTCTTCAATTTTAAACGTTAAAGGAGATATGTGAAATAAATAAAAATTAAAAAAAAGTCTGGGATGTCCTTGAAGCAGGACACTCACAATTGTGAGCTTCGGGAGTGCACTAGAGGCAATATTGGCTAAAAAAGTCACCACGAAAAAAAGTTAAAATAATACAAAAAAAACTTTGTTAGATATTTTAGGGAAGGAAACATTTTTATTTTTAAAAACATTTAAAAATAAACTTTACTTTTACATTTTTTTAAAGAAGTAAGTAATTAATAGTAGTTAACAGTATTTATTTAAGTGCTTTTAGTTAAATAAGTTTAAAATACTTTTTAAAAGTAAATATTGTAATTTAATTTTAAAATACTTTTAGAAAGTTAGTATGTGAACTGGTTAAATGTCGCTTTGCTATTTGCTTAAGTATTCCTTGAATGGAATTTCTTGAAACAATTTGAGTCCTTAGTGAGGCAAAGATATATGTTACACTTTTCACATTTGGTTCGTGACCGACTTGTGCAATTAGGTAAGCGACATTTTAAAGGTGCTTTAAGTTGTTCAACGACTGGCCAGTGATTAAAACCATCAAAGCGCTTGTCTTGTCCAGGTATTGATGCAACCTTCCTTCTCTTGTTCTCAACCGGTACGTCTTCTGGCTCTGAATCCTTGGAAGCATTTTGTTTAAAATTGCTTACACCACCCAATAAATACTCTCCTATTTCCAACCTAAACTCAAGCAAATCCATTTGGTCCTTTCGTGGGAGATTATTGAGCTTGCAATCATGTTTGTATTCAAAATAGCTGTTAACAATAGCTAAGTCAAACATGTGCAGAATTGTTTTAACAGTCCACTTTTTAGTTTTTACCCAAGTGCGATAGCACTCAATATGTTGATCACAAGTATCCACCCCTACCATTCCTGAATTATATGACGATACGCATGCGGGACAGGGAACATCAACTCGTGCTTTCGCAGCTTTATCCCAGCGTTTGATAGTTTTAACTGGTTGACTACCAACCAAAGTCGAAGTCATCAATACACTTTTGTTATCTTTCCATTTTATTAAACACAAAGAATTGTCATTTACGCAAATTTCTTCGAACTCTCCCCTTTTCATTTTCGCGTCTTTTATGAATGTGTAACCGTTGTAGCGGTTGTTCATTAGAGTTCCTGTGGCAAATATTTCGTTTTCTTTCAGCTTTTGAAGGAGGGGAAGTGTAGTGAAGTATCTGTCGAAATAAACACATGAATTCTTTGGCAAAGTTTCAGTTAGGCGCAAAACGATGGATGGTCCTAAGCCGAGACTTCTGTCCTTGAGAGGCGTTGTACTACCCTGGTATATCTCAAAATCGAGTACCATTCCGCAAGACGATGTTACCACAAAGTTCTTTAGTCCTACCGGGCGAGGCTTATTTTTTACATATTGGCGAACAGTGCATTTACCCAAAAATGGTATCATTTGTTCATCTATAGAATATTCCTGAAACATGTTTCTATTGATTTTCAAGCATCTTGCCCGAACGCAGTCAATTACTGGCTGTACCTTCCATAGTAGATTTACCTTTTTTTCATCTTCGGATACAGCGTTCACATCTACAAAATTGATATTGACTCGAAGCGTATAAAACCTATCACGTGGCATGGCCTTAGCAATTAAGTCAAATCGGAACTTTGTACTCCAATCCATGTGGATGCGTGGGAACTTAATACACCCTATGTCCGATTTCAGCACTACATAGAACTGGAGCTCACAATTGTGAAAATTTTATTTACATGTTACAAAAACACTTGTTTGCTAAATTTTTTTATAAAATAATACTTTTAAACTAATAACTCACATTTAAGCATGCGAATTAACTGAAAACTTCAAACAAAACAATTATTTATCACGAAATATAACTAATAATTGATGACAAGACGTATCAACCAACAACCACACTTTTCCCACACCGACTAACACATACATTCATAGGGCTATTGCGTCGTATTACACATAAAATGAATCTACAACAAATTCACAATCGTGTGGTGCAGGAGCGAACCGAGTAATTTAATTTCAGTTCATTTTATAGAGAAAATTCGAAAACTCACGATTGTGAGCCTGTGGAGGGAAAGGGATGCTATTTGAACTCCCTAGTTGCTGGAAAATATCAAAGGTGTTTCCAATAATTAAGAAAAAGAAGAATCCTTCTGATCCTTCTAACTTTAGGCCTATAAGTCTCCTGCCTAATATCGGGAAGATTTTTGAGGTAGTTATTAATAAATCTATTTTGTTCGTTTGTAAAGAAAAGGAGATTATACCGCGGAATCAATTTGGGTTCAAAAGAAATCACTCGGCAGTGCATGCTATTACAAAATTGATTTCGGATGTTAATTGGAATCTCAACGCCAAAAGATGTACAGCTGCCTGCCTAGTGGATATCGAAAAAGCCTTTGACACGGTTTGGATTGACGGGTTAATTTACAAACTTATTCGATATGAATTTCCATCTCATCTTACAAAGATGATAGCATCCATGCTATACTAAAAGAAATTTATTGTAACAGATAGAGAATACTTGACACCTGAAGTTTTTAATGTCCATAATGGTCTACTTCAAGGCACAGTAACTGCTCCACAGCTCTTCAATATCTACATTTCTGATATACTTAGGGAACTCGATAATTCATTGACATTTGCCGACGACGCTACACTGTATGCAAGCGGCTCAAAAATTGAAGACATTCAAATCCAACTTCAAAGCAAGTTTGATAGGTTTCAAGCTTTCTGCTCCGAATGGAAGCTTAAAATAAACTATACGAAATGTGAAACCATACCGTTCCGCACCCCAATAAGACGCGGTAACTCAGATTTGAGACGCAACTGGAGAAATCTCAAAATAACGAGTTCAAATGGTCTTCGGATCGAGTCGAGGACCGTGGTAAAATATTTAGGTGTTCATTTGGACAAGTTTCTGTATTACAATTAGCACATAAATATTCAATTAGACAAGACAATAGCGGCATTCATGTCGCTAAAAAGCCTGTTTTATTCCAACTATCTTAGATCCGATGTGAAGATAAGCATTCGTTCGTCCAATTCTGACTTATGCGAGTCCAGTGTGGTGGAACATTAACCCATCGTATATTGCAAAACTTCGAGTGTTCGAGCGCAAATGTCTTAGAGCCTACACACAGATGTATAGGAGTGCATATTCCGATTATAGGCATTACGTCTCAAACAAAAGATTTCTGCATGCTTCCGGTGTGTCCAGAATTGACAATGTCATTCTAGATCTTGTAAGGAATCACTTTTTTCGTTCGGCAAGTGTTAGCGAAAACGAATTAATCTCTGGATTATTCTATCCGAATCCTGGGTATTTCAGAAATGCCTTGGAAAGTGGATACATTCCGCCAGAAACCTTTCTGTTTTTGGATGCATATGGCTACCTTTCAGATTCAACGAACGTTCCAATAATATACCATGCTGCAAGGAGAGCAACAGATAAAAGGATCCTTTATGAGTCTTTTGAGTCGGGGGACGGGAAAACTGATCAAGTTAGATACTGCATTAGCATACCTGAAAGCGACAAAAGTAACACTAACAGGTTAAATAGAGACCGATACTGGTGGCTAGACTGGGCTGAAGCCGATACTTAGGTTAAGTAAGACTAGGCCCTGACATGTGATCTCTGATCTAACGCTGACTTGTTAGTCGATGGAATAGAGATCACATGACAGGGCTTAGATAGGTTAAGATAGGTTAAGTAAGTCTTGTAGGTTTTAGTTTTATATAAAAAAAAATTGCGACTGTCTTCAAATAGGTTTTGATTCACATTTTCCTATTTTCAACAAAAAAAAAAAAAAAATAATACAAAAATTCACAAAAAATATAAAAATTGAATTGAACAAACAAATTATATATCATGTAATGCGAACCATAATGGTCTTTTACTTTGGCAAAAGTTAAAAATGTCTAGTCTTTAAGTTTATTTAGGCTATTAATTAATATTAAAGAAATTGTGAATAAAAAAAAGTTAAAAAAAATGCTATTTGAACTCCATGGGATACTGCTCTCATCCAACCAGATTTGACTTGCTAATATTATAAGTGCAAGTGTTGATAACAAGACGAAAAACATATGAGAAGGCTACCATCCGCTGTGACGCTCGTTTATTACCCTATCTCACCCCATCCTTGAAATTAATATCCTCGAAATGTGGACTTTGTTATGATGAATTATAGAAAACGAAGTTGTCACAACATATTGTTCAGATAGTTTATCAAAATATTTAGGTTTTGACAAATAACAACGTTTTTTCTATTGCATATGCCTTGGGAGAGGCAAAAAGTTTTTGTAAGAAAACGCCCCCAAAAAGTTGGCGTTTTTTTAAATAATTTAAGGACGAAATGTTCATATCAATTTAATTAAAGTTTATTGCATTAAAAGTTTTTTCGAATATTTGAAAATTTGACCGAAAAAAGTTTTTTTTACTAAAAACGTCCCCAAATAGTGGGCGTCGTAAAAAAATGTATCCGGACGAAATATAGCTATTGAGATTGTCTTTATGTTCTTCACACTTTTTCAAAATTCTTAACCGTTTCACATAAAATAAAGTGGGAGTGGCAGTGGGCGTATTTTTAAAATGTTTACACTTGTTCGAACAGCAAGTACAAAGATCACATATATCAAATTTTATTATCGTAGCTCAAAATATAAGGCCGCAAAACCGGTGATCTACAGACGGACGGAAGACGGACAGACAGACATGGATAAATCGACTCAACTAGCGATTCTGAGCCGGTCCATATACTTTGAGCTATATGTAGCTAAATTATTTTTCTATGTTACAAACTATGTATCAAAACTAATATACCGCTATGGGATAGGGTATAAACAGCAACACCATAAACAGGCTGGTCAGAATGATTGGCACGGAATATCCGGGCAGCTGTCCCCAAGTAAACACATAGGACTGACCGTTTAGGTTAAGGTTGTTGTTTAACCAGCCACTTACTTAAAAAAAAGCTTATAACGAAACAAATAAGAGCCTCGGAAAGCCCGTTTTTATTGGTGACGACTATGCTAAACGAAAGCATAAAAATAGGATACCCTATCCCATTATATCCATAAATTAAACATCCCCTAAATGTGGGCGTGCTTGAAACTGGGTTCGAATTACCACATCAGTTAACGATTGAGTAAAATGCATACGTTATTGTATGATCGAGTAGCTACATTGGGATGATCACATACGAATGGTCACGTATCGAATGCACATTTAAAATTGTACTAGAAAAATTCTGTTACATTGATGTTTGACGGCTGACAAATGTCAAATGTATTGTTTTTCTGTGTATGATATAAAAATAAATTGGTGTATTTAAAATATCTTAACTTTTAAATGGAGTATTGGTTATATTCTTCATCTTCCGAGTCAGAAGATGGAAATTTTGAGTCCATTGAAGGAAAATGTTTAGCAATCATTTATCTTAACAAATATATTTGAATTTTCTTGAAATATATTTAATAACTTAAATTTCAGTTAGTGAATAAGATTCAGAGTGCATTCTTGTGGAGAAACTTAGAATAACAAAATAAAAATATTTTTCATTTTTTCTAACAATAATGTATCCACTCGACACCACAAATCACACCGTATGAAAATCTACTCGGTCTCTGATGACAGAATACCAAAAATCGATACTAGAATCTCGTATACGATCATACCGGAAGCCCTAAGCCGCTATAAAGCAGATATTACTGCCATCAAGGAAATACGATGGCATGGGCCGGGCAAAAGGAGGATGTAAATGTGACATCTACTACGGATCGTATTATAGTGAACAGAAACAGCGACTATTCAGATGTGAATTTGTTATGAGCGCCAGTACAGAAGTCTTATGTCTAGCAGATGTCAAGCAAAGAAGAGATAGGAAACTTTCCAGGACTTTACGTTTTGCCTACAAGCTTATCGTGGAATTTTCCAGGATTTTGACAGATAAATTAATCACTGCTGTCCAACCAGATACACACATTCCTTGTTTCACACACACATGTTTGCAAGTAAGAAATCGGGTGATAAGTGGGAAGACGTAAGAAAGTTCCCTATCTCTTCCTTACTTGATGTCTGATGTCTAGTCTTATGTTTTCAAGTTTGCCAACATATGTCCTATATGCTCTCCGATGGAAGAAAACAAATGATATAGCAAAAGACTACTTCTACGAGCTCCTTGACAAAACCTATGAGCGACTACCGAAGTATGATGTTAAAATCGTGCTGGGAGATTTTGACCCAAAGATAGAAAGATAAAACATTTTTAGCAGTATTGTCGGAAAAACGAGGCCTACACGGCAACACATCTGGCAACGGACTTAGGCTAATTGAATTCGCTGCGGAACGAAATGCCACTATAGCCAGCAAACGGTTTCCTCACCTCGATGAATACGATGAATAATGTTGACATATACTCGCTACTAAGAACGAGGCCTACAAAGCTTAGTTGCAGATGAAGACGAGAGCTGCCATTGAGCTCTATAGCTAGAGAAGGACTTAAGAACTTTTTCGGAAAGAAGAAAAAATAAAGAAAAGCGTGGGATCAAGGATTTTGGGAGGTACCACTCCAGAAAATATGTTCACAAGATTTACCAAATTGTAAAACGTCACAGACAGGGAAACAAGGCACGAACGGCGTTGTAGAACAACATTTCGCTGTCAGGCAGAACGAACCGTTCAATATTGGCGAAGACAGCGAAAACTACCAACCAAGCGACATAAGTGAAGTGAGTATAGCAATACCTAAACTCAAGCTTAAAAAGGCTGCCGGAAATAACGGCCTTCCCACTGAGCTTTATAAAGCTGGCGGAGGTGACTTGGTAAATAACATCCACCAACTCATAAGCCAAACCTCGTCGGATGTAATTATGTCTGAAGAATGGAACCTCAATATTGGTCCCGATCTACTAAAAAGGTAGATCTGAACTGAGCCTACTACAGAGGCATAAGTCTCCTTAACCTCGCCTACAATATCCTATCTGCCGTAATCTGTGCCCTTAACAATGTGGTTTTAAGCCAGGATAGTCCACAACCGATCAAATTTTCACACTTTGGCAGATCCTGGAAAAAACCTTAGAAGTCCAAATAGATACCCACCATCGATTTCAATGTCGCATACGCCAGAATTTATAGAGACGAACTATACAGAGCCATGTCTAGTTTGGGTATACCGCCCAAACTCGTCCGTTTGTGTAGAATGACGATGGAGACGCAGCTCCATCAGGGAAAGGACCTCACCATTTGACTTCTTCAATTTGATTCTTGAGAGGATTGTGCAAAACTCCCAAGCCAACACAATTTTCCAAAAATCGGTGCAACTACTAGCATACGCCGACGATATCATTGGTAGGACTCAACGTGATGTCATAGCCACGTTTGCTCGTATAGAGAAAGAAGCTGCAAAAACGGGCTTAGCAGTAAATGGGGGTAAGACTAGTATATGCTCTTATCTCGAAAGGATACACCGCATAGACGAATTGGACAGAACGTCACCATTGTAGAAATAACTTAGAGGTAGTACAGGACTTTCTCTACCTCGACTCCGCTATTAACTATGACAACAACATCTCGTCAAAAATTAAACGAAGAATTACTCTTGCCAAACGCTGTTTCTTGCGCAAAGAAGACAATTCAGTAATCAAGCCTTCACTCAAAGTACTAGAAGATCCCATACAATACCGTGATCATCCCAGTCCTGCTCTACGGCACTTAAAGGATTGACCGTATCAAAAGTGGATAAAGAAATCCTTGGTCGTTTAGGGATAAAAATTATTCGAAAAAGCTTCGTCCGCTTTGCGTTGATGGGCTACGGGCCTGTCATATTTGACATCTTAATCAAATGTGACTGCAGTCACGAGTCAATTTGTAGTAATCGGCTGTGTTTGTTGGTCTTAAAAATCCGATTTCGTAACCTTTGTCAACCAAGAAATACTTCAAGTGAATTATCAAATATTCTTCCAGACTACGTAATAACTTATTTACAAGAAATAAGTCATGATCCTGAATAAATTGCAAGAAACCCGAACCCATTTCGTCATATCATAATCTTTTTTCAGGCTGAATACCACATAATTTTTTAGTTTTTAAATATAGCATACCGTCAGCCTGTCTCGTACGCTATATGAATATCTATTAGCCTACTAAAATATTTGAATATTATAAAAAAAAATCACTTTTCCACGATAGATATATGCGTTAAGATAAGGTATCTAAATATTTTAAAAACAAATCAGATAAACTTTTGGGTCAAAAGGACTTTATTCTCGTGGCATTTTACGATCTGAATAAACTAAAATGGTTATTGCGACACTTTGTTCGAAACTACTAGGGATTATACATAAATCTACAAAAAACAGGATACCCTACACGTAATGTATGAAAACTTATTAGAAGGTGACATATGGGATAATCCCATAAAAATTGGAACATGCATGTAAAAATGGGACAGGATTTTTGTTCACGGATTATGTATAATGAAATTGAAATGGAACAGCTATCCAGTTGTTGGCTCTAGTTGTTGACTAGTAATTTCAGGCATAGACAATATAGAGAGAGGGAGGGAGTAAAATAATAGTTAATCCTTACGATGGCACTAAGGAATCACTTGAACACTTAGAGGTTGACACGACTTACTTTACTCATTCGTCCGTGGGTCGATTTGTCAAAGCCCACAAATTTGCTTTCAATCACCAAATTGAATTAGTTAACTATTTTATGATTTTATTAATAATTATCTATTGCTATTATCTATCAATGTTTTAAACAATCGTAACATACAACCAATTTTTGTTTGCTATCCAAAACATAACTTTTTCGTTCGATTTCAAATTGAATGCTGTCGAAAATTTCCCAGAGGTTTCTTAGGTTTAGATAAGGTCCATATTCCAGCGGCGTAGACCACGACTGGGATGGTTATGCTCTTGTTTATTATCTCCTTTGTAGTTCGAGTTAGGGCTGTACTAGAAAATTGCCATCTTAGCCCGAAGAAACAGCGGTTGGTAAGAGTAATTCTTTGTTTAATTTCTGACGAGATGTTGTTGTCAAAATTAATTTAAATTAAATTAAGGAGACGACGGAGCCCGTATTACCTCAAATTTTTATCTGTCAATGTTAACGGTCTGTCCAATTCGTCGATGTTTTGTGTCCTTTCATGTTGACAGCATATACTTAGTCTTACCCTCATTGACTGCTAAACCCATTTTTGCCGATTACTTCTCTTTACTAGCAAACGTGGCTATGACATCACGTTAAGTTCGACAATTGACGTCAATATCATCGGCGTATGCTGGTACCTAGTTGCACCGATTTATGTAAGATTGTGCCTCTGGTGTTGCCTCGGAATTTTTGCACAATCCTCTCAAGAATGAGATTAAAGAATTTTTATGACAGATCGTCGCAGTCGCCTTGCCTGAGTCCTTTTTGGTATCATTTCCGAATCTGATTGCATTGCATCCTGCACAGACGGACCTATGCATCTTAGTTGGCACAGTTCAGAGGGTTTCCCTTTTTGCGCACCAGGCAAACGATGTTGAGGTTCTATTCTTCGGGCATACTTTCAACCGACCAAATTTGACTTATTAGTTGGTGAATGTTACTTACCGAGGCATCGCCGCCGGCTTTATTAAGGCCGTCAATTCCACTATTTTGTTAAGCTTGATTTTAGATGTTGCTTTCTTCACTTCACTTAGGTCGGATGGTTGGTAGATTTCGCTGTCGTCGCCAATATTGAATGGATCGGTCTGCCTGACAGCGGGAGATTGTTCGTCACCGTCGTTTATCAGTCTACGGATGTTATCTTCCATATTTCGTATCTCAACTAAGATATTTCAATGTTTATATCGACATGATTCTGTTCCAGCTTTGTATCCCTGGCTTTCACATGTGTTACACTTTGGGTAGAACTTGCGAACATAATTCCTCTCTATACCCTCGATCGAGGGTTTTTTTTTGTCTTTTTTCTTCTTTCTGAAAAGCCGGTGATCTTCCGTCCTTCTTTGCCTATAGAGCTCAATGGCAGCTCTAATTTTCACCTGCTGCTTAGCCTTGTAGCCGCCGTACTAGGTTGTTAGCATCTGTAGGCATTCCTGAGTAAACCAATTGTTTCTTGCTGGTGGCCGTAAGCAATATTGCACATCAGTTGCGGCTGATTTAATGGACTGTTGGCACCGTTGCCATTGTTCTTCGACATGAGATGCTGGTGGTATGGTGAAAATCGAGAGGTTAAGAGATACGCGTTCTGTGAAGGCCTTTGCGGTCTCTGGAGATTGCAGTATTTCGACATTAATTTTGTTCACAGTATTTCTGATTTTTTTGTGGCTTGTTGGACATGCACATTCTTGACTTCTAAAAGGTAGTGGTCTAGTCGATGTTAGTCACTCGGAATGTTACTTACCAACATGCCTCTCCAATTAGCCCGGTCCTCAGCTAACTGCCTCCAGTTGCGCACTCCAAGTTGGTTGAAGTCGGTTTCTACCAGTGCGCTCCACTTAAGACGAGCTCTTCCTCTGCTGCGTCCGACGTCTGGCTGGGAATCCAAGACTCTCCGAGCCGGAGTATTGGTGTCCATTCGTTCTAGCCGGAGTATTGGTGTCCATTCGTTCTAATGTCCTAGCCATCTTAAACGTCCAATGCGGATTTTTTTTGACTAGGGGTATGTCGCTGTACAGCTCGTATAGTTCGTGGTTGAATATTCGTCTCCATAGCCCGTCAACGCAAACGGGACCGAAGATTTTTCGAAGAATTTTTCTCTCGAATCGACCAAGGATTTCTTCATCCGCTTTTGATACGGTCCATGCTTCCTATATAAGATGATGAGGGTCTTATATAGGATCTCATAAGTGAGGGCTATACTACTAAATTGCCTTCTTAGCCCGAAGAAACAGCGATTGGCAAGAGTTATTCTTCGTTTGATTTCTGACGAGATGTTGTTGTCAGAGTTAATAGCGGAACCGAGGTGGACAAAGTCCCGTACTACTTCAAAGTTATATCTGTCAATGGTGACGTTCTGTCCAATTCGTCGATGTTGTGTGTCCTTTCGTGTTGACAGCATATACTTTGTCTTACCCTCATTTACTGCTAAACCCATTTTTTCCGCTTTCTTCTCTATACTAGCAAACGTGGCTATGACATCACGTTGAGTCCTACAATGATGTCAATATGTTCGGCGTATGCTAGTAGTTGCACCGATTTTTGGAAAATTGTGCCTCTGGTGTTGGCTCGGGAGTTTTGCACAATCCTCTCAAGAATCAAATCGAAAAAGTCACATGACAGCGCATCGCCTTGCCTAAATCCTTTTTTGGTATCGAATGTGTCGGTGAGGTCGTTTCCGACCCTGATGGTGCAGCGAGAATTCTCCATCGTCATCCTATACAAACGGACGAGTATGGGCGGTACACCAAAATCTAGTTTTGGTATACCTACCGCCCAAACTCGTCTGTGGCTCTGTATAGTTCTTCTCTATAAATGCTGTCGTATGCGACTTTGAAATCGATAAATAGGTGGTGGTTATCAATTTGGACTTCTTGGGTTTTTTTTTCAAGATCTGCCGAAGTGTGAAAATTTTATCGATTGTGGACTTTCCTGGCCTAAAACCACATTGATAAGGGCCGATCAGGTTGTTGGTAAACGGTTTCAGGCGTTCACATATTACGGCTGATAGGATCTTGTAGGCGATGTTGAGCAGACTTATGCCTCTATAGTTGGCGAAGTTCAGAGGGTCTCCTTTTTTGTCGATCGGGCAAACGATGCTGAGGTTCCTTTCTTCAGGCATGCTTTCATTCGACCAGATTTGGCTTATGAGTTGGTGGATGTTACTTACCAAGTCATCTCCGCCAGCTTTATAATGCTCAGCGGGAAGGTCGTCATATCCGGCGGCCTTATTAAGCTTGAGTTTAGATATTGCTATCCTCACTTCACTTAGGTCGGGTGGTTGGCAGTTTTTGGAATCGTCTATGGAATGTTTAGGCATCCAAAATACTGGATGCGTGCCTCTTGTCTATTGCAATGTGATCAATTTGGTTGACGGTCCGATGATCTGGAGACCGCCATGTCCCTTATAGATATCAAGGTGAGGAAAATGGGTGCTGGCTATAGAAGCATTTCGTTCCGCAATTAGCGTAAGTCCGTTGCTAGACGTATTGTCGTGTAGACTGTGTTTTCCGACAATACTGCTAATGATGTTTTCTCTTCTTACCTTTGCGTTAAAATCTCCCAGCACGATGTTAACATCGTTTTTTGTCAAGGAGCTTGTAGAAGCAGTCATTCGCTATATCATCTTTTTCCTTAGTCAGGTCGTAAGCGCATATAAGGCTTTTGTTGGCAAATTTGGCCTTGAAGCGAAGTGTTACAATGCGTTCACTAATGACTTGAAATCATAAGACTTCTTGCCTAAGTCTGGCACTTATAACAAATCCGCATCCGAATAGTCGCGGTTTCTGCTCACAATAACATGGTCCGTAGTAGATATCAGTTTTTCATCCTCTTTTTGGCAGGCCCATCCCATCGTATTTCCTGGATGACAGTAATTTCTGCTTTGTAGAAGTTTAGGACTTCAGCTTGTTGTTCGCCTGCACCTCTCCTGTTTAATGTTCTCTCATTCCAGTATCAGTAACGAACGTCGTTGTCCTTTTTTCGTTTAGCAGGGTAGTCAGCAATAAAATCAGTCCTTTCCGAGACTATTGGTTGCTTCGTATCATATAGTTTTTTCCGTGGGTGGGTAGTTATCCTAAAGATTTAAGAATTCTGACAGTGCATCGCCTTTCCATAATAAAATCGAATGTGTCGGTGAAGTTGTTTCCGAACCTGGTGGAGAAACGAAAATTCTCCATCATCATTCTGCACAGACGGTCGGGTTTTGGCGGTATACGAAAACTTGATATGGCTCCCTTTAGTTCTTTTTTATAAATGCTGTCGTATGCAGCTATGAAATCGATAACTAGGTGGTGGGTATCGATTCAGACTTCTTGTTTTGTTCCAGGATCTGCCGAAGTGTAAAGATTTGATCAGTTGCGGACTTTCTTGGCCTAAAATCACACTGATAAGGGCCGATCAAGTTGTTGGTAAACAGTTTCAGGCATTCACATATTACGGCAAATAGGAACTTGTAGGCGATCTTGAGGTGAAGTGTTTATGCCTTTGGCGCTGTTCAGGGGGTCTCCTACTATTGGTAGTTCTATGACTCTAAAAAAAACACCATCACATAAAAAATATACCCGACGGAACGAAATACAATTTCTTCCATTTCCAAGTATATTTCGAAAACGATTGCAATATTACACACAAAGTTTATTACAGTTTTGAAATTACAACTTCCGGGAACTGCACACGCAAGTTGAAGTCAAAAATAAATATTTCTGACTGCACGACGTCATTTTAGTCACAATCCACTGAAATAGAATCGTTGTTCACTCGAAAACCAACAAAAATCCAAAAATTAATCACTCCCTAGTCTCCACCTTTGTTTATTCATAACGGAAATGCCTGTTTTATTGATTTATAGTCCCAAATTATTTTCGGAAGCTTGTATTTGCCTTAATTTGTATCGTATCGATCAAATTGAGTGGAATTGTAATTTTTTATTCAACCCACCTGAGTGCGAGAGGTAAACATTTCCATCCAGACCTGGACTCTGTGCATGCTCAAAATAATAGACAACTTTGCATACACTAGCTGGAGGAGGCAATTTAATTTATTTAATGTCCAGATGGAAGCACAATCGTAAGTGTATAATAGGCACATCGTCTTGAGCACTTGTTTCCATCATCATCATCATCATTCTCCCGACTGACGTTGAGAGCTTATCCCGCGTACTCGCATTAGGAATCGGACATATAGTAATACGACTCGACAGTTGACAGTCAACCGTAGGGAGTAGCGTGCTAAGAACCAATTAGACTCGTACAGCTAAAAGCCTGATTCCCACGCTTACTCGAACTGCCGCCGAGGATAAACGAAATTAATCTGAGGGATGAAATAAAATTTCAATACCAAGTCAGAGTCAGACGTGCCTCGTTTGCACTGTGTGTTGGTATTCCTCAAATCATTGCGCGGTTTATATTTCGCTTGTATTGTCGAAATGAATAATTTATTTTTTTTTGTCGTTCTTTGTGGGGAAATACTGTGTTTGAGGGGGCTATCCGTAAAATTGCTCATTATAAGAAAAATCTATTCGCATGCTAATGGGTTTCTGTGTGTTTTAATAGGATAAGTGATTCGCATGCAATATTTACCAGAATAGGCAGTAATGCTGATGTTGCGGCAGTAGGAATGTTTCAAAATGTGTAGTGAAACTATTCAATTACCGTAAAGCTAGAAACATTTTGAAAAATTGTTTTCGGGATTTATTTATGAGGTGAATAATTTGAAAATATGGTGTTCCAGCAGGTATTGTTCATATAAATTATGAATAGTAGGTATGTATCAGCTAATTGAACAATTCAGGTTTTTAAGTGTACAGGATGGTCAACAATGCGGATTTTGCTTCAGCCCCTAACTGACCGTACTTGTGCTGTTCACAAATGAAAAAAGTATCTATACCACACGTTGAACCATCAGCTACCTCTGAATAAGGCTGAAAATGCGAAATATTTATGAATGAATTCTAGACAGTTAATCACCTCATGATTATTTTACTTTCAATTTGTTTTATTTATTCCAAATTTTATTTCGTCCTTTTAAAATTTTATGTCAAATGGACTAAATTAAATGGCACTAAAGTCCGGAATAGGTTCATTCCGGACTTTAACGCCACTTAATTTAGTCCATTTGACATAAAATTTTAAAAGGACGAAATAAAATTTGTCATCAACCAACATACCTCTCCAATTAGCCTCCTTAGCTAACTGCCTCCAGTTGGGCACTCCAAGTCGGTTGAGGTCGGATTCTACCTATGCGCGCCACTTAAGGCGAGGTCTTGCTCTGCTGCGTCCCACGTCTGGCTAGGAATCGAAGACTCTGCGAGCCGGGCGAGCCGGAGTATTGATGTCCATTCGTTCTACTTGTCCTAGCGATCTTAAACGTCCAATTCGGAGTTTTTTTTACTACGGGCATGTCACTCTACAGCTGGTATAATTCTGGGTTGAATCTTCGTCTCCAAAGACCGTCTACGTAAACGGAACCGAAGATTTTTGGAAGAATTTTCAATCAAACCGACCAAGGAGTTCTTCATCTTTGACACGATCCATGCTTCAGCGCCATAGAGCAGGACTACGATGATCAGGGTCTTATATAAGACCTCCTTACTAGTTTGAGAGAGGGCTTTACTACTGAATTGCCGAAAGAAACAGCGGTTGGCAAGAGTAATTCATCGTGAAGATTTGATCGGCTGTAGTCTTTTCTGGCCTAAAACCACACTGATAGCGGCCAACCAGATTGTTGGTAAACGGTTTCAGGCATTTACATATTACGGCAGATAGGATCTTGTAGGCGATGTTTAGGAGATTTATGCCTTTGTAGTTGGGGCAGATCAGAGGGTCTCCTTACAAACGATGCTGTGGTGCGAAATCTGGCTTATGAGCTGGTGAATTTCAGCTCCACCGACTTTATAAAGCTTGCCGGGTAGACATTTTTTCCAGCAGCCAAAACTAGACATGGCTCTGTATAGTTCGTTTCTATAAAGGCTGTATGCGGCTTTGAAATCGATGAATAGGTGGTGGTTATCGATTTGGAGATCTTGGGTTGTTACCAGGATCTGCCAAAGTGTAAAGATTTAATAAGTTGTGGACTTTCCAGGCCTTCACATATTACGGCAGATAGGATCTTCTAGGTGATGTTTAGGAGATTAATGTCTCTGTAGTAGGGGCAGGTCAGAGGATCTCCTTACAAACGATGCTGTGGTACCGTTCTTCAGACATATTTTCATCCAACCAAATCTGGCTTATGAGCTGGTGAATTTCATCTCCGCCGACTTTATAAAGCTTGCTGGGTAGACGTTTTTTCCAGCAGCCACATATTACGGCAGATCTTGTAGGCGATATTGAGCAGACTTATGCCTCTGTACTGGCGCAGTTCAGAGGGTCTCCTTTTTTGTGGATCGGACAAACGATGCTGAAGTTCCATTCTTCAGGCATACTTTCATCCGACCAGATTTGGCTTATGAGTTGGTGGAAGATACTTATCAAGTCATCTCCACAGGCTTTATAAAACTCAGGGGGAAGGCCTGCATTTCAGGCAGTCTTATTAAGCTTGAAATTAGATGTAGTTATCCTCACATCACTGCGGTCGGGTGGTTGGCAGATTTTGCTATCTTTGTCAATATTGAATGGTTCGTTCTACTTGACAGCGGAGAGTTGTTCGTCATCTCCGTTTAACAGTCTGCGGTAGTGGTTCGGTTCTTCCATATCCTTAGCATCGACTCTGTCTCAAGTACGATATGTCTTGTTCATCTCGACAGGATTCTGTTCAAGACTTGTATCCATGGCTTTGTCGTTTTACAGTTTGGTAAAACTTGCGAACATCGTTCCTCGAGTGGCACCTCCCTTCATCTCAATCGCGCGCTTTTCTGGCTCTTTTTTCTGAAAGAAGGGTGTTTTTCCTTTCTTCTTTGCCTATAGAGCTCAATGGCAGCTCTCGTCTTCACCTGCAGCTTAGCCTTGTATGCCTCATTCTTCACTACGAGCATCTGTCGGCATTACTCATCAAACCAAGAGTTTTTTGCTGGTGGGCGCAAGAAGCTTCCATATTGAATGGTGTTAATAGTATCCCTTAACGCGTTGCACAAAAGCCTTGGCGGTCTCTTGCGATTGCAGTCTTTCCACATTAAATTGTTTCACAGTATTTCTGGTTTGTTGAGGCGTGGTGGATATCCGTATTCGTACCATGGCTGCAACAAGGTAGTGGTCCAAGTCGATGTTAGCCCCTCTATCGCAATTTGATTAATTTGGTTGAACGTTCGTTGATCTGGAGACCGCCAAGTTACCTTATGGATATCGAGGTGAGGAAACCATGTGCTGGCTATAGTGGCATTTCGTTCCTTAGCGAAATCAATTAGCCTAAGTTCGTTGCCAGACGTGTTGTCTAGAAGGCCGTGTTTTCCGGCAATCCTGGTAAAGATGTCTTCTCTTCCTACCTTTGCGTACAAATCTCCCAGCACGATTTTAACATCGCACATCGGTAGTCGCTCATAATTTTTGTCAAAAGCTCGTAGTCGGGGCGAGAGGACATATAAGGCTTACGTAAGCAAATTTGGCCTTGATGCGAATTGTTACAATGCGTTCGCTAATGTATTGGAAACATAAGACTTCCTGGCTAAGTCTGGCACTTATAACAAATCCGCATCCGAATAGTCGCTGTTTCTGCTCACTATAACATGGTCCGTAATAGATGCCACAGTTTTTCAACCTCTTTTTGCACGGTTGATTTGTGGTCAGAGTTACAACCACTGGGCATTGCGAAGTTAAAGACAATCAGAGTCTACCCTCGTTCTTCAACTTCCAACCAAACTTAGTACGATTTGCAAATCGTATTGTGGATAGATTCCGTCTAGGAGGTCGTTAGCTCCTCCTCCTCCTTCGTTATTGTAGGTACTGCAGAAGGTGCTTAGGGAAGCATACTAAATTCATATTCGATAGGTTAGAGTGGCTGCCAGCGTTGGCCGCCAGCATACTTAGACCATTTTGGTCCATAGTGATACCACGTGGATCTTATCCATTCTCCTAACTATCCATGGGAAAACCATCCTGAGATTCACTTCATATTATATAACAACGCAGGAATTAGGTAACAGGCAAAGTTAACGCCATAAAAATCCAACACGTCCGTTTGCGTGTGACGGAATACTTTGCGATATGACAGATGTCACATGATAGATCAGAACGTAGTCATATTAATAATGAAATATGAAGTCGGTGTGATAAGATTATAAAATATTTTATGCCATAGCACATGAGTTCCTATATCGACAAAGTAGGAATTATCATTGAGGCTTTAAGCCCTCATAAATAATTTACGAAGATCAAGTGAATCCTATCTGGATTTATGGGATAGATACTTAAAGGGAATCCAATGATACTTAAATCACTCAACAACCGATATATCGTACAAAACATAATTTTTCAAAAAGGGAGGAAACACAAAATTATTTATTAGATTCACACAGACAGACGCCAAATACCGTTTTCCTAGTCAGCAAAAATCAATAAGAAGCATGGTAGCACTTGTAGTTCGTACTATAAATTATTTCCCAGCCTCAAGTCTACCGAATCGAGATATATATTCATTAATGGACGACGGCCGTTAAATTGGCAAACGAACATAAACGAAACCAACTAAATCGAGATCCATAGATACACGTACTCAAACTAAATGAAATAAATACTAAAAGTGTGTGTTCTTTTATAAGTTTTCAGGTCCTTACGATAAGATTTAAGAAGATAGCAACTGCAACTATTAGGGTTAGATGATTCTCATGAATAGAAGGGTGTGGGGTCACGTTCACATAATTTGTAGATAGTTCACGTCAAGTAGGTTGGCGACACTAATTTATTTTATGGACAATCGCTAAGTATTATAGCACGAGGTATAACAAAAAGTTTGTAATTAACTACCGACAGTGTTGATGGCCCCCAGAGAGATTACATTGCAAGCACGTGGTTCGATTAATAATAAAAGCACGAAGGGTGGTGTTTTGCCGTTCAAAGGCATTAAAATCAATACCCAAACTGAGGGTGATAAATTTTGAAGAAAAGTTTTTACTACCCCGACAAACGTTGTATTTAATTGGAAAGTATTAGGAAGTTGAGTTTTAAAAAAAAAAATAAAAACCTTTCGTTTTAAAAAAGTGACGTTTAAAGGTTGGAGCATGGGATTTTTAGTATGGGGTCTTTTTAGCTACAACTTTAATGAAAACCTCTACACTTTTGAAAAATCCTTTACCAATTAATAAATTTACACCACAGGTCCACAGAGTAGTGCTGTTCACAGGTTACTATTTAATGTACAGAAAGTCACATCAAAGCCATAAAGTTGTGATAAAATTGTGTAGAGGGCGCCAGCAGTGAATAATACTGCGAAGATATGTGTGTGTGTGTGTTTGCGTTAGTGTTTGCGCATTTAAATGAAATAATTTGTTGTGGCAACGAAAACAGGAAAAAAGTTTGGTTTAACAGTTTCATGAATGAAAATTAATATATTAAGTCGAAAAGCCCAGTTGAATTGATTAGTTATGGGTTTTGATTATTGGTAGAGTTTCAATAAAGCTGTACATTATAAGCTAACCAGGTATCTAACTAATATCGACACTTTCGTTTCTACAAGTATTTTTAGTTAGACGAACGGTTAGACGTTGATCACATTGCGATAGACAAGAGCCATGTATCCAGTTATTTCGGTGTCCGAACACTCCGAGGGTCCAAAATCGACTCGGCCAACAACCTTCTTGTGCAGCCAAAGTAAGATGTGGATCAGTAAGACTGTGAAATAATTTAATTTCGAAAGACTGCGATCGCAAGGGACCGCCAAGGCACCATATCACCAGCATTGAATGTCGACAAGAAATGGCAACGATGCCAACAAGCCGCAACTGATGTGCTAGGTTTCTCGCGCCTACCAGCAAGAAACCCCTGGTTTGATATGAGGATGAGGAATGCCGACTTCTCGCAGCCAAGAAAGAGGCATACAAGGCTAAGCTACAGGTGAAGTTGAGAGCTGCAATTATGCTCTATTGGAAATTAAGGAGGGAAGAACAGCGGCTTTTCAGAAAGAAGAATAAAGAGCAAGGAAAGCGTGCTATCGAGGATATAGAGAGGTACTACCCCAGAAAGGATGTTCGCAAGTTTTACTAAAGTATAAAATTTAAAAGCCAAGGATAAAAGGCTCCAACAGAATCCTGTCGAGATGAACAAGGAAATGTCGTCATTGAGATGCAGTCGATGCTGAAGATATGAAATAACCACGTTTGCAGACAGTTAAACGGCGATGACGAACAATATTCCGCTGTCAGGCAGAACCAACCTTTCAATATTGGTGACGACAGTGACCAACCACACGATCTCAGTGAAGTAAGGATAGTAATATCTAAACTCAAGCTTACTAAGTCTGCCGAAAAAGACGGCCTTCCCGCCGAACTATATAAAGCCGGCGGAGATGACTTGGTAAGTAAAATCTACCAAGCCATAAACCATATCTAGTTGGATGAAAGTATGCCTGAAGAATGAAACCTCAGCTTGGTTTGCCCGATCCAAAAAAAGGAGACCCTTTGAACTGCGCCAACCACAGAGGCATACGTCTCCTCAACATCGCCTACAAGATCCTATCTGACGTAATATGTGAACGCCTGAAAGCGTTTACCAACAACCTGATCGGCCGTTTATAGAGACGAACTATACTGATCCATGCCTTGTTTTGGTATACCGCCCAAACTCGTCCGTTTGTGTAGGATGACGATTTAGAATTATCGCTGCTCCATCAGGGTCGGAAACGACCTCACTGACACAGTCGATACCAAAAAAGGATTAAGGCATGGCGATTCTTCATTAATGAGACGATTGTGCAAAACTACCGAGCCAACACCAGAGGCACAATCGTCCATACGTAGACGATGTTAACACCATTGGTCGGTCTTAATATGATGTCATAGCAACGTTTACTAGTATAACCAAGGAAGTGGCACAAATGGGCTTAGCCGTAAATTAGGGTAAGACTAGGGGCATGTCGCTGTACAGGTCGTAAAGTTCTTTGTTGAAATTTCATTAACTTTGGAAATGGCCCATGCTGTAACGCCGTAGAGCAGAACTGGGATGATCAGGGTCTTGAATATGATCTTGTTAGAAGTCCGAGTACGGGCTTTACTACTAAATTGCCTTCTTAGCCGAAGAAACAGCGTTTAATTTCTGACGAGTTTTTGTTGTCAGGTTTAATAGCGGAGCTGAGATAGACAAAGGCCCATACAACCATAAAGCTATATCCGTCAATGCTGACATTCAGTCAAATTCTTCGATGTTGTGTGTCTCTCGTGTTGACTTAAGTTAGTTTAGTTTGCAGATGTGGTCCATTGTGGTCCTACGTGGATCTGTGTACTTTCCTATATTCGTTCGCCTAATTGAACCATTCGAAGCTAACTATGTAGCGTAGGAGTTTTCTGACATTGATATTTGCTAGCTCACCTAGATTATCGAAGAAGTAGTCTCTCAGATAAAGCTTCTTTTTTTCTGATGGTGTAGAAGGTGAATAATATTTCGCTCCTCTTCTTCGTCCAGGCAGCTTCTACAGAAGTCATTGCTGAAGAGGCCTAGTCTCTTTGCGGCCTATAGGACAGTCCTTACAGGAGGACATCGATTATAGTGCTGATGTTTGATCTGTTTATCAGATGGAGTGCTTCTGGTTGAAGATAGGCCAGAGTTGCTTGGATATTTGAGACTTTGTGCAGTTTAATCATCAGCGGTTTGCTTTCTTGATCGCATCCAGTTTGATCAGTAATTTACATCCAGCGAGGAGCATACCTGACATATCTACTGGCGGTAGAATGTCAAAGGTAGTGTCATGCCTGGCAAACTCATCTGCCTTGCAATTCCCTGGGCGTCTCTGTGGCCCGGAACCCAAAAGAGGTGCATGGTAAAATGCTCTACCATCTCGTTAAGAGATAGTCAAAATTTATGGGCTGATTTCGGTTTGAACGAGATGGCTTCCAGGGATCTGTTTTCCGCTTGGCTGTAGCTGAAGATGTTAATATATTTCGTGGATATTAGATTCCTTTTCAGTCAAGACAAGGCTTCTTTGATTACCATGATTTTTGCCTAGAAAATGCTACAATGATCAGGAAGTCGAAAGGATATGCTTAGGTTAAGTATCTTGGAGAAAACACCTCCACCCACTCCAGATTCTATTCTAAATCCATCCGTGCAGATGTGAATCGAGTTATTGGTTCTAATCGCATCCGAATTATTCAAGGCGTCTGGGAATGGTCGTTCTGAAGTTTTGCTCAAAACTGAGTTGGGTAGCGATGTGGTCAGTGTTTTCTGTAATGTTTAAGTGATTTAGAATTTTTGTGTGTTCACCCTGATTGTGGGTCCTTTGTGAAGATGCTTTCAGTCTCTCAGTTTCACAAGCTGCGGTCTGTTTGCTATAGATATCTAGGGGCACTAGATGTAGGATAGCATCTAGATTTGCGAGGAGGGTTGTTCTATGAGCTCTGCGAATGCATATGCAAGTTGATCTTTGAACTTTACCTAGTAGGCTGCGGTTGGAGGCTGTTTCTAAAGCCGTCTACCAGACAAAGACACCATACAGCAGTATGGGTTTAATGGTAGCCACAAGTAAAGCCAGAAAAAGATATCTGTTTGTATACCCCATTTCTTTCAGATTGCCTTTTTACAAGAGTATAAGGCAACGGTACAGCATACACTTTGTCTTATTTTAATTTACATCTAAACCCATTTTTGCCGAATCCTTTGCATGATTGTGATTCTGGCTTTGGCTTGGGAGTTTTGCACAATCCTGTCAAGAATGATGTAAGAGAAGTCATATGACAGTGCGTGGCCTTACCTTAATCATTTTGTGTATCAAATGTTTGGAGAAGGTCGTTTCCAAGCCTGATGGAGCAGCGAGAATTATCTTATCGTCAACATGTACCTGTACCTGTGGCTCCGTGTAGTTTGTCTCTATAAATGCTGTCGTATGCCGCTTTGGTGATGGGTATCGATTTGGACTTCTTTGATTTGATCAGTTGTGGACTTTCCTGGCCTATAACTACACTAAGAAGAGCCTATCAGGTTGTCGTTCAATGGTTTAAGGGTTCACATATAACATATCACATATTACGGAGGGTTTCCTCTGTGGCGCGATGGTTAATGCGATAAACTGCCTCGGAGAAGGTCTGGGTTCGATTCCGAGCCGTAGCAACAGCTAAATGATTTTCACTGGTCTTCCTCTCGTGATGATCTGACAAATCAATTGTCGTATCAATTGTCCAAAAAAGCTTATCTCAACCTAGTCGTTCGGAGTCGGCATAAAACAAGATTTTCCGTCATTGGCAAGAAGTACACGCGCACACATGTACGGTTGTGAGAAAGCTAGGCCCTAGGCACTAACGATCCTGTTGAGCCAAAAAAATTGTATGTTGACAGCCATTGTTCTTTGAAATAAGATGCTGGTGGTATGGTGTTAATGGAGAGGTTAATTGATGCGCGTTCTGCTAAGGACTTTGGTCTCTTGCGATTGCAGTCTGTCGACATTAATTTTTTTTAGTGCGGATTTCTCATTAATTGTGGCGTTTGTGGATATGATTGTCTTCGACGAGGCACTTGAAATGCGTACCTCTTGTCTATTGCAATGTAATCATTTTGATTAATTTGGAGAGAGGAAACAATCTAGTCGCTAATGCGATTCTCTTTAACACGGACCGTAGTAAATGTCACATTTTTTCATCTTCTATTTGCGCAGCCAAAAATCCATCATTTATCTTAGATGGCACTAATGTCTTCATTGTAGCAGCTTAGGGCTTTGGCTAGTTGTTTGGCTACATCTTTCCTGTTTAGTGTTTTATCATTCAAGGTGCAGATAACAGCGTCATTCTCATTTAGCATGGTCGTCAACAGTTAGGTCAATTAATTTTGATTCGTTTGATTCCCTCATAACATTTTGTTTTCCATCTTAAGAATTCTTTCGCTGGGTCTGGAAAAAGATAGAGTTTCCTTTATGAAAGGACCTACTTCCGCAGAGCGTTCTTACTTGCAATGGAATCAAGAGCACCAAAGTGTGGGGTGGTAGTGGTCCGACTCGTAGACCTAACCTAATTGGCTGTATGATTTGGTATTTGAACCATTGAACCAGGGTTAATTGAATTTCATTTTGGCTTAGTGCACTGGACCACTAAGTGTGGGGTCCCTTGGTTCAAATCCCGAAATTGACAACACCTACGTTTTTTCACTGTTCCTCCTCAAGTCGTTCATTCAAGTCATTCGGCGTTAACCATGAGCTCCTCGTCTTTCTATAACTTCGCACACACAAATTAAAAGAGCAACTAGGTTTGAGGGTCTGTATGTACCGTTAATGGCAGATGTTTAATTTCTTAGCACAGGTTTAAACCTGGTCTGTGACAATTACATTAAGTAAGTAAGAATTAATCCAATAAGTTTTCAATTAATACCTTAAAATACTAACCACTGAGACTTTGTACTGACCCAAATGAATGATGATCTAAGTTTGTCAGTGATCTTATGATACCACCATCGTAATAGTCTATGCTTCCAAACGGAGGCTAACATTTTTAATAAATACTAAACCAGCTATGAAGCACCTACCCTGTCACATTTTCAGATTCCAATTTTTATCTCCAAAGTCATATACGTTCGTCTCACACACATGTTTTCTGCACATTTCTGTCGCATTCCTTCGTAATGTCCTAAATATCCCCATCAAGGAGTACCATTATACACTCCAACAGATGTATCCATAGTCCTCAAATAAACCCCCATTTCACGCATATGCACTGCTATAACGTGGGTTCAAGTTAATTGACCCTTTGGATTCCATTTAGGTTCAGCCACACCAGCTGTGTTAAGTTGTCTAAACTGGACCACCTCTGCAATAAATGTTTCCCTTCGTTACGCTCAATAAAATTCCGAAAATCAGAGCGGTCCCTTTTGACCCCTCTGTCATCTTGAAATACAAATACGAGGAACGCCCCATGCACATAAATCGCTCATTTACAAGACCCCATCAGCTCGGCATATCACAAATGGATGGTTCTCCCCCCTTTCAACGCCCAAGTAAACACATGCACTCCTGCAACTTCCCGAATATTAATTCCACTCATCTGGGATTTATTGCTTCGCTACTCGCTGAGTTCGCAGTTAGAACATGAGCGCATTTCATCATATCCAGCGTCGTTAATGCTACTCCAAATAAACATCGCACAACTCATAAACGTCGAAAGTGCTTATTGAATGCGAAATTGATTGATGATTTCAGTTATTTTTTTTTTTCAATTAATTCACATTAGCTACGATTGAAATTTGTTTGCAATTTATTCACCATAGACCCGTGTACGTGTTGGGAAACTTTTTGAACTGTTGCCAACAAATGAGACGACGCGACGCGTAAAACCTAGAATTGTTATCTCTTCACCTGGCTGGAATTTCATCAGTCAAATTGTTTAGTTTGCTTTGTTTTATCCTCGAAGAAATCTCATAAATAGACAGAAAATGAGGATAATATCCCCTACCCCCAGCACCCGTTCAAACAACTTAAGCAAAATTCCTTTTCGCCTTCCACTCAAATGTAACCTTGCATCTGTATTCGCGCACCAGAATTCATGCTAAGGTCAAGGATCTCTCACGTGTTGTTCCTTCGTCAAGGGGAGAACGTAAAAGTCGTACAGACACTTGTCCTTGCCGTGGAGTAGAGTAGTCCTCCGTGTCGAATGGGGGTGTGTTAAGAAAGCGAATAAGGACCTAGTTATAGGGCGCCTACCTGCAGTTTGAATTTAATTATGAGGCAATGTTGCACATCGTATCGCAGTAGACTCACATAGATTAAACTTTCATTCTTAGAATGTGACAATCACGAAATAGAGGGGGCGATAAATTTCTGAAGATACTTTCTCCCCCATGTCTCCATGATAACATCTTGACTTACTTACGATGAAGCATACCTCGAATAACGATGAGTAAGGACTGCATACTCGTACAGCTACTTAAAAACTGAAGAAAAACTTCGAATAGATATTTTTTTTGTTGTGTTAGATATTTCTCGACTGCTTTCAACTCGTCTGGGCTATTAAAGCGTCTCAAGCACCTTTCGACGTGAAGAAATTTAATCTGCAAATAAGAGTCATTAAATTCGGCGCACATTGCCCACACTTTGGCAATAAACAATAAATTAGGACCGATTTTTTGTTTGTGGATTCTTGTGGATGAATTTGTTCTTTAAATATGAGGAACATACATTTAAATTCTCCGTGTGTTTTATTTACATTCGCAGGGGGAAGAATTTACGACTTTATGGTTGAGGTTTTTTCCATGCCAATGTTGTGGCTGGAGGTGGGATGTGAAATAAGTTAAGCCGAACGAGTAATAAAAATTTTTTTTAAACTTGAATATTTTTTGAGTGATCTGTCAGAAACAGTTCTTGGAGATGTAGGTGTACAAATATGCAATTATTATGGTCCCTAGTTCGAAATGCGGCTTATGCGTCATGTACATTATACCCGTAAGTATCCGATCAAAGAAATTCTTTTCGAGTTGTAGGAAGTATTCAAAACAACAGTAGCAGGGAAGGAATTTCTAAAGAATCAACGGTGGATAATTCAATTGAAGTGTGGTAAAACTTTTAATGAAAAACAATTGTGATGAGTGAGTGGTCTTCGGGGGTGATGTAATAGTGAGGTATTCGGAAAATAAGCGATAATTTGGGAAATTAAAAGACAAAAAATAAAAAAATAATTTGGAAAATTAAAAGTTCGATGGAGCCAAAGTATCTAACACCTAATTTCAAACGAGATTCTAGAATGGGAACGATTTCTTAAATGAAACAACAGGGGTGACAACTTGTCGAAATATCTTACCTTATCATTTTTTTTTCAACAGGGGTAGAAGTGGATGAAAAATAACACTCAATGAATGGTGTTTTGCTCCATTGTTAGAATGAAAAGCTTTTTTGGACATTTACGGTTTCAATTTTCATTTTCCCACTTTTTATAAAACCGCTTACCTGATAGTTGCCTACCAACTCCGACTCTCAGCCTTCCCATGGCTACCGCCGCGACCCTAGTACCGTTACCGTAGAAAGCATCTTAACTCAGTCCCTGTATACAATTTTGGTGGTAGTAGATAAGAGCGGGGGGGAAGCGGTGTCCTCACACTAAGGCAGTGCTGTTGTTATACGGAAGCGGAAGAATTGATGGTGGAGAATACAATCCAAGTTAGGATGGGCATAGTCAAAAATATAAACGGGCTGATTTGACACATTTGGACAACAGGACATTTAGGAATCTCAAGGGTTAATAAGACCCATGAGCTGAAACGAGAACGGCATCGCTTGATCCCATAGTGGATACTGATGACCCCGTGTCCAAGTGATTTCAAACAAATTGGAAATGACCCTCCACGTTGGAGTTTTGCTTTTGTTTAACTACCCATCTACATAAAAAATATTGTCACGAAGCAGCCAAGAGCCTCGATTAATTTTGTTTTAATTGTTGACGACCATGCTAAGCGAAAAAAGGACAATGACGTTCGTATCTGCAACTAGAATGTGAGAACATTAAACAGAAGAGCAATGCCGGCAGATGCCCCCAGTCAAGAACGAGGCCTACAAGGCTAAGCTGCAGACGAGAACTGCCATTGAGCTCTATAGGCAAAGAAGAAGGGAATAACACCGGATTTTCAGAAAGAAGAAAAAAAAAAAAAGAGCAAGAAAAGCGCGATAGAGGATATAGAGAGGCGCTACTCCAGGAACGATGTTCGAAAATTTTACGAAAGTGTAAAACGTCATAGCAAAGGATAAAAGGTTCGAACTGAATCCTGTCGAGAAGATGAAGGTCGTAGTTGAGACACAGTCAATGGTGAGAATATGGAAGAACCACTTCTGCAGACTGTTAAACGGCGATGACGAACAACATTCCGCTGTCAGGCAGAACGAACCATTCAATATTGGCAACGACAGCGAAAACTGCCAACCACCAGACCTAAGTGAAGTGAGCATAGCAATATCTATGAGATGACTTGGTAAGTTACATCTACCAACTCATAAGCCAAATGTGCTCGGATAAAAGTATGCTTGAAGAATATAACCTCAGTATCGTTTGGTGAAAGGGGACCATCTGAACTGCGCCAATTACAATAAGTCTTCTCAATATCTTCTACAAGATCCTATCTGCCGGAGTATGTAAACTTCTGAAAACGTTTTCTTACAACCTGATCGATCCTGATCAGTGTGGTTTAAGGCCAGGAAAGTCCACAACTGATTAAATATCCACACTTCCGCAGATCCTGGAAAAATGAAAATGAGTTCAAATCGATACCCAGTCATCGATTTCAAAGCGGCATAGGACAGCATTTATAGACACCAACTATACAGAGCCATGTTTAGTTTTGGTATACAGTCGGTGTAGGATGACGATGGAGAATTCTGGCCAACGAACTCAACTAAGCATTCGATACAAAAAAAAAGAATTTAAGCAAAACTATGCAATGTCGGTCGTCTGACTTCCTTCTCACCATTCTTAAGAAAATTGTGCAAAACTCCCGAGCCAATTCTTGAGGCACAATCCTTCATAAATCGGTGCAACTATGTATAAGCATACCCCGACGATATTGACATCATTGGTCAGACTCAAGGTGATATCGTAGGCACGTTTTCTAGTAGCTCTAAATGAGGGTAAGACTTGGTATATCCTGCCAAAGGGTAGAAAGGACAAACAATAACGGCGAATTGGGTAGAACGTCACTATTGGTAGATATAATTTTGAGGTACTACGGGACTTTGCCTACCACCGCTCAGCTTTTAATTCTAACACCAATATCTCGTCAGAAATTTAACGAAGGATTACTCTTGCCAAGTGCTGTGTCTTCAGGCTAAGAAGGCAGTTTAGAAGGACAGCCTTACACGAACGACTTAATCGTATACAAGGTTGTTATCATCTCAGTCTTTGTCAACGTGCGTCGCTGAAGCATGGACCCTATCAATAGCAGATGAAGAAATCCTTGGTCGTTTGGAGACAAAAATTATTCGAAAAATCATCGGTCCCGTTTGCGTTGTTGGGCTATGGAGATGAAGATTCAATCAAGAATAATTCGAGTTGTACAGGGACATATCCCTAGTCTAAAAACTCAGCACTGGACGTTTCAGATGCAAAACTGTCGCATCTGGAGTGATAAACAGCCACATGCCATACAAGAATTTCCGATGTATCCCGAAAAAACGACAGTTTTGTGTGGTCGAGTATCATTGCTCGATGTCGTTCACTGTTGACGGTAACGTTTCTTCCATGTCGACTTTGAAGACAAATGAACCAATGATGCCACCAGCCCATCATTGGTTCATTTGTCTTCAAAGTCGACATGGAAGAAACGTTACCGTGAACAGCGAACGACATCGAGCAATGATACTCGACTTTTTTTTTGCCCCAGTTGGCTGAGTTGAACTTGGTTGGCATATGGTTTCATCAAGATGGTGCCACATGCCACACAGCTCGTGAAACAAGGGAAATGTTGAAGGATGAATTTGGTGAGCAGCTTATCTCTCGAAATGGCCCTGTGATCATGCGATTTAAAGCCTTTTGATTATTTCTTGTGGGGTTATGTTAAGTCGTTAGTCTATGTGGACAAGCCGAATACGATTGAAGCATAATGGATAACAAAACACACGTAATTCGTGGAATACAGGTCGAAATGCTCGAAAAAGTGACGCAAAATAGGACCTTCCGAATGGACCATTTGAAACGGAGCCACGGACAAAATTTACATGAAGTTGTTTTTAAAACGTAAATGGCAGAGGCCTATTTATCGATTACAAAATTTGAATATTTGATGCAAATTTGAGTGTTTTATACGATTTTACGCATAAAAAATCACCCGTTATTTTATATTAAAGCACAGCAATTTATAGAAGATAAAATATGTATCTACAAAAGTCGTGTTGTGTTGCACAATCATTATAGCCTTACCTACAAGAAAGTTATTAGAAAAAATTCAAGTGCCAACATCAATCTTTTTCATGTACCTTTGATCCATTAATGTTTGTTTGCTTGAACACACGTTTGAGCTCGAAATATCAGTTCCCGAACATGTTTCCTTATGCACGCTGTCAACAAGCTTAATATAAACTTACGTTGCAGTTATTTTTTCAGTGTATATACAAATTTATTTTTAATTTTAAAATGCATTTCCCTGTTATAAGGCAGAAAAAGATACAAAATTTCAACAGACACACAAATTCCGAAATCGAGAATCAATAGTATAGGTATAGACATAGACACACAACAAAAGTCACATCATCAAATTGAAAATAATAATTTGACATGGCGACAAATGGACATGTTGATTTTAATTTTAGATTTATCCTACCCGGCGTAATACACGCTGACGCCTGACGCAGAGGTAGAGTTGCCATATTAATGTAGGTATATATGTAGAATGTAGATACCTACATTAATTTAGCCACGTAAGTATATACATGTGCATTAATAGCATGCAAGGTAAACTTTGAATGGAATCAATGCGACCATGGATTTAATGAAACATAACCTCAAACGGCAACAGAATTGTAGATAGAGATATTTCTAATTATTAATGCGATGCTTTGTGATTGAATGCGAAATATCGTTATGGAATAGAAGATTCAACACGACTTGAACGAACTTCTTCAGATTGTGTGTTTAGAAGAGTTTTTTTTTTGATGATAACGGTTTACAACTGGGGGCGGTGATAGGTATTGTATGTTCCCTCAGACACGCTAAAGCATACGAAAATGGTCTAGTGGCGTACAGATCAGCTCCGAAAATCCAGGTCTTCAACATAATTTTGCAGCGTGACTTCGGTCATATTAAGGCATATTGCGAGGATTGCAAATTTAGGTAGGCAGGTAGAAGTGGCGGTTCAGCATGAACCCAAGTAGCACTGACTTATGTGCCTTTTTGTTATCACGACTAGTGACTTTTATTATGATTGTTGTTGTTGATGTGATACAGGCGGTCTCTAGATCTAGTCTGTGAGGTTTAGAAAACGGATAAGATCTTGTATCCTTTTACCCGAGATGTCGCTAAGATTGTCGAAGAATGGTTGGTCTAACGTGCGGATTCTGGCTCTTGCTATAGTGCCGAATATTTGCAGATGAAATGTGAGTGGGTTTCTCTCCTATTTATGTTCCCGCAACTGCAGCATTGAGGGTTCTATGGGATCCCTAATTTGGCCGCATGGTCTCCAATTGGCCAGTTCCCAACGACTATCGCCGTAATTCTTGCGATAACTGGGAGGGTTTTATTTAGTAGATCGTTTGTTCTATTTTTGTCGTAGGTGGGTCATATCGTCCTCGATATGACGCAATTTGTTAACCTTCTCCATTTGGGGTTGGCGTTTTTCAGAAAGTATGAGTGTATTTGTCCCTTAACCGCAACTAGCGGGATACGGACCCATGCCGTAAGTGACCCGTGAAACGCTGAGCCTTGCCTGACCAGCTCGTCTGCTCGCTCGTTTCTTCAATGTCACTGTACCCTGGAATCCAGAGAGGTGTGACCCTGAAGCGTTCGCCAAGGTGGGCAAGTTCGTTCTGACATTCCTGTACCAGTATGGAGGATATGGTAGCCGAGTTGATGGCCTTTATGGCCGCTTGGCTATCTATGAGAATAGCAATATTTTGCTTTTCCGTGGTGTGACGCTACAGTAGCCCAGTTAAATTGCGAATTTCATTTCCAAAAATCTGTGTAAATTTAGAACCCCATTGCTTAGAAACTGGAAAAAATTGTGAATCATTGGACAACATGGACAGCCGAGGAAATCTTTACGGATTGTTAATGGAACGAAGGGTTCGTTGTCAGTGAAATGTAGAAACCCAGCATACCAGTAGTGGGTTTCTCCAGTTTTTGAAATTGTTTCCTCTTAAATGGCTCTACAGGCCGAAATAAACCTAGTCTTTAACAAACAGTCTCTCCAATTAACCCGATCCTAAGCTAACTGCCTCCAGTTCCGGGCTACAAGTTTATGTAGGTCGATTTTTACTTGGGCGCGCCACTTAATGCGAGGTCTTCCTCTACTTGTTCCGGTGTCTGGCTGATTATCGAAGACTCTGCGAGCCGGAGTATTGGTGTCCATTCGTTCTACATGTCCTAGGAATCTTAACTGTCTAATGCGGAATTGTTTGTCTAGATGTATGTCGCTGCATAGCTCGTGAAAGACTGTGAACACAAACGGGAGCGAATATGTTTCGAAGAATTTTTCTCTCAAAATGACCAAGGATTTCTTCTTCCGATTTTGATACGGTCCATGTATAGAATGATCAGGGTCTTGTATAGAGTCTCCTTAGGGGTTCGTTAGGGCACTACTACTAAATTGCCTCTTAGTCCGAAGAAATAACGGATGGTTAGAGTAATTCTTTGTTGTAACAGAGCCGAGGTAGATAAAGCCCTGTACTACCTCAAAGATATCAATTTTGTTGGCGTATGCAATTAAGTGAACCAATTTGTGAAAAAGTGTGCCTCTGATTTGGACTCGGGAGTCTTCTATAATCCTTTCAAAAAAAAATTGTGAATGAAGTCACGTGACAGTGTGTCCCTTTGCCTTAAACTTTTTTTTTTGGTAGCGAATGTTTCGGTTGGGTCGATTCCGACCCTAAAAGAGCAGCGAGTTGCGCTTATTAAGTTTGTTCAGATCCGTTTCTTCTGTTCCGCACCACTTTAAAAGATGTCTTTCTCCATACTGTGCGACGTCTGACCGAGAACCGAACATCTGACGATCTTAGAAAGATTTACATCATCAACTCAATTTAGGACCTCATACAACACATTCTAAACAGCAGCCGGCACCGACAATTTTAGCAGGAGCTCAGCTAGAAATAAGCATGGTTGGGATTGCGTATGCTGAAGACTTCTACATCTGTAACATTAAGCAACAGCAGATGCTACCTGTTATATTAAAAATCACTTTAATCAAGCCTTGGGAAAACGATTGTCCGTTGGTTGTGTGTGAACCCAATGGGGCTCTACCGGTCTTCGGTCTCATCGGTAGGTGCGTTTGCATATACCCGACTGATATATAGCCAGGATATCACTGATCTCCTCAAAGTTAATAACTCGTGACCTGAGTCGGCACACTAAAACGAATCCTGATCCAAATACGTACAGCTTTTGGTGAGAGATAAACCTGATCCTTTCCATCGTATTTCCTGAATCGCCATGTACCACTTGAGGACACGTGATTGTCCCGGCTTTGGTTTAAACTTGAGGGGATTCGTTATCCGAGGCTGTTGTTTTTCTTCTAACAAATAGTTTAATTTTAGCGTGGTTAGTATGTTACCCTTACTGCACAACCCCGAACCTGAAAGCTCCGTTCCAATTTATAAGATACCCCAGGACACTGGGTATCGAATACATGATTGAGCGCTGCTCTTTCTTCTCATCTGCCACCATCTTTGTTCAAGCGGTCTGATTAACCCTTGATATTCATAGTTGACCTGTCTTCCGAATATGTCGAATTAGCTCATTTAAGTTGTACACTCCGTCTATTCTAACAGGGACTGTTGACACCGTTGCCGTCTTTGAAAAGGATAATGTAACATAGTTTGAGAAGATGTTTTCCTCCATCTATCGCGGGTTTAAACACTATCTACCGTGGCTTGGAATTTTGACTGCGGATAGTTAACCCAAGCTGCTCTTAAATTTTCCTTGTTCATTGTTCACAGTCCCTATTTCTATTTCGTTGAGATTCATGATCACACGGACTACAATGAGTGGTCCATTTTTAATATTTTCTGGGCCTGCTTATCGCACATCCGGATTGTACTGTTTATGCAGATAAGGAACTTAGGATCTACATACATTCCAAGTGCAGATCCGAACTTAGTTATCCTTCTTTATACATGGAGATCTTTCAAAGTAAAGCTCTATATTTGATAAAAGAGGTGTAACAGTACGGTCCTTATTGGCCCTTTCAATCAAACATTTTCGATTAGCCCTCGTAGCGTGTTCATACCAAAAAGTATCAGCTACCCCACTATGACAAATGGGGAGATAAATAGCTGAGAGGCATGTCCCTCTACTGCCAAAACTTTTTTTTTCCTGATTTTCTTCTTAGTGCAGCAGTTTTGCTATAGCACAAGTCCTTCTGGCCAAGTCGATATTTCGCCTATTTGTAGTTCTAATTCTGAGCGTTCTTCTTCATAAACTTCTGATAGCCTTTATGTGTCATGTGCGATATTCAGAATCCTTTCTGAGGCTTCGATTTCCAGGAATGCATTTTTCGTCCAGCCAAAGCATACGCCAGTAATGGCAGAGCAAGAAGTTTAATATTAAACTGACTTACCGAATACCCTTTTCCATGGTATCCAATATCCTTTCATAGATAAATAAAACAAATACACATCAAAATATCATGACAAATCATGATGATTTATACGTTAAAATAATTTCGTCAAATCAAATAAATGACCGAAAAATATTACTCCACACAAACAAACAAACAAAAATCAGCCAAATATATCCTTCATCCTTCATGCGTCACTGAAAGCAAATTCGATTTCCAATGTACACACTCACACCATCATCAACTCGTATCTACGCTGAAAGGGCATTTATCAAACATATAATTTGTTAGACTTGGAAAAGTTTAATTTGCGCATCAAATGACGGAATAGACTAGACGTCCTGTTTATGTTTGGAAAACTTAAAAACTCGAATGGGAAATAAGAGGGCTTTTGCAATCGGGAAAATGTTTTCGGGAGAAAATTATATCATGACGTGGTAATTTATGTGATTAAATTTGTGGAACCAGTTAACGCAATCAAGTATCTTCTGTTCATGATATGTTCTTAGAATAAGCCTCGGCATACGATTAAAATAGCAGCCTTGGGTTATGTGTCAACAAATATTGACAAACATCTTGAAAGTTGGAAACTGAGCATTTTTCACAAAAAGCTGTATTGATGTTTTTTCCCTTTAGAGTTTTTTTTTGCTTTTTTGACATGTTAAAGATTTGCTCTTTTCTTATTCGCATTTTATTTGGCGTTGACTTTGGGAAGACCGTGGGAGGTTATAAACGAGTTTTCGATGATGACTTACCCTTATTGCGTATTGAAATAGATAATTTTTGTGATAAGTCAGAAGGTCTCTTAAAGGTAATGAAGTGTCGGGTAGCCTCAAAACGACTCAAGTGGTTAGTGTCATGTGCTTCTATTCTCTCCTAGTCCATTCCAAAATCTATAATTTCCCATACACTGTTCCGGAACATGTTGTCCCTGGATCAACTGTTTTTTTCCCAGATTTAGTTGCATAGCATAGTGGATAATCAATCAATTGACACTCCCCACGTTGAATGATTATAACGGGTCCACCATCTAACGTTTTTTTTTTCAACTAGTGCTTATTTCCTGAATGGTAACACTTAGCTCATGTCTGATTTGACAGATAATTAGTTTAATCCTTCCGCTAGACGAATATGGTTGCGTATACGCTTGAACAACGCTGGGAAATAATGCGACATTACTTTGAAAATCATGGTAATGTTGCAGAATGTGTGCGAAAATTGCGTACGGATTTTGAAAGAAGAGAAACACCGTCAGCTCCGTATGTTCGTTATATTATGAAAAAAGTCAAAGAAACTGGCATCCTCATCGATAAACTAAAGCGTGAAAAATCAAAAACAGTGCGTACACCCGAGAATATTGCTGCTGTCGCAGAAAGTGTGCGTGAAGCGCCATCAACATCAATTCACCGTCGTTCTCAACAATTGAACATTTCGGAGACATCATTGAGACGAATTTTGCATAAAGACCTTGGTATGACGCCATACAAAGTCCAATTGGTTCAGGAGTTGAAGCCAACTGACCATCCAATGCGTTTTCGCTTCGCGAAGTGGGCCTGCGATCGACTTAGAGAAGATGCCGATTTTGCCCAAAAAAAATCATCCTTTCAGATGAAGCCCATTTTAATCTTGGCGGGTATGTAACAAGCAAAATTGTCGTATTTGGGGCAAAGAAAACCCGCACGCATACATTGAAAAGCCGATACACCCAAAACGAGTCACTCTTTGGTGCGGATTTTGGTCCAGAGGCATAATTGGGACATGTTTCTTCGAAAATGAGCAAGGAGTGGCCGTTACAGTCAATGGCGATTGTTATCGGGCCATGTTGAACGAATTTTTGTTCACAAAAATTGAAGAGGAGGATATTGGCAACATTTGGTTTCAACAGGTCGGCGCTACGTGCCACACAGCCGAAGCTACACTCGATGTTTGGCGCCCTGTTTTTGAAGATCGCATTATCAGCCGCAGAGCTGATGTCGTTTGGCCACCTAGGAGCTGCGATTCGACACCGTTGGACTATTATTTGTGGGGTGCCGTTAAAGATAAGTGTTACGCCGACAAGCCAGAGACAATTGACGCTTTAAAGGACAATATTCGTGAAGCCATTGGTGAAATACAGCTGCACACAATCGATAATGTGCTTAAAAATTGGACCGATCGTGTAGGCTACTGCATGGCCAGCCGAGGCAACCATTTAAATGAAATTATTTTCCATTATTAACCGGAAGGATTGTACTTTCAAATAAAAAGAAAATTGAAAAAATATTCAGCAGTTTTTTTATATAGCATTTTCAAAAAAAAGTTATTTGGCGGACTCTTTTTATATTGAATCCTCACCACTATCCTAATTGACAAGTCCCTTCGAAATACGATTTGCTCTCGAGAGCCTTAGAATATGCAAGTACTTAACGTTCCACATTAGTTCCTGCATTATACGCGGAGTTCCTGATTCAAATCCGGAATGTTACAACGCCAACACCGAAAGTCTGACAATCATCGAAGAGTAGAAGACAATCAAATAGGAATCTTCTCAAATTGTAGTTCACAGTCGACGTTCAGCTGGAAGTCTCATTTGTTGTGGCAAAAATCTAACTTTGCACACAAAAAGGAATGGGAGAAGCTAGTTTTGAAGTCCTGCAAATCATGCCTAAGGCTAAAAAGTGCCAATTCATCTACATACATGGAGCTCTTGACAAAGAATATCAATGGATGCTCGCATTCTAAAAAAAAATATTCCTTCAGGGAAAATCACCGGGAAATGACGTAAGCTACTACGGAAGCTATTATCGAGCTTTGTTGGTAAAGGAGCAGTGGAAAACAAAATTAAATATTTAGCACCAACTAACCAAACATAGCTTCCCTCCTTCTTTCTGTGCGCGAACTTATATCCTTTTGCAGAATAGTAGAGGACCTTATCGGTTGAACGCCGACTACGAAGCGCAAATTTTAGAAGCTTCTATCAGAGTTATACTCTAGAATGTTTGTCAGACTTTTGCAAGAATCACAAACCATAGGTGTTTTTATTTTCGGGATTTAAACTCCAACTAAAGGAGGAATGGGAGAAGGCTTAAAAATAATCGTAAAGGTAAAATAAAAAACAAATTTAAGGACTCAGGGAATAGATTTTTCCTACAATCATTCATGTGTGCTTGTGCACTTCTTGAAGGTTAGCGGGGACCTCCTGTTTTCTAAGGAATCCGAAAGGCGGAGTTAGGATAATTTATCAGATCATCATTAGAGGTTGACCAGTGTGAAACCATTTTGGTTTTGCTTGGACTTGGAAGCCAGTGTTCAGAGGGATAGTCATAGAAAGTATCTACGGACATATAGGGTGGGAAATAAAGCCCTTGCCAAAAACTGGCATATTTTTGGTATCAAGGTGAATCTATACTGTTGAGAAACATTGGACAAATTTTTCTTGGTTGATTTTCAGTGATACAAACATAGGTTTTGATAATTTTTTTTTCAGTTTTTTGCCTTTAAAAGTCCATATTAACATATAGGGTAACTGTCTTCTTCTTTTTTAAGTGCAACTTCACACCGTCAGAGTGAATTGAATTTTTTGAAACGAAAAAGAGTAACGAAGAAGAGTAAATAAAAGTTCCGCAGCCGGTTCTGGAGTGTTATGGCTGTTTGATCGTGTGTATTGAACGGGTTTACTTGTATCTCAGTCAACAGGAACGTTGGTGTGCAAAAAAGTGGATTGGAAGTGCGCAGCTGGTATGTCATTAGACCTAAGTGAAGCGAAATAACGTTGAATTCCGAAATTCCTAAATATCCATGTTCGGTTTTATTTCACTTTGCTAATGGGAAATAAAGCCGAGTCGGCCTTATTTCACTTTGCATAGATCCAATTTGGCACCCATCCCAGATCATACAGTGAGCCCAAGCAGGGGGGTTCATACTTTGCATACATCAGAGTGCGAGTTCAACTACCCTGCTTGGGCTGACTCATGGATTTGGGTCACGTGCGAGGTATGATGTATGGAAAATCAAACCCCCACCAACAGGGAACCCAAGCTGGGGGGTTGCATACATATTTTAACTTCTACCGCGAACGCAACCTAAATCCTACAGTTAGCCCCGGCACGGTAGTTGCAGGGGGCAGCATTCCCTCGCACCCATATTTAAATTTTGTATACAACCAATTTCGCTCGGCGTTATTTCACGGCACAGTGTGCGGTGTCGTCTCGTCGTGTTGATGGTTTCGCGTAGGCATGTTGGTTGGAGAACGAGGATGATGGTAGACGTAGACGTTTGTTATAATATAGCAGAAAGGATGTTGGTGCACCGGCACCCCAAGAAAGTGTGGTGGTGTAAAGTAGATACAATGGCGGGATATTCTTCGTTGTAAGGAATCAAACGAAAGTTGCTCGATATATGGATGCGACATTTGGTAACATGTTCTAAAAAATATTCTATTCTCGGGTAGGTTGGTAGGAGGCTAATATGGTTATTTTCATTTGAATGTTGATATGACAGCTTATAGATGGTACTGGATTTCCTTTCATCTGTCATAAATATGTTTCGACGTGTGGTGGTTTTTGAGAAGATGTGTGCCTGACGTCTGGATCTGTAATTGAAGCTTGAATCCAAATAGGTAGATTTGATTGAGATTTTGATGTGTGTGTGTGATAAGTGATAATGAAGATGTATTTTTGTAATTGGAGTGCTGCCTCCAGAAATGAAGGTATTGTTTATATGATGACATTTTTAAAACGAGATGATATCGGAAATACTTCTGACGTTTGTGGTTCTAAATAAAATTGACGGTATTTTGAAAAGGAAAGTTTGGACTATAGACGCTGCCGCTGATGAAGATGAAAATTGGTATGTTGGTCTGCTTGTTTCAGATGGCAAAGTCAGATGTGATGATGTATTCGGTTGCATAAAGGTACTTTTGGCTATGTTTGCCTTTTAATTGTATCTGTTTCTGGAGGATAGATTATCGAAATTTAGGAGTCTTTCTGAAAGGTGTATCGTGTAGCTTTGGTTAGATTTTGTGAATTGCTTATACTGAAGAGAGCATATCTTCATACTGGAGTCCTTGCAGAAGGAACTAACAGCAAAATGTATTTGTGTGATTGTCTTTTTGAAGTGAAACTTCTTTGGGGATGATGTGAAATGGATTTCATGAAACAAAAAAGAGATTCATCTTATTCTCTTAAAAATTAACTAGAATACACTCGATTTTTTTTTGTGATTTTGTCAATAACAAAAATGTTTGTTGAGCTGGGATGTTTGTTGAGAAGGCAAGAGCTAACCCTGTCCTACTTTAAGCCGAGGAATCGCAAGCGTGCCGTGTCCTCCTCTACAGCATTTACAATGCCTTCGTGTCCAATCTAAACTCACAAGTCCACCCGATCTAAATGAACCTAATATAGAGTTTATAAGACTTCACAACATCACTAATAATATTTGGACCCTCTTGAAATGTAACCAACTGAAAATGCACATCAAATAGCTACCTGATTGAAACATATCTGTTTTGTTTTAAGCAAGGAAAGTCGACAAGATTTGATCAATCTTAAAATGTTGGCAGATCCTGGAAACAAAACTTATAATGCTTAAATCGATATCCACAAAATGTTCATCGGCTGCAAGGCCTCATATGAAAGCATTTATAGAGATCCATGCTAGGCATCACCCACCGACTAGTAAGAAAAGAAATTCTTGGTTTGATGGAGAATGACGAAAGCTGATCGCAGCCAAAATTGAGGCTTACAAGACAAAGCTGCAGGTTAACACGAGAACTTCTATTGAGCTTTAAAAGCTAAGAACCAGGGGTGCCACTCCAGGAGGAATTATGTTCGTAAGTTTTAGCAAAGTGTAAAACGCTAAAGCTGGGGATACAAGGCCTAAAGAGAATCCTGTGAACAAGGAAAGGTCGTAGTTGAGACACTGTCGATGCTGATAATACAGAAGAAATACTTCTGTAGACTGTTAAACGGCGGCGAGTAATAATCTGCCGCTGTCAGATAGAACAAACCATTCAAAATTGGCGACAACAACAAAGACTACCACCCACCTGGCCTAAATAAAGTAAGGATAGTAACACATACTCTTAAGCTTCAAAAGGCTGCTGGAAATGAGGGCCTTCATGCTAAGCTATATGAAGCCAGTAGAGATGATTTAGTTAGTAATGTAACAAAATTTGACCAGATAAATGTATGCCTAATGAATGGACCTCAGCTTCATTTCTCGGATTTACAAAATACAGTCTGAACTGCGTTAACTACAGAGACATCAGTCTTTTCTAAATCAATAAAATAAAACATATCTTCGGTATTATGTGAACGACCGAAAGTTTCAATAGTAAGAGGATATGTTGCCTTGAACCTAATTCTTGAGAGGATTGTGCAAAACTGCTGGCCAACATCAGAGGCAAAATCTTCCATAAATCCGTTCAACTTCTAGCATACGTTGACGGTATTGACATCATTGATCGGATTCAAGGAGATGTTACCGTGTCGGGTTTGACAGTAAATGAGGATTAGACCAAGTATATGAGGTCAACACGAAAGGATACACAACATTGACGAATTGGACAGAACGGCACCATTGAGATGTATAGGGTGTTCTTTTTAGAGGAATGGAACTCCTTTTAAAAATAAAAAAAAAAACATTTCAATGGCTTAATAAGCTCACAAATTTGATGGCATTTAATGTTTAAAAATAATATTCGGCATATGGCCTCCGCGACTGAGCCTAATGATCGTCATCCTGTCGGTCCAATTTTGCACCACTTTTTTAAGCATACCCGGTCTTATTTCGTCAATAGTGCGTCGAATGTTGGATTCTAAGTGATCAATCGTTGCTGGTTTATCAGCATAGACCAGAGATTTGACGTACCCCCACAAAAAAGTAGTCCAAGGGTGTCAAATTACGCTAACTAGGTGGCCAATTCACAGGTCCATTTTTATAGATACTTCGGTTGCACGCACTGTATAGCCTTTTGCGCCGTCTCGTTGGAACCATTTCTCTTCCAAATGATTGACAATGACATAAGGAATGAAAAATCAGCAATCATTTGCCTGCTACGTTCGTCGTTCATGGTAATGTTGGCACCGGTTTCGGATTTAAAGGCAAATGGGCCTATGGCGCATTCGGTATGTAAACCGCACCAAACAGTGATTCGGGATGTAATGGAATGTCAAAGGTCTCATGAGGATTGTGCTCACTCAAAAAACGACAATTCTGCTTGCTTACATACCCGTAGATCCAGAAACGAGACTCATCGCTGAAGATGAATTGACGATAAAAATCTGGTTAACTCATAGTTGATTCCTAGCCCATTCACCGAACACACGACGCATTTCATGATGGTCAGCTGGCTTTAATTCTTATACCAGTGTGATCTTCTATGGATGTAGGCCAAAATCATTCCAAGTAGTGGACGGCCAGAGACCTAGTTGCTGAGAACGGCCTCGATAAATTCAGGCCCAATGCCACACTCACGTCTGCGATGGCTTACTCTGTATGGACGGTAAAGGCTCGATTTGGATGAATACTATCAGAAAGAGTAAATGTGGTCATGAATCGATCCATAGTGTTGCGTATTAGCTGTTCAGATTGATGCGCACCGTTAACTTGACGAAGTTCTCTATAAGTTTGGCGAATAGAGCTCGAATTTTGGAAATAAATTTCCATTATTTGTAAACGTTCTTCTGGTGTAAGTCTTCCCATGGTGATTTGCCAAATTATACTGAAAAAAGTCAGTTTGACAGCTATTTTTTATACAGTTATACCCTATCGGAAGTTCTGAATCTCTTAAAAAACACTTTAAATAAACTTGAGGTAGTAAGGGATTTTATTCAAATCTGACAACTACATCTTTTAAGAAATAAAACTGAGAATTTCCCTTGCTGTTTCTTCGATCTAAGAAGACAATTTAGTAATAAAGCCAACACTCGAACAACTAAGGAGATTCTAGATAGACCCTAATCATTGCAGACCTGCTCTACTATACACTGTATCCGAAGCATGTGAAGAAATCTTTTATAATCTAAAGCGAATAATTCTTCGGTCCCGTTTGCGTCGACGGATTATAATAACCTTACGAGCTGTACAGGGGTGTAAACCTGGTCTAAAAATTCCGCATTGTGCGTTTAAGATGTCTAGGAGATGTAGAGTTAATAGAGGAAAACCTTGCCTTAAATGTTGCACAAGTAGAAACCGACATTAACCAACCAACTAGAAGTGCGCAACTGGGAAAAGTTACATAAGGACCAGGCTCCAACTATCCATGTAAGTTAAGTCTCAGGTTTATACCGGACTATTGCGTCACTAAAGTAAGTGAACCAACAACAAGTATTTAAATATTCAAAGTACAGCTTAAGAAAAGGGGTCCTACATAAAAACCCAGGACCGCACCGTGTAACCCAGCATGTACAATTCAAGTAGATAATCTACCGATTTGAATAACCCTCAGAATATAAAATACATTTTCCTTTTTGGTCATGGTATTTGGGATAACAACAAGGACACTTATCTCGAAAATGGTCTGTAATTATTGTTTTCGATGAATATGTTGTACAAAATACGCCCAATAATGACACCAAACTCCCTTGATAATTGCATACTTATGGTCAGCTTTTAGGCAATTATCGACGCCTTCAAGACCGACACCATATTGTTTTCTAGAAACGTGTCACCTCCTTCATACTACACCTCCGTTTAATTTAATATTTGGCATGGCAACAATGAGGTAAAGTACTTAATCACAAACAAAGATCCTGAATACATAAATATGATTCTTGCATTTATAAATCGTACTTTAGAACATTTTTTATGTTATAATTATTAGAATAAACCAATGGATAGCATGAACACCGTCCCATTCTGTTATTAGCTTCCGCATGGCTGAAGCCATGGTGCGAACAAAACCGAGCATTTCACATGAAACACTGCCATTGTCCTCGAGCCTAGCTGAAGTAATAAAGCAGCGACAATCTGCCGTAAGCCTATATAAATTATTCTTCCAATATTGTTATCATTTTCCTTTTATTGTCGGCATATAATTACTGCAAGGGTGGTTTTTCGAATTATTCAGTAGACACGTGCAATACATACAAAACCGTAATAAAATAGCTTCGAGTGTATTTTCAATGGAATCCTGAATACCCGCGATTGTATCTTTCATAAAACAGACTCACATTCAAATAGGATGGGATGTGTGTATGTTTTTTTTTCCATTGGGGGCAATTTCGAAACCTGGGAGATAACAATTTTCAATATTTTGTTTCCGGCGGAGACCACGCGACCGCGATAGTAAAGGTGAAACGTGGTTATAATATTGTACGTACACGTAGCTGTAAGCATATAAAGGGACATGTCCTTTATTATTGATATTTGACATGTTGGGCCCAATGAATTTTGAGCGGTCTATATCGATAATGGTACCATTCATTTTTTTTTTTCACTTGTCCACTGCCTGTAGTATAAGGGATGGAACTCAAGGGCCATTCAGAGCCGACTTTTCTTTATTAAGTGGATGAACATTATCAGAAAAGTGAACTTAATCTTTGAAAAAATAATGTTCTTACTTCACAGCACTAATGTTAGGTCAGTTAAGGTTTGGGAAGTGGCAGGCGGATTAGGTTGGTATGTTATTGTATTAATGAAACTGACATTTTTTTAAGGATTTGATTACGGCATGACTGTTGATAAAGATACAGATATTCGTTATCGATATCACGTTATACGCCAGAACAAGCCATCTTCAATTGGTATTCATTTACCAGCTGGAAAATACAACATGATAAGTAAATTACTTACTTAGTGGCGGTTAAGTCTGAAATAAAAGCGGACCTCAACGAATATATCAATCCATTTCATGTTCGTTGCGGTAGGTTTCTACTTCCATGCTGGGTCCGATATTTGCCTGGGATTCACAGACTCTGTTAAGTAAGTAATGGTATCCATTCGGTCAATGTGTACAACCCATTTTAAACGTTCAAAGGTTTTTTGACGAGGCCTATGTTGCTTTAAAGCTTGTACAGCTTGTACAAAAATGAGGACATCTGAACTACGCCAACTACAGAGGCATAAGTCTCCTCAATATCGCTTACGAATCCTATATCTGTCGTGATATGAGAACGCCTGAAACCGTTTACCAGCAACCAGTAAATAGTATTCTTCCTCAGTATAACTAAGTAGATCAGTCCCCTTTTGAGCTGAGCAAATTATTAGCTGTAATGTTGCGGTTTGAGTTTTCAACAACTATTACAAGTTTCACAACAGATTGAGTTGGTATTGCCATTTTTCTTTCTTGTTCAATCAGGGCTATGCCATCTGAATTTTTGCCGTGGTATAGATAGTATGTACGTGCATCTACCAGTAACTGTAGTTTGATACTGTACATTGCTGGTTTCTGGGGCATGTATATAATAAAATTGAAACGACCTCTATATGGCAGCAACATTTCATCGATGTAAAGGTATGGTCCAGGGGTATATTGAGACTGGCTGTTTGAGATGAACTTGTTGAACATGCCTGATATTGGGGTGAGTCGATCTTTCTTCAAACGTTCCTCTGTGGTAGTGGAATCATCAAATCGGATGAAAGCCGCCATTTGGACATTACAAAGCGAGATATTTCGTGGCCAGTTCCATCGGTGGCAAATATTAGGCGAAGATCAGCATCATTACATTTATATACTGACGAGTAGTACATTAGACCTATAAATGCTAAAACTATGTTTGAACTGGGCTCGGTATTGTGGGCAGCAGTTCGTGATGTTCTAGGGCACACTTGTCTACTCCAAATAAATCATTTTTTACCTTTGTAATATCCAGATGGCTCTCTTAAAGTTTCTTCTTCTCCACTTGGTTCTTGAGTCTCTTCCTCACCTGAAACTTCGTCGGCTTCCAAGAATTCAGTTTCTGGATCGAAATTTGGGTCCACATCTTCATCGTCAAAATCACTGAACGCCACGTTTGCTAGTATAGAGAAGGAAGCGGCAAAAATGAGATAAGCAGTAAATGAGGGAAAGAATAGTATACACGACAGGATACACAACATCGTCGAATTGGACAGAACATCACCATTGACAGATATAACTTTGAGGTATTACTGGACTTTGTCTCGTGTCAGAAGTGGATGAAGTATATCAAAAAATGGTCGAGCTTTATAGCGATATGCCCCTTGTAAAAAAATTCCTCATTGGACGTTTAAAATGTCTAGGACATGTAGGACGAATGGACACCAATTGTCCGGCTCGCAGAGTCTTCGATTCTCAGTTAGACGTCGGACGCAGTAGAGGAAGACCGCGCGCGCAAGTAGATACCGACCTCAACCAACTTGGAGTTCCCAACTGGAGGCAATTAGCTAAGGGCCGGGCTAATTCGAAAGGCATGCTGGTTGAGACATAGGTTCATTCCGGACTGTAACGCCACTTAAGTACCTAAGTAAAGTAAAACGGTCAATACTAGTGAACACAACAAAACCAGCTTCATGGTCCATTATGGTAAAAGACTTGTGACGAGGTATGCCGTGGAAATACCTACCGGTAAGCATGGTTTTTATTCGAAAAAGCAATGTAGCCATTTAAAAAAAAACTTAGTATGGGATCATGAAGATTTTTAAGTCCCTTGGTGCTGCTGCTGGGGGGCTCAGTGGCGCGATGGTTAGTGCGATGAACTGCCGCACAGGTGGTCTGGGTTCGATTCCCAGCCGTAGCAACACCTAAAATGATTTTTCACTAGCCCTTCTCTCGTGATGATCTGACAAATCATCCGAGTAGTATCAATTGTCAAGAATAGCTTATCTCAACTTAGCCGTTCGGAGTCGGCATAAAACAGGAGGTCCCGCCATCGTGCAAGAAGTACACACACACACATGAATGGCTGTGAGAAAGCTAGGCCCTGGGTACTAACGAGCCTGTTGCGCCAAAAATTTGTATTTGTATTTTGGTGCTGCTGCTGATCACTAACCTCGGTTAGTAGTGCTACTTAGAGAATATTGAGTGGGTTTTGAGGGACTCATAAAGATGATAGTGCGGAGGTTGACCAGAGGCTATAGTCTGGTACCACGGGAATCAGTCCTCGGGTTCATATAGTCCTCGGATTGCATGAGGTCTATGTAGTGATAGCATTTGGAATACAAGAGGTGTTAGATGGACCTCGGTCCTTAGAAAGGATGAATTTCGTGCCTTACACTTGTAACAATGAACTGTGTCTTGCATTGGGTGTAAACCAACACTTTCCTATGGTTTTGATATTGTTGGTAGGCCCATCGTGAAATAAGAGTCGTACAGGATAGGTGTTCCGTTACGTGTTCATACAACGATCGAACAAAGTTTCGTACATGCGAGAAATTTGTTTGAAGACGAAAAAATAGAGAACACGACGAGCGTCTCCGAATCGTTCGGTTTTACACGCAAGAAAGGGTTGCAATGTGCTTTATTGCTCTGCTTATAAATACAACACAATTGGTATACAATTTAACAAAAATATCATAAAGAGTATGCATAATAAAATAACCTTATAAATAGCAAGAAAAGTTTGGCTTAATCGTGTAGGTCCTTTTTCACAGCTCCTTTTTATTCACATATCAACCTTCGTCTCATAGTTAAAATCATTGAACTACAACTGTATTATATACTTTCCGAACGTCGATATTTATTCGATTTGCATCCGTTTCCGAGGGAAGGATAAACAATAAACTCAATTCGCAAAAATTATATTTAAAACAATATTTTCCAAATTAGGATTATTTCAGTGTTTTCTGTTTTTATTTTATGTCCTTCATACAACCAAGTAAATCAATAAGAAAATTAAATAATAATAATTGAATTGCTTCAGTTGGGCTACTTTTGCCAGTGGAGCTCGTCGCTACGTAGGTAAAGCTGTAATATCCAGATACGAAATTCTTAGTATCAACCTTTTTAACATTTTGCCTGTGCTGTCCATACAATTCTGCATGTAAGTGAAGTTAAATTGAAGCAAGGTCAGAAATTTTGGTATTTCTGAGTCTTTTTCACAAATTATTCGAGGAGCAGTGTTCACTGTGCTTATTCTGTAGGATTTTTTATTGGGAACGAAAAAATGTTTTTACGAAATTGGGAAATCGTTATCGAACTCCTTTTTAACATGGGCAGTGGCCAACATAAATTAATTCACTTGGCGACCATTGAGTGCCTATTACCTTGACCGTTGTTTGAGCGGGAGGAAAACGTATACTCTCACTTACACACCTATCCTACTTCCAGGCGCCAATGGAAAAACTCCCTATTAGGAGTCAACGGTGGCGTCCACAGTCCCGGTATAACCTATAACCTAATGACCTGCTTTGACATATTCGGACAACAAATCATTTATATGAATCTCAAGGTAAGGTTAGGCCCCTTGAACAGAGATAGTGATGGATGAGCCGAAAATACAACGGCAACGCTCAATTACGTAGTGGATACTGATAGCCCCGTGTCCTAGGGGCAGCTAATAAATTGGAACCCACCCGTGAAAAAAATACGGATTTTATTGTTTTCAAAAATAGTAAGATGACGTTCGTATCTGCACCTGGAATGTGAGAACATTAAACAAGACAGGTGCAGGCGAACAACTAGTGGATGCCCTAAGCTGCTACAAAGCAGATATTACTGCCATCAAGAAAAATTGGATGAGGTGGACCTGGCAAAAAGTGGATGATAACCTTTGACATGAACAGTGTTAAAATTAGCAGAAACAGCGGCTATTCGGATGTCGATTTGTTATAAGTGCCCGACTTAGGCAGGCAGTCTCATGTTTTCAAGACATTAGCAAACGTTTCTGGATCTATTCCCACTAAGGCCAAATTCGCCAATTTTACGGGTGATTTTTAAAGATTTAAGTTTTTCAGGTTGGCAGCACTGGTTAGTAATGGCGTCCAAACATCATCTGTCAAAGTGAACAGTTTTCAGTATACTCTGACATTTGATCATGGAAAGCCTTACAAATGAGCAACGATTGCAAATTATTGAAATTTATTATCAAAATTCGTGCTCTGTGAAAAAAAAGCAAATCCGCTGTTTTATCGAAAAATTGTGTTCAGCGATGAGGCTCATTTCTGGCTCAACGGATAGGTAAACAAGCCAAACTGTCGCATCTGGAGTGATGAACTGCCACATGCCATACACAGAATTACCGATGCATCCCAAAAAATGACAGTTTGGTGTGGTTTATGGGCTCGTGACATCATTAGTCTATTTTTCTTCAAAGACGACCGTGGAAGAAAAGTTACCGTCAACGGTGAACTATATCGAGCCATGATACGCAACTTTTTTTCTTTGCCCCAGTTGGCTGAATTGAACTTGGTTGACATGTGGTTTCATCAAGACAGCCACACAGCTCGTGAAACAATGGAAATGTTGAAGGATGAATTTGGTGAGCAGCTTATCTCTCAAAATGGCCCTGTGAGTTGGCCGACAAGATCATACAAATTAACGCCTCTTGAGTATTTCTTGTGGGGTTATGTAAAGTCGTTAGTCTATTTGAACAAGCCGAACACGATTGAAGCCTTACAGGATAACATAACACGCGTAATTCGTGGAATACAGGCCGAAATGCTCGAAAAAGTGATTCAAAATTAGACCTTCCGAATGGACCATTTGAAACGGAGCCGCGGACAAAATTTACTTGAATGACAATGGGCTATTTATCGATTACAAAAAAAATTTCAATATTTGATGCAAATTTGAGCGTTTTATTCGATTTTTAAAAAAACTACGCTTAAAAAATCACCCGTTATATAGCGAAAGACTGCGTCTTTAATCTCCTTGACAAAATTTACGAAGTACGATGTTACGTTAACACAAAAGTAGGCAGAGAAGACATGTTTACCAGTATTGTCGAAAAACAGAGCAGTATACACGACTAGACGTCTGGCAACGGACTTAGACAAATTGACTTCGCTGCGGAACGAAATGCCACTATAGATGGCTCACGGTTTCCTTACCTCGATATTCATAGGGGACATGGTGGCATCCAGACCAACAAATAAAATTGATCACATTTCCTTAGACAGGTATTTTGGATGCCCGACCATTCCGAGGTGGTAACATTGACTTGGACTACTACCTTGCTGCAGCCAAAATAAGAATGTGGATATCCATCACGCCATAACAAATAAGAAATACTGTAAAAATATCCCTTAACCTGGACACTACGACTCACAAAACACGTATAAGAGACGAATGACATACAATTTTTTTAAGACCTAAAATGGTGAAAATATGTTTGGATTGGTTTTCTACTTTGTTCTACCGCACAAACTCCGTTGATAAATTTCAATTTTAAACCTCAGTCCTTCGTGTGCGCAGGCCCATTCTTTTACAAATTTACCAACTGCACGAGGTATCCCAAGAGGTAATCCACCTATGTTTAAACAGCTCTCAATGCTGCTTGATTTCGGTCATCAAACGAGAAGCGATATTTTGTTATCTCTTTTTCGTTGCACTTTTTCGTTTCATAAAATGCAATTCACACAGTCCCAAAAGAATTTTTACTTAAAAACAATTTTTTTGCTCAGAATGCCGTCCAATAACATAACAATAACAGCATTCTATAGTTACAGGTCTAAAGGAAGTATACAAGGGATAAATAACGGTTGGTTTTTTTTAGAGGTTGGTTTTTCGAATAGAGATAAAACTGACATTTTGTGGTCAAATCGGGCAACTCTAATGTCATTTATGTTCAGTTTGGTTTGCCATTTCATCATGGACAGGTTGACAAATGAACAACGCTTGCAAATCGTGCAAATTTATTTTGAAAGTAATGGTTTAGTTGGCGAAGTTTACCGCAAGCTCCATCCATATCGACATAATCGTCAATCAGAGCAATAAATTCGGTTTACCATGGATCGTTTTCGCACTACGTTTACTCTATGTGGTAAAACGCAAACGTCGAATAGTGCGCACCGAAGAAAAATTTGCCGCTGTAGAGCAAAGTATTGAAGATGACCCGAAAGATTCGCCACCGTGCATATCAATTGAAGTTTTGTCCATCAACTTAATGGAAGATTTTGCGCAAATATCTTGGCTTACGACCTTACAAGATCCGGCTTGTGCAAGAATTAAAGCCCTGAGACCATGCAATGCATCGTGATTTTGGTGTATGGCTCGAAAATATTCAGCAAAATTTTGTTCAGTGATCAGGCTCATTTTTGGTTGAATGGCAACGCCAACAAGCTAAATTACCGCATTTTGAGTGAAGAGAATCCACATGAGACCCTTGAGACGCTATTACATCCACAATAACTGATTGTTTGGTGTGCTCTATGGAGTGGTGGAGTCATTGGGCCATACTTCTTCCGAAATGATGCTGGAAGTCAGTTACATTTAATGGAGACCGGTATAGAACCATGATAACCGTTTACTTTGCTCCCGAGTTGAATGGCATGAATGTGGATGATATGTGGTTCCAACAAGACGGCGCTACATGCCACACAGGCACGTCACAATCGAGTTATTGAAGGAAACAACATTCGATGAGCGCATAATTTCGCGGAACGGAACTGTCAATTGGCCACCAAGATCGTGTGATTTGACACCATTGGATTATTTTCTTTGCGGATATGTGAAGTCGCTCGTCTACGCCAGCAAACCAGAAACGTTAGGGGACTTGGAAGCCAACATTCGTGACGATATACGGCCCCAAATGCTCAAAAAAGTGGTTGAAAGTTGGACCTCTAGACTTGGCTTGATTCGAACCAGCCACGGCAGCCACATGCCTGAAATTATATCTAGACATTAATGGCATAAAATTATCCTTCCAATAAAGCCAAATTGATGTACATTTAAACGATTTTTTGTGTTTTATTTCAATTCGAATTTCTATACCTCCAAAAAACACCCTTTATATGTTAAGAGTGCTCGCTAAGAGCCATTAAGTTAAATAAAAAAAATCGTAAAAAAAAAATTGATATAAAAAAGGGCTTATTTTAAATAAATTACTATGTATGCTATAGCATATATTTTTTTAGTCGATAAAATGCTATTTGGCTTTGGCAAGGTACTATTAAAACTATTTATTCTCCCGCAACATGAACAATTATTTGGCTTTAAATTGCGCAAAGTAATTGTTCATGTTGCGGGAGTAAAAATAGTTTCGATAGTACTTTATCAAAGTCAAATTGTTATGCCTTCTAAATGTCCTATCCACCTAGGATATTTAAAAGGTACATATCTCGTACCTATGTTCTGTTAATACACTCAAACAAACCTTTACTCCCATTGAGCAGACAAGACAATAACTATATCTCCTATCTTAAAGTACTTAGTCATAATAATTGAGATATGAAAATATCTGGAGTGAACATTTTCATTTGTCTTCAAGTATTTTAATAACAGCACGTAGAAAGTATAATTAAATATTCCATGACAAGCGCACCATCCATTATATTTTCCATTTATATTCATTCAGGCTTGCCATCGCATCGGTCTTATCCACCCTCCTTATCAATATCTCTTATTCTTCTTTTTCATTGCAGTGAAAAGAGGTTAAAACAAACTAAACAAAATGCCCAACGGAAGGATGTTACCAAGGTGATTTATAGCACCTCCAATCCATCATTAAGTACGACCCCAACACCTACCTGGCAAATCCGGAGAAACAATGACTGATTAGGTGTGTGCATAGACTCTTACATAGCTGACAAAAATTTGTACACACATACCCGACGTATAATCCAAACATGATAGAATCAACTAGTCCATCAATAATCCTTAACGACAGTATACACAGTGACTACACCCTGACAACGATTGGAGCGCCATTCAACGGATCACTTTGCAACAACTGCACAAACAGCACATATTCCGAGTAAGTACTAAACCAACTAAACTTCGTTATTTCAGCGTTTTTTTTTTTCAAAATATCATTTCCTGTAACAGCTTCCTTTGGATAGGTGGTGGCACAATTCTCCTTGCAGCCATCGGTGCTGACTATAATCAAGATAGATGCATCCTACATAATTCCATTTTAACAAAACGCTGACAGATGGCAGAATGTATTTTCCCATCTGTGATGTTCTGTTGCATGTTCTCCGTCGTGGTGTACCTAAGGGTGGCTTAAATGGAGTTCCAATGAAGAAGCTTCAACTTGTGTAGTTGAGAGTGTTTTCGTTTTGCATACTTCCTGAGGTTTACATCGTCGAAGGAAGATTTACGACGACGCACAGTGGGCCATTTTTTTTAAATCCGTTGCAGAAATCATATTTATCGTATGCTTAAAAATTTTCCCAAAACTTATTTATTTACTGTATTAGGATAAATTGAAAGTTTCAAAGGCCGAAAGAAATTTTAATCAGTACTGATTATCTTTCAAAAACTTCGGCTATTAAATTTCACGTAGAATATTAAGGCCGATATTACCAAAGCAGTATCAGGCGCTAGTCCAGAAAGAATTAAAAGGATAAAAGATCCCATCAATAATAAAAACAATCGCATTAGTCCAATTTATGGTCCTTACTTACTTCCTTAAGTGGCGCTACAGTCCGGCATGAACCTGGACCTTAACCAACAGCTAAGGTTAGCTAACTGCCCCCAGTTGCGCACTCAAAGTTGGTTAATGTCGGTTTCTACTTGTCCTACTGCAGAGCTGAGGTAGACAAAGTCCCGTACTACCTCAAAGTTATATCTGTCAATGGTGACGTTCTGTTCAATATGTCGATGTTGTGTTTCCTTTCGTGTTGAAAGCACATACTCAGTCTTAACTTCATTTACTGCTTAACCCATTTTTGACGCTTCATTCTCTATACTAGTAAACGTGGAAATGACATCACGTTGAGTCCTACCGATGATGTCAATATCGTCGGAGTATGCTATTAGCTGCACAGAGTTTTTGGAAAAATGTGCCTCTGGTGTTGGCTTTGGAGTCTTGCACAATCCTCTCAAGAATCAAATTAAAAAAGTCACATGACAGTGCATCGCCTTGCTTCAATTCTTTTTCGGTACCGAATGTTTCGGTGAGATCGTTTCCGAATCTGATGGATCAGGGAGAATTCTCCATCGTCATCCTAAACAGAAGGACGAGTTTGAGCGGTATAGCAAAACAAGACATGGCTCAGTATAGTTCGTCTCTATAAATGCTGTCATATGCGGCTTTGAAATCGCTAAATTGGTGATGGGTATCGATTTTGATTTCTTGGGTTTTTTTCAGGATCTGTCGAAGTGTGAATATTGATCAGTTGTGGACTTTCCTGGCCTAAAACCACACTGATAATGGTCGATCAGGGTGTTGGTAAACGGTTTCAGGCGTTCACATATTACGGCAGATAGAATCTTGTAGGCGATGTTGAGCAGACTAATGCCTCTGTAGTTGGCGCAGTTCAGAGGGTCTCCTTTCTTGTGGATCGGACAAACGATGCTGAAGTTCCATTCTTCAGGCATGCTTTCATCCGACCAGATTTGGCTTATGAGTTGGTGGATGTTACTTACCAAATCACTCCGCCAGCTTTATAAAGCTCAGCGGGAAGGCCGTCATTACTGGCAGCCTTATTAAGCTTGAGTTGAGATATTGCTATCCTCACTTCACTTAAGTCGGGTGGTTGGCAGTTTTCGCTGTCATTGCCAATATTGAATGGTTTGTTCTGCCTTACACCGGAATGTTGTTCGTCATCGCCGTCTGCAGATGTGGTTCTTCTATATCCTCAGCATCGACTGTGTCTCAACTACGATATTTCCATGTTCATCTCGACAGGATTCTTTTCGAGTGTAAAATGTCAAAGCCAAGGAAGCAGGCTTTGACGTTTCACACTTTGCGAACATTGTTCCTGAAATGGCACTCTCCATATCATCGATCGCGCGTTTTTCTTGCTCTTTTTTCTACTTTCTGAAAGGCCGGTTATTTTCCATTCTTCTCTGCCTATAGCATTTCTCGTCTACACCTGCAGCTTAGATGGGTAGGCCTCGTTTTTGGCTGCGAGCATCTGTCGGCATTTCTCATCAAACCAAGGGTTTCTTGCTGGTGGGCGCGAGAAACCTAGCACATCAGTTGCGACTGATCTAATGGCGTGGGCTTGGTGGCATCGTTGCTATTGTTCTTCGACATTAGATGCTGGTGGTATGGTGTTAGTAGAGAGGTTAAGGGATACGCGTTGCGCAAAGGTCATGGCGATCTCTTGCGATTGCAGTCTCACGACATTAAATTTTTTCGTAGTATTTCTGGTTTGTTGTGGCATAGTGGAGATCCGCATTCTTACCTTGACTGCAACAAGGTAGTGGTCCGAATCGATGTTGGCCCCTCGAAATGTTCGGGCATCCAAAATACTGGATGCCTCTTGTCGATGGCAATATGATCGATTTGGTTGAACGTTCGTTGATCTGGAGACCGCTGACCACCATGTCACTTAATGGATATGGAGGTGATGAATCCGTGCCCTGGATAAAAGGGCATTTCGTTCCGTAGCCAAGTCAATTAGGCTGTATTTTCCCACAATACTGCTAAAGATGTCTTCTCTTCCTACCTTTGCGCTAAAATCTCCCAGTACGCTTAGTACTTGGGTAGTCGCTCATATCATCTTATTATATTTTTCCTCCGTTGGGGAGTGAGCGCATATAAGACTTATGTTGCCGGATTCGGTCTTGATGTGAATTATTACATACATTCGCTAATATCTTGGAAGCATAAGATTTTTGCCAAAGTCTGGCAATTATAACAAATCCGCATCCGAATATTCGCTACTTCTGCTCACTATAACACGGTTCGTAGTAGATGTCACAATTTCAATTTTTCATCCTCTTCTTGCCCCACCCATCCCAACGTATTTTCTGGAAGGTAGTAGTGTCTATTTTGTAGCAGCTTAGAGCTTCCGCTAGTTGTTCGCCTGCTCCTATCCTGTTTAATGTTCTCATATTCTCATCTGTACCTATTATATTTCTGTTTTAAACTTGTGCAAAACTCTTAATTTCTCTAAATCATAACTTTTGTGTCGATTTTAAATCTTTCCAAAAATCAGCGACTTTTTCATAATAAACAAATAAAATCAATTGATAAAAAAGTCGAATTTCAACACAAATTTATGTACCCTGTGCACTAATTTTATGAGTTTCACATTTGTTTGAAAAAAATATCAAAATATCTCAACTCGTTCAAAAGTTATTATTTTTGTAACCAAAAGTGGAAATACGGCCCACTGTGCAACGAAGATGCGGATGCGGTATTGATTTTCATATGTTAAATTCGAGGATGGGTTAAAGGTGCAATTGGAGCTGGTGTGCTACCACCATCTTTCTTTGCGAAAAGTTAAACGAATTTTATCCTTGCATATGTATGTATTCAGATACTTAATTGTGTATCGATATCGTTTAGTGCGTTCAATGAAGACTAATTCCAAGCATTTAGTTAATATTCGTCATGTAGTAGAATCTTCTGAAGGCTTGATGCAGCCATTACCACACAATTTCACATCGAATTGCTTTGAAAATGTTTCTGAAACCTTTCGGTAATTAATTGAAAGCTTTTTCTGATTGGAATGTAGTTGAAAATTGAGTTTCCCATCGAAAACTATCTCTTTAGGTTGAAATGGTATAAAGATGGGTGGGTGGTTCAGTCGGAGAATCAAATTGGGAGATACATCGATACCATGATCCTTGTCAGGAAATCGTTTAACTTTTATTTGAATTGAAAAGATACAGACTTGGAGAATATAAAAAGTTGTCTCCGTGCAAACGCCACTAAGAAAATGTATACGAAGTTCTATTGTGACACCACTTGGACAAAAGAACTTCGTAGAAGGGTTCCTGGATGGGTTAAGAATTCTTATTTTTTATCATGCGTGGATTCGGTTTGTATCTGTATGGGTGATAGTTCGGAACAGATCGAATTCTGACAGCCAGCTTAAAGTTCAATTGCCTGTGGATTTTCACTAATTCCCGGTATGTTCTTTACAAAGTCGTCACGTCGGTTTATATGAAGCAATGCATACTTTTTGTAAAACCAGGTACCGGTTAACCAGCGATCAGGTATGTTTGAAACAGCTTTGAATTGAGGGTTAGCTGGCTCTAATCGCATAAGAAACAGTAAACGACTGAATTGCGGCGTGTTCACGATTTTATGCTCTTGCCTCCATATCCCTAGGTATGCATAAGACCGCATACATGTTTACACAGCAAACAACAAGTACTTAACGCTTTCTGTAGCAGACGATAACTAGCACCTTTGCTGTATCCTAACCTGCAATACCTTACATAACCTTGCTCTATGCTTTAGAAATAATGTAAGTGGTTTTACGTCCTGACCAGTGAGGTAAACCCGAACATTTTAAGAATCACCTGTGTGCACAAATGTGTAAACATATTCCCCAAAAGCAAGCCATTAAAAACATGGGATAAGGGATAACCCTAAATCCACATGTATCACGTGTGCACAGAATATTGGTCCTTTTTCCATTGAAGCAGTAAACTGACCAATTTTCAAATACCACGTGTGTGTATTCACGCCAACTATCACAATTTTATGGAGCTTTACTTTGTACTCGTTAGCATAGTCGCATCGTTGTCCTGGCGTACACGCCACATTCAACTAGTCGAAGAGAAACACAATTCCAAAGGGTGGAATGCACCCCCTTCCAACGAATAGTTCTGTTTTCAGAATTTTCATCTAAAGTGGTCTAATATTTGAATATCCCTCTCATGGCATAATATCTACAAAGCACATATAAACTGCAAAAGGATATTTGACTTGGTGCGACTATGATTTAGGTACTACTTCGCACCGCTTCTCCGCTATCAATCTTAACCCCTTGCCATTGTGGATATCTGTCAAGCACTATATCGGTGTTGGTGTAGACTATAGACACACCCCTAGATAGTCCGCAAGTCCTTTAATACTATTTCTAAGCGATTCATGCCATATAATTATGCAAACACCAAGGAACAACAGATTTTTTTAATGAAATGTTTACTCCTTTCTATTTTTATTGCAGAGCTGATGACATTTCCTTCATTCTACCATGGTGGCGCCAGGTTCTGTGGAGCATACTCTTCGGGGGCATGGTCATTGTGGCGACTGGTGGGAATTTAATTGTCGTATGGATAGTTCTGGCCCACAAGAGGATGAGAACGGTTACCAACTACTTTTTAGGTGAGTACATTGGGGTACATCCTTGAATTACAACAATAGCTCGTCGGTTAGCGTTAAACAAAAGCGGTATGCAAGGACGCTTGTGCTGTGTCAGAATACAGCTGCAGTGCTGCCAACATGTGTTCACTTTTGTCTTTGCGTAATATAATTTGCATTGAACAAGTTGTAATTAATTTGTGTGTCCTTTAAACTCTTTTCTTGTGTTCCTTTGGGGAGCTTTACACCCATCCCCTGTGCGAATGAAAATATTCATGTGGGAAGGAACAATGTCCACCTTTATTTCAAGGTGAACAAAGGAGTGAAATTTTACCTGGAAAGTTCACATTTTCCGGGTGGCAGGAAGACGTGTACGATTTATTTGCACTCCTCGTTTCAGTTCTAATTTCTAAAAGTCGGATGAATTATTTGTGCAAGTGCTTAATTGTTTGTTAGGGATATGGGGAATGATTTTGTTGAACCTTTGTGCAAGTTAGTTGGATGTTTATATATGTTTTGAGGAATTTTAGAAAATAAATGGTATTTGTTTTTGTAAATTAAATTTGAGGAATTTAATTATTACAAGAATACTTGGAAATTCATTTAGGCGTTGTATTGTAGACTTTAGAAATATGTACAGACTGGAGTGTTCTCGGTAAGCCTTATAAATGCAGAAAAAAAAAGATTTTATAATATATTAGTTTCTTGAGACAAACAACCAACAAATATTTTCGAATGTTCTACTTACTTACTTACTTACTTACTTAAGTGGCGCCTCAACCAACATGCCTATGCAATTAGCCCAGTCCTTAGCTAACTGCCTCCAGTTGCGCACTCCAAGTTGGTTGAGTTCGGTTTCCACTTATGCGCGCCACTTAAGGCGAGGTCTTTCTCTACTGCGTCCGACGTCTGTCTGGGAATCGAAGACTCTGCGAGTATTGGTGTCCATTCGTTCTACATGTCCTAGCCATCTTAAACGTCCAATGCGGAGTTTTTTGACCAAGGGCATGTCGCTGTACAGGTCGTATAGTTCTTGGTTGAATCTTCGTCTCCATAGCCCGTCAACGCAAACGGGACCGAAGATTTTTCGAAGAATTTTCCTCTCGAATCTACCAAGGGTTTCTTCATCCGCTTTTGATACGGTCCATGCTTCAGCGCCGTAGAGCAGGACTGGGATGATCAGGGTCTTATATAGGATCTCCTTAGTAGTTCGAGTGAGGGCTTTACTACTAAATTGCCTTCTTAGCCTGAAGAAACAGCGATTGGCAAGAGTAATTCTTCGTTTGATTTCTGATGAGATGTTGTTGTCAGAGTTAATAGCGGAGCCGTGGTAGACAAAGTCCTGTACTACCTCAAAGTTATATCTGTCAATGGTGACGTTCTGTCCAATTCGTCGTTGTTGTGAGTCCTTTCGTGATGACAGCATATACTTAGTCTTACCCTCATTTACTGCTAAACCCACTTTCGCCGTTTCCTTGTCTATACTAGCAAACGTGGCTATGACATCACGTTGAGTCCTACCAATGATGTCAATATCGTCAGCGTATGCTAGTAGTTGCACCGACTTTTGGAAAATTGTGCCTCTGCTGTTGGCTTTGGAGTTTTGCACAATCCTCTCAAGAATCAGATTAAAGAAGTCACATGGCAGCGCATCGCTTTGCCTAAATCCTTTTTTGGTATCGAATGTGTCGGTGAGGTCGTTTCCGACCCTGATGGTGCAGCGAGAATTCTCTATCGTCATCCTACACAAACGGACGAGTTTGGGTGGTATACCAAAACTAGACATAGCTCTGTACAGTTCGTCTCTATAAATGCTGTCATATGCGGCTTTGAAATCGATGAATAGGTGGTGGGTATCGATTTGGACTTCTTGAGTTTTTTCCATTATCTGCCGAAGTGTGAAAATTTGATCGGTTGTGGACTTTCCTGGCCTAAAACCACACTGATAAGGGCCGATCAGGTTGTTGGTAAACGGTTTCAGGCCCTCACATATTACGGCAGATAGGATCTTGTAGGCGATGTTGAATAGATTTCTGCGTCTGTAGTCGGTGCAGCTCAGAGGGTCTCCTTTTTGTGGATCGGGAAAACGATGCTGAGGTTCCATTCTTCAGACATGCTTTCATCCGACCAGGCTTATGAGTTAGTGGATGTTACTTACCAAGTCATCTCTGCCAGCTTTATAAAGCTCAGCGGGAAGGCCGTCATTTCCTCCTCACATCACTTAGGTCGGGTGGTTGGCAGTTTTCGCTGTCGTTGCCAATATTAAATAGTTCGTTCTGCCTGACAGCGGAATGTCGTTCGTCATCGCAGTTTAGCAGTCTGCAGAAGTGGTTCTTCCATATCATCAGCATCGACTGTGTCTCAACTACAATATTTCCTTGTTCATCTCGACAGGATTCTGTTCGAGCCTTGTATCCTTGGCTTTGACGTTTTACACTTTGGTAAAACTTGCGAACATCGTTCCTGGAGTGGCACCTCTCTATATCCTCGATCGCGCGCTTTTCTTGCTCTTTTTTCTTCTTGCTGAAAAGCCGATGTTCTTCCCTTTTTCTTTGCCTATAGAGCTCAATGGCAGCTCTCGTCTTCACCTGCAGCTTAGCCTTGTAGGCCTCGTTCTTGGCTGCGAGCATCTGTAGGCATTCCTCATCAAACCAGGGGTTTCTTGCTGGTGGGCGCGAGAAACCTAGCACATCAGTTGCGGCTGATCTAATGCCCTGTTGGCATCTTTGCCATTGCTCTTCGACGTTCGATGCTGGTGGTATGGTGTTAATCGAGAGGTTAAGGGATACGCGTTGTGCGAAGGTCTTGGCGGTCTCTTGCGATTGCAGTCTTCCGACATTAAATTTTTTCACAGTATTTATGGATTGTTGTGGCATGGTGGATATCCGCATTCTTACCTTGGCTGCTACAAGGTAGTGATCCGAGTCGATGTTAGCTCCTCGGAATATTCGGACATCCAAAATACTGGATGCGTGCCTCTTATCTATCGCAATTTGATCAATTTAGTTGACCGTTCGTTGATCTGGAGACCGCCATGTCCCCTTATGGATATCGAGGTGAGGAAACCGTGTGCTGGCTATAGTGGCATTTCGTTCCGTAGCGAAATCAATTAGCCTAAGTCCGTTACCAGACGTGTTGTCGTGTAGGCTATGTTTTCCGACAATACTTCAAAAGATGTCTTCTCTTCCTACCTTTGCGTTAAAATTTCCCAGCACGATTTTAACATCGTACTTCGGTAGTCGCTCATAGGTTTTATCAAGGAGCTCGTAGAAGCAATCCTTAGCTATATCATCTTTTTCTTCCGTCGGAGCGTGAGCGCATATAAGGCTTATGTTGGCGAATTTGGCCTTGATGCGGATTGTTACTATGCGTTCGCTAATGTCTTGGAAACATAAGACTTCTTGCCTAAGCCTGGCACTTATAACAAATCCGCATCCGAATAGTCGTTGTTTCTGCTCACTATAATACGGTCCGTAGTAGATGTCACAGTTTTTCATCCTCTTTTTGCCCGGCCCATCCCATCGTATTTCCTGTATGGCAGTAATGTCTGCTTTGTAGCAGTTTAGGGCTTCCGCTAGTTGTTCGCCTGCACCTCTCCTGTTTAATGTTCTCACATTCCAGGTGCAGATACGAACGTCGTTGTCCTTTTTTCGTTTAGCAGGGTCGTCAACAATAAAATCAGTCCTTTCCGAGGCTATTGGTTGCTTCGTAACAATATTTTTTTCTGTGGGTGGGTAGTCAACCCAAATCCATCTTAGGGCGTTATATATGTTAAATCTCCTGGGTGTCCTACATTCCAGGTTCAAATACGAATGTCTTTGGACTTTTTTTATTTTTTTCAGTCCACTGAGGCTTTTGGGTGGAACAAATCTCTTTCACGTGGTTTACATTTTAATAATGTTTTGACGCCAGGAAACCAGGACGGCGGAAATTGTGTGCCAGTCATTCTGACATGTCATTAATTATAGTGTTTCTCTTATACAAAGAAAACAAATCTCGCATTTATATGTTTAGCAAATTGGTACCCCAGTATCCGCACTGGGAGTTAAGAAAATCAAATCTGAGGTTCATTCAAAACTCTAATGACTGTGTGTACCAATTTCCCGCCAATCAGTGTCTACTACCCTTGTCCTACAAAACACATCCACCAGAAAGCCAACATCATTGTCTTCAATCATGACAAACCATTCTATTAGGTACCTTTATTAACACTCACAGATACTTATGATCCCCTTCGGTTTGCATAAAGAAATTGTATACTCAGTGACTATTCTAATCCCTCAACGGTGTTATTGCCTTCATTTAAAATTCCTTAGAATTGCCTACAAGGCTTTGTGGTGTAGCTACTCACTAACTGTGTTTCCTAGAACAAAGATTGGCTGACTAACGAGTGTCACATCAGCAAACTTTTATAGCTCTTAGTAAATATAATACCGTTAGAGAATTATTTCCATGGAATTTACTTGTACAATGTGATGATACAAATGTATATACATTATACACGTGTACTTGTGTACTGACAGCTTTGAAATCCATTACTACATCTCATGGGATAAACTTACGGATAGAATGTGGGTTGATGAGGAATTTTTCACACTCATTCTCACACCCATTGGAGATTCCACGGATGTGAAGTGGGTTTCTTACTACGAAGAATGTTGATACTTTTTTTTATTGTAAAATATACGTCCGCATGTCCTAGTAAATCTTAATAGTTTCTTGCAAAATTTAGTTCGGACAGGTCTTGGAGATAAAATTTTCCAGGAATTCGTTTTTTATGTCACTTTCCAACATTCGAAATAGAAGCTGGGATGTCTTTTGATCTTGTGATACAGAATTGTACCGCTGTAATTGTACCAGGTTGCCTGTCATTCGAAGAAATGGGCTTAGAAAGTGCTAATAACAGATGAGATGGGTGGATAAGGAATTTTCGATATAAAAAGTAAATTACCATTGCCGAATCTGAGCCCGAAAATGTTTATCAGACGATCGAAAGTGCAAATTGGTGGCTTCGAAAACAATACTCCTAACATTTTTGAATTTTTGAAGTGAAACTTCTTTTGGGACGGTGTGAAATGGATTTTATGAAACATAAAAACATCACGATGACGGTGTTTTGAGTACTTACCATAACCGACGCTACTTGATGTTTGAAGTGAAATATATTTTTGGACGGCTGTTGTTGTGGCTGTTTTATTGTGTATAATGAACGGATGTATGCACTTGTATCTCAGGCAACACGTACGTTGGTGTGCTAAAAAAGGGGTGGTTTCGTGTTGGCATGTTGGTTGGAGAAAGGACGTTGGTGCAGCGGCATGCTTCCAGAATGTGTGTTGTCTGTCAAGAAGTAAATTTTTTGGTGTGTGAGCCAGATCAAATTACGAAACTCATCGGTGAGTCCAGGCAAGCAATATCCATTGTTGTAAGAAATCAAACAAAATTTGCTACATATATGGATGCGACATTTGGTTACATGTGGGTGTCCGAAATATTATTTTCCTCTGAATGTTGAAATGACAGCAGATTTTGGTGTCATAATGGTTTTTTTTTATCAAAGGTGGAGTTTGTAACTGAAGATTAAATCAAAACTGGTAGATTTGATTTATTTTCAGATGTGTTTATGATTAGTGATAATGAAGAAGTATTTTTGGAATTGAAATTTTGCATTCAGGAAGGACGGTGCTTTTCATATGACGACATTTTTAAAACGAGATGCTAGATACCGGGAACGCCTCTATCGTTTGTGTGTGTAAATACAAATTGCGGTACTTTGAAAAGCACAGATTGGACGAGAGAACCTGCAAGATGAAGATGAAATTTGGTATGTGGTCTGATCCGGGTGGGATGACGTATTCAAATTTGATGCATGAGTTGTGTAACGGTACTTTTGACTAAGATTGCATTTTGAATGATTTTGTGGTCGCAATAAGTCTACTTCTTGAAACATTAATACAACTGTGTAGACTCTACGATCCGGAGTGTTTGTATTCATTCGCTCTACATGTCTTAGCCATCGTTCCTAGTTTTTTGACTTGGGGTATGTCGCTGTTTACATAGTATAGTTCTTGGTTGAAACTTCTTCTCCATAAACCGTCAACACTAACGGGACGGACTATTTTTTGAAATTGTTTTCTCTCAAAACGACCAAGGATTCCTTCATCCGCATTTGATATGGTCCATGTGAAGCTCATTAGAGCAGCAATCGGATGATTAGGATCTTGTGTGGGATCTCCATAGGAGTTCGAGTGAGGCCTTAACTATTGAACTGCCTTCTCGTCTAATTTCTGAGATGTTGTTGTCAGACTTAATGGAGGGGAGGAAGACAAAGTCCTGTGCTACCTCAAATATATATCTGCTAATGGTGACGTTCTGTTCAATTCGTCGATATTTATATTGACAGCATAAACTTGGTTTTACCTTCATTTACAGCTTAGCTCATTTTTGCTGCCTACTTCTCTATATTAGCAAACATGGCTATGACATCACGTTGACTCCTGCCAATGATGTTAATATCGTCAGCGTATGCTAGTAGTTACACAGATTTATGGAAGATTGCGCTTTCGGTATTGGCTCGGTAGTTTTGCTCAATCCTCTCAAGAATCATATTAAAGAAGTCACATGACATTACCTCGCCTTGTCTAAATCATTTTTTGGTAACGAATGTTTCAGTGAGGTAGGTTCCGACCCTGGTGGAGCAGCGAGAATTCTCCATCATCATCCTACACAAACGGACGAGTTTGGGAGGTATACCAAAAGTAGACATGGCTCTATTACCGATGAGTTATTCTCGAAATCTGGACCAATCGACTTAACGACGACTCCAACTACTATCTTACGCTCTTGTTTGGCCGTGTTAGATACCTAAAATATCTACACTGGCTGCTCAAATGGTAGGCAATGCGATTATAAATAAAATGAAACGTTGAGTTTTCACCTAGCTAATGCCTACCAACTCCGACTGAGCTGAGTGCCTAGTACCTTGATAGGGGCTCCCTCCCTGTGTTAAGCCTGGGCGGCAACTGACGTAAGTGGGGGAAGAAGTGTACTCACACTAATTGACATATTCCATTCCAGGCGGCAGCTGAAAACTGACAAGATAGAGTCAACGAAGATGACATGTGACTATGACTGAGCAGAAACAGCGACTATTCAGATATGGATTTGTTTTAAGTAAAAGACATAGGCAAGAAGTCTTACGCTTTCAAACACATTCTACATAACACCACATTTGTCAGCGGACTTAAGCTAATTGACTTTGCTGCGGAACGAAATGCAACTATAGGCGGCACACGGTTTCATCACCTCGATATCCCTAAGTACAGTTATTACTAACAATTATTCCTCAATAAGGCAACAAAAGAAAGCTCACAAGTATAAACGAAATTCTTATGTTATAACTTCTGTAAAGTTTTTTTTAAGCTTTCGGAGATGTGTGTACGTGTAGCATGGTAGGTAGGAACATGTACCATACGTTAAGATGCTTAGGTAGATCTTTGCACGGGAACATACCGGAGAATAGATCAGAAGGAGAATAAGTCAACACGATTCAACTACTTCATTGCTCTTACTGGTCTTTCATGTTCTAGAGTACAGCCTAGTGGATAACGTGTTGGATTACCGTGTGAGAGAACCCGAGTTCGAATCTCAGTAAAATTAAGATAACAGTTTTTTGTTGTTCGAATCCCAGAAAAATTAAGATAACAGTTTTTATGTAGTCAATTGCATTGAATTCCTTACTTTCATTCTAACAAATTGGGTTTAATAATTATAAAGGATTTAAATTGAAATTAATAGAAGTAAATAATAATGGGTGGTTAAATTTTAAGGCCCGATGTTGATTTTGAATAAAACACAAATTATTTAGGAAATTATTGTCATTTCCTCTTATTATGATAATATTGGTATGGTTCAGTTATGTATGGAACAAAATATCGCCAAATGGCCGTCACGACCTCGGCGGCACACTTCCATCCGATGGTCCAAATTTTCGATGACGCTGAGCCATAATTGAGGTTCTATGCAGTTAATGTGCCGAATTATCTCATCCTTTAGCTCTTGAATTGTTGCTTGCTTATCGACGTACCTACACCTTTTCTTTCAAATAACCCCAAAGAAAGAAGTCCCACGGTGTCAAATCACATGATCTTGGCGGCCAATTGACATCACCACTACGTGAGCTAACGCAGCCATTGAATTTGTCGCGCAAAAAAACCATTGTTTCGTTAGCTGTGTGGCAAGTGGAACCGTCCTGTTGAAACCAAATATCGTCCACATCCATATCTTCCAATTCGGGCCATAAAAAGTTCGATAGCCACCACCATTCACAGCAACTGTCTGACTGGCCTCATTTTGGAAAAAATACGGCCCGATAATGCCGCCAGCCAATAAACCGCACCAAACAGTCACTCTGTGTTGGTGCATTGGTTTTTCAAGAATCACTCTTATCATTCGCCCAAATGCGGCAACTCTGATTATGGACGAATCCACTGAGGTGAAAATGTGCCCCATCACTGAAGATGATTTTCTTCGAAAACTCATTCATCCATTATTGCCATTTCTTGCCACCATTCTGGCCATTGACGACGCTTGAAATGGTCAAGAGGCTTTAGTTCTTGAGTCAATTGCACCTTGTAAGCGTGTAAAAGCAAATCATTATTAATAATGTTCATCAACGACGAGCGTGAGAGGTGCAATTGTTGGGCACGACGACGATTTAATTGTCCAAATGTGCATACAGTCGGAAAAATCGTGCAAAAAAAAGACTTTGCGAAGTCTATAATTTGCTTCTGTAAGGCCTTCTATAAGCAAACAAATTTTTATCTGTAAGGCTGATAAGAATTATTTAAAGAAGTCTTATAGAAGTAAAAAGCTTCCTAAAAGTGCGCCAAAAGACTTCATACAATTAATATTGCTAGAGGGAAATAGCGTCGATTGTGCTTTATTGAAGCGAAATTGTTAGTAGGGAAACCAGCTTTACGAGCTGCTCCCCAACCTTTGTTGCCAAGTATCTATGGATACAGCTTTTTCTTCCTACTCAATCCTCTTGATTTTTGTTGGAATAGTTTTCTTGAGATTTTTCTCCTTTCTCTGCATGGATCTCAATGGGGATCATTAAAGCTATTATGAAATATTTTAGTCGGAATTATTTTTTGTGTAAAAAGTGTACAATATGTAGATTTACGATATGCCTATAGCAAAGTCGATCAACCTATAATAGGAACAATACGAACTGGTCAATGTTTGAAAAAATGGAATATCAGGTATTAACGGCTCATGCATGGTCTAAAACCTACCTTCTCCCTCTATTTGTATTCGCGAAGTTACTATTTTTCCCACAAAGAATGATAATCAAATTTGAGAAGCTTCTCATGATAGTGTTACTCTTTAAGACTTTCGCAAGAGGCGGAGAAGTGAAATAGCTCAGGTGTTGTTGCTTTGAACTACACACGCTTAAAAGTCCAAAGCATTTACCACTTGACCACTGCAACCTCTCCAATGTTAGGCAGTATCCGGGATAATGCTGGCTTCAATAGTAATGCCTAAGCTTTGCAATTGTAGCCAACGATCGATTCTAGGTATTTTATTGATTCCTTCGATCCAATTTGTTTAGTTTCCGACTCACACACATATTCTGCAGCTTTTCTACTTGTTATTATATGCTTTATTAATGGTTGTCTCTATCTCTTGAATGTGTTATGCAACGGTAAGATGAGCAATATCGACTTCAGGACTCCATCATACAGGAATTAGAAGTCCCACCGAGACGTAGCATCACTGAACTGTGCATGCAGGCATGTGCGGTTTATGGGCCCTATAAATGTATACTGCATTCGGCTACACCATATAAACCCAAAATTTTTTTTTTGGCAGATATTATTTTTTTTTGAAATATTTAAATTATACGCCTAACAACTTCCATTTATAATTTCAGTAAACCTATCCATAGCTGATGCCATGGTATCGTCCTTGAACGTGACGTTCAACTACATCTATATGCTGGACAACGACTGGCCTTTTGGGTCGACATACTGTAAAATCTCACAATTTATTGCAACGCTGAGTATATGTGCTTCTGTGTTCACGCTGATGGCGATATCAATAGACAGGTGGGTAAGCATTTTTATGATTTTAAATTAAATTTTAATTTTAATCGAATCGTGCATATCAATTCATCTGTAATACGTTACGTACAGATATGGCTTCATATTAAGGCTCCATTTTGTGTATGTCTAAATATAGGAATTACGAGAACAATTACTAGCTTAATAGGAACAAGTTATATAAAAGGAAATCATTTATAAAATGTATTTCATTAAACACGTAATTGATTGCACTCACAAAGGTGGAACATTTATTTACGCAACTGGAATAACTTATCCAAATAACAATTTAATTGTTCAATCAAATTTGAGCAACAAACGTTTTTTATTCATTATTCCCTATCCCATAGGGTATATTATTTTTGACATTAAGCTTGTAACACAGAGACATAATTTCGATAGATATGCCTTCATGTATATGGATCGACTCAGAATCGCTAGCTGTGCCAATTGAGCAATGTCTGTCTGTCCGTCAGTCTATGATTTTAAGGCCTTAAATTTCGAGCTATAGTGATGTTATATAGACTCTCTGGACGGCAAAGCAGAACTCTAGTAAACAAAATCCGCCCACTTTAAAGTTACCCATTGTTTTGGCCAAACGGTAAAGAATTTTGAAAAAGTATCTTAATACCATATTTAGACAAGCTCAATATCTATATATCTTCCTTATAAAGTTTTTTTGTCGCGTTTTTTAGAGCATTTTTAATACAAAAAATGGAGTGTGAGTTCACATGCGGTAAAAGGAAAACTGTACTCTGCTTTATTTCTCTCTCTCTGTTTACCACCTTTATAGTGTATTCATTTCATTCGAGATGAGTTGAACTGACATATTGACATTTAATTGACTTAATTGGTGACAAATGTGTTCCGATTAGTTTTCAACCGTGTTCTACCGCACAAACTCGGTTGAAGAATTTTAACTATTTCTTACCCCGAAACTCAGTTCACTCGCCTACAAAAGCGATTTTATGAAAGTTGAATTCATCTCATTCCTTTACAATAACTAATAACACGCGGTGTTCCCAAGCTTTCTCATAACTAAGTAATAATCGCGATCGACGCTGCTTGGTTTCGGTTATCAGACGAAAACCGATATATTGTTTGATCTCTTGTTCGTTACACTTTTTCGTTTCATTAAATCAAATTGACTACGTCCCAAAAGAAGTTTCTCTTCAAAAAGACAATCATACAAATATCGCCATTAGTTCTTTTTGAAATATCTCCAGCGTGAAGATTTTCTCTTTTGTAAACACAAAATCTAACCAAAATCCAACGCTCCACTCGGAATGACTACCAAATATCGATAAAACCGTCAAAAATTCAAAAGGCAATCTTAGCCAAAATAGGAGACCAACTACAGAGGCATAAGTCTACTCAACATCGCCTACAAGATCCTATTTGCCGTAATATGTGAACGCTTGAAACCGTTTACCAACAACCTGATCGGCCCTTATCAGTGTGGTTTTAGGCCAGGAAAGTCCACAATCAATCAAACTTTCACACTTCGGCAGATCCTGGAAAAAAACCCAAGAAGTCCAAATCGATACCCACCACCTATTTATCGATTTCAAAGCAGCATACGACAGCATTTATAGAGACGAACTATACAAGGCCATGTCTAATTTTGGTATACCGTCCAAACTCGTCCGTTTGTGTAGGATGACGATGGAGAATTCTCGCTGCACCATCAGGGTCGGAAACGACCTCACCGACACATTCGATACCAAAAAAGGATTTAAGCAAGGCGATGCACTGTCATGTGACTTTTTCAATTTGATTCTTGAGAGGATTGTGCAAAACCCTCGAGCCAACACCAGAGGCACAATTCTCCAAAAATCGGTGCAACTACTAGCATACGCTGACGATATTGACATCATTGGTAAGACTCAACGTGATGTCATGGCCACGTTTGCTAGTATAGAGAAGGAAGCGGCAAAAATGGGCTTAGCAGTAAACGAGGGTAAGACTAAGTATATGCTGTTAACACGAAAGGACACACAACATCGACGAATTGGACAGAACGTCACCATTGACAGATATAACTTTGGGGTTGTACGGGACTTTGTCTACCTCGGCTCCGCTATTAACTCTGACAACAACATCTCGTCAGAAATCAAACGAAGAACTACTCTTGTCAATCGCTGTTTCTTCGGGCTAAGAAGGCAATTTAGTAGTAAAGCCCTCACTCGAACTACTAAGGAGATCCTATATAAGACCCTGATCATCCCAGTCCTGCTCTACGGCGCTGAAGCATGGACCGTATCAAAAGCGGATGAAGAAATCCTTGGTCGATTCGAGAGTAAAATTCTTCGGAAAATCTTCGGTCCCGTTTGCGTTGACGGGCTATGGAGACGAAGATTCAACCAAGAACTATACGAGCTGTACAGCGACATGCCCCTGGTCAAAAAACTCCGCATTGGACGTTTAAGATGGCTAGGACATGTAGAAAGAATGGACACCAATACTCCAGCTCGCAGAGTCTTCGATTCCCAGCCAGACGTCGGACACAGTAGAGGAAGACCTCGCCTTAAGTGGCGCGCACAAGTAGAAACCGACCTCAACCAACTTGGAGTGCGCAACTGGAGGCAGTTAGCTAAGGATCGGGCTAATTGGAGAGGCATGTTGGTTGAGTCCCAGGTTCATCCCGGACTATAGCACCACTTTAGAAAGGAAGGAATCTTAGCCAAAAGTACCATTATACAACTGAATACATCATCAAATCTGAATACATCATCCCACCCGAATCATACCACATACCAATATTCATCTTCATCTTGCAGCCTCTCTCATCTTATCTGTCCTTTTCAAAATACCGCAATTTGTATTTCCACCCACAAACGTTAGAGACGTTCCCGATATCTTGCATCTCGTTTTAAAAATGTCGTCATATGAAAGACACCGTCCTTCCTGAAGACAACACTGAACACTTCAATTCCAAAAATACATCTTCTTACATCGAAAACTCAATCAAATCTACCTGTATGGATTCAAGCTTCAATTACAAACTACAAACGTCAGATACACACTTTCGATAAAACACATTTTTGATACCAAAAGATCAGCCGTCATTTGAACCTTCAGATGGAAATAATAATTTTAGCCATCTCCATGTTACGAAATGTCACATCCATATATGTAGCAAGTTTAGTTTGATTTCTTCCTTTCGTTCAATCACCGATGAAATTCATAATTTGATCTTGCTCACACACAATCTCAAGTACCCAAATTTACTTATTGGCAGATACCACACTTTCTTGGTGCATACCGGTGTACCAACGTCCTTTCTCCAACCAACATGCCATCACGAAACCATCCCTATTTTTTGTACACCAACGTACGGCCTGAGATACAAAAGCCAAAACAACAGCCGTCCAAAAAGAAGTTTCACTTCAAACAAACAAATAAACCAACAGCACGCGATCACCGACATCAAGCAACATCGGCTGTGATTAGTACTTGGATGGGGGGACCGGATCGGAACACGGTAGTTGTTGACATATCGTGACGTTTTTTTTATCGTTTCATAAAATCCAATTCACACCGTCCCAAAAGAAGTTTCACTTCAAAAAAGTTAATACCTCACGCTCACATACAGCTTGTTTCATTTCAACATTTCAACCCGTTCTTACTGCAAAGCCATTTACAGGCCAACGACCAGTTGATGGTTTCAGTCTGAGATGAAGCAGACTTTGCTTCCAGTAGTTCAGTCCCACTGTCATCCACTTAATTGATCCTTAAATTATAGTTGTAGTATTCCTTCTCGTCTAGAACCTGGTATTCGAAGATTATCTTGGCTGGAGCATTATTTTGTGATGCGATTACATGCGAACACAAGCGTTCTCACTCTAGCCTCTCACTATCAACTCCTACTATCACCTCTACGCTGGTGACTGGTGGGCGCCTAGTACCTCGACTGGAGATGGGGTATTAAACCCCTGTGGAAGGTCGTTGGCGGCAGCGAACGAGAGAGTGGGAGGAGTATCCTCTCACTAAGATTCTCACTCTCAGGCGACAGCGGAGGAATTCCCTAGATGGAATCAACGGTGGCGCCTACAGCTTAATTAATCTCTTCACAGGTGATTGTTTTAAATCACTATAATGACCATATTTTGTAAGAAAATTGCGGACTGCAGCTGGCAAACTTCATTATTTTTAAAATATTGCTCAACTATGAATATGCGTTGATATATTTTTAATAACCCCGAACTGTAAGCTGTCACATTGTTATCTTTTTTATCCGTTGGCAATACAGTACTATTTTATGACGCAAAATTCAAATTTTGTTTGATTTATGGGGCACCATTTATTTCAAAATATTGTTTTCAGTTCCTTCCCTCTTAAAATTAAGATTATCCTAACACACCCCTTTGACGAAAATACATCGGTCTTTCTTCATAATTCGTGGGTGGCAGCGATGCAGTGGCAATGTGTTCGCCTTTTGAGTAGAAGGTTGCGTGTTCAATCCCAGCCAAAATCCATGAAACCTTTATTTAAAGAAATAAACAAAAATCGGTAGTTACTCCTAAAAGTATACTCCATCTTGAAAGTTCTGCGAATATCACGAACACAAAAAACAGTGACTCCCCGAAGTTAGTTTGGACACCAACCATGAAGTAAGTCTCCTCTACATCCAAAATCTTTCTTATCACTCTTTTTCTTCCGCTTCATTAACACTCGTACTGTGGTAAAACATTTAAAGGGTATTCATAACCCTTGAATGCACCCGAATTATAAAAAAAGAAAAAATAATGAATGTCTACATCGACTTTAAAGCTCCGACAAACCCAAATAAATCATAAAACACTAAATCGAACCTGATCCTTGAAAAATCTTTATTTTCCTGAAATGTCAGCATAGCCTCGTGTACTCATTAAATTGGTGCAAACTATAATTTTCTTTTTAATTATTAAAGACTTATCCTTGTTCAGGCTCATGGCGGTAGTGTGGTATCCACATGCATTTAACTTCCATATTCCAATCTATATATAGTTCATGTCCATGTAACATGACGGCTACACCCCTACTTTCAATCGACTCTGGGAATATCTCATTTTGCTAGGATTAACTTGATACCGCAATGCATTCTGGTGCTGTACACCGTAAAACACATACCAACGTAGAAAAAAACTTTTTTTTTTCGCTGCACATGAGAATCCTTCACACCTTGCCAATATTAATTAGAAAGTAGTAGGTACCTAACAAACCCACAACTTTATCCCAAAGTTGAAGCCAATCGACCGATTGACGCGACGTTCACTTTTCCTGAAACTTTGCGCAATGGAGCATTTTCAATAAAGGAAATCGGAAGTTATGTTAACTGGAGCTTATGTGGAAAATTTTGTTTGTTTACCTTTGGCATTTTGAAAGGTAGCTAGTTGAATCAGAACTTTCTAGAAGTTGTTGGAAAAGTGAAAGATTTTTCTCTACAAACACGTGCGTGGTCTTACCGATGATGGTCATCTGGTAAATGGTATTTCGTCCGAATTGTGCTAGCCGATTTAAAAAGTTTATCTTGATGGTATGCACGAATTTTTCCAATTAATTTGAAGAAACTTTAGTCCATTATCGAATGTAATCAAATCACCATTCTGAGGGATTGGGTATGCACTTTGCAATAACTTTGCAAAGCTATTGGGTAACCTGTCTTTTGAACATTTGATCGAATACAATCATCGAATCGAAAACAAATGAGAGGTAGAAATGCAGTATGCATTTTACCCCTCCTTGCACTAACACTAATGCAAATGATAGCTGTCAGTTTGACTAAAGTGATTTCCATTTTGTTTTATTATTATTTCGGTTGTGAAAACTATTATTAATCATTAAAACTGTAGCAGTTTTATGTGAAATATAAATTAAATCAAAAACAATCTATTCACAGACGTGAAATTACAACAATACAAAGCAAAAAAAAACAATCAATCTGAGATCGTGTTCCATTGGCACCAAAAAAGATCAAATTATAAATCAAAATCCAGATTTAGCAATGGAAAATGCCATAAGATACATCGCATCGCTTTTTTTGTAGCTTCTGCATTCCGTCTATACTTTCTCTCCAATATTGAAGAAGTACCGTTTAGTAGTGTTAAAAATAAGGATTATTGATTTCGTAAGTCTTATCGTATCCCGTCCTCTAGTAAAAAATCAGATTTTTTGACACTTTTTTACATAAATAGTTCATATGTTCTTAAAACTTAGGTTAGGTTAGGTGTGATGGGTTGTTGACGCCGAGGTGAGTCGTCAAACCCGCATAGGTATTCGTGGACCCATAGCGATACCCTTTTTTGTACCTGCAAAGAAAGCTGCGTTAATGAAAAGAGTGATACCAAAGAGGTATATAACTATAGAGTACGCATCACAACTAAAAATGTTGTAGATGTTTCAGACGCGGTCGGTAAGTGCGAACCTGAATTTTCGTCGTTCGTATGCATCGGCTATGCTGTTGCTTGTTGCTGGCATGGCAATGTGCACACTGGGGTATCAATATCAGTACCCCTCATAGTAAATGTTCGTTGTATGAGATGCGGACTCTTGTAGTTGTATACTCTGTGGTGATACTTAGGTGCTTTGTGCTGTTCCATTAGCTTCAAAGAGGTAGTTGCTCCATCCCGACTTGCTGCAGAAGCTGACGATCTGCGCTATTGGGGTTGTAGCTAGCTCGGATAAGTCCTCTTGGTAAGAGCTACCGAGGGGTTTATTACGGCTGTTACTGATCGCGGGGCAGTGACACATTAGGTGGATGACGTCCTTCTCGACGTCTGGGTCTTAACACTTCCTGCATATTCAGTTAGGTTAATTGTATGGGAGTGTTTACCCAGCACTCACCGCTATAGAAATGGAAGCTCTGTCCAGAGCTATAAGCTTGTTAGATTTGCTACCGCTTAATTCCGGCAAAAGTTCTAATGTTAATATTTTGCCACCTTGATTTCTTTTCACTTTGCGTGAATCTGGTTATTTCCTGTTTTTTTTTTTTAAAGCAAGTGGGGACTAACCATATTGTCCCATAAGCAGATGCAGCTGGACGATCCTAGTCTGGCTAGCTCGTCTGCTTTCTCATTTCCTGGAATATTATTATGTCCTGGCACCCAGATATTTTGGACTTTCTTCAGGTTATGTAGACCAGAAAGAAAGCGGTTTAGTTTTAGGTATAGTAGAAAATGATGATAAGACTAAGTATATGCTGTCAACACGAAAGGACACAGAACGTAACCATTGACAAATATAACTTTGAGGTGGTATGGGATTTTTTCTACCTCGGCTCTGCTAACTCTGATAACAACATCTTTTCAGAAAATAAACGAAGAAATGCAATTGCCAACCGCTGTTTCTTTGGGCTAAGAAGGCAAGTCAACAGTTAAGCCCTTACTGGAAGTATTAAGTGGATACTATATAAGACCCTGATCATAGCAGTCCTGCTCTACGGCGTTGCAGCATGAACCGTATCCAATGCGGATGAAGAAATCCTTGTTCGATTCGAGAGAAAATTCTTCGAAAAATCTTCGGTCCCGTTTGCGGTAGCGGGCTATTGCGATTCAACTAAGAACTATACGAACTATACAACGACATACCCCTGGTCAAAAAACTGCTCATTGGAAGTTTAGGATGGCTAGGGCATGTAAAATGAATGTACACCAATACTCGAAATTCTTCTGCCTCCATCGTTCCAGCGACTTTCTGGATTGGCTTCGCAAAGAACTATTTCCAGATTTTAAGAAACTCACCATTTTGCATATTTTGATTAACTATTTTTAATAAAATAAGATCTAACACATCGAATTGGTCAATAAGAACTCACTGACTCCAATATGTGTATATTATTTCTGACATTAAGTTTGTAACATAGAGAAATAATTTCGATAGATATGCCTCAAAGTCGCTAGCTGATTCAATCTAGCGATGTTTGTCTGTCCGTCCGTCCGTACATTTTGAGATACAGTGTTGAAATTTGATGTATAGAACGACGAAGCATAACAACACATTTTCAAAATCCGCCCATTGTTACGCTCCCATTTCAGTAAAACGTTGGTTTTAACTAAACAGTTAAGAATTTTAAAAAAGTGTTTGAATATCATATTAAGACAATCTCTTTGAACATTTTTACCCACGTTTACTTTTGGGGCGTTATTCCAGAAAAAATTATATTATTAAAAAGTTGAAATATATTATTCGTGTTTTATAGGATCATTTTCATTACTTCCTGCTTCGTTGTCGGATGCTGACACCAAACTAGTTATTTTGATTCGTTAAGGAATATATTAGGAATTTATACCAAGACAAAAACAAAATGTTCTTTGGGGAAAGTTTCCAAATAATTAACAAAAGTGCCAGCCTCAGAGAGGTTTTGGGTCGAACAAATTTTGATTTCTTCCAAAGTGGACAAATTTCCTTTTCAATAAACTGTTGAGAACTTGATATAAAATTTAATTTTATATAAAAAATTTTAAATTGCATTATAGAAAATGAATCTTAAATGTGGTGTTTTTTATACGAAAATGGTTTCGAAAACGTCATTCTCATATGCTTTTAAGAACATTTGTAGTTTTAAGAAATTTTCTTGAAATCCGGTTGATTCTTATCAAAATAGTCTTCCTTTTCCTTTGAATTTTGTTTCTATATCTTTCAGATAGTTTTGCCTGAACACTTTCAAAATTTGATCCATTTTGGTGATTAAGAATCAATCCTATAATTATTGTTTATACCCTATCCCATAGGGGGGTATATTAGTTTTGATACTTAGTTTGCAACATAGAGAAATAATTTTGCTACATATACCTCAAAGTATATGGATCGGCTCAGAATCGCTAGCTGAGTCTGTCTGTCCGTCCGTCCGTCTGTCTGTTCGTCAGCGGTTTTTGGGCCTTAAATTTTGAGCTAGGATAATGAAATTTGGTGTATAGGATCCTCGTCCGTGCCACCAGAACAAGTGTAAACAATTTTGAAATCCGCCCACTGCCACGCCCTTTTTTTTAGGAAAACTTATTTTTTGGCCAAACCGTAAGGAATTTCAAAAAGGAGTCTGAGTAGCATATTTAGACAATCCTAATATCTATATTTCGTTCATACAAAGTTTTTTGCCACGCCCAATTTTTGGGGACGTTTTTAGTAAAAAACGCTTTTTTCCAAATTTTAAAACTTTCGAAAAAAATTTTGATGCAATGGTAATATAAACATTTTGTCCATAGATCATTTTCACCTACGCCCACATTTTGGGGGCGTTTTCTTACAAAAACCATTTGTATACCCCATCCCAAGGCATTAGCAATAGAAATACGTTGTTTTTTGTCGAACCACAAAAGATTGGATGGGATAGGGTATTCAACGATCCGCATAGCGGATTGTAGCCTCTCATATGTTTTTCTTTCTGTTTGGATTCCTTGGGTGGGAAATTTCCTATTAGAGGGAAATTTTTTTTGATTTGGTAACAAATTAACATTGGTTCGTGGAATTGCTAACCTCTGTCAATTTTACAATGAACATTTCTTCTATAGATTATTTTAACATACGCCCACTTTTTGGGGGCGTTATTATATAAAAAACATTTTTATACACTACCCCATAACATATGCAGGAGAAAACCTTGTCTTTTGTAGAACCGTAAAGGTGCTTTGTAAGCAGTCTGATGAATTTGTTGTCACTATATCATTTTTTCTATTCTATCCACATCGTGCTTTTAGCCATGCCCACTTTTTTGGGGATTTTAGTTTTTTGGATAGGATGGGATAGGGAATTCAACGATCCGCACAGCGGATTGTAGCCTTCTCATATGTTTTTTTAATGACATTATGAACATGTAAATAACACAACCAGACTATGTCATTGAACGAAGAAAGAGAAACTAAAAATGTCTGTAATTTTTTTTACTGACAACTGCATAATATGACCTCTTTTTCGAAAACGAAAAACTGCTGAAAACTTGCCGCGATTTGCACAGTGGATTAAGCCTTCTCATATGTTTTATTTAACGTTTTCGCATATTTTCCCCATTCTGTCATTAGATATTTACAATCCAAGATAAAACCAGAAATACTATCTCTCAAACTGCCGTATCTTTTCCATGTAGGATGATGCATCTGCAGGCGCTTTTTATGTTCACATTCAACGGAAGGCTTATAAAATATTACGGCCCCTAAATGACGGCACCGTCTTTCTTAGGAATTCATAACTTTATACTGAAAATGTTTTACCTATACTCATATACCGACTGTTTTATCCTTTAAAACGACACTCCATGACTTCATGGATAATGAGAATAACAGATTTCCCGTTCCTTTTTATGATTTTGTATAGGAGACTTAGAGTATTACTCGGCTTCTTACGTGCCAAGTTGTATTATAAATTTGTCGTTGCTCATTCAGAAGAAATGCGCGTGTGTTTTCAAGACTTCGAAAACAAACACGCCAAAAGGTGGATCATTATAATTGCTTTATCCTTAATGTCTTAATCAGGTTATTGTCAACGAGAATAACAGCGCCAGCTTCTATGCGTTCTTATTAATATTCTAATTGGATTAAGGAGCTGTATGGCTCAATTATCTTCCTTAGATGACAAGAAAGCTCATATGCTAATAACGGTAGTAACGAGTGAATAAAGTATGGAGTGAGTGGTTTTCCTTTCTTTCTAAAAAAAGGACTCTTTACTGTGCTAATTAATACAAAATAATGAATGTATGTTAATACTTATGGGTTTTAGCATACCATTTCAGATTTGATAAATTCCGGCTTTTGGCTTATCAAGAATTGATTGTGTTGTATAAGATTGAAGTTGAAAATTGTTATGGGGTGTAAGTAAACATAGGCCCGGGTTTAATAATTATGTTACTAGCTGACCCGGCAAACATTCCTTAGCCATATAAATTATTTCTAGTGAATTTTTGGTTGCTAAATAAAAAAAAACATATGAGAAGGCTAAAATATGCTGTGTAAATAGTTGAATACCCTATCCCATTTCACGCTTAAATTAAAATTTAAAGATGGTACATAGAAAACGCCATTGTCACTAATTATTGCTCAGAAATCTTTTTATGGTGGACAAAAACGTTTCTATTGCATGTGCTATGTGGGGGGTATACAAATCGATTTTAAAAGAAAACACTCCCAAAAAGTGGGCGTGGATTAAAATAATCTTCAGATAAAATGCTAATATTAATATAACCATGTTATTGCGTCGAATGATTGTTCGAATTAATCTAAATCTAATCTAAAATTTTTATTAAAAACCGTTTTTTCAATAAAAATCGTCCCAAAAAGTAGGCGTGAAAAAAACTTTATGTAAATGAAATATTAGGTATGCTATTCAGACGCTTTTTCAAAATTCCTAACCGTTTGGCCAAAAACAACATTTTTGTGAAAAGTGGGCGTGTCAGTTAGTGGATTTTAAAAATTTGTACACTAATTCTGCTGGGAGCAACGAAGAGTACGTGTACCAGATTTCAACTTTCTAACTCAAAAACTGGTGACGTACTTACGGACGGACGGCCGTATACTAACGAATGTATTGTAAATATATTTGAATCGATTTAGTGGATCGAATTTGATCGACACAATAGAATGATAGTTTATCGACCTTAAAGAAATGGAATGTATTAAATTTAAAACAAGAAGTGTGCTGTTATTGTGTGTCGCAGTTTGATTTAATAATTTCCTAGAACCGACCTTGGATGCAGCTCTATCGGTCCGGTTACCTCAAGTACGACGCAGTGGATACAACTTTTTAGCCGTTGATATTACATTTCACGTTGATATCGGGCATATACGTGAAGATTGACTGTAGTTGGCGTTGCGCCGTGGGAAAATGGTCTTCCCTAGCCCGGGTATGATGAAGATCAAACGGATATGTTTTGATGGAATCTATGACAGAAAGAGGAATTGTGCTCTCTGGACAGTGACCGTCGTGCCACGTATAATTGTCTGCGAAAAATATGGAGTGACTATAACTCCAAGGCGCAAACGGATATCGATTCTCAATATAATAAATGGTGATCCATTTCGAGGTTCCCTACTTTTTTAAAGAAAAAAACACAGACAATTCAAATTTAATGGAGAATGTTTATTATCATTTGAAAGAACATTCTTTGGCATTTATTTTTTGAAGATTATGTCTATCAAATGTTGGCCGTTGCTACGTCGCAGATGGTCCATCCGTTGAGTCCAATTTTCGATCACTCGTTCGAGCATTTCGACTGGTAACTGGCGAATGACACGCGTGATGTTTTCCTCCAAGGCCTGAATCGAAGCGGGTTTGTCGGCATTAGCTTTTGACTTTACATATCCATACAGGAAAAAGTCTAACGGTGTGATATCACACGATCTTGGTGGCCAATCGACCGGCCCAAAACGTGAAATTATGTGCTCACCGAACTGTTCTCTCAATAAGGCCATTGATTGATGCGATGTGTGGGAAGTGGCGCCGTCCTCCTGAAACCAAATGTCGCCAAGATCACGAGCTTCAATTTCAGGCATCAAATAGTCGGTTATCATGGTCCGAGTTGCTGCGAACGGCGCCGAATCGACTCTCCACGGTCTTCGTGTACACTCTCAGCTACGGCCGCTATATTTTCTTCACAGCGTGCTGGACGTGGTCTATTCGGTCGAATATTATCCAATAATGAATGCTGGGTCTCAAAATGGGTGATGGTGTTGCGAATAGTACGCTCAGTAGGCCGATTATGTTGACCATAAGTTGAGCGAAGTGCACGAAACACATTCCTCACAGAACGTGAATTTTCATAATAAAGTTGAACAATTTGTAAACGTTGTTCACGCGTAAGTCTTTCCATTATGAAATGCCAAACAATACTAAACAAAAATAACATGACAGCATGACACGACTCACACGTGATCTGTCAAAAAAGGCTATTGAAAAAAGTATCTCTACTTGGATCACCCGTTAGTAAATTGGATACTTTTGAATGCAATTGGCACGTCTGTAGGAATCATTGTAATGCGTGTCAGCAGATTATTTTGCCATTCAAAATGGTGGCTTCGATAATTTTTTTCATTCATTTTTTAATGACCAATGTGCCATTGCACATGAGTCCGTGGTGGGTTCAAATTACGAAATTCCAACTTTCAAATTTCATAGAAGCCTTTTTGTGAGCGTACATCGGGGAATATGCGGTAAATGAGAGCATTTTGCATATCAACGATTGTGCAGAAATCGGTGGGCAATTTTATGCAATCAGTATTTTCATAGACAGCAACTTTTCCACCGCCGATATCTAACAATTGTTTTTAGAACGTGTTGCTAAATTATTTCTCTAGATGATATTAATTCAGCTACATATACCTCAGGGTATATGGATCAATTCAGAATCGCTAGCTAAGTCGATCTAGCCATGCCTGTCTGTCTGTCCGTCCGTCTGTCTGTGTGTTACCAATTTTTGGGCCTTTAATTTTGAGCTAGAGTGTTGAATTTTGGTATATAGACTCTCTGGCCGACGAAGCAGAACAAGTGTAAAAGTTTATGAAATCCGTCCCCCTTGTTAGAAAAACGTAGTTTTAAGCAAACCATAAGGAATTTTAAAAAAAGTGTCTGAGCAACATATTTAGAGAATCTCAATATCTATATTTCGTCTATATAAAGTTTTTCTGTGACGCCATAAAGCCCACATGTTGGGGATACTTATTTTAAGGATGGGATTATAGCTTTCTCATATGTTTTTGACTTGCTACTGTAGTAGTATTAAGTAGGTATACGTATATGTTATTATTAAATGTTGTACTTTAAACTGATTCGGACGTGTTTATTATTGCTTACAAATTCAGAAGTGGGATTTACCCGGAAATTTATTTAAAAAAAAAAAATAAAAGTATTTTTATACGTACTTCATTACACCATTAGGACAATACGAATTTCTTAGAATGCCTTTCGGGCTTAAAAACGCCCCTTCTACGTTCCAAAGACACGTTAATAAAATATTCGCTGACATGGTCAGGAAAGAAGAATTAATAATATATTGAGATGATATAATGATAGCTACTGTAGACTATGAGGAGCATTTTAGGATTTTGGTGGAATTTTTTAAAAGATTGGTGTTCAATAAGTTAGAGTTGAGAGTAGACAAATGTGGGTTTTAGCAAACGAGTGTTAGATATTTAGGATATGTGGTTACGGGGGACGGCATACAGGCGGATGAAAAAGGACTTGAAGCCATAACAGGATTTCCAGTTCCCGGGAATGTGCATTCTGTTCAGAGTTTTTTGGGTCTGTCGAAGGTTCGTTAGAGATTTCTCAATTATAGCAAAGCCTCTATATGGTTTGACCAAAAAAGACAGAAAGTTTCATGTTGGTATAAAGGAGCTTAAGTCGTTAAAACTTCTAAAACAAAAGTTATTTGAGTCTCCAGTTTTAGCATAGTATGACCCGAGTCATGATACAGTGCTGCACTGTGATGCAAGTTCGATCGGGCTGGGATCAATACTTTTACAAAGGAAAAATGCATCCGGTATTTTATTATTCCAAAAGGACTATAGTGGCAGAATCAAAATACCATAGTTTCGAGCTGGAGACGTTAGCCATAGTCAGTGCTTTGCAATGGTAAACATTTTAAGATTGTAACAGATTATAACTCACTGACTCAATGACCCTAAATAAGAAGGAGTTAAATCCAAGGATAGCAAGGTGGGCTTTAGAACTTCAAAAATTATTACTTTCTCGAGCATAGAGCCGGAATACGCATGCAGTATGTTGATGCTTTAAGTCGTTCTACGAACATTCTAGAGTTAGAAACAAACACTTTTGAGGAAAATCTGGTAATCTGTCAAGGGAAGGATAGTAAATTATGTAAAGTTAAAGAATTGCTTTCAAATTCTCAGCATTCATTGCATGAAATGCGGAATGGGGTTATCTACAGAAAACAAAACGATGGAACTATATTGTTCTATGTCCCCGAAAGTATGGAGCAGCACGTAATATATAAAAACCATGACGAAATGGCTCACATAGGGACAGATAAAGTTGTTGAGTTAAGGCTGAACTATAATAGACGGAAGCAATCGGAAGCTAATGTCAAAATTCTATGTTAAGTTTTCTTCAGTACTCTCAATTACTCAAGTTGCCCATAATAGACTTTTGAGAAGGGAATTGCAAACAATAAAAACAAAATTTCGTTGCTTAGGAACTTACAAATTTAAATGTACACAGCTGTTGAAGCGAAATGTAAAATTTGTGTATGAAAGAACAAAAGAAAGAGAAAGAGCGAATCAATTCGCACTTTCGTAAGTGAGCAAAAGGTAACGAAAACTGAAAGAATCGAAGCGAAAAGCTATTATGGTCGTACAATACAAATAATGTCTGGCATGACAACTTTTTTTGTAGACGTGTCTGGGGGACAAGTTCCTACGCCCTCCGGCGAGCAAACAAGTCGGGTTCCAGCATGCCAGCAGAGGCCCCCGACAGGACACGTAACAAAATGGCATGTGTTCGCACAGTTACGGAAGTGGTCGTCCGCAACCAGCTTCCATTATAGTTCAGATTTAGTATCAAAAACTTATTGGTTTTCAAAAATGAGAGAAAAGGTAGCAAGGCCTATAGAAGATTGCCTGAAGTGTATTGTGTATTTCGCTAAGAAAGGCAAAGAAGAAGGTTTTCTTCACAGTATACCTAAAGGTACGACTCCTTTCGAGGTAGTGCATATAGACCATTACGGACCAGTAGATCGTTCTAGGGTTGCAAAGAAACATGTGTTAGTAGTGATAGACGCGTTTACAAAGTTCGTTAGGTTGTTTCCAACTAAAACAACAAATAGTAGGGAAGTGATTCTATCTTTAATGGATTATTTTCGCTCTTATAGTCGACCAAGGTGTATAATCTCAGATAGAGGAAGTGCGTTCACGTCGGGAGAGTTCGTTGAGTTCTTGTCTAAGAACAATATTGAACACATAAAGATCGCAACATAGCAAAAATGGTTTGACCGCAAGAGGGTGTTTATTGGGATCATGTGATAGATAAAGTGGAGAATAGCACTATACATCGAACGATAGTAAATCATCCAAGTGTTCTGTTGTTCGGAATAGGTCAACGAGGAAAAGTACAGGACGAGTTGAAAGAGTGTTTGGTAAACGTAGGTCAATCAACGAACCAAAGAAATCACAAGGTGGTGCGAACGAGAGCTGCAGTTTAAGGCATGCCTTAAAGCAGGAGCAAGCGCAGGGTTATAACAAACGATATGTTGCAAGAAAGCAACGGAATATCAGGTAGGGGACTACCTGGTGGTTAGGAACTTCGAATCACATCCAGGTGCATCTAAGAAGTTGATACCCAAATTTAGAGGCCCTTACAAAGTGGATAAAGTCATGCGAAATGATCGGTATGTCATAAAAGATGTCGATAATTTCCAACATTCACGTGTGCCGTATTAAGGGTTTTGGGCTGCTGGAAATATGCGACCGTGGTTTGGGAGTCGTGGAGGTACCAGGTGTAAAACCTGATAAAGATCAGGTAATCTTCGTTGCCAGGATGGCCGAGTTGTAGTAGTATTAACTAGGTATACGTATATGTTATTATTAAATGTTGTACTTTAAACTGATTCGGATGTGTTTATTATTAATTACACTACCTCCCTATGCGTGCGCTTTTCTTGTCCTGACGTCGTCTTTCTGAAATGTGTTCTACCTTTTTCCTTTGCCTATAAAGGTCAATAGAATCTTTTTTAGCAGCTCCCGTATTCGCTTTTTACTGGTGTCAGTAAAAAACTTATAGGACATCAGCTGATGTAGCCAATCTTAGGGCTTATTAACAATGGATGGGAATGGGATTGATTGGCAAGTTATTTTTAATAATAACAATTTAAATGATTCCTATAATTTATTTATTGAAACAGTCAAAATGGCAGTCGATATGTTTACACCAAAAGTAAAGTCTGTAGCAGGCAATAAACCCATTTGGTTTAATAATGAAATCATTTACCTAAATAATAAAAAAAAAACCTATAAACAATTTCGTAAAAGTAAGAATGATCCAGAACTACTGCGTCAGTATCGATTACTTAGAATACAATTCGATATCTTAAATAAGTTCCTTTACAGGCAATATGTCCAGTCTGTTGAATCTAAGTTAAAGTCAAATAGCAAATGTTTTTCGAGCTTTATCAATAGCAAAAGGCAATCCAATGGTATTCCTAATTCTATGCGTCTTGAAAATACATCTTCTTCCAATCTTTTAAATATTTGTAACATGTTCGCTAGTCACTTTCAATCTGTCTATAATTGTAGTAAACCTATTCAGAAGTTACATCTGAAACCTCGTCTTCGAACTATATAAATGTTGGTAACCTTGAGTGTTCAGTGACTGAAGTCAAATTAGCCCTATCCGCATTAAAGTTAGATAAAAGTCCCGGTGCCGATGGCATCCCGTCAATTATATTACAAAAGTGTTCTATTACGCTATCTCTACCTCTCTGTTTAGTATTTAACTTATCTCTTCAACTCGGGCATTTTCTGAAAGCGTGGGAATATTCCTTCTTAACACCGGTTTATAAGTCCGGATCAAGACAGTATGTCCGCATAAATGAGATGTTTCTTGATACTAGATACTGAAGGTATTGTATTGCCGCATTTTGTCATTTTCCTTCTGGCCTGTCTATCCTTTCGTAATTATTGGATGGCAGTAATGTCTTCTTTGTAGCAGCTTAGGGACTGCTCCAGTTCTTCGCGTGTAGCTTGGAACTTACAAATATGAACATAATTATAACATTTTCGGTGAGCTTGTAAAAGATGACTCATTAGGGCACCATGTCAAATAACATAGCACAACAACAATGCATACACCCTAAATACAGAATTACTATTCTGGATATATGGGGTTTCCGAATCTAGAACTTAAATCAAAATTTGCAAACACGATGCAAGTCCATTCATATACGTTTTTCATTGGGTAAATAAAAACTTGACGAGCCTCAAGTGAATTTAAATCAGACTTGCCTATAGGAGGTCCAGTGTAAGTAATAAAAGCCACTACTTGCTTAAATTCAGAAATGTTCTCTGTTTTCATTTAATACGAAAATATAATTGAAATAAGTTTTCGGAACTATTTTCATTATGCCACTGTAAGTGAAGTAGGAAAGTCGGTATGGATGTGAAATGTGTGGATACTTCAACGGCATATTCTCTGTCAATGTTGGTTTTATTGTGAAAGTTATTCTCCACTAGAGTGCCTACCGCCTAAACTGCACACACGTCCGCATAACCCATTGTATGTGAACTTCAAATAAAAACGTTCATCTACGTTTTGCTTAAATCAGCAAAAAACATATTGTAGTGCATGATTCAGTTCCTTTTCTGACCTTGTGTCCTTTACACATGAATACCATTTACGGTTCGTGGCTGGGTATTCATTTTGAAAAAAGCTTCGTGAATGGGTAATGTTATAATTGTTCCACAGGTCTTACAAGACCTTTTTGTGTATGTTTTGGGTAATGTTTATGTCTCCTGTTATTGGGGCTTGGTTGCATATTATTTCCCTAATTACGTAGCCGGATAGTATTTCTGAGGCTTATGTGGGCAAACAAGGTTGAGATGTGAAAGGAATATACAAAAATACGGGGGATTGTGTCAATACTCATCGTCGGTTTTGATGATACCTCTGAGCTATTGTTATTAGATTTTGGTTACTGTGGATAGGAGGTAGGCAGGACCAAAGAATCTATTAGTACTAGCTATTTATTTGTTCGCGTGTGAAATATATCCTTTGCATTAAAATCAACGTATTCAGTTTGATGGCAAAGTATACAAAATCAAGCCTATAGCTTTGCAATCTGGGGCTTTAATTCTTGCTGAAATTGAATTGTATAGAAGTGGTGCTTTAGGTCGTTGTGCTGTTGCGCAAAAATTATTGTTTTTTTTAATTCGCCTTTGAGATGATTCTTGATACCACTTGATCTGTAACTTTTAATTCAGTGAACACCTTAAGCTGACTTTGTTTTCATATTTACTTTATATTTATTTGCTGATATCAAATGGTTCTCATAGTCCATGGCATAGACACAGACCTTTTCCAATACGGCAGGGTAAGAATTCAATAGTCATATGGTCACAGTTTTGATGTGAAAAGCCTAGAAGAGCTTCTGCGACATATTCGGCCAACAGTTAATTTAGGAATATTAAGGGTTATTCAGGTCCCTATAACAGAGATGATTGCGAAAGGCCAATCATCTCAGGGGTATCTTATAAATTGGATCTGGTCATCCTGGTTGGGGGATTGCTTTGGGTTAGCTACCCACTCACTAGCGGAAGCTGCTCGAAAGCAGACATTGCTGCCATCCAGAAAATACGATAGGATAGGCCGGACAAAAAGAGGATGAAAAAAGACATTAGCGTGCTATAAGGTTGAGGTGAAACAGAACTGCCCCAACTACAGACGCAGACTTATGCCTCTGTAGTTGGGGCAGTTCAGATTATCTCCTTTTTGCGGATCGGAAAAATGATGCTAAGGTTCCATTCTTCAGCCATACTATCATCTGACCAAATTTTGCTTAATAAAGCTCGGCGGGAAGGCCATTATTTCCGGGAGCTGTATTAAGCTTGAGTTAAGGTTTTGTTATCCTCATTTCTCCTCAAGATCCTATATGCCGTAATATGTGAACACCCGAAACCGTTTACCAATAACCTGATCGGCATTTATCAGTGCGGTCTTAGATCAGGAAAGTCCACAACTAATCAACTCTTCATACTTCAGCAGATCCTAAAAAAAACAAACTCATCCTCCACAGACGGACTAGTTTGGGCGGTATAAATTCTGTCGAACACAGCATGAAAATTCATGAATAGCTAGTGGGTATCAATTTGGACTACTTGGGGTTTTTCAGTGGTGGATATCCGCATTCTACCTTGGCTGTAACAAGGTAGTGGTCCGAGTCGATGTTGGCCCCTCGCAAAGCTTAGATATCCAAAATACTGGATGCATTCCTCCAGTCTCTCGCAATGTGATCAATTTGATTGATCGTTGGTTGATCTGGAGACCGCCATATCCCCTTATGGATATTGAGGTGAGGAAACCGTGTGCTGGCTATAGTGGCGTTTCGTTCCGCGCCGCAGTTAATCAGCCAAAGTTAGTTGAAAGACGTATTGTGGTGTAGGCTGTGTTTTCCGACTATACTGCTTAAGATGGCTTCTATTCCTACCTTTGCGTTAAAATCTCCCAGCTCGAATTTAACATCATTCTTCGGTAGTCGCTCAAAGGTTTTGTCAAGGAGCTTGTTTAAGCAGTCTTTAATTCATTCTTCATCATATTTTTATCCATATCCTCCATAAGGCTTATGTTGGCGAATTTGACCTTGATGCGGATTGTTGCAATGCATTCGCTCATGTCTTGGAAACATAAGACTGCTTGCCTAAATCTGGCACTTATAACATATCCGCATCCGAAAAGTCGCTGTTTCTGCTCACTATAACAAGGTCTGTGGTAGATGTCAAAGTTTTTCATCATCTTTTTGCCGCCCATTAAAACGTATTTCCTAGATGGCAGTAATGTCTGTTTTGTTGCAACTTAGCACTTACGCTAGTTGTACGCCTGCACCTCTTCTGTTTAATGTTCTCATATTCCAGGTGTAAATACGAATGTCATTGCCATTTTAACGTTTAGCAGGGTTGTCCATATTAAAATCAATCTTGGTGGCTTCGTAACAAATACATTTTTCCATGGGTGGGTAGGTTACTCAAAGCACAACCCCCAACCTAGAGGGCCTGTTCCAATTTATTAGCTACCCCTAGGACACGGGGCCACCTGTATCCACTTCATGATTGAGTGCTGCCGTTGGCATTTCGGTTCACCCACCACCATCTCTGTTCAAGTGGCATGACTTACCCATGAGATTCCTAAGTGACCTGTTGTCCGAATATGTCGAAGCCCGAGATTTGCCTGAGGACAGTTGGCCGCATATTCCATGTCAGGAATTCTGACCCAGTGATGCTTTTTTCCTCCTGTTATATCAGCACTCGCACTTATAAGTTAAGCAAGTCAAATCCGGTTGGATTAGACCAGTATCCGATGGGTACCATTTGCAGGTAAAATAATCCCAATTGATATGTAGTCAAAGTAACAATAACTGGGCATCGCCAAGTTAAAGCCAATAAGATTTTTCCCTCGTCCTACAACATCCAGCCTTCACTTCCCAACCTCACTTAGGCATAATTTCGCATCTGTTTACTAGCCACCAGTGGTGACTTTAATTATTGTAATTTCATTTTTTTTCCAGATATGTAGCCATCATGAAACCATTAAAACCACGAATGGGCAAACGATGTACGCTCACAATAGCCGGATCAATATGGATATTCTCCATAGTGCTGTCCTGTCCCATGCTCTTGTTTTACACCACCGGAGAGATAGCTTCAAAAGACGGCATCCGAACTGTGTGCTACCCAGAATGGCCAGATGGTTCTACAAATCATTCCAACCAGGAGTACATGTGAGTTATGGTGTTATTTAACTTGAAGAGTTTTTCTAATTTCCAGAGATTCTAAGGACGCGAATACCCCGGGAAGTGATTACATCGAGTTTTATGTGGGCGAACGAATTATGCAAATAAATTGCGAAAACTCTTAGTCTGCTAAATTTGCATTTAATAACCATTGGACGGGGGTCATTTTTTTGTTTAATTTTTGAATTAATTAGGAGTATCTAAAGTATCTAGTACTTGAACCAAATTAGCTGCATTTTTTATGTTAATTATAAGTCGACAGATTTTTTTTCCTAAAGGGGGTTTGTTATTTTTGCATTTTAATTTATTCAGCCGCGTGGGATGAATGGAACATTCTTAGCGTTATGGTGTCCTTTAGAATTTTATTCTTCTCATATAAGATCTTTTTTTTTTTTTTGCTATTATATTGAAGTATGCACATACCTTTCAAAGCAGGATTAGGTGTACATTTTATGAGATTCCAGTTTTATTAACACTCAAACTTGTCATAAAATCTCTTTGCAGATACAACATTCTTTTTATGGTCCTCACATATTTTCTACCGATAATGTCAATGACATTCACTTATGCAAGGGTTGGCATCGAATTGTGGGGGTCAAAGGCCATTGGGGAGTACACCCCACGTCAAGTGGAGAACGTAAAAAGCAAACGAAGGGTAAGTCAAATTGAATTGATGTATCTATTGGTATTTTTGTCTATCTTGAGGTAGTTTTTAAGTAATTAAGATTTATATTTGGAGGTAGGTACCATCTGATTCTTTGACAAGGGTTAACTGACACAAGTCTAAAATAAGTCTAAAACTTAAGCTCAAACTATATTGAAGTTATGATGTTTTATTAAAAAAACTGATGTATGAGTAATATCGTTATTAGAATATATTAGCAGTGTTCCCCAACAATAGGATCTTATTGTAGAGATATCGCTGAAATAAAAAAAAACTTGCCACATGTTTAAATTGTCCTTATAATCCAATTATTGCCAATATGATTACATGAGAGCCAAACTGATGCCAAACAAGTTCGTTTCTCAACTTTTACTTAGCTAAAACCACTGGGAACCTAGTACCATGAGAGCCAAACGGATGCCAACCAAGTTCGATTATCAGATCTTACTTAGCACAAATCACTGGAAACCTAGTACCTCGATCGTAAATTGGTTTTTAACCTTTTTGTAAAGTCTAACTTTAAGGTAGTTAAGCAATACCTTATCACCGCAATTTACTCCGACAACGACATCTTAAAAAGAATCGAAGGGATGCAATTTTTGCTACAGTCCGCTTAAGTGTTTAGCGGGATTATTAAAAAGATACTTTATAAGGCCTTTATTATTTTTACTGACCTGAAGCATGTACTATACATACAAAGGAAATACTTGGTCGTTTCGACCGGAACAATTCTTTTAAAAATGCGCGGTCCAATTTGAGTTGATGGACTCTGTCTACAGTCTACAGAAATGTAGCATTAAGGAACTCAAACCTAGCATTTCTCATCATTTGTGTGTGTAAAATAATTTTTTTGCTAGCACAAAAAAGTGGAACTTCTATTTAACGTCGAACCCGAATTGCAAATTTAAGAACCTTCTCACGACAATATAACTTTTGGATGTTTGTCAGACTTCCGCAGGTGGAACAGTGAAAAAACTTTCGGGATTTGAGCCAGGGATCACGCGCTTAGAAATTCTACACATTACACATTGTAAGCACACATTGTAAGCATTGGACGTTTTAGATGAATACGATATGTAGAGCAAAAGGACACCAATTCTCAACCCCGAAGAGTATGCGATTACGAGCTTGATAGTAGAGGAATACCCAACGTAAAGTAACGCGCTGAAGTCCACAATTGGAGGTAACCAAATTAATTGGAGAGCCCTAAGTTCAACCCGTACTGTAGCGCTACTTAAGTAAGAAATGAAGATATTCAAGACATATGCATTCTTACTTACTTACTTAAGTGGCCCTACAGTCCGGAATAAGCCTTGGCCTCAACCAAGATACCTCTCCAATTAGCCCGGCCCTTAGCTAACTGCCTTTAGTTGCGCACTACAATTTGGTTGAGGTTGGTTTATACTTGTGCGGGCCACTTAAGACGAGGTCTTCCTCTACTGCGTCCGATGTCTGGCTGGAAGTCGAAGACTTTTCGAGCCGGAGTATTGGTGTCCATTCGTTCTACATGTCCTAGACCATTTTAAACGTCCAATGTGGAGTTCGGTAGACCTGATTGAATCTTCGTCTCCATAACACGTCAACGCAAAAGGGACCCACGATTTTTTCTCTCAAAACGACAAAGAATTTCTTCATCGGCTTTCGACAGGATCCATGCTTCAGGGCCGTATAACAGGACTGGGATGATCAGGGTCTTCTATAGGATCCCCTTAGTGCTTCCAGTGAGGGCTACTAAATTTACTACTAAATTGCCTTCTTAGCCCGAAGAAACAGCGGTTACCAAGAGTAATTCTTCGTTTAATTTCTGACGAGATGTTGTTTTCAGAGTTAATAGCGGAGTCGCGGTAGACAAAGTCCCGTAATACCTCAAAGTTATATCTGTCAATGGTGACGTTCCGTCCAATTCGTCGATGTTGATGCTCGTGTTGACAGCATATACTTAGACTTGCCCTCATTTACTTCTAAACCCATTTTTGCCGCTTCCTTCTCAACGTGGCTATGACATCACGTTGAGTCCTACCAATGATGTCTATATCCTAGGCGTATGCTAGAAGTTGCACCAATTTTTCAAAGACCTTGCTTCTGGTATTGGATGGGGAGTTTTGCACAATCCTCTCAAGATTTAGATTAGAGATGACACATGACAGTGCATCGCCTTATCCTTTTCTGGTATCGAATGAGTCGGTGCGGTCGTTTCTCGTTTTGAGCAGCGAGAATTTTCGCACAGACGGTCGAGTTTGGGTGGTATACCAAAACTTGACATTTCTCTGTGTAGTTCGTATCTATAAATGCTGTTGAATGTGGCTTTGACATCGATGAATAGGTGGTGGGTATCGACTTCGTTTTCTTGGGTTCTTTCCAGGATCTGCCAAAGTCTGAATATTTGATCAGTTGTGGACTTTCCTTGCCTAAAACCACACTGATAAGGGTCGATCAGGATGTTGGTAAACAGTTTCAGGCATTCACATATTACGGCAGATAGGATCTTGTTGAGAAGACTTATGTCTCTATAGTTGGCGCAGTTCAAAGGGTCTCCTTTTTTGTGAATCGGGCAAACGATGCTTCGATTTCATTCTTCAGGCATACTTTCATCCGACCAAATTTGGCTTATGAGTTGGTCAATGTTACTTGCCAAGTCATCTCCTCCGACTTCATAAAGCTCAGCGTGAAGGCCGTCATTTCCGTCGGCTTTATTAAGTTTAATTTTGGATATTGCTATCCTCACTTCACTAAGGTTGGGTGGTTGGTAGTTTACGCTGTCGTCGCTAATATTGAATGGTTCGTTCTGCTTAATAGCGGAATATTGTTCGTCATTGCCGTTTAACAGTCTGCAAAATTGATTCTTTCATGTCCTCAGCATCAACTGTGTCTCAACTACGATATTTCCTTGTTCATCTCGACAGGATTCTGTTCGACGCTTTGGTAAAACTTGCGAACATCGTTTTTGGATCTCGCTCTTTTCTTGCTCTTCTTTCTTCTTTCTGAAAAGCCGGTGTTCTTCCCTTCTTCTCTGCCTATAGAGGTCAATCTTGATCTCGTCAAATCCACATTTTTAATAAAAGATCATCTTAATATACCTATCTACGAGTTTTGCAAGAAGCGCGTAGTTGTGTGGTCTAAAAGTGATTGCAGAGGTATTTCGGCTTTGGATGTTGTGGCACGATGATTTTTTGGATAACGATTCCGTTTTTCTGCTTGGAATGACTTATAAGACGGAAAAATATCCTTGGTGTAATTCCTGATTATACTTTTTTCTACTCAGTTTAGCTTAAATTATAATTGAAAGCGCCTCACGGGGTGAAATCTTCACTCTCTAGCATACTTTGGAACAAACATGGATTTTTACACTACATTTGCTGCAGCAGCTCAGTGACAATTTTTTGGCTTACGCAGTGCAAATTAATTTCAGAGCTGATGGTAAACCTTTGCGCTGCATAAGCCAAGAAATCGGCACTGAGCTCGAAACGAATGTTTTTTTTTCACGTATTCACAGTAATGTGAGATTTTTTCTCATTAAAATCACCACCCTATTTGTATTGCAACTAAGTATGCGACTTTTCTAGCAATTTTTTTATAAGGAGTATATACACTAGTCGGCATAAGTATTTTGACGAAACCTTTTTGTGACTATTGAGACTAACTTTGCTTGGTATCGTTAAAACAACGGTGCAAAAATGATGCGCGAAACAAAGAATCTATTTTTAGCTCTATGCATGCCAAGTTTTGTATTGTTTACCTTTTGCATTCTCTTTCTGCTGATAAGAACGCATGCAGACAAAGAATTTTTACGTGGCATAAGTATTTTGACGGAAACTTTGTGTAAATATTTTAACAGTTTTGAGCACGTGATAACCAAAAAAGTTGTGTAGCTAACTTTAATTTACATTAAACGTTGATAACAAAATAAAAATTTATTAAAATTTATTAAAAACCATGGGTAAAACGGCTGAGTTGAGTTTGGTTGTCAGATCTTCAATGGTAGCGAAGTTTAACGCTGGAACGGCAGTAAAAGACATAGCAAGTGAGTTTAATGTGTCGCGTCAAACTGTGCACTATCAAATCAATAAGTTTAAAAAGCATAATGACATCACAAACCTAATGAGATCAGGTGCTAAGCGCAAAACAACGCCCACTGAAGACCGAACCCTTCTACGGGAATTTAAAAGAAATATATTCCGGAAGCCTCAAACTGCTGCAAATCAATGGAATTTGACGGCAACGAATGCAATTAGTGAGCGCACTGTCCGACGACGTTTAATGGAAGGAGATTTTAAAACATTTAAAGCTAAGGACGTGCCGTACATATCAAAGGTAAACAAGCTTAAAAGACTGTCTTTCGCAAAGGAACATCTGCACAAGCCAAAGGAGTACTGGAGAAGCGTTCTATGGACAGATGAAAGCTCCTTTGAGTATAACTCATCAAAAAACAAATTTTACGTTAGATTGCCAAAGGTAGAAAGGCAAAAAAGACGCCCCGTTTGTCAAAAAGTGAGCCATGGTGGAGGCTCTGTCATGTTCTGGGGATGTGTTGCGTATAATGGCCTGGGTGAATTGGTTCCTATCACCGGCTCGATGAACCAAGGTCAATATTTAAGAACCCTAAATGATAATGCCTTTCCTTCCGGAGGTAGGCTTATTGGTGAATCATTTATCCTGCAACAGGACAATGCCCCATGCCACAAAGCCCGGATGATAACTAAATTTTTGAAGGATGTTGGTGTTGCCACTTTGGACTGGCCACCTCAAAGTCCAGATTTAAATATAATAGAAAACGTCTGGTCTCTTTTGAAACGCAAAAGAACAGTTTCTTTAAATAAAACCAGAGAGGAGACGATTTCTGAGGTCACTTCCCTTTGGGAAGAGATATATCCAGAGATTCTTCAAAATTTAGTAGATTCAGTACCGAGACGCCTTCAAAAAGTTATTGAAGCCAAAGGAGGTTATATATTTTACTAAATTCTTCTTTATTTATTTACTTTTGTTAAGTTTAAAATGTTTTTTCTTAGAGTTATATACTTGTCAAAATACTTATGCCAACACACGAAATTACAAATTAATTTATATCTTTTTTGACTTCTATGAAAAAATATTTGTTTGCCTATTTTTAAGTTTGTATTAGTTATATATAAAAATGAAAAAATAAACATGAATTCTTGTCAAGCCATTTAGAAGTTAAACTCAAAAATGCACGATTTTTATTTCGTCAAAATACTTATGCCGACTAGTGTATATTCCTGAAGCCTCAAACTGCTGCAAATCAATGGAATTTGACGGCAACGAATCCAATCAGTGAGCGCACTGTCCGACGACGTTTAATGGAAGGAGATTTTAAAACATTTAAAGCTAAGGACGTGCCGTACATATCAAAGGTAAACAAGCTTAAAAGACTGTCTTTCGCAAAGGAACATCTGCACAAGCCAAAGGAGTACTGGAGAAGCGTTCTATGGACAGATGAAAGCTCCTTTGAGTATAACTCATCAAAAAACAAATTTTACGTTAGATTGCCAAAGGTAGAAAGGCAAAAAAGACGCCCCGTTTGTCAAAAAGTGAGCCAGGGTGGAGGCTCTGTCATGTTCTGGGGATGTGTTGCGTATAATATCCTGGGTGAATTGGTTCCTATCACCGGCTCGATGAACCAAGGTCAATATTTAAGAACCCTAAATGATAATGCCTTTCAGTCCGGAGGTAGGCTTTTTGGTGAATCATTTATCCTGCAACAGGACAATGCCCCATGCCACAAAGCCCGGATGATAACTAAATTTTTGAAGGATGTTGGTGTTGCCACTTTGGACTGGCCACTTCAAAGTCCAGATTTAAATATAATAGAAAACGTCTGGTCTCTTTTGAAACGCAAAAGAACAGTTTCTTTAAATAAAACCAGAGAGGAGACGATTTCTGAGGTCACTTCCCTTTGGGAAAAGATATCTCCAGAGATTCTTCAAAATTTAGTAGATTCAGTACCGAGACGCCTTCAAAAAGTTATTGAAGCCAAAGGAGGTTATATATTTTACTAAATTCTTCTTTATTTATTTACTTTTGTTAAGTTTAAAATGTTTTTTCTTAGAGTTATATACTTGTCAAAATACTTATGCCAACACACGAAATTACAAATTAATTTATATCTTTTTTGACTTCTATGAAAAAATATTTGTTCGCCTATTTTTAAGTTTGTATTAGTTATATATAAAAATGAAAAAATAAACATGAATTCTTGTCAAGCCATTTAGCAGTTAAACTCAAAAATGCACGATTTTTGTTTCGTCAAAATACTTATGCCGACTAGTGTATGAATGTTTGGCAGGTAAATTTCCTTTGAGAGTTCCTGCTTTTTCCACCATTTATAAGGCATTTTGCGGTTATCGGGATAAATCCAAGGGTTTAGTTCTTTGAAAACGCCGCAATAAATTTGTTTCGTCAAAAATTTGGAGGACCGTTGTGTTTACGTGTTCTAATAAACGTTTTTTATGTTTTCGTGCAAAGTTTTTCGTTTCATCTTTAACCGCGGAATACCCAGCTTGTAAAATGCTAAAATTCGTTTATTATCCAATCCGGTTTGAGCACTTGCTTGTATAATAGTGGCTTGTTATCAAATTTAAGCTTCGAATATTTTCCGAGAAACCAGTACAGTCTCTGTATTTATTTTTAAGTTCTTCTGATTTCTTTTTACCATTTTAATGTTGCATAGAGTGTCTGTCCCCTTTATATCAAAAATCTGCATGAATCGATTTGCTCTCGCCAGGATTTTGTCCATTCATTAACCTCGTTGAGAGCGTTTTGTAATTTCATATTTGTTGTGCCAACTGCTAATATAGCAGTATCATCAGCAAACTTTGCAACTATTGTATCGTTTGTTTATCCCCACAAATAAACGATACAATAGTTGCGTGTAAATAGGAGGTACAAGAGTGGTCCAAGGACGCTTACTTGGGGTACACCTGTCATTATTTCTTTGAACTTCGAATGTACGTTTTCAAGTTTCACACGGAAGAGTCTATGCTCAATAGACAACACGAGGATTTTATATAATTTTTCAGGCAGACTTTGTCTTAATTTTTATTGATGGCATCTCTGCCAGACCTTGTCAAAAGCTTGCGACAAGTCAAGAAATACGGCTAAGCAAATTTTCTTATCTTCGAAAGATTTCTCAATTAACTCAGTAATTCAATGTACTTGGTCCACCGTCGAATGTTTACTTCTTAACCCAAATTGATGGTCAGGTAAAAGGCTTTTCTGATCAAAAATGTGTTGTAAGCGACCGAGTAATATCCTTTTAAAAACTTTTGAAATTACTGGAACAAGTGAAATAGGTCTGTAAGATTTTATTTCATTCGGTGATATTCCTGGTTTTAGAACCAAAATCACTTCCGCGACTTTCCACTTATGTCTTGGTACGTATTCCAATCTAATTGATGCATTTACAATGTACAGAAGTTTACTTAATGCTTTCCGAGGCAACATTTTAATATCTAAATGAATAGCTGCAGTTTTTCTGCGTTTCGAATTTTAGCTACTACCGTTAAATTACCTCGAAGGCGTATCGCCGGGTGAATTATAAATTCACAATTTTCATCTAGCCATGAGTTTTCATTTGATATAAGTTTCTTATGATGCATTGGCATGCTCGAGCCATTTCAATTTTAATTGGCCTTTAAATTTCCCAATCGCAACCCTTTTCCTGTTTGCGACTGAGCACTTTATTTTATTTTTTTTTTTACCAAAAACTCAATTATTTTATTGATTTTACACTCAAAAGTCTTAGGTATTATTGCTAATGTAGAAAACTTCGAGTAGCGTTTTTCTTTTAATAAAGGGTGATCCATTTCGAGGCTCCCTACTTTTTTAAAGAAAAAAACACAGAAAATTCAAATTTAATGGAGAATGTTTATTATCATTTGAAAGAACATTCTTTGGCATTTATTTTTTGAAGATTATGTCTATCAAATGTTGGCCGTTGCTACGTCGCAGATGGTCCATCCGTTGAGTCCAATTTTCGATCACTCTTTCGAGCATTTCGACTGGTAACTGGCGAATGACACGCGTGATGTTTTCCTCAAAGGCCTGAATCGAAGCGGGTTTGTCGGCATAAGCTTATGATTTTACATATCCCCACAGGAAAAAGTCTAACGGTGTGATATCACACGATCTTGGTGGCCAATCGACCGGCCCAAAACGTGAAATTATGTGCTCACCGAAATGTTCTCTCAATAAGTCCATTGATTGATGCGATGTGTGGGAAGTGGCGCCGTCTTGCTGAAACCAAATGTCGCCAAGATCACGAGCTTCAATTTCAGGCATCAAATAGTCGGTTATCATGGTCCGAGTTGCTGCGAACGGCGCCGAATCGACTCTCCACGGTCTTCGTGTACACTCTCAGCTACGGCCGCTATATTTTCTTCACAACGTGCTGGACGTGGTCTATTCGGTCGAATATTATCCAATAATGAATGCTGGGTCTCAAAATGGGTGATGGTGTTGCGAATAGTACGCTCAGTAGGCCGATTATGTTGACCATAAGTTGAGCGAAGTGCACGAAACACATTCCTCACAGAACGTGAATTTTGATAATAAAGTTGAACAATTTGTAAACGTTGTTCACGCGTAAGTCTTTCCATTATGAAATGCCAAACAATACTTAACAAAAATAACATGACAGCATGACACGACTCACACGTGATCTGTCAAAAAAGGCTATTGAAAAAAGTATCTCTACTTGGATCACCCGTTATATTAATATGCGTCGGATTCTGGAACAACAACCGAAAAGTATGTTAGACAAGCACGACATAGAAATGTTTACTATTGACTTCAGTAAAGGATATGTTTGTTCATCAATTAGCATAACCAATTTCAAAAGCTTATTGCGTACTTTTAAAATAAGCTGTTAAAATAAGCAGCTTTTTATTAAAACAAGCAACAGTTTATTTCAATCTTCAATATATCCCATATTATGTCAAAAAAAATTCTAAAAACTGTATAAAGAAATTTATTTACCTTGGTCCATTGCCAATAAACTGAAATTTTGTTAATAATAAAAAAATACACTCAATAAAATTATAAAATTAAATTTAATATCACACCACTTCTTCTTAACTCTACCTAAGTTGACAACATTGAAGATGTTGATTGCAAACAGAAGGTAGTCTTAAAATGATGAAATGTTTACTTAATGAAGTATGAGAACCTGTACTAACGGAAAAATAAAATAACAGTACTCTTTTAAATTTTGGGTGTGCGTCGTTACCATGAGAACACACTTTAATGATTTTAGCGTAGCTCCAGCCCGTATAATTTCTCAATCGAAATTGGCAAATTATCTGACCTTCATGAACCCATCATCAAACCTAATTGTAGTAGATTTATGAGCCCACCTCATCGTTACTATGCCTTACCCATTTCCCCTTTTGATTTACATTGGACAGTACAACTTAAAGATGTTTTTTTTCCTTAAGTAAAATGGCAATATAAATTCAAAGGTATTTATATTAATGTACGGTTCCTAACTATTTTCTTAGAAACCTTATCATTTCTTAACAATAATTTGCATGCTTTCCACTGGATCCCTAAATAATATCATGCCATCTGTAAATAATATACAGGAATATTTCTTTAGTGTACTAGAACTCCTTGTGGCATCTGTTATATCGAAATAAATAATAATCCGCCCGAGACATATTGGAGCTTTCATTTTAAGAAGCCACAAACAATAGAATAAATTTGCTTTAAGTGGCCACTTTAATCTAACCCTCACATTCATATAACATATTATTATCGTTGTCCCACTGAACATATTATATAGAACTTATATAGAGCCAACAACTTTGATGACGTATTAAAAAGGGATACTTTGGGATAATTCACGGGGCTGTTGTATCTTATGACCTCTTTTTTATGCCGTAACTGGAAGCTTTTGGATTATTGGCTTTAAGTCGAAACATTATCGGTCTGTGTCAGTACAATATATTTTTAATTAGTCTTTTATTTTTATAGTAAAATGGATAGCTTAAGGTAGAGCTAAAACTGCTCCTACACAGTTAGTACTGTTGGTAAGAAACACTAAACTCTTGATAAAGAATCAGCAATAGTCAAACATGGTGTTTCCCTTAGGACAGGTTTTTTCAGTGCGAGATCCTCCTAGTGTCGTGATTAAACTCAAGTTAACTCGAGAAAGTAGTTTTTCAGTCAATTTAAATCCAGAGTTAACTTCGAGTTAAGCCAGCAAGTTTGATGTGCTAACTCTGGGATTAAATGATCAGACGTTTTTGACAGATGACAACTACCTTACTTACTTACTTAAGTGGCGCTACAGTCCGGGATGAACCTGGGCCTCAACCAACATGCCTCTCCAATTAGCCCGGTCCTTAGCTAACTGCCTCCAGTTGTGCACTCCAAGCTGGTTGAGGTCGGTTTCTACTTGTGCGCGCCACTTAAGGCGAGGTCTTCCTCTACTGCGTCCGACGTCTGGCTGGGAATCGAGGACTCTGCGAGCCGGAGTATTGGTGTCCATTCGTTCTGTATGTCCGATCCATCTTAGACGTCCAATGCGGAGTTTTTTGACTAGGGGTATGTCGCTGTTCAGCTTGAATCTTTCTCTATAGCCCGTCAACGCAAACGGGACCGAAGATTTTTCGAAGAATTTTTCTCTCGAAACGACCAAGGATTTCTTCATCCGCTTTTGATACGGTCCATGCTTTAGCGCCGTAGAGCAGGACTAGGATGATCAGGGTCTTATATAGGATCTCCTTAGTAGTTCGAGTGAGGGCTTTACTACTAAATTGCTTTCTTAGTCCGAAGAAACAGCGATTGGCAAGAGTAATTCTTCGTTTGATTTCTGACGAGATGTTGTTTTAATAGCGGAGCCGAGGTGGACAAAGTCCCGTACTACCTCAAAGTTATATCTGTCAATGGTGACGTTCTGTCCAATTCGTCGATGTTGTGTGTCCTTCGTGTTGACAGCATATACTTAGTCTTACCCTCATTTACTGCTAAACCCATTTTTGCCGCTTCCTTCTCTATACTAGCAAACGTGGCTATGACATCACGTTGAGTCCTACCAATGATGTCAATATCGTCGGCGTATGCTAGTGGTTGCACCGATTTTTGGAAAATTGTGCCTCTGGTGTTGGCTCGGCAGTTTTGCACAATCCTCTCAAGAATCAAATTGAAAAAGTCACATGAGAGCGCATCGCCTTGCCTAAATCCTTTTTTGGTATCGAATGTGACGGTTAGGTCGTATCCGACCCTAATGGTGCAGTGAGAATTCTCCATCGTCATCCTACACAAACGGACAAGTTTGGGCGGTATACCAAAACTAGATAGTGCTCTGTATAGTTCGTCTCTATAAATGCTATCGTTATCGGCTTTGAAATCGATAAATAGGTGATGGGTATCGATTTGTGTCGGCGAGGCTGTTCCGACCCTGATGGTGCAGCGAGACTTCTCCATCGTCATCCTACACATACGAACGAGTTTGGGCGGTATACCAAAACTAGACATTGCTCTGCATAGTTCGTCTCTTTTAATGCTGTCGTATGCGGCTTTGACATCGATAAATAGGTGGTGGGTATCGATTTGGACTTCTTGGGTTTTCTCCAGGATCTGCCGAAGTGTGAAAATTTGATCGATTGTAGACTTTCCTGGCCTAAAACCACACTGATAAGGGCCGATCAGGTTGTTGGTAAACGGTTTCAGGCTTTCACATATTACGGCAAATAGGATCTTGTAGGCGATGTTGAATAGATTTATGCGTCTGTAATCGGTGCAGCTCAGAGGGTCTCCTTTTTTGTGGATCGGGAAAACGATGCTGAGGTTCCATTCTTCAGATATGCTTTCATCCGCCCAGGATTATGAGTTAGTGGATGTTTCTTTCCAAGTCATCTCTGCCAGTTTTATAAAGCTCAGCGGGAAGGCCGTCATTTCCTCCTCACTTCACTTAGGTCGGGTGGTTGGCAGTTTTCGCTGTCGTTGCCAATATTAAATAGTTCGTTCTGCCTGACAGCGGAATGTTGTTCGTCATCGCCGTTTAACAGTCTGCAGAAGTGGGTTTTCCATATCCTCAGCATCGACTGTGTATCAACTACGATATTTCCTTGTTCATCTCGACAGGATTTTGTTCGAGCCTTGTATCCTTGGCTTTGACGTTTTACACTTTGGTAAAACTTGCGAACATCGTTCCTGAAGTGGCACCTCTCTATATCCTCGATCGCGCGCTTTTCTTGCCCTTTTTTCTTCTTTCTGAAAAGCCGATGTTCTTCCCTTCTTCTTTGCCTATAGAGCTCAATGGCAGCTCTCGTCTTCACCTGCAGCTTAGCCTTGTAGGCCTCGTTCTTGGCTGCGAGCATCTGTTGGCATTCCTCATCAAACCAGGGGTTTCTTGCTGGTGGTCGAGAGAAACCTAGCACATCAGTTGCGGCTGATCTAATGGCTTGTTGGCATCGTTGCCATTGTTCTTCGACATAAGATGCTGGTGGTATGTTGTGAGTCGAGAGGTTAAGGGATACGCGTTGCGCGAAGGTCTTGGCGGCCTCTGGCGATTGCAGTCTTTCGACATTAATTTTTTTCACAATATTTCTGGTTTTTTGTGGCGTGGTGAATATCCGCATCCTTACCTTGGTTACAACAAGGTATTGGTCCAAATCGATGTAAGCCCCTCGGAATGTTCGGCCATCCAAAATACTGGATGCATGCCTCTTGTCTATCGCAATGTGATCAATTTGGTTGAGCGTTCGTTGATCTGGAGACCGCCACTTCCCCTTATGGATATCGAACTGAGGAAACCGTGTGCTAGCTAATAGTGGCGCTTCGTTCCGTAGCGAAGTCAATTAGCCTAAGTCCGTGTTATCGTGTAGGCTATATTTTCCGACAATACTGCTAAAGATGTCTTCTTTTTGTTTGCATTTGCGTTAAAATTTACCAGCACGATTTTAACATCGTACTTTGGTAGTCTCTCATGGGTTTTGTCAAGGAACTCGTAGAAGCAATATCGTAGAAGTTATATCATCTTTTTCCTCCGTCGGGTTGTGAGCGCATATAAGTCTTATGTTAGCGAATTTTGCCTTGATGCTGATTGTTACAATGCGTTCGCTAAGGTCTTGAAAACACGTTGGTGTGTTCAATTTTTCTTTCCGCAAAAACTTAAGTTGGGTTACGACGTCGGTGCAGCCGTTCTCAAGTGATGCGGTTCCCAACGAAACACATTTGATTTTTATATTATATAAATAGAGTATACAGATTGAGGGTTTTTTTGCAAAAGCTCATTGGGTAAATGCCCACCACGGCTTTGCTAGCAATTACGTAGATACTCTTTTATTTAAATTTTCTGTGACCATTTAGTAAAAATGTTGTTCATTAAAACTCCTCCCAATTTCCTACATGGCTAATTCTCACCACAATATGATTAGGAAGTGACTCATGCAGTAATTGAATAGTGTATCTCTGGCTGTGTGGCATTTGGTATCATCTTGTTGAAACTATATGTTGGTTACATCCATATCTTGTAGTTTAGGAACTTAAAACTGGGTTATCATGGCACGATAACGAACACCACTAAATACTGCCTGACCAACCGCAATTTCCAAGAAGAATGGTCCGAAAATGCTTCCAGCCTAAAATACACACCAATTAGTTACGTCGAGGGTTTTCTGAGCTCCATATGTTATAATTTTGACGATTAACGAAGCCTCCAAGATGAAAATGAGCTTCATCACTGAAGATGATTTTGTTCAAAAAATCAACATCCACTTGTTGTTGTTCCAAAATCTAGCAACAAACTCTATTGGTGCATAGTCAGTAGTCTTCAGTTCTTGAGTCAATTGAACTTCAAGTTTCAAGTCTTTCGTGAGAATTCGCTATGGAAGGCTTCTCGAAATGTCCAATTCTTGACTACGGTGCCGAATTAATGTTCCAGTACTATCAGCAATACTCTTGCAAACTGTTCGATATTTGTTGCGCGACTTGTAAGAGCTCAACCACAGAGTATCTAAGATCACTAATTGATCCAGTTTCCTTAAATTTTTCAATTATTCTCTTCACAGTTTTAAATCACTATGCGGTCCATGTCTTAAACGAATAAACGGAATGTTGCTGACAAACCTTCAATTTGAAAATATTGCTCAACAATGAAAATGCGTTTTTCTATATCATATCAGCTGTCACATTGTTATCTTTTTTTTCCATTGGCAAACGAGTAAATGGCGTAAAATTTAAATTTCGCAAGAATTATGGGACACTCTTTATAACGCCAAAATAGAGACACCCTCCTTCATGATCTTATATATCTTTTTTTCATGCACACAATTTCTTGAAAAGCTATTTCCTTTCAATGTTTTTCCAGTCAATCAGATACCATTTCTCTCTATAAAAAAATATGCTGGAATTTCACAAGGATATCAAGTATCTATCGATACTTTTTTTTCGGTGTCAAACAACCAAATTTATTTGCTCGAAGTGAATCCTGCATTTCGGCTACATCGCCTCTCAGCATCATCATTCCAAAAAAAAAAAAACATAAATTCTTCACTGACACCTCGTATCTTAAAATTTCGATGAAATTATTTAAATTCCTTCCGATGATTGATTTGAAAAGCCATAGTTTATGTGCGGCTTCATTACGTGTGGTAAATATTTATTTTCTTATATTTTGTGCGAGTTTTGAAAATATTCCGCTTCAACTGCTGATCCGTTTGAAGTACACAACATATCTGTGCCCATCCGGATAAAGTACATAAACAAACCGCAATCACAACTCGTCGGTAAACATGTTCCACCAGCTTCAGCGAACTGATGGATAATTATGGTTAAATAACCTCGGGAATATCCCTAACTGAAATTCAACAGCATCGAAGCATTTTTGAGATATATAGATACAATTTTAGCGCGATGTCGGTTTGTCTTTTAAATAATTTTAAATTTATTTCTTTTTTACTCTTTTGCAGGTTGTTAAAATGATGATTGTGGTGGTGCTTATATTCGCCGTGTGCTGGCTACCATTCCAGATCTATTTCATAGTGACGTCGTGCTATCCGGCCATCACAGAAGCTCCCTTCATTCAGGAGGTATTTTTGGCAATCTATTGGCTGGCGATGAGTAATTCGATGTACAATCCGATAATTTACTGTTGGATGAATTCAAGGTAGGTAAATTTTATGAAGACCGCCTTTCTGTGTAGATGCATAGTAAACAAATTTAGGGATGTATGATTGGTCTGTAAATATTTAGATTTGGCGGTTGGTTCATTAGTCAAAAGTCAAAATTTTGTATTCGTCTCGTGTATGGGAACATATAAAATAAATATTTTACCAGTCTGGCCATTGGGATCAGCATGAAAGGATGATTTTTCTGGGTAAAGCAGATAATTTGTGTAGGCATAGGCACCTTGTAAAAGCTTAAAATCATTTGTTTCTATCTAATGGCGCAGAGTCGGTATTCAATCAGACTCATAAGGGCTGTGGAATAAAGTTATTTTTGTTTATGTAAGTCCCTGCAGGTAAAGGTCACAAATAAAGGATTAAGTATATCGGCTTGAAGACCCAAAATTGAATTCGAAATTACAAGACCGACTTAAGAGTAATCTACTCTTTTTATTGTTTTATTTTTTAATTTGCAATTTTGCAATTCAAGCGTTGTACACCTAATTGATGCATACCAACTGTAGGTCTTCATGTACCGACTATACTGGTTGCCTATTGTTTTGACCGTAGATAGTGTATGAAACTCTTTGCAAAGTCTTTGCGACGGTTAGGTTAGATAAGGCTAGGTTAGGTTAAGATGGCTACGCGAACACTTGGACCTGGAAGTTCCATCTTCTTTCATCAATTTGTTTACCTATTTTGTCATCGTCTTTAAGGAAACAGAGAGGGACACAAAAACCACGATGGTGGTCTAAAAATCTAGGAAAAATTAGAAAGAAATGCAGAGAACTCATTAAAACAGCTAAAAGCTTGAACGAGGCCACTGACTGGATGTCCTACAAAGAGACTCTTGTAACATATATAAAAGAACTACCTACGGAAAACTGATGTGGTAGGTTTCTCGCGCCCACCAGAAAGAACCCCTGGTTTGATGAGTAATGCCGACAGATGCTCGCAGCCAAGAACGAGGCCTACAAGGCTAAGCTGCAGATGAAGATGAGAGCTGCTATTGAGCTCTATAGCCAGAGGAAAAGAAAAAAAAAGAAGAAAAATGAGCAAGAAAAGCGCGCGGAACGATGTTCGCAAGACTTACCAATATGTAAAACATCAAAGCCAAGGATACAAGGCTCGAACATAATCCTGTCGAGATAAATAAGGAAATATCCCAGTTGAGACACAGTCGATGCTGGGGATATGGAAGAGCCACTTCTGCAGACTGTTAAACGGCGATGACGAACAACATTCCGCTGTCAGGCAGAACGAACCATTGAATATTGGCAACGGCAGCAAAAACTGGCAACAATCCAACTTAAGTGAGGTGAGGACAGCAAAATGTAAACTGAAGCTTAATAAGGCCGCCGGAAATGACGGCCTTCCCGCTAAGTTTTATAAAGCTGGCGAAGATGACTTGGTAACTAACATCCACCAACTCATAAGCCAAATCTGGTCGGATGAAAGTATGCCTTAAGAATGGAACCTCAGCATCGTTTGCCCGATCCACATAAGTCGAGACCATCTGAACTGCACCAATCATAGATCATATCTACCGTAATATGTGACTGGTTACTACCGTTTACCAATAACCTGCTCGGCGCTAATCAATGTCCACAACTGATCAAATTTTCAGTTGGAAAAAAAACCCAAGAAGTCCAAATCGATACTCACCACCTATTCATCGATTTCAGGGCCCCATACGACAGCATTTAGTTTTGGTATACCGTCCAAACTCGTCCGTCTATGTAGGATAACGATGGAGAATTTTCGCTGCTCCATCAGCGTCGGAAACGACCTCACCGACATATTCGATACGATCTAGAAAAGGCGATGCACTGTCATGTCACTTCTTCAATTTGATTCTTGAGAGGATTGTGCAAAACTCCCGGGCCAACACCATGTACACAATCCTCCAAAAGTCAGTGCAACTACTAACATACTCTGTCGATATTGACATCAACGGAAGGACTCAACGTGATGTCATAGCCACATTTGCTAGTATAGAGAAGGAAGCGGCAAAAATGGGTTTAGCCGTAAATGAGGGTAAGACTAAGTATATGCTGTCAACACGAAAGGACACACAACATCGACGAATTGTACAGATCGTCACCATTGACAGATATAACTTTGAGGTAGTACCGGACTTTGTCTAGCTCGGCTCCGCTATGTACTTTGAAAACAACATCTCATCAGAAATTAAATTAAGTATTACTCTTGCGAACCGCTGTTTCTTCGGGCTAAGATGGTAATTAAGTAAAGCTTTAATTCGAACTGGAGGATCGATTCGAGAGGAAAATTCTTCGAAAAATCTTCCGTCCCGTTTGTGTTGACGGGTTATGGAGCCGAATATTCAACCAAAAACTATACGAGCTGTGCAGCGATATGCCCCCAGTCGAAGAACTCCGCATTGGACTTTTAAGATGGCTTGAAGGTATAGAACGAATGGACACTTATACTCTGGCTCACAGAGTCTTCGATTCCCAGCCAGACGTCGGATACAGTAGAGGAAGACCTCGCCTTAAGTGGCGCGCACAAGTAGAAACCGACCTCAATCAACTTGGATTGCAAAACCGGAGGCAGTGTGCTAGCAGACCGGGGTAATTGATTGAGGCCCAGGTTCATTCCGGATTGTAGCGCCATGTTTCAATAAGCAAGGCTAGCAAGTTGTAGCAGCCATAAAGAAAGCTTTTCGATAATGGCGATCAGATGCAACTGCAGATAAATAAAATAAAAACAATTAAAGCTTCAAAGACTGTCTAAACCTAAACCTCGTTTAATTAAATTTTTCGGAAAATTCGACATTAAGCTCTAAGCAAGCTATAGAGCACGTACCCTCGAGGATGGTTAAAGTAAAACTTGGTTCAAGTTGTTCAGACGTTGTTCAGAAAGGCACTGGGACTGACGAAATTCCACCTATTGTACTTAAAAAACAAGCACTCTAACAACAGGTTTTTCCCAATTGTTGGAAAACAGCTTGAAACCACCAACTGATTTCCAAAAAAGTACAAAAATGCTATGGTAATGGAGCATAAAATTGACCATGCAGCAGGGATTCCGAATGCATAACGCTCAACTGGAGACCTACTATGTTATGTAACCCACCTATCGACATATTCGATTGAAATCATGGCGAATCGAGAGCTGTCCACAGTTTCACAAATCGAAGTGGAGAATACAGTCCTCAAATCAGAAAAATCCATGCATCTGCCAGGCATTACAATTGATTCAGATGTATCAAATCAGTAGCGTCCGAAGTTAACTTTTCTATTTAACTTTTCAGAGCTAAGAAATATTTTACACCAGTGCTGCTTCTTCTTCCTTATAAGGCCCAAGCGCGACGAGGTCTAATAGACCTTTGGGATGAAGTTCGCCAAGTGAATAGGGCTGTCATTTTTGAAAGCTGTGCGGTGTAAACTGACACTTTTTCTCAATCACGTTTGACGTTTGATAAAACTTGACGATGCAGGTCACGTTGGGGTTGCTGTCTCAGTGGTTCAGCAGATGGGTGTGATTCTCGTTCATTCTGAGTTTGTTCTGCACAAATTCGCGAGAATGTGTTAAAATCTGGCTTCGGTGCGCCATGCAAATAATACCCCAATCCGTACCGCAAATTCCAAGTTCCTTCTGCCTAAGCTTTTGAACTTCTGATTGGGCAATAGTTTCTCCCGAATACTGCTGACCTGGGAGGTTTTCTGCTTGGGGACTTTACTGCTAGCTTATTTTGATCCGACGATGCAGGTCACGTTGGGGTTGCTGTCTCAGTCGTTCAGCAGATGGGTGTGATTCTCGTTCATTCTGAGTTTGTTCTGCATGTGTTAAAATCTGGCTTCGGTGCGCCATGCAAATAATACCCCAATCCGTACCGCAAATTCCAAGTTCCTTCTGCCTAAGCCTTTGAACTTCTGATTGGGCAATAGTTTCTCCCGAATACTGCTGACCTTGGAGGTTTTCTGCTTGGGGACTTTACTGCTAGCTTATTTTGATCCGCGATTGCTTTATTATTTGCCAACTACTCTGTATATCTATAGAGCATTATTCATGAGAAAATGTCTAATGGGAGAATACACCTTTAATTCATTGCGTGTCTGTTCAAAGTTTCTATTTTGTTGTTCCCACGTTAAAACCAAATAACAGTCCCTTGAGTTGCTTGCCGGATGTTTTTCTTGTCGTAACACTCATTAATTTTCCAAAAGTTGGAAGGATACTTCTCTTTTCTCGATAATCTTACTACGCCATCCGGGTTTTGCTTTGTAGCCTCTTAATATCTGCCCTTTCTGTCAACTCTTTTCCTTACTTGCATCCATCATCATACCACTTGAATCTTTTTGAAGTCTTTGGTGGATTTGACTACCTTCACTGCTTGTATACATTGTTGGACGTTGAAAGCACAACAGGAAGTTTATTAATCAGTAGTTATTTGTAAACTGTGGCTATTTCCGGTTTCTCTTAAGCTGCACCTCCTTGCTTCTTCTTGACGTATAGTCAAGCATACCATTTGTATGCAACATGAATGTAGTCAGAGTAGATGTTTGCCCACTTTTTACCATTCATCGCCACCCTTAAAATGCAATTTCAGGAAATCGTTAACAAGTAGAAAGTTCCAAGCTTAATTCAAGGCAAATATAAAAATCTCAAGATACACCATTAAATATAATTCCTTGACAAATAAAACTCCATCCACGATATACGAACGACATTGAAACCGAAAATGTTAATTACATCTTTTGAAACCGTGTCCCGGGTATATCGTTGTCATGACATCATTTTAATATGGTACTCAAATTTGCCAGTTTCCCGACTCCTTATCGCTACCAGAATATCGATTAGCAGGACATACATACATACATCCGCCGATGAGTAGCTTTGTAATACTCTTTTTTTATGGATATACACGTTTAAACCATTTGGGGCTGATATCATGAGGTTATTAGGAGTCTTAGTCAAAGTAACAGGTAAACTCATGGGTTCATGGTTGACCCGTGCGACAACAGACATTTACAGGATCAACAATCGGTTATATTGTATTCATTGTTTCGAAGACAAACAAAATAGATACTCGTTGTGTGAATAAGGGATGTTAACTTTTACGACAGGATTTGTTTGTTTTATGTACTTTGTTAGACAACCTATACATTGTTATTTGTATCTGATTAGCCATAGTGGGAAGAAGTAGTTGTATACGTGTAACAAGGTTGTCTAGAATGAAAGGAGACACACAAATTGAAATGGGGAGATGTTGGTTCTGGATATTCGATGTCAACATCAAGGGTAGGTATGTCAATTTGTTTGTATGGTGTACCTGTCATCAGTTGGGAACGTCGCCGATGGCACCATGTACTGGAGTATGCGACAATTTAGATAGTAAAAGAGGAGTTAGTTGCTAGTTGCAATTAAAATCATGTCGTAAAAAGGGTTTGGACAAAGGTTTTTGACATCTGAGATATATTAATAACCTATGTCATCGGTGGGAAACATTTTATTAATATCCTTAGGGCTCAAGAATATAATCAAACAATTGGATAGATTTGAGACAATATGCAAACTCTGCTAATGAATGCCAAATACTCTAAAGACAAGGGTAGACACCCCCTGAGTTCTGACTCAGGCGTCTTATAATACATAACAAGCCAAGCGGCAAATGCCCTAGTAATGGAAAGCATGACAAACGAAGCTGTCACTGCTACCGTTCAATAACTTGATGTCCCAAACGAAGAAAGATAAGTGGCTAATAGAAAGCCGACAAAGGAAAATATGACCAGCAAGGGTAACGGGCAGGTAAATCGTCCACAGATGCAATCAAAAGTATAAGCATCACTATTGGAAAATATTCCTAAAAGAAATCAGTTGTCTGATATAGGTGGCGCAAGACAAGAAGAAGTTCCTGAAATCTACGTTCAGATAAGCCACATGCAGACATGAAACAACTGAATTGCAACTGAACTTAGCGATATATGAATGAGGCTTAATTTTTTTCACATAATGTTGCGTATTTTTCTTAAACTGTAATCTTAATCACATCGTCCTTTCCTGAGAAATTGCTACTTAATTTTAGAAAACAATTAAGATGGGTGGTCCAATGAAAACGCACGATTAGTGATGTGCCAAACCGAAATTTTCTCAACTCGAGTTAATCCGAGTTGGAGTCTAAGTAGACCGATTTGTAACACACGAAAGACGAATCTCAACTCTAGTTAACTTTCATTCATACACAAAACCAAACCGAGTTGTGATGGGATTCAATCAATACATGCAGTCATGCACGTTGGGTTTTTCTTTTTTTGTCTTGGTATAGGTATAAGGTAGCCGACTGACTGGGGCACGGCTTTCGTTCCATACCTCTATCCGATGGTCCATATTTTCAATGACTCTGAGGCATAATTGAGGTTCAATATCATTAATGTGCCGAATTATCTTATCCTTTAGCTCTTGAATTGTTCTTGGGTTATTGACGAACACTTTTTCTTTTAATTTTCTCCAAAGAAAGAAGCCCGCCATGATCATGACGGCCAAATAACATCGCCACGACGTGAGATAACATGGCCATTGAATTTCTCCAGCAAAAGAGCCATTGTTTCGTTGGCTGTATGGCAAGTGGCGCCATCCTTTTGGAATCACATATCGTCCAGACCCATTTGTGGCCACAATTAGTCCGCTTTCATGTCTCGATAGCGAACACCATTCACGGTAACTGCTTGGCCGACCTCATTTTCAAAGAAGTACGGCTCGATGACGCCGCTTTTCCATAAACCGCGCTAAACAGTCACTAATTGTGGATGCATCGGCGTTTCAACAATCACTCGTGGATTCTCATTTGCCCAAATGTGGCAATTCTGCTTGTTAACGAGTCCACTGAAGTGAGAGTGTGCCTCATCGCTGAAGATCGTTTTCTTTGTAAAGTCACCATTCACTTCTGTCTGTTCAACCAACCAATCGGCGTATTGACGACGCTTGAAATGGTCAGAAGGCTTCAGCTCTTGAGTCAATTGAACCTTTTAAGCATGTTAATTCAAATCTTTATTCAAAATTCACATCAGTGATGTTCCTCAGATGTTCAATTGTTGCGCACGACGACGAGTCGAGTTTACGGCTCTTCTGCCACACAACAAGCAAACAACAGCAATTTTTTCCGCAGAACGAACTGGAGAGCATGCACAGGTGTTTTCAAATTTCCTACAGACCCAATTTCCGAAAATTTGCGCAAAATTCTCCCGATGGTGGACAGATTTGGTCGATTATGCTGACCAAAAAAATCACGAAATGCATTTTGATTTGAACGCCCATTTTCGTAAAAGGCGTCAGCAATCCTAACGCGCTGCTCAATTGTGTACCTCTCCATGAATTTGTCAAACAATGAAACAAATAAATGTCAATTTAAGATGGGCAAAGAACTTGACGTTAAGGTGTGACTTACAATTAACATCGTGCATTATGGTTGTACCACCATTTACAAGGTTAGGTTCGGTTATCTTATAGTGGCTTCACACTTTGACCAGGACGGTCCATTGTAGTAGCACACTTCTTGTAAAGATTTGTTTGTCTAATTGAACTATTCCGAGCTAATATGAATCAAAGAAGGTTTCTGAGTTACTATTAGCCAGGTCAACTAGATTTTCAGAGAAGAAGTCTTCAAGTGGAGTTTTCTTTTGTTGAAGACCGCTGGACAAGGGCAGAGAAGGTAACAAACGCCTCGTCAAAGCAACGTGTAAAGCTTTCCAAAGAGGAATAGTCTTTTTGCATGTAATGCTCTAAGGCCCATAATAACATCGATGACGGTACAGATGATCTATTTAGCATTATCAAGCAGAGAGCGCGTTTCTGGTTATAGTTTGGCCAGATTTTTCTAGATATTAGACACGTTGTACCGTTTATCCATCTGTGGTTTGCTTTCGATTTTGATTCATGATGTACATGTAGCGCGGGGCATGCCTAACATTTTTTTTTATTTATTTAATTAAATATTTTACTGCAATGACTTAAAGGTTCTCGTAAACCATAATTAGTTCTATGTGAAACTTCAAATAATAAAGGCCTCGATCTTAAACCTCGAGATAGGGGAGCATAAACATTCATATTAAAAAGCAAGCTAGAACAATCAATATAGCTACACAAAACATCCCGAACAAACATTACGCTATACATTTCTTTTCGCGATTCAAGAGATTGCATTCCTAACAAAAGGTATTTTGAACGATAAGAAAAATGTACATTATCAACGCTACCGAAAAGTTTTTCTGAACTCTTTCAATCTTTATTTTATCATTTTGAGTTGATGGATTCCAGACAACAGAAGCATATTCCAAAGAAGGTCTTACAATGCTACAAGGTGGCGCAAAAGTAATCCTCCTATCAGAAAATGCTATAAATTTTGCGATTGGCCCCTAATGTCAGTTCTGTTTTGACATTTGTGTAGTAAGCACATGCGAAATACACGTTAATAAACAATGTTACGCTACACTGCTCCAGAACGCGGAATATTGGTGACTATTTATTTGAGCAATAATCGGTCGGTGACTTTGGCACAACGTGAATTTCGTCGCAGATTTCCTAGCCGTCCAACGCCTACTGGTGAAACACTGCGACGTTTAGCCGCTCGCCTCGAAGAGACCCCGGAGTAGCCGTTCTGCAGAGAATATTGCTGCTGTAGCCGAAGATGTCATGGAAGCGCCGCCGTCGACATCGACCAGACGACGCGACGTGCCACTCAAATGGGTATCAGTCGACGGTCTTTACAGCGAATTTTTGTACAAGATTTGAAGATGTTTCCGTACAAAGTCCAGACGGTGCATCAGCTGTTAGCTGCTGACCGCCAATCGCGTCTAACATACGCTCAAGCCATCCTTAATCACCACCAAGAGGAAGATGATTTTTCATCAAAAATAATCATGAGTGATGAGGCCCATTTCCATCTTAGCGGGTACGTAAATAAGCAAAATTTACGCTTCTGGGGCACTGAAAATCCGCATGTAACCCACGAAGAGCCATTACACCCGCTCAAAGTCACTGTATGGTGTGCTGTTTTCACTGGAGGAGTCATCGGACCATTTTTCTTCGAAGACGTCGCGGGCCAAACGGTTACTGTGAATGGTAAGCGCTACAGAGCAATGATCAACGAGTTCTTTTTGCCGCAAATTGATGAATTGGGATTGGAAAACATGTGGTTCCAACAGGACGGTGCAACGGCACACACTGCACGTGCCACAACCGATATGCTGAAGGATGCATTTCCCGGGCGCCTCATCTCCCGTTTTGGCGATTTGCACTGGCCAGCAAGATAGTCTGATTTGACAGCTCCAGACCTCTTTTTGTGGGGCTTTTTGAAGTCGCGGGTTTATGTCAACAAGCCTCAGACTCTTGCAGCTCTTAAAGACAATATCCGTCAAGAATGTGAGGACCTATCGCCGGAAGTTTTGGCCAAAGTGATGGAAAATGCCATAAAAAGGGCTCAAATGACAATCAACTGTGGCGGCGGCCATTTACATGACATCATATTCTCGACTTGATGTAAAAAAAATTAGAAGACCAAATAAAAATAATCCACAAGAAGAATCAAAGTTTTTCATTTTTTTTTAATTACAGCCAAAAAACATCGGAAGGTTATTTTTGCGCCACCTTAATATAGTGATTTTAAAGTGTAAGGATCAGAGAATTCAGAAGAATTTCTTTTCAAGAATCCCAACAGAGAATTAACTTTTGAAATTATGGAATTAATATGAAAACGAAACGTGAGTTTTTCATCAAATATCACACCAAGGTCTTGAACTTCATGGACAAGTTTTAAATTAACATTGTCTAAGGAGTACGATGGAACAATGTTATACAAAGAACGATTATAAGACATACTGGTGCATTTTTGGAGATTAAACTTTAAATCATTCAGTTTACACCAGTTGTTAACAAACGAATTAATATCATTTTGCATAAGCAAACAATCAGCGGAATTTGAAATGACTGCAAAGAACTTGATATCATCTGCAAATATGAGACATTTGCAAAATTTCAACATTTCAGGTATATCATTTGCATGAAGTAGGAAAATAGGGGGGGGGCCAAATGACTCCCTTCAGGAACTCCTGAGGTAACAAATATTTCCTTAGAGCAAACATCATCCACAATTACCATTTGCTTCCGACCAAACAAATAAGATTTAAACCAACCCAATAGAGAGTTAGAAATTCCATAGCTTTCAAGTTTTTTCAGAAGAATTTTAAGGTTTACTCTGCTAAATGCCTTAGAAAAATCGGTATAAACTACATGAATTTGTCTATTTTTCTCCAAAGCATTTATTGAAAAATTTGTAAAGTCAACCAAATTTGATACCGTAGACCTACCTTTCCAAAATCCATGTTGAAAATCACTTACGTGCCCTTTTAATAAATTGGCCTATGGTTCGCAATATTGTCTTTTTTTCCCAGGTTTAAAAATGGGATTTATAATTGAAATTTTCCACTCTACTGGCGGAAGAATATCAAGGGTAGCCCAGTCTGGCAAGCTTAGGTAAAGAGGTGAATTGTAAAGTGCTTTGCCATCTCTTTAAGATATAGTCTAGTCGGCAGTCGTGGGCTAGTTTCGATGTGGATGAGATATATTCCAAGGAATCGATTGCCGCTTGGCTCTCAATAAAGGCCTTTATATCCTTCGTGGATATTACATTACACCACAGACTAGACAAGGTTCCTTTAATTACCATGATTTACAATGATCGGGATGGTGAAAGAATACCTATACTTACTTACTTAAGTGGCGCTACAGTCCGGAATGAACCTGGGCCTCAACCAACATGCCTCTCCAATTAGCCCGGTCCTTAGCTAACTGCCTCCAGTTGCGCACTCCAAGTTGGTTGAGGTCGGTTTCCACTTGTGCGCGCCACTTAAGGCGAGGTCTTCCTCTACTGCGTCCGACGTCTGGCTGGGAATCGAAGACTCTGCGAGCCGGAGTATTGGTGTCCATTCGTTCTACATGTCCTAGCCATCTTAAACGTCCAATGCGGAGTTTTTTGACCAGGGGCATGTCGCTGTACAGCTCGTATAGTTCTTGGTTGAATCTTCGTCTCCATAGCAAGTCAACGCAAACGGGACCGAAGATTTTTCGAAGAATTTTCCTCTCGAATCTACCAAGGATTTCTTCATCCGCTTTTGATACGGTCCATGCTTCAGCGCCGTAGAGCAGGACTGGGATGATCAGGGTCTTATATAGGGTTTCCTTAGTAGTTCGAGTGAGGGCTTTACTACTAAATTGCCTTCTTAGCCCGAAGAAACAGCGGTTGGCAAGAGTAATTCTTCGTTTAATTTCTGACGAGATGTTGTTGTCAGAGCTAATAGCGGAGCCGAGGTAGACAAAGTCCCGTACTACCTCAAAGTTATATCTGTCAATGGTGACGTTCTGTCCAATTCGTCGATGTTGTGAGTCCTTTCGTGATGACAGCATATACTTAGTCTTACCCTCATTTACTGCTAAACCCATTTTCGCCGCTTCCTTCTCTATACTAGCAAACGTGGCTATGACATCACGTTGAGTCCTACCAATGATGTCAATATCGTCAGCGTATGCTAGTAGTTGCACCGACTTTTGGAAAATTGTGCCTCTGTGGTTGGCTTTGGAGTTTTGCACAATTCTCTCAAGAATCAGATTAAAGAAGTCACATGACAGCGCATCGCCTTGCCTAAATCCTTTTTTGGTATCGAATGTGTCGGTGAGGTCGTTTCCGACCCTGATGGAGCAGCGAGAATTCTCTATCGTCATCCTACACAAACGGACGAGTTTGGGCGGTATACCAAAACTAGACATGGCTCTATACAGTTCGTCTCTATAAATGCTGTCATATGCGGCTTTGAAATCGATGAATAGGTGGTGGGTATCGATTTGGACTTCTTGAGTTTTTTCCAGGATCTGCCGAAGTGTGAAAATTTGATCGGTTGTGGACTTTCCTGGCCTAAAACCACACTGATAAGGGCCAATCAGGTTGTTGGTAAACGGTTTCAGGCGTTCACATATTACGGCAGATAGGATCTTGTAGGCGATGTTGAGGAGACTTATGCCTCTGTAGTTGGCGCAGTTCAGAGGGTCTCCTTTTTTGTGGATCGGGCAAACGATGCTGAGGTTCCATTCTTCAGGCATATTTTCATCCGACCAGATTTGGCTTATGAGTTGGTGGATGTTACTTACCAAGTCATCCCCGCCGGCCTTATAGAGCTCAGCGGGAAGGCCGTCATTTCCGGCAGCCTTATTAAGCTTGAGTTTAGATATCGCTATCCTCACTTCACTCAGGTCGGGTGGTTGGCAGTTTTCGCTGTCGTTGCCAATATTGAATGGTTCGTTCTGCCTGACAGCGGAATGTTGTTCGTCATCGCCGTTTAACAGTCTGCAGAAGTGGTTCTTCCATATCCTCAGCATCGACTGTGTCTCAACTACAATATTTCCTTGTTCATCTCGACAGGATTCTGTTCGAGCCTTGTATCCTTGGCTTTGACGTTTTACACTTTGGTAAAACTTGCGAACATCGTTCCTGGAGTGGCACCTCTCTATATCCTCGATCGCGCGCTTTTCTTGCTCTTTTTTCTTCTTGCTGAAAAGCCGATGTTCTTCCCTTCTTCTTTGCCTATAGAGCTCAATGGCAGCTCTCGTCTTCACCTGCAGCTTAGCCTTGTAGGCCTCGTTCTTGGCTGCGAGCATCTGTCGGCATTCCTCATCAAACCAGGGGTTTCTTGCTGGTGGGCGTGAGAAACCTAGCACATCAGTTGCGGCTGATCTAATGGCCTGTTGGCATCGTTGCCATTGCTCTTCGACATTCGATGCTGGTGGTATGGTGTTAATCGAGAGGTTAAGGGATACGCGTTGTGCGAAGGTCTTGGCGGTCTCTTGCGATTGCAGTCTTCCGACATTAAATTTTTTCACAGTATTTCTGGATTGTTGTGGCGTGGTGGATATCCGCATTCTTACCTTGGCTGCTACAAGGTAGTGATCCGAGTCGATGTTAGCTCCTCGGAATGTTCGGACATCCAAAAACTGGATGCGTGCCTCTTATCTATCGCAATGTGATCAATTTGGTTGACCGTTCGTTGATCTGGAGACCGCCATGTCCCCTTATGGATATCGAGGTGAGGGAACCGTGTGCTGGCTATAGTGGCATTTCGTTCCGTAGCGAAATCAATTAGCCTAAGTCCGTTACCAGACGTGTTGTCGTGTAGGCTATGTTTTCCGACAATACTTCTAAAGATGTCTTCTCTTCCTACCTTTGCGTTAAAATCTCCCAGCACGATTTTAACATCGTACTTCGGTAGTCGCTCATAGGTTTTGTCGAGGAGCTCGTAGAAGCAATCCTTAGCTATATCATCTTTTTCTTCCGTCGGAGCGTGAGCGCATATAAGGCTTATGTTGGCGAATTTGGCCTTGATGCGGATTGTTACTATGCGTTCGCTAATGTCTTGGAAACATAAGAATACCTATGCTGAAATAAATTATCTCGGAGAAAATACCTTAATCTACTTAAGATACTCTTTAAGAATCATCACTGTAGATGTGATTCGAGTTGTTATCTCCATTCATATCCGACTCCCATTCGAGGCGACTGGGAATGTTCAGGTAGAATTGAAGTTGTGCTTAAAACCAAGTTGTGGTCGGTATTTTCTGTAATGTTTAGGTAATTTAGTATATCTTTGCGCTCACCATGAGGGGTTTAAATTTTAATGAGCCTCTTAGTCCCACAGCTCAACAAGCTGAGGTCTATTTGCCAAGAATATCTTTTGCAGGGTATGGTTCTTAGAGCTCCGATAATGCATATGCAAGCTAATCATTGAACATTCGTTAGAAGTTTGTGGTAGAAGTCTATTTATAGAGTCATCCACCAGCAAACAAACCATATAAGAGTATGGGTCTAATGTTTATGCCAGAGCCAGTGATATGATATGTGGTTTCAAAACCCATTTCTTCCTGATTGTCGATTTAAATGTATATAGGGCAACGGTATCTTTTTCAAAGTGCTTTTGTATGAATAATCCTCAAATAATTCTTATTATATTCAAAAGATACATTGTGGACACAAGGATTTTAGTTACAAAAAAAAAAATGAAAGAAAATAGATTCCCATGTGACTTGAGCTCATGGGAAATATGGAGAGTCCGCTTTAAATTAAGTATATTTGCGGTTGGTTTTTGTATTTCAATCATTTTGTATCTACATCAGATTCTTGTATTATATTAAACGAATTTACATATTTTAGTATTATTTTCATGTTTGGGTAGATTGAGCAGGATAAGCAAAATGGTTTAAAGGGATAATGAACGCGAACTTTTAATTCCACTGAAAATCATTAATTAAGTGGAATGAAGGAACCGAGAAGTTAACATTCCTACTTTTGCATCATGGTATCCTAATAAAACTAACAAACACCAACTAAAGCAAAGATTGAACAACAGAAATAAATATCCATATTCTGAGTATCGATTTTTTGAAAATTGTGCATCTGCTGTTGGCTTAGGAGTTTTGCACAATCCTCTCATGAATCAAATTAGAGAAGTCACAATGATGTCTGGTGGATTTTCAATGATGTCAGGTGGTGGACAGGGTCATCATAGCATGACAGCTCATCGGCTTGCCTAAATCCTCTTTTGGTATCAAATGTGTCGGTCGTTTTCGACTTGATGGAGCAACGAGAATTCTCCATCGTCATCGGACGAGTTTAGGCGGTATAATAAAACTAGACATGGCTCTGTATAGCTCGTCTCCATAAATGCTGTCGCATGCGGCTTCGAAATCGATGAATAGGTGGTGGGTGGTGGGTGGGATTTGGACTGTGTCTCAACTACGATATTTTCTGGTTCATTTTTACAGGATTCTGTTCGATCCTTGTATCCTTGGCTTTGACGCTCTCTGAAAAGCCGGTGTTCTTCCCTTCTTCTTTGACTATGGAGCTCAAGGCAGTGCTCGTCTTCACCTGCAGCTTAGCCTTGTAGGCCTCGGTATTGGCTCATCAAACCAGGGGTTTCTTTCTGGTGGGCACGAATAACCAAGCAAATCAGTTGCGGCTGATCTAATGGCTTGTTGGCATCTTTGCCATTGTTCTTCGACATTCGATGCTGGTGGTGGTGTGTTAATCGAGAGGTTAAAGGGCACGCGCTACACGAAGGCCTTGGCGGTCTCTTGCGATTGCAGTCTTTCGACATTCAATTTGTTCACAGTATTTCTGGTTTTTTGTGGTGTGGTGTATATCCGTGTTCTTACCATGGTTGCAACAAGGTAGTGGTCCAAGTTGATGTTTGCCCCTCGGAATGTTCGGACATCCAAAATACTGGGTGCGTGCCTCTTGTCTCTCGCAATGTGAAACCGTTCGTTGATCTGAAGACCGCCATCTGGCTATAGTAATAGTGGTATTTCGTTCCGTAGCGAAGTCAATTAGCCTAAGTCCGTTGGCAGACGTGTTGTCGTGTAGGCTGTGTTTTCCGACAATACTGCTAAAGATATTTTCCATTTCTACCTTTACGTTGAAATCTCCCAGCACGATTTTAAGATCGTACTTCGGTAGTCGCTCATGGATTTTGTCAATGAGCTCATAGAACCAATCCTTAGTTATATCATCATTTTCCTCCGTCGGGCGGTGAGTGCATATAGGGCTTATGTTAGCCAATTTATCCTTGATGTGAATTGTAAATATGCGTTCGGTGGTAATTTGTTGAAAACATGTAACTTGTTGCCTAAGTTTGGCACTTATACGAAATCCGCATCCAAATAGGCGCTGTTTCTGCTCACCATAACACGCTACGTTGCAGATGTAACAGTTCTTCCTCTTTTTGTCCGGCCCAACCCATAGTATTTAATGGATGACAGTAATGTCTGCTTTGTAGCAGCTTAGGGCCTCCGTAAGTTTTTCGGCTGGACCTCTCCTGTTTGATGTTTAGCAGGGTCGTCAACAATTTAATCACTCCTTTCCAAGGCTATTGGTTGCTTCGTATTTTACTAGATTTACCTAGATAGCCCTAGAAAGTGTGTACAGTTATACACAGTCACAACTCACGCTTGCGGAATTTTTCCCCTGTTGTCCGAATAAGTCAAATAAGTAATTTTTCCTAAAAAAAAGCGGTTCTTATACCCTATCCCACGGCAAATGCCATAGGCATATAGGTATATTTTTTTACTAATGGCATAATATAATCTATTGAATAAAGCTAACATTAACTTGAAGTGTTTTATTTCAAATTGAATTTGTATACCTCTTAAAAAAGCAGCCTCTATATGGTTTCAGAATTTTAGTCTTAAACGGGCTTAACAATTTAACTAGTGTGAGTGTACAATCAATCAATTACAGAATGTATGCGAAAGCTTTGAAATTATTTACAACTAATGGATGTAATTAAATGCGGTTTGCCAATACGCTCGCTCACAACTGACAAAAAATCATGTTTCTATGAATAAAATTAATTTTGTAATATAGTTGCTTCTTCTGTCAATATTTGTATAGTTATTCTATTCATTTCTGTGTTTTGGTTTCCATTTATAAATCAATTAAATTGATTAATAAGCATAAGTATTTATCAAAAAGCAAAGCTAATTTATGAGGATAATTTACAAACGCTAATCCAGTGCACCCATTTCGTAGATATATCTATTTCATATGCATATGTATCCAAAGAGCATTATAACAATATGGAGATTTCCTAAATAGATCGAATTAAAATCAAAAAAACTAAATAGATATAGCCATGTCTATCTTATGCGTGGGGTAGGAACATTTAAGCCCAGATGCTTTCTAACTGCAAATCAATCATATGGCTCAGTGTCGTTTTTTCAATCAGAAAGAGCTAAGCCAGAGATTTGCTTATAGAGGTATTGCGCTTCAAAATGTCGAATGTCGTGACGTAAATGTTTTGTGGAAGAAATGTTCACATTCGCATGCTCCGCTTCTGATCACCCTTAATCCAGGTCTACCCCTAATGGCAAAGGTTCTCTGTTTTATAGATTTAAACGCTGTATACCTAGTGTTGTTATAATTGTCGGTTCAGATTTTAATCGACCGAAGCACCATTGTTGTTGATTGTTGATTTTTCTATGCACTCTTAGTTGGAATACGTCAACTTTGACTTAGGATCGAGATCAGGCTAGCCTCTTAATCTACAGATTTTGAGCATTTGACGTGACTCAGGAGGGAGATAGATACAGGAGAAATGTTATGGAAAGTATCCTACACAAAATGGGTAAAAATTAAACACCGATTAATTTAAAATTATTAGCCAAATAAGTATTGTATTAGCAATTTTACATTCGCAATTGGTCGATAAGACCCTCAAAAAGTTCAATTGTTAGAAAAAATGAACACCTAGGGTCGTGGTAAATTTTCAAACACTTAAAAATTTTTATCGAAAATGAAAATTTATCGTGGCCCTAGAATCATGTTAATTTTTTTAAAAACTTAAAAATTTTGATCAAAAGTGCCAATTTATCTTGACTCTAGGGTCTTGTAACATTTACAAAAACCTAAAAATGTTGATCTTAAATGAAAATTTATCGTGACCATATGGTTGGGTTAAAAATTCAAAAACATACAAATTTAGATCGCAAAAATTTAAACGTATTTCTAAAAACTTTAAAATTTTGATCGAAAAATCAAATTATTTTATCATGACTCTAGGGTATTGTAAAATTTATAAAAACTAAAAAAAATGTGGTCTTTATGGCGATAAACATTAAAAATGACGTTGTCACAACATATTGTTCAGATGGTTTATCTAATTCTTTTATGGTTCGACAAAAAACAACGTTTTTCTATTGCATGTGGCTTGGGGTGGGGTATAAAAATGTTTTTTGTAGGAAAACGTACCCAAAAAGTGGGCGTGGGTTAAAATGATCTAGGGACGAAATTTTCACATTATCATAATTAATAATCTTTTTATAGAAAACGCCCCCAAAAAGTGGGCGTGGCAAAAAACTTTGCATAGACGAAATATAAATATTAAGATTCTCTAAATATGGTTTTCCGACGTGGCAATGGGCAGATTTCAAAAATGTTTACACTTGTTCTGCTTTGTCGGCCAGAGAGTCTATATTCTAAATTTCAACTTTCTTGCTCAAAATTTAAGGCCCAAAAATCGGTGACACACAAACGGATGGACGGGCAGACAGACATGACTAGATGGACTCAGCTAGCGATTCTGAATCGATCCATATACCTTGAGGTATATCTATCGAAATTATTTCTCTATGTTACAAACCTAATGTCAAAACTATGGGATAGGGTATAAATAGGTATGTCAATATTGAATAACTTAAAAAAATGCAACAGATCAATATGAAACAGTTTTTGAATACAACAAGTGGCAAAAATTCCCTTTTTGCTGAGTTTTCCTTCACTTTATCGAGACGCTTAGGCTGTTTAACTCAGATTTCGGAACGATTGCTTACCTTGAGCTTGTCAATGGTCTGTGGATTACCATCACACACTTTGCTTTCCAAATAACTTTACAAAAATAAGTCTGGAGGGGTCATATGTCAAGTTGACCCCTCCAAATTTATTTTTTAATAGCACAGTTCCAGAACAGGGTGTAGCATGGCACACTCTCATGTTAAAATTAGTAACCGCCCAGTCCTTTTTCATACATTTGTGGGCAGACATTATCAGCAAACATTCTCCAATATTGAATCCCATCGACCGTTTTGGTTTCTCTGAAAAAAAAAATTGCCCAGTTATGGTTTTGGCGCAAACGCCGGCCCGTGTTTAATGGATCTCGCGTGAATGCTCTGTTATCCAAATACGGCAATTTTGCTTATTAACGGCCTGCTAATGGGAAATGGCCTCGTGGCTCATCAAGATTTGCTTTCAAAAATTAAGGTCTATCGGCAAATTCTTTGAGTCAATTGTATTTTAAACGGATAAAAATACATATCGTTCTTCAAAATGACCTGCGAACTGTTTCCACTGATGCCAAAATACTGAGCGCGGTGACGATACGATAAATGTGGGTTCTCGTCAATATTTTCTTTTTCCGCTTCATCCAGTTCTTTGGAACGTATAAGGCACGAACGGGATGTTTACAGACGGTTAATAGTGTTCTCAGACGGCGTTTTTTGGCCACGATTTTTTGATGATATGCACCTGAGCTAACACAACTGAAAGACTATTTTCAATGTACAGCGTTACTAGATGAATTTAAAAAAAATGTTTACCTAAGTCAACCGGTTATTAAATGTAAAAGTTCACATACCGACACAAAATATGCCGCACCCTGTATGTAGTGTAAAGAAGCATTCTATAACTTCACTAGAGCACAGCTAAAGATAAAGGTTTAGTCCACATACATTAGCTCTTAATAATCTATCAAGCGTATGGACGTCAAGCAGGCGCAAATGAGTTTTCCCCATTTGTCTGAAGGACCGCCTCAGTGGAAGCAATTTTACGACCAATTTTCGTCTCTCATTCATAATGAGGCATCGCTGACGGGTTCGCAAAAGCTCCATTACATTCGTTATAGTCTGCAAGAGAATATGCTAAATGTCATCAAATGACAGATAGCATCTTTATATTGTAAGCATGGTAAGTGAGTCATAGTTGATACTCATTTTAGAGTTCTTTTTTCGCTACCAAAGATTTCGTCCGAATCACCCACAGGTATCATATCATAACATCCAGGAGAATTACAGATCATTGAAGTCTTTAGATAGATCAGTTACCAACTGGGATGACTGGCTTGTTCATCTTACTGTGAGCAAGCTTGACCATGAAAACCATCGCCAATACGAACCTTCGCAAGAAGACGACAAGGCAGCCATCTTTACTTGTTCTTGTTCTTGTTCTTGTTCTTATTCTTGTTCATTTTCTTGAAATCGGGTGGCATTCTTTGGACGCTGTCAGTTTACACAACCCCATTATACAACAGCATGGTTTCAAGTCCAGAATAAAGTCTACACCAGCGTTCACATCCCAAAAGAAAACTCTGGATGCTTTTTTTTTGCGGTGAAAAAGACAGGATTTTTGGTTTCAAGCAATTCAGAGCATTTCCAGCTTCTCGCGGTGCAGTGCAATAAACCCCGCTGGGCCATACTCCCGAAAATGGAAATAGCCCCCATGGGGCCTGCTTTGGCAGGAGGGGAAACCCAAACCAACCAATGGACTGAGGAGAAACCCAAACCAACCAATGGACTAAAATCTGGACTATGCGTGATGGTGACCTAACCTCACATTACTTTTATGGTCAGTGCAATACTACCTGCGGGGGGCCAAATTTTCCAAAAAGAGGAAACAAACCCCAGCGGGGCTTAGTTCATTTTTAAATGGAAATAAGCCCAGCCACAAAAGAGCATTAACACTAGCGGCTGTTATTGCCATGAGAAATTGGTATTCTATCCAAGCTTAGGTGTATGCAAAGTTTGAATATGTGTGGACATGCTGAATAAACGCGAAAGCCTGTGGTGTCTACTTCCTATTTTCTGGGAATTTAGACAAGGGGGCTTCATTCCGCGGAGGTTTATGCACTGCACCTTCCAAAGTTTCCGTATCCCAAAACACGTCAATATGCTATACCTAAACTCCAGGTTCTCAACATCAAATCAATATTTCCTATTACATAACAAATTACCTCTCCAATCAAATTCAAAAATCGGTCACTGCAACTTTCAGTGAGTGTACCTCTATATACATAAAACCATAGCCCTGATATATATATTGTAGACCCAGGTTCAATAGTTTTCAATATAAAATCCCGTCAAGGTACATTTCCTAGTTAATTTTATTTTCATGCAACGCACACACTAAACTTCAGTTCCTGATGCGGTTGTCACTAAAGTGGTTGGGGGTTCATTAAATAACACCGTCCGTAGCTATGCAAACATAAATTGACACCCGATATTGTGGGGGGTTGCAGTATAATAGTTCCCCAACACTGATGGTTTCCCTTTATTCGCTATAAATCTGCGGAATGCAATTTAATGGGTATGCTGATAGGGTTGAGCGATGCTTTAGCATGCCACAAAATACTTCCTGAAGATATTTAATATTCTGCTTGCAATATGATCCCACATAAAAATAAGACCGCTATAAAGACCAGAGTTGACTTAACCCATAACCTTTTATTTATTTTAATAGATTCCGCAGAGGATTCAAACAGTTCTTCAGATGGTGTCCCTTTGTCCATTTGGGGGCAGAGAGTCTGCAGCGACGTGAACAGCTTGCGTCACGATACTCCTGTTCGGGTTCACCGGATCATCATCGGATAATGCGAAATGGTACGTGTAAGTTGTTGGACACCGGATCTATTAACGTTGTGTTACGGTTGTCATATTGTTGTTTCTTTGCAGACACAGAGAGATCGTTTTTGTATACATGTCCTGGTTCGCCGAAAAGTCGAAGAATCTCACATTGCGGTAAGGGGGGACATTCGGAAACAAAAACGGGTTAAATGCTTTATTGGTGGCTTGGACTTAAAGAACATTGATTCATCCAGAGATTGTTCAAAATTTTGTTGTAGTTGGTGTTTTTTAAGAGCTGTAAGATTTGAAAGTTAAAATAAAACATACTCGAGCTAAGCTAACGAGCCAGTGTTTTATTTTAGTTGATTATTATAGCAATCATGACGAAAAGAATCTTCAGGCATATTGCTAACATGGGAACATCTTGTGAAGTTCCAACTTTATAATACATCTTCGAGCATTCTAAGCCATGACTTACGGATGATGCGTTTGATATTGACTTGTTATTGGTTTCTTCGCCTTGACCAACAAACTCAAAATTCACACTGAAAATATTTCAATGGTGTCAAATTGCCCAATCTTGGAGGTTAGGGCTATTTCTGAACATTATATTGTCAACGAAGAATTTTATCAATATCTCGACGCAGTATGACATGTTACACCATCCTGTTGAAACCAAATGTCTAACGGAAAATATTCCACTTACTTGTTGAATGCACTCTCTCCTGGAGAAAAGGTGGCCTTCCATCCCCTTCGATCCTGAGCACGCTGCTTGCAGTCATTCAGTCTAAGCATTCCGCTATTGCTTCATTCTGAAACCGGACGGAGGTTTAATGGGTCTCAAACTTAGAGGCTAAGATTCAAAGAGATGGAGCATCTATGTTCATTCGCTCAATTCGACCAATTTGACCCAATGCAGTCGACATGTTTTTTTGTCTTTTATATAACATGCATATCTTCGTACAGCTCATAAAGTCTATATCTTCTCTTACAATCGCATGCCTCCAATAAAGGACCAAAATTCTACGAAAACTGAGCGATCATTTTTTTGCTCCAAAGTGCTTAATATTTGGAACGGTTTCCTGTTCAATGTCCAGCACTCGGCGTCTTAAAGTGGGATAGGGCTCGTTAGAGCAAACATTAAGACTTTTGAATAAGGAGTTTTATCCTTTTTGTTTCGCCTAAACCGAAGAAGCATCGGTCTCCTAGGGTCAGTCTTTGTTGCACTTCTAATCATTCACGGGGCTGATGTTAACTTCAAGACAGATGAACTCCTTAACTTCCTCAAAGTTTATGCTATTTTGTGTAAGGCTATAAGTTAGTAATACATACTTCCAAGCTACAGTTATTCTTTAGCATGAGATCTTCTTCGTTTTATATCTGAAAAGGTTTTGTGGTCTGAATTAATAGCGGAACTGATGTAGACGAAGTCCCTTACCCCTTGAATGTTATATCTGTAGTCTGTGTTGTTTCGCCAGGTCATCAATTGGCGCAAATGCGTTTACTGATATCGTCTGAATATCCCAGTAGCTGAACACTTGCCCTACGCAATATCTGTTCAAGCATAAGCGCCTAGAGTACCCTTGTTGGAATCTGGTACATGTTTGGAAAAATTACAGCTGAGCTGATGCTTCTAAACCGAATATTGCATCGCGGTATCCTATTTGGTATTCCGAATTTTTCCATCACCCTATAGAGCTCTATGTGATGGATCCTATCATGATTAAGTTAGGTTAGAGTGCCTGCTAGCGATTCGGCAGCACACTTAGACCAGTTTTTGGTCCGTTGTGAAACCACGTGGACTTTGTAAAACCAATCTGTGCTTTTAATGAAAAGTAGGATACTTATCACTTTCGCGTTTAAAAAATTGTAGAGATTTGCTTGTAGAGATTTACTTCCCCATGACTATCTGTCTGGGATTGTGACCTTGAAACTCTTATAAATGATTAACCTGGTAAGGGTGTAATCGGTATTTTCAGGAATATTTGTGTGTTAGTTTAGAATTGTTGTGGGACCAGTTTGCATATTTGACCACTGCTGGATGGGTATAAGTCGAATGGCTGAGTTAGCTGCCATTTGCTTGCCAAAATATAAAGTGGTAGAAGGTGAAAAGAATGTCAAGTGTTGCTGAGGGTGTTTTACGAAGTCCACCACCGATGCATAGAACCGAACTTCTTTGCACATTGGCTGGTTTGTTGCTGTCATATTAAGCCTTAAAGTCGATGAAAAAATAATGTGTCTCAACTTGAAATTCATGGGTCTTAGTCTGAAACATTGTTCTATAGTCGATCTGCCACGCTGGTACATTCCGATGTGTTCCAGAAACGCTTAATATAGTCGCACAGTACGGATTTGAAGAGTTCTGCCGGTAATCCATCAGAGCAACTTCAGCTTTTTAATGGTTGCACTAATATTTCAATACTGGGAGGGTCTCTTACGCAGTTGTTTTTTGTGAACTCTGCCCATCTCCTGCTCTACCATTCGAAAGTAGTTTTTTCTCGCTGGATATGTGAGCTCTGAACATGGCCGCGACGAGTAAATGGACAGAGTCGACGTTTGCCGTCTGAATAGGATGTTCGATACATTTTCCGCATCTATGAGAACATCTTCGATTTGGCAGACGGTTACACCTCCTGGAGATTGCCACGTTATGCAAAGATAATGCATCACCTTGTCTTAATTCTTTTTTGATATTAAAGGTGTTCCTTATATAAATTGCACAGCTTGAAGGAGCAGCGAGTATTCGGAATCATTAATCTACACGAAAACATGACATAGATACATACTTAGTTAAGCTATAGTCTGGAATGAACCCGGAGCTAAACCTCAACCAATTCCTCTTCACAATTAGCCTAGTCCCGAGTTAACTGCCTCCTGTTGCGCTCTTGGATTTGGTTGAGGTCGGTTTCTACTGCTAGGCTTTGTTCTTCCTCTTCTGCGTCCGACATCTGTCTGGTAATAGAATACACTGCGAGGCGGACTACATGTTATTAACATTTTCAAAGCCCAATGCAGAGTTTTTGAACAAGTCTACGTCGCTGTATAACTCGTAAGGTTGTTGGTATAATCTTCGTTTCCATAACCCGTCAACACAAAAGGGACAGACGACTTTCAGAAGAATTTTTAGCTTAAAACTACTAAGGATTTTTTCATTCGCTTTTGAAACAGTCCGTGCTTATGCGTCATAGAGCAGGACTGGGTGACCACGGTCTCATAAGGGATCTCCTTAGCTGTGCGAGTGAGGGCTCTATTATTTTATATCTGACTATGTGTTGTTGTCATGTATTAATATCGAAGCCGATGTAGACAAAGTCCTTTACCTCCTGAAAGTTTTATCTACCTGAAGCTTTGCCTTGTATGGCTCATTGTTGGCATCTGTCGGGATTCTTAATCAAACCAGGAGTTTCTTGCTGGTGGGCAATCGAATGATATTATGCCTTTTTGACAGCGTCGCCATTATTCTTTGACATTGGTAAAAAGTTAATCTAGGACTTAATCTAGACGGTCTCTTGCGATTACAGTGTTTCGACATTGATTTTTTTAAATACTTGCTACTCCAATGTCAATGGAAAGCTTTGGCAATCATACTTTATAGGAATACTACAAAATCTAGAAATCGAACTTAGACCTTTTGCGCAACAGTTTATATGCTCTCTAAATTGATCTGCTAGACGAAAATATAGGTCGAGTTTGGGTTTGCATGTATTTATTTCCGTGTTAACTGCTTCAAGATTATTCAAAAACAAAAACCTTTTATGATATTACTCTGTTCATGCAAAAGACTTTAACAAATTCCAAAAAAAATATTTTCAGCTTACAGTCAAAATATAGCATTTGCCATCAACAAATAAATGAACACATTTCGCCAACCTTTCCACCAATTATTAAGTTCTTCGTAGGATCAAGCATGTCGAGTACTTCAAAAAATACTTTTCTACTTAGCTTATCCACCATTCACAAAGGAAACTTCAAGCTTATCCCCTCAAACAATAGAGAGATTACATGAAAATAAAAGAAAATTCACATCCGTTAAAGACTAGGACATCAAATCCTTGCCAAAGGAACTGCATTCACATAATATAACCGTCCAGTCACATATTTTATATTCAGATCTAATTTTAACTATAATGTCTTAGTTTATATCCATCCACAAGGACATTTATTCCACTTATTGCAAACACTGAAAAATGTGATCCAAAAATAGGCAATAGCTCCCACTGTAATGAATGAAATTCCTTTTTTTTTGTCATCTTTGCAGGCTTAGTTCGTACATCGACGCTCACGACCAACAACAACCTACAGAGCAGAGGATTCAATACCACGACGACAAATTCCATTCACATGGGATCAGCCAACAATCAGGACATGTACTCAATGAATTCCTTGAGTAAGGACTACAAATTCTGTCGCAGCAACACTGCTCATCCACAGCAACGTTGGGCATCCTCAACACGCAAGGGGGTATCCTGACAAATTGCCAACGGCAAAACCGACGTGGACGTAGTCAATGGCAACACAACACACGCACAAATGGATGCAACTGCCTCAGCTGCAGCCTGCAACAACAACAACCAGGCTAATCAGAAAACTTGGTTGTAAATTGTTATTTCTGTGTTCGTTTTGGTATCATCGAGGCGTTCCATAAAAGGTGAAGTAGAGCGCACGTTAAAGGCCATTACCAGGCTTGTAGTGTAAATTTCAATTATCCGGGAAAAGGTATCAAAGATTGTTTGCACTCTTAATGTGTCCTAAAACGTTTACCTATTAACTATGTTACTATATACAAGAGATGTTTTGAAGTGTGTATGTGTGTGTGTATTTAAATTTTTGTATTAAGTACCTACCTACTCATAAAACTGTAAATATTTGTAAAACTAAATTAAGCCTAATCATACATATAGTCGCAAGGACGAGGAATGCAGACCTGATGAAATATTAATGAATTGTTCTTAAGCCATAATTGATATTTGTATGTATGTATATGTATTTATTTTAACTATTCCGTTTTCTATACATAAGATAAGCTTTTAAATGAAAATAAATTATTTACAAAAAGGCTGAAGATCGGCTTGTTTATGTTTACTAAAGAGGACCATGTTTTTGAATCGCATTGCTTTGGCTAAGGGTAAGTAATTAAGTATATCCTTTAATTTGTGCACACCTTTCTAGCTTTCGATCTGTTGGGAGTCTCTCCATGCTGCTTTCTTTAATTGACCCTGACATAGAAAGTTAAGTCTTTCTTTAAGGTTATAACTCAAAGTTTCATATATTCGCATTGCATAGTACTAATTCCCTCAATGCGGTGAAGCCAAAGCATCTGTGACATCTATTTACCTTTGGAAATATATTCAGATCCTGGGCCGACTCATAAAGTTTGCAGCTTCATCTTCACCATTTTCATCTTTCCATACAACGGAGCTTAGAAAAAAGAGGGCTCTTTGCAAAATTTCCTAAAATTTAGTGCTCGCTAAGTCTTTGGTACGGTAAAGTAGGAATGACAGAATTAATGTTCTGTTTACCAATCATTTAGGCTACATGCAAAGGATTTTTTCCTCATTTGTTCACCAAACGAATTTAACAGTCGTTTTATAAGGTCTATCTTCGCCTGAATGGAATCAAAAAGATTTCAGAAACCTTGTACCAAAAGTATTGAAATTTTCACAACTACCTCCGAGAAACGCCTAAGTTCGATTCAATATGCGCTCAGGTAAATACAGTAAATCAAGGCGTACAAAGTTCCTCAAACCGAAAATAAGAAAGGATGGGAAATGATTGATCAGGAAAAACAGCATGATGTCTTAGAGATGCTGCAATGTTGCAAAATAATTGCGTTGCGTTTAAAAAAAAGTGAAACAATCTAATTAAGGACGCCCATTGTAGACCACATAAATAGTACTGCCAGAGAGGATACAAAGTGTTCCCTGTAGACCGCATACACAGACCGAATACAAAGTGGTCACTGTAGACCGCATAGATAGTACAAGGTGGACGAAAAGAGAACACCCTATTGGAAGATGCTTTTATTTTTGTAAATGGCCGCCAATGTCAAATCTGTTTTGACATTTGTGGACTAGACAGATGTAGAATACACTCCCAAGAACGCGGAATAATCGTGTCTATTTTGTTTGCGTAACAATTCGTCTGTAGTGTTGGCGCGCCACGAATTCTATCGCCAATTCCTCGGCCGTCCGACACCGACTGCGCAAACACTGCGCCTTTTGGCCACCAATCTTGAAGAGTATGGGACCACATGAGACGTTGCTAAGAGCGGCCGGCCCCAGAGCGCCCGTTGTGCCGAGAATATAGCCACTGTTGCCGAAGATGTCAGCTGTCGCCGGAAATATCGACCAGACGCCGTGCCTCGCAATTATCCATCAGCCGGTCGTCCCTAAGGCAAATTTACAAAGTCCAGTCCGTGCATCAGCTGCTGCCTGTCGACCGCCAAACGCGTGTAACCTATGCCCAAGCCATCCTCAATCTCGAAGACGAAGTGGACGATTTTTCGACCAAAATCATAATGAGCGATGAGGCTCATTTCCACCTCAGCGGGTGCATGAACAAGTAAAACTATCGCTTCTGGGGCACCGAAAATCTACGAGTAATGCGCGAGGAGCCATTACAACCGCTCAAAGTTACTGCATGGTTCACGCTGGAGGAGTCATCGGGCCATTTTCTTTTCGAGAACGCCGCTGTTCAAACGACAACAGTGGACGGTGCGCGCTATAGGGCCATGTTAACCGAGTTTTTTCTGCCGCAATTGGACGAATTAGGACTGGAGGACATGTGGTTCCAACAGGACGGAGCAACAACACACACTGCGCGATCCACAACCGATATTCTGAAGGCGGCAACAACATCGGACGACTTCTTTTGGCCCACCTTGTACAAAGGATAAAAAGAGGTCTCGCATAGAATGTACTCCGAGTGCAAATACAAATACAACTTTTGTCTCCTAACAATTCATGTATGCGTGTTATTCTTGCAAGAAAATACAGTACCTATAGTTCTATGATGAATCCGAACGGCTGAATTGGAAGAATTTTTACCTTTCGGATGGTTTGTCAGGATGGTAAGTAAAACCAAACTTAGCTATAACTGGGAATCGAATCCAATCAGAATGTGGCAGCATAGAGTAGGATTGAACTGAAAAGCTAATCTTGACAATAAAATTCGCCAGCTTAGCCAACTCCACCGATATTTAAAATAATTTAGGAAAGCGCTGCTTAAGTTGCCAAGGGTTAGTTGTTTACTTTTTTTTCAGCCTGTTGTCAGCCTGTTTAACCTGTTAGTTCTTCTTTTGCTAGGCTTCTTAAGAGTGTATCCTGCATGAGGTTTTGCTATAAATGTGTCAATTACCCATAATCTGTCAACCAAGCTATATACAAAGAGCGCATCAGATCCAGTCATGGCAAACCTTTTTACTGACCTGGTACGTGTTTTCACGAGATCATACTTACCAGTTTATTTACTTGGGCTACAGTCCTAGGGACGACTGGGACAGAAACAAATATCACTCCAGTTAGCCCTGTCTTTTACTTATAATCTCCAATTGTGCCCATTCAATGGGGCCTACAATTTGACGCCAAATTTGAAAAGCTTCTCATAAAAGTTTCAACTCTTAAACTCTTGTTCAAGAGGTAGGACAGTGAATAAAACAAAACCGGAGATTGGTGCCCTTTCGGTCTACATGTCAGTTGACAAGGGGTATGTCAATGTACAGCTCGTATAGTTCTTGGTTGAATCTTCATCTCCACAGCCCGTCAACGCAAACGGGATTTTCTTCCTCTCGAATCGACCAAGGATTTCTTCATCCGCTTCAGCACCGGTAGACAAAGTTCCGTACTACCTCAAAGTTTGATCTGTCAATGGTGACGTTCTGTCCAATTCGTCGATGTTGTGTGTCCTTTCGTGTTGACAGCATATACTTAGTTTTACCTCATTTACTGCTGATCCCATTTTTGCCGCGTCAGCGTATGCTAGCAGTTGCACCAATTTTTGGAAGATTGTGCCTCTGATGTTGGCTTGGGAGTTTTGCACAATCCTCTCAAGAATCAAATTTAAGAAGTCACGTGACAGCACATCGCCATGCCTTAATCCATATTTGGTAACGAATGTGTCGGTCAGGTCGTTTCCGATCCTGATGGCGTAGCGAAAATTTCCCATCGTACTTCTACACAGACTGAGAAGTTTGAGCGGTATACCAAAACTAGACATTGCTCTGTATAGTTCGTCTCTATAAATGCAGTATACAGCTTTGAAATCGATGAATAGGTGGTGGGTATCGCTTTGGACTTCTTCAGTTTCTTTTTCAAGAATCTGCCAAAGTGTAAAGATTTGATCAGTTGTGGACTTTACTGGCCTAAAACCACACTGATAAGGGCCGATCAGGTTGTTGGTAGACGGTTTCAGGCGTTCTCATACAACGGCAGATAGGATCTTGTATGCGATGTTGAGGAGATGTTGAGGAGACTTATGCTTCTGTAGTTGGCACAGTTCAGAGGGTCTCATTTTTTGGGGATCGGGAAGACGATGCTGAGGTTCCATTCTTCAGGTATACTTTTATCCGACCAAATTTGGCTTATGAGTTACTTGATGTTACTTACCAAGTCTTCTCCGCCATATTTATAAAGCTCTGCGGGAAGGCCGTCATTTCGGGCAGTCTTATTAATCTTGAGTTTAGATATTTCTATCTTCACTTCACTTAGGACGGGTGGTTTATTGTTTTCGCTGTCGTTGCCAATATTAAATGGTTCGTTCTGCCTGACATCGGAATGTTGTTCGTCATCGCCGTTTAATAGTCTGGAGAAGTGGTTCTTCCATACCCTCAGTATCGACTGTGTCTCAACTACGATATTTCCTTGTTCATCTCGACAGGATTCTATTCGATCTATGTATCCTTGGCTTTGACGTTTTAAACTTTGTTAAAAATTGCAAACATCGTACCTGGAGTAGCACCTCTCTACACCCTCGATCGCGCGCTTTTCTTGTTCTTTTTTCTTTTTTCTGAAAAGCCAATGTTCTTCCTTTCTTCTCTGCCTATAGAGCTCAATGGCAGCTCTCGTCTTCATCTGTAGTTTAGCCTTGTAGGCCTCGTTCTTGGCTGCGATCATCTGTGATCATTCCTCATCAAACCAGGGGTTTCTTTCTGGTGGGCACGAGAAACCTAGCATATCAGTTGCGGCTAATCTAATGGACTGTTGGCATCGTTTCCATTGGTCTTCGACATGTGGATTTAAATATGGGTTTAAAAAGATCGATCGTCATATTGTCGACTTTCAAAAAGTTGACTCTAATAAAGTCGATTTTGAAAATATCGACTCGTAGAAGCTCGACAGCGGCAAGGTGAATGATGTGCACATGCATGCGGCGCCGCATCACTTTGCCACTGTCGATCGACAAGCCAATCTCGGATAGGTAATTGGTAATATTTACATAAACAGCATTATTTTAATCATTCAAACAGAGCATTCCTGTTTTATTTTAAATACAAGTCGACATTTTTACCGACAACTTTTCATTCGACATTTTAATGGTCTGGATTTTAAACTGTCAACTTTTGTTTGTGAACGATGAAGTTCATGGTTTTCAAGTCGACATGTTTTTTGTCGACCATTCTCCATGACCTGGAGACCGGCATATCCCCTTATGGATATCGAGGTGATGAAACTGTGTGATGGCTATAGTGCCATTTCGTTCCGTAGCGAAGACAATTGGCTGAATTCCGTTGCCGGACGTGTTGTCGTGTATCAGTGTTTTCTGAAAAAACTACCATTAAAATGTCTTATCTTCCTACCTTTTCCTTAAAATCTCCCAGCACGATTTTAACATCGTACTTCGGTAGTGGCTCATAGGTTTTGTCAAGGAGCTCGTAGAAGCAATCTTTAGCTATGTCATATTTTTGGCGAATCGGTGACAAACATCCCTACGTACGGACATAACTAGACCTATATACATTGCTACATATTATGATCCGGTCCAGTCACAGACTATATATCAAAGCTGTTAGACCCCTATGGGATAAGATATAAATATCCTTAAAAGTTTGGTCAGTTTAATGGATATTTATCAGTCCATTGAGAGTAAATTTCACATAATTTGTATATAAATCCTAGAAGAAAATACTTTACTGCCTTGGCGCGCCATTTTATGGCCTCTAGTAAATCCCTTTGCCATTTTGCAATTATTTATTGAATTCAACGATTTCAATGAACTCGTCCACTCTCTCCATGGCCTATTTAATAAGACAAAGTGTTTTTCATTAGGAAAATCCTGCTAAATCGTTCACTTCTTCAAAGACAACAAATCGGCTGTAATAGCCAAATGAAATGTCCTTTCAGTCGAAGAAAATCTCCCCCATTGTCCATCAAAGCTATGTTGTATAAAGAAAAAACTTTTCTTGTAGATTTCAATTAAATCAACAAAGGAATCTTGTACAAAACTTTTCTCCACACCTATACCATAGAGCGCAGGCAACTATGACTAGGACGAGGTTGACGTCAACACGACCCCAGATGTTGTTGCACAAAAGTAAATTCATTACGAATTGTATACGAGTATTGTATTGGAAAAGGACCCTTGTCACTTATTATTCGTTTCATTATTGTCTATCACTTTAGCCTGTCTGTCATAACAGTGCGGTTAATAAAGTGGCCAGCATATAGCTGGGAGCAAGAAAATCCTTGATTACATTCATATCTTGGCACAGAATCAAATTATTGCCAACAGAAAGGATGGCGTACACATAAGTCGTCCTTGTCTATTGGCTTAACACGCTAAGTCTATATGAATGTATATAGAGCTGCAAACAGTTTTATTACCATCCCCCGGAGGGATGAAGCATTAAGTTTTATCGGAGATAACCCATAAAGCTTTAAACTTAAGCTGAGAAAAATTTTCAAACTATGTTGCAGTTTGTTAGCGGATTCTAGTACTGGAAGCAAATTGCATATATTGGTTCATCGGTCATACTTATCCAGTAAGAGGAGGTTGTTTCTTGGAAAATTTGTCCAGATTTAACGAGCAAAAATGTTCCTTACCATCAAAGTGGTGGAGGCACTTTATATTTCCATGGCTTAGTTGCATCTTTTGGATGACTGGATATCGCTGTTGCGCTGGCATAATATTGGTTACGTGAACGATTTTATTGGATTTGCTTTTATGACTTTTTTGTTAATATCGCTTACGAGCATAATAACCTTACTGCTTGTGAAGGCTATTGGTTGAAAGCAGGTCAGTGTTATTAGGGGAAGGAGCATTGACAAAGCAGCTTATTTTATACCCGCTTAAGAGATTATGAATATTGAATTTGGATGGTGTTTAGGAAATTACATATGAAACACAAGGATATACATAAATATCTCATAACTATTAATTAATTGCCATTTAGAATAAAACCACTGGATTCGCAACACAAAGAAATAGTTTTTCGAAACTGACAGGTTAGGTTAGGTTATAATACCTGCCAGTGATTCGCCAGCACATTTACGCCAGTTTTTGTTCCATTGTGATAGCACATGGATTTCGTCCATTCTCCTTGCTACCATTGAGAAAACCAATCTGAATTATTAATGAAACGGAGGAGACTTCCCACTTCCGTTTTTTTCCAATCGCTGAGATTTTGAAAGAAGTAAGCTCCACGATGAAGCTTCCTTTTGTTTGATAGGGCTGGGTAGTTACAAAGGAGATGAAGTATTGTTTTGGTTTTTTCCTCTTTGTATATACAGCTCCTGTAGAAATCGTTTTAGTGAAGGGCTTGCATTCGTGCCTACCAATTAGACAGTTTCCAGTGATGGCACGTATTGTGGCGCTAATGTTTGGTCTAGTGAGCGTAATCATTCTCTTGGATCTTCTTAAATCCAGCTTTGGTCAAATTTGTTTGGTTATCTGGCACGTCCTGCGAAGACTCCATTTGAGATTTGATTTCCTGTTAGCATGCTGCACTAGTAAGTTTTGCATGTAGCGATAGGTGTACAAGTAGTACCCCACACGGGGGCGGGGTACTAAATGTAATTTAGTTCCATGTCTGGCGAGTTCATCTGCGTTACAGTTCCCTGGAAAGTCACTGTGGCCAGGCACCCAGTATAGGTGAATGTTAAGGCGTAAGGCAATAGCTCATAAGGAAATATCGCCAAATCGGTTTGGAAATAACGACCAAAACATTGTCTAGCAAATTGTTGTTGTATTTATTTTTCCATTTTGGGCTTTATTTCCTTGTTAGGTTCATTTATATAACAGCCATTAATAATCGAAATACAAAGCTGAAACGGTGCAATAGGAATAATCGCCCAAAACGGCAAGAACAAAAAAAAACCACAACCAAATAGTGGAAAATATGGCCCAAATATAACGATTTATCTGCATAATGGGCACAAACAGTTTTCCTCTTTATTTCCAAAGCTGGACCCTGAAATCTCATGAAGCAAACGTTACACATTTTCCAATGTCTACAAGGTAGAACCAGAATGTTGGGTTGAGTATTTTGACAAATAACACACAAAGAAGTTGGTACATTCAGGCTCTAAAGAGCCTTTAAAAATGTCCTCAATTGGTTCCATTTCTGTGCAAATAAATAGATAGACAGCTTTATTTTGTTATAATTTTACAATGTCATTGTTATTGCACACTATAATATTAATTACAGAGATTTGATATGTTCAGTATAAATCTTTCTTTTGAGAAGTTATTTCAAAAAATTGAAAAAATAAAAAATAAAAATAAATAAAGAGATTTGAAGGAAACATGACAAAAACCTTAAATATCAAATCAAAAAAAAATTAATAAATAGCTAACTAAAAAAATAAATAAATACAAATAAATGAGTACAATCAAAAAAATGAATAAATAAATAAATACGTAGATAAATAAATAATTAAAAAGACAAAAATAAATAAATAAATAAACTAAAATTTAATAAATAAATAAACAAATGTATAAAGAAATAAATAAATAAACAAACATAAATAAATGTATACGAATAAATGAATACATCAAATAAATAAATAACTAAATGAATATAACGGGTGATCCAAGTAGAGATACTTTTTTCAATTGCCTTTTTGACGGATCACGTGTGAGTCGTGTCATGGTGTCATGTTATTTTTGTTTAGTATTGTTTGGCATTTCATAATGGAAAGACTTACGCGTGAACAACGTTTACAAATTGTTCAACTTTATTATGAAAATTCACGTTCTGTGAGGAATGTGTTTCGTGCACTTCGCTCAACCTATGGTCAATATAAACGGCCTACTGAGCGTACTATTCGCAACACCATCACCCATTTTGAGACCCAGCATTCATTATTGGATAATATTCGACCGAATAGACCACGTCCAGCACGCTGTGAAGAAAATATAGCGGCCGTAGCTGAGAGTGTACACGAAGACCGTGGAGAGTCGATTCGGCGCCGTTCGCAGCAACTCGGACCATGATAACCGACTATTTGATGCCTGAAATTGAAGCTCGTGATCTCGGCGACATTTGGTTTCAGCAAGACGGCGCCACTTCCCACACATCGCATCAATCAATGGACTTATTGAGAGAACATTTCGGTGAGCACATAATTTCACGTTTTGGGCCGGTCGATTGGCCACCAAGATCGTGTGATATCACACCGTTAGACTTTTTCCTGTGGGGATATGTAAAGTCAAAAGCTTATGCCGACAAACCCGCTTCGATTCAGGCCTTGGAGGAAAACATCACGCGTGTCATTCGCCAGTTACCAGTCGAAATGCTCGAACGAGTGATCGAAAATTGGACTCAACGGATGGACCATCTGCGACGTAGTAACGGTAAATATTTTATAGACATAATCTTCAAAAAATAAATGCCAAAGAATGTTCTTTCAAATGATAATAAACATTCTCCATTAAATTTGAATTTTCTGTGTTTTTTTCTCTAAAAAAGTAGGGAACCTCGAAATCGATCACCCTTTACAAGGCGGCGCAAAAGTAATCCTCCTATCAGAAAATGCTATAAATTTTGCGATTGGCCCCTAATGTCAGTTCTGTTTTGACATTTGTGTAGTAAACACATGCGAAATACATGTTAATAAACAATGTTACGCTACACTGCTCCAGAACGCGGAATATTGGTGACTATTTATTTGAGCAATAATCGGTCGGTAACTTTGGCACAACGTGAATTTCGTCACAGATTTCCTAGCCGTCCAACGCCTACTGGTGAAACACTGCGACGTTTAGCCGCTCGCCTCGAAGAGACTGGCACAACACGAGATGCTGCCAGGCGTGGCAGACCCCGGAGTAGCCGTTCTGCAGAGAATATTGCTGCTGTGGCCGAAGATGTCATGGAAGCGCCGTCGACATCGAGCAGACGACGTGCCACGCAAATGGGTATCAGTCGACGGTCTTTACAGCGAATTTTGGTACTGGATTTGAAGATGTTTCCGTACAAAGTACAGACGGTGCATTAGCTGTTAGCTGCTGACCGCCAATCGCGTCTAACATACGCTCAAGCCATCCTTAATCACCACCAAGAGGAAGATGATTTTTCATCAAAAAAAATCATGAGTGATGAGGCCCATTTCCATCTTAGCGGGTACGTAAATAAGCAAAATTTACGCTTCTGGGGCACTGAAAATCCGCGTCTAACCCACGACGAGCTATTACACCCGCTCAAAGTCACTGTATGGTGTGCTGTTTTCGCTGGAGAAGTCATCGGACCTTTTTTCTTCGAAGACGTCGCGGGCCAAATGGTTACTGTGAATGGTGAGCGCTACAGAGCAATGATCAACGAGTTCTTTTTGCCGCAACTTGATGAATTGGGATTGGAAAACATGTGGTTCCAACAGGACGGTGCAACGGCATACACTGCACGTGCCACAACCGATATGCTGAAGGATGCATTTCCCGGGCGCCTAATCTCCCGTTTTGGCGATTTGCACTGGCCAGCAAGATCGCCTGATTTGACCGCTCCAGACTTCTTTTTGTGGGGCTTTTTGAAGTCGCGGGTTTATGTCAACAAGGCTCAGACTCTTGCAGCTCTTAAAGTCAATATCCGTCAAGAATGTGAGGACCTATCGCCGGAAGTTTTATCCAAAGTGATGGAAAATGCCATAAAAAGGGCTCAAATGACAATCAACTGTGGCGGCGGCCATTTACATGACATCATATTCTCGACTTGATGTAAAAAAAAATTAAAAGACCAAATAAAAATAATCCACAAGAAGAATCAAAGTTTTTCATTTTTTTTTAAATTACAGCCAAAAAACATTGCGCCACCTGTTATATGTAGAAAAAAACAAATAAGTAAGTGAAAAAAATTAATAAATAAATAAACAAACAAGTTAATCAATAAATAAATAAATCATATATTTTGACTAGTTGTTGCAAACAGATCATTGAATAGGGGATTGTCAGCAAAAGCACAAGTATTCATAAGCTTTTTAGGGATTTTGGATATTCCCATGGTAGGCTTAGCATTAACTTTAGAACTTTTTTCTGAGCTAGTTGTAATTTTTTTGTGTTGCAAAGGGCGGAGTTTCCCCAAAATGGACAAACATAAAAAAATAGCTTGAAATATAACTTTAAATATTATTATTTTGTTTGACATAGAATAGTAGGTAAAGGACTCTCGTTGCAATATTAACCTTATTCACTGTGTGTGGGATGTGTTCCTGGAATGTCAACTTGGAATCAAGATGTATACCTAGATATTTGACAGAATTCTGAAACTTTACGTTTGTTCCATTAATCTGTAAGTTAGAAGAAGGCAAAAACAAGTTTTTCTTTTTCTAGTGAAAAAGAAAGCTTGTAGTTGGATCTTCCATTTATTTAAATACGATCGCATATTCTAGACTGATCTCAATATTGAGAGCAAAATGATGGATGAAAATACAGCTATTGACACAGCTAATAGCTTATCCACATTCAGGCAGATCTGGAAGGTCTGAGGTATATAAATTATAAAGAATGGACCACAATACGGAACCCTGAGGTACTCCGGACTTCAAGCAAACTACATTTGATACACCACTATTGACATGCACTTGAAGATTATATTGCACAGATAAGGAGGGAAGTTTAGATTTATCATTTTATATATCAATCCATTATGCCAAACATAGTTAAATGCCTTTTCAATATTAATATCAATAACATACAGGGTGGCGCACGAATCGTGCTACAAAAATAAAACGTAATAACTTTTTTTTGTGTGAGTAATCGGCTTATTTTATTTTATTTTGTAGGTTACTATTTAGATTTATAAAAATGGATGCTTGGGATACGGAGAAAAGAATTTGGATAGTGCAACGGTACCATGCTTTGGAGTCCGTCATTTCCGTCCGAAGGGAATTAAGGCGGGAGTTTGGCGGTTATCCCCCGAGTAGATGGACCATTATGAGGTTTGTAAACATGTTTGCCGAATCTGGAAGCATCGCACGAAGGCCGAACCATCGAGATGCCAATGTTCGGGTTCAGGATACAATCGCAGCAGTAGCATCTGCAATACAGGCCAATCCGAGCGTTTCGACCCGAAATTTATCGGGGCAAATTGGAGTTAGTATACGGTCATTACAACGGATACTTCATGACGATTTAAACTTGTTTCCGTACAAAGTCCAAATTACTAGCAAGTTAAACCCTCAGGATTTGCCTGTTCGCCTGGAATTTTGCCAAAAAATGATATCAATGGCCGAAGAAGACAACACATTGATCAATTGTTTGTTCAAGTCTGATGAGGCCCATTTTGATCTAAACGGCAATGTAAACAAGCAAAATTGCCGTATATGGAAAGAGTCTAATCCAGAAATGCTCCATGAGACGGAACTGCACCCAGAACGAGTCACTGTGTGGTGCGCAGTTTCATCAAGGTGTATTGTCGGGCCGTGCTTCTTTGAAGAAAACGGTGTAACCGTTACTGTCAATGGGGACCGTTATTTAAAGATGTTGAAGGAGTTTTTTTACCCAGAACTGCGCCGAAGACGTACATATACCACTCAACAGCGTTTGGTTTCAGCAAGATGGAGCAACTGCACATATAGCCAGAACAGTTATGACGGAGCTAAACAAAAAATTCGCAAACAAATTAATTTCTAGGAACTCCACTCTTCGCTGGCCCCCAAGGTCACCTGACCTGACTGCACCAGACTTCTTTTTATGGGGTTATGTCAAGCAAGAGGTGTATAAAACGAAGCCCAGGAATTTAACTGAATTAAAGCAGTCCATAACGACAATAATTGAGGCGATCCCAACTTCAACTCTTCAGGCCGCAATGAATAATTTTTTGATCAGGTGCCGCATATGCGTGGGAGAGCGTGGAGGTCATTTGCGATCTATAATCTTTAAAAACAACTAACTATATAAAATAAAATTTAATTTTCTAACCAATATAAAAAAATAAATGAAATACATCGATTAAAAACAAAGTTATTTGAATTTCTTATTGTAGCACAATTGGTGCGCCACCCTGTACTTCTTTGTACTTGATAGGTAGTGTTGTGGTAGCGTCTAAAACCGAACTGTTCATCTGGAAAGATATCATCAATGAATTTCATAAACAATTTTTTTTTTTTAGATTTTTTTCATAAATCTTACTTAAACTTTTTAGAAGGCTATTGGTCTATAACTACCCGGATTAACAGCTGGCTTATCTGCTTTTAATATGGGTGAGACTTGGGCAAGCTTCCATTTGATTGGAAAGTACTGCATCTTAAGGCAGCCGTTAACAATGTACGCCATCATTTCGATCCCCTTTTTTGGTAGTTCCTTAAGATTGTTATTTCTTACATGATCTAATCCTCCAGACTTTCTAATTACCATATTATTTCTAAAAAAACAAGATGTCTTCTTCGTTTACATAAACAACTGAACTGTCAACCACAGTGTTTGTAACGGGTGTTTTTGTAGAGGTTGGTTTTTCGAATAGAGATAAAACTGACATTTTGTGGTCAAATCGAGCAACTCTAATAACATTTATGTTCAGTTTGGTTTGCAATTTCATCATAAACAGGTTGACAAATGAACAACGCTTGCAAATCGTCGAAAATAATATTTCAGTTCGCGAAGTTTACCGCAAGCTCCGTCCATTTTATGGTCGATATAATCGTCCATCAAGGCAATGAATTCGGTTAACAATGGATCGTTTTCGCAATACTTTTACTCTATGTGATAATGATAGTACGCAGAGACGTCGAACATTGCGAACTTAAGAAATAATTGCCGCTGTAGAGCAAAGTGTTGAAGAGGACCCGAATGAATCGATTCGCCACCGTGCACAACAATTGGAGCTTTGACGATCAACTTTATGGAAGATTTTGCGTAAAGATTTAAAGTCGCGAGACCATGCAATGCGACGTGATTTTGGTGTATGGGTCAAAAATGAGATTGATCTCGATACTGATTTTCATCGCAAAATTTTGTTCAGTGATGAGGCTAATTTTTTGGTAGAATGGCTACGTCAACATGCGAAATAGCCGCATTTGGAGTGAAGAGAATTCACATGAGACCCTTGAGACTCCATTACACCCACAAAACTGACTGTTTGGTGTGCTCTATGGGCTGGTGGAGTCATTTGGCCATACTTCTTCCGAAATAATGCTAGAGAGTCAGTTACCGTTAATGGAGACTGATATAGAATCATGATAACCGACTATTTTATTCCGGAATTGAATGGCATGAATGTTGATGATATGTGGTTCCAACAAGACGGCGCTACATGCCACACAGGCACGTCACAATCGATTTATTGAAGGAAACATTCGATGAGCGCATAATTTCGCGGAATGGACCTGTCAATTGGCCACCAAGATCGTGTGATTTGACACCATTGGATTATTTTCTTTGGGGATAAGTGAAGTCGCTCCTCTACGCCAACAAACCAGAAACGTTAGGGGACTTGGAAGTTAACATTCGTGGCGTTATTGCCGACATACGGCCAATTTTATTATTATTTCGTAATATTTTTACCATGTTCCAAATCGGCTTCGAATTCTTGTCTAAATCTTGAAGCTTCTTACTCCAGGATTTATTTCGCAACTGAGAAATATGACTGTTGATTACGCTGCTTAGGTATTTCATCTGGTTTCTAAAAAAAGGTTGATTATACCTCTGCTAATTTCTTACATATTTCTTATCTTTATAAGATTTAAAATATGCATTGGGAGCTTGAAACAATTATTGTTTTTAGCTACCTTTGGTATACTTTCGTCAGTAGTATCCAAGATGTGTTTAGTAAAAGTGTTTACGAGAGAGTTAACATCTTGCTTACATGTTATTTGATCTCAGTCAGTATTAACATGTCGAAGCTTTTGATTCACACTACTTCTATAACGAGTCCAGTTGGCGTTTTTCATACCATAGATATGTCGAAACTGTTTTGCTCAATTAAAAAGAAGTTTGCACACTACTGGGTTATGGTGTTCATTAGGAATGACAGCTTTGGTTACATAATTAGGACAGTTGGTAACAAATTTATCAAGCACAGTTGGACAACCACGTGATCCAGCAGGTACATAAGTTGGACTACACGGAAAAAATATGCTAATGGGTAGGGAAACAGAAAGATTAGCAAGCAAATTACCCCAAGCATAAGCTTGCGCACAACCCCAATCCCTGTGTTTGCAGTTCAAGTCACCTCCGACTAAGATTTCCTAGTCGGAGGTGATTTGAATTGCAGACACAGGGATGCAAAGAAAAAAGTTTACGCAAATAATTTCTTAAACTATTCTTTTTTAAATCTGATACAGTGCCACCCGGAATGTAGACACAGAAAACTTTAATATCTTTAATTATTTAAATTCACTTTAATACCTAGTTTTTCTACCACTTGGGATTATTAAGAGCGTTTGTTGAATCGATCTTCCCACAAGAAAAGCTACATCTCAACCGGGTCTAGTAGTTCTATCAACTCGAAAGCATTTAAAGTTTGACGTTGATAGTTTATGATCTTGCTTTAACCATGTTTCGGTAAATAAAGCTATGTCAACGGTTTTTGAAATCAAAACGTTTAATAATTTCGCGGTTTTATTTAGAATTCACCTAGCATTCCATGTTGCAATTACTATCTACCTTATTATTACTTATCATCATTAGAATACAAAAATGTTATTGCTGATTGTGCAATAACATTAAACTGGTCGCTTTTAGTTTTACATACTGACAATTTTGTAATAATTTCCGTTATTAAAACATTCAGCTCCTCCATGGAAAAAAGACTGCTGTTTGTTCCGATTAAACCTGTTGTTTGGTGAGCAGTAGTCTACCGTGTGTTTGGTGGTTGCGAACAGCTGATGGCGCCAGGTTGACGACATAGTTCCACTCTCGGTTATCTTCGTTGGGGAAGACAGGGAAAAGCTGTCATTGATGACAGATCAACATGCGAATTGCGAACCGGTTCAGAATTTTAAGCTTGTGTTGAAGATAAAGCTTATCGCTGAGGCTGATTATGTCGGTTTGCCATGTTGCTTTGAAGCTCTAAATATTTTGCTTTGCTTAAACAAGCGACATCGCTAGCTTTATACTTTCCGTTGTAATTTGCACATTGAGATTATTGCAATCGAAAGCCTTGTGTGAGACGGCACAAATTCCACAATATGATCTTACATGAGAATTACGTTCGTCATGCCCGAACATTTGGCATTGTGTCAGTGTGCAAATAGAATTTTTCGGAAAAATTATAAGGATTTGAAAAAAAAATTCAGAATTTCTATGGAAAAAGCGTTGGGAAAAATTTAATTTTAGTACCAATTTTTTCACATTTTCAAGATTATTTTTTTATGTTCGAAGTTTATATAAATTTTTTTATATACCATTTTAAAGAGTAACGCCTAATACACTTTGTAGCCAAATTTCATTTAATTCGTGATAGAACTTTTTACGTTATTAGGTTCCGAATGAAGAATTGAGTTAAAACAGATTGCACCACCCCCGCTTACAAATGCACCATGTTATTTTAAAGAAGAGTTTCCAATCTATTAATTTGCCAAATTTCATTCTAATCTATTAAGCGGTTTACGAATTATAAGGATTTGAAAAAAAAAAAATTTCAGAATTTCTATGGAAAAAGTGTTGAAAAAAATTTTATTTTAGTACCAATTTTGTCACATTTTTACGATTTTTTTTGGTTTTTTCAAAGTTTATAGAAATTTTTTGTATACCATTTTAAAGAGTAACGCCTAATACACGTTTTAACCAAATTTCATTCAATTCGTGATAGTACTTTTTACGTTATTAGGTTCCGAATGAGAAATTGATTTAATACCCCTTACACCACCCCCCGCTGACAAATGCACCATTTCATTTTAAAGAACGGTTTCCAATCTATCAATTTGCCAAATTTCATTCTAATCTATTAAGCGGTTTACGAATTATAAGGATTTGAAAAAAAAAAAATTTCAGAATTTCTATGGAAAAAGTGTTGAAAAAAATTTTATTTTAGTACCAATTTTGTCACATTTTTACGATTTTTTTTTGGTTTTTTCAAACTTTATAGAAATTTTTTGTATACCATTTTAAAGAGTAACGCCTAATACACGTTTTAACCAAATTTCATTCAATTCGTGATAGTACTTTTTACGTTATTAGGTTCCGAATGAAAAATTGATTTAATACCCCTTACACCACCCCCCGCTGACAAATGCACCATTTCATTTTAAAGAACGGTTTCCAATCTATCAATTTGCCAAATTTCATTCTAATCTATTAAGCGGCTTACGAATTATAAGGATTTGAAAAAAAAAAATTTCAGAATTTCTATGGAAAAAGTGTTGAAAAAAATTTTATTTTAGTACCAATTTTGTCACATTTTTACGATTTTTTTTGGTTTTTTCAAAGTTTATAGAAATTTTTTGTATACCATTTTAAAGAGTAACGCCTAATACACGTTTTAACCAAATTTCATTCAATTCGTGATAGTACTTTTTACGTTATTAGGTTCCGAATGAAAAATTGATTTAATACCCCGTACACCACCCCCCGCTGACAAATGCACCATGTCATTTTAAAGAACGGTTTCCAATCTATCAATTTGCCAAATTTCATTCTAATCTATTAAGCGGTTTACGAATTATAAGGATTTGAAAAAAAAAATTTCAGAATTTCTATGGAAAAAGTGTTGAAAAAAATTTTATTTTAGTACCAATTTTGTCACATTTTTACGATTTTTTTTGGTTTTTTCAAAGTTTATAGAAATTTTGTGTATACCATTTTAAAGAGTAACGCCTAATACACGTTTTAACCAAATTTCATTCAATTCGTGATAGTACTTTTTACGTTATTAGGTTCCGAATGAAAAATTGATTTAATACCCCTTTCACCACCCCTCGCTGACAAATGCACCATTTCATTTTAAAGAACGGTTTCCAATCTATCAATTTGCCAAATTTTATTCTAATCTATTAAGCGGTTTACGAATTATAAGGATTTGAAAAAAAAAAATTTCAGAATTTCTATGGAAAAAGTGTTGAAAAAAATTTTATTTTAGTACCAATTTTGTCACATTTTTACGATTTTTTTTGGTTTTTTCAAGGTTTATAGAAATTTTTTGTATACCATTTTAAAGAGTAACGCCTAATACACGTTTTAACCAAATTTCATTCAATTCGTGATAGTACTTTTTACGTTATTAGGTTCCGAATGAAAAATTGATTTAATACCCCTTACACCACCCCCCGCTGACAAATGCACCATTTCATTTTAAAGAACGGTTTCCAATCTATCAATTTGCCAAATTTCATTCTAATCTATTAAGCGGTTTACGAATTATAAGGATTTGAAAAAAAAAATTTCAGAATTTCTATGGAAAAAGTGTTGAAAAAAATTTTATTTTAGTACCAATTTTGTCACATTTTTACGATTTTTTTTGGTTTTTTCAAAGTTTATAGAAATTTTTTGTATACCATTTTAAAGAGTAACGCCTAATACACGTTTTAACCAAATTTCATTCAATTCGTGATAGTACTTTTTACGTTATTAGGTTCCGAATGAAAAATTGATTTAATACCCCTTACACCACCCCCCGCTGACAAATGCACCATTTCATTTTAAAGAACGGTTTCCAATCTATCAATTTGCCAAATTTCATTCTAATCTATTAAGCGGTTTACGAATTATAAGGATTTAAAAAAAAAAATTTGAGAATTTCTATGGAAAAAGTGTTGAAAAAAATTTTATTTTAGTACCACTTTTGTCACATTTTTACGATTTTTTTTTGGTTTTTTCAAAGTTTATAGAAATTTTTTGTATACCATTTTAAAGAGTAACGCCTAATACACGTTTTAACCAAATTTCATTCAATTCGTGATAGTACTTTTTACGTTATTAGGTTCCGAATGAAAAATTGATTTTAAACCCCTTACACCACCCCCCGCTGACAAATGCACCATGTCATTTTAAAGAACGGTTTCCAATCTATCAATTTGCCAAATTTCATTCTAATCTATTAAGCGGTTTACGAATTATAAGGATTTGAAAAAAAAAAAAATTTCAGAATTTCTATGGAAAAAGTGTTGAAAAAAATTTTATTTTAGTACCAATTTTGTCACATTTTTACGATTTTTTTTGGTTTTTTCAAAGTTTATAGAAATTTTGTGTATACCATTTTAAAGAGTAACGCCTAATACACGTTTTAACCAAATTTCATTCAATTCGTGATAGTACTTTTTACGTTATTAGGTTCCGAATGAAAAATTGATTTAATACCCCTTTCACCACCCCTCGCTGACAAATGCACCATTTCATTTTAAAGAACGGTTTCCAATCTATCAATTTGCCAAATTTCATTCTAATCTATTAAGCGGTTTACGAATTATAAGGATTTGAAAAAAAAAAATTTCAGAATTTCTATGGAAAAAGTGTTGAAAAAAATTTTATTTTAGTACCAATTTTGTCACATTTTTACGATTTTTTTTGGTTTTTTCAAGGTTTATAGAAATTTTTTGTATACCATTTTAAAGAGTAACGCCTAATACACGTTTTAACCAAATTTCATTCAATTCGTGATAGTACTTTTTACGTTATTAGGTTCCGAATGAAAAATTGATTTAATACCCCTTACACCACCCCCCGCTGACAAATGCACCATTTCATTTTAAAGAACGGTTTCCAATCTATCAATTTGCCAAATTTCATTCTAATCTATTAAGCGGTTTACGAATTATAAGGATTTGAAAAAAAAAATTTCAGAATTTCTATGGAAAAAGTGTTGAAAAAAATTTTATTTTAGTACCAATTTTGTCACATTTTTACGATTTTTTTTGGTTTTTTCAAAGTTTATAGAAATTTTTTGTATACCATTTTAAAGAGTAACGCCTAATACACGTTTTAACCAAATTTCATTCAATTCGTGATAGTACTTTTTACGTTATTAGGTTCCGAATGAAAAATTGATTTAATACCCCTTACACCACCCCCCGCTGACAAATGCACCATTTCATTTTAAAGAACGGTTTCCAATCTATCAATTTGCCAAATTTCATTCTAATCTATTAAGCGGTTTACGAATTATAAGGATTTAAAAAAAAAAATTTGAGAATTTCTATGGAAAAAGTGTTGAAAAAAATTTTATTTTAGTACCAATTTTGTCACATTTTTACGATTTTTTTTTGGTTTTTTCAAAGTTTATAGAAATTTTTTGTATACCATTTTAAAGAGTAACGCCTAATACACGTTTTAACCAAATTTCATTCAATTCGTGATAGTACTTTTTACGTTATTAGGTTCCGAATGAAAAATTGATTTAATACCCCTTACACCACCCCCCGCTGACAAATGCACCATTTCATTTTAAAGAACGGTTTCCAATCTATCAATTTGCCAAATTTCATTCTAATCTATTAAGCGGCTTACGAATTATAAGGATTTGAAAAAAAAAAATTTCAGAATTTCTATGGAAAAAGTGTTGAAAAAAATTTTATTTTAGTACCAATTTTGTCACATTTTTACGATTTTTTTTGGTTTTTTCAAAGTTTATAGAAATTTTTTGTATACCATTTTAAAGAGTAACGCCTAATACACGTTTTAACCAAATTTCATTCAATTCGTGATAGTACTTTTTACGTTATTAGGTTCCGAATGAAAAATTGATTTTAAACCCCTTACACCACCCCCCGCTGACAAATGCACCATGTCATTTTAAAGAACGGTTTCCAATCTATCAATTTGCCAAATTTCATTCTAATCTATTAAGCGGTTTACGAATTATAAGGATTTGAAAAAAAAAATTTCAGAATTTCTATGGAAAAAGTGTTGAAAAAATTTTTATTTTAGTACCAATTTTGTCACATTTTTACGATTTTTTTTGGTTTTTTCAAAGTTTAAAGAAATTTTTTGTATACCATTTTAAAGAGTAACGCCTAATACACGTTTTAACCAAATTTTATTCAATTCGTGATAGTACTTTTTACGTTATTAGGTTCCGAATGAAAAATTGATTTAATACCCCTTACACCACCCCCCGCTGACAAATGCACCATGTCATTTTAAAGAACGGTTTCCAATCTATCAATTTGCCAAGTTTCATTCTAATCTATTAAGCGGTTTACGAATTATAAGGATTTGAAAAAAAAAAAATTTCAGAATTTCTATGGAAAAAGTGTTGAAAAAATTTTTATTTTAGTACCAATTTTGTCACATTTTTACGATTTTTTTTTTTTTCAAAGTTTATAGAAATTTTTTGTATACCATTTTAAAGAGTAACGCCTAATACACGTTTTAACCAAATTTCATTCAATTCGTGATAGTACTTTTTACGTTATTAGGTTCCGAATGAAAAATTGATTTAATACCCCTTACACCACCCCCCGCTGACAAATGCACCATGTCATTTTAAAGAACGGTTTCCAATCTATCAATTTGCCAAATTTCATTCTAATCTATTAAGCGGTTTACGAATTATAAGGATTTGAAAAAAAAAAATTCAGAATTTCTATGGAAAAAGTGTTGAAAAAAATTTTATTTTAGTACCAATTTTGTCACATTTTTACGATTTTTTTTGGTTTTTTCAAAGTTTATAGAAATTTTTTGTATACCATTTTAAAGAGTAACGCCTAATACACGTTTTAACCAAATTTCATTCAATTCGTGATAGAACTTTTTACTTTTTTTTTTTTGTTATTTTCAAAGTTTATAGACATTTTTTTTATACCATTTTAAAGAGTAACGCCTAATACACGATTTAACCAAATTTCATTCAATTCGTGATAGCACTTTTTACGTTATTAGGTTCCGAATGAAAAATTGATTTAATACCCCTTACACCATGTCATTTTAAAGAACGGTTTCCAATCTATCAATTTGCCAAATTTCATTCTAATCTATTAACCGGTTTACGAATTATAAGGATTTGAAAAAAAAAAAATTTCAGAATTTCTATAAAAAAAGTGTTGAAAAAAATTTTATTTTAGTACCAATTTTGTCATATTTTTACGATTTTTTTTGGTTTTTTCAAAGTTTATAGAAATTTTTTGTATACCATTTTAAAGAGTAACGCCTAATACACGTTTTAACCAAATTTCATTCAATTCGTGATAGTACTTTTTACGTTATTAGGTTCCGAATGAAAAATTGATTTAATACCCCTTACACCATGTCATTTTAAAGAACGGTTTCCAATCTATCAATTTGCCAAATTTCATTCTAATCTATTAAGCGGTTTACGAATTATAAGGATTTGAAAAAAAAATTTCAGAATTTCTATGGAAAAAGTGTTGAAAAAAATTTTATTTTAGTACCAATTTTGTCACATTTTTACAATTTGTTTTGGTTTTTTCAAAGCTTATAGAAATTTTTTGTATACCATTTTAAGCAGTAACGCCTACTACACGTTTTAACCAAATTTCATTCAATTCGTGATAGTACTTTTTACGTTATTAGGTTCCGAATGAAAAATTGATTTAATACCCCTTACACCATGTCATTTTAAAGAACGGTTTCCAATCTATCAATTTGCCAAATTTCATTCTAATCTATTAAGCGGTTTACGAATTATAAGGATTTGAAAAAAAAATTTCAGAATTTCTATGGAAAAAGTGTTGAAAAATTTTTTATTTTAGTACCAATTTTGTCACATTTTTACGATTTTTTTTGTTATTTTCAAAGTTTATAGAAATTTTTTTTATACCATTTTAAAGAGTAACGCCTAATACACGATCTAACCAAATTTCATTCAATTCGTGATAGCACTTTTTACGTTATTAGGTTCCGAATGAAAAATTGATTTAATACCCCTTACACCATGTCATTTTAAAGAACGGTTTCCAATCTATCAATTTGCCAAATTTCATTCTAATCTATTAAGCGGTTTACGAATTATAAGGATTTGAAAAAAAAATTTCAGAATTTCTATGGAAAAAGTGTTGAAAAAAATTTTATTTTAGTACCAATTTTGTCACATTTTTACGATTTTTTTTGGTTTTTTCAAAGTTTATAGAAATTTTTTGTATACCATTTTAAGCAGTAACGCCTACTACACGTTTTAACCAAATTTCATTCAATTCGTGATAGTACTTTTTACGTTATTAGGTTCCGAATGAAAAATTGATTTAATACCCCTTACACCATGTCATTTTAAAGAACGGTTTCCAATCTATCAATTTGCCAAATTTCATTCTAATCTATTAAGCGGTTTACGAATTATAAGGATTTGAAAAAAAAAATTTCAGAATTTCTATGGAAAAAGTGTTGAAAAATTTTTTATTTTAGTACCAATTTTGTCACATTTTTACGACTTTTTTTGGTTTTTTCAAAGTTAATAGAAATTTTTTGTATACCATTTTAAAGAGTAACGCCTAATACACGTTTTAACCAAATTTCATTCAATTCGTGATAGTACTTTTTACGTTATTAGGTTCCGAATGAAAAATTGATTTAATACCCCTTACACCACCCCCCGCTGACAAATGCACCATGTCATTTTAAAGAACGGTTTCCAATCTATAAATTTGCCAAATTTCATTCTAATCTATTAAGCGGTTTACGAATTATAAGGATTTGAAAAAAAAAATTTCAGAATTTCTATGGAAAAAGTGTTGAAAAAATTTTTATTTTAGTACCAATTTTGTCACATTTTTACGAATTTTTTTTTTTCAAAGTTTATAGAAATTTTTTGTATACCATTTTAAAGAGTAACGCCTAATACACGTTTTAACCAAATTTCATTCAATTCGTGATAGTACTTTTTACGTTATTAGGTTCCGAATGAAAAATTGATTTAATACCCCTTACACCACCCCCCGCTGACAAATGCACCATGTCATTTTAAAGAACGGTTTCCAATCTATCAATTTGCCAAATTCCATTCTAATCTATTAAGCGGTTTACGAATTATAAGGATTTGAAAAAAAAAAAAATTCAGAATTTCTATGGAAAAAGTGTTGAAAAATTTTTTATTTTAGTACCAATTTTGTCACATTTTTACGATTTTTTTTGGTTTTTTCAAAGTTTATTGAAATTTTTTGTATACCATTTTAAAGAGTAACGCCTAATACACGTTTTAACCAAATTTCATTCAATTCGTGATAGTACTTTTTACGTTATTAGGTTCCGAATGAAAAATTGATTTAATACCCCTTACACCACCCCCCACTGACAAATGCACCATGTCATTTTAAAGAACGGTTTCCAATCTATCAATTTGCCAAATTTCATTCTAATCTTTTAAGCGGTTTACGAATTATAAGGATTTGAAAAAAAAAAATTCAGAATTTCTATGGAAAAAGTGTTGAAAAAATTTTTATTTTAGTACCAATTTTGTCACATTTTTCCGATTTTTTTTGGTTTTTTCAAAGTTTATAGAAATTTTTTGTATACCATTTTAAAGAGTAACGCCTAATACACGTTTTAACCAAATTTCATTCAATTCGTGATAGAACTTTTTACGTTATTAGGTTCCGAATGAAAAATTGATTTAATACCCCTTACACCACCCCCCGCTGAAAAATGCACCATGTCATTTTAAAGAACGGTTTCCAATCTATCAATTTGCCAAATTTCATTCTAATCTATTAAGCGGTTTACGAATTATAAGGATTTGAAAAAAAAAAAAAAAATTTCAGAATTTCTATGGAAAAAGTGTTGAAAAAATTTTTATTTTAGTACCAATTTTGTCACATTTTTACGTTTTTTTTTGGTTTTTTCAAAGTTTATAGAAATTTTTTGTATACCATTTTAAAGAGTAACGCCTAATACACGTTTTAACCAAATTTCATTCAATTCGTGATAGAACTTTTTACGTTATTAGGTTCCGAATGAAAAATTGATTTAATACCCCTTACACCACCCCCCGCTGACAAATGCACCATGTCATTTTAAAGAACGGTTTCCAATCTATCAATTTGCCAAATTTCATTCTAATCTATTAAGCGGTTTACGAATTATAAGGATTTGAAAAAAAAAAATTTCAGAATTTTTATGGAAAAAGTGTTGAAAAAATTTTTATTTTAGTACCAATTTTGTCACATTTTTACGATTTTTTTTGGTTTTTTCAAAGTTTATAGAAATTTTTTGTATACCATTTTAAAGAGTAACGCCTAATACACGTTTTAACCAAATTTCATTCAATTCGTGATAGAACTTTTTACGTTATTAGGTTCCGAATGAAAAATTGATTTAATACCCCTTACACCACCCCCCGCTGACAAATGCACCATGTCATTTTAAAGAACGGTTTCCAATCTATCAATTTGCCAAATTTCATTCTAATCTATTAAGCGGTTTACGAATTATAAGGATTTGAAAAAAAAAAAATTTCAGAATTTCTATGGAAAAAGTGTTGAAAAATTTTTTATTTTAGTACCAATTTTGTCACATTTTTACGATTTTTTTTGGTTTTTTCAAAGTTTATAGAAATTGTTTGTATACCATTTTAAAGAGTAACGCCTAATACACGTTTTAACCAAATTTCATTCAATTCGTGATAGTACTTTTTACGTTATTAGGTTCCGAATGAAAAATTGATTTAATATCCCTTACACCACCCCCCGCTGACAAATGCACCATGTCATTTTAAAGAACGGTTTCCAATCTATCAATTTGCCAAATTTCATTCTAATCTATTAAGCGGTTTACGAATTATAAGGATTTGAAAAAAAAAAATTTCAGAATTTCTATGGAAAAAGTGTTGAAAAAATTTTTATTTTAGTACCAATTTTGTCACATTTTTACGATTTTTTTTGGTTTTTTCAAAGTTTATAGAAATTTTTTGTATACCATTTTAAAGAGTAACGCCTAATACACGTTTTAACCAAATTTCATTCAATTCGTGATAGAACTTTTTACGTTATTAGGTTCCGAATGAAAAATTGATTTAATACCCCTTACACCAGCCCCCGCTGACAAATGCACCATGTCATTTTAAAGAACGGTTTCCAATCTATCAATTTGCCAAATTTCATTCTAATCTATTAAGCGGTTTACGAATTATAAGGATTTGAAAAAAAAAAATTCAGAATTTCTATGGAAAAAGTGTTGAAAAATTTTTTATTTTAGTACCAATTTTGTCACATTTTTACGATTTTTTTTGGTTTTTTCAAAGTTTATAGAAATTTTTTGTATACCATTTTAAAGAGTAACGCCTAATACACGTTTTAACCAAATTTCATTCAATTCGTGATAGAACTTTTTACGTTATTAGGTTCCGAATGAAAAATTGATTTAATACCCCTTACACCACCCCCCGCTGACAAATGCACCATGTCATTTTAAAGAACGGTTTCCAATCTATCAATTTTCCAAATTTCATTCTAATCTATTAAGCGGTTTACGAATTATAAGGATTTGAAAAAAAAAAATTTCAGAATTTCTATGGAAAAAGTGTTGAAAAAATTTTTATTTTAGTACCAATTTTGTCACATTTTTACGATTTTTTTTGGTTTTTTCAAAGTTTATAGAAATTTTTTGTATACCATTTTAAAGAGTAACGCCTAATACACGTTTTAACCAAATTTCATTCAATTCGTGATAGTACTTTTTACGTTATTAGGTTCCGAATGAAAAATTGATTTAATACCCCTTACACCACCCCCCGCTGACAAATGCACCATGTCATTTTAAAGAACGGTTTGCAATCTATCAATTTGGCAAATTTCATTCTAATCTATTAAGCGGTTTACGAATTATAAGGATTGGAAAAAAAAAAAAAATTTCAGAATTTCTATGGAAAAAGTGTTGAAAAAAATTTTATTTTAGTACCAATTTTGTCACATTTTTACGATTTTTTTTGGTTTTTTCAAAGTTTATAGAAATTTTTTGTATACCATTTGAAAGAGTAACGCCTAATACACGTTTTAACCAAATTTCATTCAATTCGTGATAGTACTTTTTACGTTATTAGGTTCCGAATGAAAAATTGATTTAATACCCCTTACACCACCCCCCGCTGACAAATGCACCATGTCATTTTAAAGAACGGTTTCCAATCTATCAATTTGCCAAATTTCATTCTAATCTATTAAGCGGTTTACGAATTATAAGGATTTGAAAAAAAAATTTCAGAATTTCTATGGAAAAAGTGTTGAAAAAAATTTTATTTTAGTACCAATTTTGTCACATTTTTACGATTTTTTTTGGTTTTTTCAAAGTTTATAGAAATTTTTTGTATACCATTTTAAGCAGTAACGCCTACTACACGTTTTAACCAAATTTCATTCAATTCGTGATAGTACTTTTTACGTTATTAGGTTCCGAATGAAAAATTGATTTAATACCCCTTACACCATGTCATTTTAAAGAACGGTTTCCAATCTATCAATTTGCCAAATTTCATTCTAATCTATTAAGCGGTTTACGAATTATAAGGATTTGAAAAAAAAAATTTCAGAATTTCTATGGAAAAAGTGTTGAAAAATTTTTTATTTTAGTACCAATTTTGTCACATTTTTACGACTTTTTTTGGTTTTTTCAAAGTTAATAGAAATTTTTTGTATACCATTTTAAAGAGTAACGCCTAATACACGTTTTAACCAAATTTCATTCAATTCGTGATAGTACTTTTTACGTTATTAGGTTCCGAATGAAAAATTGATTTAATACCCCTTACACCACCCCCCGCTGACAAATGCACCATGTCATTTTAAAGAACGGTTTCCAATCTATAAATTTGCCAAATTTCATTCTAATCTATTAAGCGGTTTACGAATTATAAGGATTTGAAAAAAAAAATTTCAGAATTTCTATGGAAAAAGTGTTGAAAAAATTTTTATTTTAGTACCAATTTTGTCACATTTTTACGAATTTTTTTTTTTCAAAGTTTATAGAAATTTTTTGTATACCATTTTAAAGAGTAACGCCTAATACACGTTTTAACCAAATTTCATTCAATTCGTGATAGTACTTTTTACGTTATTAGGTTCCGAATGAAAAATTGATTTAATACCCCTTACACCACCCCCCGCTGACAAATGCACCATGTCATTTTAAAGAACGGTTTCCAATCTATCAATTTGCCAAATTTCATTCTAATCTATTAAGCGGTTTACGAATTATAAGGATTTGAAAAAAAAAAAAAATTCAGAATTTCTATGGAAAAAGTGTTGAAAAATTTTTTATTTTAGTACCAATTTTGTCACATTTTTACGATTTTTTTTGGTTTTTTCAAAGTTTATTGAAATTTTTTGTATACCATTTTAAAGAGTAACGCCTAATACACGTTTTAACCAAATTTCATTCAATTCGTGATAGTACTTTTTACGTTATTAGGTTCCGAATGAAAAATTGATTTAATACCCCTTACACCACCCCCCACTGACAAATGCACCATGTCATTTTAAAGAACGGTTTCCAATCTATCAATTTGCCAAATTTCATTCTAATCTTTTAAGCGGTTTACGAATTATAAGGATTTGAAAAAAAAAAATTCAGAATTTCTATGGAAAAAGTGTTGAAAAAATTTTTATTTTAGTACCAATTTTGTCACATTTTTCCGATTTTTTTTGGTTTTTTCAAAGTTTATAGAAATTTTTTGTATACCATTTTAAAGAGTAACGCCTAATACACGTTTTAACCAAATTTCATTCAATTCGTGATAGTACTTTTTACGTTATTAGGTTCCGAATGAAAAATTGATTTAATACCCCTTACACCACCCCCCGCTGAAAAATGCACCATGTCATTTTAAAGAACGGTTTCCAATCTATCAATTTGCCAAATTTCATTCTAATCTATTAAGCGGTTTACGAATTATAAGGATTTGAAAAAAAAAAAAAAATTTCAGAATTTCTATGGAAAAAGTGTTGAAAAAATTTTTATTTTAGTACCAATTTTGTCACATTTTTACGTTTTTTTTTTGGTTTTTTCAAAGTTTATAGAAATTTTTTGTATACCATTTTAAAGAGTAACGCCTAATACACGTTTTAACCAAATTTCATTCAATTCGTGATAGTACTTTTTACGTTATTAGGTTCCGAATGAAAAATTGATTTAATACCCCTTACACCACCCCCCGCTGACAAATGCACCATGTCATTTTAAAGAACGGTTTCCAATCTATCAATTTGCCAAATTTCATTCTAATCTATTAAGCGGTTTACGAATTATAAGGATTTGAAAAAAAAAAATTTCAGAATTTTTATGGAAAAAGTGTTGAAAAAATTTTTATTTTAGTACCAATTTTGTCACATTTTTACGATTTTTTTTGGTTTTTTCAAAGTTTATAGAAATTTTTTGTATACCATTTTAAAGAGTAACGCCTAATACACGTTTTAACCAAATTTCATTCAATTCGTGATAGAACTTTTTACGTTATTAGGTTCCGAATGAAAAATTGATTTAATACCCCTTACACCACCCCCCGCTGACAAATGCACCATGTCATTTTAAAGAACGGTTTCCAATCTATCAATTTGCCAAATTTCATTCTAATCTATTAAGCGGTTTACGAATTATAAGGATTTGAAAAAAAAAAAATTCAGAATTTCTATGGAAAAAGTGTTGAAAAATTTTTTATTTTAGTACCAATTTTGTCACATTTTTACGATTTTTTTTGGTTTTTTCAAAGTTTATAGAAATTGTTTGTATACCATTTTAAAGAGTAACGCCTAATACACGTTTTAGCCAAATTTCATTCAATTCGTGATAGTACTTTTTACGTTATTAGGTTCCGAATGAAAAATTGATTTAATATCCCTTACACCACCCCCCGCTGACAAATGCACCATGTCATTTTAAAGAACGGTTTCCAATCTATCAATTTGCCAAATTTCATTCTAATCTATTAAGCGGTTTACGAATTATAAGGATTTGAAAAAAAAAAATTTCAGAATTTCTATGGAAAAAGTGTTGAAAAAATTTTTATTTTAGTACCAATTTTGTCACATTTTTACGATTTTTTTTGGTTTTTTCAAAGTTTATAGAAATTTTTTGTATACCATTTTAAAGAGTAACGCCTAATACACGTTTTAACCAAATTTCATTCAATTCGTGATAGTACTTTTTACGTTATTAGGTTCCGAATGAAAAATTGATTTAATACCCCTTACACCACCCCCCGCTGACAAATGCACCTTGTCATTTTAAAGAACGGTTTCCAATCTATCAATTTGCCAAATTTCATTCTAATCTATTAAGCGGTTTACGAATTATAAGGATTTGAAAAAAAAAATTTCAGAATTTCTATGGAAAAAGTGTTGAAAAAATTTTTATTTTAGTACCAATTTTGTCACATTTTTACGATTTTTTTGGTTTTTTCAAAGTTTATAGAAATTTTTTGTATACCATTTTAAAGAGTAACGCCTAATACACGTTTTAACCAAATTTCATTCAATTCGTGATAGAACTTTTTACGTTATTAGGTTCCGAATGAAAAATTGATTTAATACCCCTTACACCAGCCCCCGCTGACAAATGCACCATGTCATTTTAAAGAACGGTTTCCAATCTATCAATTTGCCAAATTTCATTCTAATCTATTAAGCGGTTTACGAATTATAAGGATTTGAAAAAAAAAAATTCAGAATTTCTATGGAAAAAGTGTTGAAAAATTTTTTATTTTAGTACCAATTTTGTCACATTTTTACGATTTTTTTTGGTTTTTTTCAAAGTTTATAGAAATTTTTTGTATACCATTTTAAAGAGTAACGCCTAATACACGTTTTAACCAAATTTCATTCAATTCGTGATAGAACTTTTTACGTTATTAGGTTCCGAATGAAAAATTGATTTAATACCCCTTACACCACCCCCCGCTGACAAATGCACCATGTCATTTTAAAGAACGGTTTCCAATCTATCAATTTTCCAAATTTCATTCTAATCTATTAAGCGGTTTACGAATTATAAGGATTTGAAAAAAAAAAATTTCAGAATTTCTATGGAAAAAGTGTTGAAAAAATTTTTATTTTAGTACCAATTTTGTCACATTTTTACGATTTTTTTTGGTTTTTTCAAAGTTTATAGAAATTTTTTGTATACCATTTTAAAGAGTAACGCCTAATACACGTTTTAACCAAATTTCATTCAATTCGTGATAGTACTTTTTACGTTATTAGGTTCCGAATGAAAAATTGATTTAATACCCCTTACACCACCCCCCGCTGACAAATGCACCATGTCATTTTAAAGAACGGTTTGCAATCTATCAATTTGGCAAATTTCATTCTAATCTATTAAGCGGTTTACGAATTATAAGGATTTGAAAAAAAAAAAAAATTTCAGAATTTCTATGGAAAAAGTGTTGAAAAAAATTTTATTTTAGTACCAATTTTGTCACATTTTTACGATTTTTTTTGGTTTTTTCAAAGTTTATAGAAATTTTTTGTATACCATTTGAAAGAGTAACGCCTAATACACGTTTTAACCAAATTTCATTCAATTCGTGATAGTACTTTTTACGTTATTAGGTTCCGAATGAAAAATTGATTTAATACCCCTTACACCACCCCCCGCTGACAAATGCACCATGTCATTTTAAAGAACGGTTTCCAATCTATCAATTTGCCAAATTTCATTCTAATCTATTAAGCGGTTTACGAATTATAAGGATTTGAAAAAAAAAATTTCAGAATTTCTATGGAAAAAGTGTTGAAAAAATTTTTATTTTAGTACCAATTTTGTCACATTTTTACGATTTTTTTTGGTTTTTTCAAAGTTTATAGAAATTTTTTGTATACCATTTTAAAGAGTAACGCCTAATACACGTTTTAACCAAATTTCATTCAATTCGTGATAGAACTTTTTACGTTATTAGGTTCCGAATGAAAAATTGATTTAATACCCCTTACACCACCTCCCGCTGACAAATGCACCATGTCATTTTAAAGAACGGTTTCCAATCTATCAATTTGCCAAATTTCATTCTAATCTATTAAGCGGTTTACGAATTATAAGGATTTGAAAAAAAAAAATTTCAGAATTTCTATGGAAAAAGTGTTGAAAAAATTTTTATTTTAGTACCAATTTTGTCACATTTTTACGATTTTTTTTGGTTTTTTCAAAGTTTATAGAAATTTTTTGTATACCATTTTAAAGAGTAACGCCTAATACACGTTTTAACCAAATTTCATTCAATTCGTGATAGTACTTTTTACGTTATTAGGTTCCGAATGAAAAATTGATTTAATACCCCTTACACCACCCCCCGCTGACAAATGCACCATGTCATTTTAAAGAACGGTTTCCAATCTATCAATTGGCCAAATTTCATTCTAATCTATTAAGCGGTTTACGAATTATAAGGATTTGAAAAAAAAAAAATTTCAGAATTTCTATGGAAAAAGTGTTGAAAAAAATTTTATTTTAGTACCAATTTTGTCACATTTTTTACGATTTTTTTTGGTTTTTTCAAAGTTTATAGAAATTTTTTGTATACCATTTTAAAGAGTAACGCCTAATACACGTTTTAACCAAATTTCATTCAATTCGTGATAGTACTTTTTACGTTATTAGGTTCCGAATGAAAAATTGATTTAATACCCCTTACACCACCCCCCGCTGACAAATGCACCATGTCATTTTAAAGAACGGTTTGCAATCTATCAATTTGCCAAATTTCATTCTAATCTATTAAGCGGTTTACGAATTATAAGGATTTGAAAAAAAAAAAAAATTTCAGAATTTCTATGGAAAAAGTGTTGAAAAAAATTTTATTTTAGTACCAATTTTGTCACATTTTTACGATTTTTTTTGGTTTTTTCAAAGTTTATAGAAATTTTTTGTATACCATTTGAAAGAGTAACGCCTAATACACGTTTTAACCAAATTTCATTCAATTCGTGATAGTACTTTTTACGTTATTAGGTTCCGAATGAAAAATTGATTTAATACCCCTTACACCACCCCCCGCTGACAAATGCACCATTTCATTTTAAAGAACGGTTTCCAATCTATCAATTTGCCAAATTTCATTCTAATCTATTAAGCGGTTTACGAATTATAAGGATTTGAAAAAAAAAAAATTTCAGAATTTCTATGGAAAAAGTGTTGAAAAAATTTTTATTTTAGTACCAATTTTGTCGCATTTTTACGATTTTTTTGGTTTTTTCAAAGTTTATAGAAATTTTTTGTATACCATTTTAAAGAGTAACGCCTAATACACGTTTTAACCAAATTTCATTCAATTCGTGATAGTACTTTTTACGTTATTAGGTTCCGAATGAAAAATTGATTTAATACCCCTTACACCACCCCCCGCTGACAAATGCACCATGTCATTTTAAAGAACGGTTTCCAATCTATCAATTTGCCAAATTTTATTCTAATCTATTCAGCGGTTTACGAATTATAAGGATTTGAAAAAAAAAAATTTCAGAATTTCTATGGAAAAAGTGTTGAAAAAAATTTTATTTTAGTACCAATTTTGTCACATTTTTACGATTTTTTTTGGTTTTTTCAAAGTTTATAGAAATTTTTTGTATACCATTTTAAAGAGTAACGCCTAATACACGTTTTAACCAAATTTCATTCAATTCGTGATAGTACTTTTTACGTTATTAGGTTCCGAATGAAAAATTGATTTAATACCCCTTACACCACCCCCCGCTGACAAATGCACCATGTCATTTTAAAGAACGGTTTCCAATCTATCAATTTGCCAAATTTCATTCTAATCTATTAAGCGGTTTACGAATTATAAGGATTTGAAAAAAAAAAATTCAGAATTTCTATGGAAAAAGTGTTGAAAAAAATTTTATTTTAGTACCAATTTTGTCACATTTTTACGATTTTTTTTGGTTTTTTCAAAGTTTATAGAAATTTTTTGTATACCATTTTAAAGAGTAACGCCTAATAAACGTTTTAACCAAATTTCATTCAATTCGTGATAGTACTTTTTACGTTATTAGGTTCCGAATGAAAAATTGATTTAATACCCCTTACACCACCCCCCGCTGACAAATGCACCATGTCATTTTAAAGAACGGTTTCCAATCTATCAATTTGCCAAATTTCATTCTAATCTATTAAGCGGTTTACGAATTATAAGGATTTGAAAAAAAAAAAATTTCAGAATTTCTATGGAAAAAGTGTTGAAAAAAATTTTATTTTAGTACCAATTTTGTCACATTTTTAAGATTTTTTTTGGTTTTTTCAAAGTTTATAGAAATTTTTTGTATACCATTTTAAAGAGTAACGCCTAATACACGTTTTAACCAAATTTCATTCAATTCGTGATAGTACTTTTTACGTTATTAGGTTCCGAATGAAAAATTGATTTAATACCCCTTACACCACCCCCCGCTGACAAATGCACCATGTCATTTTAAAGAACGGTTTCCAATCTATCAATTTGCCAAATTTCATTCTAATATATTAAGCGGTTTACGAATTATAAGGATTTGAAAAAAAAAAATTTCAGAATTTCTATGGAAAAAGTGTTGAAAAAAATTTTATTTTAGTACCAATTTTGTCACATTTTTACGATTTTTTTTGGTTTTTTCAAAGTTTATAGAAATTTTTTGTATACCATTTTAAAGAGTAACGCCTAATACACGTTTTAACCAAATTTCATTCAATTCGTGATAGTACTTTTTACGTTATTAGGTTCCGAATGAAAAATTGATTTAATACCCCTTACACCACCCCCCGCTGACAAATGCACCATGTCATTTTAAAGAACGGTTTCCAATCTATCAATTTGCCAAATTTCATTCTAATCTATTAAGCGGTTTACGAATTATAAGGATTTGAAAAAAAAAATTTCAGAATTTCTATGGAAAAAGTGTTGAAAAAAATTTTATTTTAGCACCAATTTTGTCACATTTTTACGATTTTTTTTGGTTTTTTCAAAGTTTATAGAAATTTTTTGTATACCATTTTAAAGAGTAACGCCTAATACACGTTTTAACCAAATTTCATTCAATTCGTGATAGTACTTTTTACGTTATTAGGTTCCGAATGAAAAATTGATTTAATACCCCTTACACCACCCCCCGCTGACAAATGCACCATTTCATTTTAAAGAACGGTTTCCAATCTATCAATTTGCCAAATTTCATTCTAATCTATTAAGCGGTTTACGAATTATAAGGATTTGAAAAAAAAAATTTCAGAATTTCTATGGAAAAAGTGTTGAAAAAAATTTTATTTTAGTACCAATTTTGTCACATTTTTACGATTTTTTTTGGTTTTTTCAAAGTTTATAGAAATTTTTTGTATACCATTTTAAAGAGTAACGCCTAATACACGTTTTAACCAAATTTCATTCAATTCGTGATAGTACTTTTTACGTTATTAGGTTCCGAATGAAAAATTGATTTAATACCCCTTACACCACCCCCCGCTGACAAATGCACCATTTCATTTTAAAGAACGGTTTCCAATCTATCAATTTGCCAAATTTCATTCTAATCTATTAAGCGGTTTACGAATTATAAGGATTTGAAAAAAAAAAATTTCAGAATTTCTATGGAAAAAGTGTTGAAAAAAATTTTATTTTAGTACCAATTTTGTCACATTTTTACGATTTTTTTTGGTTTTTTCAAAGTTTATAGAAATTTTTTGTATACCATTTTAAAGAGTAACGCCTAATACACGTTTTAACCAAATTTCATTCAATTCGTGATAGTACTTTTTACGTTATTAGGTTCCGAATGAAAAATTGATTTAATACCCCTTACACCACCCCCCGCTGACAAATGCACCATTTCATTTTAAAGAACGGTTTCCAATCTATCAATTTGCCAAATTTCATTCTAATCTATTAAGCGGTTTACGAATTATAAGGATTTGAAAAAACAAAAATTCAGAATTTCTATGGAAAAAGTGTTGAAAAAAATTTTATTTTAGTACCAATTTTGTCACATTTTTACGATTTTTTTTGGTTTTTCAAAGTTTATAGAAATTTTTTGTATACCATTTTAAAGAGTAACGCCTAATACACGTTTTAACCAAATTTCATTCAATTCGTGATAGTACTTTTTACGTTATTAGGTTCCGAATGAAAAATTGATTTAATACCCCTTACACCACCCCCCGCTGACAAATGCACCATGTCATTTTAAAGAACGGTTTCCAATCTATCAATTTGCCAAATTTTATTCTAATCTATTCAGCGGTTTACGAATTATAAGGATTTGAAAAAAAAAATTTCAGAATTTCTATGGAAAAAGTGTTGAAAAAAATTTTATTTTAGTACCAATTTTGTCACATTTTTATGATTTTTTTTGGTTTTTTCAAAGTTTATAGAAATTTTTTGTATACCATTTTAAAGAGTAACGCCTAATACACGTTTTAACCAAATTTCATTCAATTCGTGATAGTACTTTTTACGTTATTAGGTTCCGAATGAAAAATTGATTTAATACCCCTTACACCACCCCCCGCTGACAAATGCACCATGTCATTTTAAAGAACGGTTTCCAATCTATCAATTTGCCAAATTTCATTCTAATCTATTAAGCGGTTTACGAATTATAAGGATTTGAAAAAAAAAATTTCAGAATTTCTATGGAAAAAGTGTTGAAAAAAATTTTATTTTAGTACCAATTTTGTCACATTTTTACGATTTTTTTTGGTTTTTTCAAAGTTTATAGAAATTTTTTGTATACCATTTTAAAGAGTAACGCCTAATACACGTTTTAACCAAATTTCATTCAATTCGTGATAGTACTTTTTACGTTATTAGGTTCCGAATGAAAAATTGATTTAATACCCCTTACACCACCCCCCGCTGACAAATGCACCATGTCATTTTAAAGAACGGTTTCCAATCTATCAATTGGCCAAATTTCATTCTAATCTATTAAGCGGTTTACGAATTATAAGGATTTGAAAAAAAAAAAAATTCAGAATTTCTATGGAAAAAGTGTTGAAAAAAATTTTATTTTAGTACCAATTTTGTCACATTTTTAAGATTTTTTTTGGTTTTTTTCAAAGTTTATAGAAATTTTTTGTATACCATTTTAAAGAGTAACGCCTAATACACGTTTTAACCAAATTTCATTCAATTCGTGATAGTACTTTTTACGTTATTAGGTTCCGAATGAAAAATTGATTTAATACCCCTTACACCACCCCCCGCTGACAAATGCACCATGTCATTTTAAAGAACGGTTTCCAATCTATCAATTTGCCAAATTTCATTCTAATCTATTAAGCGGTTTACGAATTATAAGGATTTGAAAAAAAAAAAAAATTTCAGAATTTCTATGGAAAAAGTGTTGAAAAAAATTTTATTTTAGTACCAATTTTGTCACATTTTTACGATTTTTTTTGGTTTTTTCAAAGTTTATAGAATTTTTTTGTATACCATTTTAAAGAGTAACGCCTAATACACGTTTTAACCAAATTTCATTCAATTCGTGATAGTACTTTTTACGTTATGAGGTTCCGAATGAAAAATTGATTTAATACCCCTTACACCACCCCCCGCTGACAAATGCACCATTTCATTTTAAAGAACGGTTTCCAATCTATCAATTTGCCAAATTTCATTCTAATCTATTAAGCGGTTTACGAATTATAAGGATTTGAAAAAAAAAAAATTTCAGAATTTCTATGGAAAAAGTGTTGAAAAAAATTTTATTTTAGTACCAATTTTGTCACATTTTTACGATTTTTTTTGGTTTTTTCAAAGTTTATAGAAATTTTTTGTATACCATTTTAAAGAGTAACGCCTAATACACGTTTTAACCAAATTTCATTCAATTCGTGATAGTACTTTTTACGTTATTAGGTTCCGAATGAAAAATTGATTTAATACCCCTTACACCACCCCCCGCTGACAAATGCACCATGTCATTTTAAAGAACGGTTTCCAATCTATCAATTTGCCAAATTTCATTCTAATCTATTAAGCGGTTTACGAATTATAAGGATTTGAAAAAAAAAAAATTTCAGAATTTCTATGGAAAAAGTGTTGAAAAAAATTTTATTTTAGTACCAATTTTGTCACATTTTTACGATTTTTTTTGGTTTTTTCAAAGTTTATAGAAATTTTTTGTATACCATTTTAAAGAGTAACGCCTAATACACGTTTTAACCAAATTTCATTCAATTCGTGATAGTACTTTTTACGTTATTAGGTTCCGAATGAAAAATTGATTTAATACCCCTTACACCACCCCCCGCTGACAAATGCACCATTTCATTTTAAAGAACGGTTTCCAATCTATCAATTTGCCAAATTTCATTCTAATCTATTAAGCGGTTTACGAATTATAAGGATTTGAAAAAAAAAAATTTCAGAATTTCTATGGAAAAAGTGTTGAAAAAATTTTTATTTTAGTACCAATTTTGTCACATTTTTACGATTTTTTTTGGTTTTTTCAAAGTTTATAGAAATTTTTTGTATACCATTTTAAAGAGTAACGCCTAATACACGTTTTAACCAAATTTCATTCAATTCGTGATAGTACTTTTTACGTTATTAGGTTCCGAATGAAAAATTGATTTAATACCCCTTACACCACCCCCCGCTGACAAATGCACCATGTCATTTTAAAGAACGGTTTCCAATCTATCAATTTGCCAAATTTCATTCTAATCTATTAAGCGGTTTACGAATTATAAGGATTTGAAAAAAAAAAATTTCAGAATTTCTATGGAAAAAGTGTTGAAAAAAATTTTATTTTAGTACCAATTTTGTCACATTTTTACGATTTTTTTTGGTTTTTTCAAAGTTTATAGAAATTTTTTGTATACCATTTTAAAGAGTAACGCCTAATACACGTTTTAACCAAATTTCATTCAATTCGTGATAGTACTTTTTACGTTATTAGGTTCCGAATGAAAAATTGATTTAATACCCCTTACACCACCCCCCGCTGACAAATGCACCATTTCATTTTAAAGAACGGTTTCCAATCTATCAATTTGCCAAATTTCATTCTAATCTATTAAGCGGTTTACGAATTATAAGGATTTGAAAAAAAAAAATTTCAGAATTTCTATGGAAAAAGTGTTGAAAAAAATTTTATTTTAGTACCAATTTTGTCACATTTTTACGATTTTTTTTGGTTTTTTCAAAGTTTATAGAAATTTTTTGTATACCATTTTAAAGAGTAACGCCTAATACACGTTTTAACCAAATTTCATTCAATTCGTGATAGTACTTTTTACGTTATTAGGTTCCGAATGAAAAATTGATTTAATACCCCTTACACCACCCCCCGCTGACAAATGCACCATGTCATTTTAAAGAACGGTTTCCAATCTATCAATTTGCCAAATTTCATTCTAATCTATTAAGCGGTTTACGAATTATAAGGATTTGAAAAAAAAAATTTCAGAATTTCTATGGAAAAAGTGTTGAAAAAAATTTTATTTTAGTACCAATTTTGTCACATTTTTACGATTTTTTTTGGTTTTTTCAAAGTTTATAGAAATTTTTTGTATACCATTTTAAAGAGTAACGCCTAATACACGTTTTAACCAAATTTCATTCAATTCGTGATAGTACTTTTTACGTTATTAGGTTCCGAATGAAAAATTGATTTAATACCCCTTACACCACCCCCCGCTGACAAATGCACCATGTCATTTTAAAGAACGGTTTCCAATCTATCAATTTGCCAAATTTCATTCTAATCTATTAAGCGGTTTACGAATTATAAGGATTTGAAAAAAAAAATTTCAGAATTTCTATGGAAAAAGTGTTGAAAAAAATTTTATTTTAGTACCAATTTTGTCACATTTTTACGATTTTTTTTGGTTTTTTCAAAGTTTATAGAAATTTTTTGTATACCATTTTAAAGAGTAACGCCTAATACACGTTTTAACCAAATTTCATTCAATTCGTGATAGTACTTTTTACGTTATTAGGTTCCGAATGAAAAATTGATTTAATACCCCTTACACCACCCCCCGCTGACAAATGCACCATGTCATTTTAAAGAACGGTTTCCAATCTATCAATTTGCCTAATTTCATTCTAATCTATTAAGCGGTTTACGAATTATAAGGATTTGAAAAAAAAAAATTTCAGAATTTCTATGGAAAAAGTGCTGAAAAAAATTTTATTTTAGTACCAATTTTGTCACATTTTTACGATTTTTTTTGATTTTTTCAAAGTTTATAGAAATTTTTTTGTATACCATTTGAAAGAGTAACGCCTAATACACGTTTTAACCAAATTTCATTCAATTCGTGATAGTACTTTTTACGTTATTAGGTTCCGAATGAAAAATTGATTTAATACCCCTTACACCACCCCCCGCTGACAAATGCACCATTTCATTTTAAAGAACGGTTTCCAATCTATCAATTTGCCAAATTTCATTCTAATCTATTAAGCGGTTTACGAATTATAAGGATTTGAAAAAAAAAAATTTCAGAATTTCTATGGAAAAAGTGTTGAAAAAAATTTTATTTTAGTACCAATTTTGTCACATTTTTACGATTTTTTTTGGTTTTTTCAAAGTTTATAGAAATTTTTTGTATACCATTTTAAAGAGTAACGCCTAATACACGTTTTAACCAAATTTCATTCTATTCGTGATAGTACTTTTTACGTTATTAGGTTCCGAATGAAAAATTGATTTAATACCCCTTACACCACCCCCCGCTGACAAATGCACCATGTCATTTTAAAGAACGGTTTCCAATCTATCAATTTGCCAAATTTCATTCTAATCTATTAAGCGGTTTACGAATTATAAGAATGTGAAAAAAAAAAAAAATTTCAGAATTTCTATGGAAAAAGTGTTGAAAAAAAATTTATTTTAGTACCAATTTTGTCACATTTTTACGATTTTTTTTTGGTTTTTTCAAAGTTTATAGAAATTTTTTGTATACCATTTTAAAGAGTAACGCCTAATACACGCTTTAACCAAATTTCATTCAATTCGTGATAGTACTTTTTACGTTATTAGGTTCCGAATGAAAAATTGATTTAATACCCCTTACACCACCCCCCGCTGACAAATGCACCATTTCATTTTAAAGAACGGTTTCCAATCTATCAATTTGCCAAATTTCATTCTAATCTATTAAGCGGTTTACGAATTATAAGGATTTGAAAAAAAAAATTTCAGAATTTCTATGGAAAAAGTGTTGAAAAAAATTTTATTTTAGTACCAATTTTGTCACATTTTTACGATTTTTTTTGGTTTTTTCAAAGTGTATAGAAATTTTTTGTATACCATTTTAAAGAGTAACGCCTAATACACGTTTTAACCAAATTTCATTCAATTCGTGATAGTACTTTTTACGTTATTAGGTTCCGAATGAAAAATTGATTTAATACCCCTTACACCACCCCCCGCTGACAAATGCACCATGTCATTTTAAAGAACGGTTTCCAATCTATCAATTTGCCAAATTTCATTCTAATCTATTAAGCGGTTTACGAATTATAAGGATTTGAAAAAAAAAAATTCAGAATTTCTATGGAAAAAGTGTTGAAAAAAATTTTATTTTAGTACCAATTTTGTCACATTTTTACGATTTTTTTTGGTTTTTTCAAAGTTTATAGAAATTTTTTGTATACCATTTTAAAGAGTAACGCCTAATACACGTTTTAACCAAATTTCATTCAATTCGTGATAGTACTTTTTACGTTATTAGGTTCCGAATGAAAAATTGATTTAATACCCCTTACACCACCCCCCGCTGACAAATGCACCATGTCATTTTAAAGAACGGTTTCCAATCTATCAATTTGCCAAATTTCATTCTAATCTATTAAGCGGTTTACGAATTATAAGGATTTGAAAAAAAAAAAAATTTCAGAATTTCTATGGAAAAAGTGTTGAAAAAAATTTTATTTTAGTACCAATTTTGTCACATTTTTACGATTTTTTTTGGTTTTTTCAAAGTTTATAGAAATTTTTTGTATACCATTTTAAAGAGTAACGCCTAATACACGTTTTAACCAAATTTCATTCAATTCGTGATAGTACTTTTTACGTTATTAGGTTCCGAATGAAAAATTGATTTAATACCCCTTACACCACCCCCCGCTGACAAATGCACCATGTCATTTTAAAGAACGGTTTCCAATCTATCAATTTGCCAAATTTCATTCTAATCTATTAAGCGGTTTACGAATTATAAGAATTTGAAAAAAAAAAAAATTTCAGAATTTCTATGGAAAAAGTGTTGAAAAAAATTTTATTTTAGTACCAATTTTGTCATATTTTTACGATTTTTTTTTTGGTTTTTTCAAAGTTCATAGAAATTTTTTGTATACCATTTTAAAGAGTAACGCCTAATACACGTTTTAACCAAATTTCATTCAATTCGTGATAGTACTTTTTACGTTATTAGGTTCCGAATGAAAAATTGATTTAATACCCCTTACACCACCCCCCGCTGACAAATGCACCATTTCATTTTAAAGAACGGTTTCCAATCTATCAATTTGCCAAATTTCATTCTAATCTATTAAGCGGTTTACGAATTATAAGGATTTGAAAAAAAAAATTTCAGAATTTCTATGGAAAAAGTGTTGAAAAAAATTTTATTTTAGTACCAATTTTGTCACATTTTTACGATTTTTTTTGGTTTTTTCAAAGTTTATAGAAATTTTTTGTATACCATTTTAAAGAGTAACGCCTAATACACGTTTTAACCAAATTTCATTCAATTCGTGATAGTACTTTTTACGTTATTAGGTTCCGAATGAAAAATTGATTTAATACCCCTTACACCACCCCCCGCTGACAAATGCACCATGTCATTTTAAAGAACGGTTTCCAATCTATCAATTTGCCAAATTTCATTCTAATCTATTAAGCGGTTTACGAATTATATGGATTTGAAAAAAAAAAATTTCAGAATTTCTATGGAAAAAGTGTTGAAAAAAATTTTATTTTAGTACCAATTTTGTCACATTTTTATGATTTTTTTTTGGTTTTTTCAAAGTTTATAGAAATTTTTTGTATACCATTTTAAAGAGTAACGCCTAATACACGTTTTAACCAAATTTCATTCAATTCGTGATAGTACTTTTTACGTTATTAGGTTCCGAATGAAAAATTGATTTAATACCCCTTACACCACCCCCCGCTGACAAATTCACAATGTCATTTTAAAGAACGGTTTCCAATCTATCAATTTGCCAAATTTCATTCTAATCTATTAAGCGGTTTACGAATTATAAGGATTTGAAAAAAAAAATTTCAGAATTTCTATGGAAAAAGTGTTGAAAAAAATTTTATTTTAGTACCAATTTTGTCACATTTTTACGATTTTTTTTGGTTTTTTCAAAGTTTATAGAAATTTTTTGTATACCATTTTAAAGAGTAACGCCTAATACACGTTTTAACCAAATTTCATTCAATTCGTGATAGTACTTTTTACGTTATTAGGTTCCGAATGAAAAATTGATTTAATACCCCTTACACCACCCCCCGCTGACAAATGCACCATGTCATTTTAAAGAACGGTTTCCAATCTATCAATTTGCCAAATTTCATTCTAATCTATTAAGCGGTTTACGAATTATAAGGATTTGAAAAAAAAAAAATTTCAGAATTTCTATGGAAAAAGTGTTGAAAAAAATTTTATTTTAGTACCAATTTTGTCACATTTTTACGATTTTTTTTGGTTTTTTCAAAGTTTATAGAAATTTTTTGTATACCATTTTAAAGAGTAACGCCTAATACACGTTTTAACCAAATTTCATTCAATTCGTGATAGTACTTTTTACGTTATTAGGTTCCGAATGAAAAATTGATTTAATACCCCTTACACCACCCCCCGCTGACAAATGCACCATGTCATTTTAAAGAACGGTTTCCAATCTATCAATTTGCCAAATTTCATTCTAATCTATTAAGCGGTTTACGAATTATAAGGATTTGAAAAAAAAAAAAATTTCAGAATTTCTATGGAAAAAGTGTTGAAAAAAATTTTATTTTAGTACCAATTTTGTCACATTTTTACGATTTTTTTTGGTTTTTTCAAAGTTTATAGAAATTTTTTGTATACCATTTTAAAGAGTAACGCCTAATACACGTTTTAACCAAATTTCATTCTATTCGTGATAGTACTTTTTACGTTATTAGGTTCCGAATGAAAAATTGATTTAATACCCCTTACACCACCCCCCGCTGACAAATGCACCATGTCATTTTAAAGAACGGTTTCCAATCTATCAATTTGCCAAATTTCATTCTAATCTATTAAGCGGTTTACGAATTATAAGAATGTGAAAAAAAAAAAATTTCAGAATTTCTATGGAAAAAGTGTTGAAAAAAAATTTATTTTAGTACCAATTTTGTCACATTTTTACGATTTTTTTTTGGTTTTTTCAAAGTTTATAGAAATTTTTTGTATACCATTTTAAAGAGTAACGCCTAATACACGCTTTAACCAAATTTCATTCAATTCGTGATAGTACTTTTTACGTTATTAGGTTCCGAATGAAAAATTGATTTAATACCCCTTACACCACCCCCCGCTGACAAATGCACCATTTCATTTTAAAGAACGGTTTCCAATCTATCAATTTGCCAAATTTCATTCTAATCTATTAAGCGGTTTACGAATTATAAGGATTTGAAAAAAAAAATTTCAGAATTTCTATGGAAAAAGTGTTGAAAAAAATTTTATTTTAGTACCAATTTTGTCACATTTTTACGATTTTTTTTGGTTTTTTCAAAGTGTATAGAAATTTATTGTATACCATTTTAAAGAGTAACGCCTAATACACGTTTAAACCAAATTTCATTCAATTCGTGATAGTACTTTTTACGTTATTAGGTTCCGAATGAAAAATTGATTTAATACCCCTTACACCACCCCCCGCTGACAAATGCACCATGTCATTTTAAAGAACGGTTTCCAATCTATCAATTTGCCAAATTTCATTCTAATCTATTAAGCGGTTTACGAATTATAAGGATTTGAAAAAAAAAAATTTCAGAATTTCTATGGAAAAAGTGTTGAAAAAAATTTTATTTTAGTACCAATTTTGTCACATTTTTACGATTTTTTTTGGTTTTTTCAAAGTTTATAGAAATTTTTTGTATACCATTTTAAAGAGTAACGCCTAATACACGTTTTAACCAAATTTCATTCAATTCGTGATAGTACTTTTTACGTTATTAGGTTCCGAATGAAAAATTGATTTAATACCCCTTACACCACCCCCCGCTGACAAATGCACCATGTCATTTTAAAGAACGGTTTCCAATCTATCAATTTGCCAAATTTCATTCTAATCTATTAAGCGGTTTACGAATTATAAGGATTTGAAAAAAAAAAAAATTTCAGAATTTCTATGGAAAAAGTGTTGAAAAAAATTTTATTTTAGTACCAATTTTGTCACATTTTTACGATTTTTTTTTGTTTTTTCAAAGTTTATAGAAATTTTTTGTATACCATTTTAAAGAGTAACGCCTAATACACGTTTTAACCAAATTTCATTCAATTCGTGATAGTACTTTTTACGTTATTAGGTTCCGAATGAAAAATTGATTTAATACCCCTTACACCACCCCCCGCTGACAAATGCACCATGTCATTTTAAAGAACGGTTTCCAATCTATCAATTTGCCAAATTTCATTCTAATCTATTAAGCGGTTTACGAATTATAAGAATTTGAAAAAAAAAAAAAATTTCAGAATTTCTATGGAAAAAGTGTTGAAAAAAATTTTATTTTAGTACCAATTTTGTCATATTTTTACGATTTTTTTTTTGGTTTTTTCAAAGTTCATAGAAATTTTTTGTATACCATTTTAAAGAGTAACGCCTAATACACGTTTTAACCAAATTTCATTCAATTCGTGATAGTACTTTTTACGTTATTAGGTTCCGAATGAAAAATTGATTTAATACCCCTTACACCACCCCCCGCTGACAAATGCACCATTTCATTTTAAAGAACGGTTTCCAATCTATCAATTTGCCAAATTTCATTCTAATCTATTAAGCGGTTTACGAATTATAAGGATTTGAAAAAAAAAATTTCAGAATTTCTATGGAAAAAGTGTTGAAAAAAATTTTATTTTAGTACCAATTTTGTCACATTTTTACGATTTTTTTTGGTTTTTTCAAAGTTTATAGAAATTTTTTGTATACCATTTTAAAGAGTAACGCCTAATACACGTTTTAACCAAATTTCATTCAATTCGTGATAGTACTTTTTACGTTATTAGGTTCCGAATGAAAAATTGATTTAATACCCCTTACACCACCCCCCGCTGACAAATGCACCATGTCATTTTAAAGAACGGTTTCCAATCTATCAATTTGCCAAATTTCATTCTAATCTATTAAGCGGTTTACGAATTATAAGGATTTGAAAAAAAAAAATTTCAGAATTTCTATGGAAAAAGTGTTGAAAAAAATTTTATTTTAGTACCAATTTTGTCACATTTTTATGATTTTTTTTTGGTTTTTTCAAAGTTTATAGAAATTTTTTGTATACCATTTTAAAGAGTAACGCCTAATACACGTTTTAACCAAATTTCATTCAATTCGTGATAGTACTTTTTACGTTATTAGGTTCCGAATGAAAAATTGATTTAATACCCCTTACACCACCCCCCGCTGACAAATTCACAATGTCATTTTAAAGAACGGTTTCCAATCTATCAATTTGCCAAATTTCATTCTAATCTATTAAGCGGTTTACGAATTATAAGGATTTGAAAAAAAAAAAATTTCAGAATTTCTATGGAAAAAGTGTTGAAAAAAATTTTATTTTAGTACCAATTTTGTCACATTTTTACGATTTTTTTTGGTTTTTTCAAAGTTTATAGAAATTTTTTGTATACCATTTTAAAGAGTAACGCCTAATACACGTTTTAACCAAATTTCATTCAATTCGTGATAGTACTTTTTACGTTATTAGGTTCCGAATGAAAAATTGATTTAATACCCCTTACACCACCCCCCGCTGACAAATGCACCATGTCATTTTAAAGAACGGTTTCCAATCTATCAATTTGCCAAATTTCATTCTAATCTATTAAGCGGTTTACGAATTATAAGGATTTGAAAAAAAAAAAATTTCAGAATTTCTATGGAAAAAGTGTTGAAAAAAATTTTATTTTAGTACCAATTTTGTCACATTTTTACGATTTTTTTTTGGTTTTTTCAAAGTTTATAGAAATTTTTTGTATACCATTTTAAAGAGTAACGCCTAATACACGTTTTAACCAAATTTCATTCAATTCGTGATAGTACTTTTTACGTTATTAGGTTCCGAATGAAAAATTGATTTAATACCCCTTACACCACCCCCCGCTGACAAATGCACCATGTCATTTTAAAGAACGGTTTCCAATCTATCAATTTGCCAAATTTCATTCTAATCTATTAAGCGGTTTACGAATTATAAGGATTTGAAAAAAAAAAAATTTCAGAATTTCTATGGAAAAAGTGTTGAAAAAAATTTTATTTTAGTACCAATTTTGTCACATTTTTACGATTTTTTTTGGTTTTTTCAAAGTTTATAGAAATTTTTTGTATACCATTTTAAAGAGTAACGCCTAATACACGTTTTAACCAAATTTCATTCAATTCGTGATAGTACTTTTTACGTTATTAGGTTCCGAATGAAAAATTGATTTAATACCCCTTACACCACCCCCCGCTGACAAATGCACCATGTCATTTTAAAGAACGGTTTGCAATCTATCAATTTGGCAAATTTCATTCTAATCTATTAAGCGGTTTACGAATTATAAGGATTTGAAAAAAAAAAAAAATTTCAGAATTTCTATGGAAAAAGTGTTGAAAAAAATTTTATTTTAGTACCAATTTTGTCACATTTTTACGATTTTTTTTGGTTTTTTCAAAGTTTATAGAAATTTTTTGTATACCATTTTAAAGAGTAACGCCTAATACACGTTTTAACCAAATTTCATTCAATTCGTGATAGTACTTTTTACGTTATTAGGTTCCGAATGAAAAATTGATTTAATACCCCTTACACCACCCCCCGCTGACAAATGCACCATTTCATTTTAAAGAACGGTTTCCAATCTATCAATTTGCCAAATTTCATTCTAATCTATTAAGCGGTTTACGAATTATAAGGATTTGAAAAAAAAAAATTTCAGAATTTCTATGGAAAAAGTGTTGAAAAAAATTTTATTTTAGTACCAATTTTGTCACATTTTTACGATTTTTTTTGGTTTTTTCAAAGTTTATAGAAATTTTTTGTATACCATTTTAAAGAGTAACGCCTAATACACGTTTTAACCAAATTTCATTCAATTCGTGATAGTACTTTTTACGTTATTAGGTTCCGAATGAAAAATTGATTTAATACCCCTTACACCACCCCCCGCTGACAAATGCACCATTTCATTTTAAAGAACGGTTTCCAATCTATCAATTTGCCAAATTTCATTCTAATCTATTAAGCGGTTTACGAATTATAAGGATTTGAAAAAAAAAAATTTCAGAATTTCTATGGAAAAAGTGTTGAAAAAAATTTTATTTTAGTACCAATTTTGTCACATTTTTACGATTTTTTTTGGTTTTTTCAAAGTTTATAGAAATTTTTTGTATACCATTTTAAAGAGTAACGCCTAATACACGTTTTAACCAAATTTCATTCAATTCGTGATAGTACTTTTTACGTTATTAGGTTCCGAATGAAAAATTGATTTAATACCCCTTACACCACCCCCCGCTGAGAAATACACCATGTCATTTTAAAGAACGGTTTCCAATCTATCAATTTGCCAAATTTCATTCTAATCTATTAAGCGGTTTACGAATTATAAGGATTTGAAAAAAAAAAATTTCAGAATTTCTATGGAAAAAGTGTTGAAAAAAATTTTATTTTAGTACCAATTTTGTCACATTTTTACGATTTTTTTTGGTTTTTTCAAAGTTTATAGAAATTTTTTGTATACCATTTTAAAGAGTAACGCCTAATACACGTTTTAACCAAATTTCATTCAATTCGTGATAGTACTTTTTACGTTATTAGGTTCCGAATGAAAAATTGATTTAATACCCCTTACACCACCCCCCGCTGACAAATGCACCATGTCATTTTAAAGAACGGTTTCCAATCTATCAATTTGCCAAATTTCATTCTAATCTATTAAGCGGTTTACGAATTATAAGGATTTGAAAAAAAAAAATTTCAGAATTTCTATGGAAAAAGTGTTGAAAAAAATTTTATTTTAGTACAAATTTTGTCACATTTTTACGATTTTTTTTGGTTTTTTCAAAGTTTATAGAAATTTTTTGTATACCATTTTAAAGAGTAACGCCTAATACACGTTTTAACCAAATTTCATTCAATTCGTGATAGTACTTTTTACGTTATTAGGTTCCGAATGAAAAATTGATTTAATACCCCTTACACCACCCCCCGCTGAGAAATACACCATGTCATTTTAAAGAACGGTTTCCAATCTATCAATTTGCCAAATTTCATTCTAATCTATTAAGCGGTTTACGAATTATAAGGATTTGAAAAAAAAAAATTTCAGAATTTCTATGGAAAAAGTGTTGAAAAAAATTTTATTTTAGTACCAATTTTGTCACATTTTTACGATTTTTTTTGGTTTTTTCAAAGTTTATAGAAATTTTTTGTATACCATTTTAAAGAGTAACGCCTAATACACGTTTTAACCAAATTTCATTCAATTCGTGATAGTACTTTTTACGTTATTAGGTTCCGAATGAAAAATTGATTTAATACCCCTTACACCACCCCCCGCTGACAAATGCACCATTTCATTTTAAAGAACGGTTTCCAATCTATCAATTTGCCAAATTTCATTCTAATCTATTAAGCGGTTTACGAATTATAAGGATTTGAAAAAAAAAAAAAATTCAGAATTTCTATGGAAAAAGTGTTGAAAAAAATTTTATTTTAGTACCAATTTTGTCACATTTTTACGATTTTTTTTGGTTTTTTCAAAGTTTATAGAAATTTTTTGTATACCATTTTAAAGAGTAACGCCTAATACACGTTTTAACCAAATTTCATTCAATTCGTGATAGTACTTTTTACGTTATTAGGTTCCGAATGAAAAATTGATTTAATACCCCTTACACCACCCCCGCTGACAAATGCACCATGTCATTTTAAAGAACGGTTTCCAATCTATCAATTTGCCAAATTTCATTCTAATCTATTAAGCGGTTTACGAATTATAAGGATTTGAAAAAAAAAAAATTTCAGAATTTCTATGGAAAAAGTGTTGAAAAAAATTTTATTTTAGTAGCAATTTTGTCATATTTTTACGATTTTTTTTGGTTTTTTCAAAGTTTATAGAAATTTTTTGTATACCATTTTAAAGAGTAACGCCTAATACACGTTTTAACCAAATTTCATTCAATTCGTGATAGTACTTTTTACGTTATTAGGTTCCGAATGAAAAATTGATTTAATACCCCTTACACCACCCCCCGCTGACAAATGCACCATTTCATTTTAAAGAACGGTTTCCAATCTATCAATTTGCCAAATTTCATTCTAATCTATTAAGCGGTTTACGAATTATAAGGATTTGAAAAAAAAAATTTCAGAATTTCTATGGAAAAAGTGTTGAAAAAAATTTTATTTTAGTACCAATTTTGTCACATTTTTACGATTTTTTTTGGTTTTTTCAAAGTTTATAGAAATTTTTTGTATACCATTTTAAAGAGTAACGCCTAATACACGTTTTAACCAAATTTCATTCAATTCGTGATAGTACTTTTTACGTTATTAGGTTCCGAATGAAAAATTGATTTAATACCCCTTACACCACCCCCCGCTGACAAATGCACCATGTCATTTTAAAGAACGGTTTCCAATCTATCAATTTGCCAAATTTCATTCTAATCTATTAAGCGGTTACGAATTATAAGGATTTGAAAAAAAAAAAAATTTCAGAATTTCTATGGAAAAAGTGTTGAAAAAAATTTTATTTTAGTAGCAATTTTGTCACATTTTTACGATTTTTTTTGGTTTTTTCAAAGTTTATAGAAATTTTTTGTATACCATTTTAAAGAGTAACGCCTAATACACGTTTTAACCAAATTTCATTCAATTCGTGATAGTACTTTTTTACGTTATTAGGTTCCGAATGAAAAATTGATTTAATACCCCTTACACCACCCCCCGCTGACAAATGCACCATTTCATTTTAAAGAACGGTTTCCAATCTATCAATTTGCCAAATTTCATTCTAATCTATTAAGCGGTTTACGAATTATAAGGATTTGAAAAAAAAAAAATTTCAGAATTTCTATGGAAAAAGTGTTGAAAAAAATTTATTTTAGTACCAATTTTGTCACATTTTTACGATTTTTTTTGGTTTTTTCAAAGTTTATAGAAATTTTTTGTATACCATTTTAAAGAGTAACGCCTAATACACGTTTTAACCAAATTTCATTCAATTCGTGATAGTACTTTTTACGTTATTAGGTTCCGAATGAAAAATTGATTTAATACCCCTTACACCACCCCCCGCTGACAAATGCACCATTTCATTTTAAAGAACGGTTTCCAATCTATCAATTTGCCAAATTTCATTCTAATCTATTAAGCGGTTTACGAATTATAAGGATTTGAAAAAAAAAAAATTTCAGAATTTCTATGGAAAAAGTGTTGAAAAAAATTTTATTTTAGTACCAATTTTGTCACATTTTTACGATTTTTTTTGGTTTTTTCAAAGTTTATAGAAATTTTTTGTATACCATTTTAAAGAGTAACGCCTAATACACGTTTTAACCAAATTTCATTCAATTCGTGATAGTACTTTTTACGTTATTAGGTTCCGAATGAAAAATTGATTTAATACCCCTTACACCACCCCCCGCTGACAAATGCACCATGTCATTTTAAAGAACGGTTTCCAATCTATCAATTTGCCAAATTTCATTCTAATCTATTAAGCGGTTTACGAATTATAAGGATTTGAAAAAAAAAAAATTTCAGAATTTCTATGGAAAAAGTGTTGAAAAATATTTTATTTTAGTAGCAATTTTGTCACATTTTTACGATTTTTTTTGGTTTTTTCAAAGTTTATAGAAATTTTTTGTATACCATTTTAAAGAGTAACGCCTAATATACGTTTTAACCAAATTTCATTCAATTCGTGATAGTACTTTTTACGTTATTAGGTTCCGAATGAAAAATTGATTTAATACCCCTTACACCACCCCCCGCTGACAAATGCACCATTTCATTTTAAAGAACGGTTTCCAATCTATCAATTTGGCAAATTTCATTCTAATCTATTAAGCGGCTTACGAATTATAAGGATTTGAAAAAAAAAAAATTTCAGAATTTCTATGGAAAAAGTGTTGAAAAAAATTTTATTTTAGTACCAATTTTGTCACATTTTTACGATTTTTTTTGGTTTTTTTCAAAGTTTATAGAAATTTTTTGTATACCATTTTAAAGAGTAACGCCTAATACACGTTTTAACCAAATTTTCATTCAATTCGTGATAGTACTTTTTACGTTATTAGGTTCCGAATGAAAAATTGATTTAATACCCCTTACACCACCCCCCGCTGACAAATGCACCATGTCATTTTAAAGAACGGTTTCCAATCTATCAATTTGCCAAATTTCATTCTAATCTATTAAGCGGTTTACGAATTATAAGGATTTGAAAAAAAAAAAATTTCAGAATTTCTATGGAAAAAGTGTTGAAAAAAATTTTATTTTAGTACCAATTTTGTCACATTTTTACGATTTTTTTTTGGTTTTTTCAAAGTTTATAGAAATTTTTTGTATACCATTTTAAAGAGTAACGCCTAATACACGTTTTAACCAAATTTCATTCAATTCGTGATAGTACTTTTTACGTTATTAGGTTCCGAATGAAAAAGTGATTTAATACCCCTTACACCACCCCCCGCTGACAAATGCACCATTTCATTTTAAAGAACGGTTTCCAATCTATCAATTTGCCAAATTTCATTCTAATCTATTAAGCGGCTTACGAATTATAAGGATTTGAAAAAAAAAAATTTCAGAATTTCTATGGAAAAAGTGTTGAAAAAAATTTTATTTTAGTACCAATTTTGTCACATTTTTACGATTTTTTTTGTTTTTTTCAAAGTTTATAGAAATTTTTTGTATACCATTTTAAAGAGTAACGCCTAATACACGTTTTAACCAAATTTCATTCAATTCGTGATAGTACTTTTTACGTTATTAGGTTCCGAATGAAAAATTGATTTTATACCCCTTACACCACCCCCCGCTGACAAATGCACCATGTCATTTTAAAGAACGGTTTCCAATCTATCAATTTGCCAAATTTCATTCTAATCTATTAAGCGGTTTACGAATTATAAGGATTTGAAAAAAAAAAAATTTCAGAATTTCTATGGAAAAAGTGTTGAAAAAAAATTTATTTTAGTACCAATTTTGTCACATTTTTACGATTTTTTTTGGTTTTCTCAAAGTTTATAGAAATTTTTTGTATACCATTTTAAAGAGTAACGCCTAATACACGTTTTAAACCAAATTTCATTCAATTCGTGATAGTACTTTTTTCGTTATTAGGTTCCGAATGAAAAATTGATTTAATACCCCTTACACCACCCCCCGCTGACAAATGCACCATGTCATTTTAAAGAACGGTTTCCAATCTATCAATTTGCCAAATTTCATTCTAATCTATTAAGCGGTTTACGAATTATAAGGATTTGAAAAAAAAAAATTTCAGAATTTCTATGGAAAAAGTGTTGAAAAAAATTTTATTTTAGTACCAATTTTGTTACATTTTTACGATTTTTTTTGGTTTTTTCAAAGTTTATAGAAATTTTTTGTATACCATTTTAAAGAGTAACGCCTAATACACGTTTTAACCAAATTTCATTCAATTCGTGATAGTACTTTTTACGTTATTAGGTTCCGAATGAAAAATTGATTTAATACCCCTTACACCACCCCCCGCTGACAAATGCACCATTTCATTTTAAAAACGGTTTCCAATCTATCAATTTGCCAAATTTCATTCTAATCTATTAAGCGGTTTACGAATTATAAGGATTTGAAAAAAAAAAAATTTCAGAATTTCTATGGAAAAAGTGTTGAAAAAAATTTTATTTTAGTACCAATTTTGTCACATTTTTACGATTTTTTTTGGTTTTTTCAAAGTTTATAGAAATTTTTTGTATACCATTTTAAAGAGTAACGCCTAATACACGTTTTAACCAAATTTCATTCAATTCGTGCTAGTACTTTTTACGTTATTAGGTTCCGAATGAAAAATTGATTTAATACCCCTTACACCACCCCCCGCTGACAAATGCACCATTTCATTTTAAAGAACGGTTTCCAATCTATCAATTTGCCAAATTTCATTCTAATCTATTAAGCGGTTTACGAATTATAAGGATTTGAAAAAAAAAAATTTCAGAATTTCTATGGAAAAAGTGTTGAAAAAAATTTTATTTTAGTACCAATTTTGTCACATTTTTACGATTTTTTTTGGTTTTTTCAAAGTTTATAGAAATTTTTTGTATACCATTTTAAAGAGTAACGCCTAATACACGTTTTAACCAAATTTCATTCAATTCGTGATAGTACTTTTTACGTTATTAGGTTCCGAATGAAAAATTGATTTAATACCCCTTACACCACCCCCCGCTGACAAATGCACCATGTCATTTTAAAGAACGGTTTCCAATCTATCAATTTGCCAATTTTCATTCTAATCTATTAAGCGGTTTACGAATTATAAGGATTTGAAAAAAAAAATTTCAGAATTTCTATGGAAAAAGTGTTGAAAAAAATTTTATTTTAGTACCAATTTTGCCACATTTTTACGATTTTTTTTGGTTTTTTCAAAGTTTATAGAAATTTTTTGTATACCATTTTAAAGAGTAACGCCTAATACACGTTTTAACCAAATTTCATTCAATTCGTGATAGTACTTTTTACGTTATTAGGTTCCGAATGAAAAATTGATTTAATACCCCTTACACCACCCCCCGCTGACAAATGCACCATGTCATTTTAAAGAACGGTTTCCAATCTATCAATTTGCCAAATTTCATTCTAATCTATTAAGCGGTTTACGAATTATAAGGATTTGAAAAAAAAAAAAAATTCAGAATTTCTATGGAAAAAGTGTTGAAAAAAATTTTATTTTAGTACCAATTTTGTCACATTTTTACGATTTTTTTTGGTTTTTTCAAAGTTTATAGAAATTTTTTGTATACCATTTTAAAGAGTAACGCCTAATACACGTTTTAACCAAATTTCATTCAATTCGTGATAGTACTTTTTACGTTATTAGGTTCCGAATGAAAAATTGATTTAATACCCCTTACACCACCCCCCGCTGACAAATGCACCATGTCATTTTAAAGAACGGTTTCCAATCTATCAATTTGCCAAATTTCATTCTAATCTATTAAGCGGTTTACGAATTATAAGGATTTGAAAAAAAAAAATTTCAGAATTTCTATGGAAAAAGTGTTGAAAAAAATTTTATTTTAGTACCAATTTTGCCACATTTTTACGATTTTTTTTGGTTTTTCAAAGTTTATAGAAATTTTTTGTATACCATTTTAAAGAGTAACGCCTAATACACGTTTTAACCAAATTTCATTCAATTCGTGATAGTACTTTTTACGTTATTAGGTTCCGAATGAAAAATTGATTTAATACCCCTTACACCACCCCCCGCTGACAAATGCACCATTTCATTTTAAAGAACGGTTTCCAATCTATCAATTTGCCAAATTTCATTCTAATCTATTAAGCGGTTTACGAATTATAAGGATTTGAAAAAAAAAAAATTTCAGAATTTCTATGGAAAAAGTGTTGAAAAAAATTTTATTTTAGTACCAATTTTGTCACATTTTTACGATTTTTTTTGGTTTTTTCAAAGTTTATAGAAATTTTTTGTATACCATTTTAAAGAGTAACGCCTAATACACGTTTTAACCAAATTTCATTCAATTCGTGATAGTACTTTTTACGTTATTAGGTTCCGAATGAAAAAGTGATTTAATACCCCTTACACCACCCCCCGCTGACAAATGCACCATTTCATTTTAAAGAACGGTTTCCAATCTATCAATTTGCCAAATTTCATTCTAATCTATTAAGCGGCTTACGAATTATAAGGATTTGAAAAAAAAAAATTTCAGAATTTCTATGGAAAAAGTGTTGAAAAAAATTTTATTTTAGTACCAATTTTGTCACATTTTTACGATTTTTTTTGTTTTTTTCAAAGTTTATAGAAATTTTTTGTATACCATTTTAAAGAGTAACGCCTAATACACGTTTTAACCAAATTTCATTCAATTCGTGATAGTACTTTTTACGTTATTAGGTTCCGAATGAAAAATTGATTTTATACCCCTTACACCACCCCCCGCTGACAAATGCACCATGTCATTTTAAAGAACGGTTTCCAATCTATCAATTTGCCAAATTTCATTCTAATCTATTAAGCGGTTTACGAATTATAAGGATTTGAAAAAAAAAAAATTTCAGAATTTCTATGGAAAAAGTGTTGAAAAAAAATTTATTTTAGTACCAATTTTGTCACATTTTTACGATTTTTTTTGGTTTTTTCAAAGTTTATAGAAATTTTTTGTATACCATTTTAAAGAGTAACGCCTAATACACGTTTTAACCAAATTTCATTCAATTCGTGATAGTACTTTTTTCGTTATTAGGTTCCGAATGAAAAATTGATTTAATACCCCTTACACCACCCCCCGCTGACAAATGCACCATGTCATTTTAAAGAACGGTTTCCAATCTATCAATTTGCCAAATTTCATTCTAATCTATTAAGCGGTTTACGAATTATAAGGATTTGAAAAAAAAAAATTTCAGAATTTCTATGGAAAAAGTGTTGAAAAAAATTTTATTTTAGTACCAATTTTGTCACATTTTTACGATTTTTTTTGGTTTTTTCAAAGTTTATAGAAATTTTTTGTATACCATTTTAAAGAGTAACGCCTAATACACGTTTTAACCAAATTTCATTCAATTCGTGATAGTACTTTTTACGTTATTAGGTTCCGAATGAAAAATTGATTTAATACCCCTTACACCACCCCCCGCTGACAAATGCACCATTTCATTTTAAAAACGGTTTCCAATCTATCAATTTGCCAAATTTCATTCTAATCTATTAAGCGGTTTACGAATTATAAGGATTTGAAAAAAAAAAATTTCAGAATTTCTATGGAAAAAGTGTTGAAAAAAATTTTATTTTAGTACCAATTTTGTCACATTTTTACGATTTTTTTTGGTTTTTTCAAAGTTTATAGAAATTTTTTGTATACCATTTTAAAGAGTAACGCCTAATACACGTTTTAACCAAATTTCATTCAATTCGTGATAGTACTTTTTACGTTATTAGGTTCCGAATGAAAAATTGATTTAATACCCCTTACACCACCCCCCGCTGACAAATGCACCATTTCATTTTAAAAACGGTTTCCAATCTATCAATTTGCCAAATTTCATTCTAATCTATTAAGCGGTTTACGAATTATAAGGATTTGAAAAAAAAAAAATTTCAGAATTTCTATGGAAAAAGTGTTGAAAAAAATTTTATTTTAGTACCAATTTTGTCACATTTTTACGATTTTTTTTGGTTTTTTCAAAGTTTATAGAAATTTTTTGTATACCATTTTAAAGAGTAAGAGTAACGCCTAATACACGTTTTAACCAAATTTCATTCAATTCGTGATAGTACTTTTTACGTTATTAGGTTCCGAATGAAAAATTGATTTAATACCCCTTACACCACCCCCCGCTGACAAATGCACCATGTCATTTTAAAGAACGGTTTCCAATCTATCAATTTGCCAAATTTCATTCTAATCTATTAAGCGGTTTACGAATTATAAGGATTTGAAAAAAAAAAAAATTTCAGAATTTCTATGGAAAAAGTGTTGAAAAAAATTTTATTTTAGTACCAATTTTGTCACATTTTTACGAATTTTTTTGGTTTTTTCAAAGTTTATAGAAATTTTTTGTATACCATTTTAAAGAGTAACGCCTAATACACGTTTTAACCAAATTTCATTCAATTCGTGATAGTACTTTTTACGTTATTAGGTTCCGAATGAAAAATTGATTTAATACCCCTTACACCACCCCCCGCTGACAAATGCACCATGTCATTTTAAAGAACGGTTTCCAATCTATCAATTTGCCAAATTTCATTCTAATCTATTAAGCGGTTTACGAATTATAAGGATTTGAAAAAAAAAAATAATTTCAGAATTTCTATGGAAAAAGTGTTGAAAAAAATTTTATTTTAGTACCAATTTTGTCACATTTTTTACGATTTTTTTTTGGTTTTTTCAAAGTTTATAGAAATTTTTTGTATACCATTTTACAGAGTAACGCCTAATACACGTTTTAACCAAATTTCATTCAATTCGTGATAGTACTTTTTACGTTATTAGGTTCCGAATGAAAAATTGATTTAATACCCCTTACACCACCCCCCGCTGACAAATGCACCATGTCATTTTAAAGAACGGTTTCCAATCTATCAATTTGCCAAATTTCATTCTAATCTATTAAGCGGTTTACGAATTATAAGGATTTGAAAAAAAAAAAATTTCAGAATTTCTATGGAAAAAGTGTTGAAAAAAATTTTATTTTAGTACCAATTTTGCCACATTTTTACGATTTTTTTTGGTTTTTTCAAAGTTTATAGAAATTTTTTGTATACCATTTTAAAGAGTAACGCCTAATACACGTTTTAACCAAATTTCATTCAATTCGTGATAGTACTTTTTACGTTATTAGGTTCCGAATGAAAAATTGATTTAATACCCCTTACACCACCCCCCGCTGACAAATGCACCATGTCATTTTAAAGAACGGTTTCCAATCTATCAATTTGCCAAATTTCATTCTAATCTATTAAGCGGTTTACGAATTATAAGGATTTGAAAAAAAAAAAAATTTCAGAATTTCTATGGAAAAAGTGTTGAAAAAAATTTTATTTTAGTACCAATTTTGTCACATTTTTTACGAATTTTTTTGGTTTTTTCAAAGTTTATAGAAATTTTTTGTAGACCATTTTAAAGAGTAACGCCTAATACACGTTTTAACCAAATTTCATTCAATTCGTGATAGTACTTTTTACGTTATTAGGTTCCGAATGAAAAATTGATTTAATACCCCTTACACCACCCCCCGCTTACAAATGCACCATGTCATTTTAAAGAACGGTTTCCAATCTATCAATTTGCCAAATTTCATTCTAATCTATTAAGCGGTTTACGAATTATAAGGATTTGAAAAAAAAAAAAATCAGAATTTCTATGGACAAAGTGTTGAAAAAAATTTTATTTTAGTACCAATTTTGTCACATTTTTACGATTTTTTTTGGTTTTTTCAAAGTTTATAGAAATTTTTTGTATACCATTTTAAAGAGTAACGCCTAATACACGTTTTAACCAAATTTCATTCAATTCGTGATAGTACTTTTTACGTTATTAGGTTCCGAATGAAAAATTGATTTAATACCCCTTACACCACCCCCCGCTGACAAATGCACCATGTCATTTTAAAGAACGGTTTCCAATCTATCAATTTGCCAAATTTCATTCTAATCTATTAAGCGGTTTACGAATTATAAGGATTTGAAAAAAAAAAAATTTCAGAATTTCTATGGAAAAAGTGTTGAAAAAAATTTTATTTAGTACCAATTTTGTCACATTTTTACGATTTTTTTTGGTTTTTTCAAAGTTTATAGAAATTTTTTGTATACCATTTTAAAGAGTAACGCCTAATACACGTTTTAACCAAATTTCATTCAATTCGTGATAGTACTTTTTACGTTATTAGGTTCCGAATGAAAAATTGATTTAATACCCCTTACACCACCCCCCGCTGACAAATGCACCATGTCATTTTAAAGAACGGTTTCCAATCTATCAATTTGCCAAATTTCATTCTAATCTATTAAGCGGTTTACGAATTATAAGGATTTGAAAAAAAAAAAATTTCAGAATTTCTATGGAAAAAGTGTTGAAAAAAATTTTATTTTAGTACCAATTTTGTCACATTTTTACGAATTTTTTTGGTTTTTTCAAAGTTTATAGAAATTTTTTGTAGACCATTTTAAAGAGTAACGCCTAATACACGTTTTAACCAAATTTCATTCAATTCGTGATAGTACTTTTTACGTTATTAGGTTCCGAATGAAAAATTGATTTAATACCCCTTACACCACCCCCCGCTGACAAATGCACCATGTCATTTTAAAGAACGGTTTCCAATCTATCAATTTGCCAAATTTCATTCTAATCTATTAAGCGGTTTACGAATTATAAGGATTTGAAAAAAAAAAAATTTCAGAATTTCTATGGAAAAAGTGTTGAAAAAAAATTTATTTTAGTACCAATTTTGTCACATTTTTACGATTTTTTTTGGTTTTTTCAAAGTTTATAGAAATTTTTTGTATACCATTTTAAAGAGTAACGCCTAATACACGTTTTAACCAAATTTCATTCAATTCGTGGTAGTACTTTTTACGTTATTAGGTTCCGAATGAAAAATTGATTTAATACCCCTTACACCACCCCCCGCTGACAAATGCACCATGTCATTTTAAAGAACGGTTTCCAATCTATTAATTTGCCAAATTTCATTCTAATCTATTAAGCGGTTTACGAATTATAAGGATTTGAAAAAAAAAATTTCAGAATTTCTATGGAAAAAGTGTTGAAAAAAATTTTATTTTAGTACCAATTTTGTCACATTTTTACGATTTTTTTTGGTTTTTTTAAAGTTTATAGAAATTTTTTTGTATACCATTTTAAAGAGTAACGCCTTATACACGTTTTAACCAAATTTCATTCAATTCGTGATAGTACTTTTTACGTTATTAGGTTCCGAATGAAAAATTGATTTAATACCCCTTACACCACCCCCCGCTGACAAATGCACCATGTCATTTTAAAGAACGGTTTCCAATCTATCAATTTGCCAAATTTCATTCTAATCTATTAAGCGGTTTACCGAATTATAAGGATTTGAAAAAAAAAATTTCAGAATTTCTATGGAAAAAGTGTTGAAAAAAATTTTATTTTAGTACCAATTTTGTCACATTTTTACGATTTTTTTTGGTTTTTTCAAAGTTTATAGAAATTTTTTGTATACCATTTTAAAGAGTAACGCCTAATACATGTTTTAACCAAATTTTCATTCAATTCGTGATAGTACTTTTTACGTTATTAGGTTCCGAATGAAAAATTGATTTAATACCCCTTACACCACCCCCCGCTGACAAATGCACCATGTCATTTTAAAGAACGGTTTCCAATCTATCAATTTGCCAAATTTCATTCTAATCTATTAAGCGGTTTACGAATTATAAGGATTTGAAAAAAAAAATTTCAGAATTTCTATGGAAAAAGTGTTGAAAAAAAATTTATTTTAGTACCAATTTTGTCACATTTTTTTACGATTTTTTTTGGTTTTTTCAAAGTTTATAGAAATTTTTTGTATACCATTTTAAAGAGTAACGCCTAATACACGTTTTAACCAAATTTCATTCAATTCGTGATAGTACTTTTTACGTTATTAGGTTCCGAATGAAAAATTGATTTAATACCCCTTACACCACCCCCCGCTGACAAATGCACCATGTCATTTTAAAGAACGGTTTCCAATCTATCAATTTGCCAAATTTCATTCTAATCTATTAAGCGGTTTACGAATTATAAGGATTTGAAAAAAAAAAATTTCAGAATTTCTATGGAAAAAGTGTTGAAAAAAATTGTATTTTAGTACCAATTTTGTCACATTTTTACGATTTTTTTTTGGTTTTTTTCAAAGTTTATAGAAATTTTTTGTATACCATTTTAAAGAGTAACGCCTAATACACGTTTTAAACCAAATTTCATTCAATTCGTGATAGTACTTTTTACGTTATTAGGTTCCGAATGAAAAATTGATTTAATACCCCTTACACCACCCCCCGCTGACAAATGCACCATGTCATTTTAAAGAACGGTTTCCAATCTATCAATTTGCCAAATTTCATTCTAATCTATTAAGCGGTTTTACGAATTATAAGGATTTGAAAAATAAAAAATTTCAGAATTTCTATGGAAAAAGTGTTGAAAAAAATTTTATTTTAGTACCAATTTTGTCACATTTTCACGATTTTTTTTGGTTTTTTCAAAGTTTATAGAAATTTTTTGTATACCATTTTAAAGAGTAACGCCTAATACACGTTTTTAACCAAATTTCATTCAATTCGTGATAGTACTTTTTACGTTATTAGGTTCCGAATGAAAAATTGATTTAATACCCCTTACACCACCCCCCGCTGACAAATGCACCATGTCATTTTTAAAGAAACGGTTTTCAATCTATCAATTTGCCAAATTTCATTCTAATCTATTAAGCGGTTTACGAATTATAAGAATTTGAAAAAAAAAAATTTCAGAATTTCTATGGAAAAAGTGTTGAAAAAAATTTTATTTTAGTACCAATTTTGTCACATTTTAACGATTTTTTTTGGTTTTTTCAAAGTTTATAGAAATTTTTTTGTATACCATTTTAAAGAGTAACGCCTAATACACGTTTTAACCAAATTTCATTCAATTCGTGATAGTACTTTTTACGTTATTAGGTTCCGAATGAAAAATTGATTTAATACCCCTTACACCACCCCCGCTGACAAATGCACCATGTCATTTTAAAGAACGGTTTCCAATCTATCAATTTGCCAAATTTCATTCTAATCTATTAAGCGGTTTACGAATTATAAGGATTTGAAAAAAAAAAATTTCAGAATTTCTATGGAAAAAGTGTTGAAAAGAATTTTATTTTAGTACCAATTTTGTCACATTTTTACGATTTTTTTTTGGTTTTTTCAAAGTTTATAGAAATTTTTTGTATACCATTTTAAAGAGTAACGCCTAATACACGTTTTAACCAAATTTCATTCAATTCGTGATAGTACTTTTTACGTTATTAGGTTCCGAATGAAAAATTGATTTAATACCCCTTACACCACCCCCCGCTGACAAATGCACCATGTCATTTTAAAGAACGGTTTCCAATCTATCAATTTGCCAAATTTCATTCTAATCTATTAAGCGGTTTACGAATTATAAGGATTTGAAAAAAAAAATTTCAGAATTTCTATGGAAAAAGTGTTGAAAAAAATTTTATTTTAGTACCAATTTTGTCACATTTTCACGATTTTTTTTGGTTTTTTCAAAGTTTATAGAAATTTTTTGTATACCATTTTAAAGAGTAACGCCTAATACACGTTTTAACCAAATTTCATTCAATTCGTGATAGTACTTTTTACGTTATTAGGTTCCGAATGAAAAATTGATTTAATACCCCTTACACCACCCCCCGCTGACAAATGCACCATGTCATTTTAAAGAACGGTTTCCAATCTATCAATTTGCCAAATTTCATTCTAATCTATTAAGCGGTTTACGAATTATAAGGATTTGAAAAAAAAATTTCAGAATTTCTATGGAAAAAGTGTTGAAAAAAATTTTATTTTAGTACCAATTTTTGTCACATTTTTACGATTTTTTTTGGTTTTTTCAAAGTTTATAGAAATTTTTCGTATACTATTTTAAAGAGTAACGCCTAATACACGTTTTAAACAAATTTCATTCAATTCGTGATAGTACTTTTTACGTTATTAGGTTCCGAATGAAAAATTGATTTAATACCCCTTACACCACCCCCCGCTGACAAATGCACCATGTCATTTTAAAGAACGGTTTTCAATCTATCAATTTGCCAAATTTCATTCTAATCTATTAAGCGGTTTACGAATTATAAGAATTTGAAAAAAAAAAATTTCAGAATTTCTATGGAAAAAGTGTTGAAAAAAATTTTATTTTAGTACCAATTTTGTCACATTTTAACGATTTTTTTTGGTTTTTTCAAAGTTTATAGAAATTTTTTGTATACCACGTTTTAACCAAATTTCATTCAATTCGTGATAGTACTTTTTACGTTATTAGGTTCCGAATGAAAAATTGATTTAATACCCCTTACACCACCCCCCGCTGACAAATGCACCATGTCATTTTAAAGAACGGTTTCCAATCTATAAATTTGCCAAATTTCATTCTAATCTATTAAGCGGTTTACGAATTATAAGGATTTGAAAAAAAAATTTCAGAATTTCTATGGAAAAAGTGTTGAAAAAAATTTTATTTTAGTACCAATTTTTGTCACATTTTCACGATTTTTTTTGGTTTTTTCAAAGTTTATAGAAATTTTTTGTATACCATTTTAAAGAGTAACGCCTAATACACGTTTTAACCAAATTTCATTCAATTCGTGATAGTACTTTTTACGTTATTAGGTTCCGAATGTAAAATTGATTTAATACCCCTTACACCACCCCCCGCTGACAAATGCACCATGTCATTTTAAAGAACGGTTTCCAATCTATCAATTTGCCAAATTTCATTCTAATCTATTAAGCGGTTTACGAATTATAAGGATTTGAAAAAAAAAATTTCAGAATTTCTATGGAAAAATGTTTGAAAAAAATTTTATTTTAGTACCAATTTTGTCACATTTTTACGATTTTTTTTTGGTTTTTTTTCAAAGTTTATAGAAATTTTTCGTATACTATTTTAAAGAGTAACGCCTAATACACGTTTTAAACAAATTTCATTCAATTCGTGATAGTACTTTTTACGTTATTAGGTTCCGAATGAAAAATTGATTTAATACCCCTTACACCACCCCCCGCTGACAAATGCACCATGTCATTTTAAAGAACGGTTTCCAATCTATCAATTTGCCAAATTTCATTCTAATCTATTAAGCGGTTTACGAATTATAAGGATTTGAAAAAAAATTAATTTCAGAATTTCTATGGAAAAAGTGTTGAAAAAAATTTTATTTTAGTACCAATTTTGTCACATTTTTACGATTTTTTTTGGTTTTTTCAAAGTTTATAGAAATTTTTTGTATACCATTTTAAAGAGTAACGCCTAATACACGTTTTAACCAAATTTCATTCAATTCGTGATAGTACTTTTTACGTTATTAGGTTCCGAATGAAAAATTGATTTAATACCCCTTACACCACCCCCCGCTGACAAATGCACCATGTCATTTTAAAGAACGGTTTCCAATCTATCAATTTGCCAAATTTCATTCTAATCTATTAAGCGGTTTACGAATTATAAGGATTTGAAAAAAAAAATGTCAGAATTTCTATGGAAAAAGTGTTGAAAAAAATTTTATTTTAGTACCAATTTTGTCACATTTTTACGATTTTTTTTGGTTTTTTCAAAGTTTATAGAAATTTTTTGTATACCATTTTAAAGAGTAACGCCTAATACACGTTTTAACCAAATTTCATTCAATTCGTGATAGTACTTTTTACGTTATTAGGTTCCGAATGAAAAATTGATTTAATACCCCTTACACCACCCCCCGCTGACAAATGCACCATGTCATTTTAAAGAACGGTTTCCAATCTATCAATTTGCCAAATTTCATTCTAATCTATTAAGCGGTTTACGAATTATAAGGATTTGAAAAAAAAAAAATTTCAGAATTTCTATGGAAAAAAGTGTTGAAAAAAATTTTATTTTAGTACCAATTTTGTCACATTTTTACGATTTTTTTTTGGTTTTTTTCAAAGTTGATAGAAATTTTTTATATACCATTTTAAAGAGTAACGCCTAATACACGTTTTAACCAAATTTCATTCAATTCGTGATAGTACTTTTTACGTTATTAGGTTCCGAATGAAAAAATTGATTTAATACCCCTTACACCACCCCCCGCTGACAAATGCACCATGTAATTTTAAAGAACGGTTTCCAATCTATCAATTTGCCAAATTTCATTCTAATCTATTAAGCGATTTACGAATTATAAGGATTTGAAAAAAAAAAAAAATTCAGAATTTCTATGGAAAAAGTGTTGAAAAAAATTGTATTTTAGTACCAATTTTGTCACATTTTTACGATTTTTTTTTGGTTTTTTTCAAAGTTTTTTAGAAATTTTTTGTATACCATTTTAAAGAGTAACGCCTAATACACGTTTTAACCAAATTTCATTCAATTTGTGATAGTACTTTTTACGTTATTAGGTTCCGAATGAAAAATTGATTTAATACCCCTTACACCACCCCCCGCTGACAAATGCACCATGTCATTTTAAAGAACGGTTTTCCAGTCTATCAATTTGCCAAATTTCATTCTAATCTATTAAGCGGTTTACGAATTATAAGGATTTGAAAAAAAAAAAATTCAGAATTTCTATGGAAAAAGTGTTGAAAAAAATTTTATTTTTAGTACCAATTTTGTCACATTTTTACGATTTTTTTTGGTTTTTTCAAAGTTTTTAGAAATTTTTTGTATACCATTTTAAAGAGTAACGCCTAATACACGTTTTAACAAATTTCATTCAATTTGTGATAGTACTTTTTACGTTATTAGGTTCCGAATGAAAAATTGATTTAATACCCCTTACACCACCCCCCGCTGACAAATGCACCATGTCATTTTAAAGAACAGTTTCCAATCTATCAATTTGCCAAATTTCATTCTAATCTATTAAGCGGTTTACGAATTATAAGGATTTGAAAAAAAAAAATTCAGAATTTCTATGGAAAAAGTGTTGAAAAAAATTTTATTTTAGTACCAATTTTGTCACATTTTTACGTTTTTTTTTTGGTTTTTTCAAAGTTTTTAGAAATTTTTTGTATACCATTTTAAAGAGTAACGCCTAATACACGTTTTAACCAAATTTCATTCAATTCGTGATAGTACTTTTTACGTTATTAGGTTCCGAATGAAAAATTGATTTAATACCCCTTACACCACCCCCCGCTGACAAATGCACCATGTCATTTTAAAGAACGGTTTCCAATCTATCAATTTGCCAAATTTCATTCTAATCTATTAAGCGGTTTACGAATTATAAGGATTTGAAAAAAAAAAATTCAGAATTTCTATGGAAAAAGTGTTGAAAAAAATTTTATTTTAGTACCAATTTTGTCACATTTTTACGATTTTTTTTGGTTTTTTCAAAGTTTATAGAAATTTTTTGTATACCATTTTAAAGAGTAACGCCTAATACACGTTTTAACCAAATTTCATTCAATTCGTGATAGTACTTTTTACGTTATTAGGTTCCGAATGAAAAATTGATTTAATACCCCTTACACCACCCCCCGCTGACAAATGCACCATGTCATTTTAAAGAACGGTTTCCAATCTATCAATTTGCCAAATTTCATTCTAATCTATTAAGCGGTTTACGAATTATAAGGATTTGAAAAAAAAAAAATTTCAGAATTTCTATGGAAAAAGTGTTGAAAAAAATTTTATTTTAGTACCAATTTTGTCACATTTTTACGATTTTTTTTGGTTTTTTCAAAGTTTATAGAAATTTTTTGTATACCATTTTAAAGAGTAACGCCTAATACACGTTTTAACCAAATTTCATTCAATTCGTGATAGTACTTTTTACGTTATTAGGTTCCGAATGAAAAATTGATTTAATACCCCTTACACCACCCCCCGCTGACAAATGCACCATGTCATTTTAAAGAACGGTTTCCAATCTATCAATTTGCCAAATTTCATTCTAATCTATTAAGCGGTTTACGAATTATAAGGATTTGAAAAAAAAAAATTTCAGAATTTCTATGGAAAAAGTGTTGAAAAAAATTTTATTTTAGTACCAATTTTGTCACATTTTTACGATTTTTTTTTGGTTTTTTCAAAGTTTATAGAAATTTTTTGTATACCATTTTAAAGAGTAACGCCTAATACACGTTTTAACCAAATTTCATTCAATTCGTAATAGTACTTTTTACGTTATTAGGTTCCGAATGAAAAATTGATTTAATACCCCTTGCACCACCCCCCGCTGACAAATGCACCATGTCATTTTAAAGAACGGTTTCCAATCTATCAATTTGCCAAATTTCATTCTAATCTATTAAGCGGTTTACGAATTATAAGGATTTGAAAAAAAAAAAATTCAGAATTTCTATGGAAAAAGTGTTGAAAAAATTTTTATTTTAGTACCAATTTTGTCACATTTTTACGATTTTTTTTGTTTTTTTCAAAGTTTATAGAATTTTTTTGTATACCATTTTAAAGAGTAACGCCTAATACACGTTTTAACCAAATTTCATTCAATTCGTGAAAGTACTTTTTACGTTATTAGGTTCCGAATGAAAAATTGATTTAATACCCCTTACACCACCCCCCGCTGACAAATGCACCATGTCATTTT